>CAXKWD010000006.1:148240783-150640783 GCA_964059195.1 Ectobius pallidus
AAATTTTGTCTTATACAGTCACTAATTTTACACTTCAGTTAAGTTAAATGTATAAATATGCATACTGGTAATTATTGTGTAACCCCTTTTCATTTCGCTAAATTAAAATGTAGTATTCTCAAATATTTTTTAAAATGTTATTATTTTGGAACAGTAAAAAGTGTGGTAGGACTATATGTTTAAAAAAAAAGCTAATTTGACAAATGCCAAAGTGAAATTTGAAGGTTTAATTTTACAAAAAAATTAATGTTTGCCCCTCCCAAACCAAAATCCTGGCTACATCCCCACCACAGAGGTATGGAACAACCGTAACTTTTGATCTTCTAAGCCCTGTGATTGATTTACACATGGGTAAAGCACGTGCCCCGCTATCCTATTTTACGACGTATAGTGTATGTGAAGCGAAAGTTAAGACTGACGAATGTCTGGCTTTTACTGTAAGTTATATCCTGTAACATACACGCTTTAATATACTTTATTGCTGGGTATAAGAGTAAAAGTTTTAGAAACCAGACAGCAGGCACGTACATGAACTTTATCACTGGGAAAATCTCCTCGGGGAGGAAGCTACAAGTGTTACGGAAGTTGGTCTACAATTTAGTATTTATGACTATAGTGACTGTATTGGCTGGAACAGAACATTGTCTAGAGCTAACAATATACCTCAGTAATACCTACTGTCCCGCGAGGTTTATCTCTCGTGCAGCAGAACCTTCACTTCCAATCTCATTACGGTGTTTGGATTTTGTAGATAGGGTAAAGGTTAATAAAATACTGATACCAGGAATATTGTGATTTAGTATGAAAGATAATCGCGGCATTTTCAAGGATGGGAGAGGGAAATCTGAAGCTGAATTAATTAAAAGTGTTTAAAATCATGTTGGGTTGTACCGTTGAGTGCTGATAAGAAAAGCTATAATAATAATAATAATAATAATAATAATAATAATAATAATAATAATAATTTATTGCATCTGTAGCTACACATTGTATAGATAGACATTGTCAATATTATTTAGAACAAATAAGGTTACAGTAACTGCAAAATCATTTTTGTAAAAAATCCATAAAAGAATAAAATGTCTTCTCATACAAATACTGTTTCAATTTAAATTTAAAACACTGGAGATTTTTCACATTTAAAATACTAGCTGGTAGTTATTTATAACTTGACTAACAATGTAAACTGGCGATTTAGTGTATATAAAAGTCGAACCAACCTAGAACAAATTTTAAACGATGAAAGTAATAGGATATATGTGTGAATAGTGACATTATGATAAAATAAGCCTAAGCCTATTATGTGGTTATGCAGCTATGCTGGCTGGCTCTGACCTAAAGCTAAACATTCTACAAATTATATTCAACAAATAATGTGTCTCTACTGTGTTCCTTCATCTAGATTTAGTTTAGAGCTAGCCAGCAAAGCTTTAATTATGTATGTAACACAGGGCTTTATTTATCATTATTTACAATTATTTTCCATGTTGGTTCCACAAAGCTGTGTTTTAATGTTTACTTAAAGACTTTTTCACTAAAAATGCCACAAGTTGGTCGAAATAACATTTTTTATATTTTACTTTGAAAACTTTAAACTTTTACCATTGATCTCCACGAATAAAATAATTAGCCTACGTAATACCTTTATTCTTAACGTATTTTAATTTTCCATGGCCTTTCGGTTACATGGAAATATCATCAGTTCATCTTGCTTGTAGAGTCACATTTAAGGAGAATAAAACTGCTTCACTATTGGCGAAAAATAATTATTTAATATTCTACCATAATCTAAACTTCTTTTATCCTGCCTAGGCCTTTTGGTTACATAGAAACAGCTTCAGGGCATCACGTTTTGTGGAGTCACACTTATAAAGAATAAAACAGTTTCACGAACAGCGTTATTGTTAATTACAAACACCAAAACTTAAACCTGTACATTCTAAGTACATCTTAAGTTTTAACGATTGTAATTAACAGTGACACCATTAGTGAAACAAGATATTCTGAAGGTTTCATGTAACCGAAAGGCCTAAGCAAAATAAAATAAGTTGAGGTTAAGATATTATTCTATTGATCGAGTTTTACTTCACAAAACAATGTGTTTTTAAACACATTCAATATTAGCTTCATTTTAAATTAAAGTATAATTCTTAAAATGTTCTTAAAAAAACACTAAAATTAACTTCTTGATTTTAGGAGTATGTCACACTATTTCGATGGATATCCTCGGGAAACTATGTTTAGCTGTTAACAGATGCATATGAGTTGCGGATAGTTTTTAAGACTACAAGTTAGTTGCGGGCCCGGTTGATTTTTACTTTACATTCTTAGCAGCAATATAGTTAGTTCAGATCTCTTCATGTTGCAGCTTAAATTTTCAAGCTACAGATCCATTACGATCATTTTCAGACTGAAGGATTAAGGTAGGCGCTAAGTGCTTTGTCTTATTCGATTCAATGTACGAATTTGCTTATCCTAACCTTGCCATACCACCTAATCTCACCGAAATTCGGAGCTATTAAATACATCTTGAGTACTATCGCTGTTGAGTCTAATAAATAACCCAACACTTAACATAGAACCAGAAAATCTGAATTAATGGTCTTGAAATAGGCAACATAATTAACAAACAAACAGATAATTTGAAATTCTATCATAATAAAAATACCGTACTCGCTGCCATTATGTTTGTCTTCGTTCATAGTGTTGTATAAGTTTTTATGAAGGAACATTCCACAATACAATGGTTTTCCTTCATCCCACAACAATCTTTTGCCTCCATAATTTCCTGTCCATAGCATCTTCTTCACTTAAAATCCTTTTCTCGCCATATTCCTTTTCACCCCATCTATCCATCGCTCTTTGGGTTTCCCTCTTCTTCATTTTCCTTCTAGTTTCCAATCAAAAATTTTCTTGGCTATTCTATCCTCTGTCATTCTGATTACATGTCCATACCATCTAAAGCGTCTTTCTTCTACAATTTCCAAAATATTCTTTTCAACTTTCTTTATTTCCCTTATTCTATTATTCCGAATTTTTCTTTCCTGGATTTTCTTGCTGAACGCCTCCAAAAATCCATTTCTAATACCATTAATTTGTTTGCTTGTTGTCTACTTATGGTCCAAGTTTCAGCGCCATATAATGTTGTACTTTGGAATAATGACTGATATATTCATTTTTAGTTCTATGTAAAATATTTTTACTCCATAAAATTGATTTAGCATACCTATAATTCTCTTCCCATCCGTTATTCTTCTTTGAATCTCTAAACTTGTTGTTGCATCTTTTTGTATAATAGACCCTAGACATTTAAAATATTCAACATGTACAATTTCTTCTGTATTACAGAAGTTGTATTACAGTGTTGTATATAACTTTTTTAATTGACTACAAGCACAGAATTTTGGCAAACTACTCAGGAGATCCCCCGTGGTGTATTCTGGGTAAAGCTAATTGGTTGATCAACACATAATTACCTGGGCGCAATTCAGATGTCCCTCTCAATATGCTGGGCCGCAATTCGTACGTGCCATAAATCGTACTGGCAATAATTCTTAAGTTAATGTGAGACTGGGCGCCAACTCAACTTTACCACTGTTAACTACCCCTCATTTAAATTCCCATAAGTATAAATGCCCTCGAGTTTTTCCTGTTACGTTATAATTTTGGGAAAGAGAATTCATTTCATTTTTTCGTATATTCAAAGCAACAAACTCATGGAAGTACTCTCAAATACTGCGAAAATGTAGAATTCAGTTTTAATTTTAGGTTATAGTTAACAATCGTGACTATTTTTGATGGAACTAATTATCTTTTAATGAGTTGAGTTTATTGGATATACATTGACGTAAATCATAACAGGAATTTTTCACGGAGAATATTGCCGTGTCAGAAATAACAACTGAGTGTCACATTTCCAATACAAACAGTGACATATCAATGGATGAAATGGTTTTACATGAAAATTGCTTCGGGCTACATCAGTTTCTGTTTACCGGTATAATAATCCCGGGATACACGTAACCAGCATGCATGAATGTATGTAACACTGATCACTCATGTAATAGAGTAGATGCTATTAATATACTATATGTACTCTATACAGATATTAAGCTATTCTAAATTATATGCGTATGTGTATGTTCTACAATGTTCAGGGATGTAATGAATATTGTTTGTAAGGCTTTTCCTGGAAATTAAATTTTTTTGCTTACTATTTCTGCTTATTAACCACGCCTGTGTGAGCTTAATGCATACAAGGAAAACTACCGTAAAACGAAATTTTAATGCTATGAAAAAAATTAATTCAATTACTATCCATAATGTATGTATGAGTATTAAATTATTAACTATATTATTCGTCAACAATGAATTACTTTATGAGGAAACAGACTTTGGAAGTAAAATAATGTTATAAATGTGAAAAAGTAATAATTTTCGCAGCAGCAGAAATAGTTTCACGATATTTTTGTGACTATTTTACTCAGTAAGAGGTATGCTTACACACATGGATTATAGTTTTTACGTATAAATTTTTATTTGGAGAAGCTAGAAACGAATGATTTATCTCTTTACATTTTAAAATATAATTATGGTTTGAAATAATCGCCTTAAATAGAATACAATTTGTGATCGTTTGTGTTCATCTCCACAAAAAATAAATCTATATTATTGAAAATTTAATATTAGGTAACTCAGACCTTCATTTTCTTCTTTAATGTAGTCCATAAAATTGTAATTGTACGGATACCATTCGAGAACAGTATAAATAAATTTCGTAAATATAAATTTTTTCAGAAAAAATCACATTTTTTTCAGTGATATAATATTTAAATTGTTTTGATTGAAGACAATGACCAATGTGTCAGTAAGTCTGTTCGCTTAATGCACTACCACCTTAAATATAACAATTTTTAATGTCATTTTATATACGTCTTTACTTTGTCCTCCGTCGCCTTATAAACCTACATGGAAAAATTTTGCACTAAAAATTTGTTCTGTGTTCTATAGCCTACTAGAAGTAACATTAAGTACATCTCCTCGACTTATGTGATGTACGTGCTTTCCTTAGGACCATCAGTAACGGTCGTGGGTGTAGGTATGCTGACCACATGTCCTCCAAACCTGCCGTCTGCCTACAGTAAATGAGACAGCGATCGGCTGGTAGGCCTAGTCCGCTCACGGTTGCAGCGCTACAGAATTTAGTTTAGTGAAATATATAATGACTGCTATTCATACACTTATATCACTTTAATTAGCGTTATTAACACAAATTTACCACAGGGGATCATAGAACTGGTGAGCATTCTAGGCAACACGTAATCATTGCCATATAAAGGGGGAATTCTACCAGTGTTAACGAAAACCTTTCTTCCAATTTCAGTTCTTAATTAAATGCTATTCATTTAATAATTCGATGGTAACCGGGCCAAAATTTTACAGGAGAGAGAAAAACAGTCTATATTAGTATTAGTGAAAGTAGGGAAATCACGAAACAGTGCAACTATGATGGTCACACTAATTAATATTGGCTAGCTCATCCAAAGATATTAGGGGGTTATCATCAGTACCTTTGACTTGTATGCTCAGCAGTTACATTATTATGGTTACACCTATTGGCCAGTTTAAATTTGATACCTTTCAGAAAGATCTTGTAATGCTTCTCAAGCGTAATAAATTTTTGTACAGTTACCTCCTTTGGAGAGCATGTATCTTTCATTCACAGCTATACTGTAACCTAATTTTCAAAATAATATTAGGGTTACGTCAATTGGCCTAGGTTGAATCGAAGTGTTATGTCTTTGTATTAAAGATCAATATTTAAATTCTGTGATAATTTTGTCGTGTAATTAACTTATTTGTCCAAAATGTGTTTACAAAATCGTGATAATAATTAAGTCTTTGATTATGTCAAAGACTGACAACGATTTAAAAAAATTATGAGTTGTAAATAATTAATAAATATCCCGTGGTATACCATGAGGTGAAACACAGGTTGTATTACTATTGTAAATAATCAAAAAGTTACTGATCATAGCGTATAGTTTGGTACTTAGAATATCACTTGGAATATTCTTCCTTACTAAATTGGTTTATTTTTTATAACATTGGTATTATAGATATGTAAGCTTTCATGAACCACAGATTATTGTCTCTGTTGGACATTACATGAGAACATTATAGGAGAAAAATTCCTCCGACACTGGGACTTGAACCCAGGACCTTTGGCTGTTCGCACCAATGCTCTACCAACTGAGCTAAGCCGGAGTTCAATTCACAGCACCAGATGGAACTTCTCTCCTATGACTAATTGCCCTAATGGTCTACCTCACAGACAGACAAGTTGTGTCATATGCAGTACTGTGAGGCACACTAATTAGTGATTTTTGTGACCGGGCTCCCACTGTTATTGTGCAGTTAACATACAAGATAGATATGTAAGCTTTCATGAACCACAGATTATTGTCTCTGTTGGACATTACATGAGAACATTATAGGTTCATGGTTCATGAAAGCTTACACAGATTATTGTCTCTGTTGGACATTACATGAGAACATTATAGGTTCATGGTTCATGAAAGCTTACATATCTATCTTGTATGTTAACTGCACAATAACAGTGGGAGCCCGGTCACAAAAATCACTAATTAGTGTGCCTCACAGTACTGCATATGACACAACTTATCTGTCTGTGAGGTAGACCATTAGGGCAATTAGTCATAGGAGAGAAGTTCCATCTGGTGCTGTGAATTGAACTCCGGTAGAGCATTGGCGCGAACAGCCAAAGGTCCTGGGTTCAAGTCCCAGTGTCGGAGGAATTTTTCTCCTATAATGTTCTCATTGGTATTATGTATTTACAGACAAGAAAAAATTGCTGATGGCATTCTTCGCGCTCCTGATGGTTGTCAAGATGATCAAGGTGAAACTGATGTTCATCTTGCCTGTCCTGCTTGGAGTTGGTACCGCGAAGAAGTTGTTCCTGAAGCTACTGTTATTCTTATTCCCAGCGTTTGCTCATATATTCAAGTTCTGTGCCTACTACCATGCTCATCACACCAAATACCACCATCACCACCACCAGGTAAGTATCCCCTAAACAGCTTCATGTTCTGTAGTCTAATATTATAAAGAGGTGTGAGAACGTTTATGTATAGTAATTCTGAAAGTTACCTGGAAGTCTCTGCTGAACCTGTTACAGATTTCTAAATGGCCTATCTACTGCGTACGAACTTTTCGCTAATATCAGTTTTTGTAAAGAGCAAACTTAAGATTTAAGTGGGTGCACTTTCCTACATAAAAAATTATTCCTTCCCTAAAAAATTGCCAGTGGACGTACTACTTTAAAAATGAAGATAGTTAAATACAAATAATGGTAACAAAAATAGGCTTTGAATTGGCAAAGTTTTGTCAGGTGAAAATTGTTCCCTTGCGTACTCAGTCAAATGCAAGGGACATTGCATGCATCCGGTTAGCTCCATAGTTTTTTGTTCCTTTTTCAAGTGGATGGCATTTTTTCCAGCTATAACTCTTTACTAGCTGACAACAGATAATAATTTTCCTTTGAGAATTTCCGCACAAGTCTTCATTAAATCATTAGAGACATTTGATTTTCTTCTATGAGTAGGGAAGTCTGGAATGGGGGGGGGGCCCACGCAGACTCGAGGTACAAACTGAAGAGCTATCTGACTGAGAAGTACCGGCTCCGGTCACAGAAAGTATCATTAACGGCCGTGGCTGTCGGTATGCTGACAACATGCCCCCAATCATGCCATCTGCCTGTGGGAGTTGACACCATGTTGGCCTAGTCCGTTCGGGGATAAGGAGCTAGGGGATAGTTAGACGCTTCAATAATATACATTAATCTCAATTGCTATTAATGAAATTGCAAGTACTCTATAAACTGATTTGAAGTTATACTGTTGTACAACAAATTAAACATTAAAAATAAAAAATTGGTTATTTTTAAAACATTTTAGATTTTTAAAATCCTGATTGCAATTTTATTTTGCATTATTTTCATATTGTAGACCATTAAATGCCTTGCCCTAGCAATAATACGAGTATTCTATAGGTAAAGGCTTTCGTGGAGTCCCTGATTATTTACAAGTATCATATTACAGAGCCATCACAATAAATGTTAAAAGAACCGCTTGAAATCCTGTTGATAAGGATTCAGGAGGTTAATAGAATGCGTTTAACGGAAAGAAATAATACCATGTTTTTCTATGGCTTTTATAACATTTAACAGAGCCCATTGAAATCAGAAACTTTAAATTAGTCAGTGTTAAACACGCACGAATGAATTCTGTTTGTTCGGCTCAAGAAGCCGGAAAATTTTATAATTATCGTAATAAAGTTGGGATGTTGGAAACAACGTTCAAAACTACATTCAGCCTGTGCGTGATAAAACAAATATTTATCTAAAAGGCTTCATTGATATTTCCCTGCACAACATATGTCCATGTCAGCAAGACAATGTAGATAATTTCACTATTTTAGGAATTGTTCAGTGGGAGTTATCATACTGTAATTTTCCAGACTGATTGATGAAGTAAATAACGGAAACTTTTTTTTTTTACTTTTGTACTAGTACATTATTTTGTTTTTAAATTAACCCTTTGTTATCGTTATTGTTACACTTTAAACTATCTTGACTGAATTAATAGATCATTCCAAGCTGTTTTCAATCTGATTATTAGATTATTTTTAACACACGAAACGGCAATCCAACCCTAACAAAAATATGAGATGGTATAATGTAAAAGGTATCCATTTTTATCTAAAATAGGAGTTTCTTTCCAATACAGCATCCACAGAAGCGTAGTTTTGAAGTAAATGTTATATTACCATGTGACGGCAGAAGCCAAAGATGAAACAGATTTGTTACCGTCCTCATCCCCATAATTCATGACTTTTGCTTGATTTTTTTTACTTCCTCTGCCCGTACCATAGGTACTATAGGTAGAGGAAGTATTGTTTTCGACCCTAAAATTCGAAGTTGAGTTTTTAGTATATATACACGTTTCAAGGCCCCCTGAATCCAAAAATACTATTTTTGGAAACATGTCTGTGTGTCTGTGTGGAAGTTTGTGAACAGGCTAGCTCCGAAACGGAGAATCGTATGAAAACAAAATTTCGTATTTGGGTCAGGTACCTTCTGAAGATGTGATTCGAAGATTGGCGACAAATTTCTCTTATTTTTAAGGGGACTTTACATGAAGAAATTTTCGTTTTTCGCGATTTTCTCAAAAACGGCTCTAGCGACTTTCTTTAAAATTTGCACATGTGTTCCTTTTACTGAGAGCTAAAACTTTTATTTGAAACTTTTTTTCGAAAAAATTCTCTGAGGGTAGTTACAAGCCACCCACTGTTCACCCACTGTTTGTAGAAAGTTTGTCTTGCGTGATGAACAACTGAATACGCGCTCTTTCACGGCCTCTTATTCTATATAAGAATGTGAAGTGTATTGTTCGCCAGGTATAGAGTAAAGAAGTATCTGAGGGAAATATTCGATAATTTCGGAAATTATTCTTTACGGCGGAAAGTTCAATAAACGTCTGCAGTCACTTGTTCTTTTTTTTAAGTTTGTTATATAGGCTAGCCTGCGCTTTTAGTCGCATCATTGAAAGAAGAGGTATTTATAGGATAATAATAGCGTAAAATTGTGTTTTGAGATTCTGTAAAAGGATATGTGGATACTGCTTTTATTTGGGCAGAGGAAGTTATGTGACATTCACATCAGATTTTTAGGACTTCCATTGTAATCACAAATTCATATAGGAATATAATAGTGAATACATCCTTTTTGAAGTGAAACTTTTTTACCCGCGGGAGGGGTAAATCCAGAGCTCAAATCGTCACGAAATTAGTGTCACGCTCAAAATCGTCACGAAATCAGTATGGTGTGACGGAACGGACTGCACAGAAAACAATCAACTCAATGATTAGGCTTATCGAAAATTTAAAAAATCAGGATTGGACTGCGCAGAAAACAATCAACTCAATGATTAGGCTTATCGAAAATTAAAGAAATCAGGAACGGACTGCGCAGAAAACAATCAACTCAATGATTAGGCTTATCGAAAATTAAAAAATCAAAAAACTAGAAAAAACGAAAATCCAAAATTTAAAAAATCTAAAAATCCAAAAACACGCTGATTGAATGGAAAACAATCGTCTAGTAAAAAAGGCTCAAGAAAGCAGACCAGACGGAAAAAGTTTAAGAGGAAGACCTGCTACGAGATGGAAAGACAGTACACATGACTCATCTGAGGAATAAAGGGGAAATAAACAGGATGCCATTCTACATCACAAGAAGAAGAAGAAGAAGAAGAAGAAGAAGAAGAAGAAGACCTGGGAGTCCAAGGATTAATGCATTTTTAAATATAGGCTTTTCAACGTACAGTATTTACTTGCAACTTCATACAGGTATGACCCATGTACAGGTAAGGGGAGGAAAAAAAAGCGGACCGACTCTTGTAGCTGATTTCAGAACCTTATGATACGTAGTAGTAGTAGTAGTGTGTATTTATTTCTCACAAAAAAATTCTCACATAATATGTGAGAACTATATTATAAACCACATTATTTACATTAACCGGCGCACGGGTCGGTGTCGACCATACGTGTTCACTGCATAAACTTAAATTATTACCCCATAAAAACCCAATTGAAAAAACTATATTCTATTATTTTCATAACCCCAGACGTAACCCCCCACCCTTAAACAAGTAAAAATTTTATAGACACATAGACATTATTAAGACAAAAAACAAAAGATAATAATGTAAATAAATGTAGGCCTAAGAGATGTAACGGAAACGTTTGTTTTCACAAGCAATGCAATTGCGAAATGGGCTAAGCCAACAAGAACACTAGAACAAGTTTCAATACATTCCCTGCTATCCTGTGAATGCCGCTAGGCATGTGCAGTGGCTCATATCGGCAACTTAGATATTTTAGTCGGTCAGATTTTTTCCCCCTACCTGTACATCAAGGAAAGCCCGAGTATGCAGTTTGTTTCAGTTTTGTTCTATTAAAAATTTTAAAGTTTATTTTGGGGGGGAAAGTTAAACTTTTTTACTTTTTGGAATTTTTAGATCGGTTATATACTAAATGCTATAAGTTTGTCAAATTAAGGTTTCTAGCTCATCTGGATGTGAGTAAACATCAATGTTAATAAGTGGATGAATAGATTGTCGTAGACGTGAATGACGTTAGGGGTAGCCAGTTTTTCCATACTTATCAGACAGCTAGAACCCCCAAGTTTTGCCCGCTTATGGCTATTGTATGTACCAATATTCCTGCCAAATTTTACGATTCTGTCCTATGCGTATCAAGAATCAATACGTAATGTGAGGAAAATATACAAAATTTACTTAAAATTTAAAAAATAATCTAACTCAATCCAAGGTATAACCGATGGAGACACGACAAAAAGTCATGAGACCAAATTTGTAGATCTCTCAAAATCCGTTACTGTTGCTGCAATCGGTTTTTTATACCGTTTAGCTACTATAAGCCTCCAAGCAGGTCTAACTGACCTTAAAGTTGCGTAAAACATAACATTTTCAGACAGCAAACACGAAAACTAGATGTGATACAAAAAATAGTGACATTTCTGAAATCAGGAGACCGTATTTAGTTAAAATCACTTATTAAATGCTTTGCCGCAAAATCATGCTGGGTAGAGTAATTGTTTCACACAGGCCGTATGTAGGCTAAGGTGGAAAGGTAAAGTAGGCCTAAGACTGAAAAATTCAATGCCACACCCGGGTATGCGGCACGACACGGATAGCCGAAGATTCTGGTTCAAAATATTCAGTCTGACTCTACTTTTCTACACCATACGTAGATCTATAAGGGTTTCGTCGATAGTTATTTGTCACTGATACATTACTAGTTTAGTTTCTTCGCCTAGGACTTCGCTGTTGATTCCAGATGCTGTGAACCTGATTCCGAGCCATTCCCTAGTACTACGCCACCAAGTTATCTCTGCATGCAGAAAATATGTTAGGAATGTGCCTTAAATCTCGATCTCCCTCCTTTGACGTTGCCACTTCCTATTCACTGAGTTTAGTCATTTGGCTACAAGAGGAGGGCTGAGAATTCCTGTGTTTTTAAATGACCTCTCATCTTCAGCAATCGCCGTTGAAATGAATAATCTGGCAACCATGTCCCAACTGGAGAAAATGAGCTGTCCCTTCTTCCACCCCCGCCGCCACGCTGCCACTTCCTGTCCACTGTGTTGGGTTATTTGGCTGGAAGAGGGGCGCTGAGAATTACCGTGTTTTTAAATGACCTGACACCTAAGACAGTCACTGTCCAAATGAATAATCTGGCAACCATGTTATGATCTTTCGCCACCTGCTTCCCCTACATCCCTTCCGTATAGTGGTAGCTGGACGACACTAGCGCTAAAACACTTCCCCTATCGCCGTGCAGATTTAACTTGGTGGCATAGTAGATTCCGCATTGATCCCTTGGTTGGTTGGTTATACGGTTATTTAACGACGGGGATGTACTTCAGCTTGGGCCTGTGACCGTCAGCGGTTTGCTGGAAATTTGTTCCGCAGGAGATTTTTTACATGCCTGTAAATCTACAAAAATTGCCCTGCTATATTAAGAACACTTAAATGCCATCGACCTGGGCTAGGATCGAGCCCGCGACGCATATGTGCCTTCATTAAAAGAAATTTCCCTTGGAGGTGGAAGTGTTCCACCAAGAGTGTTTGTGGTTATTTATTACGGCTTACAAGTTTTCACACCGTGCCAGAGGCCGCTTGCTTCAGCGACACAGCACAGCACAGCACAGCACATATACGTAGATTGCGAAGGATTGAGTTACAGAATCGACCGATATAGATCTGACATTTTGAAAAGGTGTCAAAATAATTTAAAAGCCATAGGTAATCCCACATCTCATTCCTCAATAATTGTAATACGCAAATTTAAAATAAAAATTGTATTTATTTTCAATATAGGTTACGTTTGACGTTTTCATGGTAACACTGCGGCAGTGTCTGACACAGGTTAAGTATATTTGATATTTTTTTCGACCCGTGCTGTATCTCAACAGCCGAGTCTGGAACCAGCTGTGTCACCCGACAGCGGACCATTGCGGCATCACTGGATCCATCCAGCTCTATAGACACCGCCTTCCTGCAAGCTACCCTTACTGTATCGCGCCAGTACTTGGGCGCCCAGGGTTGAGTTCTTCTAAGATTTTCTCATGTTTAAAGACCAATGCTGGACCGCACAGTAAACAATTTAGTAAATTACTTGAGAACCTCAGTGCAGTCTCCTGCCAACGGACACATTGTTTGGCTATGAACAATGTACCCATTTGGCACAGTTTATCGATGATTATTCTCTAATATTAGCCTATGTCTGATTTTGAGGATTTTTGTTTGTTGAATTTGCCTTGCATGTTTTCAATCACCCTGCCAAAATTGAAAGAGATTGGATAAATTGTTAGAAAGTGGATAGCGTATCGCATAAATTGCCATTTCTAAAAAGAATGGAAATCCGCTTTGTATGTTCGTTTGTCTGCGAGGAGCATGAGAAGACATAGAAAACAAAATTTTTTTATTGGATTAGAGATTTTCTGGATGAACACCTTTTAGTTAAGCTCATCTCTGGGGAAATGAACTTGTAGATCTGCTGCAAAACGTTTTTCGTTACGGCATACCGTTCAGCTACAATAAGCCTCCAAGAAAGTCTACACAGACCTTAAAGTTTAGTATGCCATGACATATTTTCATAAAGATAACTCGAAAGTAGTGTTAATTGTCAAAGCCAAGTGAATTGCAACTTCCAAAGCCAAATATGAACACTGCAGCCATATTGTAATAAAATTTATTAATTGGTTCAAAAATATTATCTCGCTAGCGCTCAATTTGATACTTTCGTGCATGCCTATTAAGTTCTATTATAACGGTTTTACTTCGTAAATACCTATTTTCTATGTGGTGTAATTTTTAGTTCATCTGCCGTACCATTGGTATATATAGGTAGAGGAAGTATTGTTTTCGACCCCCAAATTCGAAGTTGAGTTTTTAACATAAATACACGTTTTGAATCCAAATACTATTTTCGGAAATATGTCTGTGTGTGTGTGGATGTATGTGAACAGCCTAGCTCCAGAACGGAAAATCGTATGAAAACAAAATTTTATATTTTGTTCAGGTACCTTCTGAGGATGTAACACAAAGATTGGGGATAAGTTTTTCTTATTATTAAGGGGACTTGACAAGAAGAAATTTACGTTTTTCGCGATTTTCTCTAAAACGGCTCTTATGATTTTCTTTAAAATTTGCACATGGGTTGCTTACGGGTCAATCCATACGAAGTCAGCCAATTATGAATTTTCTGGTTGCCTGACCATTTTTAAAAAAATTAATTTTTTGTCACATATGACCCCTATATACCAATAGTACAAAACGACAAATATTTTATTTTTACTCGGTTCCGTTTAGAAATGGCGGCCATCTTTCAATCATGGCGGACAGCTATTTTTGCATTTGTAGGTGTTTATGCAAATGCAAATATCTCTGGACTGGGAAGTGATAGAGCCTTGAGGAAAAAACCATTATTCTCAGCAGAGTCTGGGCTACATTTCTGGTTAAAAGCATTGGTTAGCTTAATTCACTTTTAAATGGTGAAAAAGGGGGCTAATTCTGAACAAAACTTTTGCAAAATTATGACTTTTCAGGGTGTCACTATCTTACCCTGGAAAGAAATCTCTGGTGTCAGTTTTTTGTAGGAGGTACATATGTACCAGTACTTTCCTGGAAAAAAATACAAAGCCACACATTTGTTTGCTTCTATTATTTAGGACTCTCAGAAAATGAAGATTTTTCCAAATTTGGCCAATTTTAGGCCTAAATATCTCTGGTTGGCAAAATAGGAAAAATCTAATTTTGGGCTCAATTCAAGGTCTATACGACACTAACCTACTGTGAAAATTTCAAGTTTGAGACTCAAGCCGGAATGGAGTTATGTATCAAACAAACTCCTTTAATAATGAGGCTTTGTGTGAACCATATATAAATAAATAATCACCCTAGTCCACAATATTTAATGGTTTTAAGGCCTCATTTACATATTATAAGCCTAATTATAAATCATTATGGTCTGCTAAAATAAATTATAGAGGATAGGCCTACAAGTTTTCAATTGAAAAAACAAATCTTAATCAATTTTTATTTGTATGTATGTAGGCGTATATTATTTTAGTCTGTTCAGTTTTAGAATTTGGATTTCCCTTATTACCAGTTATAACTAATTGTACACAATTTGCTTGGTGCTTAGTTAATTTTCATATGCCTGAGTAGGGAACAATCAACCTTTGCTTTTATGGAAAGTCACAGTGGGGAGCAAGATGAGAGGGTATAGACAAGTCTAAACATGCAACTGCTCATGCTGAGACATGAACTGTTCCAGCCAGTTATTCAGTTTGTTGGATGCAGTTGTAGGGTGAAGAAGTGCTTTTTGCTTGGTAGTGTTCTGAATAGACCAAGATGGATCCTCAGTACTGTATAGGAACATTGACCAATGAACTGTGCCACAGAAATGTTTATGGTGTTGTGCCCAAGGGACTAAGGCATTTCAGTGAATATAGTTCTGAAGAAAAATTATTGCTTTCATTACGAATATCTTCAAATCTTTCCCTCATCTGCAAGTATCATGAAATCAAGTTTTTATCACAGTACAACCACCTCTTTGGACGCATTTGTTGTGACCCTCTAAAAGTGCACAAAAAATCAGTGTCTAAGGGACTAAGGGAAATAAAAATGGATTATATTTTTAAGGAAAAACACTTCCCTGTAAATATTGTCCCAGGGAAATCCTTATGCCCTACATGCTACACAAAGATCTTTGTTAGGCCTACTGCTCATACTGCTACTGTTGATAACGTTAGTGATGAATATGTAGACAAAACAGAAAATATGGTGAAGGTTGATGCAGCTTGTAGTAGTTTGGAATTGTCACCTGCAGCCAAAATTAAAAAACTTAGTTCTGATAAAAGAAAAGGGGCTTTAAAAGCAAAGTATAAGAAGGTGTCTGAAGCTATTAGAAAAAAGTTGGAAATATGTTTTGATGAGGATATTGAAGACAGTGAGCCAAACCAGCAGTCTCTATCATTTGAGTATGATGAACTGATCGAAAAGCTAAAAAAGAAGTGTTTGGTAGCAAACAAAGAAACAAAAGTACAAATTATTAGTCTACTTCCAAATTCTTGGTCCAGAGACAAAATAGCTACTGAGTTTAATGTCTCAGTGCATCTTGTTAGGTTGTCAAGGAAACTGGTGAAGGATCAAGGCATATTGCCAGTGTTGGGAAAAAAGAAAGGTGTCAGAATTTCAGATGTAACTGCCAAGAAAGTGGTAGATTTCTTTGAGGATGATGAGTACAGCCGCTTATGTCCAGGCAAAAAGGATTTGAAAACTTGTAGGCCTATCCTCTATAATTTATTTTAGCAAACCATAATGATTTATAATTAGGCTTATAATATGTAAATGAGGCCTTAAAACCATTAAATATTGTGGACTAGGGTGATTATTTATTTATATATGGTTCACACAAAGCCTCATTATTAAAGGAGTTTGTTTGATACATAACTCCATTCCGGCTTGAGTCTCAAACTTGAAATTTTCACAGTAGGTTAGTGTCGTATAGACCTTGAATTGAGCCCAAAATTAGATTTTTCCTATTTTGCCAACCAGAGATATTTAGGCCTAAAATTGGCCAAATTTGGAAAAATCTTCATTTTCTGAGAGTCCTAAATAATAGAAGCAAACAAATGTGTGGCCTTGTATTTTTTTCCAGGAAAGTACTGGTACATATGTACCTCCTACAAAAAACTGACACCAGAGATTTCTTTCCAGAGTAAGATAGTGACACCCTGAAAAGTCATAATTTTGCAAAAGTTTTGTTCAGAATTAGCCCCCTTTTTCACCATTTAAAAGTGAATTAAGCTAACCAATGCTTTTGACCAGAAATGTAGCCCAGACTCTGCTGAGAATAATGGTTTTTTCCTCAAGGCTCTATCACTTCCCAGTCCAGAGATATTTGCATTTGCATAAACACCTACAAATGCAAAAATAGCTGTCCGCCATGATTGAAAGATGGCCGCCATTTCTAAACGGAACCGAGTAAAAATAAAATATTTGTCGTTTTGTACTATTGGTATATAGGGGTGATATCTGACAAAAAATGAATTTTTTTTTAAATGGTCAAGCAACCAGTGTTGGTTGACTTCATATGGATTGACCCTTACACCAAAGGTAAAACTTTTATTTGTAAAATTTTTTCTAACAAATTCACTAAAGGGTAATTATAAACCATCCACACTGAATACGCGCTCTTTGCAATACGGCCTCTTGAACGGAAATTCGTACGAAAACATAATTTTGTATTTGGGTTAGGAATCTTTTGGGGATGTGACACGAAGATTGGTGATGACAAGGGGGCGGATTTCTATGACATGTCATATTTTTCCCCTTTGCATTGTTTCAGATTTCCGACTAATTTAAACCCGATTCCAAGCATCCTGGTGAAAATGCAACGACTTTTATTGTACATATAACTGCATATTTAGGACATTTTCAACTATTGTAGCATATTTAGTATGAATATGCATATTTAGGTCCTAATTTGGCATATTTGTGTGCATATTAAAGAAATTTTGAAGTTTCATATCATATTTTGTAAATTTTGCATTATAATGATACTTTTTGAGAATTTACAGATATTTTAAACAATTAACATTATATTTTAATAAAATGAATGGTAATGAAACTTAAAAACAATATACACAATGTGTAAGTGATAAAGTCATATTTTAAATTTTATTGGTCAAAATTATGTTTTTTAGGTCATAAATGCTTGCATATACCCTATTTTTTAGGTCATAGAAATCCGCCCCCTAGTGATGACTTTCTCTTATTTTTGAGGGGACTTTACATGAAGAAAATTTTGTTTGTTGCGAAATGCTGGAAAACAGCTTTTACGATTTTGTTCAATTTTTACACAGTTATACTAAGAGCTATATCTTTTATTTGAATTTTTTTAGAAAAAAATATCTGAATGATAGTTATAAGCAGGGCCCGGATTCTAATGACATGTCATCTTTTTATTGATGCTGCATGGACATTGCCATCCTGTGGATAAATCCTAATCATGGCCCCTAGATTATAGAAATGCATTTTATTAGGTCATTTTTTGTCATTTTATGCCATTTTATATTTTTAGGGCATTTATTTCAGTTTTGGGTCATTATTTTGTCATTTTCTTGTCATTTGCTTCCTTATTTAGTCATTTTCATGTATTTACATTGAGTGCATTAACTTTTTTTCGTCGCTAGCGGTGCTGTCTTTGAAGTGTTTGTTTAATGCAAGAAGGAAAAATTCGACGTGAAAGTGTTGACATGTTTCAGTCGGAAGTGAGAATCAAATGAACGCCAAAATGTTGTATTATATTACTATTGTTATTAGATGGGCTTGGCAACAGAGTCTGCCACCTGCTTGGATTGAGAGTGCAAACTACTGTTTACCCTCAATAAACAACAATATAATCCGGCAGACCACAAAAGGATGAGCCGAATTTTGACCCACCAGTGTCTCAGTGCCAGTTTAAATTTCCGTGAGAAAAGAACATTCACAACATTATAGTTATTTACAGTTTTTACAATTATGTACGAACTAGTTTATAACTTTGTGTGTACAATAATGATTTTTTATAAATAAAATATCAGTTTTAGGTCATTTTTTTATAATTATTAGGTCATTTTCTTTAAAATTTAGGGTCATTTTATAGGTCACTTTTCAAACAATTTTAGGTCATCAGAATCCGGGCCCTGGTTATAAGCCACTTTGAATACGTGCTCGCAATATGGTCTATTGTTCTGTATCAGAATGTGAAGTGTTAAAAATGTATTGGCCATGCTTAAAGTAAAGAAAGTTATGAGAGTACATTAATCCGATTTTATTTGGGTTATATATCCTTCGGGGATGCGATGTTGTGTGGTAAAGACATTCTCTTTATTTTTCAACCACTTTACACGAAGAGAATGTCATACATAATAATTATATTATTCTAAGAAGCTAACTTTTATTTGGGCAGAGGAAGTTATGTGAATTTCACATCAGATTTTTTTTATTTGACATTGCTGAGCCATGTAAAATTCATTTTTACTAAGACGTGTATTTTGAGAAACCAAAAGTGTGTCAAATTTATAAATAAATAAAACAGCGTGAAGATAATACCAACAATACCCATTTTATAATATTAATCCGAAAGACGTATGACATACGGGTTACGCTAAACAGATTTTATTTTATTAGTGAAATTTCTCAACTCGCTCTTCAGTCACTTCTCGCAAATATTTAAGTGGAAAATAAAAAAATACACCTTTTTATGTCATAAATAACTCTTTTTTCCATTTTCCATTTTGCTTAGTAACTGATTATAACATGATGCAAGCCTCCTGTAACTAATAAGTAATTTAAAGATAAATTCATAATTGGAGGTAAAACAGTTACGATGTGATTAAACACTTATCGGTAGGCCTGTTTGAAGTGTGTAAAATATTTTCGTTATAATAACATTAAAATCTGTAGACGTAGATCTATAGTTATAAAGAAAATAATTTATGTGTTATACGGCATTAGTTTGTTTTTTAGCCTACATTCTTTGTGGTCTTCCTGGGATTTAGAGTATAATCTCCATCTGATAATTTTGTAAATTATGAAGTGAGTTTTCTTCGCTTGTGTACAGATTAAGGTAATTTTGTACTAGATTGGTTAAAGAACGGTGACTTATTTAAGTATTGATTTTCCAGTTTCAAACAAAATTCACGGGAAAGATTGCAATCTAGAAGAAGTCCAACCGTAAGCCCTACTGCCACTCATTCTGGAGAAATTCCTACTTACCTACCTAAAATCCAATTTATTAACAGAAGTCCCTAGAAACAAATAATGACTCCAAGGATAACTCTGTCTGTTTTAGCAAATTGAAACGGAAGAACAAGGATATACGTACTCCTTGAAACTTTGGAAAGTAATTGGAATCTGTCTTCCTTTCTCCCCTCCCCTATCCTCGTCAGATAAGCCTTATATGCAGGAAATACACATAAAATTTCAACCAATTTTCTAATCATCCACTCTACAGCCCGGACCTCGCTCCCAGTGATTTCCATCTTTCCCTAAACCTCAACAAATGACAGAGAGGAGATGTTTGTCACACAGTGGTTCAAATTCCTGGCGGCAGATTTGTACAGCACAGATATTCAAAAGTTTGTTCCACGGTATGACAAATGTATCATTTCCGGTGGCGAATATGTTGAAAAATAGCTGAACACTTGCTGTATCTGTTGGAATATATGTAGCGTACAGGTAGGGGAAGAAAAGCGGACCGACTAAAATATCTAAGTTGCCGGTATGAGCCAATGTGTATTCCTAGGGACATTCACAGGATAGCAGGAAATTTGTTCTAGTGTCGACTTAGCCCATTTCGAAACCCAGAATATGGTTTCTAATCGTATTTTTTTGTAATTGAATATATTAATTATTAATATTATTATAAAATACTAACACAAATTATATTATATTCAGCTACAAAAGTCGGTCCGCTTTTTTTTCCTACCTGTACATGAAATTGTGTTTTGTTTCTGCAATCGTCCCCTGGGAAACTTACTTTATGGACGCGCCTCGTACTCTGATCAATATGAAAGGTTGTGTTGTGCTAAATGTGTAAAGCAGTAGGTTGCCTAATGTAAAACATCACACTAGCAGGATGTTTGTGAATGTTGTTAGCATAATCATTCAAAATGGAATTTAGTGACAAGAGCAATTATGGGGAGTATTGGTCCAGTTCATTAGGTATAGGAGCTCTCTGTCTGTTTAGTGTGTCAAGTGCAGTTAAGTCCAGTATAGAGCTTAGGGGCAAGGGAATGACTCAAGAGGTGGACAAACCGGACGCTCGTAGTAATACCGGATTCCTTGCAATTATTACCTTACCGTTACTAGTGATCTAATTCCAATTTACAACAGATCAATTTCCCTATGATGGTTACAGTAGCATCTGTGAGTTGTTAGAATTAAGATTCCTTATTGCTGTGATATTAAAAATATTTTAGAAGAAAAATTCCTGCCACAGTGACTTGAACCCAAGAGTTGATGAATTTCTTTTCCGTAATGGTTAGCTGTAAATTATACAAGGAATTGTTGTATTTCGACATAATTATTTCCATTTCAACGGCAGACAAATTAGAACACCAAAACTTCAGCGTAATAGGTCTATATTAATAAACTAGCTGACCCATCAATGCGTGTATATAAGGTTAAGTGAACACAGTTATAAGTCAATTCGATGTACTTCTATAAATCATCAGCCGTCCAGCCAACACGGTGGACGTATTTATATTCCACGTAGGCCTACTCCTCCATCCGTAGTTTAGCCTATTCTGATTATGTCTTAAAAAATGTAATCGTTGTTTCAATTTTGGCAAACATACAGTAAATAGCTGGGCGTAGGGGATGCGTTCTCTCCTCCCACGAATACTGGTCGGGACAAGTTACCTAGGTAGGGTTTTCCGGGATTTTTCCTCACCGGTGAGACAAATGTCTGGTAACTTTAGGCTCTGGTAACTTTAGGCCCTAGTGGTCCCCGTATATCATTTGGCAGCCATTATCATCCTCATCTCATCCTAGCCTTGTTCAGAGTGAATGTGTGAATGGTGTATCTCGTCCTATGTGATTGTGTTGTATCGGAGGTGGCCCGGCATTGGACTGATCACTCATCCGAGAGGCCCTCCATGTCCTTGTCTGGTCAATAAATTATGTATGTGATCCATAGATAATCCCCCTCCCGACAGGTCGCGGCCCTCTAAGGCCCGGGCAACGTGGGTCGCTTAAAAGAACCCAAAATGGAGAGGTAAACACTAAGGTAAAGATAGAGAGATAATATGGTAAATGGAAATTAATCAGGAAATTATATCTATTAATACTGTATGAACTATCTTTCGCAATACAGTCCTAGGGTAACTATAATTCTTAATAATAGAACCCAGGACCTTCTAAATTTACTTCGTGTCACAAAATAGTTAATAATAATTTATAGGAATTCTATTGATAGCCTTTCTCATAATTTTATATCTATTAGGTCTACATGAAATCCCACTGTCATGCCAAGCCACCTGTGTAGTTAAAAAAAAATTATGTTGTCATGGGGATTGTATACCTGTACATGCAGTATGAATTCCTTTTGGTGAATTTCATAACTTTACAACCCTATTTTGGCCCTTAGAGGCCCTTAGAGGCCAAAGATGTTGAAATCCTTTCTTAGTGCGCATCTAGGGCCTAGGAGCAATATGTGTACCAAGTTTCACGTTCCTAGGCTGTATAGTTTTTGAGAAACTGTGATCAGTCAGTGAGTCAGTGGGTTTTGGCTTTTATATATAGAGATGATTGTGTTCATAGTGGATAGAAATTGGCAGTTACATACGTAGGCCTACGATCTTATTTCAGACAGGGCTATAAACAACAACTTTGTTTATTACTCATAATAGTTTTAATCTGTTACTATAATAGACAATAGGTGTGATTAAACGTATGACATTAGGGAGTTTTCTACCGCACAAGACAATTCTAAGGTACATTAACCTAAGGCTTATACTAAAGTCTATAAATATTAACTTGTACTGTTGCATTATAGAAATTTATGCCGAATTCATTTAAATTTTGACTCAAAACTCTGCTTGTGATTTTATAAGGAATTGTAAATATTTTAAAGCCTACTTGTATGTATTATATACTATGAAGGTTATGTGACATATGGTAAGTACAGTATACAACCATAAAAATTGCGCCCTAATTATTTGTCTACGTTGAGAATTTAGAATTTTTATCTTTTAGAAATATTAGCAATTAAAAAATATATATATATAAGTCCACCGCTGTGGCTCAGGGGATGCGTTCAATCCTCTCACGCAGCGGGCCCGGGTTCGATTCCTGGTCGGGACAAGTTACCTAGGTGGGGTTTTTTTTCTGGGGTTTTCCCTCACCTTTGAGACAAATGTCGGGTAACTTTAGGCCCTTGTGGTCCCCAGATATCATCTGGCCGTCATTCTCATCTTCATCCCATCCTCGCCTTGTTTGGAATGAGTGTGAGTGTGCATGTTGTGTCTCGTCCTATGTGTTCGTGTTGTCTCGGAGGTGGCCCCGGCATTGGGCTGATCACTCATCCGGGGAGGCCCTCCATGTCCTTGTCTGGTCAAAAAAGTATGTATGTGATCCAAAGATAATCCCTCTCCCGACAGGTCGCGGCCCTGTAAGGCCCGGGCGGCTTGGGTCGCTTAAATCCTACAAGGGAGAGGTGAAACTACGATAAAGAAAGAAAGAAAAAAATATAATCTAGCTAGGGTCATGATCCTTTCATTTATGAACAAAGGCCTACCTGAGCTTTAAAACTAGAATTAGTTAAAATTCTAATTTCTTTCTTCTGTAGAAGAAATACATCACTTATTAAATTACAATTTCCCCATAAAATAAGACCGTATTTTTTAATTCACTGAAAATAGGCCAGATATGCTACTCTCATATAACCTTTTGGTATATAATGTCTAAGATTTCTCAGTAAGAATAAAACACGAGAAAGTCTGCTAGAAATATAGTAAATATTAGGCTCCGAAGATAATTTTAAATCTAAAAAGATACCAAGCATCTTAAACGACTTGTCTCCATGTATTAATAAAACCACAGAATATTGTTTCTGTTCAACATTAGCTTACATCAGTGGTTCCCAAACTATGGATCGCGACCCGCTGGTGGGTCGCGGGATAAATTTCGGTGGGTCGATAAAAGGGCGGGAAAAATTAAACTTGTTTTCAATATAAGGAAAGAGTGTTTAATTTAAAGAATCCAAACCAAACTTCCATAGCTGAAGGAAACTTTTATTGCTACCAATTACAAAGTTAATAACTAAATCCATTAATAAAAATATAATCGAATCTCTTGTAAATATAAAACAGCAGTTTCACAAATATCATTAATTTTGTATAAATAAAATGTACTAGTTGGACAATATTCTTTATTGAAATAACCTTCACCATTTATATTTCAACTATGTTTTCTCAGCAGGGCATTTGGACACAATAAAACTATTGAAAGGCTTATGAAAAACATGTGCTGTACTTTATATAGCCTATATAGCCTATAGCCTATATAGCCTTATATAGCCTTGGTTATCGTTATGTAGTAGTGGGTCGCGAAAAAAAGTTTCTAGGTGAAGGTGGGCCCCAGGACAAAAAAAGTTTGGGAACCGCTGGCTTACATGATAATATTTTATGAGGTAATTCGTCTGACGCCGAAGCTCGAACCAAGAAGACGAAGACAATTTAGCTATACAACAGGAGAAAGATCGAAGTAAATATGTAAAAAGAATACGATAATACTCTTGACTTGAAATTTCTAAAAGAACTGGATTACTTTCTGGAGACATGCTTTCCACTTTTGCAATTATGAGCAAGCACATTTAAGATAACTCCTTAATCTACAGAATCCAACCTTCCACGTCTTTTGAAAGAGTTTAAAGAAGTTCTTGGCAATGCTCTTTGGTTTATACGACCGTACTGAAATTACGTTTTGTCGACGAGCCAGCCAAGAGATTAAACTGCAACTTATGCAGCAATAAAACTTCTTAATTGTTCCATTTGTTAAAGCACAAGACTAATGCATTTTGCAATTAAAGGATTTGTATAAGAACACCAAAATGTGTAGAAACAACCGTTACTTAATACTCATTAAGTTAACTATAGGAAATGCAACGTAATAAATTTGATGGCACTATTCGTGACATTTTGCGTACTCTAAGCAGAAGTGTTGTAATATTCTTGCGGAAGACAGGAAAACAAAAAAAAAAGAGTGCGTGGAAGGCCACGCGACAGAAGTAAAACTTTATTTTATTTTCTAATTTTTTAAATTTTTTATTCTTGGATTTTTCAATTTTGCATTATTGGACTTTTTAATATTGGGTTTTTGGACTTTTTAAATTTTGGATTTTGGACTTTTCATTTTGGTTCTTTCAATTTTTAATTTTGGATTTTTTAAATGTTCGATCTTTGAGTTGTTTATTTTTTTTATTTTTGAATTTTTGAATTTTTAATTTTATTGTTTATTAAATTTTGGATTTTTGGATGTTATAATTTTTAATTTTGTTTTTTTAATTTTGGAAATTTGTATTTTTTAATTTTGGATTTTTTCAATTTTGATTCTTTGAATTTTTTAATTTTTGGATTTTTTAATTTTGTATTCTAGTTTTTTTAATTTTGGATTTTTAGGTTTTTTCAATTTTGGTATTTTCGATTTTTAGTTTTTAATTTTTAATTTTTGAATTTTTGAATTTATTATTTATTAAATTTTGAATTTTTGGATGTTTTAATTTTTAATTTTGTTTTTTTTTTTTTAATTTTGGAAATTTGTATTTTTTAATTTTGGATTTGCGCGGTAATGAACCTCCGGGTTCCATAAAATAGATAATATACCTTTAGATTGCTTAGGAATTGTCTATTGCCATTGAGGAATTAAGGTCTGAAAAATTTCCTTTGATTACTCCTAATCATTGAGTTGATTGTTTTCTGTGCAGTCCGCTCCGAAACACGTAGTTTTGAGTGTGACTGATTTTGTGACTGATTTCGTGACTGATTTCGTTTTAGTGTGACTGATTTTCCAGATTTACCCCGACCGCGAGAAAAGAAGTTTTACTTCAAAAAGACTCACACTTTACAAGTTAGACATGAAAGTGGACAAAAATAAATCCATATGGAAAGTGTGGTAAATTTTCTTCTTCCTGACACTGTTAAAACGAGAGTGAGGGGAAAGCCGTTCAGAGGTGAGAGTAGAATACAGAGAGACAAGTCATCCTTCCTTCCCGCTAGTCTTGACATTCATAGCCGTATACCTTAGTCAGCGCGACGTGACTCCCTTGAAGCGTAAACATCACCCCTGAATTGGGTCAGGTAGAAAAAATGTCAATGCGGTCAGTTTTGCATTCCGCCTGTGGGTAAGGGCGTCGCTCGTTAGCTTTAGTCTGAAAAAAAAACCGTTAAGTGGGAAAGCATTACTGATTGCACTGTGTCATATATACAGAACATGAAATGTCAGACGAAATTCTGCTATTGGTGTCACTGCTGCTGTTCACTCCCTTGCACATTTTTTTAGACGACTAGAGAAGAAAGCCTATATGTGGGCTATCGTCCACCCATAAGAAATTGGTTTGCATAGGTAGGGTTGTTGTGTTGTGAAAGATACGACTTCCTCATATTTTATCTTTCAGATCCTTTTATAAAAATATCAATATAGAAGTTTAAGTTCAAGCAATAATTATAAAAAATTTAATCAACTCATATTTTCAATAAAATGGCTCAAAATATCTTAGGTATATAGGCCAATGGCTAATAATGTCGTCGGTACGGTTCATGTCACTTCTCCAGAAAGAATGAAGCTTAAATGTTCAGTTTTATTTCCATATGTTTAAAAAAATATATGTAATGGGAAAACACACACACACATACACTTTTCTATTTATAAAATTCGTGTTTCCGATGAATTTTTCATAGACTATTACAGAAAGTCTCTTCATACCTAGGTAAGATCAATGAAACGCAGTAACCTTGCCTTTCAATATTAAAATTTTTAATTATCATATATTTCGACCAACTTGTGGTCATCTTCAGTGATACATAAGGTAGTATGACGTTAAACAATATGGTGTAGGTTTAGGTCTATGTTATTTACATGACCAGCTCTGAACTGAAAACTTCATTATACCTAGGTATGAGTAAAAATGGTCGAAAGCTCTTATCACTGAGAGATTTATTTTCTGATCTTAGTAGTTTATCAAATAAAATTGAATTAGGTCGTGTGATTAGGTTTGTTTTAAGTACGTTTCTAACTTTTTAAGAATTCTAACTGCAATATAATGAAAAGGAAACCGTGAGAATGCTACATAAAATTGTTATAGAGATCGTTATGATGAACTATACGATATTAAAGAGTATGTTATAAATTTCATTCTCGTAATAGTGTAATTGCTCAGCAGTATAAAGCTTCACTAATAATAACTTTGCATTTTCAACATGCAGAGTAAAAGCAAAATTTCAAATTAATTACATTAGTCTATTAAATGCTGGTATATTCAAGCCACCCTTGGATCTGTTTAACATAATAAATTTCCAAGTTAAATATCTCGAGCACGCGCGTCTATCTTGGTGCATTAGTGATCGCGTGGAGTACTCTGTCAACTAGTGTATTTTTTCTTTTGTTTCTGATAATGGTGATATCAAAATATAATTTTTAAATAAGAATGCACCTAATATATCAGTTTTTCACTTCAATGTTTTAACATGTTTTACGCTTTTAAAAATATAATACACAAATATATGGAAATTATTGTATATTATAATGTCTCTGTGCATCGAGAAGAACGTTATCACACTTACTGTTAAAACCACTCGTGATACATTTCAAGCCTACAAAATGTTAATTCCATTTTTACTGTAGGCTAGCATTAAAATCCCTCTCATTCTTCTCCTCCGTTTCACCCAACTTTGGGGTACGTTGAATCAATCACTTCTTAGTGTTTTGTGCTTTAATTTTAGCCCAGTATTGCTTCATTCTTTCTGATCTTGCTTTTCCTTCCTCTTCACTGATCTGGATCATTAGTTTAGTTTTGATTTTGACTTGGAACCTCTCTTTCTTGACTTTGGTCTTTTTTTTCAGTTTTATCTATGAACATTTTTTCTGTGATTTTGTGTTCTTTTAAGTCCTTCTCTGTTTCCTTAAACCAATTTGGTTTGGTCTTTTTGTTGCGGAAATATTCAAAGATTTTTTGGTCAGTCTATTTGGGTTCATTCTGAAGATGTGTCCATAAAAATCAATTCTTCTTTTCCTCATTGTGTCTGAGAGTTTTTCAGTATTTTGGTAGAGTGTATCGTTTCTTTTTCATTTTCTTCTTCTTTTTCTTCGTCTTCTTCCGCATCCTCGTTTTCCTCCTCCTGCTGCTGTTCTACTCTAGTTTTCCTGTCTCTAAAGTTTCATGCTCTATTTCTATTTCAGATTTGCTATTGTGATCCCTATCGTAAATTATTCCTTCCTCCTCATCTGACTAATCAAAACCAAAATCAGAAGATTCTTCAAAACTTTAATTGAGAAGTCTTTCAATTTCCTTCTCCATAAGGCTTTTCCTGAATTTTACCCTATTGGTAGGAATTGTTAAACGTTATTGGTCAATATCAAACACGCGGATTATGAGTGGAATAATCTGTATAATCTATAATAAATGAGCCAAGCTTAATTTGCTTCAAGCAAGAATATATTATATTAACCGGAAATTATAAATGAGTGGTTTTATATTGACCTTTTGCAAATATAATTTATTCGTATCTATTTTGTTTGGAAATTAATATTTCTACTTTACCGTAATTATGGTATTTAATTTATTTGTTAATACACCGCTTCATTCAAAGGTATAAAAGAAGGAAATAAATTAGAGTAGAGTATACCATATAACTGCATTTGTAATTAATTATTTCCGTGTCATAACGAGGCTTCCTTCAGCAAAATTAATGTTTACCACCTCACGAAACGCTAGCACTGTCTACTATGATTAAAGATTTTTTTTTAATTTTCATTACGAACATCAATTTGCATTAAATATTCTGTTTTATAACATACAGAGTGTTAATGAATAACACCGAAATATTTTACCTTTATATAGAGGGGACATAGACAAGCAACTTTTATTAGGAGATTTTTGCTCTATGACGTAAAATGGGTATGCTATAGGGCATTAAAATCATTATAATTTGCTGCTCATAAGTCAATAATTATGCGAAATAGGGTTAACATTTTCATTAAATTGACTTCATGCCTTCCTAATGATCCATAAAAACCTGATTCTTAATCATTCATCCACAGCTATTACACAATTTAGAGGTTTCATGATCTAAAAAATTGGCAGACTAATCACATGAATGGCCGTCACTGCATTATTATTTTTTTATTCCTAACTACTAACTACAGTGTTAACAACGAAGTTCCTTTGTTTTACATTTTTTTCTAATGTTAGAAGTCAGTGGCGGCCGTGCCCTGGGAGATTTTACGCTGTAGCAGGAAAAATTGAATCCATAAAGCAAAAATCTCCTAATAAAAGTTGCTTACCTATGTCTCCTCTATACACAGGTAAAATATTTCGGTGTTATTCATTAACACTCTGTATATAAATTTATATTTGCAAGTATATACATTATTTTAATGCCTTTTTCTTTTTGATTCAGGTTGCTCATCACCATCACCACGTGCCAGTTCATGTACCAGTTCCAGTGCACGTAGACCACTCTCACACAGTCCACGTGGATCCACCTCCTCCGCCTCCTGATTCTTACGGCCCACCGACATCGTACGGCCCTCAATCATCTTACGGCCCTCCACCCTCAGGCCCACCAGGGCCTTCAAGTCATGGCGGCGGGTGGGAAAGCAGCGCCCCAGGCTGGGCAAGAAATGAGTATCTGTCCCAAGCTCAAGAAAACGAACTGGAGAGCTGGGGTCTGATGTCTAAAGGAGCTTATCATATCCCGGCAGGCGGTGTTCATCCCTCGCAGTCTTTAACATATAACTCCTATCCACCTCTCCTAGAAGATCCCAGAATTTCCCGAGGCGCCCTTTCTGTAACCGAAGCAACGAGACTATTCCTACCTCAGCCACAACAAACACCAGTGCGATACCAACCTAATAACATGACGCCTCCACCCCTGCAAGTATCAGCTCAGGTGTACAACAATCAACAGAAACAACTTCTTGCTCTTCATCAACAGAAACACCAGCTACAAAACGTGCAAGCTGTCCAACAACATAATATGATTCAGGTGTCAGGGCCAGGTGCTATGGGAGGAACACAATCTAATATTGCACACCATCAGACAAAAGTGCATCAGCAACAACTGCAAGTTCAGAATCAGAAACAACAGCAGCTTTTGTTGGAGCGACAAAAGCAGCAGCTCCTGAAGCAACAACAACAAACGCTGAAATTAAAGCCTGTAACGCCAAAACCTCCCGTGGAAGGAACAACAATTCCAGTGACGTATGATCCATTTTACAGTCCGATATTGCAGAGAATGGATAACGTTTTCGTTCAACTTGGCTTTAACGAAGAGGCGTGCAGAGAACGTTTGGTATGCAGCATGTACAAGACTCCCTCCAGGTTCAGCCCGCACAGTAACCTTATTTCCGCAGAATTAAGCAGGTCAGTGACAGTAATTACTTAATGTTTTATACAACACCATTGTTCACGTCTAAATCATCTGCACATTATTCGTACTTTCTATACCGGTACTGTTTCTTCTATAAGTGAAATAGTCCCTAGAAAAAAAATTGAGGACCGTTTTGACAAAACTCAACATCTCCATTTTTTTTTTGGCAAATTCGTTTTTTAATGGTTTTAGGTGCTTTGAAATGAGATCTTTAAGATGGTGAAAAAAGAACATAAGAAAAGTCAACATAACTATCATTTTGAAGCCTCAATATCAAGGTTTCTATCTTCTATATGTTAATAAAGAAACCTTTTCCTGAACAATTTATATTTTGGCACATGTTGAGTTTTGTCAAAACGATCCTCAATTATGGTCTTTACTTATATTGCATATTTGTCATGAGATCAAATAACCTATAGGCCTATAATATAAAGTGAAATAAAGTAATCTGTAATAATGAAGTACTTTATAACCAAGACTAATATATTTTAATTAAAAATCACAGTGAGATCTTGGCTCATGATGAATGTCGAATAACGTTAACAACCAAATTCTAATTAAATTCCGTCTAACTGTTCAAATTTAGTGAAAATGGGAGCGAAATTTTAAACGTAAACTAGGATTACATACGCTATAAGTTAAAACTTACCAGCAATTGACAAAATTCCTCAACGAAGTCAAGGAGACCCGAATTTTTAAAGTAGTGAGTTAAAAAGAATGTAATTTGTAATTACGTAGGAGAATGTATACTAAAATTTGGGAGATAGGCCTACTAAACCAACATATGATGTTTGGTTTTCGAGTGACTTTACGATACTGTGCTGCAAAAAAGAAAAAAGACACCAAAATGTCTGTTAGTCTGTGTAGCCTAATAATAGTTACCACACCTGTGGTATAATGAAAATCCGCAACGTAATGGTTATCATTTGGGGGCGGATTTCTATGACAAGTCATATTTTCCCCTTTGCATTATTTCAGGTTTCCGGCTAATTTAAACCCGATTCCAAGCATCCTGGTGAAAATGGAACGGCTTTTATTGTGCATATAACTGCATATTTAGGATAATTTAAACTATTGTAGCATATTTAATACGAAAATGCATATTTGGGTCATATTTTTGGCATATTTGTGTGCATATTAAAGAAATTTTGAAGTTTCATATCATATTTTGTAAATTTTTGCATTATAATGGTACTTTTTGAGAATTTACAGGTATTTTAAATAATTAACATTATATTTTAATAAAATTAATTGTAGTGAAACTTAAAAAAAGATATACACATTGTATATGTGGTAAAGTCATATTTTAAATTTTATTGGTCATATTTTAATTTTTTAAAGTCATAAATGCATGCATATATCCTATTTTTTAGGTCATAGAAATCCGCCCCTAGTTTCATTATGATACCAGTACCATTATGCCACATGTAATAAGCATATTTTAGTATGGTCATAAAAAATTCCCAAAGCGTTATTTTTTAGGAAATTAAATTTAAAGTAAACACTTATTACAGAAGTATGGGAACATACGGACATGTATCTAGGAGAACATACTGTTGGCGACATGATGGATGCACGGAAGTGGCATAAATGTTCACATCTGCGTTATATTCAATTAGCTGTCCGTTCATACATTATTAAACTGTACCATGCGTTCATTACAGATGTAACATAGATCTATGACTCTCTCCTTAAAATTTCATATTAGGTTCGTCATGCTAAATGGATAGCTATACCGGTGTGTGAGAAATTCATTATTCATTCATTACATATGTATGCCAATTAGTCCAAAGACCTGAAATTAATGGACTCTACAAATACATGTCAATGCTATAACTCCATTTTATGATTTAATTAAATTCATAACATTAAGATTATTTGAAAAAGCTGAACAACACAGCTCAATCTAATTTTACGGTTAGTCTAAAATGTTTGCATGCGACTTACCGCCAAGTAATTTTTCCAGCATTTTCTGTATTTCAAACAATGATAACTTCCGAAAGAGTAAGTATATATATTTTTTTTATTGATTTAAAACAGTATGTTCCATTGCTTAAGTATTGTAATACTACATGCTATGTTTTCATTACAAATATTAATTATATACAAGTAGCTACAATTTTATGAACATTCAATCATTAAGTTAATGGTTTCTTAGCTAATTCTAATAAATTACAATTTTGTTATAAAATTCTATCATTGTACATCTTTGTTATATTTATTCGCAAGCTCTTTCTTTATATTAAAGCTAATATATCGTTGAATTTTCCCAAGCACCATGAACTAAATAGTTTAAACAGTTGATTTCTTTTTAATACAACCAGTCTGAATTTGCACTAAGTTAGCTTTTTCACTGCTACTGACGTATAAATGTGTCACCTCAAAAGTTATATAAAAGGAGATATTAATATTAATAGCATAATGCTTTATGTAAAATATGGGGATTTTTATCCGTGCGTTAGGATTCTCATTTGTGGAAAAATGCTATTGCATGAACATCTCATCGACTTCAAACTCAGTGCCTTCTGATGATTTCACTTGATGAATGTATTTATTACCATTGTATAAATTTAGTTCTGAAAGGTTAAAAACTAAGTGTAAATTTGAAACTATTACTTTCAATATATTTCAATAAGCGTCGTAGGGGGAAATTCCTTACAGATTGCATATTACTTCTGAAAAATTTCGTATAGTTTGGAGAACAATTTGGAAGCTGGGCTCTCTTGAATACCTCATTATAAATAACAAGAATTAGTTTATTATAAACAGATATTGAAAATATTTCATAAAGTTACGCTGAAAATGTGTTAGTTTAAAGGTTATAATTAGGGCAAGGCATTTGATGATTTTTGCATTTTTTTATATGTAGGTTAAAGTATAGCTCGAATATATACAAATGTTTATCATTAAATAATTTATTAAATAAGGATAATTTGTTTTGCATTTCTTTTGCTTTATCTTGCATTTTTCGTCATTTTCAAGAGATAGGTCAATTTTTGCTATTTTTGGGTCATTTTTGACATTATTAGGCCATTTTTGACATTACTGGGTCATTTTTGGCATTTTTAGGTTTTTCCGGTATTTTCCGGTATGTTTCAGTGGAGGTAGAGAGCTTTTCCATGTACAAATCGTTATTTTCAGACAACAGACAATCGTTTTTATTTGAGAATCTCCGCCAAGTGTTCGTAGTTAATTTTAATTCAGGTTTATTGTAACCACCAAGGCAGTTTGTCTTGCAGCAATAAAGAATTATTTTTTATTTCTTATTAAATGACACACATTTGCTAGGGGCAATTTGGTGCGCATGTCAGTTCAGAAAGAGTTTTTTTTCGCTAAGGGTGTTCAGGTAGTATAAATTTACTTACTTCTTTAGTAATAAAATAAGTTATATTGTAAATGTATATATAACGCACTGTCATCCATTAAATTTCTTTTAGCAATTCATTACTTAAAAAACTAATTATAAGTAATAATGGTAAATTTATTGGTCATTTTTTAAATTTTTGTATCTTTTTTTACTATTTTTAGGTCGTAAATGCATTTTTATTTTATGGTCATTAAATGCCTTGCCCCAGTTATAGCATAGAACTATGGAAAATTTTCAAACAAGTTACATTACCATTAGGAACTGTTAAGTGTGTTTAGGTACTCCTGTTGTGTTGTCCACTTCTGACAGAGAGCGACTAGCCAGTTTCAATGCAGGATTACGTTACAGGTGTATAATACAGGGGTCCAGTTTCCTTTGTTTCTGAATTATGGTACGGCTTGTTCAGGTATTACTCTGTGCCCCCAGGAGCCATGTCTCAGTAACCACATATAATGCAACGAGAGCCTATGATTTAGTTTCTCCAACATAAGGGATCTAATGGAAACATTCCCTTTCAATTCTTTAATAAGTTTCGTTTTTTACGATTGAGTTTAAGTATATAATGTAGACTATAGTAACCAGTAGTGGAAGTGAGATATGCTCGTGTATCAACATCTATTTCTAATGTAAATATTATGAGCTCATATAACAAATCCAAGTAATCCGATTGCTAGTATTGCAAAGATTCACCATTACCAGAAATGTTATTTTGTTATCATATGGTTATGTAGTTAAATTAAAATAATAATCAGTTGACAAGTTAATCGTAGATTTGCATTATAACTTAAAACACTACACACATTATATGTCAAATAAAATCAGGTAAACTGATATAACAAAGTGCCAGATGCACTTGAAATGCGATATTTCAGAAACTATTGAGTTCTAGGCCACGGTTTCTTGAGAAGTTAGGCTATGAAGGAATAAATGAGATAACTAGAAAATTAACAGAACGAATTTATAAAAATTCCTTACCTCAACAGTAGGCCTATTCCTTTATTTTTGTCGAAACATCTGAAGAAGTACTAATTTAAAAAAAAAATAAAGTTTGGAATGATAATTCTTTCACACTGGCCGTGTGTGGGCTAAGGTGGAAAGGTGAAGTCAGACTGAAAAATTCAATGCCATAATGCCAAAAATTCAATTCCATAGCAACCTGCTATGGAAAATTCTTCAACTGACTCAAATATACCTCCAGGTTTCTCAATATGAGATACCAACCCAGTGGCCACCACAACCCCTGCCTTGAATTTTTTTCTTTCTGGGCAATTGGGAATTATGCCACTCTACTGAATGACCTTTCTGTCTTAAGCAACGACAGTGCAATTGAAGCAGTTAGGATGTGGTTACATGAATAGGACAATTGCTGGGACCGACAAGGAATACCTGAATTTGTTTCAAGTTGGCGTAAAGATCAACATATTAGTATAATGTGTGTAGGACAGTCATGCTTGTATATTGTCACCAAAATTTCAATTAATATGAATAAGTATTTTACAAGGCAGAATATATTCTTTTAGAAATATAAGTTAACTTCCATCGTAACTTATTAATTTTAGCATGGCCTCAAATAAATGTATAACAATAATTAGTAACATTTAATTAAGAGTTTTTATCAGTCCAATGTTTAAGGCTCTCGAATAGACTCAGCTTAAAACTGGAACCGGCAGAAATCCTGCCAATAAAGGTGTAGATGTATAGGGCTGATACCCATACTAAATTATAAAGGTGCAAGTTATTTAAAATCCTAGACTTCAGTCGAAAGGTACAATTTCAATTCCTACCTTTGACTATAGATTTATTCATACCTAGACTATGTTCGGGACTTTGGGACTACAGAACATAAATAACATTAAACTTCTCTCGCCTTTATTTGACATTACAGAACTTTATTTTGTTTTTCATTCCTAATCTTTACTTTGCTTTATTTGATTAAACTTTCTATTATTTTGTTTTGTTGCGATTAGCTTCGCTTTATTGTACTTGTACTTGTACTATACAAGTATTTTATGTTTGATTTTTGTCTTTGTATTTATTGTGCGTTTCTCGTATTCAGGTATATAATTTCTTGTTTTTAATTTATTTTTATTATTATTATTACGTATTTCATGGTCTCGTCCGGGCTGAGTGGTAGAGAAGGCCTTATGGCCTTAACTCCGCCAGGTTAAATAAATAAATAAATAATACGAATGCGGATGGTTAGTGTTGATGCAATCTAAGAACAACAATAGAACTGTATCTCTTCTCAAGAATACATTAGAATGTTCCAGACTGGAGTCTTAGATTCAGCAGTAGCTGGAGTCTGTGAACCCTGAATTACACCTCGTTCCGCCCCCGACACCAAGCGTGACACGAGATCAACTGAGTTGACCGACCAAAACACACCGTTATAACTTTTCATCAACCTTCACTCCTAGCAAATTAAAACAGGCAATTATTTCTTTTTGTGTTAGGTATGTATGAGACCTTAAATTTATGACGGACACGGATAGGTTTGATATGCTGCTGGCTGCCTATATTTACTTACTTACTTACTTACTTACTTACTTACTTACTTACTTACTTACTTACTCACTCACTCACTTACTTACTTACTTACTTTCTTACTCACTTACTTACTTACTCAATGGCAATAGACAATTGCTAAGCTAGCTAAAAGAATATTACCGGTATCTATTTTATGGAACCCGAAAGTTCATTGCCGCGCTTACCTGAGTCCGCCATTCGACTCTATTCTGTGCTAACTCCATCCAATCATCCCTCACAAAACCTACTTCCCTTAAATCCGTTCTAAGATTGTCCTCCCACCTACGTCTAGGTCTCCCACGTGGTCTTTTCCCTTTGGGTCTCCCAGTCAATACTTTTGAGATATGTCTTTCCTCCCCCATGCGTGCAACATGTCCAGCCCATTTCATCCTCCGTAATTTAATTACCCTTATTATATCCGGTGACGAGTACAGGTTATGAAGCTCGTCGTTATGTAGTTTTCTCCAGTCCCCATTTTCATTTCTCTTAGGCCCAAATATTTTCCTAAGCACCCTGTTTTCAAACACTCTATCCGACTATGTTCTTCCTGATCAGTTAGCGGCCATGTCTCACATCCATATAATACAACCGGCAGGATAATAGTCTTATAAATCTTAATTTTTATATTTCTGGCTGCCTATAGGCTACTCAACTAATTAGGTATGTAGAACTCTCAATTATAAGCGTTTTCTAAATTTTATTTAAAAATTGAGTCCATTTCTTAGATGCAAAGAAGATTATGAAATAACGTGCTGTATTTCCATAGGCCTACATAGAATTCTAACACAGACGGAATAGATTCAAATTAATAAAATTAATTTAGGACAGTTAACTTATTTTTTTATATTTTCCTACACAAAGTGTTATTTTAGTGCCAGTAATAATTTATATTTTCAATGTAGCCTACCTTCCATACACGTAGGCCGAGAATACTGGTTTATCTACATTACAGGCAAGGGTTAATAAGTCAGCTCCAAGGATTTCTTAAAATATTCTAACTGAAAGCCCTAATATCTAAGGAGAATTAATATATTTGCAGAAATATGCTATTCTTTACACTACATAAGCCTTAAATCTTTTTCTTATTAATGCGAAATTACCCCATATTATACTTTTATACGAAATAACACCAAAATAAAGCTTTTTTTCCATCGAAATTTAACTTTTTTATACACCATAAAATATTATCGTTAACCATTCTGTATTAAATTACAATAATCAGGGGTGCCCACAAGGGAGTTACAATCAGTGCGTCATTGAAATTTCTGGGGGGGTGAAAATTGTTGCAAAATTAGCAAATTATGTGTTAACTTAAGTTATATAACTTACCCCTGCACTAATGTTTGCATTTTCTTATTTTAAATCGTAACTTCAAAATTAATTAATACTTTTCCAAAATCCCTAAATAAATTATTTTCAAATGTTGGAAAATAAACCAAGAATTTTCGTACATATCCGTCCATCTCGGATTGTTTACGAGAACATGCTAATCTACAGAAACGGAGAGTTTGGATTGCCGATCGTTGTTGGCTGTACAACGATATCAATAATTTCTCAGTACATGAAAAGCTGTATTACTTCCAGTATAGCCTATTCTCTTTCACGGCTTCTCTGATCATGAACACGTTCCGATATCGTTCTGTAAATGTCACAGCAAAGGGTGGCATAAATTATCGTGCTTTCGACTCAACAGTCTGCAGACAGAATACATAACTATGTGATCGTGTTCCCTTGAATTTGCAATCGTAATTCTTTGCATTTACCATAAGTCACTTTGGGAGAAAACAAAAGGATTAATTTAGCGAATCCTTGATCAATTCACTGCCACTGATTGATGGTTCAACCCATTTTCGTACCGCCGTTATGTATGGCCATCGTCATAATAATGGATGTTAAACTCCACAAACGTTTTTATTGTGAATTTTCCTCTCCCCAGTTGAAGTAGATGTTTCGCTTTTGTATGTTAATATGAAAATGGAAACGACTGTTCTTTGTACTAATAACAGTATGTAAAATTTATGAATTTATTATCATGTGTATGCAGTAATATGAAAGACGAGTCATTTGCTTATGGTGAGTCTTTATTAAACCAGAAAATCTAGATAGTAAGTTATTTCATGAAATTAGGTTTTAATATTTTATACATTTTATTACAGAACGGGAGAGGAATAAGAGATTGTGACAATTTTACGTATGTAATAAAGTACAAAATAAACAATATATCATACAATAATTGTGTATAACAGCTTTAAAAAAAGATTATAATTTTTAAATGAATTCCTTGCTTAAATTTAGATGGCTTAGTTTAAATTCAGTGATAGCCATACGCTTAAATATGTTACGTAACCCATAAAGTATAGGGTAAGGTGGTACATTTTCGAACACTTAACAAATATTCTTATTTTACGAACACAATAAACATAAGATAAGTTCACCTGTATTGTATTCACAAAGTTGGCAATGTAGTTGACCCTTCACAGAAATATCAAAGTCAAACAGCTGTAAAATTTGTCATGGCAATCAATCTTTAATTTCCAGAATATCGTTCAAAAATGTACCGCAGTAGGTACAATTCTAAACACCAGTGGGTACTATTTCGAACAGTGGCATTTGAACGAACGAACTGCTTTCTTCCAAATATTATTTTTTATTATCATTATTTATCAATAATACGAGCGTAATAATGAAGTGTCACGTTTTGAATAGGCAGATGACAGGGTTGGGGCATGTGGTCAGCACGCCGAGTCCTACGACAGTTATTGATAGCTTACTGAACCGGAGCCGCTACTTCTTTATGAATTAGCTCTTCGGTTGGTGTCAGGAGGCTGAATGCAGCCCGTTCCAGATCACCATACCTCAGAAAAATCCGAGGAGGTACCGGGGATCGAACCCAGACTTGCGAGTCCGTAGTCAGGAACGGTTCAGACCATACAGGTGGTCTGTCATAACATCAAGAGCAATAATAAAAATACTTAACACCTGCATGCTGTTCTGTATTTCATACATTGCTGAGATGTAATAACAATGCAGAGGAAGTGTAGTACATAACTCTTCGTTGAAATAATACCACTGTTGAAAGATGTATGAATGCCATCCTTTTATATTTGACTTGCACAGTTAATAATAATAAACATGCAGAATGCTGTGATAGCAAAACAGCTTTTCCATGCAAGACTTAAGCGAGCGATCGCGGGTTCAAGCACTGTTCAAAATTGTATCTAAAATGTGTTCGTATTTGTACCTCGAGCTAGTTTTTGTAAATTACTACATTGTTGAAATTCCGCTCACGAATGACCATTGTTGTGCCAACGACTTACATATTAAAGACTACGCTATTTGTTGGTATGAGTTAAAAATTGGCCCTCAACAATATATTCCAGTAACACAACGTGGAATTATAAGCAATTTTATAACGTGCCATTTTTCAAGCATGGAGTTCTTACCTTCGATTGGAAAATAATATTTGATGGCCGAATGAGACAACTCGAAACATAATTCTCGCGGATGCAGGTCAACAAAACAATCAGTATGGACGCTATATAATTAAAAACAGGTTGGCTAACATTTGAAACCCAAAAGTGGATAAAAATCTTAGTTCGTTCAGAATTGTACCATGTTCGAAGATGTACCACCTTACCCTATATACAGAAATTTGAATGAACGAATGAATAAATATTTATTCCTTTAAAATAATTCAGCGTATATTGTACTATGACACAGGAAACGTCACAAAATAAACATTAGGCCTATAACATAATAAATTGTTAAACAATCACAAATATGGTCAGTACAAATAATAATGGCAGTTATAAAATTATTTCTTTCTAATAGTTTTACCTCTCCTATTTTAGGGATTACGCACCAATAGCCGGTAATGGACAGCTACTAGTTGGGAGAGGGATTATCAATTGATCACACATACATGCTTTTTTGACCAGACAAGGACATGCCCCACCTCTACGCCGTGGCCACCTCCTAGACAACACGAACACATTAAACCAGACACAAAATTCACACACACACACACACACATTCACTCTGAACAATGCGAAGATGAGATGCCAGATGATAATGACGGCCAGATAATATAGGGGACCACAAGGGCCCGATATTTGTCTCACAGGTGAGGAAAACCCCAATCTACGTAACTTGTCCGGACGAGGATTCGAACTCGGGTCCCTACGCCACAACGGTGAACTCAGTTACAATGGTTAGAGATAAATATGTAATATAAAATATCGATCTCAGGCCTAAGATTTAAAAACAAACTGTAATAAAGTAACGTATCAACATAGTTCTTAATTAAAACATTTATTTAATTTTTATTGAGTTAAATATTCTTCTACGGTATAAAACCAGTGGTCAAGCAATTTATTATTATTATTATTATTATTATTATTATTATTATTATTATTATTATTATTATTATTTTTATTTTATTTTATTTTATTTTATATTTATTTTTTTACTTAGACTTGTATGATGTTCAAAGAGTGACTTTTCAACTAGTAATGGTTAGAGAAAATTATCAAGACCTAGTTGCGATGGGATTGACGTGCAGCGTGAATGGAGTCAAGGTCATGAAAGCACTCTCCTAGTCACAGATTTAAATAAATTCACATTCATAATTATTTAAGTTAGTTGGTTTTTAACACAATCCCTACCTGTGTAAAGTAATGGCATTTCCAAAAATAAACTAACTAATTTAATGAACCTATGTTTATTAAAAAGTACCATAGCCTTGGTGTAAAAAACTTTACAATGTGTAAGCCTACAAAGTAAAAATACTGGTGAAATTTTTGAAACAGCAATGTTTTGAGTTAACCGCTTGCGATCTAGAAGTTAGTGTCCCTGAGTACGGAACTGCAGGCCGGGTTCAATTTCCGGTAGGCTACCTCCTCGGATTTTTCTGGGGTAGGGACTTCTGGAACGTCGTGCACGCAACATGTCCACCCTATTTCATGCTCCGTGATTTAATTACCCTTACCATATTAGGTGAAGAGTACTGGTTGTGAAGCTCGCCATTGTGCAGTTTTCTCCATATCTCGTTTTCATCTTTCTTAGGTCCGAATATTTTCCTAAGCACCCTGATTTCGATCACTCTCAGATTATATTATTCTTTCCGAAGAGTAAGGGATCATTTCTCCCTGGATAGATTAAGTTAAGTTGATTCATTTAATGTGAGCTGTAGATTTTAATCCTCCTCTAAAGATATCACCCAAAAGGGATGGGTCGGCCTGGGGGCGCAGTTAGTATCGCGCTGGCTTTCTGTGCCCTAGGTTGTGGGTTCGAACCTGGCCCAAGACGATGCGGCATAAATGTGACAGGCCCATGTCAGTAGATTTACTGGCATGTAGAAAAAAAACTCCTGCGGGACAAAATTCCTGCACACCGGCGACGGTCGCAGGCCTAAGTTGTAGTACATCCCCGTCGTTAAATAACCATATACCAACCAACCAACCAAAAGGGTTGGTAAAAAAGACACAGCTTATGAGAAATGTATAGCCTTCATGATTCCACCATATAGCTTGTTGGGTGAAAAACGTTTATAATAATACAGTAGAGTCCCGCTATTCCGAAAATCCGCCTATTCCGAACAGAGTTCAGAAAAAATAACGATTTTTTAAACTTAAAAACAGGTGAAATTAAACAGACGTTCGTGAAAAAACGTACATTTATTGTTATACAAAGAAGTTAAATAGAGACGTACATAGAGCCTAAGCTTGATGAAAACGCCTGAAACTAAATTGGAATGAAAGCTGGTTACTTACAGCACATGTCGGCTCCATTTATACAATTCCCCGCAATTAATTTACACCTTAACAAGTCAATACGTTTATTAATGAATTTCATTTCCACTAGTGCTGTATGATAACACTAGTTAACAAGGTTTTTGCCACATGGTTGAAACTATGTGTATCAGATCAAGTTTTATGTGTTATTTACGAATATGAACATAAAAATGTTCCATCACCCTCAAATTTTTAGAAAATCACAAAAATATATCTAAAAATATGAAAAATAGTAGTAATAATTATTACAACCTCTTCTTTTTATAATTATAACTAGTAAACAAAAATTATTATAATTATTAGCCAATTGTGGAGCTTCATTATCTTTCTTAAAGCCAGTTTGCACAACAATTTGTCCATTCTTACATGCCTGAAGAGGCATAGGGATGTGCTGTACCTTTCGAAGTAGGGATTAGTGAAGTGCTTGGCGGATAGGAAATGGCTGCGTGTATTGGGTGAGATAGGGTGTCAACATGAAATGTTCAGGTTTTTTTGTTTAGTTTGAGTTTGGCTGTGCCTCTGAAAAGTGTTGAGTTTTTCTGCCTGTAGTTTTCACTTTCACTGCACTGAAGAAATTACGCCGTGCTTGTGTTAATTCGCCAAATACTTTCTGTTACGTGTGTGAACAATTTACTATTAAAAATCAACATCGATCTTTAACAGAAACATTAAAAGAGGCGTACTACAGTTATTTTGGATGTCGTGTTGGTGATGAAGACAAAGTGTGGGCCCCGAACGTGTGCTGTATAACATGTTATTCAAATCTAATTAAGTGGGAAAATGGTGACAAAACCTGTGCTATGCCTTTCGCTGTCCCAGTGGTCTGGCGTGAACCAACTAGCCACACACAAGATTGTTATTTTTGCTTAACAAAAATTGGAGGGCATTCTAAAAGGACAAAATCTAATACTGAGTATCCCAATGTTCCTTCTGCTATAAGACCTGTTCCACATGGGCCTGAACTCCCAATCCCTAGTCCACCTACACAGTTAGAAGAGTCCTCTCCAGGAGAAGAACAAGCAGATGAGTTACCGAAACCATCCACTTCCTCTGATCCAAACTATAGCCCAGAACATAAAAAGAAACCCCTCCTGATTAATCAATCCAGACTGAACGACTTAGGTAGAGATATGTACGAGTATCTCACGCAGTAGCAGGCTGATCGCGACTTCAAGAATGGAATCTACTTTCCCCCAGTACTAGAATTTCTTCTTTCTGGAAGAGACATGAACAATTTTCTGGTTAATAAGTAATGGAAAATGCCCTCTGTGCATGTATAAATATAGACGGTTTAATGGATGAGTTTGGATTTCAACATGTCCCTGAAGAATGGAGATTGTTTATTGATTCCTTGAAAGCAAGTCTCAAAGCAGTATTATTGTTACACAGCCTGGAAGGCCTTTTCTGAGGTAGTGAATGGGTTTCTGGGAAATAATAAAGCAGAAAGTTGCCGACAATTGGTTCAAGAACTTCTGGAGAGTTACAAACAACTAGGATGCAGAATGTCTCTGAAAATTCATTTTCTCCTTTCGAACCTGGAATTTTTCCCTGAGAATTTGGGTGCTGTCAGTGATGAGCAAGGGGAAAGATTTCACCAGGACACTCAGAAAATGGAGCAGAGATATCAATGTAGATGGGATCCTCACATGATGGGTGACTATTGCTGGTTTTTAGTTAGGGAGACTGACACGCACTACAAGAGGAAGAATTAACTGTAATTCTTAAAATTAAAATTAGCTGTCACATTTATAATCCCTATCCTGCATGTTCAAGTTACTAAGTAGTACTGCAAAGGGTTGTTGACTATTAATTCTTAGGATTTCTTAATTCCAAGTCACAATTTCAAATTGTTTTACTTTATAGCAAAAATTACATCATTTTATTACATTTTACTAAGGATGAAAGTCAATTTGTCAATAGTAGCAACAATTTATTCCTTTTATATTACCTCATATTTAAAAGTAAGGCATTTTATAACATAATTTTATAAATAAATAAATTATACTTGTGACATTTTTAGAATTACGATTAAATTAAACTAAATTTTCTGAATTTTTTGCTAGAATCGAACTCAGTTCTGTCACACGAAAACGTTACGTGTTACGGACTTTTTAATGTCATTTTCGTGTTCAGGCGGTCTGATTTATATAAAATGACCTGTTTTTGTCCATGTGGCAGACAAAAAGTTGAAATTTGTTGACTAGTGTAATTAGAGAATTCAAGTTTTTCAGCCTTACGCACTAGTATTTAGTCAGAATCTAACGGATACTTGAGCTGAATACGTAGAATGATTATAGATTATCTATATTATTGCCACTAACATAAAAAATAATAATACAGTTTAAAACTGTTTATAGATTATTTATTTTTCTGCCACTATCATATGATACAGTTGATAAAATAAGTGACTTATTATACAATATATTTGCAAGTATAAATTATATCATAATACACACAGTTTTTTACTATCTTGCTTTCAAAACTGTCCCTGTTATATGGTAACGTCATATGTACATTCTTTAAAATCACAATATCATTAGTTGAATTTTAATTCGTCATACATTGATAAAATATTAAATATTTATACCAAAAAGTCATGTATTAAAATTTTTCCTTTAAAAATTAAAATCATATACACTTAATCACAATTAATTAAAAATTGGTCAAAAGGTAGTTACTAATATATACAATCATATACACTTAATCACTTAACTTAACTAAGAAAATGATTATACTCATAACTAAGGAGACTTGCTTTCTCAATTAAAGTAATAATTAATTTTATATCAAATAATTAATTATTTAGCAACTACTGTTTGACAAATTATAATTAATTGTGATTAAGTGTATATGATTGTATATATTAGTAACTACCTTTTGACAAATTTTTAATTAATTGTGATTAAGTGTATATGATTTTAATTTTTAAAGGAAAAATTTTAGTACATGACTTTTTGGTATAAATATTTAATATTTTATCAATGTATGACGAATTAAAATTCAACTAATGATATTGTGATTTTAAAGAATGTACATATGACGTTACCATATAACAGGGACAGTTTTGAAAGCAAGATAGTAAAAAACTGTGTGTATTATGATATAATTTATACTTGCAAATATATTGTATAATAAGTCACTTATTTTATCAACTGTATCATATGATAGTGGCAGAAAAATAAATAATCTATAAACAGTTTTAAACTGTATTATTATTTTTTATGTTAGTGGCAATAATATAGATAATCTATAATCATTCTACGTATTCAGCTCAAGTTTCCGTTAGATTCTGACTAAATACTAGTGCGTAAGGCTGAAAAACTTGAATTCTCTAATAGTCAATACGTTGATATTATTCAAGAAATCCGCCTATTCCAAATTCCCGCTAAACCGAACGGTGTTCGGTCCCAACTAGTTCGGAATAGCGGGACTCTACTGTAAATTATGTCCTGTTTCAAACGGGTGTAAGGATAACCTTTCAGTTGCTTCAAAAGAGCTTTATTTTGATTATGGTTATGACTAGTATGTCGCTTAAGACCATAAATATTTCACCTTGGCTTAGATGAACGAGTACAATCAGTTTAGTTCCCCATTGTTTCGGGGCAATCGATGTTTTCTATCATAAATCCTCGCTGTAGATAGGTATTTCAAGTTAAAAAATATTATTTCTGTTAAACATTTCCTAATAAATCCCTGAGACGCAGTGAAGCCACACATTTTACAGCTTATCTATTTTGTCTCTAACAAGCCATACTGTGCTGTAGCAGATTGACTGCAAGGACAAGGCGAAGGTTTATAAATAGAACAGGAAGGTGGTCTATCATAGCTCTTCCTCCATATCTCTGAGTCTTCGGCTGGCTGCTTGCAGACAAGTACAGCACTGTGCGTCAGAAAAGTCATCACATTCTACGTCGTTACTTTTTCCGAGGATGTGATGTTTATAGTGTCGAGTCTATCAAAAGAGCTTCAACTAATTGGTAGTTCATGAGTAGTATAGACCCCGTATCAAAAAGAATCTCTATCTTGAAACGGAATAGAAAAATAAAAATACTTAAAGTATGTCATTTTCAAGTCTTCAAAGAACATTCATGCTAAATGGGAAGAAAATCGAATAACGAGTGAAACTGTGTCGGCTTCGCACAAAGACCGTATCTTTATACTGTAGCTAGGAAAGATAAACTGTTTTCTGTAACTAAGAAGATCTGTCTGTTTCTAGTCCCAGTGAGTCCCACGCAAGAGTTGGGCAATGACGCCGGTTTCTGTGTCGCGGCGGGCACAGCTCCAACTCCCGAGCGATCGGGTGAAATATCTACGGTAATAAAGCCGCGATCGGTGTAATGATTCAGGTTTTCACATTTACCGTTAAAATTACAATGAAAGTAACCACGTACCTCATCACAAGAGATGCTGGACATGTTCTCCTCTTGAATACGCACAACACTGGCACCTTTTTAGGGAATTTTCTTTCACGCGCGTAAGTTCAGCTTCCGAGATAGAGTTAATTTCTCTTGTGATACTGTCTTTAAGTTTTTCTAACAATAGCCTATGTGACAATTATTTATGGGGCAACTTGAAAAATAAAGTGTATAGGTCAATTCCCCACAAATTAGAACATTAGAAGAGAAATTAAGTCTATCTCGGAAGCTGAACTTACGCGCGTGAAAGAAAATTTCCTAAAAAGGTGCCAGTATTGTGTGGATGCAAGACGAAAACATTTCCAACATCTCTTGTGATGAGGTCCGTGGTTATTTTCATTGTAATGCTAACTGTAAATGTGAGAACCTGAATCATTGCACCGATCGCGGCTTTATTACCGTAGATATTTCACCCGATCGCCCGGGAGTTGGAGCCGTGCCCGCTGCGACGCAGAAACCCGCGTCATTGGCCAACTCTTGCGTGGGACTCACTGTAGCTAATTGGTGTTCTGTTCACTGATTAATAGGTGTAAGGGGACGGGTGATATAGTGTCGGCATCACAAGATAACTGAAGCTGGAAGAGAGTTGAAGAAGAGATGACCTGTCTACTTACAATTAATTCAGTTGGTATCAACTGACTGTTATGTTAAGGGAGTGGATGAAATAGTGTGAACAGTTGTAGTAAAAGAGGCCGTTATTACGAGACTAGGTATGTTTTTAAAAATCGGCTTTGTTGACTAATGATTGACACTGGAACACTCCAACGTTTCAGGAGAAGCTTGGAAGAGACTTTAATAATAAGAAAACAGAAGTCACTTTCCAATCGATGGGAATATCACCCATGTAGGCTAAATACTAACTTCTTTCCATTGGAAACGGTGTAGCCCAAGCTATAATTTTCCTATGCATAAAACTCTTGAACGGCCATTAACTGCACTGTATGTAAGCCTGTAGGCAGTACGAAAACCTTTACTGATTCCTTTTTGAAGTGAAAATTCTTTAGCCGCGGTAGGGGTAAATCAAGAGCTTGTTTAACGCTAAAAAATCGTCACGAAAATAGTGAAGCGTGACGGAACAGACTGCACAGAAAACAATCAACTCAATGATTAGGCTTATCCAAAATTTAAAAGATCCAAAAACCCAAAATTAAAAAATCGTAAATCCAAAATTTAAAAAATCTAAAAATCAAAAATTTATAATTTAAAAAATTCAAAATTAAAAAATCCTAAATTCCAAAATTAAAAATATCAAAGATCCAACATTAAACAGTCAAAAAATCTAACATTTAAAAATAAAAATCCGAAATTGAAAAATTGAAAAGTCTAATAATCCAAAATTGGAAAAATCCAAAAATTAAAACAAGTTTCACTTCTGTCGCGTGGCGTTCCATGCACACTTTTCTTTTTTTAATACTAACTTGTGAATGTCGCCAGTGTGCCAGAATTTTATCCCACAGGAAATATTTTACATGCCTATAATCTACAAACATCGGCCTGTCACATTTATGCATATATTATAACAATGCCATCAACTTAGGCCGGAATGAACCCGTGCTCAGAAAGTCAGTACCATACTCACTGGGCTAGCCAGGGGGAATAATTATATTCGCAAGCAAAGTGAATACTTTTCAGACAAAAAGCTACTACTATTACCATTTTTTTATTAGGTTCTACTCAAAAGATTTTGCGAGCAACATGGTGATACATGATAGAGTTTGATTGACAGGTTAGGCATTTTGATTGTCCGAGTTCAAACAGTGATCGTGTTTTACGTTGATACTTAAAGTACGCCTAAGTCAGATTGCCGAAGCAGTCGAGCTAATTCTCTATATTGAATTTATCCTGTGATACAGGCCTACTGTTTCTGAATGGTAGATGTACAACTATAATCTTTCTACTGTTAAAGTCTTGGAACAAACTGCAACATACCTGTGGCTGTACCCATTCTTCTATGACTCATTCCTTTCTTGGCACAGCTGCATTTTAAGTTGCACAGTTCTCGTGAAATATCCGACGGGGCACAGTTGTGTTCGTACCAATATCTTACGTCCCGACACTTTATTTTCACCAGAATAACGTAACATATTACTATAATAATTAGAAAGAAACACTAACTTCGTTCCGCTTCCGAGCTCCGATTGACTATCAACTGACGCTCATGGTATTGCCAACCCCCAGGCGTTGAAATACCCTAACCATTGAAAACATATGAAAAAACTCACTATATTTTCCCAAGAATTATAAAATACAGCATTAATGGAAATAAAATGAATTATTATGTTGTTTCATGCTCAAATTTATAGTGTTCTTGAATAGTATATGTTCGTTTTACGTCCACCGCTGTGGCGTAGGAGATAGTTTTCTCCTCTCACGCAGCGGGCCTGGGTTCGAATACTGGTCGAGGCAAGTTACCTAGGATTTTTTCGTATTTTTTCCTCACCTGTGAGACAAATGTTGGGGAAACTTTAGGCCCTTGAGGTTCCCGGATATTATCTGGCCGTCATCATCACCTTTATCACCTTAATTCCGCTTTGTTCGGAATGAGTGTGTGTGTGTGTGTGTGTGTGTGTGTGTGTCCGTGGTGTCTTTTGGAGGTGGCCCCGGAATTGGGTTGATTACTCATCCGAGAAGGCGCTCCATGTCCTTGTTTGGCCAAAAAGTATGTATATGATCCAAAGGCGATCCCTCTTCCGACAAGTCGTGATTTGGTAAGGCCGGGCGCCATGGTCCGCAAAAACCCCCATGGGAGAGGTTAAACTGAGAATAAGGGAATTATAGTGTTATTGAACAGTATATAATCGTTTCATACAAAACCATTGATGGCATGAACAGGTCTAAACAGAAATTCACACAAATACAAAGCGGCGGTAGCACACTCATGGCCTATGATCGAGGGCTCCGGGAGCGGTGGAGGGCCAGCAAAGAAAAATGGCCTTCCAAGAGGTTTTATTTGAACCTATTAGTCTATACCACCTCGCTCTGATTGGGTTCGGTTTCTTCATTACGACTAAGGTACACTGCATTTCACAACAATAAGCTGATTACAGTTTTCTTGTTATTATGGGAAACAAAAGCATATCAACCATATTTTATTCAATGTTCTGACATTCTCCATTTAAGATATGTTTATTTAATTTTTATCTTGGTACTATTAATTTTTATTAATAAATGAGTTTAACAAAAAATGTTCATTTAAATTTCCTGTACAACTTTACTGTGGTTTGTTTTCATGTAGCCTGTCACCTACTGTAGCCTCTGATGTAGAGGAAGATTGTAAAAATAAAATAATAGTAGCCTATGGAAAATGTTTAAATGGGTTACGAGTAAAGTACCTCCTAAATAGTTTTTACAGGAAAACAGATATAACCATTTTATTAGTCATAGATAGAAGTTTCGAATTTTACACTTTTATTAAAAACGTTAGAGCCATTTTTACAATTAAGAAAAATGTTTTTAAAAAGTTTTCATAAAAAGACCCCTTAAAATTTCAGTTCAAAACCAAATTATGGGGATTCGATATAATATACAAAAAGTCCTTATTTAAGAAAGGTAGTAAATACAATATACCGTTTACCCGCTGTGCTTGTTCTCAGACAGATAGACAGATAGATAGATAGACAGACGAACGGAAAGACAGACAGATGTCATGCCAAAAACACTTTCTTTCAGTTTCTATTAATCGTGAAACATTTTTTCCCGGTGTTATCTCGATTTCGATTTCGTGTCACGATCAGAATATTTTCTCTAAACTATGTATGTGTGAGAAAGTAAAATGTAATAAAATAAAATGGAATCCTATTGCTCTACTGAAAATACTGGCATGATAAATTGAGCAGTTTTTCACAGCTCAAAAGAAATCTGAGGCGGAGAGTTAATAACTGGCAAAACTTCAGAAATAATTTCCTTTAAATCGTGCACAGTGTCGTCACTGACCTTACCTCTCAGATTATGAAGACCGGCTTTCCTCATTACCCTCTGTTGGTTTCTTTCATTTATGCATCTACTTCATCCATGGAAAATACGAGGGTTGGTCAATAAGTAAGGTCTCCAACACTCTAGTCCAAGCTCACAACGTCGGACGAGAGATTTGGCACCACTGCCATGTCCCACTATCTCCCCTCTTTCAAAGAAGCCATTGCTGCAGCCGCTGAACCTTTTGGTGTCCGAGAAGAGCTGTTTCAAATGGATCTCCCGATTTCCGTCCCCGCCAAGTGCGCCTACGCGAAGTCATACGGTTTCTTACTGCAAGAAAAGTTCCGCCGATTGAAATTCACAGACAGCTTTGCGAAGTTTGTGGAGAGGGATGTACGGACATAAAAAATGTGCGTAATTGGGTTCGTGAGTTTAAACAGGGCCGGACAAATATTCATGATGAACGAAGTGGGAGACCAACAACAGCCGTCACAGATGAGATGGTGGCAAAAGTCGATGAATTCGTGCAACAAGATCGACGCGTCACTACTCGTGAACTTTGTTTATTGCTTCCTGGCATTTCTAAAGGTTCCATACAGACCAATTTGATTGACAAATAAGGTTTGTGCGAGGTGGGTTCGCGGAGGCCGCACTTGGCGGGGACGGAAATAGGGAGATCCATTTCAAACAGCTCTATCTCGAACACTAAAAGGTTCAGCAGCTGCAGCAATGGCTCGTTTGAAAGAGGGGAGAGAGCGGGACATGGCAGTGGCGCCAAATCTTTCGTCCGACGTTGTGAGCTTGGGCTAGAGTGTTGGAGACCTTACTTATTGACCAACCCTCGTATCTAAGAAGGTATCAATTGCTGCAAAAATTTGTCTTTAATCATAGACTCTGATCTTTCTTACTTACTTACTCAATGGCAATAGACAATTTCTCAGCAAGCTAAAGGAATATTATCTATTTTATAGAACCCGAAGGTTCATTGCCGCGCTTACCCGAGCCCGCCATTCAATTCAATTCTGTGCTAACTCCATCCAATCATCTCTCGAAAATCTTACTTCCCTTAAATCTAACCTAATATTGTCCTCCCACCTATGTCTAGGTCTTCCACGTGGTCTTTTCCAGTCATTACTTTAGAGATATGTCTTTCCTCCCCCATGCGCGCAACATGTCCAGCCCATTTCATCCGTGATTTAATTACCCTTACTATATCCGGTGAAGAGTACAGGTCATGAAGCTCGTCGTTATGCAGTTTTCTCCAGTTCCCATTTTCATCTCTCTTAGGCCCAAATATTTTCCTAAGCACCCTGTTTTCGAACCCTCTTAGATTACGTTCTTCCCGGTCAGTAAGCAGCCATGTCTCACATCCATATAATACAACAGGCAGGATAATAGTCTTATAAATATTTATTTTTATACTTTTTGACAGAAGACGAGAAAATGAGAGTTTCTGAATTGCATAAAAACAAGCATTTCCTGATTTTATTGGAGACTTAACTTCTGCCTTAATGTTAATGTCTGTAATTATTGCTCCCAGATATTTTAATTTTTCCACTTGTTCGAACGATTTACCGGCTATTCTAATATTTTATGGAGCATTATTTTGACGTTCCATGACCATATACTTAGTTTTGTCTGTATTATTTTCCAATCTAACATTTCTGCAGGCATTGAAATGACTTTCTGCATTTCTCTCGATTGTGTTTATGTCATCTCCTAACATTCAAAAGTCATCTGCATAAGCTAAAATCGGGTGCCTGCCATTTAATTCTAGGCCTAACTTGTTTTCTTGAACATTCCTAATGGCATATTCCAAAGCGAAATTAAAAAGTAAAGGCGATAGTGCATCTCCTTGCTTGAAGCCACTTCTAATGGCAAACCTATCTTATATCAATTTCCTTACCCTAACTCTGATATTGGTTTCATTTAGATATATTTTGATCAGTCTATCTAACTTCTTTGGTATCCCAAACTCAATTAGGATATTGTACAATTTGTCTCACCTAACTAAATCATATGCTTTTTAAAATCTATGTATAGCTGGTGAACAGACTTATTATATTCTCACTTTACTGGGAGGAATGACACTAGATTTTACAATGAAACTCTTTCCAACTATAAAACTCGATTTATTAATTATACTGGTCGATGATAAATTACTAGTCATCTCATAACATATAAACAATGAAAGTCTGTCACAATTCCTTTCATCTTTATTCTACATTAGAATGTCATTGAAGAAAGAAACACCGAAGTAAATTGATTGTGTGGTTATCCCTGTAAGATAGTATCCCTCGAGGGTGTACATTTACATGGAACTAGATATTAAATGTTTAGAGTGTTTAGTAACTTCAGATTTCAGGGCGAGTAATAGCAATTTTCCTTCCCAAGTCCTATAGTTAGTACAACGGCTTTAAAAAAATGGGGAAATCTCAACTAGGGCGAGAGGAAGTGAAAGACCTCACTTGCGGTTTCTGTGTACTAGAAAGAACGATCATTGAAAGCAGCTTTAAATTATTTCCAGATGTAGCCTAAATCGTTTTCACTGTTTTAAGGAAAAAGAATACTCTAAAAAAACTCTCAGATCATCATCCATGAAACGTTCTGCTGAAATCTGAGAATTCCAGACTTTCCTTACTTTTTCCTAATACAGTAGAACTCCAATTATTCGAACTCTAACTATCCGGATCGCTTTGAAGTCGTAATAAAGTTGTTTTTGCAACTGCGAGCATTGGGAAACCCTCTTTCAGGGCAGATTAATTATTTGCAAAAAATTAAAACTTTTACTTATATCGGGTTATATTTCCACCTAAGCACTAGTATGAGATGAAAAGAATAGAGAAAGGTTGAGAAGGAATAAAAAATGCTGTAGAATATCAATTGTACAATATTCAGTGTAATTCTAAAAGAACAGTTTGTAAATTATGAAAGAATTGAGATATTTTAGGTTAGGTACAGTTTTGGTATGTATAAGCTTTACACAAAGTCAATGCTAATAACTAACAGATAACTTATGATTAACATTAAAAGACAAATACAAATATGTTGTAATAAGTACAATAATTTAAGAGAGTAAAAAATGTCCTTGTGGAATAGAACAATAGTAGTTTTCTATATTGTTTGTTAGGAACTGATAAAATTATGTTCGTATATATTTGCAGCTGGTTAAAACTAAGAAATTATTAAGTTATAGAAGGTACGTCAGTATATAAAAATCAAGTATAAAATCGTTATAGATGATACGTCAATATATAAAAATCAAGTGTACAATCTGTAGAATAATCTTCTATAATGGAGCTGCAAAACTGTAATTTGTAGATATCAGTGTCAGGTTAGAAATCTTCTTATAGCATATACCCGATATAAGCATTCATTAGCACTAGCTGAAAATATGAAATTTATTAATTAAAACTTTTAGTTAACAAAATCGACAGTTTGTCAGCAAAACAACTGACTCTGACCGATATGTTCAAGATGTGACACTTTATGTAAGTGCAGTACTGTCCTTTTTTCATGATTTATCCCATTATCCGGATATTTCACTGTCCGGATTGGGTCTCCTCCCAATTAATCCGGATAATTGAGGTTCTACTGTAGTCGAAACATACAAAAGTGAAAAATATTTTGATGCTACCAATATTAAGATATGTGCAGATTTAGATATTTCTCAAGTTATTTTGGTACAAAAAATAAGACTTTCGAAAATATTGAAGAAATCTAAGTTAACTCAAACGTTGGATACAGATAACCATAATTTATTTCTGGCAAGAAAACTCTCTCAACTTAACATTTCCAGTGTTGTGAATATAACATGTTCTGTCCTTACTGTAAATAGCATTAACTCATACCTTTCTATGTTTTGTAAATCAATCTTTTGGACAACTGTAAATCATTATTTTAGTCGAAGTTACTTTGTTGTATTGAACTGAACCGTCCCAGAGCACAAGCTTTGCTTCTTCGGGCGACATTCGAAATTGCATTCGTATATATTTAATATTGCAATTTGTGGCAATAAAATTGAAATTGAAAACTTTCGTTAAAGGTTTTTCTACAACAAGGTGTATTCGGCACTCCAGGCATGCCGTTTACATTACAACTATTATCGCCAGCAATAGAAAATTCTATAAACAATCAGTACATATAAACACATGTTTCTGTACCAGTTTTAGGCTTGAATTTCTGGGTAATGTTTTCGAGGGTATTTACAACTAAGCTTAGCATTTATAAACTTAAAGGAAGAATCAAATTGATACTCAATTTAAAAACTGATATATTAATAATAATAATAAATAATTAACTATATTATATAGCCTTTTCAGTGCTGAGACACCCCGAATTTAATGTGACGTCACTAAGTTGTTAGTTGCATTTTTAAAGGGTTACTCTAATAACAAATACTTACTTTTTAAGGGAATACAAGTCATCATCTGGACTTTTATCTATACATCATCTGCTTATCTGCCTACCGAGTATCACATTCATATTTAGTAATGGAAATATCTACAAGTAAAAGTAAAAGTAAAATAAGTAGACAGATAATATAAATTGAACGACCAACGATATCTAAATTACCATCCTGGTAGTAAGTTATTAGTGCATAGGATTTCAAACGTGCCTCATCCTCATATCTTAAAGAGAAATTGCATGTGTAGCGATTATATTGTGAATACGTCCAAAAGAACAGCAGTAGTCCTATTGCAATTAAATATCCTTGGGTAACTTTTTATATTATATTTGTTAGTCGACATAATCCAAAGTGGAGTGCTCCTCAATATGCAGCCTTTGGCAAAGAGTTGCATCAAAGGACGATGTTACTTTGACCGATATCCCTCAGGGGCTTACCGAAAAGCTCATGTAAACCTACAGAGAAATTCAGATATCTGGCATAACGACAGTGCACAGTAGAGTCGTACTATATAATGATGTTTTATTGGAATATTTTCTATATTACATTCATAAACTCTCCATTTATTTCTAGATCAATTCTATTTCAAGCAAAAGGGAATGAAATAGAAAACACTCACTATTCCCTTTATTTGTCAATCCCCTGAAACTCAGATCCTGTAAATTATAAACTGAAAGCGGATAAAACAGTTCACTCAACTACGCCCAAAAGTCACAGAAATATCACAATAAATTTACATTCATATTGTGAGTTGGCAATGGAAGGGTCGCATAATTGCTTAATTCTGCCAACATGATGTTACGTTTTCTTTAAAAAGAAATACAAAAGATTTAGTAAAATCCAAACATTATTCCATTTGCGAGATCCGCGAACTAGGCCTTTATATGCGCTATAAGATTTAAGTATGCCATTATTTGACAATATCCTCGCTGTCTTAAGATGTCAAATCTTCCGTCGAGACTGGGCAATTTGTTAATATTATTTTGTGTACACCTACTACAGACATACTTGCTTATATGTGCAAAAAAGAAATTATATAATGAACTAAAGTACGAAATGTACTGCATACCATACTGCAAATCTGTACCATGCCAAGTAGATGGGAATATTAAAATCAAGACACTATGTGAAAAGACGAGAAACATTAATAGCATAATATCTCAACTAAACGACTCTCAATATTACCCAATATGGACTACCTACTCTCATTAAAATAATTATAAAAGTGCTTCAAGTGGCCCATGAAGCAAGTCACTAATATAAAGAATATTCTCAATAATGTAGCTGGAATTTTAAGAATTTTCGTTTGTTTTTAATATAAAGGGGAACAAGAATTTAATTGCAAGGAGATGCTTACCCTTTTATGTGCCCTACATTCGGAGTCAAAAGCGGTCAAAACTTAACATTTACCCAGACACAACCATCCAGTAATATAAGACAATTATCATCTTCTGAATTCGAGATGTTGAAGTAATGCCTGAAGGAAGAAGAACCATTACTTAATTTTTTTAAAAGACTTGCCATGAATTTACGGGGATAAAAAATATTGTTAAATATTGCCCCGAATGTAACTTCAATGAAAATAATTATGTAAGTAGCATTAGTTAAAGGTACTCTAAAAGAACCCATATCCATACTAACACAAACACGTACAAACACACACACATATATTCTTCATACCACTATGAAAGATATTATATTCTGTGACAGTTATTGATCTCTATACTTTTAAAGTGTACCGGTATCATTAATAATATTCTTCATGTACAATTCCTTTCTTGCAAGTAGGGACCGTAACTTAAAACTTGTTTAGGTAACCGTTGTAAATAGCAACTCATAAACTGGGAAATCTTTAGTTTACTATGTACAGGTATGGGGAAAAAAGCGGACCGACTAAAATATCTAAGTTGCCGATATCACCCACTGCGCATGCCTAGCGGCATTCACAGAATAGCGGGGAATGTATTGAAACTTGTTCTACATCCGATAAATTGCTTGAATTGAGAAATAATTTCACGCAATTGGCATTGCTTGTGAAAACAAACGTTTCCGTTACATCTCTTACATTTACATAGGGAACCCATAAGTTGGTAGAACTTAAGCAGGGAAAGTCGAAGGTCTCGGATTTGAGTCCAAATGTAATTTGATAATTTTCCTCCTAAAATATTCTTATATAATTTAGCCAACTAACTTAAATTGTTGAATAAAATTACACGCATAATTAAAATTATCGATCGAGTTCAACTGTATCATGTATTTGCGCTTTACTTTTTTAAACCAATATACGCTTTATTCTTCAAACCAATTTACATTTTATTGTTAAAAAGTAGCGTGACTTTATGTGTGTTTGTGAAATATACTTGAAGTACCTATAATTGAATAGTCTGGTAGTCTATCTGGTACCCTATGATCCCCAGGTGGGGCGAAGGGGCCTCCAAGCGGAGGTTTCATGACCTATACTAATTTGGATATGCTTATTTTCCGACAGAGGGTAGAGGGACAGGTGGTAAGCCCATCGCCTCGCAACCCCCCTCTGGAAACTAAGTATTTCTTGGACGTGAAAGGGCCGAGAAATTTTGTCCAGAGGCTCTAATTTAGGCTTGGAGTTCTTTTACGTGCCATAAATCTACGACATGGGACCCCCAGCTTAAAGTCCCTCCCGGAGGACTCCGTGCCCAGGATTTTTACGTCCTGAAAAATCCATCGACCGCGGCCGGGTGTGATCCCGCGCCCTGCGGATCTAGAGGCGGGCACGCTACCTCTAGACCACCGCGGCCGACTATAATTGAATAGTAGCAGAGAATAATTTAGAATGTTGTCTATGGAGTAGTCATATAATAGAGCAAGTCACAGTTGCTGAAAAATAAAATCTCAGGGCGTAAAGGCAAAGCCTGGTCGTATTAAAAGATATAAAAAAGCCATTATGATGGAAACACTGTATGTGGACAACAGGAACTGGTGCAGTTTCAGATTTACGATGTCCTCTGCTAGTAACTCTTGTCACGAATAACAATATCATCGTGTCGAGTTGCCTCGGCGAACAATGAGAATGCAAAACATCTCTCCTTTGTGCTTTCCTCTTCTTACATGCCATGGCAAAGAAGCGGTTCAACAGTTATAAAGGAAAGCTTGCCATTTTTGTTTTCTGTTTTAATATATGTAAGAATTCTCAGGTTTTCTTATAATTATTATTATTAGGGTTCGGATGTTTAAGACATGTCATATTTTTATCCTGACTTCCGTTCTCGCCGCAAACACAAATTAAACACGAATTGCACGCTTGTTATCTTAGTCGGACCGTTTTTATTTTGCATATAAAGTCATATTTTGGTCATTTTTGTGGTCTTGATATTTTAACCATATTTGTCATTTAACATCATATTTCAGTTATAAATTCGGTAAAGGAGGACAATTATACAGTGTATGCACTACATAATCGAGTTAAATTTGAAATTTATTTAACCAGTTTAATGTTTATGCCAAATTAAGAGATAAAATAATGCAATTGTTCATATTTTTTGGGGACACGCAAGGGCTACAAAATATTACGAGTATTTGGAGCTGATGAAGCGAGCTAACAGGAGTAATTTCTTACATCATTCATTCTATTCTTCATCTTTTCTTTTTTCTGTATATTCTTTAGTTGTAGTATTAGTTTAAATATTATAATCATATAATATTAGTGTTGTAAAACTGGTGTAATTAGTATAAGAGAATGTTGTAATTGGGCAATGAGCCTGTTATATTCTCAACAAAATAAATAATAAAATAAAAATAAAAATCTTTTAGTGTGTCTGTCCCTCTCTTTTGGAATTCGTTCCCTCTTTATATCAGAAACTGTCGAAATGTAGCCTACCACAATATAGGAATAAATTGAATATTCAATTCATAAGTCATTAATTAGTTAGTATTATTATTAGTTATATTTAATTTTATTTCGCTTTATCAAATTGCAATTAAATCATTGTAACTTTTATTGATTGTGACATGTATAGTTATTAATCTCTATATATATAAAAGGCTTTGTCCTGACTGACAGGAATCAACGTAGAGCCTAAACTATAACAGGTAGAGACTTGGAATTTTGACAGTACCTTCGTTTCATAATGTAGGTGCTCACTAAGAAGGGATTTTGAAAAATTCTGATTCTAAATGCCAAAAATTAAATGTTTTTGAAAATACCTAATCCCTTTTTGCATAGAATTATCGAAACAAATTCACAGAACATATTGTTGCCAATGGTATAGGTGGGTTTGGATAATAATAATAATAATAATAATAATAATAATTTATTGTTGTCGATCATGGATATACATGTATGACATTGTCAATTTTATCAAAACACACCTTACAAAAGCTTGACAAAGTTAAAATATTCATCAAGGTCATAGAAACAATTCATGATTAAAAGATTCTTGATATAGGATTTGAAGGATACTAAGTCAAGATTTCTTGTTGACCTTGGTAATGCATTAAACAATTTGACAGACATATATATAAAACTCTTTTGATAAGTAAAATAATTACATCTCATTGTTCTAATCCGATCACAGTACCTGGTGTTGTGCTCATGAAAGTCAGCAACAACCTCAAATGAGTTTGTGTTTTTTTTTACATATAAAAGACATTGTAAGATGTAGATGCAAGGTAGGGATAAAATTCTATTTGAAATGAAAAGCGGTTTACAATGTGTCCTCAAATGAGTTCTGCATATAATATGTACAGCTTTCTTTTGAAGTTTAAAAAGATTAAACGCTGAGCTATGATTGCCCCATAATATGGTTCCATAAGAGAGGTGAGAATGTATAAATGCATAATAGATTGACATTAGAACTCTTAGATCTACTCTCGATTGAAGGCTGCGTAACATAAAAATACCTTTAGCTATTCTATTAGATATCATATCTATATGTAGACCCCAACCCAAGCCAGACTCTATTATGACACCTAAAAATTTTACATTATCATAAAAATGATCATTATTTCGGTTAAAAGTGAATTTAAGATCTGCAACTTTAGTTTCATTGACCCTTAAGAAATTAGCAGAACACCAGTTTTTTATAATGTTATCACCCGCATTCAGCAGTCGCAAAGACTCTTGGATATTCCCACCTATCGCGTTCACTGCCACATCATCAGCAAATAACAGAGGTTGTACAGAGTTGCCAACATTAATTGGTAAATCATTAATATATATGATAAACAAAGTTGGTCCCAGGACGGATCCTTGAGGGACACCATGATATACAAGTTTAAACGTAGAAGTCAAACCATTGTAAACAACACTCTGAAGTCTACCTGTTAAATAAGAATTTATCAAATTGGCTGCTGAATCTTCGAAACCATAAAACTTAAGCTTACTAACTAAAACACTGTGTGAGACGGTGTCGAAAGCCTTGGTCAAATCATAAAATTTACAGTCAACAGAAAGTCTATTATTAAGGCCGTTCAGACATTCACCGACGAGGGCCGTCACAGCATCAAATGGATGTTTGACAAATTAGAGAAGGTATCATTATAATTCATATTATCTATATTAATAAAAGGAACTGTCCTCGATGTCCAGGGAAATCTACTGAACGCAGAGATCTGAAATTTTAAACATAGGTGGGCTGAAGGGTCGGAAAATGCACCGCGAAGCCGGAATTTTAATTTTAGTTTTCTTTCGTGAGTTATGAGTGAAAAACGGGCAAAAAACGTGCATTTTTGCGTTTTCAAAACATAAGTTTTCACTTATACATTTCAATGTCAAATCAATTACAGTTGGCTTTGTCTATTTTTGTCACACCTTGAAAATAAAACTTTCGCGATCGCTTGAATGTTGTAAGCCCTAAATATGGTCAAACGTTGTTTTATTTGGACGAATCTCACTATACAGAGGTTTTCTGGGCCAAGAAACTCGAATCTGAGGTCGCTTTTACCAGACGATGCTATCTAATCGTGGTATGTAGTCCACGTGATTTAGGAGTTAATAAATATTATGATTTTACTATTATGCTCTTAATTTTTAATTTTTGAAATAATTATCGCGGGCGAAGCCGCGGGCACATGCTAGTTTATATATATAACTATATAACTATATATAACCATATATATGAAATTTTGTATTATTGTAATATATATAGTTTTACTGGTGAAGCGTAAGAGAATGCCTTAACTTCGCTAGTATAAATAAATATAATAATATTAAGTAAAATTTTATTATAGTTTCTGACTTTGTTGTTGTTCCTCTGAAAGAAGTACAGTACATATAACTTATAAATAACATCAAATTGTCAAGCTAAAATTATCAACATCATATTCCTCTTTTCCACGGATAATACGAATAATAAGTGTGCTTACATTTCACGTAACTCTGCCTTATTAGTTAAATAAATATTATTGCTAATATTAAGGAAAAGTGAATCGACGTGATTTTGGACGTATTATTCTTTTAATTTGAAGTATGGGTTTAAAACAAGGCGCAGACTTCAAGCAATCATCAATTATGATGATGATGATGATGATGATGATGTAATAATGATTTAATCTATACTTGTGGAAAATTTGTAATTGGTAAGATTGCTTTGCACTCTTGCAGAAAGTTTATCTTTTAGAAGTAATTTCACTGACATGTGCATAACAGTTGCAATTGGCACAGCCCGCATGTTGGCTAACAGGTTCGCTTAACCACACATAACGGTGCGGCACACTGCTGATCTTGGCAAGATGATCTACTTCAAAAAGATGTCACGTCCTTGAGGAGGCTGACACTGTCTACGACGGGGAGGGGGGGGGGGGTACACTGGAATTTCGTTTGAAAATCCTGTCAACATAATTAGGTGTGAATTAAAGAACTAAAACTACTTAGTCGAAGGTCTCATTTGGGCCTGGCCCCCTTAGCTCTTTACGGACGATCTGCTTCCTTTCGTGGAATTCGCCGCAGAAGTCGTGATTGAGGTTAGAAACTCTTCACGCATGTCCATTGCGTAATCTGGGAGTTACACTGTATGAATTTTACATTATGTTAATGTATGTCGTAGACCTATAGGTTCTCTAGGTGAGAGGTTGCTTGTTTTCTTCCTTTTAAAAGTGCTCAATATGATAATAACTTAGTCGATGTTAGTTGCTGTAATAGATCATTTCTCAGGTACTCCTTTAGGGTCACTGACACTGACTTGAGCATTGCAAGATTGCCTGAGGAGCCGGATAAATCAAGAATGGATTGCTTCTCTGGAATGCAGTTTCTTTACTTAGGGCAATTTTTTTTTTTTACTTGTATCTGCTGATTAGTTCACTTTTTCATTCTCTTAGTTTAGCCTCTTCCGTTGTAGGGACATTTATGCGGCCCACACCGCCCGGTCTTATAGGACAGCGACCTATCGGAAGATAGATAATACAGCCCCACAAAAAAGACCATCATCTTAAACATAGATCTAATATCTATAGGCTAACTCGCCAATGGGATGATCTTTGTGATTTCCTCACTTCACTTTATCGTTCAAATTACAAAAACTGGCCTTTGTCTGAAAGAAAATCAGGGACACCCTCTACTTGTTATTAGATACTGATAATGTATCAATTACGTTAATGAACGTTATTAATAACCACCTCTTCTAATGACAAAATATGTCCTCAAGCCATAAAATTTTTAACATTTATTTTGTATTAGATTTTATTACTATTCCCTTATAAATTATCATAAATAATAAATACCGTACATAAAACTTTTGCGAATTAAGAGATTTGTCTAAGTTCGAACTCTGATACTAAAAGGTTCAACTACGTGACGAGAGGTTCAAGTTCAGACACAATGACTGGCGTGGTTATGATTTACATAATTACGTAACGGTATTGATATGTACGAGACTGTAACACGGTTACAATCCCAAGGTCAAAGAATCGATTCTCGTAAAGTTCTTTGTAATCCCTGAACCAATGACTTTCACAATAAATTACAAAGACCAACAGCCATTTTGGTGCCTTAGAATTTATTTCTATTCTTGGGTATATTTAGGTCGCTGATGCCAAATGTGCCATTAGTTTTGCACTATCAGCTTTAGTTTTTGAGATATGGTATTACCATTATGCATATTATCCCATTTTACGTTTGATATAAAAAACAGTGCCTATTTGTAGCTTCTAAATCATGTAAAGGAAAAAGCAACACACTAACATTACATTAACATTATAATAACAATATAACATGGGGATTTTTAAAAAATTGATATTATCGCATATTATAAGGTCGTTTATGACTTATGAGCTGTCAATTTGAGGGCCAAAAAATAATACAGCTTTTGGTTTTTCTGTACTTCGTACAGTTTTCCTCCTACGGGTTCAAAGTATGGTTAAGAACCTTCACTAATTATATTATCAAGCAAGATTTTGTTTCGCTAGACTAAGAGTTCACGAAAAAATCCCCCTCGACAAAAATAGAGCTGGTAGAGAAAAACTGCTTACATATTTGGAATAAGCACACTAAATATATCCAAAATCTGGTAAAACATCTGAGACACCAAACAAAAAGTTCTTTTTTGTTGGGCTGTGTTATCTTCATGGTAATGGGATTGTTATCAAATTAAATTGCTAGCTATTATTAAATTGTAAATAACCGAGTCCATGTAGACTCAGTAGAACTCCAATTATCCGGACGAATAGGGTGTCGGGGCGATTAGGATATGTAGATAACTGCTGTGTTAAGAATCGTTTATATGCCCCTTAGAAGTACAACATCCTGCCATATATTTTGATTACATATTTTTCTATGTCTGTTATGTATTTGTTATATGTTTATGTTCCTCTGTTATGTTCCTTTATGTTTCTGTTATATATGCGTTTTATTTCCTTATGTTTATCACCTACTGTTAGATATGGTTTGTCGGTTGGCAGCCTCTGGAGGAAGCTGAAGGATTTTCTTTCTAAACAATTAAATACTTAGATGGATATATATGCATTCATGAACCACAGATTATTGTCTCTGTTGGACATTACAAGAGAACATTATTGGAGAAAAATTCCTCTGACACTGGGATTTGAATCTAGAACGTTTGGCTGTACTTGCCATTGCTCTTCCAACTGAGCTAAGCCGGAGTTCACTCTACAGTGCCAGATGGAACCTCTCCCCTATGACTCTCCTACGGATAACCAAAGGTCCCAAATTCCAGTGTCAGAGGAATTTTTCTCCTATAATAGTCTCAAATAATACTTATGTTAAGAGACCACTCCTTTGAAAGGCCAATTTTAATTTAGAACCAAAAAAGGTGTCTAATAGTGGTTTTACTGTAGGTAAGCTTATTGTGAGAGTGCCAGATTAAAACCTAGTTAGCGAGTTATGAAAGAAAACCATGAATGATTCCTGATTTATCTATTCAATAGTTATCATACCGTTTCCTTGCTAAGCCTACAATTATGTGTCCCTGCAATTTCTTTTATACTGCATTTACTTTACTACAGTACGATTTTATAATCAAAACTTCACATTTCTTTCAGAGATCCGCGAGAACTTCAGAAGCCAGCTGTTCCCAATTCCGCATCGGTACGGTTCCACAGGTATGTGCAGGCTGCCCGAGATGGACAAGACCGCAAAGACTGTCTACGTTTGTACCCAGCTTGCACCGTTAAGACGGAGTGAGGAGTTAGTTAAACCATCTTCCTGTCACACCTGAATCTGCTCAATTCTGATCTGTTCCCGACAGATCGTGTACCAGTTCTACTACAGTTCCAACACAGGCTACTCCGGACCTGAAATTCTCTGACGAATGTAACTTGAAGTGTAACTACAATTCGAGAAATATCGAAGTAGAGAAAAGAAGGGGAATCAGCAAATATTTTTAATTTGAAATGTGATGGACAAGGATAAGAGCAGAATGATATCAATCCTCTTTCATACACCGCAATAGTGAAAGAAGGAAACTGTTTTAAATCACATTGTATACTATCTTCCGTTATCCTGTCTCAGTAGGGACCTCTACTGGAATGGGCCAAAAGTCAAAAAAATTTACAAGGTAGGCAAAAATAGTTTGTCGAAGTTCTGAAATGGTGCAATTGTTTTAACTATTTTGTCCCCAATTGAAACTGGAATGAGACGAGTCGCAGAATTGAAGTCAAAAGTCTGTCTGTCAGTTGGTCAGTTTCCGACACAACTATTTCGAAGCTTGAAAGAAGAAAACTTGCTCACACACAAATGAAGGTGCAAACCTTTTGGGCATGAGAAATGAAAATTTGGAAACTTGATTTCGGTAAGGACTTGTAGAATTTAAGTTTTGAGATGTAAAGAAAGAACAATTGAGTGGTATGTTGCAAATTTGTGTTGAATGCCCAGTTTTACAATCCAGAGTAAAATATGGAATAATGAAAACATCCAAGGCTTGTTCAGTGCTAAAAGTCTTAAAGTTCTGTTAAAATTCACCATGCCGATATGCACTATAAAGAAAAGCAATCTACTAAGAAATATATTTTCTCCTTTTCTGTCCCGGCCGCATCTGGCCCGAGGGCCGTACATCGCCAATCACTGTCCTTGCTTATAAAGCGTGACATGTAAATAACCCCTAAGGGACAGCGTGGTAAATTTACAACACACTCTCTCAGCAAAGACATTAATTTGATTCATCTTCACCTTTAAAAAGAACTGTAAAACTTGCATTTAGCGTGTTATAATTCCCACCAAGAACTAAGTTAATCGGAGAGTGCAGTATGGTGGCATAGGTCTCACAGACCGAACGAAGCGAGGTTCAGTTTTAACTTTTAGTATTACGTCTCTTTGTTTGTAAATTTGTGTGTTACGCAGTTAAGACCAAACATGTTGTTCGATTTTCTTCCAATGTGGCATTGAAGTTCACCGAAGGCATTAAATACGACGTCTGGGTAATGATTTTTATTTTTGTATTTCGTTTCAAGATCGTGTAGCCATTTGAATGCTTCCATTCATTCAGTGTTTAGTTTCTGTCAATGGTTCTAGCCAAACGGTTCATGCTATAACAATTTGATGAATACTTCCTCTCTCTCGAGCTTTCTATTTTACGTATATTTTCCACAGCTACAGTATTTCTACAAAATCTGTTCCAGTACATTGTTAATAGAACTCTTACGGTTTACCGGCATTTCGTCTATTTATCTATAATGCAGTCACAACCAAACACATGTTCGATTTTCTTCTAAGTTGGCATTAAAAACGACATATGTGTAAGGATTTTTATTTTTTTACCCCGTTCAAGATGAAGAGGAGATCTTATTTTTCCCGAGGTGTACTATTCACAGAACGAGCAGTTCAGTACTAGAATATTCTTGCGGTTATTTGCTCTTCCTCTTTAATTTTTTCTTATGGCCAAAATCTGGAACAATTCTGTAGAGATCCACAGTATTTTCTTTAAAAAAAGCATAGTCTAATTATAGCCTATTATAAATTATAAATTCCTATTGTGAAAGAAAATAATCACCTGTCGTTTTTAATATGTATGGTGAATCCGTTGCTCTTTATCAAAAGAAGTTTCTTTATAAACAAATTTATGCAAAAAATCTTTATAAAAATAAAAATTAAATGTTAAACAAGTGTTCATAGTTTTCACTATATGAAATATTTCACTCCCAAAATAATAACGTTGATGTTCACGATCATCTATTTCGAATTTCAATTCCATTGTCAGTACTGCATGCATGATATATTAACACAGTAATCCTGGCTCGAATCTGGGATTATGCATGCTGTTTGGAACTCCAGTGCATATTGCATGTTATTGCATCTTGCATTCATAAGTACCGTATGGCCATAAAGACAGGAGCGTATTAATATTAATCTGAATACATGAATTTATATTCTCATCTTTTTCTGCATAACACCAATAATTTCAGAGCAATTCTCAAAACCGTCAAATTAATCCTATATTCTTTTAATTAATCAAAGCTTTCCATACCTTTTCAGATTCTACACATCCTAACCTTTCAGAAACCTTGGTCACATGAGGTAAAAAAGCTCAACAATCAGATGCAGCCTTAAAAATGAATTCAGGTTAGTATAGGTCTAGGTATAGGCCAGGGACTTGCCAGGATATTGGTTCAAGAGGAGCTCACCTTCTGGGGGGGGGGGGTATTCTCCGATTTTCTGTTGTAAAATTAAGCAAACAAATTTAATGTTAACGTCTTTTTCAGTTACAAACAAAATCACAAATTTTACTGCTCCAAAATAGCAACATTTTGAAAAAATACCTTAATATGAAATTTGAATTCTTAATTTTACAACTGTTACTAAGTATTGATAGTCTAGTATAAAATGCCGAAAGGGTAATGAAACAATTATTAAACTTAACAATCCTATAAAAATAGGTATGATACCAGCAACTCAACAATATTTCAATATTTGCCTAGGCTTTTCAGCATATTTCCGCCATCTTCGGGGCACCTTATTGCTGGCTTGGATGCCTCAATAATTAAAACCAAAATTGCATTGTCTTACATCTTGTCATATTTATAAAATCAAAATGCCTAATTCTTTATAAAAACACTATCACTGGTTCATCCTCAGCTACATCCCCCTCTTGCTGGTACAAGTCCAGTTTTATATTACTGATGATCGAACTCAACGGTCTATAACATATATTTTAACAATCCTATTTTAAAACTTAAATATTTTCCGTATTAAATTGTATTTTCGTAAGGTTTTTTTTTTTCACTTCCGGGGCGCGGGCCCCTCGAGTCCCCTCCCGGCTACGTACTTGTTATAGGCGTATTTAATACGAACTCTGCAAGTAAATAATATATGGGTACAGTCAGATGAAGGATAAGTGACAGAGTTTTCAGGATTACATGCTCACTTCTCTATTATTCTCTAAAATTAGAATACATAGAATTTTCCCTTAGGTCTGGAAAATTGACATTCGTATTTCAGTCTGCCTAATTTTCATTGTGAAAGAAGTAACTTTTTTGTACTGTACATTGAATTGAAAAGTTTGAATGGAAGAGTTTATACATAGGTCTATATGTAATCTAAAATAATGTATGCTGTGTAAATTATTTATATACAGTAATTATGCTCAAATGTGCCAGTTTTAATTATTATAATGGGCTGTACTTATATTAATGGCTGCACAATTACTGTTAGAAATAACGAGTGTCATCATTGCAGCACTCGCTAGGTTATTGGGAGGTGTAAATAAGTGTGCTGTTTTGGTACTTTAAATAAAACGAATGCTTAAATGATGATGCCGATGGTGATGAAATTTATCTGTGCTTAAGGAAGACGCCATTCGAACTACTATCTATATTATTGTAATATTATACAGGGCGTTTTAAATAGCTATTTTGTTTAACGATTCTGTAATCGTTCATACCCGTGTCATAAACATGAAAGTTTGCAATGGGGATACATTTTTACTCACTACCTAGTAAGTATCATTCTACTAGCTCGGCTCTTTCATTTTGCTAACAGAAGTATAGGCCTAATATCTTAGTTCCCAATACGAATAATCTTATAAAAAAACTCCGTTCATATGTTAAACTGTTCCGAAAAATTAAAGCAACGTTATTCTATGAAAAACAAAAATATTGCCTATCATTAATTGACGATTCAACATGAGTTTATTGTAATATATATATTTTTTTTAATCTGTAAGAGTTCTAAACGAGTTTTCTATGTTTAAAACACCTTGTATGAGAGGTAGATCATTTGGCATTGAGCCGAATATTTTGAGTAGCGTCTTTCTTTCTTACTTACAGTATCTAGGCCAGCGATAGGGGAAAAGCATCCCTTGGGAGCGTTTTGTATTAAGGAATCGGGCACAATGTTTATTATCGTAACCTACCTGAACCCGGGAAAGGGATTTTCATTATTGAAAAGCCCCCTACCTGGCCGGTAATCGAATCCGGACCGCCGAGGTGGAAGGCAGGTACGCTAGATATATACTTGGGGACAGGATTTACATTTCCATTATCCTGCTTAACCGCTAAGCAAGAGCGACAATTAGGGTACAAAGTTCACTCTGTGCAACATGTTATGATTTTTAAAATCTCAGGAACTGAACTACTGAGTAATAAACCTTAAGCTTAATGCCTAAGTTGCTCCAGTGAAAATATTAGGACTTTGTAAGACATTACAGAGTTCAAAGTATAATTTTTCTTCACCGCTGGAGGGAAAACGGTTCTGTATGCTTCTATTGCAATTTTCCCATCGCTGGTCTAGGCGTACAGAATTTTGAGTAACTGCAACTGAAATATATAATTGAATTTAAATTTACATTTCTGTAAATGAGCTTGTACTTTCATGTGATGTATTAATTGTTATTTATTGTTATTTATAAATAAAACAAAATCAAAATTAACTACCTTTTACCCTTTAGGCTATGGAATTTTTTTAATAGTAAAAGAAATGACGAGGTAAGTAAAGCTAATGTATGACAGACATAACTGTAACGTTGTTCGTACATTAGTTATGACTTTTATCGAATTAATTAATTAACAATTTTCGTTTCTTTTGTTACTCGTAGTTTCATCTCTCCTCTTCTAGGAATGAATTACCCATATAGGCTACAGGACACCTACTTGACGGGAGAGGGATTCTCTATTGATCACACATACATAATCTTTTTACCACACAGGGACATGGAGGGCCTCCCCGAGTGAGGGATCTGGTCTACGCCGGCGTCATCTCCGAGACATTCTTACACACATTCACTCTAAAAAAGGCGAGGATGGGATGCCAGATGATAATGACGGCCAGATGATATCCGGAGACCACAATGGCCTAATGTTACCCAACATTTGTCTCATAGGTGAGGAAAACCCGAAAAAATCCATCTAGGTAACTTGTCCCGACCAGGATTCGAAACCGATCCCGTTATGTCAAAGGAACATGAAAAATTAATTAACTAATTTAAACATAAGGATCAATTGGGAACTAGATAGCAAGAGGACTTTTAAAATGAAAGATGAATTTTAAATGTGGCCAGGAGAGGACGGAGTAGTAAGAGATTGCAGAATATTGGGAAACGGCAGAACATCAGAAAATCCTAAAACCCCACCAAAAATGGTGAATTAAAATTTCTAAACAATTTACAACTTCTCCAATGAATTAATGTTCAGTTATGTTGTGATCTTTTTAGCTGTTAATATTTTTATTGCTAAATGTTTAATTTTATTATGATGGATGGTTGGTTTGATTTCTTTCTGCTTTTCGCCCGTTTTCAGGGGGCCTTGCATTCTCTTCATTATTTTTAAGGACAGTTGAATTTCTCTACAATATGTTTTTTATATTGTTAGCTTTCTTTTTTTCTTCTTGTTTCAAACATTCCTTCTTCGTCTTCGCCATTTTTAAATCCTCTTAAAGGATCATTGTCCATATCTGGACTTAACTAGCAGTGGTTTTTTAACGTCATAATTCCTTATTCTTCGCTTCCTGCAAGTTAAGGCTTCTTTATAATTGATATTAATTGCACAGAAGCAATTTTTCACATTTATTCGTCTCAGAAAAGGCTGGATTCGTTTAGTGCTTCCACCAGGCATTTCTACATGAATTGACTATCTTGATTATGACCTGATTTGGACTTCAGGACTATTTTTGAGGTAATATTAGCTACGAAAGGAATCTTATTACCTAGTGAGTGCATTAAAGCTCTAAAATTATTTCATACAGCTAATAATATTAAATTGATTTTATTGCAACGTAGCTGTATCTACTTTAACACGCAATATAAATTCAGTAACATTATTATTGCGTATTATTTGGTGAATTAAAATATCACAAGATTGACTGTGAACCTTAATACGGCATATAATTGGTACATGTGTGTATTTCATTGTTATTCACATAATTTTATTTGGAATATTGACTCCAAAGGTCCTCCGGAATTGTTATTAAATATATTTTTAAATCAGCAAGCTCTTTCATTTACTGGCGGAATCAATCATCCCTGCTTATAAGAAGACTTCAAGACGTCGATGAAATTTCCAACGAGTGTTTGTGATTCAAGAAGATCAAAGTGTCAGTGTTATCTCACCTATGGTTTATTTAGCTTATAACCTTGTTATCGTTCATTCTAAGCGAAATGTATAGCGTGTGTACAATCTTTATCACCCTTAATTAATTTAATTGTTTTTACAGTCCACTGTCTACGCACGTTATACATTTTTTGGTACCTCCGAGGCCGGATAGAACCACAATATTGTAACACGCATTGTAAACCTACACTCGTTCTATTCCGCCCGTAGTAAACATTATTGAGATAATTCAAGCTGTTGGTGTTCCGCAATTCATGCTGTTTGAACACAAATATCATTCAAGCAAATAATTGACTTATTTGAAGCACAATTGACATTCCTGACTTAAGTCAGTTTGAAGTTTCTTATTGAAAAGGTAATTTTAATCTCATATTAAGTGCTTCTGCCTCCGTGTTTTAATCTGCACGTGTGAGGCCTAATATTCAGACAACAGCTCTTCAAACTAATTTATTAAAAGGGTTTGATATTATTTACATAATTGCACTCACCTTTGTGAATCCATGTACACACACATTATTGTCACATTTTGTCTAACCGCGGGCAACTAACTTTAGTGCTCAATAAGCTCTCAGTGCGGTCAATTTAAGTCATAAACAGTGAATCACGTTAAGTCGAATACTATTTGAACAATCAATTGTCAAATCATGACTGACGTAGAAGGCACCCTTAAGACTTTAAAGGCAAAAAGAACACCTATTAAGTCGAGAATCACTCGCAAAGTTAATTACATTCTAGACTGCGTTATCAATGAGGAAACCTCTCCTCAAGACCTTCTTGAGCTTAAGATTGATTTAAGCAAGCTTGAATCTGAATATAACAGAGTCCAGTCTGAGATCAATGAACTAGCCTTTTCTGAATCCGAAGATGCCTATATGGCAGAAATTGAGAAAACCATACAAAGGGCCATCTCCCATATTAGCAAGCAGATTAATGCTTTCAATAGAGCTGAAGCGGCTGAAGCTAAAGCTAAAGCTGAAGAAGCTGAAGCTAGAGCTAGAGCTGAAGCGGCTGAAGCTAAAGCTAAAGCTGAAGAAGCTGAAGCTAGAGCTATAGCTAAAGCTGAAGAAGCTGAAGCTAGAGCTAGAGCTGAAGCAGCTGAAGCTAAGGCTAGAGCCAAGGCCGAAGCCGAAGCTATTTTTAACCTTCTGAAAAATCAATTCATATTTCAAATTCAAACAGTATCTGAATTTGAAATTCTGGACAAAATATCCTATCAAGAGGCCATTGTTCTTAAGTCGGTGCTAGAAGAATTGTTTAATAGGTATAAGGTTGAAAGTCTTCAGCATCGTAACATTTACGATGAAGAGGCTGAGTTTCAAGAGCGCCAGCTTCAGTCAGAATGTTCAAGGGCTTTAGCTTATATCAATTCTTCAATTGCAGATGCAAAACTGTTATATGAGCCGAATCAAGAGCAGAGCTCTAATCACAACTCTTCTTTGTCTGCACCTTTACCGAACTTACCTAAATTGCCTGAAATTAAGCTACCAAGTTTTTTAGGCGATCCTAGAGCTTGGCTTGAATTCAGGGATACATTTAACTCATTAATTGTTCAGCACAGTCATATATCCAACATGGATAAATTTCAATATCTAAAATCTTGTTTATCCCCGGAGGTAATGACTGTAATTCAAAATATCCCGGTCTCCAATGCCACCTTTGATGTAGCTTGGAAGACTTTAGCTGAAAGATTCGATAATGACAGGTTAATTGCCAACACGCATTTGGATAACCTTTTTTCTCCACCGCCCCTTAAAGGAGATTCTGCAAGCTCATTGCAACAATACTTAGATCATTTTACAAGTACGGTTCATGCATTGAACGTACTAAATACTGATGTTCCTCTGTCTGACTTAATTATTTCACGTATCATTGTGGATAAGCTCCCAGTAGAATTAATTAAAGAATGGGAATCTTCAATTAAGTTAGGAAAACTTCCCAAGTTGCAGGAATTATTCAGTTTTTTGGAGTCTAGGGTTAGGGTGCTGCAGATGACAGAATCGGTTCTGAAAAGTCAGTCCGTCAAGCCCTCATCTGCTCCTTCTGTCAAGGCTAACCTCTCCTCTCCTAGAGCGAAATGCAATTATTGTAGTAAATCGAATCACACTATCATTTATTGTGACGCCTTTAGATCGCTGAATTATTCATCCCGCGATCAATTCGTGAAAAATCACAAACTTTGTCGTGTTTGCCTTAGCTCAAATGGTCACACTTCGAGCTGTAACACTTTTAGATGTAGACAATGTCAAGGCAGGCACAGCAACTTATTGCATGACCCTTCACGGCCAAGCAATTCTCAAGCCATAAATACGGCCAATATCATGTCTGCCAGCCAGTCACGGCAGAAATGTCTTTTACCTACTGCTAGCGTGATAATTTTAAGTAACAATGGCAGTGCCGTACAGGCCACAGCTCTAATTGATACTGGATCAGACTGTAATCTAATTACTGACAGATTATTCAGGCAGCTTGGTTTGTCGCCATTGTCTCAATGTACGTCTCTTGCTGGCATTCTTTCTACCAATGCAAATGTCTTGAATTGTACAGAAATCTCTATAAGATCTCAGGTTACGAATTGGTGCTACAATACAAAGGCCATTATAGTTCCTGAGATCTCTGCTTCCAATTTCCCTAAACACTTTATTAGTACTAGCGGTTGGAACATTCCTCCTAACTTACCCTTAGCAGATCCCAACTTTAATTCTCCTAAGCCTATTGATTTGCTATTGGGAGTTGAGATATGTTCTCAAATCTTGGTATCTGGACAGATATCTGCTCCCAACTTGCCTACTATACAGAACTCCCAACTAGGCTGGTACTTCTCCGGCAAGTTGACTTCGTTCCCTCTTAAGCATCATAACATGCCTTCAATGCGTCGTGGGAGATGTTCTGACTTGAATAGGCCTTCATCAGGTAAACCCTTTAATTCTACTGAGTCTTCTGTGAATTGCTCAGCCATCATTACGTCTGATGAGGGTATCAGTAATCAGCTTACTCATTCACCCACGACTTTGAAAACTCTTGTAGCCAATAGAGCCGCTGATATTCAGGAGACTGCATCTATTGATTCTTGTTCTCATGTCGTCTCTAAGGAAAATCATGCAGATCTTATTTCAAGAGGATCTTCTTCTTCAAATCTTTCTTCCTTGCAGAGACGTTCAAACTGGTTGAAGGCTATGCCTAATGTTGCCATAGGTACGCCAGTTTTAATCATGGATGACAATATGCCTCCCTTAAAATGGGTTGTTGGCATCATAACTCAAACTCACCCAGGCCCAGACGGTCTTGTGAGGGTTGTCACGGTCAGGACTTCTACAAGTTATCTGAAACGACCCATCATTAAATTAGCCCCAATTCCCATACATGACTCTCTCGACTAAGGCAGTCGTTCATTTTTTCTTTGTTTAGTTACTTTTATTTCTCAACTTTTAGGATTTATTGGTGTTTTTGAAGATCCAACATAACTTCGCATTTCTGTTTGATTATTCCCTAGTGAATAATCACGGGCAATATGTTCAGTTATGTTGTGATCTTTTTAGCTGTTAATATTTTTATTGCTAAATGTTTAATTTTATTATGATGGATGGTTGGTTTGATTTCTTTCTGCTTTTCGCCCGTTTTCAGGGGGCCTTGCATTCTCTTCATTATTTTTAATGACAGTTGAATTTCTCTACAATATGTTTTTTATATTGTTAGCTTTCTTTTTTTCTTCTTGTTTCAAACATTCCTTCTTCGTCTTCGCCATTTTTAAATCCTCTTAAAGGATCATTGTCCATATCTGGACTTAACTAGCAGTGGTTTTTTAACGTCATAATTCCTTATTCTTCGCTTCCTGCAAGTTAAGGCTTCTTTATAATTGATATTAATTGCACAGAAGCAATTTTTCACATTTATTCGTCTCAGAAAAGGCTGGATTCGTTTAGTGCTTCCACCAGGCATTTCTACATGAATTGACTATCTTGATTATGACCTGATTTGGACTTCAGGACTATTTTTGAGGTAATATTAGCTACGAAAGGAATCTTATTACCTAGTGAGTGCATTAAAGCTCTAAAATTATTTCATACAGCTAATAATATTAAATTGATTTTATTGCAACGTAGCTGTATCTACTTTAACACGCAATATAAATTCAGTAACATTATTATTGCGTATTATTTGGTGAATTAAAATATCACAAGATTGACTGTGAACCTTAATACGGCATATAATTGGTACATGTGTGTATTTCATTGTTATTCACATAATTTTATTTGGAATATTGACTCCAAAGGTCCTCCGGAATTGTTATTAAATATATTTTTAAATCAGCAAGCTCTTTCATTTACTGGCGGAATCAATCATCCCTGCTTATAAGAAGACTTCAAGACGTCGATGAAATTTCCAACGAGTGTTTGTGATTCAAGAAGATCAAAGTGTCAGTGTTATCTCACCTATGGTTTATTTAGCTTATAACCTTGTTATCGTTCATTCTAAGCGAAATGTATAGCGTGTGTACAATCTTTATCACCCTTAATTAATTTAATTGTTTTTACAGTCCACTGTCTACGCACGTTATACAATTAATATATGAAATTCAATATACAATAATTTTGTTCTTGTTAAAATTTGAATGATTTGTAGATATTTATTAATAACTGAATAGTGTTTTTGTTGGAAGTTACACAAGGAAATCTAAAGATATGCCGGACTTCACACCCGTTACCTTCGGCTTTCCGGCCGATACTCTACCAACTGAGCTATCCAGAGTTCGGCTCACAGTGCAAGATGTGATATCTCTTCTATGATTACTTTTATTTTTTATTTTTTTGCTGTTTCTCTGTTATGATTTTCCAACGGAATCTGAAACAATAGTTTCACAATAACGAAATTCTATACTTCAGTTTATCATCTCATGTAGATTTGAAATACAAATCTCTGTTAATTTATCCTATACATTCATCGTTTCACTGTAAATAAATAATTGCTGTAAATTTGTTCAAACTTTAAATGTTTAATACTTCCAAGTTATATTAAGATGCGTACAGAACGACCTTATAACTCTTCATCTTTCAGTTTCACCTCTCCCATTGAAGGAACTGTTTATGCGCTCTAAGCCAACCCGGCCCTACAGGACCGTGACCTGTCGGGAGAGGGGGTTTCCTTTGGATAATATTTTTTGACACACAAGGACTAAGAGGGCATCCCTGAATGAGTGATCAGCTCGATGTCAGGGCCACCTCTGGGACAGAATGAATACAGAGGACAGACACACCAGTCGCTCACACACTAACTCTGAACAAGGTGTATGTGATAAAGGGGATAATGACGACCAGATGATATCCGGGAACCAATAAAGTTTCCTGAAATTCGCATTACAGGTGAGGGAAAACATTCGGAAAAACTCCCACCCGGGAAACTTGTCCTGACCGAGAATTGAACCCGGGATCGCTGCGTAAGGAGATCGAATGCATCCCTGACGCCCAAGAGGTGATTTATATAATAAACTTTTATGTTTTTTGGAAATAAATAAATAATAACAATAAAAATGGCATTGTAAATAAAAATATTGGGGTACATTATACTGTTGTGTTTCGTATGGCGCAGTTTGTTGAGGCACTGCGCTACAAACCGGAAGTTCGCAGGTTCGATCCACGATGAGGTCGTTGGGACTTTTCAATTGACCTAATCCTTCTGGTGGCACTGTGGTCTTGTGGTCGACTCAGCCTCAACAGTAATGAGTAAGGGAGCAACCCTGAAGACAAAGAGGGTCGGTCGGTGCGTAAGTCTAACAACCTTCATATGTCTAGTGACAGAACATAACGGAGTCTCAATCTCCTGAAACCCTAACGGCATCCAGGGCCTGTATTGGGAACACTTTACTTTGCATTATGATTTTCTTCGGGAATAACGCACATAATCTTTTAAAGTTCTGAGAACTGCTTATGTAGGCCTGTAACTGTTCATGTTCAGTACTGAGTAAAAGCTACAATGACTATCGCCTTGAATATCATTTGGGATTTGCTTGGATACTGAGGACAAAAATCGACTGAAACCCTTAACCCAGTGTTTGTCTGGAAATTACTCGAAGTCAGGAAAGTCTCTGGGCTAGATCGCTGCGAATACACCATCGATTTTCTAGTTATCTGGTATTTTCACAGAGAAAGAAAGCAGTCTGGAGTAGCAATTACAACTTAAGGAAGTTCATAGCAATTAAAACCGTTTTACTTTCCCAATCCGTAGCGTGACACTGGATGGGAATGTTTGTGTGCGATCTAAAACAACCTTGAACTAAAGCTAAAGCGTAATTGAGGTTTCTAGTTCACTTCCCGATCCCCCACACCGCAAAGCTGTGTGATTTTAACCAAAACAAATCAGCTACTGTACATCGCATTTTGATCACAGATCATATCCAGGGTTGTATTTACTATTTTTATTAAAACAACGTAGTCTCTGCATTTCTACTTCATACATGAAATCTGTTTATCTTGCTTTTTCCCCAGTCAATCATGAGATAAAGAAAACCTAAAGTAAACTCCTTAGTGCTGCATCTCTTTGAGGAAGTAGGACTGCCATCTGACCGCTGCGTCATCTGCAACAGGCAGATGGCAGGACAGGGGTCATGTGGTAAGGATGCCGACTCCCATGGTCGATACTGATGGCTTACTGATCGTAGCTGCTACTTCTTTATCAAGAAACTCCTCAGTTTGTATCAAGAGGCTGAGTGCACCCTGTACCAGACTTCCCTACCTCAGAAAAGTCCCAGGAGGAACGGGGATTGAACCCAGACCTGCTGATCCGTAGGCAGCGACGTTAACCATAGACGACGCAGGCGGTGTGTTCATAAAATATGGTTTATTATTTTACATGAGTTCAAGTAGAATTCACAAGAGAATATGTGGAAGCATTAAAAATGATACCAGTAGGTCTCATTATAAACCTTTCTTCGTTGAATATATAAGTTTAAGAATTTTACATATTTATTGGACCTCTTGGTACACTCCACACCAACACGGATGGTTATTATCAGGGCCCGGATTTTGATGACATGTCATCTTTTTTAACTGGTACATCTTGGACTTTGCCCACTACTGCAGTTATTCTGATAATAACTCCTAGATTATAAAAATTTGAATTTTAGGGTCTTTTTTTCATTTTCCTCAATTTTTTTATATTTTTAGGTCATATTTTGGAATTCAATGTCATTATTTGGTCTTTTACAGCCAATTTACGGCTTTTTTTTTTCACATTCCCTATTTTTGGGCAATTTCTTAAATATAAAGTCATTATTTTATAATTTTGTGTTATTTCTCGCATTAGGCCTATACAGAGTTTTTGTGCATTTGCCTGCATTGAATAGGCATTATCGGAACTCTAAAAAAGCACAAATAAATACTTTTTTTGGTTATAATTTGGATTCAGAAAGACGGTTGTGCTATTTGCATTTAAACGTATGTACCAATTAAGTAATTACAAGCCTAAAATTTAACAACAACATAAATCTAATTAGACACCAATATGATGAATAAACTTTCATTTTAATAAAATTTTTGGGTCTTTTCTTTGTATTTTGCAGTCATTTTATAGCTAATTGTTTTCAAATATTGTAGGTCATCAAAATTCGGGCCCTGGTTATTATATGGTAAGATGTAAAGTACATGGATACAACATGAGACGAAATTCTTGCCTTAACATTCCAAAACTGAGATTAAGCAAAACAGTAAAATCATATTTATACGAGTAGTTAAGTCCCATAGTATGTTACAGTGAATTACCGTAACGCTACCTTCAATATCCATGAGAATATTTAAACTTATATATGATTGTAAATATGTTGTTATTTTTTCTATTCTGTACGGACCTGTAACGTAAGTTACCATTTATCTCTAATGAATGCAATGACATAATTTCCAGGAATTTACATTCTCTAGGGGACTGGACATTATTTGTTACTTTTAATTTCATTTAACAAGACATCTAAATTTATACCTCTTTTATATACCGTATTTATATTTCTCATCCATCAGATTGTTTACCTAACTTGTATGAATTCTCCTTTGAAATTGGCTGAAGGTTTCCTCTTTGTAAACAAAGGTGGAGCCATGTTCACTTCACTGCAGTAAATGTAGTATAAACCGCAAGCAATTGTGGAAATCATTATATGAGTCACTGAAGACATTCAGTTTGTTCAATGGATCGTGACATCAATTTCTCTTGTTTCTAAATTCCGCGGTTTGAATGAATATCAAGGCTTCTTCTATTGCAAAGTTGAACGGAAGCAATGTTAAATTAACAGGAAGATTCGCATGCCAGGAGAAGAATAGGCAGCACAAAATGTTCCATATTTTTGTTTCGCAGAAACAAATATAAGGAATGTAGTAATAAAATATAATAATAAAATATTTTTTTGTATTATTCCTATTATTATTATTGTTATTAATATTATTATTATTATTATTATTATTATTATTATTATTATTATTATTATTATCTACATATTTCATGATCTAAGCCTACGCATATAAAAGTTCTAAGAATAATAGGCCTACTATAGACCCTTCACCTCAAAATCTCGTCCAAGTCCCGTGAGTACAAAAACACCGTTTTTTGAAAATACTCTTTTATGACTATGAATGTGTCGGCCTGAAAACAGCCTAGCCCAAATGTAGAAGTCTCCAAAAGTTCTTTGTTTTTCCTACACGATTCGACAAGTAATCCACTTCCTTGAATTTAATGAGTATTTACCTCAATATTTGAAAGATGCCTTTTTTGTAACTTTCCAGTAATTGTTCTAACGAATTTGTTTAAACTTCAAATGTTTCTACAACTACATTTCCCTATAACTTTGATCTAAGGTACTTATATCTATACTTATTTATTTCTTAGCATATAAAGCTTCTCGAACGCGTTTGGTCATTCGAGCTTTTTTTTATTCGTTGTACATCCCGTTTCTAAAGTCCCTTTGAAAGAGGATCAATTAGAGAGGATTTATCGGATGAAACATCATTTTATAATGAGTTAAAATTAATTAATTTCATTTGTTGTTGGAATCTGTTCCATCGTAACTTTTGAAATCGAACGTAACCTCAATTAAGCATTTTATTATAGACTATCAAAATGTAGCATTGCATATAATATTAGGCTATATTATTTTGTTTAATTAACCGTTTAATCATAAAATATATTCTTTCCTCCATTGTTTCACGGCACATTTCATCTAATTAAGCTTGATTTCTTTAGGATCATCTTGAAATGGAGTATTGAAGTCTTGTGTAGTTTCCATCTGTACAATTGTACTTATTTAAACTATATCTGTATATTTTCAAGATAGATTGTTATCATTTAATTCATAAATAAATAGCATTTTGCTTATAAAATTCCTGATAAAATCATGCTCCCTTCTGAGAATTAAAAAATCCGGAACTGATCTATAGTCTTTCACATTTTGTATTAAGTTGTAAAATTATCTTAGGCATCGATTACTTAAGCACCCAATATAGTATATATCAGTGGGTAATATGACATTACTAATGTCAGTTTTGTGGCACACTGAATGATAATATTATTATTATTATTATTATTATTATTATTATTAGTATTATTATTATTATTAGTAAAGTAAAGTGTTCCCTATTACAGGCCATGGAGGCCCAGAGGGTTCCAGTAGGTTGAGGCTCCCAGATTTTTTAGACATCGGCACATGAAGGTGGTAAGGTTGTCAGCCTTACGCACCGGCCGCCTTTACCCCCAGGATTGCTCCTGGTACTCATTTCTGTTAGAGGCTGAGTCGACCCCAGGGCCATAGTGCCACCAGAAGGATTAGGCCAATTGAAAAACTCCAACGACCTCATCGGGGATCGAACCCGCGACCTTCCGGTTTGTAGCGCAGTGTTATTATTATTAGTATTATTATTATTATTATTATTATTATTATTTTATTTTTTATTTTTTATTATTTGTATCAAGGAGCCCACTGCCTAAATTTACAGCTCAAATATTGAAGGATTAGGTTTCTAGAATTCAACGTAGGAAAGAGTGTCATTAATATTATAAAATACTAGTTGAAAGTTTTATAATTTAATTTGATTTCAGTAATTAATTTGGCAATAATGTTACAGTTGAAAACTAAAACACTAGTAACTGTTACATATTGCTTCTCTATCATCAAAGTCACTTCCAATAGAAAACAGATGATTTGTTGTTTCAACAAGTCTTTGTATGCAATCCAAGATGAACTTCGAGTACTAAAAACGTTCATCTTAACATAGAATACCATAAGCTATGGCCGATTTATCATATGTAGGCTCTGATTGTGTTCCTTGATTCACAGTACACGTTGTACACCTACGTCTATGGTATTAGGGAGGGGCAATGTCTGGATTGTTGTGTATGCTATTGTGAAGTTTAATGAGCTTTGGCTATGACATGAATAGTTAGCCAGCGAACCATCTCCCTCCAGAGACAGAGAGCGTCGTAGTTGATCATCTCTTCAGTTTTGCTGGGGCACCGGTACTGGAAAACGGCGCAGCTTCTGGTCCTGCGCAAGAAACATAATCTGGTAAATTAAGATTTCTTAACGTAATTTCTGTAGAAGGGCCACCAGTAGGATTTAGGAAGGTTATTTGAGGTTGGTTTGTACAATCTAATTTAATTAAAGTAATTAAATGGGGCAGCTTCTGGTCCTGCGCAAGAAACATAATCTGGTAAATTAAGATTTCTTAACGTAATTTCTGTAGAAGGGCCACCGGTAGGATTTAGGAAGGTTATTTGAGGTTGGTTTGTACAAGCTAATTTAATTAAAGTAATTAAACGGCGCAGCTTCTGGTCCTGCGCAAGAAACATAATCTGGTAAATTAAGATTTCTTAACGTAATTTCTGTAGAAGGGCCACCGGTAGGATTTAGGAAGGTTATTTGAGGTTGGTTTGTACAAGCTAATTTAATTAAAGTAATTAAACGGCGCAGCTTCTGGTCCTGCGCAAGAAACATAATCTGGTAAATTAAGATTTCTTAACGTAATTTCTGTAGAAGGGCCACCTGTAGGATTTAGGAAGGTTATTTGAGGTTGGTTTGTACAAGCTAATTTAATTAAAGTAATTAAACGGCGCAGCTTCTGGTCCTGCGCAAGAAACATAATCTGGTAAATTAAGATTTCTTAACGTAATTTTTGTAGTAGGGCCACCTGTAGGATTTAGGAAGGTTATTTGAGGTTGGTTTGTACAATCTAATTTAATTAAAGTAATTAATTAACGTTTAAAAACCGATATGATTTGTAATCTCTATGTACATAAGTTATAAGCGGCTTTGTCCTGACTGACTGACTGACAGAGAATCAATGTAGAGCCTAAATTTTGTCACTGCCTTCGTTTCATAATGTAAGCGTACAGTACCTTCGTCTCATAATGTACGTGCACACTAAAAACATTTTGAAAAATTTTGATTTTTAATGCCAAAAATAAAATCTTTTCGAGGAGACGAAATACCTTCCATAAGAAACACACGAGCAATTCGATTGGTGGGAGAACGATCTTATTAGCAAGGCAGTATTCAATTGTGAAATTAATTCAAGATGGCCTTGCTCGGTTGCTATTTTGATTCACTTGTTTACGATTCGCAGAGATCTGATTTTTTAAACATAGGTGGACAGAAAGGGAGGATGAAAGCACGTCTTAATGGGAAAACATTGAAATACTTGGACGACACACACTATGAGGAATTTTGGGCTAAGGAACTCGAATATGAGGTCTTTTTCCCCCACTGGGGGCACACTTTGTTCGTGAAATTGACCTCGAAGACGGGTTTGTAGTTTGTTTTTTTAATTATCAATCGTTAGACTATAGTAAAATTGTTTATACATGGTTTGGATAAGGTTCATGAATCTATGGTTCATTTTAATCGTTTCATTCGAATTTATATGCACATATGACAGTATAAGATTCGTTTTGTTCGTTTAATTATTTATATTTTCAACGGTAAACAATATGATTAAGAATAAAATTGTGTAATTCCTGCAATTTATGTAAAAACGATGTCAGTGTTAATAAATATAATGTTTTTTTTAATTATTTTCAGTTGAATAAGTGATTCAAACAAAACATATAGCAGATGAGTAAATAATAGCGAGCGAAGCCGCGGGCACCTGCTAGTCTTTCTGTAAGGCTGAAGTGTTTCGTCAGTTTTACAACAATATGATGGCTGCAAGCAACGTCATAGTAATTAATTTAATGCCGTCAGAAAAATGCTTTTGGGATAATTAAAGCACGATGTGTGCTTTCCTTTTGTGAACATTTCACTCTTTGTCTGGTAGAAATATAACTGGCAGGTAAATGGGAATAATAGGGCATGTGGATAAGTGATGTTTTACCCTAAAAAGCCTGACATTTTTTTTTTTTTTTTTTACAATTTAATCAGCTTAACAGCTCAGGTGTGTAGAAGACTTCAACAGTGACGGTAAGATTTTGATAGAATGTGACATAAATGCTACATGTTTAATTTTTATATGACTTCACATGAATATTTTCATTATATGTATATAATGTAAAATAAAACATATGTTTATAGCTCAAGCTGTATCCTCACGGAATGCACCATGGCACCATGGCGTTCATAAATTTGTAACTTCGGTAATCGGTGGTTACCTTCATTTCTTTCTTTCTTTCTTAATTACCCACACATCTCTTAACGTGCAACTTTGTCCCTTTATCTGATTTTGCTTCTTGTACATTTACTATACAGACAGATCTAAGAAAATATCGCAATATCCAACTGGCTAAGCATGTCACACCTTCCCTTCTAAGATTGTCTGTGAAAGACGGTCTATGCGTTCCCTTTCTCTTCTTTTTCAAATCCTCCAATCCATTACCTAGCTAATCGTATTCAGGATTTATCTGCAAATAACTCTCTATATACAACACGATTCGCTGCGTTCTATACCTCTCCATAGAATATTCATCTATTCCCAGTCATTTACTGTAACTTCTGGAATCTTCTTGCCTGCAATATCAGAGCCTTTTGTAGGCTGTCAACAATTAAAACTAGGCTAAGGTCTAAAGAAATAATTTCTTTATTGCAAACAAATGGTCATATTATAAAAAATGGAGCAATGGTGGAATGGCATATGGCAGGCGGAACAGCAGCACCCAGCGAAAACCTGCCCCACCCCATTTTGTCACCACGCATTCCACATAGATCAACCCGACACAATGTACCATTCACTATAGGCCTATACGTGCGCTCGATGTAAAGAGGTACGACGAACGCAAGCAAGAGAAAGATGCCGCCAGAACTCGGAACACGAAATCATTGAGTGAAGCATTTAAAGACTTCGCGAAGCAGGAAATAGACGATGGCTAGAAAACACGGAATTGAGATTACGCACCCTAGGAGAATGCTCAGGCTCCTGGGGAAAACCGAGCACAAAAGGGGCAATTGTACCCGTGCCACAACGAATGAACCCTCGTAGTAGTCGATTCGAAGCAGGTTTTAACGGGGTTTTCCTCACTCTACCAGGCGTATACCGGATCAGAGACACGATCCCCGCGGGACAGTTACCGTATTTTACGGACTGTAAGACGCTCCGGACCATAAGACGCACCTTGATGTTAGAATGTAAATTTAAAGGAAAAGGAATTTAATGTGATTCTACCGACAGTTTTTAATGAGAATAATATACTTCATTTTATAAGCATACGATCCTCGCGAGACAGATAACTGAACATAAATAACATACATTAGTGCAGCTAGAGGGCTCCGAGGGTGGTGCAGGGGAAAAATCCAGACCTAGATATAAGAGGAGGAACTTTTCATTAATACAGCTTGCGTGCCCCTAAAATTCACGAACATCTGCTTGGGTATACGGGTACCGCAATTTGAGATTAGCTATATTATTCTATGTCGGCTGAGGTGGTCTAGAGGTAGCGTGTCCACCTCTGGATCCAAAGGTCGCGGAATCAAACCCGGCCGCAGTCGATGGGTTTTTTAGGACGTAAAAATCCTGGTCACGGAGTCCTACGGGAGACACTTTAAGCTGGGGGGCCCGTGTCGTAGATTTACGGCACGTAAAATAACTCTAAATATAAATTAGAGCCTCTGGACAAAATTTCTCTGCCCTTTCACGTCCAAGTAATACCTTAGTTTCCGGAGGGGGTTGAGAGGCGATGGGCTTACCACCTGTCCCTCTGCCCTCTCTCGGAAAATAAGCGCAACAAAATTCACATAGGTAAACAGAAACCTCAACTCGGAGGCTCTTCGCCCCAACTTGGGGTATAGGATTCGATATATATATATATTATTCTATAAAATGACTATATTATCAACATGAAAATTAATTTTAGATTGGGATGCTGCATCTTCAATTTGTTCTGGGCGAATACATGTGTACCCGAGTTATGATGTGGAGAGCGGAGTGTTTTATGGGATCCAAGTTTATGTGCTCCTTTCCAATATCCTCTCGATGTCAATTTATTCATCACTTGCTTTTATGGATAATATTCATGAGAAGTTTTATTTTCAGGGTACAGCGTGACTAGCTTGTATGAAGTTTTCCCTCATCATCTCTAGGAAATCGGCGAGTGATACGTTTCTTTCATTTATGCAGCATGTGATATCATTGTGACATACAGAAAACCATGAATATTCACGATAAAATCCTGGAATATTCTTTTTGAAAATAATATTAGATAATCCTCTGTATCAGAAAAAAAGTTCACTATCTTTACTGGAGTGGATAAGAGTCAGCGAGCAGAGCTCCATTTTTCGAAACGTCATTACGTTTATCCCGTTATACCCACCTCTACCAAATTTTGCACTACGATTAAGTATATCTACAGTCAGGGTGAAGGTCATACGTTTTCAAAATAAAATCGTTACCTGAGTATGGGAATGTATTATATCCATTGTCCAAAAAGCAACGGGCTACGAATACTAGGAGTCTCCTTTTTTTCGGTAAGCAATTGTTTTCGCAAAATATAAATTTAATACATAGGCTACCTAAACTACAAAGTTTGAAATGTACAGTTAGGGGAAAAAAAACCGGACCGGCTAAAATATCTAAGTTGCCAATATGAGTCACTGCGCATGCCTAGCGGCATTCACAGGATAGTAGGGAATGTACTGAAATTTGTTCTAGTGTCGATAAATTGCTTGAATTGAGAAATAATTTCATGCAATTTGCATTGCCTGTGAAAACAAACGTTTCCGTTACATATCTTACATTTATTTACGTTTCACAAGGCTCTGAAATCAGCTACAAGAGTCGGTCCGCTTTTTTCCGCCTATCTGTACGGTGTCTTATTTTTCTAAAAAAGTGAAGTTTGAACACTCCCATAATCGGGTCACAAAATGTAATATAATGTTCTGTGTAATTTAACAAACGTTTTTACCTTAATGGCCGCATAGTTGTCTTCTTTGATTTCGAGGTGTGTTTTATGGAATCCAATTAATTTCTATTTAATAAATGTGACTGCATTTGATTAACCACATTATAAACAGGAGGATATCGTTCAAGAACTGAATGTTGCTACAACAACAACAAGTATGGTAAAGTATCAATATAATTTCTAATTCCAATGTTCTTATTGCCTAATTTTAGAAATGAAGGCAAAATTAATGTACGCAACTCAGAATTTGTATGTAATATACAGGTACTGGTGTACGGAATAACCCCAAAAAAGAATACTACAAGACATCTTTAAAAATCTTAAAAGAAGCAAAGTTATATACTTTATTTTCAGCTCATTATTTATGATTTGTTAAATTTACCCCCAAAAGATTATGCGACCCATCAATCATTCCTAGACGATTGGACCTCGGACTTCTTGAAGTTGGAAACCCTTGACAGCCTATAAACGTACTTCATATGCCTATGTAGACCACTATACGTGATAAGAAAAATCTTGGCCTTATTGATAACCAAAATACGTGTTGACAGCACAATGGATAAATTAAAGAACTTGAACGAGAAGAACAAACATGGGAGTTCACTGGAATTTAACACGGATGTGTGGAAGTATGAACGCACCTGAGAGTGAAAACAAAACTTCCGCCGATGATATTGTTCTGAGTAGAGTAGGTCATGCAGAGAGTAAAGGTGTGTGTGTCAGGTACCCACCTAAGTACACACACTCTACACATACCTGTCTTGCCCTCTGAATGAAGCCTCTAAGTAGGACAACAGTCTGGCTCCCTCCGTGGTGCTTACCAGCTGAGATGTCAAATACTGGTAACTTCCGGTGAAACTGGAACACATACAAGATTAAGCCTTAAAAAATGTTTTCTCTGTTCTATTTTTCCTACTTCAAGGTCTTTACACTTTCAGACAATTACAGGAGATGCATTTTGCCGTCCTGAGCGTTTGTCAGGAGAATATTAACTTTGTATTATATATTCACATCTTGCACTCCGCGCATACGGGCCTCCGAGAAGAGTCTTCGTTACCAAAGATTATACAAGACAGAGAGACAGGTGATAAGCACATAGCCTCCACAACCAGCTAGAGGGTATAAGGTATTGCTTAAACGTGGAAGGATGAAAGCATAGGCCGGGAGTAGTGGGTGAATCTTCTATTTTCTATTATGTATAAGCTATGTAGGCCACGGTGGTCAGAGGTAGCATGCCCGCCTCCAGATCCGCAGGTCGCGGGATTTTTCAGGACGTAAAAATCGTGGGCACGGAATCCTCCGGGAAGGACTTTAAGCTGGGGGGCCCGTTTCGTAGATTACCGCCTGCCTTCTCTCGGAAAATAAGTGTAACAAAATTAGTATAGGTAATGAAACCTCCACTTGGAGGCCCTATGCCCCACCATAGGGGTTACAGGAACACGTCGAGTCAGTCAAGCTACGTAGGCCTACTTGATTTTTCGCACACATAATCGTGGTGTAATGGATAACGTTCTGGAGAATTTTCTGCCAGTTTATTAGTTTGTTAATTATTAAAAAATTAATATTGAAAAATTTGCATATTTCAAAATGAAACTTGTCACACAATTATTAATAAACTTCATTATGAAGTTTTGATAATTTCAACTTGTATAGTATATTCAAATTTGTGGTAAATGTTCCACCTAGTATATAGGTGGAACATTTACCACAAATTTGTCACACAACTTTTCAATCAAATAAAACAATTTTTAAATATTAAAAAAAAATCATGCGCTGTCGTTACTCATTCTCTAGACGTCATGGAACGTAGAGTAAAAATTTCAGACTCCTTGAGTTAAATCTGTACAACCCATTTAGTTCTGAATAAGTTATGCACAAATACAGTAAAAATAAAAATATGGGAAAATTACTTTAAACCTTTGCATGGCATTTAAATGAATATATATATACAGCTTCATTATATTTAATGACTTTTGAAATTTAATCATCCTTACTTATTTATTTATCTTAAAACTACATAACCACATAGATATAAGGTCATGAAACGCCGAAAGAGCAGCGTAAAAAAATATTTATTTTTATCACTGAAAAAAACTAAACTCCGTGGAGCTACATCCTACCACCCGACCGCTGCGTCATCTGCCATAGGCAGACGGCAACCATTGGGGGTCATGTGGTCTGCATGCCGACACCAACGGCCGTTAATGGTGGTTTCCATGACCGGAATTTTCATCACTAAGATTTAAAAATTTAATAGTTGTAGCCTTTTGAATATCGTCTAATTATGGAGACATATAAGCGTCTGAGGGCACTGAAATTTAACTAACATATACTGTAGCCTACATAAGGGACATAGTATTTTTAATGCAAAAAAACAAATACTGTTAATATTGATAAAAAATTAATATTTCACCCCTCACCACCTTAATGTGAACTAATTCTACAACAAAGCGATCACGTTCTATTTTCCTCCCGGAGAATTCCGTGCCATGATTTTTACGTCCTAAACATCCATCGACTACGGCAAGGTTTGAACGTGCGACCTCCAGATCCAGTGGCGAAAGAATAAGTCAGATAGGATTAAAATTCATATATATTTGATGGTTGTGTAAATTTAGTAGTGTTCTTTCCCAAGTAAAGGAAATTCTCCCGGAAAAAGTTTACAAATTCAAGCTGCCTGTGGGGGATACTGTATACAGTTTTTATTGCTATGACAGCTTGAATCAAATGCTTACTTATTCTGAACTTTCATATAAGTTAGGGTAATATTCTGCATAATGTCGTGAAACTTATTATCCACTAAGCTATATGCATGCAATGTACGATCGTTCCATTCCAAGGAAATAAAAAAAAACTGCAATATTCAAAGACGACAAAATCATCACGGAAAAAATCGAAACTATATTATGGTTGCTGGCCACTGCCTTCTAGACTGTATTATTCGTGTAATTCTCGAGACGGCGGTGCTGCTGGCATAAATAATGAATAGATGAACATCTATATTTAAGACACATTAGACAAATTTATAGCTATTTATGTATCAAGTACGCAAAATAACGTTTTAGCGGACGAATCTAGTATAGCAGCCGAGGCGAAAGCCGAGGCTGAAATACTGGATGAGTCCGCTAAAGTTTTTGCGTACGTGGTGCATACAATATTTTTTAGTAATAGCTCTCTAAATTATATGAAATGAAACAAAATACCGTATATAATTAATTGTAATGAAAGGTAGTCTACCATATTCTCACGGCCCTCTCAAACGCAAGACAACAATGAACCGTACGAAATGCGGTAGGCTATGAATGCGTTATATGAGTCGCTGATTTGTAAACAATAATAAATACGAACTAGTATTTATGAAAAGCTTGTGAAAATATGTATTATAATCCCGAGGAAATTTCACTCCAAGTCAAAAACATTGAATTGGAGCTGGTGCCAGCAACATCACGGCAGAAGGAATAGGGAATATATTGCAATTAAATGCTGGTGCATCCATGTAAGCTATGTGAACGAAGATGTGAAAAGTTGTTGGCTTATATTTGTTGTCGTGTGATGAAGTGGGCTACCGTGTTTTGCGAAAAATCCTGGTAAAGTTTCTGATTTTCATAAAGAAACGTGTTGGCTTAAATTTGTTTGTTTTATGAGCAATTATATGCGTAAATCCATGTTAAAGTTGGTGTGACTGGTCAATGCCATCTGGGTTTTGTTTATAGATTGCCATGACGACTTTAAAGGACAAGGCCGCTAAAACTGCATTTTGAATGCAATTTGAATGCACTTTTATGCAATTTTAGCGGCCTTGTCCTTTAAAATGCAATTTTTCGGCTTGTTACCAGTCCGTTAAACAGCTGTTTTAGAGAGCGTGTACTAAAAAAGTAATTTATAACTGTTGTTGAATAAAACCTGATTTAACATTGAAACAGTATTCAAGTTCATAATATTCAGATACGTTTGAATAAACAAAATGTTACATTTTACAGTAATTGGTAGCATTTGTGTGCATTAAAATGTCAAATATAGGCAAAATATGCTAAACAAATCTTACAACTGTGTATAACACAGATAATCACTTTCACACATAACAGCTAATCTGCTATGCCTTTTAGCCTACATTGCAAAATTCTAACTACTGCTTAAAAAACTTAATAGATTGTGATAGAATCTCTTCATAAACTTTGCCATTACCTTTTGTCTATTACTTGTGACATTTAAGATTATTCTGAAGAAGTTTATTATTTAATTTAATTTATTATTTAAATTACTTTTCAAAAATTAGAAAAAAACCTGTATTTACTGTGCACCTTATTACATTTCCTCTTTTTTTCAGCCTTTAAATGACCCTGTGCGAATTGAACTTAATGGATTTAAGTGTTCGTCATTTCGTTTGGTGCATAATACCTTACCTTTTTATAACATCAGTATTAAGGATATTAATATTAATATTGCCAATAGGACATAGCCAAATCAAAACAATTCTAAGTATTATATATTTTTGTGATCTTCCCCTATGTAACTTAGTTTATTTAAAAAAATGTTTGTGTATGGGAGCAAATAAGTTTTTATCACTTTTGAAGAGGAACAATGATTGTTTATGCCTCCAATAAATTAAAAAAGAAAAACCTTCCTCTACTTTTAAAATCTAGAAATCCAGAAAAACACAACAACAAAACATGCATATAAGTAGCAAGTAAGTAATACAATAGATTAAGTATTATGGATATCTACAATTTTGATATACCATAAACTACCACTTTATTGAAATGCAGTACACTGAAATGATATGCGAGTTTTTCATTATGAGTAGGATATTTCAAAAACAATCTTGTGTTACATTCAAGCCGGACTACCTATTTGTTTGGTTAGGCAGGTACCACCTAGTAACCTAGATATTCTTGTTGCTCTTGGTGTTTTTATTATAGTTCTATTATTATTGTTAGTACATAATTAATATAGTATTATTTATACTGTAATATTATCACTGCTATTTTAGCCGCTATTTTATGAAGTTCTATACAATCGTCTTTTTCAAAAGATTTGCCCGTATTCAAATGAAGTTCAAAAACATACGGCAAGCTGTCATCCTTGAAGTACTAAATGTATGGAAATACCAATTACTATAGTAAGTTAGCACATTGTTCTTATTAATAATAATTTATAATAAAACTAGAAAACGTTGTTATTCACAGGAAGATAATATAATTGCGTCGTTGTGGTCTCAAACCCTCGCTGGTTAGGCTGCAACTTTTAAGTGAATGAAATCTGCAGGAGGATATTGGCTATAAACTTTATGACCTATGCATGAACGATTTCCACATTAACTCCTGCGGTGATAACTTTTCTTGATGGAGACAAAAGTTTAGTTGTGTAACTATGAGGCATGGCAGATCATACAGGCTTCGTAACACAAGAATTTTACTGACCAGGGTGACGTCATATAAGTAACAAATTTTCATATGAGAGAGCTCTCGGTATTTGTAAATAAAATTAAACCGAATATTAGTCGAGGTTTTAGCAGGAAATGGGCGTAATTAATCTGAAATCTTTTATGTATTTAAATTTTTTTAACCGTATAAACACTCATATAGACACGTAACAGATCATCCGGCCTTATTTATGAATGAATGAGTAAACTCAAGGACTTAGCAATAATGTATTCAACTGTTTACACAACAGCTGAGTTCTTAAGGAGGTAGATGTTAAATACAGCTTAGAATATTAGAGTATCTCGTTCATAATATAAAATTGTAAATTAATACACTTGTACTTGGTACTTGTTTACAAAACTAAAAAGTCATTTAAAATATATAAAAATCGAAAGTGTCGCAATTATGTAATTTCATCTTTTTTGACAAATATTTTTATGTCTGTCCGTTTTATGGCAATATGTCTCTGAATATTGATTTAATCAGATTTTGTATGAATGTAACAATACTGTTTAAAATTGTATTTCGGGTACCTTTTATTCTTTGAATTTTTCGACTGAATGAATATTCACTAATGATATATTGATTGCTTCATTCTTGCATTCCCTCTGAAAAGCGTCCTATAACACAAAACTGGAAGACTATACCAAAAATTCTAATCGTTTAGTTCAAGTACAGATTTCGTAGGATTAGAGGAATTTTAAGGCAGCTCAAAATTTCAAAGTGATCACAAAAAGAATTTGGTAGACCATGTGTGGTGTGATCAAAGTTCTTTATAACGAATATTGACATGGACAAACGAAAATACAGGTTTTCAGTCACCGATGTGGCAGTATTGCATTGTATGATATTACTGACATTGTTTTATTATTGTTGAGAAAGAGATTACTACGCGGAAATTTTAATTTTCTTAGAATTGGGTTCTCCGAATAATCTTAATATTGACATTTTTTTCTGTTTGTGCAGTTATTGTTGAAAATTCTGCAACCGAATGTATTATATAACAAACTAACTATCGTGAGAATATTATTATAATAATTCATCCTCAAAATATAGGGTAAATAACTAACTAACTCCGTGGTGCTAACATCCCAGAAGGGACAAGGCCTACCACCCGACCGCTGCGTCATTTACCATAGGCAGACGGCCGGATTGGGGGCATTTGGTCAGCATGCCGATACCCACGGCCGTTAATTGTGGTTTCCGTAACCGGAGCCGCTACTTCTCTATCAAGTAACTCCTCAATTTGAATCACAAGGCTGAGTGCACCCCTACAAGACCTCCCTGCCTCAGAAAAATCCGAGGAGGCACCGGGGGTCGAACCCGGGCCGACGGATCTGTAGTCAGCTACGCTAACCACAAGACTACGCCGGCGGTCATAGGGTAAATACTGCTAGTAAAAAAAATATTTTTTTTTAAAAAAAGGTGTTAAAGAAATCCCATTTTCACGAATGAATTTTAAAACCAGTTAAGTACGTTTTTCACGGGTTTTAAATAACTTATTTCCAAGCCAAATTCTAATATTCCATAAGAGACCTAGTGCCATGTATCTCACTGAACGCTATAAATATCAGCTCCACGTATAACACATGCAAATTAGCTGGAAGCTATTATCTGAACCGCTGACAGTGATTACATTATCACACCCTTAATATGATTTCGCGCTATTCTTAGGAAGACGCCATACTTCATATCTTATAATTTTGTTGCAAATCGAATGGCTTTACAGCAAGCCTTTCCTTTAAAAAAAGGTAATTCTGTAAATCTACGAATCATAGTCTAACGAATGCATGTAGGTTGATGTGCCTAGTAATATACATGGAGTGTGTATGTACTCATATCTCCTCAGATTAACCTATATATTCTGCGGTGTAATGCTAGTTACGACTAACAGGAGCGGGTTAGATCCCAGTACTTCCTCATATTAATAATTTTGTAGGGAGTTATATTTAGGAGTAAACTGATTTCAGAGTAGGCTATGTATCTCTAGTTTCGAAAAGTTCAAAAGTTGTTTACTGAATACATTTCCCTAAGTAAAAATACCAAGGTAGTTTGGATTCAGAAAATCTCAGGAATTGGTCCAAATTAGATCACTGTGCTCAGCGGCAGAGGAAAGTAAGTTACTCCCTTACTTGCTAGGCAACGTGAAAAAGAAGGTTAGAGTTAAGGAAAATATTACAGAGAGAAAATAGCTTTAAAGCGCTAGTTGAGAAGTGCAAAATATTTACTGCACAGTCTTCAATCTTATAGTTTTTTTATTGTTAGCCTCATTGCTATAAAACTCATAACATTATAGTGTAATATATGCTTTTCTTCTTATAATATATGAAAACATCTTAGAGTAGTGATAATTTCCTTTAAATACATATCTTGGACTTCATGGAGTTTCTGAGTGGCAAGATTTCTGGCACGGCCTCTAATGCAGCACAAGTAAGGAAATACATTTTATAATTGAACGTATCAATTTTGTTTAATTGAAAATGACAAAAATACTGAAAGTCTATAAAAGGGAAAAGTATTTAATAACAAAGTAGTCTTTGTATTAGAAACAAATACCGACGAAGAGCAACTTAAAATTGAAGATAATTTACCCCGAACTTGAATCTGTAGAAAGATGTTGAAAACCACTTGGAAGGAAAGGAAGCTTAACAACAAAAAAGTCTGAATTTATTGGAAGAAAAGAGCTCTTTAGTTAGACATTAAAAATGTAATATATCGCAGCCTGTAATTCTGAAAGTGAAAAGTATTAACAAAAACCGGTGCATCGGTAAGCGCTAAAAATTTCGATTTCTGCCAATTTCCCGATCATAACTTGCTAACAAAAGGGTAAATTAAAAATCCGTCTTGGAGGTACATCCATGTAAAAAATTTCAGATCTGTAGCCTATATTTGGCTGGGCATCCCAAACAAACTAACAAGTAAACAGACAGAATAACACTTTCTCTTTTACATATGAGTCAAAATCATTAAACTGTCATATAGCCAAACTAAAAATATCCTTTAAAGCGTTTTTAGACGGAAATTGTACATTTTTTTCTTAATCCAGTTTAACCTTCCCCGTCGAAAGGATTAGACATCAATGCCTATAGGGAGGAGAGAGGTTCTGGGAAAACGACAGACTGGACATGAAGTACTGCCTAATGAAGAATCAGCTCGACTCGAGGCTTCCCCCTAAGGCAGTGATGGATAAACCTCTACGGGATCGGCCAAATAGCAAAACATTTCACAAGGCGGACTGAAATAGGTAATGAAAAAATTGAAGTGGTGCAATTTTCAGAATATTTTGTTTCTTATTTATTAGAGCTGTACAGATTAATCGATTAAACATTTAATCATCGATCAATTACATTTTCCGATTAAACGGTTTAGTCGAATTCTGAAAAACAATTTCGAGAAATGGGTCAAATGACCAAACTCCTTTCTCTCGCTTCTCCGGCCTTGGCACATCATCGTCTCTTGAACATTCAAATGTCAACAAACTTGTGTGTCTCAAGTCTTGGCTGAAAAAGTAACCGGAAATGTAAGTTTTGTATAGGCCTATATTTTTTCACTAATAATGGTATTAATTAATTCAGGATTTCTTCTCATTATCTGTAGTGTAGTAGTTATTAAACGTGAAAAACAATATTAAGTGTACACTTTGGTTTCGTTTAAAATACCGACCTGTTTGTCGATTAATCAGTCGATTAATCGATTAAAGTCAAGCGTGAACTCGATTAGAAGTCTTAATCGTTTTTCAGCCCTATTATTTATATATGTAAAAGTACAAGATGATTGGAACTACGACTGTAATTCCGATAGGTTTTCATAATCCGGCTGCTACTGGAACGAGATGAGCCTCAGGAGTGAAGTCAAAAGTCTGTCAGTCTATTTCTAATACAACTTTTTCGAATCTTCAAAGAAGAAAACACTTGCTAATACACATATGAAAATACATCATAACCTTCCGGGTACGAGAAATCAAAGTTTGGAAACTTGTTGGCGGTAAGGACTTATAAAATTCAAGTTTCAGGAGTTAAGAAACAATAATTGGGTCTTAGTTTGCAACTTAACTAATCTGTGCTGAATGCCCGGTTTTAACGTTTGAAGTTCACAGTTAAAGGAATACTGAAAATGTCATATCCTTGTTCAATGCTAATAGTCTTGAAGTTCTGATAAAATTCACCATGAAGTCATGCAATAAAAGGAAAAGCAATCGGATAAGAAATAGTTTTTCGCCTCCTTTCCTTTCGCAAGACGCAATTATCCTATCTGAGGGGCGCATATGGCCCGCGGGCCGTACTTTCCCCAGGGCATTAAAAAAAACACATAGGACATGGAGCAGGTCGCACACAACACACAACTCAAGTCCTGAACCCAGGAAGGAAATATCTCACTACTGAAATTCCCCAACCGGGTTGGCAATCGAACCCAGGCCTCCGGAGTAGACAGGATAGCCACTGACTCACTCTCAGCGGAGGCCAGTAATACAAATTCCAATATAGGGTGTTAATGAATAACACCGAAATATTTTAACTGCGTATACAGGGGACATATACAAGCAACTTTTGCTCTATGGATTCAATTTTTCCTGCTACAGCATTAAATCTCCCAGGGCATGGCCGCCACTGACTTCTAAAATTATGAAAAAATGCAAAACAAAGAAACTTCGTTGTTAACATTGGAGTTATGAATAATAAAAATAAAAATAAACTAATGCAGTGGTGGCCAGTCATGTGATTAGTCTGTAAATTTTGCAGATTATGGAAACACTAAATTATGATATAAAAAACTCCGTGGCGCTACATCCCTGAAGGGACTTGGCCTACCACCCGACCGCTGCGTCAGCTCCCGTAGGCAGATGGCAGGATTGGGGGGCATGTGGTCAGCATGCCGACACCCATGGCCGTTAATGGTAAATTATGATATAGCTGTCAGGTTTTTATCGAGCACTAGGAAGGCATGAAGTCAATTTAATGAAGATTTTAATCCTATTTCGCGTAATTATTGATTTATGAGCACCAAATTATGAGTTTAATGCCCTATAGCATACACATTTTACGTTATAGAGCAAAAATCTCGTAATAAAAGTTGCTTGTCTAGGTCCCCTCTATATACAGGTAAAATATTTCGGTGTTATTTATTAACACCCTGTATAAACAATGCTTTTTACCAGAAAAATTTAAACCGGGCTTTTCTATGAGTTATGAAGTATTAATGATCATTGTGACTGCAAGCATTACTTTCTGAATAAAATTAACATTACGTACAAAAAGCATGTCCAAAGCACCCATTCATGAAGCAATGATAAATAGGAAAATCCTGACAAATCCACTATAATAAATCCATGGCAGTCCAATTCATTGAGAAGTGGTTCAATGTCCCAATAAATTATAATTTGGTGTTTGACAATACGAAAAAATAGAGTCCCCATTGTTTTGACGAGTGAATGATTAACCAGTGCTATGACAGGGAGTCATCAATAAATTCAGATTTGAAGAGCAGACAGCTTGATAAAATCAATACCTGTGAACTGAGGTGAAAATGTGATAATTGAGTCTGGCGCCCCCCTCGATATGCGCATCTCTAGTATATTCAGTACAGCAGACCTTCAATTCATGTTATTCTAATTTTGGTTTTTCAAACACACAAAAGAAGGTAGGCCAACATACAATTTCATGAATTTATCTCGAGAGAATCTAGACCTCGAGTTGTGTCTATTAAGCGAATACTCACAAAATGAAGCATTTAATGAATAATTTAAATCACCACAAATGGAAAATAAATGCATCAAAATTTTGTCATTTGTAAGTGAGATAGCCAATGGCGAGACGATGGCCGCGCATCGTGTGACATTTCATCAGCTGTTTTATTTTTTAGATTAACTTCCTTGCTAACACTATGTATTAATAATATTGTATCTATACGAGATTTAAAATAAGTCATCATATATATTATTATACAGTGAGTCCCTCGCAAGAGTTGGCCAATGACGCGGGTTTTTGCATCGCGGCGAGCACAGCTCCATCTCCCGAGCGAACGGTGAAATATCTACGCAAAGAAAGCTGCGATCGGTATAATGATTCAGGTTCTCACATTTACAGTTGGAATTACAATGAAAATTACCACGTACCTCATCACAAGAGATGTTGAAAATGCTTTCCTCTTGCATCCACACAATACTGGCACTTTTTAAGGAAATTTTATTTCACGCGCATAAGTTCAGCTTCCGAGAGAGTTAATTTCTCTTGTGATATTGTCTTTAAGTTCTTCTAACACTATGTGACTATTATGTATGGGGAAACTTGAAAAATAAAGTGTAGGCCTATAGGTCAATTTCCCATACATTAGAAGAACTTAAAGACAATATCACGAGAGAAATTAACTCTGTCTCGGAAGCTGAACTATACGCGTGAAAGAAAATTTCCTAAAAAGGTGCCATTATTGTATGGATGCAAGAGGAAAACATTTCAAACATCTCTTGTGATGAGGTACGTGGTTAATTTCATTGTAATTTTAACTGTAAATGTGAGAACCTGAATCATTACACCGATCGCGGCTTTATTTGCGTAAATATTTTACCCGATCGCTCGGGAGTTGGAGCTGTGCCAGCCGCGACTCAGAAACCCGCGTCGTTGGCCAACTCTTGTGTGGGACTCACTGTACATTATTTTCATATCTCTTTTTTTCATATGCAGCTTAACATCCAAAGTAATTATCGTTCATGAAAGAAGCTACAGGTATCAAGAAGTTTCATTGTTCAGTCATTGTGATTTCATATAAAAAGACAAGTGCACCTAGGTTCGATAACATGTTCTGGCAGGTTTTCAATATTTTAATTATTGTTTTTATTGTTAGGAGAACATTTATTTTAGGTTTTTGACATAACCTCACATAGATTTTGAATTTGAATTTCATGTTGTAACTTGCAGATATAATTATATAGGTAGTCTTTATGTAACATATGTTTGAGGGTATAAGGTGGTAATCAATTACTTATAAGGTAACTTTACCCTCAACGAATACGAAATATGTAATAATACCACTAGTCCTGTCCTCAAACTCAGATCCAGAGTTCGCTGTGAAAATTATAAATTACATAAAATTCCATACTTTCATTGGTATTATTAAGTGCCAGAATGGTACTTTCTGACATTGTGTGGTGGACAGGAAAATGTCTGTCCGTCTGTCTGTCTGTCTGTGTCTGTATGCGCGATAACTCGAATACGTTTTATCTGATTTTCATGAAACTTGGTATACACATTTATAACGTCCATGGAAAGAAGCCAATATTGGACGAAATCGTTTGACCCGTATCGGAATAATGTCAAATTTAGTGCCTATTTTATGATAATATATTAGAAAGAATTCATCAAATGCGAATCGGTTCTCATGACAACATATTGTTTTATAGTATTCATATACGGCTTTGGAAGTTGCAATAAAGTAAGCTTTGATAAATAACACCACCCACATATTCTTTCTCATAAGCTTATCAAATTTAGACCTCTGCTTAATGAATCGGTGAGGAGCATAACTCGGAAATCTATTTATAAATAACTTATTTTCTGCATATCATAATTTCAATTATCACTGATTGAACATAAGCATTCAGGCACTTTATTATATCAGTTTTCCTGGTTTATTATTATTATTATTATTATTATTATTATTATATCTGCTAACTAAGAGCCAATAAAGCATCGAATAGTTATCCGAAATTGAAATTAGCTTACTGTACGACCTCAAATACTTATAAAAGTAAATCTTTATGCGGGAAAGTATAATAATTATGAAGATTGTCTACCTACCTGTAACAAAGAAATGCTAGAGTATGAACATTTCATTGAAGAATTATTTCGTTATTCAATCCTTCTTTGCAATTCCCTTGGTGTTTTACGCGACCTACACATTTCTTTTCACGAACCTGAAGCACTGCTTGTCTTGTGCATAAATAAATTACATTAAGTTATTAATAATTTAAAAGATTGTTACTCGAAATGAACTTCATTAAAGCATCGTCAAAATATCCTGAGGGCCCAGTTCAGGTCAAAATTCAGTACGAAAATATTTCCCTAGAAAATAGCATATAATTATGTAGCTAATAAAAGCTACAAAGATAGTGTTTTAATATATATGTGCACAATAAGTGTAAGGTACTGAGACGTGATACAATTTTATCTTTTATGTCCACACACGTTAGGAGGGATAAATATTATACTCGAGGGATAGCATTAAGCTTATATTTAAACCCAAGTGCAGAGAAGAAGCACTATATGAGGTAATTCAGAAGAAAAAACCTGGTAGTTAAGGAACAAACTCTCTCCGTGGCGCTACATCCCTGGAGGGACTCGGCCTACCACCCGACCGCTGCGTCATCTACCTTAGGCAGATGGCAGGATTGGGGGGCATGTGGTCAGCATGCCGACGACACCCACGGAGGAACAAAATCCTTGCTAAAAAACGAGAAATTCTCAAAGTGACAATTAACATATAGAGTGTTTATATTTACAGGATTGAGATTCTTGCACTAGAGTTTTGTAGTTTATGCCTCGGTTAGCATTGCTGACTACTGCTCCGTAGGTCTGGTTCGATCCTTGGATTTTACTGGCTTAAATATGTCTGGAACAGGGTGCATTCAAACCTGGTGATATAAACTGTAGGGCTACTTGATTGAGAAGTAGCGGCTCCGGTCAAGGAAACCACCATTAACGGCTTACATATGAGGGGGTTAAAGCCAAAGTGGTGTAAGTCATGTTTTTAAAATTTGTAACCTAAGTATTGCAATGCAATGTTGAGGTATAGATCTGTTAAAAGAAAGATTGGTGTAAGTCCTAGTTGTGTTCATACACTTACAAATTGCAGCAGAAGTTTCACTGGTGAATGAAACAGCTGCTTTGTTAACAGCCATAGTGGTGTAAGTCATTGACTTATTCACCACTATTCCTGTATGTGTTTGTGAAGTGTGAGTTGCTACATCCGCAGTTTTGTAAACTTTGCACTGTGTCATATGAAACTGCTTCAAAGCAGTGATAACATCGACATTATTGACCATAATTTTATGGTAAGTGGGCATTAATACCTCCCTAATGATTCCGATTTTGGATCCATAGAATCCTATGCAAGAGGTCAGACCGTTGTTGTTCCAACTGACTGGCGGTCAATAATCGAAAAGTTAAAAAGAAGAAAGCTTTTTTTCTGTAGCAGAATGTCAGTTCAAGACTTCAAGTCTACAAAGAATCTTGAACAAGCCATTACAAGGAGAGAGAAAAATGTCACGAACGAATCATTGTCAAAAAAAAATATATATATATATACAAAAAACTACTTAATTATTTTCAGTGATAATCATAATGAAATAACGACACCTTCTGGCAATGTACAACACGAAAAAAGCATCAACAATTTCTTGTGTAATTTATTATAATGAATCTAACAAAACCTTCTGTTTCTCAGAATGCATAAAACATGACTTACACCACTTTGGCTTTAACCCCCTCATATGTCTGGAACAGGGTGCATTCAATCTCGTGATACAACCGAAGGAGTACTTGATTGAGAAGTAGCGGCTCCGGTCACGGAAACCACCATTAACGGCCATGGATGTCGCCATGCTGACCACATGCCCCCAATTCTTCAATCTACTTATGGTAGATGATGCAGGATAGGCCTAGTCTCTGAAAGAGATGTAGCGCCATTGAGTGCAGTTTAGTTTAGTTTAGTTAATGAGGTCTGGAACGAAAGACATCAATAATTGTCCTGGTTTCATAATTTAGAAAACTCCTATGAAAATGTAGTAATACAAAATATCGGTTTATGTCTTCATTTTATGTGATACGAGTGATTTTGCCTCTTATGGAAATAAATACATCTCAATTTTAATGCAAAGTAAAATAAAACAATGAGAATTGGCATTTCCATGGAAACGGTTCGTTGAATCGCTATGTATACTGATATGAGAATCCTTCTGGCTGGAATACAAAATTTAATACGTATGATTGGTGTTTCTTCCTAGAAATTCTTCCAGGAAAGACAGCTGTGTCACTCGGCGCAGGTTTTGTTATCCTCATTTGATTGATGACGTTGTTCAGTCGTTTGTACGACCTTCAATTCCGAGATAAACGTTTGCATTTATTCATCCAATCCATTATCGTCTTGTTTCTCGCCCACAATGTCAAATACCAATTTCCGCAATAAAATTCGGGTTGGATTTACGCACCACGCGCTAAATGCAACTTTATATCTTCCTATCAGGTAGTTATTATTGGCCTATATCATTAGTAATTTTATTAGTATTACTTTCTTTCTTTCTTTATCGTAGTTTTACCTCTCCCTTTTAGGATTTAAGCGACGCAAGCCACCCGGGCCTTATAATGCCGCGACCTGTCGGGAAAGGGATTATCGTTGGATCACGTATATACTTTTTTGAGCAGACAAGGACATGGACGGCCTCCCCGGATGAGTGATCAGCCCAATGCCGGGGCCATCTCCGAGACAACACGAATACATAGGACGAGACACACCATTCACACACACACACTCACTTCAAACAGGGCGAGGATGGGATGAAAATGATAATGACGGCCAGATGATACCTGGGGACCACAAGGGCCTAAAGTTACCCGACAATTGTCTCACAGGTGAGGAAAAACCACAGAAAAAAACCCCATCTAGGTAACTTGTCCCGACCAGGAATCGCACCCGGGCCCGGGTATACATAATTCCTGGATATTCAGTGAACTCTAGGTTTTAGACTTTTATTTGACTTCCCAATTACACTAGTTTTATAACATCTCTCTTTGAGGGAAAAATTCCCATATTTTATAAAATGGCTGATTACATCATAGAATTTTCCCTGCTGCGTTTTTCAATGATCCACTTATTAATTGCTGAGGCACAAGTGAAGCATTTATAATCCCAAGAAGTAATTATCGCTTTTACATAGCTAGAAATTCTGTAAGCAAATTTTTTAGACCTTGTGGTCATATTTCCTATAGAGATATTCTTCATACTTTATCACATTACCTGATGGCATCTTCCAAGACACTGCTGAGAGGATAGAATCTCACAGGTTCTCTCATCACCTCACAGAGCATCCTCTGGCGACAATCCTCAGATAATACTCGCAGAAACTCGAAATAGAAATCCAGTTTCTGCAACCTCTGCCGCACCTAGAAAACATTAGCAAAATTACCAATACTAACACACACTTGAATGTATAGTATATTTTTCTTAGATCTTTACTAAGTAAGCTACCAGATGACTTTCATGTAAAATCTGTTAGATGCCTAAAAATCGATATTCATCCTACTTTGTTTTGTAATTAGTGCCGGTATACAAAATAATTAGTAGACAATTATTATCCTGTCGGTTGTATTTTGTGGATGCGAGGTCGCTTACTCTTCGGGAAGAACATAATCTGAGCATTCGAAAACAGGGTACTTAGGAAATATTTGGGCCTAAGAGAGATGAAAATGGGGACTGGAGAAAGCTGCATAACGACGATCTTCATGACCTGTACTCTTCACCGGATATAGTAAGGGTAATTAAATCAAGGAGGATGAAATGGGCTGGACATGTTGCGCGTAGGGGGATGAAAGACATATCTCAAAAGTATTGAGTGGGAGGCCCGAAGAGAAAAAAATTGGAAGTCCTAAACGTAGGTGGGAGGACAATATTAGGATAGATTTAAGGGAAGTAGGACTTGCGAGGGATGGTTGGATGGAGTTAGCACAGAATAGGGTTGAAATATTTGTTTCAAATCGCACGATATTGACATTTTAGGCTCTACTTTAAATTCAGTTTCAGATATTGTCCATGATTGGTGTACTGCTAACTTCCTTAGTATAAATACAGAAAAGACCCAAGTTTTAGCACTAACATACAGTAATAGTAATAGTCACAAAGTAGACAATGAGAACGACTCTGTTAATTTTTTGGGGTTCTTGATAGATAAAAATTTAGATTGGGAGAATCATATTATGAGAATTGAATCCAAGGCTTGTAAAGGGGTTTATGTAATACGTAGGTTAAGATTGTCTGTAAGTTTGAAGGTTCTTAAAACAGTTTATTTTGCACAAATACATAGTCATTTGAGCTATGGTACACTACTGTGGGGCCAACAGTCTTCGACTTTAAGGCTACTGAAAATCCAAAAGAAATGTGTAAGATTAATGTGTGGGCTTTCTTTCCGTGGTCACTGTAGGTCGAGTTTTATTAAGTTGGGTATTATGACAGTACCAGCCATTTTTATTTATCAGTGCCTTCTTTATATGAAGGAGAACCTTTATCTTTATGATGCTAGGCTCAACACATAGTTATCAAACCAGAAATAGAAATTGTCTGGAATTACCCAGGTGCAATTATAGCAAAACACAAAAAACCTTTTATTACTTGTCTATTAAATTTTATAATGCTCTTCCTTTGTCTGTAAAACTGTTACCATACCCCAGATTCAAGAAAGAATTACAAACAATCTTGACCAATAACTGTATATATAAAGTAGAGGAATTCTTCGATATTAATTTTGCTGTTTAAAAGTTATGACAATGTATTGATTATTTTAGCATGTTATTAGAGTAATAATTTTGATGTTAGTAGTAGTTTATTTTGATGTTAGTAGTAGTTTATTTAGATTTGACGGATGTAATACATTTGATGTACTCATTTGTTACTACAATAAAGATTTATTTATTTATTTATTTAAAAAAATGGCGGTCTCAGGTAAGCGCGGCAATGATCCTTTGGGTTCCATAAAATGGGTAATATTCCTTTAGCTTGCTTAGGAATATTGTCTATTGCCATTAGTAAGTAAGTAAGTAAGTAAGTAAGTAAGTAAGTAAGTAAGTAAGTAAAATTATGATAAAAGTTGCCAGTCTAGATCTCAAGAATTTACTTCTTTATTATGGTTTTACATTTTTCTCGGAACGTTTAACAAGTGAACATAAGTTTTATATTAATGCCAACTTTCATCGTTCCTCCATTTTCCTACTACTAAACTACAGATTTCAACTTTTGAGGCGTAAAGAGAACAAATTTTATGTTATAACTTTGAATGTTTGTACCTCCAAAATATGAATAAAGGAAAATATTATCGTATTTGCTCATACAGTATCTTATATGACACATACCGGCATAAAGTCGGCAATTAACTTTTGTAGTATTTTGATGAGTCCGTGGATGTAGGCATGCTGACCACATGCCCTCCAATCCTGCCATCTGCCTATGGTAGATGACGCAGTGGTCGGGTGGTAGGCCTTGTCTCTTCAGGGATGTAGCGCCACGGAGTATTTTAGTATTTTGATGAATTATTTGAGTTAGAAGAATATCCAGATGCATGGGGCATATCTACTCTTATACAATTCAACGGCCCTAAATAGCGTGCTTGCTCGCCCGCTTCGTGAGACATCGGGTATACTCGGCGATGTTCGTATCTCTCAGTCTAAACTTTCATGACGACTACAAGATTAGGAAAGCCGTTTCTTTATTATATAAGGCCTAAGTGAAATGAACTCAATGAACAAATATTCTAATTTTATTTTTACTTACAATTTTCATAGCTCTGAACCACAAACATTTTTAATAATCTACCAGTTTAAATTTCTTAAAAATCCTGGAGTCAATGAATAGTGGCGGGCGAAGCCGGGGGCACCAGCAGTAAAATATTGATGATTTAACTCTTGAAATATCGCTGATAATAATAATCCAAATCAATCACTCCTTCTCTTGAAAAATTATATAATTTCTTAAAATTACACTGAATTTATCAAATAAAATTCACATCTCATTCATCTGTCAACAAACAGTTGATAAACGCCATTATCCACCGCCGTCCCGAGAATTACGCACGAGAATTAGCCTATACAGTTTAGAAGGCAGTGGATCACAGTTATCTTTGGAACTACATAATCGAATCTGAGATCGTTTTCCCAGGTGGCAATTTCTAATCGTGGAATGTACTCTAAAGCCGGAATTTTAGCTGTTTCATTAATTATTAATGGTTTAGTTTAAGAATGATTCGCGTGCAAGTGTTAATAAATATAATGCTTTAATAATTATTATACTGTTAATTTCTAATTTTTCAATTAATTATCGTGGGCGAAGCCGGGGGCACATCCTAGTACTGTACATATGATTCGAGAAGTATTGTCCATTACTATTCGTCAAATGAGTATGCTTGTGACAAGCTAGGCTGTACGTTGAAACTACCTTTTTCTAGGAAAATCATTTGAAGGGTGTTTACTCCGATAATTTATATTTTTTGCAAATGAAATTAGCAATTTAACTCAAGCTTGGTGCATGAAAATGAGAGTGCAGTAAAAAAAGTAGTAACCTTTTGTTACATTAGAGTCATTAGCCATTACATTTACAACAGTTTTCTTTTCAAACAGTTCACTCTCTACGCACCCTAGCACTAGTAAGTTATTCTAGTACTTCTCTTATATTATTAAAAAGGATTTATATCCTATTTCAGAAAGAATTAAGTAATTGCAGTTGTAACCTACAAGGGATAAAGTTGTGTACTCTTCGCTAAGTTCTGGCTCCACTAAAGCGAGCGTGAGGCAAATTGCGTTAATTTTATTTTCCATTAAAGGCACATTGAATAGAGAGAAACAGATAATTGAATTAGGGCGCATTCGTCCATTACGTCACTGAGACTGCGAAGGCCTAATGTGACAAGACTTTCAGTCTGGACAAATGAATGCCCTTGGGTATTTACAATAGGCTACTTTTCAGAGCCTTGGGAGACGTCGTTGTGTAGTTGTTAAAGCATAGTGCAACATACTGTAAAGTCGCGGGTTTGATCCCTATGAAGCATTGATTCTTGTACAACTGTTTTTTAATGATTATACATATTATGAATTTATTGTAATATATGCAATTATTCCTATTATTTATTATTATAAATTCTCAATAATGTAAAATATATTCAGAAAAACTGTATGTAATACAAACCTCGGATCCACTCAACCTCTTAACAGAAATTAATGCCTGGAGCAATGTTGGGGTAAACGCGGCCGTTGCCTCAAGCCGGTAACGTTACATATTCATATGGCGATTGTCTAAAATCTAAGAGCTTCAACCTCCAGGAAAATTGTCATGGCCTAATAGGGAGAATTTCACTCTCAGGATGCCTACTGCCTACAGATAATCTACTTTGTACATTCGTATATTGTGGCATATTATGAATATGTACTGTTCATGAATGTGTACTGTACGTGAATCATTCTGTAAATGTCTTCCCTCAATTATGCACTCCACGTAATAAGAACTCTGTATACAGGTAATATTTCTTGTGATAGAATAATTATTAATTATGTAAGATTAGCCTATCTTTCCTTTCCTCTTTTTAAATAGCAGTTGTAGTTATTTTTGAAATTTGTATTTGTTCTGCTTTATTTTACTTGTATGAATATATATTTGTATTTGTATAAATAAATAAATGGGGTACGCCGTAGCGTAGTGGTTGAGGCGCTGCGCTACAAACCGGACGGTCGCGGGTTTGATCCCCGATGAGGTCGTTGGAGTTTTTCAATTAGCCTAATGTAAAACATAGAAATGGCACTATGTCAACTCAGCCTCTAACAGAAATGAGTAGCAGGAGCAATCCTGGGGGTAAAGGCTGACAACCTTACCACCTTCATGTGCCGATGTCTAAAAATCTGGAGCCTCAACCTCCTCGAACCCTCTGGGCCTCCATAGCCTGTAATAGGGAACACTTTACTTTTTAAGTAAATAAGATAAATGTAAAAAAAAAACTATAAGCCCGATACTCACATACGGCTGAATAGTTCATTTAAAAAATGAAATATAACAATTAACAAATAAAAATCTGTATACCTCATAATAATCTTGTTAGTCTCATGCTGCCAACGCAGGAGATAAGGTGACTGACCTATTTTTCCCCGCCTTATCGTAAGCTACAAGCAAGTGTCATTGACCTTGAGGAATGAGGCGTGAGTAGAAAATCGATAACAGCTGTTCAACTCTATACAACACAATAGACACTATTCCACAATACAGTTTTCAGTCCGTCGCCGTGGGTGAGTCGGTAGCGCCTGCCTTCCACTCCGGCGGCCCGGGTTCGATTCCCGGCCGACTTTCCCGGGTTCAGGACTGGGTGTTTGTAAGTAGGTTAAGATATTGCACATTGTGCGCGATTCCTCAATTAAAAAAATACAGTTTTCAGACAACTGATTAATAAAGAAATTTAATTTTTATATAGGCAGGTTTTAAGAACATCAAGATAATTTCTTTGTTTAATTATAAACATTTTACATTACCTTTTACAAATAAAATAAAATAATATTTTAGATTTTAATCCAGGATCTGTTGTGCAAATGCACACACAAAACACTAGGTAATAGAAGACTTCTTGATCGAGAATTTACCAGATTCACTGAAGTGCAGAATGGTTTTAACAAGCTTCCAGCAAATTCTAACATAAGCTTCCGTAGATCTAGATCAGCGTTTCTCAACCTATGGTCCGCGGACCACTGGTGGTCCGCGAAGATGATGCAGATGGTCCGCAGACATAATTAAAAAATATCATAAAGCAAGTGGAAAGTAAAGATGTAAACTTTTTTTAACATATTTCGTTATAATGACCTATAATTAATACCCCAAATGTTAAGAATATAGGCCTTCTTTTAAAAATGGGATGTAAAATTAGGGGTCCGTAAATTTTTTTAGACATTTTAGAGGTCCTCGGGTTCAAAAAGGTTGAGAAACGCTGATCTAGATCATCACTGCAGGCTCACCAACACATTTTAACGGTAGGCTATAGAATAGTTTTAATCATGTATTGGAGATGTTATATTTGAATAGTTATAATTAATTTTTTATGTTACGTACTGTTGAATATTGCTCAATGGCGAGTAACTGTTATTATTATCATCATCATCATTATCATCATCATCGTCCAACTGGGACCAGCCCTATTCTATTAGCCATACAGTTTTCATTTTTACAAAACGAAATAACGTTTAAAATGCGTCCCTAGATGCAAGGATTATAATTAGGAGCGAAATTAGTTCATATATAAGAATATATCCTGTAATTTTCTTACCTTAAAATGTACTTATTTTGATGTTGGTGATATTGTATTGATACCTAACCAATGACTTATTAATTATAATTATGTATTGCATTTTTATATTTTATGTATTTGTGGCATTTATGACTTGGCTTATCGCATTGAATGAACGTCTAATGGCTGTAATAAAATAATAATTATAATAAAAATAATAATGATAATAATAATTATTATTATTGTTGTTGCACTCTATCTATACAGGAAAAAATAAAATGAAACAAAAACTCTCCGTCGAAAACTTTTGTTTTAAGTAAAGATCTGGTATTTTTATCTTTCTTTTAATTATTACTATTGAAAAACTTTTTAGCGATCCTTCGCATGTTTTGAAGACAATGATATATTGAATCCAAACAGTGCACTCCATCAGTGACTGACATACTTCGAGAAGAGTTAGAATTTATTTCCAGCCTTTCTGAAAGCACATTTTTCTTTATCTGTCGCAAAGTTCTGACAAGGGTGCAATTAAAAATAGAAGAGCACTCAGGTTGACCCCATGATGGGTTGACCCATGCATTCTGTAAATGGGTCCTTATGGAAAATAAAATAAACGTATTTTCCAAAACCTCTTGTACGGTATAGGATTACGTTACCAGGTAAGTTTGAAATTCAGGCATTATACAGTATAAAATGTCTAGGTACTGTATAAAATTCCGGACAGTTTTTGGCAAAGTATATAATCAAAGTATTTAAAAAAAATATGTTTTACATTTTCTTAACCATTGTACTGTATAATAAATAATATATTACCTACAATGTCAAACTGTAACGGTAATGCATCTAACTGCATCATGAAGTCTTATTTTAAAGAAATATTTAATATTTCAGACAATTTTTAAAAAGCTGTTTTAAAAACACAAACAGTACTTAAATATGGAAATATCCTCAAAACGTCTGAAAATTTTCAAAGCTGTTTCCAAAGTACAGTAGTCCCGACAATCTGGATTAGATGAGACCGGATCACCGAAGGTCCGGATTAAACGGAATTTGCCTTTAAAATGCACGTACTGTACTTAATACAAGTTTTAAGTGAGTAAAACTGTAAATATGTATGGTTCTTTTCATAAATATAACTTTTCCTTCAACTTAATTCTAGTTTTAATACTACTGTATACATAGACCTTGTTTTTAACCTACGAACTGATATAAGATTAATAAAACATTTCTTTAAAATCCTCTCCGGATTAATCGGATGTCTGGAGGAGCAGGATTTGGATTAGCGAAACTCTACGGCATTAATAGACAGAGTCATGTTTGATTTAACAAGGGACACTTACAATTCCAGTTGAAAATTTTCAGATACTGTTCTATAAATACGAATAGGCTATTTATAGGCCAAAAATGCGTTTTACATACGAGTTTGCCAATCCTGCGGGTTTCTGTGTCCCGGCGACCACAGCTCTAACTCCCGAGCGATCGGATGAAATATCTACGCAAAGAAAAAGCCGATAACGGTGCAATAATTGAGTTTCATACAATTACAGTTAAAATTATAATGAAAATAATCACGTACTTCATCACAAGAGATGTCGGAAATGTCCCCCTCTTGCATCCACATAAGATTGGCATATTTTCAGGAAATTTTCTTTCACGCGAATAAGTTCAGCCTTCGAGATAGAGTTAGGCTAATTTCTCTTGTGATATTACCTTTAAGTTCTTCTCATGTATAGGGTTTTACCTATACACTTTATTTTTCAAGTTCCCCCATAAATACTGTTGTACTTTAAAGGAATGAAAATCATAAAAATACTTCATTACTAAAACGAAACATCGGTTAAGTCATTTCATAAAATGCCTACGAAAAGTGTAACATAATTCATATCTCATATTTGACTTACTCATTTTTGCCTAGGCATTTTAATAAAATGCCTGATTTCAAACACTGCGGGTAACATAATATATTACATTTATGTGTATTGTAGGCGAGCTTTCACCTAATATCGCAGGCGTCTTACTAGGCGTAATAGATTTTGAAAAACAAATTTTAAATAATACTTTCCATGTAGTATGATAGAGAAGGCAGGGTAGATTTTACATAATGTGCAGAACCAGTAGTAATTCATTATTTATGACATGTAATGATCCAAAATTCTTTCTTTCTTTTTTTACCGTAGTTTCACCTCTCCCTTTTAGGATTTAATGATCCAAAATAATTGTCATAATATGCTAGAATGTCCCACCCGTAATTATGAAATGGCTGGTGTATCATAAAGCTATCTGTCGTTATTAAGTGCCAGTATGGTACTTTACGGGATTGTGTGGGGGACGAAAAAATGTCTGTCCGTCTGTACGCACCATAACTCAAGTACGCTTTTTCGCATTTTCATGAAACTTGGTATAAACATTCATAATGTCGATGGGAAGAACCCTATTGTTATTGAACCAAATCGGTTCACCGGTACCGGAGTAATGCCCAATTTAGTGCCTATTTTAATAGTATTATATTAGAAAGGCACCATAACTGAAATATGCCGTATCGGATTTCCATGAATCTTGGTATACTCATTTATGACGTTCATTAGAAGTATCCTATTGAATTTGAACCTAATCTGTTGACCGGTACCGGAGTAAACCCCAATTTAGTGTCTACTTTAAAGGCGCAATAACTCAAATACGCTTTATCGTATATTTATGAAACTTCGTATACGCATTTATAATGTCCATGGGAAGACGTCTATTTATAATGGATAAAATCGGTTGACCTGTTTCGGAGTAATGCTCAATTTAGTGCCTATTTTATGGTAAAATACGTATTCGAAAGAATTTATAAAAAAAATGAAAATCAGTTATCTTGACAACACTGCCTATTGTTTTACTGTGATCTTATAAGGCCTTGGAAATTAAAATACAGGTAGCTATGACAAAAAACACTATTGATTTACATACGCTTATCCAACTAGACCGTTAAAATGACCCCGGTGGCCGAGAAGGTAACGCTATGGCCTCACATTCTGGAGTCCATGGTTCAAAACCCGAAACCGGCCAATTTGAATTTTTTTGGTATTTTTATGTGAGTGTGCGATTGTCATGATATCACAAATCTGTACAGTTCAGGTGATGCTGGAAGATTTTAATCTCATTAAAAAAACTAGACCTTTGTTCTTCCGTATTCCCTGCTTCATTAATAAATCTGGAGCTTAACTTGGAAATGAATTTAAAAAAATCATATTCTGCATATCATAATAAATTGCAGTCATAACTGATTAAACAAAAACATACTGGCACTTTGTTACATCAGTTTACCTGATTTTATTTTATTGTTTTTGAAAATTGAGTATAGTTAAGTTATTGCTAGTAATCGATTAGGCAGAAAGTTCAACAAACCTTACTCATTTGGATAATGTATCTAATGGCGAGTAGCATATTTGTATGTTACCCTAATGCTGGAGACGCTGCAATATATTTAACTAGAAATTAGCCCCCGTTGCCTAAACGTGTCAAGTCAGGTTTCTTCGTCAATTCACAAGAATAATTTGTAATATCTCATAGATTTCATAGAATGCCGTTCCCATAATTCGGGCCTAAGCCGCCCCAAAAACTGAGTGATTAGACCTCTTGCTTCCATCGCTGGGACCCGGGATGGAATTTCGATGGATCAATGTGGAATATGTTGTGGAAAAATGGTGTCACGACAGGTGATCTCGGGGTGCTTCTATTTCCCCTGCCATATGTAATTTTCCACCTCTCCATTAATCATAATTTGAAAAATTGGTTGCAATAAAGGGCCTAGGGAGTTTGAATTATATCCCACAGCCTAGGGGAGGCGCCACTTTGAACCGGCAAAATGTTGTCCAGGGAAACTGCATTTTAGGATAAAGGATTCATTACCTTTCTTCTTTTCGGATTTGAGTCTCAAGAACTAAGTCAATCTTGTATGAGACCATGTATCTCAGTCAGATGGCAAGGAAGTTGCTATTCACTACCCTGATAACTTTCCACCCAACCCATACATCGCGATTATTGTCCGAAATATATTATTTTGGTCTGTTCATGTTGCAATTTTTATTAGCTATGGTAAAGAATTATACGGTACTCACGATTATTATTGCTCTGATGTTGCTATAGTCTTGCTATACCTTCACTTCACTTTTATTTTTATTTTACACACGTTCGCGGTTCGCGCCTTTGTAAACTGTCGTTTTGTGTTAGTTCCGGCTCCTTCCACAGGTGCGCTCTGCGCACGTTGCCAACATATGTGGTTTTAATAACCCTAAGATAGTTTACAAAATATGTGTTGACTTCTGAAATATCAGTTTTCAAAACGAGATAAAGCACTTTTTATCTGCTTTGGATAAAATTAATTAAACAAAATTAACTACCGGTACACATCATTCCTCCCTGTGGTAGATGACTGAACGATCGGTTGGAGGTCTTGTACAAGAGACTTAACGCTACGGAGTTTTAATTCGTGAATCTCACTGCCATTCAGAATAAAATCTAAGTGAGAAATTACAATTATAAATGTATTATTATATACACTGTAGGTCTGTTTAAATTCAAGTATATAAGATTGTTAGGTAGGCCTACTATACTGTACCTACATCAAATTAATATGAATAATCCTTAGGGACAGCGCGTATGTAGAGTTGGCTACTCTGTTTCGTCATCGTTTTCACTTCCCCTCCACGGCCAAACAGCAGTTTTCGAAATGGCGAAATCGGGTATTGGTGTGTACTGTGATAGTTTGTGTGTTCTCTTTTGTGTTTGACATTATCTGGAAGTGCTACGGTGTGTGGACTTCAACAGGCAAAGGAGGAGGTCGTTGGAAAGGTAAAATATGACTTATTTGTTAATTGACTAGTCCCATCATTTGTAACATTTACCGGTAGTAGGCCTACGTTTCCCTCCAACTAGCTCTAGATGACTCATGGCATGGAAATGCTTCTGAATGTTATTGTGTAAAATGCATCACTTGGAAATACAGACAACTTACGCTTTCCAATTCTGTATGTATATTCTCAATACAAGCAGTGGCGTAATTACGGGGTGGCAAGGAGTGGCAGTTGCCACCCCAGAATTCCCAAACCCCTCTTTTTGCTACCCCAAAAATCGGCAGTAAAAATATCAGTTATTTGCAAACAAGTGAAAAATTACAGTTTATAAACGTGGCACAATCTTGATTCTTTATTAAACTTTATTAAACTTAACATTTATACTGGTATGATATGTAAAAAAAGTTTTAAAAATGCTTAAACTACATCATTTTAACGCCAACTTAAAAAAAAATTCCCATAACCCCCAGACCCCCCGGCAGACTTTGCCACCCCAGTTAAAAAGCTGAAATTATGCCCATGAATACAAGTCATATTTTCAGGCTAATATTAATAATAATTTAAGCTACGTATGAAGTCAAGGGATTCTTACAAGCCTTCATTTGATGAAACATTCTGTCTGTTAACTCCAACTTGCGAATACATTTTATGATCGGTGACTTTCTATGCTAACGATTAAATTAAATTGTACCAAGAAAAATAGAATTCATAATATCAACGCTAATCACAGACTCATTCTTCATTGTTCATAAGCTTCACTTACATGTTTTGAAAAAAGAGTTTATTAAGAGTGGATAAACTTTTTAATTATCTATCAAATTAAATGAAGTGTTATCAAGAAAAAAATTACACATTCACAACACAGAAATATGTATTGAGGATCTTGTTCTCTATAAATGAACTGACTGTAACAGTTGACACCTTGAAAAAAGCATATTGTTGCTTGCAATAAAGAAAAGTAAGAATAAGTACCGTATGTGATAAATAAATGGTTAGGCCTAAGTATCTTATATAGCTATTTTAATTAACAAAGAGTGGGATTGCTCTTTGAATTAACTTTTAATGAAAGGCTATTTTGATTAAATTACTGCCTATTTTCGGTATTTTAAGTGCCTTCTGCCTGCCTATTTTAACCAAAATAAATGCCTGAACTTCCGGACTAGGAGTATGGAAAATTAGGAAAATGTTATCTTCTTAAAATATATAGTTCTTAGAATTATTGTTATTTGGCTGCGTCCTATTGGCATCCATAATTTTAAGGCAGCTATCCTAACAGGATTTCCCCCCTTACAGTAAATATACTAGGCCTAGGCTATGCCAATTAGTTTAGATTAAGTTGCATTATGTATACGGTAATACAAATTTGCATACACCAACAGCCAATCTTGATGCGTGTAAAAAAGTGTGTTATTCAGGAATAAAAATTTCAATGGCATAAGTTATTATAACTGTTTGCACAGAATGCAGTAAATTCATGAAAGCTCTTCAAAAATTTTTATGCTTAGCCTTAACCCAAAGGAGAAGTTCTGTCTGAAATTAATAGTATTTTTAGTGTTGCCTTGTTTTCATTTATATTTTCAATTGTATTTGTATTTTCTTTTGTAGGCTACAACAAAGACTTGTCCCATATCCTATGATACAGTATTTTGGGAACTTGAAGGATGCTTTCATAGGCAAAATCACATTTTATTACATCACCAATATAACAATAGGCTCATTTTAAGTACTATAAAAATAAGTAGTTGTCGCATAAATCCATGTTATATATTTGCAGTTTTAATCATAAAGAATGTAAGGACCACATGGCAGGTGGAGAATCAAAGCTGACCCATTACAAAAACGTAATCAACTCCAACAAATAAGAGAATTTAATATTAAGTGCGGATATCTGTAAACATATTAATACTCCTAAAATTAACACTTGTGATAACTGAAAATAACTTTTTCGTTCTTTTGGTTTAACCTTTGTAGGGACTTGATGAAGGCATGAAGCCCATGCCGCCCTATTTTTACAGGACCATTACCTTTCGGAAGAATTATTACCTTCGGATCACAGACATACTTTTTAACAAGACAAGAATATGGAGGGCCTTCCCGGGTGGGTGATCAACCCAATGATGGGGACAATGTGGACACAGAATGACACTCGCACATACACTCTCCCATAGACAAAACCTAATCAACTTGAGATTTTGAAGACTAGTCAGTGTCATATCATTAAGCTTTTCCAAGACAAACATGAGGAAGATGATCTTATATTGGTTCATGAATAAGGATATAAGTATTTTGATATGAAGGGATTTATTATATTTTATCAAATTCGTACAGTATTACATCCGCAGATAATACACAGGAAACTTAAGTTTTACCATTGCTATATACTGTATAAGAACTTCTTGCTAGATGATGGGTGACACTACATGCCAATCTTGCCAGAAACAGATAACACATACCATGAGTCATCGTCTCAGGCGTTGGCAACCCTATGAGCTGCATGTAAAAAAAGTGGCCAAGAATTATGCCACAATACAACACAGTAACTTATGCTAGATTCTGAGTACCATACCATCAGAAAAATTCTGTAAAAAGTGTCGGTAATCAATTTTTTTTTTCACATTGGATACACAAATCAAATATCCATATGATGCACTTAAATGTGGGAGACACAAGGCATGTAGAGCGAACTGGATTATTATTTTGAAATGGAAACTTACCAATCATGTTTTCTAGTTTCCACATTTTGAACCAGAAACAGCCCGTTGAGCCATAATGATCCTATGACTTACTGTCTTTTGGGATGTCCTAGAATGTATTAATTACATTACACTGCATTACATTATTGTGGGTGCCAACTCTTTTTCCAAGAACTGCCTCTAGCTGCTTGCCACTCTAATCCTCTTCGACCTGTCAATCAGTGAATAGAAAGGTAAATAGGCGTATTCACACTTGTCTGCAGTCCAGTATAACACGTACCACAGCATGTTTACTTCACTTAAGAAGTGGTGAATGACGGCGGCAACACTGGGGATAAGCACGCGACTACAAAAGCACCTGTTCTTTGTCGGTGCAGATTTTCGGATTAAGGAACAATGCTATTACATTATTTTATAGGTAAACGATGGTTTGGGATGAGGTCTTACATTATGTTCTGTGTTTGCGGGTTTAATGATAAAGTTTTCAAAACCACGTAGCAGCTGGTGGGGAAACAAAGCTGACTTGAACTAACATATTTCCCCACTGTTACAAAAACGAAAATACCACTAACAAGTAAGGTAATACAATGTTGTTAATAATAATAATAATAATAATAATAACAATAATAATAATAATAATAATAATAATAATAATAATAATAATAATAATAATAATAATAATAATAATAATAATAATTTGCGGACTGATAATGTTAAATAAAATAATCACATAATGCCTTTCTACTCAGCTTTCTTGACTTTTTTTTACATAGGCCTCTCGGTTACATTAAACCATCTTCAGTGAATCTTGCTTGTAGAGTTGCACTCAATTCAGTTACATTCAAACTCAGTAAATTTTAATTAAAAACGCTGCTCAGATTGTAGACAGGTAAAATTAATCAAGAACAGAATTTTACTTGTGATTTAAGGATAGTTTTAGTATTTTGTATGAAAATTGACTTCAGCGATGAAACAGTTTTATTCTTATTGAATTTAACTCTACAAAAAAGAGTCCATGAAGATGGTTCAGTGTAACCGGAAGGAGTAGGGGAAAAATAAGTTGAGAAGAAAGGTATTATTTTATTATTTTATTAATAGAGATAAACGGTATAACCCAGCATGATTTTAAACACTTTCATAATCTTAAGGTTAACTGACTGCCGAGCAGTTAAGAAAATACCGGAGATAATTTATCTCATGTAATTCTGTATTTGTATCTGTTTTCCTATATCCCCTATGTTGGGGCGAAGGGCCTCCAAGTGGAGGTTTCTGTTACCTATGTGAATATTTTTACGCTTATTTTCCTAGAGAGGGCAGAGAGACAGGTGGTAAGCCCATCGCCTCTCAACCCCCTCCGGAAACTAAGGTAGTACTTGGACATGAATGGGCCGAAAACGTTTGTCCAGAGGCTCTAATTTAGGCTTGGAGTTCTTTTACGTGCCGTAAATCTACAACACGGGCCCCCAGCTTAAAGTCCCTTCCGGAGGACTCCGTGCCCAGGATTTTGACGTCCTGAAAAATCCATCGGCCCGGTTTGGTCCCATGACTCTCGGATCTAGAGGCGGGCACGCTACCTTTAGTCCGCCGGGGTCAACTCCCATATAATTAAAAGGTAAATATAATTGAATACTGTGTGCAGTATATTGCGTACAGTTGTTAAGAAGAAAGTACAAGATTAAAGCCCAAAATAGCAATGAATAGTAGCCTACTTATGAAAGAGGAAAAGGTACAACAACAAAAATCGAAAGAAATTTTTTTTAAATGTCATAAATGCATTATTGGGATGATTTGTAGGGAAAAATAAAATAAATGATAGAGTAAATTAATGAGTCCACCGCTGTGGCGTAGGGGATGCGTTCACTCCTCTGACGCAGAGGGCCGGGGCTCGAATCCTGGTCGGGACATGTTACCTAGGAGTGATTTTTTCTGAGGTTTTTCCTCACCTGTGAGACAGATGTCGGGTAACGTTAGGCCCTTGTGGTCCCCGAATATCATCTGGGGCCGTCATTATCATCTTCATCCCATCCTCTCCTTGTTCGGAGTGAGTGAGTGTGTATTTGAATTGTGTGTCCCGTCCTATGTGTTCGTGTTATTTCGGAGGTGGCCCCAGCATTGGGCTGATCACTCATCCGGGGAGGCCCTCCATGTCCATGTCTGGTCAAAAAAGAATGTATGTGATCCATAGATAATTCCTTTCCCGACAGGTCGCAGCCCTGTAAGGCCCGGGCGGCGTGGGTCGCTTAATCCCTCAAAGGGAGAGGTAAAACTAAGGTAAAGAAGAAGAAGTAAATTAATGAATTTAGATGCAAGGTAAACTAAGCAAGAATGAAAGTGAATTGTATCACATGCATAGCATACAGTTAGTTAACGATATTTTCATTTGTGTAAAGATTGTAAAACCTGTAAGGACTTCTTTATGGACCACTACATTAATAACTGATTTTTATAGGAACCAAAATTAAAGCCCATAACATCAATGTAATTTGTACTTCTACAGTATTAAAAGACATTACCTCTCCACGACCAAAGACCAGTGTCCCCGTTACTATTAGGTTTGTTCGCAAAGCAGTCAGAAACCAGGAACACATCGTTCGCGCATGCGCTCTTTCTCCACACGCGTTCGCAAAGCGAGAATCCGTGATTCTGATTTCAATCTTCTGTTCGCAAAGCTCTCACGGACAGTTTCTGTACTATAAGAAAAGTTTGCAGGCTCTAGCATGAATTGTTATCAGAGACATGCGCAGTAACCTATTTTCACGCGCCTGACTCCTCCCTCCTATAACATTGCGCCAGATTTATAAACATAGGCTACTTATATGTATGAATAATGGAAGATAATTAAAAGTTTCCCAAAATATAGATTATATTGTCGATGTATATTGCATTTATAACATGTCAAAGGGAAATATATATTTTATTTGCATATCATATCGATTAAACGCAGAAACTATCGATTCCAAATTCTTGTAACCGTTCGCAAAGTGCAAATCACGGGTAAGTTACAGACTGGACATGCGCAGTACAACAAATTCTCAAGCGGTCACGGATTTGCTTTGCGAACAAACCTATTATCTCCTTTTTAGGATATAGGCTATATACAAGCAGAAGGATGTACGTAGTCTTACTTTTTAGCTACTCGGTGTAAGGATAAGGTATGCTAAGGTAATAAGTATGGAGTAAGTATTTATGTATAGAATTGGCCTGTAGTAAACATAAATAATATTTATCCACATTTTCTTCCACTACTATAGAACAAACATGCATTAGGTCGATGGATATTAGACCTTTATTAGTGATTCAGTTTAAGATTTTTATTTTTATTTTTATTTATTTATTTATTTTTTATTTTTTGCAAAAATAGGTCAATTTAACATTTACTACTTCAGAACAGAAGCAAAACGAATTTTCTGAATAGAACAATTCTAAAAGACATAAACCTCATTGTTATCAATGTTGTAAAAGAAACCAGTCTATCCTTTCCTTTACGATTCCTACTTTCATTCCACCGATGTGGACATAAAATGTCGCATGCAATAGATACCCATATGAAGAACGATGTCTTTCCATAGAAAGTAATTTAACAGAAGGTCCAGAAATAAAATGCAGGGATGAATATATTGAATTTTCACAGGACTTATCACACTTAATTTCACGCCCAAGGTGTAGTAGGCTAAATGGTTCTTTCTGTCGTTCACGTCCCTGCTTGTAATTGTTTCTTGACGATCGTTAGAGTGTTGAATACGATTGAAGAAGGGTGGAATATCATGGATGGAAATCTTGTTAGGAAAATTTATAAAAAAGATATATATTTTTTTTAGTTTCTGTTTTTTGTCATTTTACAGTAGTAGTAGTTTGCTGTGTGTCCTATACTTTTTAATATTTTACACATGTATGTTTGTAACGTATATTATTAAAACTTTTAGAGTATTATGTTTCTTCATTAACTTCAAATTAGTTTGCTAATCATTCAAGTCAACATATCCCTTAAATTATTATTTTCTTTAGAAACTTAAAATTATTCCTAAATAAGTACATTTTATTATCCCGAAACAATTTCATAATTATTTACAAAAATAATACAATTAATTTATTTATAATGCAATGTTCGTTTTAAATAGGCAATTGGCCAACATTTTAATCGAGACAATTTTATTTTAAAATTTTTATTGGTTGGAATATCCACATTTGTGGCGCAAGGGATGTGTTCCCTCGTCTCATGTAGCGGGACTAGGTTCGACTTCCGGCTGGAACAAGTTACCTAAGTGGGAGTGTTCTCTGGTTTTCCCTCACCTGTAAGGCGAAAAACAACAAGCAATAGCTCAAGTATTTATTTTTGTCTGTTTCCTAAGTAATCAAGTATACGTTCACTTAGGTTGACCGATTAAAAGTACTATATCTTCCTATATCTTCCTTAGTCTTTGTTTCAACTTTAAAGAAGACAGTCTGGATACCGAAGAATGGTAAAATGTAAAGAAGGAAGTATTAAGTAAGCGATTTCATTGGTTACTCCCGTATTCCGTATTTATAAAGAATGATTGTTCCACTGGATGCCTTCAAGAGGAAAGAAATAATGGCCGACATATTAATTTTTTTTAAATATTCTTCTTACTATAATATTATTTTAGGCTCCAATGTTGATAAAACAGAGCCATATTGACTTGTCTTTGGATCTAAAATGCTGTAACTCCGCCTTGTCAATATAAAAATTTTAAAATATTAAAGATCAAAATATATTTCAACCAACTTGTGGTCATCCTCAGTGGTAAATTTTTTAAAACGTTAAAATTTAATATCTTCCTTAGTTTATGTAGATAAGCATTAGCCTTAGGATATATGGCTGGCCATCACAGTCACATGCAGCATAGCATGTGTGTTTGATGTGGCCATGATTTTAACTTTTTTTAAATGTTATCACTGAGGATGACCACAAGTTGGTTGAAATATATTTTGATCGTTAATATTTTAAGAGATTTATATTGACAAGGCGAAGTCACCGCATTTCAGATTCAATATTATAGGCTGCCTAAAATATTTTACAAGCAAGATATTTTTAAAAAAATGTTACCGTGGATAGAACTCATTTCCATATCATCAATATTATAATTACGTTTAAGCATGAAAAGTATATAAAGTGAATAAGAAAATCTAAGTAGGCCAATACAACCTCAATGGTAAAATATATAATTTGTAATAGTCCAAAGATCACGTACAAGGAATTGTAATATGACTTCAAATTATTAATTGTGAAGAAATATTTTTAAAAATTGTTTAGTTAGTACCTGGAGGAGTTCTGCTTCAGAGACACCGCTGAGATGTTCAACTTCTCTGCCAACAGGATTGATTTCCTCCAAGTCAATTTTTGCACTATTGACTGGTCCTGCTAATGTATCTTCAATAGTTGGCGATATTTCTGGCATGTTAGCACCAGATAGACCGCCCGCGTCATCCAGAATCAGTTGATCCAACATTTGCAGTGCATCCATGCCTTGAACTTCTTTAATCTTCTTCTTGAGGCCAAATGGTTCTTCATTGTCGCTTCCGGTAGAAAGGTAATCGACTTGAACCCCTCTTCCAGTATTGGACATAGGGAAAGTCCATACAGGTATTATAAACGACAGTATTACGAGAACTAACATTTTTTTGGTGTGACTAAATATTACGGCGCTATCTCGAGTGATTCTTGCAAAATGTTACCCTTTTACTAATTTAAAAAAACTCAGTAATTTGAATAGTGCTCTTAGATAGATAACCGTAGATTAGCTGGAGAAGTATTTTCCTAATTATTTTACTTTAAGTTACGTATGGTTCACTTACGATTTACAACTTACTTGTGAACATTTATTTTTAAAACATACAGAAAATATGAACATGCATCGAAACAATAAGATTATTATTTAGCTTTTGAGAATTTTCTTAATTGTATTATATTATATAAATGTATATATTTACATTAATATTTCGCGTGTATCTTTTGTAATGAAAGCGTTATTCATTTCAGATTCAAATTTAGATATTCTAATTTATTACATCAATCGATTGGAAAAATATGAAAAAAGTCATTCATACATATTATGCCGTCTCTAATAAGAAATGAAATGATGATAAACACAAATCTCAGCACAAAAACGTACAGAATATAAAGTAAAAGAGTTTAATAGTTTAAAAGAAAATTCGCGAAGTAATAAAATCAGGTACGTATAAATGAATAACCTATTTCTCTCCGTCCTTGTAGGAAGTTTAATTCAAAGCCTAAAATATTTAAACCAGGTGGTTACATATTTTCAACCACTCTGAAAACACACTTCTAGCAAAATCTAGATTAGAGCCAAATAACTGTAATCACCGTGTTCTTTGTCGGTAATATTTGCACCTAACTTTGCAGACGACTGAATGGGACGATGCAGATGGCAAGTGTATCGAATAGGCGGATGTGACGTAGTAGCAGCGGGTTGGAAGATGGGACATGTTGAGTAATGGACATATCCTGCATTCAATTAAGTATTGCTAGAACTAGAGACGATTTGAACTATCAAGTGCAGTAGTGCGCATTGATTCGTCACATTAAGCTCGACTCTGACCTGCCGTATTTTCAAGGCCCCATGTCGTTACTAATCACGTAGTCGTTCCCCTCAGCTGACCTATTTCCTTTGTATACCCGTAATAGGAGCAATTGTCTTTTTACTAAATGCATGGATTAGGAAGTAAATAAAATGGCAATGTGGACCGAATTAGGGGTATGTTATAAAGATCTTTAAGGGAGGATTTCAATGGAAATACAGTGCCCTCTTTTTTGTAGTTAGGAGTTTCAAACCAATTGATGGACATAAATTTCATAATTATTTATAAAAAAATAATATTATTAATATTACAATTAATGTATTTATAATTCAAGGCACTATAATTCCCATATGACCGCCGGCGTGGTCCTGTGGTTAGCGTCGCTGACTACGGATCCGTCGGTCCAGGTTCAATCCCCGGTACCTCCTCAGATTTTTCTGAGGTAGGGAGGTCTGGTAGGGGTGCACACAGCCTCGTGATTCAAATTGAGGAGCTACCTGCCAGGTAGATAACGCAGCGGTCAGGTGGTAGGCCTTGTCCCTTCGGGGATGTCGCGTCACGGAGTTTATTTTTTTTTATAATTCATATATGGCGCTGAAACTTGGACCACAAGCAAACAAATTAATGGTATTAGAAATGGATTTTTGGAGGCGTTCGGCAAGAAAATCCAGGAAAGAAAAGATTCCGCATAATAGAACAAGGGAAATAATGCAAGTTGAAAAGAATATTTTGAAAATTGTAGAAGAAAGAGGCTTGAGATGGTACGGACATGTACTCAGAATGACAGAAGATAGAATACCGAAGAAAATTTTGGATTGGAAAGCAGAAGGAAAAAGAAGAGGAGGAAAGCCCAAAGAGTGCTGGATAGATGGAGTGAAAAGGAGTATGGCGAGAAAAGGATTAAATGAAGAATATACTATGGGCAGGGAATTATGGAGGCAAAAGATTGTTGTGGGATGAAGGAACACCATCGTATTGCGGAATATTCCTGAATAAAAAATATAATAATTAAAAATTCCAATTAAATAGGCAATTGGCCTAAAGTTTATTTTTCCACCTCTTAAAAACAAAGCAAGGATAATAGAGACAATTTTATTTTAAAATGCTTATTGGTCGGAATATCCACCGTTGTGGAATTAAGTACTATCTTAATAAAAAAAATAAAAAATTGCAGTATATTTTTTAACATAGAATGTCCACAATATTCAACACAGCCTAAAGAGATTTACAGTAATTTAACGGCTGAATTAAAAAAAAAAACATTCGGGTTGCATTGCAGCTATTTGGTAAGTCGCGAATCACCTTTTGGCCCCACTGTTGTTATCATTTCCATAACAACTCTCCGTTTATTCCCGTTATAACTAATGGTTGCTGAAAGTATTACAATAAATTAAAATTCTTCCAACGCGAGTGTTGATTTTCTTACTTCATTCACATTTCTTTTTATAGCATTGGAAATGTTCACATGATAAGTCGCAACCCTGAGAAACAAGTATTTGAAGGAATCTGGAATGTTTCTTTGGTTTTGCGAGTCAGATGAGCAGAGATCAATGCCCATTAATTTCATATTTTTGAGCAGAACATTTGACAGGTCTCCAGACTAATTATGGCTACTCCACTTGCAAACTGATCATCAAATTAAGTAGCGCTAGTCTTGATGAGAACTGGGATGGGTGACCTCTGACAACTCATGTGATTCAGAGTCGATATTAAGTTGTAGGTCCTGGCTACCGTAATAACAGCTTCTCTAGTAATTAACCACAATGATGGGATCTTCTCCATCCTCAAGGGATCTAGATAGCCGCCTCCCCACAATCATAAGTGAAATAGCGCATAGTATATCATATAATGCGATAAGTAAACAGACCCTAGACATTGGAGGATGAGGAAGAAGAGTGGCAAGTTAGAAATCTCTTTATTCTGTTATTGCAAACAAGATTGGATGGAATGTATAGAATAAAGTGCTGTATCGGTACATTGGCACTCGTCACTGTTGATTAACTTAATCCAATTTGATGATTCGTAGAAAGCGGGACGAAAAATTGATCGTGAGAGATCGCTTTACTTCTTATGTTTTTCTATATCATGAAAGTATATCTTCGCTGCCTAAATTTTCGGCTTATAGCATCTTCTGGGTAGACCAGACTTGAATTTAAGATGGACATTGATGAAGTTAAAAGGAATTTTATACGAATTCTCATAAAAGTTTGTTGTGAAAGCATCGCTTTAAGGAATATTGAATACATATTTTATATACACAAAATGTTTGGCATAGATCAAATAGAATTTGAACTTCCGTACATACTGCAAGAAGAAGGAACTGGTCTTTGTGTTTTCTTCGTCTTTTTTCCCCCCTCAGGAAGTTGGAAATCGTGTAGAAGGGAAAGTCGTCCGACTGAATGCGCATCTTTGAGAATTTAGGTGTGCATCTCGGTGAAATGGAGCGTGCTTTGAATTGTTACATAAAATACAGAAAGGAAAACATTCTGGACACATCTCAGATAATTCAAAAAGCTTCCGTCATATCGATTTAAAATTCGCCCGCAAAGAAGAAGCCGTCTTTAGTGCGATTTCAAAGAAGCTAGAAAGAAATAAGCTGTCAGCACTTTAATATTACATTTCAAGTACCGGAATTTTGCTTATGTAGAGCACAATTACCACCTATCGGAATTAGCTCTGGTGCAAACAACTATTATATTGACAACAAATAATGAATTATTAGTTTAATTGTTACTAAATACCAATATCATAATATTTCTTACCCCTCAGGAGATACATCTTAGAAAGAAAAATGAGATCGCTTGAAATAACAAATAGTGTTGATATAAGAGATGGGTCCATGCCAGTTTTGTCGTTACTCTAGGCTCAATGCCAATATTTTTTTTATCTTGTTACTCAACACTTGATAATACGATAGGCCTACTTTCCTTTTTTCTAAATAGTAAAATACAGACTTCTAAATATATTATTACTCAATAAAAATACTTTTAACTAACATTTAAAAACTTAACGTGTTTAAATATTGCATTAAAATATGTCAGTATTTAATTTTTTTAATTAAATGAGTTATTATTATTATTACAAAATTTTCTAATTATTACAAATTACAAAAATACAAATTATTACAAAATAATTACAAATACAAATATAAACAGTATAAACACAATTAGTACAATTTCAAAGAGTATTATTTGCCCCGCATGAGCATAGCTCGTGTTCGGGGTCAGTTCAGTCATACTAAAATTATATTTTGAACATTATATCAAAAACATACTTATTATAGTTTTAGGCAAAAAATAAAAATAAATAAGATTGCTCTTATGAAATAAATACATGAATAAAGATACGAAAAAATTAATTACAATAACATAACAGAGACACAAATAAAATACCTCATGTTAAAATTTAAAAATTTACAGTTGAGAATGAATAATGGAAAAAAAGTGAGTAAAAGTACCATTACAAGTTAGTTTTAATCAATTCTAGTACTATTTTTAAACAATTTATTGTTTAGTGGTATCAGATTAGGGTTTCTTTTAGTAAAATTGTTGTATAGCCTTGGTCCGAAATTTATATTATGCCTTAGACCTACTTCTGTAGCACACTTTAGTTCGAAAAGAGGACCTGAGATATTATACCTCCTTGTATTATAGTGGTGATTTCGTGTTATGAATTTTTCATGATGTTTATGGAAATAATTTAATAAAGTGTAGGAGTATAATTGTTTAATAAATAATTAATTAGACAAATTTTCTTTCACCCTGAATAATGATTGTGCTGTGGATTAAAGTTTTTACTGCTACTGACGTATACATGCATCACTGCAAAAAAATTGCATAGAAGCAGAGATATAACATTAATATATTAATGCTATATGCTAAAAAGTAAGGATTTTTGTAAGTATTATAAATTGTCATTGAAGAAAATTAGACGGTTTCATTGAAATTTCCTTCTCTGTTTTAAACTTAGAGCCAACTGATGATTTCACTTGATTGTTTATATCATTTATCTACCTATGAAATGATTAACATTGCTATTAAATTCAAATACTTCCTTTTATGATTTCTAAAAATAAATAAATACTCGGGAAATATAGGAGGGATGCAGTTTTTAAAATGAGAGTTCATCACCGAATTTCAAATCAGGTAGAAATACCGAAATTCATCATAATAATATCACGATTAAAGCGAGTCTCATGCCTAAGCAGCCATAAGTATGATTCGTTTTGTTTGGTTTACGAAAGTGTAAGAACGTGGACTGAACGAGGAGGTTTCAAACTGCCATTGATCTCAGTGACCGGAGGGTTGTATCCAATTACATGAATTATGAAACTGCATAATTCCCATGGGTGCTACAGTTACAAACTCTGTCGTGTGGACCAAGAAATTACTGCGTTAATGAGTATCATCTTCCTAAATCTCTCTATATATATAAGAGTCTTTGTCCTGACTGACTGACTGACTTAATGACAGAGAATCATCGTAGAGCCTAAACTATGATTGGTAGAGACTTGGAATTTTGACAGTACCTTCGCTCCATAATGTAGGTGCTCAAGGATTTTGAAAAATTTTGATTTTAAATGACAAAAATCAAATGTATTTTGAGAATACTGAATCCCTTTTTACACAGAATTATCAAATCCAAATCACAGTTCACATGACAACATTGTATTGTTGGCAGTCTTCACATAAGGTTTTGGAAATAAATGAAACGGAACTTTGAAAATTAGAGAAGCTATTAAAATTTATATTTGAGTAAATTATATACCGTATCTCTAAATTTTGTAGATTATGTAAAATAATCAGTAAATTCAACCTTTTAATCGAAATGTTAAAATTAATCAATATGTTCCTTACAGCTTACAAATTTCGCGGGCAAAGCCTTAATGGGAAAACATTGAATTGTTAGGACGAAAATCACTATGTGGGGGTTTTCTGGGCTAGGGAACTCTAATCTGAGGTCTTTTCTTCCCCGGGTGGCGCACTTTGATCGTAAAATGCACCTCGAAGCCAGGTTTTTAGGTTTTTCTTTTAATTTATCAGTCGTTATAATAAAATTGTTTATGCATGATGGTAAGGTTCATGAATCTATGGTTCATTTTAACTGTTTCATTTCGAATTTGTATGCCCATATGGTAGCATAAGATTTGTTTTGTTCGTTTGTTTACTTATATTTTTAACGTTAAACAATAGAATTAAGAGTAAAATTACGTAATTCCTCCAATTTATGTAAAAACGATGTCAGTGTCAATAAATTATAATGTTTTAATTATTTTTCTGTTAAATAAATGATTTAAACACAATTTCTAGCGCTTGAGTAAGTAATCGCGGCCAAGCCGCGGGCACTTGCTAGTTCAATATAGGCTAGTCATCATTTTGTGAGGCATGAAGTGGCTTATAAATCATGAAATGTCTGTTATGTATGATATTGAAATGGAAATGTAGAGCTAGGATCTGGGTGTGAAATGAGGTGCAACTCCTTGGCGGGTTGCTGGATAGGCCTACTTCAATCTCATTAGTTCATATGATGAGTGTACTGGGCACTAGTGATAGCTATGCCACGTTATCCAGTGTAGCTTGTATTTAATTATCTTTCAATTCCATAAACACATTAACAGAATTAGGGTAGAAGCCTCCATCCATTATATCCAGGTAAATTACTATTAAACTCATCACTCTCTCCTCATTTCAAGTAAAAGCATTTTTGCACGACGTAACTAATTAGTGGTACTTACGAATATTGTTGCCGTGGATCGTAAGGTGACATTCCCACACGCTTTGAAAACAAAAGAGATCTCAGTGCTGTAAAAATAACAAAAAGCACACGTGCCGTAAGTAAATCCATCATAATACAAGCCTTTATCGAAGACCGGAACCAAGGCCCCCCAGTTTGTGGCGACATTAACAGGACAAATATTCGGTTCCCATAACAACCGACAAATGCGAATCACTTTCTGAAATATAACATCCATCTTCAATAGTGTATGTACATAATATTTTCAGCTAATATCTCATTTAATATAAATAAATTGATTTAAATAATCATCTTGCAAAAAATAGCATGCAATACTCGTTCCGTAAGCGCATAACGGATCTCGGAAATTGAAAAACTCTTTCCTCGATCCCTGCTTACGGAACTAGTATCGCAATATACTATTTCGAAACATGTGAAATAGGTCTAGAAAGTGAACGATTACAAATTCTTTTCTTAACAAAAATAAACAAACAAGCAAAAAAAAAAAAAACTTAATGTAAGAACAGATTACGTGATATCAGATTGCAGAAATGTAAACATATAGAGATATAGAGAGAGGGGTATAGAGTAGGGCAGAAGAAGATAGCGATAAGATATTAAAATGTTGATATTTTTAATTTTTTCTACTCCGGAAGCACATAGGTCCGGATTTTTAAAAAGGATTGGAACATACTTAATATTGCTCACAATTATTTCCTGAATACTTTAATTCTCACTATTACTTCTAATTTCAAAGTATTGAAAAATCAACTTAACCAAACCTACTGAAACTAATCTTTACATTTACATTTTACATTTACATTTTACTTTTATTAACATTACTTACTTATATTACGTTATTATCATTATTACATAATGTATAATGTATAATATAACTTTTACTAAAATAAATATTTTTAAGGTACGGGGTACGCAAACGTTCGCAGCCGTGACCTGGGGGATACGTTCACTCTCCTTACGCAGCGGGCCTGAGTTCGATTCACGGTCGGGACAAGTTTATTTAAGTATTTTTCCTCGTCTTTGAAACAAATTTCGGAAAACTTTAGGCCCTCGTGTTCCCCTGATATTATCCGGAAGTAATTATCACCTCCATCTCGAGCGCACCCTGTTTGAATTCTTGCTAGAATACAAACACACATATACGATAATTATATCAGGAGTTTAGAAGCTCAAGTGCTCCAAGATCCAACTGCTATAACAGTAAAGTGCTTTAAAACGAAGCAGTTGAATCATATTGCTTTATCTCATACGCTAATGCATATTTATATCACTGCATAACTGTACGCCACTGCTACTGAAGTGCGGTTTGCTTTTTTGCAACTTCCTGACTCCACACATTATCCTCCTTGTGTCGTCTTCTCTAAATCCTTTTGTGTTCTGTTCCGCGACTCCACCGGTCGATATATAGATTATTCATACAATCGGAAAGAAAAGAGAGCATTCAACTATGCAGCAGATTATATAGGAACAAAGCCTCTGCTTTTTATGCATTTCTCAGCCCTTCATCCCAAAGTTCGAATCATTTTACGAAGAAGGAAAAATACGTCTTGCTCTTATAACACCACAAAGCCTCGAATAACAAGACCCACTAACAATGAAAACGTTAACATATTATGTTAATTGTATTTAAAAGATCGTTGTTATGATCTGTGGGTGTCGGCATGCTGACCACATGCCCCCAAATCCTGCCATCTGCCTATATGTAGATGACGCAGCGGTCGGGTGGTAGGCCTTGTCCCTTCGGGGATGTCGCGCCACGGAGTTTAGTTTAGTTATGGTCTGTTTCTTGACAGTTTAAATTTAATAAAACTATTAATATAATTTAAATAAAATTAAAATAATAATAATTATTGTTTTATCTGAGGTGTTCACAACTTTCGTGAAAATCTGCGTTGTCTGTCTATTTTTCAGCATATGTAAAGAAATCAAATTAACCCTATACGGGCCTTGGAGGCAGAGATCCGGAGGTTGAGGCTACCAGATTTTTAGAAATTTGGACATGAAGGTGGTAAGGTTTTCAGCCTAATACATAGGTCGCTTCTACTCATGATTGCTCCTGGTAATCATATATGTTAAAGGCTGGGTCGACCCTAAGGACATAGTTCCAACGGAAGGATTAGGCCATTTGGAAATATCATCGACCCCATGGGGGATCGAACCCGCTACCTTCTGCTTTTCAATTAAGTTTCTTGCCCAACTGAGCCACAGTGTCCCCCCCCCCTTTCCTGCATATGAGCAGCGAGAAAAAGGAGATGCTGTGATAAAATGTTCATGTGAACGAGCACTTTTGTTAGTGCCAAGGGTATAGACAACTTATTGCACAACTGTGCTATGCAGGCATAGAAGTCGCAAGGCGTTTTAATGCAGTCGTCGTAAAGATTCCATCTCTTCCCTGGAGATGGCTGCTCCCTCTGTTATATGTAGATGATGTACCCCCTGCTGTGGAACGAAATGCTAATGACCTGGTATGGAAGTTTAAAACGTGCTTGTTTCTGAATGCAACATTACTTTATACCTTTTCTTCCTAAAACTATGTCGCATGCTAAAAATGAAAATTGATGCTGAGATTTCCTTGATACAAAGCTAAAGTTTACATATTTCTCTTTTTTATTTTTTCATATTGTTATTTTTCTTAGGAAAAAGACATTGATATATTCCCTTTTCTCGTAACGTGAATGTCTTACGACGATATTTGGCTACAAAGAAAAATATGGTAGTAAAAAGAAATATAATTTGGCGTGCAATGCGTAGACTTTGCAAGGATTTAAGAATCATAGAGCGACAGAGAGAGAGAGAGAGAGAAAGGACGATATTTCTAAAGTTGGATAATAACGCGGAAGATAGTCAAAGGAAGGAACTGGCAAAGTACCGAGAGGAGAATAGAGAGCGTCCATTTGAAGCCTGTCATAATAAATTTTTAGCAAAGAGAAGGAAGTATGCTGTATTGTACTTAAAGAAGGCGTTTAGAATATTTAATATCAAAAGAAAAAATAAATAGAAAGTTTCGTGCTTCGATTAAAATTGACCATATTAAAATAGATTAAATTTACTTTGTATTATTTTACGTTTTTAAACCCTGTTATTTGTAGAAAGACACAATTATAACGATTTCCAAGTATGGAAAAGAGGGGTAAAATGGAGATGAAAGATGATAGCTTGACAGATGTAAATAATATCCCAGAGTTTCTAAGCACTGTCAAGCCTTTAGCGCACGCATATATTTGAGCACTATCACATGATGAAAATCCATTTATTTTGAAGCCAAAAGTATTTGTTCATCGGTAGGCACTCTGAACTATGACTGTAGTGTTTGAATTGTTCATACTTAACAAGATGACGATATTGGGTTCACTCGTTGTTTTCATTTCCATACAGTTTATTCGTCATGATATTTCTTAACATGTAACACGTCTCCATTTCTACGAATTTTTCTGCTTCCGATATTTTATGCTCAGGTTATTTTCACCGTATTGATGCTGTCTCCAAAATAAATGTTATTTCTGGTGGTATCTTAATTACTTTTGGATTATTGAGCTGAAGCAGTCGTGTTGTCATTTATTTATTTATTCTTTTTATTTATTCTGGCAGAGCTAACGCCATTTGGCCTTCTCTTCCGCTCTACCAGTCAAAAACTACATTACAATTACATAACACAAATACATATTATAGATAAAGTACTTAATACTTAAATACAAAGCACTAACATTGCTATTAAAAACATGTAAGCCTAAACACTGTACAAGCTTTTTATATGCCTAATGTAAATTTAAGATTAATTTATAAATTATTACAATTTTTAGAGTACTATAAAACATTAAATTACAAAAAATAAAAATACCGAAGAAAATAATTATATCATAAGATATGTACTATGGAATACTGAAAAGGAAAACTTAGAGTTACAAGTAGTTAAGCTACGGGTTTCAAGTATCAAAAATAGCTCCAGTTAAAATTTCTAGTTAGTATGATGAAAAACAAAACATAGGCATTCTAAGATAGGGTCGTATTTTATTCAAGTTCTGATGAATTTATCTTGAGAGATTCCGGATGTCCAGTTTTATTTACTGTGACTATTTAATAATACTGACCGAATTAAGCATAAATTAAACTATGAAACTTACTTAAACACATCGCTATTTATACAGGTGTTAAATTATTCATATTAAACTCCTCGGCATAACTAAAGATATCGTGTTATTAATATTATATTTATTATCGTACGAGATTTAATATGCTTCTTCACTACACATATATCTGGGAGTATATGTGGCAAGTAATGCGGGTTGAGACGAGCAGATAAATGTGGTATCAAGGAAGGCGTGAAAAACACTGCACTTTATAATGAGGGTACTGAAAAAAGGGAGCGCAAAATCAAGGCAAATACCCTACAAATCTCTAGTAAGGCCAATAATGGAATATTCAAAAGCATGCAGGGACCCGTATAGAATTAATCAAACAGATTCACTAGAAAAAATTCAGAAAAGAGCGATAAAATTCATAAACAGAGGTAAACATTGTGGAGAAGAGATGAGATGGGAACCCTTGCAAGACAGGCGTAAAATATATAGGTTACTAGCTGAAAAGGCCCGGCGTCGCCCGGGCTTTGTTTTTTGTAATTTGAAATTAACTTATGGAGGACTTTCGATGTTGAAACTCTAGGTCCTGATATAATAATGTATGTAGAATTCGAAATGAGGAAGAACAACATATGGCACTCAGACTATTCCCTCAGAAAACGCTAGATATAGCTTTTTATGGTTCATAGAGGATGTCGAATGCTGCATTCCGTTGCTTCTACTCATCATGCCTGGGAGGGGTTGAAATAAGAAGAAAAATTAATTACATAAGATTGTATTGACTTGACGGAAAATTTTATTTCTCATTCTCATGTTACCATACAACCGTTTCGGAGCTGAAATAAAATAGAAATGCAGTATCACTTTCATACTTTCCTCCCCTAAAACCCGGGACATAATATACTGCGAGTATAGGACTCAAAATGTTCCATCCCATGCTTAGGGCCTATGATAAATCTCAACTAATAAAAAGCCTACAGCTATGGATAACTGACTATTTACCGACTTCTGATATAGCATACTCACACACTTAAGTTGCTCCTGCAATACGACCTCTTATTCTACATCAAAATGTGAAGTGAGAAAATATTTCTTTTGTCGAGGGTAGAGAAAGTTATGTGACTGCATCACACTGTGCTTTATTTTCGTGTAATTCATTTCTCAGTAATTATTTTGCCAATATATTACATGGAATCATAATTCGTTAAAGTCCAGCATTAGGCTATATAGTTGCCAAGGCCCTATGTAATCACAGTAAACAATTCACTGTTGCCATGTGAACTGAACAACATTTCATTTTTTTCAGTAGAATATTCACAGAAATTATATAATATTCAAGGGAAGGACTGATTTGTTTCAATTTTAATGTCGACAGCTATACTTCCCGGGCTTAACTGGGTATGTGTGCAAAATGTCGTGTAAATTGGTAAAGAAATGTAGATTTGTATAAGGAACAAACATACATACATACATACAAACTTTCGATTTTATATATTAGATAGAAGATGTACATTATACAAAGCTTATCGTGGTTCTATAGGGAGACGTTAGGAAGAGACTAGAAAACCATTGTATTACGGAAGAGGCGACCATCCCCTCAAAATAAAGGGTAGATGGTATAGAACAGACGTAGGGAAGTTTTCAATTGTAAATAGAACCATTGAAGAATGGAATTAATTTAAGAATAACTTAAGGTCTAGATATAAATTAAAAAAATAAGAACCTATTTGTGGTCATATTAGTACTATGCTATCTTGTGCACTTAGAATTACTTACCTTAATTAATGCTACCTTCTTATTTAATGGTTCTTGCTTATGAAATGTTACTCATTCATGTGTAAATATTATAGTCTTCGTAGTAGTATTGTAGTCTTAGGGAACGCTGCCACCGCTGTCACTTGCAGTGAATAAAAAGATAATACATATAATGATTATTTTAATATATCACTTCGCTCATACGTAGCTTATACATACGTACTAGCGGTGTTCAATGATTAATTTTTATCAAAACGTGTTAGATGTATGAAGATAATTCAGTGTTCAATCTTGTGAATTTACATACAAAAATCGCACGTAGGTATAATAAAATAAAAGTAATAAAAAAAAAACAAGAAAAATGATGTGATAGACACTGGCGATTGGTTGAAAATCCACATATTTTTATAAGCAGTATGGGATAGTGGGGATATATCCCCCCGAAATTCGAAAAAAGACTATATATGCACTCTAAGTGGCCAGTTTTATAAACTAATTATATATGTAAGTTTATTAATTTTATTTAGTATTCTTTCTACCTATTCAAATCACCCCTCGAAAAAAATTCTGCGTCCGCCACTGCTTATAAGGGATTGGTCACTGATTCATAAGTTAAATAATGCCTTTAGTTTCTAAAACGGCTTTCTTTCAACTAAGGAGTCATTTTCATATTTGAAGCAACTTTTATTATGAGACGCAAATGTAATAGGGAAGGAATGCGGTTATTCTAAAATCCATGGCTTTTGCACAGCCGTCCCCGAAAAGTAGGCCTATATTATAAATATTCATAGTACTGATCGCCTGATATTTTATAAATTGGTTAACGCTACTTGTTTTCTTATACAAGAATTTAATATGCAGTTGGTATTGCTTGAAATTAGTCTTTTTGCATTTCCCTCTTTCTATCTTTCTTTCCATATTTAATTTTCTCTGAGAATATTATAGGAGAAAAATTCCTTCGACCCTGGGACTTGAACCCAGGACTTTTGGCTATTCGCGCCAATGCTGTACCAACTGAGCTAAGCCGGAGTTCAATCCTATGACTGATTGCCCTAATGGTCTACCTCACAGACAGACAAGTTATGTCATATGCAGTACTCTGAGGCACACTAATTAGTGATTTTTGTGACCTGGCTCCCATTATCGGAGGAATTTTTCTCCTGTAACATTCTCTTGTAATGTCCAACAGAGACAATAATCTGTGGTTCATGAATGCTTATACTGTATATTTATTTTTCTCTGTTTTTCTTCGTTTATTATTTCTTCTATAATTATGTTTTTGTTGCTTATTTTCGTTCTTTGTTTTTCTGCTTTATTTGTTTTCTTAATTTTTTTCTTTGTTTCTTTCTTTCGGCCTTTATCTCTTTCTACAGATTGTTTGTTTTTTTCACATATTGATCAGTTTTCTATTCGTTCGTTTGTTCACCAATCCGTTTGCCCCCATGACCTTAGATGTTGACGGGCCTCTAAACTCCAACCAATCTGTTTGTCAGTATTAATTCCTATCTGTCCACTCATCCATCTACCCACCCTGCTATTTACATTGCCGTCTTTGTATGAAGTGTCTGAAACAATGGTAGTCCCTATAGCCAGCTGTCTGTATCCTTATATCTTGAAGGGGAAATATATACATTTCAACACTTTCTGCCAACACCCTACAAAAATGGAAATGATCAAAGGGAGTTTTCTGTTCCATTTAATTCCAGAATGTCACTCTCAGAGGCAGAAAAAGAAATAAATCTCCAGAGTTCAAACTTTTTTTCTTTTCGAACGTTAGCTACAAAGAATCAAAGGACGAATGAAATGAATCTTATAGGATGAGCACCGTTGTTCATACGGTTAGAGAATATCTCATTAGAGCATAAAACACTCGTATGCAAACAGGGCGGAGTTGGCTCTTTGATCAGGTGAGATAGAACCGATGATTAGTATTTTACGCTACTGTACAATTACAAGTTGCTTATTTGTGGTAAATTTTACGCCTTGGTTCTTGAAATGAGCACGGGTGGATATCGACAAACAGTAGGTCGGTACCGCTTTCACGCCGTTGCTAGTTGATAGAGGACAAAATGTCCTTTACAGAACAGATCACTGGACTGCGTTGTGCTATAATCACATGTAGAAAACAAGTGCACATGCAGTTCATTGAAAACACGTATTTTCCCGCTGTGTTAGAAAGATGCATAAGTTAAATATAGCCTACCACAAAATTACCTTCACCCATAGCTTACAGTTAAAGAAATAATAATCCTAAACGTGAGATTCTTATTTATGGAAATTAGTTATAAGCAGGGCCCGGATTCTAGTGACATGTCATCGTTTTATTGATGCTGCCTAGACATTGCCTACTTTTAGATAAATCCTAATCATGGCCTCTAGATTATAGAAATGCATTTTTATTAGGTCCTTTTTCGTCATTTTATGCAATTTTATGTTTTTAGGGCATTTATTTCAATTTTACATCATCATTTTGTCATTTTCGTGTCATTTGCTTTCTTATTTTGTCATTCTTTAGCATTTACTTTAAGTAAATGACTAGGTTACTATAATGCAACATTTTTGTAGAATCTACTTTAAAAACAATTTTCTTACTTTTCTTCTCATATGTTCCAATCAAGAACAAAGTTTTTAGACCTACAACATCTTTTCTACATTTACAGTTTTCAGAATTATGTACAAATTAGTCTATATCTATGTGTGCACAATAACAATTTTTATAAATAAAATATCAGTTTTTTGGTCATTCTTTGTCCTTATTAAGTCATTTTCTTTAAAATTTACGGTCATGTTATAGGTAATTTTTCAAACAATTTTAGGTCATCAGAATCCGGGCCCTGGTTATAAGCAATCGAGAATATGGTGGGAAATGTGGAAAAAGTTAAACCTTTAATTGCGTTTGCCGATATCATGAAACTCCTTTTCGACATTCAAATCATTATTTTTTTGTTTAGAAGGCTATATATAGTAGGTCGACTTTTTCTCTTACTCTCCTATGCTGTTTTATATAACGAAATGAAGAATTTTATCGTTTTCTAGAAGGAAGGTTAATTATTGACAACATCAGGAGAGAAGGGAAAGAGGAAAGGGGGTAAAGAGAGGGAAAAGAGAGAAATGAGATTTTGATGATATTTTGAACATTTGAAAATATGACTATTTTGTTATCCACATTTCTCTTTATTTTTATTTCTTCTGTTTATTTATTTTTATTTTATTTCATTTTCATCGAGAATCGAAGCTGCAGCTTCTTGCCCCATGGCTCCAAGACTACCGCAGATAAGGAGACCAGCATAATAATATAAAATAAAAAAGAAGTCAAATTGACCGGCAGTGGATTTGAAGTTGAACCCGAGATATTCCAAACGTCATGTCCAGAGCTATCCCGCGCACTTCACTATACTCGGACTATCTTGTATTAAAATTTGAGCATTATCAAGAGTTTCTGTTTAACAGTTCCGCTAGCTTTAAAGTAATTAATATTATTACAAAAGTTTGGAGATTCCTTAACACTTTTGTCACTTTGGACAATTAACGGTCTATATCAGATTAACTGTATTAGAATAGGAACAATCAGGACATAGGCTTTTATTTATTAAATCTCCAAGTACAAGAGTCATATTTTACCTAGGTATGCTAGGGCTATAGCGACAGAATAAGTATGTTAAAATTATGACATGCAGAAATTTTTTTAATGTGGCAGTAAACAATAAACAAAAGTGAATATAAACACAAAACATTACAAAGTCACATTAATTCTCACAACAATTTCAATATATATATATATATATTGAAATTGTTGTGAGAATTAAACACAGCGTTTTAAAAACTGTGTTGACAAATATTTTGAGTTCTGTGAAACAGCATTGGTTTTTTAAAAAGTCAATCATTGGGTAACCCAAATCTTATTACACTTAGTTAAATGTTTCTTTAGCATGTGCCGTTTGAAATGGGCAGTCTAAAACAAGATGTTCGACAGTTTGATCATCATGTCCACATGGTAAAAATATCCATCAATAGAAGGTATGTGAAATCTTTGAAAGTAAGATATAGCCTATTTATTTAATAAGTGTGAATCCAGCTCCATTTTTAAATAGGCCTAACTCTGGGTTTATCGTTTTTCTTATCTCATTAAAATTTACAACAGCTACTTAAAATCATCTTAAAATTATCTGAAAATATTCTTTGATGAAGCCTAAAATAAAAGTACTACTATAGCTACGCAGTTCTTGCAGTTTTTATTAATAAGGGAAATCAATTTTCTAAGGCTGTTCAGAAGAGTCCGATAATGTTAACTTCTGCAGCAGAAACTTTCATACTACTTGGAAACTTTTAACTCCTTCAAGGCAACCACAACTTGATAAACAAGCTGAAACTACACTGGAATTATTAAAGCATCATACACAAGATAGTGTATGGATGAAAATTCTCCAGTATACGCTTAATACGTCATAAACATGTGTTGTAGATGCCTAAGTGCAATTTTATTTAACGTAGTTGAAATCTCATTTATCTGTAGAAGTTTCCTAATTTAATCCTGAACAAAGTTCGAGTTTCACTCTTGACATATTTATACCATGATAGGACAGCTGCTAAAAAGGTGAGCACAAGATAGTAGGCTATATGCATAAATAGAGTGGAAGTGAATTAATATATATATATATATATATATAGAGAGAGAGAGAGAGAGAGAGAGAGAGAGAGAGTAACAAAATTCCATATACAAACTTGGAGGGTTTGTAGTGGAGATGAAGTGTAACTCTTTTTTTATGTGACAAATATCTGACAGGTTCTTCGTTGGGAGGGGTGGGCCAGTACAGTGGACACCACGTTCTCCTGATCTCAGTCCTAAGGATTGCTTTTTGTGGGGGATGTTGAAGCGTTTGATGTATGAAACACCGATAGGTGCTCCAATAGATAGGCCTACTCTGGTTGCCCGTGTGGCTGATGTTGCAGCAATTATTAGTGAGACATCTGGTTGTTTTGAACGTGTGAGACAATCATTTGCACGTAGATGCCAGTTGTGCATTAATGTAAACGGTCGATATTTTCAACAAAATCTGTAAAGCATTCAACACACGGCAGGTTGAATACGGTCACACCATCCACTGTCAAACCCTTTAAGGAACCCTAGCGGGGAAACGGAGAACCTGTCACGTCTTTGTCACATAAAAAAGAGTTTCATTTTATCTCCTCTACAAACTCTCCAAGTTTGTATACGGAATTTCTTTACATCCTGCATATAATTTTACTAGCAGGTGCCCGCGTCATCGCCCACGATTATTTATTCAATCGCTAGATTTTCTAATAATTTACTTAACATAAAACTAATTGAAACATTGTATTTATTAATGCTTAAACCTAAATCATTAATGAATGACAAAAACTAGTAATAGGCCTAATGAAAAAGCTAAATATCTGACTTCGAGGTGCAATTCAAGATTAGAACGGGAAAAGGACCTCAGGTACAAGTCCTGTGGCACAAAATACTCCACTCAGTGAGTTTTTCCAAATCGATCAATTTCTTCCCATTTAGGTGTACATTCATTATCCCCCTTCCGTCCATCTATGTTAAAAATATTCAGATCTCTGCGCCGCCTGGGAAAAAGACCTCAGATTCGAGTTATCTGAACCCTCACCGCCAAAATCGCTCAATGAATTTCGTCCAAATCGACCTATGTTTCACCATTTAGGCCTGCATTCATGATCCCCCTATTGTCAATGTAGGCCTAAGTAAAAAATCAGAACTCTGTGTGCCGTAATATCATAAACAAATGCATCAAGCAGAGCGGACTAACAAAATCGAAGCGATCGATAGTAAATTCGATGTGTTATGTTCAAAAGTCCCCCACCACATTTTAATACGGGTAATGAATGGGTGGTTCTAAAAGTTAATTCAGTGTAATAATCATAAATTATGTGCTTTTTAAACATGCATTAGGAACCTACTCTGCAAAAAGTAGAGAAAATAACATTTTTGTAGCCTTATTAAGGCGACGAAAAGTTGGATTTGCTTAATTTATATTCGAACCGTATAGTCGAACAAATAGATTAATAAGTTAATATCCTATTAGTATCTCCAACGGCGTGTGTAGAAACCAAAGTGGGATGGATAACAAGTTATTGAAAACAATGCTTTTTTGGAAAATAGTTTGTTTTCCTAAGTGAACCTGCCGCCCCACCAAGACCTTTTAAATTTACTTACTTGTGAAATGTCCTAAATAATAGTGAGCGAAATGTGAGGGGCATGTGTTTTGCTCAAATCTGCTGTAACTCACACTGTGTAAGTAATTTTCTTTTCAGTAGTTGAGATAATCATTTCTTACTTTTGTTATGGGGACGAAGGAGGCTGGATTTTTTGTTTTTGTTTTGTTTAAAAATACTTTATAAAATATTGATTCTTGGGGTCAAGAAATGTGAGTTTCTGGCCATAGAAAGTCAGGGATTCTTTTTTTAAATTTCTGTGGACACCCTGCAAAAACATTGGGTATTGTAGTGAAAACTCACTTTTTATACACTTTCGCTTTCTCAAAGGGTCCCCGACAGCAAACTAATTTTATCTAAAAGGATAATAAGAGGGGTTGACAGATAGTCCTTAGAATTTATAGAAGTAAATGTGACGTTAATAAACAGTACTGTGCGATAACTCTTTGAAGTATAGTACCGACACATGTGTTCCTGACGTATTCTGTAGGGCCACATTTTCTATGTTGTATTGTCCTATAGTTCCAGTAAGTTGCCTTGATTCTGTCAGAAACACTGTATTGGGAATTTTAACATATGGAAAAAATACATTAAGGATTATCCGTCTGTAAAAGCCTTTTGTCGATATTATTTAAAAGTTCCGTGATATGTTTGCTGAGAATCAGAATGTTCACTGCAATAACGTTATTTTTTTTAAGAATAAGTAATGCGTTTATAGTACATAAAATAAATATCGCGTACATTTAAAATAGTATTCCATAATACTGTTATAGTACATATTCCGTAAGGTCTAAATCTTTAATAAATATAACAATAATAAAATATTTTCCTAAGCATTCAAAATCAACAAATCTGAGTTACTAACTATACTTTTTGTGAAAAATGATATATATATTTTTCAAACTCCCAGTTTGTCGTTTCGGCTGTTAAGCCCGTCACACACTACCGAGATGTTCTCCGAAAATATTATTGTCACTGTTTGAATTTTGCGCACTGACTTCTAGCAGAGAACAAATATCTCTATAGCCTATGGTCTTGTTTGCCGTAATTTAGAATCATCTGATTAGTCTCTCAGTCTTTCCCGTTACTATTGTCGTATCCCAGGGCCCTATATTTATTCTGACACCTTTTACCCCGGGACACGATTTATCAGGATGGCTCAAAATATATATTTGCATCTTAACCACGAGGACAGGGGCAAGGAACGGAACATCTCCATGCGCAAATCACAAAAGCTAGTTTTACCCAAAATAACAAAATGACTAGGTTTATTAATATTAAAGTAAATTGAAATTACATAGTGTACTTACATACTGACTTCATGATGAATAACACACCAATTAAAAGAAACTTGCACCGGGGTGCTGTCGATCCAGTCGTGAAGAATGCAGAGTAGCAAGAGGGCCGAACTGGTCAGTCCGCCCGTTTTATAACATCGTGCGTCAATACGTCTATCCATTTGGCACCCATGACGTTTCAAACCAAAACTCCTTACTTGCAATTTCCTCTTCCGCGTATTTCTTAACTTTACTACTTTAAAATACTTATTTCGTATTTCGCAATTACTAGACTGTCAACCACCTTTGAAATGCAATTCCGCAAATCATCAACAAGTTATGAATACCTTGTGCAACGCTAAGTTGACACTTATATTTCCTGGTTTACCCAGCCCAATGTCTGGCCTGTTTGCGATCCATTTAGAGGGTCTGGTTTCCAAATTTTTAAGATATTACATCACTCCCCCCCTAGCTCGAATCCGCCTTAGCTGGATTCGAACGGGTGTGTGTGTATCCGTTCGTCGATTTGTTGATACTTTCCATTTATTTATTTCTTTATTTATTTCTTATTTTTAATATTGTGCTCGTTGTTGCATATCTGGGATGCTGTCTGTTGCTGCGTTGATTGCAACAGAGATGGTTGAGAGTAGCTAACACACTAAAATTTACTACGATTACTTTTCTCATTAATATTTTTTTTTTCTTTACAACGTCATGGTTACCCATGGGAACGAATTGACGCCTACACATTTTATTTAAATTAATCATGTTTTTTTCCCCCCAAAATAACAAAATGACTAGGTTTATTAATATTAAAGCAAATTGAAATTACATAGTGTACTTACATACTGACTTCATGATGAATAACACACCAATTAAAAGAAACTTGCACCGGGGTGCTGTCGATCCAGTCGTGAAGAATGCAGAGTAGCAAGAGGGCCGAACTGGTCAGTCCGCCCGTTTTATAACATCGTGCGTCAATACGTCTATCCATTTGGCACCCATGACGTTTCAAACCAAAACTCCTTACTTGCAATTTCCTTTTCCGCGTATTTCTTAACTTTACTACTTTAAAATACTTATTTCGTATTTCGCAATTACTAGACTGTCAACCACCTTTGAAATGCAATTCCGCAAATCATCAACAAGTTATGAATACCTTGTGCAACGCTAAGTTGACACTTATATTTCCTGGTTTACCCAGCCCAATGTCTGGCCTGTTTGCGATCCATTTAGAGGGTCTGGTTTCCAAATTTTTAAGATATTACATCACTCCCCCCCTAGCTCGAATCCGCCTTAGCTGGATTCGAACGGGTGTGTGTGTATCCGTTCGTCGATTTGTTGATACTTTCCATTTATTTATTTCTTTATTTATTTCTTATTTTTAATATTGTGCTCGTTGTTGCATATCTGGGATGCTGTCTGTTGCTGCGTTGATTGCAACAGAGATGGTTGAGAGTAGCTAACACACTAAAATTTACTACGATTACTTTTCTCATTAATATTTTTTTTTTCTTTACAACGTCATGGTTACCCATGGGAACGAATTGACGCCTACACATTTTATTTAAATTAATCATGTTTTTTTTTCCCCAAAATAACAAAATGACTAGGTTTATTAATATTAAAGTAAATTGAAATTACATAGTGTACTTACATACTGACTTCATGATGAATAACACACCAATTAAAAGAAACTTGCACCGGGGTGCTGTCGATCCAGTCGTGAAGAATGCAGAGTAGCAAGAGGGCCGAACTGGTCAGTCCGCCCGTTTTATAACATCGTGCGTCAATACGTCTATCCATTTGGCACCCATGACGTTTCAAACCAAAACTCCTTACTTGCAATTTCCTTTTCCGCGTATTTCTTAACTTTACTACTTTAAAATACTTATTTCGTATTTCGCAATTACTAGACTGTCAACCACCTTTGAAATGCAATTCCGCAAATCATCAACAAGTTATGAATACCTTGTGCAACGCTAAGTTGACACTTATATTTCCTGGTTTACCCAGCCCAATGTCTGGCCTGTTTGCGATCCATTTAGAGGGTCTGGTTTCCGAATTTTTAAGATATTACATCACTCCCCCCCTAGCTCGAATCCGCCTTAGCTGGATTCTAACGGGTGTGTGTGTATCCGTTCGTCGATTTGTTGATACTTTCCATTTATTTATTTCTTTATTTATTTCTTATTTTTAATATTGTGCTCGTTGTTGCATATCTGGGATGCTGTCTGTTGCTGCGTTGATTGCAACAGAGATGGTTGAGAGTAGCTAACACACTAAAATTTACTACGATTACTTTTCTCATTAATATTTTTTTTTTCTTTACAACGTCATGGTTACCCATGGGAACGAATTGACGCCTACACATTTTATTTAAATTAATCATGTTTTTTTCCCCCCAAAATAACAAAATGACTAGGTTTATTAATATTAAAGCAAATTGAAATTACATAGTGTACTTACATACTGACTTCATGATGAATAACACACCAATTAAAAGAAACTTGCACCGGGGTGCTGTCGATCCAGTCGTGAAGAATGCAGAGTAGCAAGAGGGCCGAACTGGTCAGTCCGCCCGTTTTATAACATCGTGCGTCAATACGTCTATCCATTTGGCACCCATGACGTTTCAAACCAAAACTCCTTACTTGCAATTTCCTTTTCCGCGTATTTCTTAACTTTACTACTTTAAAATACTTATTTCGTATTTCGCAATTACTAGACTGTCAACCACCTTTGAAATGCAATTCCGCAAATCATCAACAAGTTATGAATACCTTGTGCAACGCTAAGTTGACACTTATATTTCCTGGTTTACCCAGCCCAATGTCTGGCCTGTTTGCGATCCATTTAGAGGGTCTGGTTTCCAAATTTTTAAGATATTACACTATGTATCTGTTTTCAACACTGCAATGGCAATATTAGTTTTTTTCACATTAGGCCTACATTTTAAATAATTTATGTTTTATAGTCACTATCATAATAGATAGAAAAAATAAATATTTCTCCTGAATTTAACAGTCAATTCAATTAATTGTATGGAAATTTTCCATTTGTGGAAAACCAAAACATCCGAATAAAGTAAGAAGGACTCAGTAGGCCTATTATACACAGAGTTTTAATTTTTAAAGAATACAAGAATTTTTACAAGGAATCCAACAAAGTATTGGGTGATTCGATCATTTTTGCTTATGTCTGTACTATTTAGGTACTATTTTAGTCTTCGCGGCTCTCTTTTTCCCTTTTCGAATTTTGTGGTGTAATGCATTTTTTAAATTTGTATTTGTTCTATAGACTATGTAAATGGTGTCTCAGATTTTTTACCGGATTTTGGCTATACTTAGTATGCTTATTCCAAATATGTAAACAGTTTTTCTCTACCAGCTCTACTTTTATATAGATTTTATTCGTGATCTCTTAGTCTAGCGAAACAAAATCTTGCTTGATAATATAGCTAGTGAAGGTTCTTGACCATACTTTGGACACGTAGGACGAAAACTGTACGAAGTACAGTATAACTAAAAAGTTGGATTATTTTTTTGCCCTCAAATTACCAGCTTATAAGACATAAATGACCGTACAATTTGTGATAATATTAATTTTTTAAAAGACCCCATGTTATAATGTTACTGTAGTGTTAATGAATGTTAATGTGTTGTTTTTTTCTTCACATGATTTAGAAGCCAAAAATAGGCACTGTTTTTTTTATTTGTATTTAAAAGCTAAAAATAGGCATTTTTTTTATTTATATCACATGTAAAATGGGATAATATGCATAATGGTAATACCATATCTCACAAATAGGGAAAAACTAAAGGGACATTTGGCATCAGCGACCTAAATATACCCAAGAATAAGTATAAATTCTAAGGCACCAAAATGGCTGTCTGTGTAATTTATTATTGGCTCACACTAACTAACTTATTCTATAGTGTGCTGTGAGTGATAAAGAACAGATAAGTATTTTCTGAACATCTAATTAGTACGTGTGGGCGGGTGTAAGGAGTTTCAGAGAATAATAGAACTTGGATTCCGTAAATCACATGTAACGTCATTCTGTGCTGAAATATGAACCTATAACTTATCACCCTCTCCCATAAATCGAGTATAGAGTTCTCACGACGGAAAAATCGGTCATAAGAGGAAGAGAAACCAATATAATTCCTTTTTGCAGAACCAGTCAGTGATGATCGAAAATACAGTGTTAGAAACGATTGTTTATAGCCTACAGATAGGAATATAAATTTACAATCGAAAATGTGACTGCAAATCCTCTAGCAGAATTTCATTGATTCCTAGGGGAATGCAAACGACACAACTTTTTGCTTGACCTCAGCATGTATAGACATCGCATTTTGGTCCGGAGTGAGGTTTTCATTGTCCTCAATGGAACACTGCGGGTATCTGCTTTTATAGGTCTCAGTGCTCCCTAAAGGGATCGTGATTTTGGGTGTGGATAAAACTCGCCGACTCATAAACGGGAATCGTAAACTTCTACTAGTCGAGAAACGCTGAATCATGTACATATTCTTCCAATATGGCCTTCGTTTAAATCCCAGACGTATATTAGAGTTAAACAAGTAATAATGCATCTCGACTAAGTGGTTGTATTAAGTTATTTTTTACTCTGCATTTGCTTAGTTTATTATTAGTTGTATTACAATATATATGATCATTATTCCTTCTGATGATTGTATTGATTCTGAAATAAAATTTTAAAGAAAACCAAAATTTCTATAAATAGAAAGTTAAATTATGTTGATAAATGTTGTAGCTACTGTTTCTTAATTCTTAAATAAAATTAGCAATGACCCTTTCGGGTAGAGCTGCTTACCTCGTATTTATAACATAAACAAGGAAAAAACATACATTTCAATTTTATAAAAATTTACAGAATTTTCTGCAAGAAATATATTCCGGGACTAATCATTGTTGAAGTGGTTTTAAATGTTGTGTGAGAAATTGAGTCTGGTCTGCGAGGGAGAATCAAATGAAAATCACAATTAATTTTTTTCCACTATTTTTCTGCAGGAAGAATGTTTGCTTGTTCATTATTTTTCTACATAGTCCCCTCCCAGTTCAATGCACTTATGCCATCAGATAGGACTACAGATGTGGAAATCTGATGGTGCCAAACCTGGCAAGTATGGCAGATGTGGGAGGCACTTGAAGCATTTGTCGTCGATGGTTTTCATGGTTGCACGAGCAGCATGAGAACGGGCGTTATCACGCTGAAGAAAAACACCTCCTGTCAGCAACCCCCTTCGATTTGTCACCATCAGATTTCCAAATCTGTGGTCCGTTAAAGGATCTTCTTGGAGGGCAGAAGTTCAGATCGCATGAAGACGTCCAATAGATGGTGCAGGAGTGGCTACAGCGTCAACCAAAATAATTTTTCTCATGCGGTATCAAAGCTCTTCCTATCCAATGGCGTAAGTGCATTGAACTGGGAGGGGACTATGTAGAAAATAATGTACAAGTAAACATTATTCCTACAGTAACATAACGGAAAAAATAATTGTTGTTTTCAATTTGATTCTCCCTCGTATATTATAGTAAAAAGTCACTGACTCTATGTATTCCAAGTCCTCAAAAAGAAATGGGCAATGAAGCTAAGATCCCGTTGCTGTCTACTAGTCGTATGTTTAAAATTAATTCCAACAATTCCTCAACAAAGCATCAGCTTCTCGAGTGAGAAATGGAAAAAGGCATGATGGAGTTGAACGAATATAGTAAAGCCAATTTAGGAATGACAAAACAGTTATTTAGAAGGAAGTAAGCAAGCAATGTAGGAAGAAAGGGAGCTGAGTATATCAAATAATTTGTTCATCGTCTCCAACTTATCTCTAAGATATGGCTCAACAGCCGGAAGGAAAATGGACAACCAAGTCGGACTTAGATAATACTGTCCTCGTCTGTGTCGCCTGAACCCCCCCCCCCCCCCCGTAATATCTAGTCAGGGGATCCCCTCCATTGTGATTGATCAGTATGTGTGGTTCAGAGTGCTAAATCCCTTTCTTGTAGACATTGGAGGAAAAACCGTTAAGGAAAAAAACAAATTAAGTATAACTACTCACTCTACATTCCTATAATTTAGACTTTAGACTGACATGACGTAAATAATTCAAACTTACATAAAATGATTTTGCACTCGGGTGACTCTTGATATAAATTCATATTTCTTCATTGCTGTTACATAAAACTATAGTACAAGCCTAATATTGGGGTGAACAGGGAAATTATGTTTTTTCTTAGACAAGTTACCATGGCAACCATGTTTTGGTTTGTTTGCAAGACTTCAGCTGCTTCTTCTGTTATTGGTGTCAATCATTCGTTACATATACCATAAGATCTAGACAGAGAGAGAGAGAGAGAGAGAGAGAGAGAGAGAGAGAGAGAGAGGGAGAGAGAAGGGGGATAGTGTGGTCTGTATGATAGAGAAAAAGGGATAAGAAGATAATTTTATAAAAGGAAAAATATATAAATGAGAGAACGGACAGGGACATTGATTTTTGCACAACAGGTACTGTAATTATTTTCATAACTCCACTTACATCACCATGTGAACTTCCATGCGGAACTTACCGTTAATCTTGGGGTAAAACTACGTAATTGCATGCCATGTAAAACTTCACTATCGTTATTGTTGTATTGTTAATTAATAATGATATTATTACATACAGGGTGTTTATGAATAACACCGAAATATTTTACCTCTGTATAGAGGGGACATAGACAAGCAACTTTAAGTGGGAGATTTTTGCTCTATGGATTCAATTTTTCCTGTTACAGCATAAAATATCCCAGGGCATGCCGCCACTAACTTCTAACATTTGAAAAAAAATTAAAAACAAAGGAACTTCTTTCTTAAGACTGGAGTTATGAATAAAAACTAACGCAGTGGCGGCCAGTCATGCGATTAGTCTGTAAATTTTTCAGATTATGGAAACACTAAATTATGATATAGTTGTTGATGAATGATTAAGAATCAAGTTTTTATCGATCACCAAAAAGACATGAAGTCAATATAATGGAAATTTTAACCCTATTTCGCTTCATTATTGACTTACGAGCACCAAACTGTAATGACTTTAATGCCCTGCAGTATACTCATTTTACGTCTTAGAGCAAAAGTCCCCTAATAAAAGTTCCTTGTCTATGTCCCTGTATACACAAGTAAAATATTATTCATCAACACCCTTTAAATGTGACAAACTAGAAATACAGTAAGTTGGTAGAATCTGTTCCATTTCAGTTGAAACATGGCCTATACTTATACAGGAAGAATAAATCATTACAACAGTTTTTATTATTACTATTATTATTATTATTATTATTATTATTAATCGAAGAACTTATTACGTGATTTATTAAATTAACTTACATGTTATAAGGGTGTTTTCTTTCTTTCATGACAAAATTTAATTATCGAATTCGGGGTTTTTCTCTAGCAGATTGTACTTGCATATGTGTGTTCATATGTGAAAATGTGTATGAGTTCTTGGCGGATAAGGAAATGGAATTTGTTCATTTATCTTGACTTCTTGACAGAAAAGCGGATTAATATATCAAACTGCTTGCTATAAACTTCTCAGGCATTACAGAGCACAATAGATTCCATCCAAATAATCCAAAGTCCATCTTCAGCTCTTGGAGAAGTTCAACTTTCTCACGAAGTTTTAAAGTTTCAGCATGTCTCTACAGAGAATCATGGATCCATACGTGCTCCGATTTTAAATCTTTCCTTTGTCACTACTCGCTATGTGAATTTTCCGGTGGATCAAACACATCTTCATGTTAAAAAAAAAACTATAGAACAAATGCCAGCGATATTTGTTCTCAGCGAAACAATTCCTTGTATTACTAGTTTACTACACCCAGTGAACCTAACACATTAATTAACACATTAACCATTGCATAATCGTCAGTAATTTGTCCTTCGCACCACAGAGAGCTTTTTCTTCTTCTTCTTCTTCTTCTTCTTCTTCGTCTTCCTATTATTATTATTATTATTGTTTTTTTTATTTATTTATTTATTTATTTATTTTTTTTTTATTTTTTTTTTTTTTTTTCGCATGAGCCCATGTAGGACTACGCAAAGTACTTAGAGGCGTTTATGTGTTTTCCTTTGGCTCCATATTGCTTTCATCCTTTGGCTGTGAGCTTCCTTCCTCTCGTTTGTCCATGTTGTTCCAGTTTTTTCTTCGGTCTGTCCTCTTGGTCAACTTCCCACTTATGCACCTTAATTCTAAAGCTATATCTTTTCAATATATCTTCTGGAGTAATTTCTGCCAGTTTTAAGTCATTTTTTACTTCATCAAGCCATTTCATAGTAGCCTATCTACTTTTGCTTTGCTACTGCTTTCATACAATTCCAATATTTGTTTTGTGAACCTATTTGAATTCATTCGTTTAATATATCCATAAAATTTTAACCTTCGTTTTCTGATATCACTATGAATGACTGTATATGTTCTTATTTCCTTTTTACTCTTAAGTCTGTATTCTTCACCTACGCTTCGTGGACCTAACATTTTTCTTATAATTTTCCATTCTTTTTTAATTATACTTTCTACATCTGTTTTTCTGTTCAAAATTAGAGTTTCGGCTCCGTAAAGGCACTCGGGTTCAATTACAGTGTTATATTGTCTCAATTTTGTGTATTTAGACATGCACTTCTTATTATAGATGTTTTGTGTAAGCCGATATGCTGTCTCCATTTTTTGGCATCTACTTTTGTTTGCTTTAGTTTCAATTCCATTTTTTTAAATTATTTCACCAAGGTGTTTAAATTGTTATTATTATTACTCTTTATCTGACTTTTCCCTCAACCTTGTGAGTACATTTACTCGGTCCACGCCACGCGGACCTTATAGGACTGCGACCCGTCGGGGGAGGGAGCTTCTATCACGTACATACTATTTTTGGTCAGACAAGGACTTGTAAGGCGTCCCTCAGCCTAATACCAGGGCCATATTCGAGACAACACGAATACATAGGACGATACACTCCGGTCCCACACACACTCATTCCGAAACAAAACGTCATTGACTTCCATGGTAGATTGTAATATTGGCCCATGTGGTCAGCACTCCGAATCATGTGACTGTTATTAGAGGTTTTCTGCATCTGCTACCCCTTTGTCAACCGATTCGTCACTTGTCAACATGAGTCTGAGTGCACCCCGTACCAGAACTCCCTACAACAAAATCTGTAGAGACATTTGAGATAGAATCCGTAGTCAGCATCTCTAGCATTCTATTAATGAAGTTGTCATCAATAATTTCATTATTTCCTTCACTGATTGGATAATTTCCATAGAATTCAGAACTTCTTGTGTCAATATTTTGACCATGCTGCTACAACTACCATATGCTTATTAGTACGAATGAGTAAAATAGGCCTACTGGGTATCCACAACTCAACCTTACAATGATGCTCAATTTTCCTTTCCGGTTTTCTGCCTAAAGTCGTTTGGACGGAATTCTATGAATAATGTCCTCTTTTTGTCACATCTATTCATTTATATTTTTTCAATCCTAATGTCTGGAATACCGGAGGCAATGCATTTTGTCAATGTCCGTATTATTTCGAATTGAATGAGGAGAGACGTCAAGAGGAAACAGACTCATTACTTATAACTTATTAATCATGAAAGAAGAGCTGCGCTGAAAGACATCAAGTACCTGTGTAAGACATTTCTCATTGGCTTGTCAGAAATTGATTGCTGGAAATTGGCTTCGTGCCATCATCTCGTTTCTACCCTCCTCCTCCAATCTACTCAGTCTTTTCAAATATCCTTCCGTAATTTCCGGCTAGAATTCGTCCCTGTATGACACCGTGACAGGCATACAACACTTAATTTTACTGCTTCATTTAAATTCTCACTTAAATATATATATTGCAAGATTGGAAATGTTAACAGAGTGAAAAAACTAGGTTAAATAGTAGGCTACAGTTCAGGCGCTCTTCCGGTGAGTACATGTCGCCCAGTTGACAAAAAAAAATAGAAATATAATAAATATGTAGGAAAAATCACACCTTACATATTTTAAAATAAAATGTAGAGGGCATCTTAGTTTATAATTTAATCTATATATGGAGACTGGTAATATATATATAGAGTGTTTCAAAAATACTTTTACAAACTTCGGGCATGGTTCCTTACAGCAAAAGAAGGAAAAAAGCTCATATGAACATATGTCCCAATAATCCTTGTTTTCTCGTTAGGAACTGTTCAACACATTGGTACACTGATAACGTGCCAACACACAAAACTCATAACAAATGCTCGAAATGTCCTCCTCTTGCTTCTAGACAGGCATGCACTCATCGAATCATGGACTGTCGCACCCTTTCAAATACTCCGGGATGCTGTTGAATGGTTCCGCAGACTTCCATGACACGTCGATGAAAAGTTTCTTCATCCAGGATGTCTGCTTCATAAACCAAAAGTTTAAGGTGCGCCTAGAGATAAAAATCAAAGGGATTGAGGTCGGGAGAACGTGGAGGCCATGGAATCGTGAATAACGAGTAAACAAGGATTATGGGACATACGTTCATATGAACTTTTTTCCTTCTTTTGGTGTAATGCACCCATGCCCGAAGTTTGTAAAAGTATTTTTGAAACACCCTGCATAAATAAAACTAGTAGAAATGTTCGAGTACATTTTTCTATTTATCTAGACATTTTTATCCAGTATTTCTGAAAGACTGTAATTGGGTGGGTTACAAAATAAAAAGGTTTTGTTTGAAAACGCGATACAGTGTGTTTCTCTATTTTCAAAAGAATAAGACTTTTTAAATGCTTTTCCTCTTATAACTTGAGGGCAATTTGTTATTGCTTGTTATCATTTTCATATTGGAGTCGACAATAAAATGCATTTCAAGATTTCACCAGAATTCATGGACTGATGTCTCCTGAGTATTAAAAAACCCGGTACCTGAAAAATCTATTTTTACATGCTTGTCTTTCTGTCTGTCTGTCTCTCTTCTATGTGTCTGTAACCAGCTTAACTCGAAAACAGATAATCATAAAACAAAATGAAATTTAATTATATTCGCTCAAAACAACTTGCGAGGCAACCTTATTTCTATGCTGTATTGTGAAGCAAGATCCATCCGTAGGAGAGTGAATGACAAATCTTTTGCTCCACTCAATACACATTTCGCTTTCGGGCATTGAAATTGACGTGTCAGATTTTTTTGTTGAGTTCTATTACTGCAGGTTTGAAATTCTATGCACATCTCTTGAGATCCAATTATAGCGGTCCAGATCTCGCTGCGATCTGCAAATTGTTCAGTTCCAGCACTGTAATCCCTTAAGGTTTCAAATCAATGTTTCAATGTCGAACTTCAGAGACTGCCATTAACCTGTTCAAGATGGTCAGCTACGTCAGTAGAATATCAAATATACCCTTCCTTCTAAATTTGTCTGTAGTAGAATGTGAAGCAGCGAATACAAACGATCCCTGGTTTTTCTGCAGCTACAGCACTTATAAGGCATTTTATGTTTATCCTCTTCCAGATATGACTATCTCGCTCTCCTTTTCCCTCTATTTCCCTCTCTTTTTACTTGCACATTCTGTATCTATGCCTATTTCTGAAATATTTTTCTTAATTTTTCTTTAATTCTTATCCCATTAAATAATGTCATGAAGGAATTTTATCCACCAGATTATTATTATTATTATTATTATTATTATTATTATTATTATTATTATTATTATCTATTTTTATTCTTAATGCATTAACATTCCAAGAACAATAATATTTTACACTGATCTCATTGCAATCCTATTTATAAACAAGTACAGAAATAGAAATGAATTTGAGGATTTCAAGTGAAAACAATATCTAAGAAAGATTATTAATCAAAATAGAATTTAAGTGAACGAAAATGGTATAAATGCAAATAATCTGGTGATCCTCATAAAAGTCACTACAATGGAAGAGGTTCAACTAAGAGAATGACGAAAAAAAAAGTAATTTGGAGGGAGGTAAATGACGTTGAAAGATAAAGGGGAAGTGAAGTAAGATGGATTTTTAAGAATGGCCAAATGATATCCGGGGACCACAAGGACCTAAAGTCAAGCAAAAATCGTATCTTAGGTGAGAAAAACCCGAGATAATTCTCCATCTAAGTAACTTGTCCTGACCGGGAATCGAACCAGGGCCCGCTGGGTGAAAAGAGCGTGCGCATCCCCTGCGCTACGGGAGTGGACAATCGGCAGTAGCTTTCAAATTAATTTACTTATATGGCAGTGTTCTGATAATATAACAGTGAAACGTGTTACTGCTCTATATGTTCTAAAAGCACACATCGTCTTTATCTTTTATGTTATTTTGTATCGTAAACATTGTTTTACAGAACTCTCTCTCCGTTTATGTAAAATTTCATTTTACGTGCTGAGACTTTTTTTTTTTTTTTTTTTTTTTTTTTTTTTTTTTTTTTTTTTTTTTTTTTTTTTTTTTTTTTTGTTATGATGAAAGTTAAATATATTTAAGTACCATGTCGCCATCTGGTCCCATGCTTTACAATGCCTGAGTCCTTTGTGGTAAAGAATGAAGTGCTAACACGTTATAGAGATTATAGAGCATATCATCAGATGTCACTGTCGTTCTCTTCTCTTTCATACAAATTAATAATTATCCAATTCGTTCATTTTAACCACCGAGAATACATTATTCCTACTACTACCATTTATCCTGTTACTTTTAATCATTTACAATTCAAAATAGTTAGTATAAATAACTATTTTAGCAATAACAAATAATATTAAGGTAGAAGTTAAGTGTAGACTAAAATCAGGAAATGCTTGTTTTTATGCAGTTCAGAAACTCTTATCTTCTAGTCTTCTGACCAGAAATGTAAAAATAAAAATTTATAAGACTATTATCCTGCCGGTTGTACTATATGGATGTGAGACATGGTCTCTTACTTCAGAAGAGTGTTCTAAGGGTGTTCGAAAACAGGGTGCTTAGGAAAATATTTGGGCCAAAAAGAGATGAAAATTGGAACTGGAGAAAACTGCATAACGACGATCTTCATAACCTGTACTCTTCACCGGATACAGTAAGGGTAATTAAACCACGGAGGATTAAAGTGATGGACATGTTGCGCGCATGGGGGAGGAAAGACATATCTCAATAGTATTGACTTAGAGACCCGAAGGAAAAAGACCACTTGGAAGACCTAGATGTAGGTGGGAAGACAATATTATAGATTTATGGGAAGTAGAATTTGCGAGGGATGATTGGATAGAGTTAGCACAGAATAGGGTTGAATGGCGGGCTCAGGTAAGCGCTGAAATGAAACTTCGGGTTCCATAAAATAGATAATATGTATTCCTTTATCTTGCTGAGGAATTGTCTATTGCTATTGATGAAGTAAGTTTATCCTATATGCCGCATATTAACGTACACTTGTGGTTTATCGTGAGTGTTAGAAGGTTCACTCCATTTCTTAAATACCAAGATCAGTATTACGTTGGGTTAAATATTTTCTTACTTTTCTCAGTGTCTGAACAGCTGCACTAAACTTTTCAATCCTTCCTTGGATTCCCACAGTTTGTCGAAACTTCCAAACATACTCTCTTATTGCACTTTTAATGTCGGTGGGAACCAAGTAGTGTGCAAATGCTCTAGCACACAACATAACAGTATTAGATAGGTAGTATCGTAACCACTTGAACACAGTATTTGAAATGCTTTTTATTGGAATGGACTAAATCCTTCTTAGGCAATGGGGTTAACCGTAATTTGTTGGCAAACACATGTGAAACACGTAGCTAGCAAAATTAGCAAATCAGTATTTATGATCAGATTATTAAAGAATTATCTGAATTTAGAATCTCTACTGAAGGTGTACTGTGCATATGTTTACAGCCATCTTTCATATGGTCTTACCTTATGGGGTAACCACTCTTCTGCAGAAAGATTATTAATTTTACAAAAAAGATGCATTAGATTAATATGTGGAGCTTCAGCAAAGACTCACTGTAAACCACTCTTTGTCAGATTAGGTGTTCCTACTTTGCCATCAATGTACGTTCACGAATGCCTTCTGTATGCTAAGACGAATCTATCTACTTTTACCACATGTTCCGCTGTTCATAATTATAATACCAGGACCAGATCTAATATATATACGGATAAATGCAATTTTACTTTGACACAAAAGAATTTTGATTATATTTCTAAGAAATGTTTTATATTATTCCTTTGCGTCTTAGGAACTTGCCTGTTGGACAGTTTAAGAAGGCAGTCCGTACTACATTATTGGCTAACCCTCTGTATAGTGCACGAGAGTTTTATAATGTAAATTGGTTTTAAGTTATATTGCTACTGTATATTATTGTAATTTCTTTCCTATGACCACTTGGTCTTTTGAAATAAAATATCTATCTATTCAAATTTGTTCAATATCGTTAAATAGCCTATTGTATTTGTTTACTTTTTTACGCAATACTGGGATAAAACACCTGTCAAATTTCCACGCGAAATGCTGTTTTACACTTCGTGAGACAGAAAGCGTAATTTCTGAGATAAAAGTGTGTCGATATGCTTATTTTTACAATTTTTTTTTTTGCAATTTTTATTACCATAAGGTTTTGTTACATGTCTATACAATTTAAAACTCTTTATACTACAATAATCGCCGGAATGGTCTTGTGGTTAGCGTCGCTGACTACAGATCCGTCGACCGGGTTCCATCCCCGGTACCTCCTCGGATTCTGAGGTAGGGAGGTCTGGTAAGGTTGCACTCAGCCTCGTGATTCTAATTGAGGAGCTACTTGATAGAGAAGTAGCGGCTCTGGTCATAGAAATCACCATTAACGGCCGTGGGTGTCGGCATGCTCATCACATGCCCCCAATCCTGCCGTCTGCCTATGGTAGAAGACGCAGCGGTCGGGTGGTAGGCTTTGTCCCTTCTGGGATGTTGGCTCCACGGAGTTAAGGTGCTTTGCAGATGACAAGTCCTATGTCCTTCAACTGCATAGATACGCGGTCCAATCAGAGACGGCGAGACGGAGGGAAGACTCTCACTGCTAGCGGCAGTCTTTTAGCCCGTACACGTGATTGGCGGTGAAGGAAAAGGCTTCTCATTTGAAAAGTACTGTAGTTAGTTATACTACAATAGTTGTCCTTTCTTGAGTATCAGTCCGCAGCTGCTGAAAGCTCGAGTATAGGCCTATTTATCCCATTCACTGCACTAGAAACCGACGCACAGGTTTGTAAATGTAAGATGTTAGAATGAAATCATTTATAAATTATTTTCACTGTACCCATTCGAAAATAAGACAATATTAACTGTCATTTTAACGACTCATTGTGGAATTAAAATTCTTTCACATATGACATGTGTAGGCTAAGCTGAATATATATAGCAAGATTGAAAAATTCAATGTCGTATCGTGGTTTTGAACCACAGATCTTCGGCTCTCCATGCCGCTGCTCTATCTCTTGAGCTGCACTGGCAACTTGTCAGTAAAACACATTAAATTATTGTGTTAATGCAGTTAACTAAATTTACTTTCAAAAACTCGAAAGCAGCTACTTCAATAATCCAAGAATCTTGTGTATGTACAGTTAAGTTCATAAGTTTTTAAATCATTAATAAATTGATACATTCCAAATAGAGATAAAAATACATGTATTAACTTACCTTGGGGTACGCCGTAGCGTAGTGGTCGAGACGCTTCGCTACAAACCGGAAGGTCGCGGGTTCGATCCCCGATGAGGTCGTGGGAGTATTACTATTGGCCTAATCCTTCTGGTGGCACCATGGCCCTATGGTCGACTCAGCCTCTAACAGAAATGAGTACCAGGAGCAATCCTGGGGTTAAAATGCGGCCGGTGCGTAAGGCTGACAACCTTACCACCTTCTTTTTCCAAATGTTTAAAATCTGGGAGCCTCAACCTCCTGGAATCCTCTGGGCCTATATAGGGAACACTTTTTTACTTTTACTTTAACTTACCTTAGTTGTAGTCCTATGGGCATTTGTTTAATTGTGTTTTAACCTGAAATAAATCCCTCAATTAGGAAGTCTAGGAAAGGCAGACATTCTTGGGTATATCGTTTCAATTTACTTCAATATCCTCTCAACTATCTTCCTCTCCAAATTAAGAATTTTGTTGAAATCTTCGTATTTCAAGGGCCATGCGATAACAAGGTACAACTTATTGTGACACTGAAATAGTGACAAACTGATGATTTTTAAAACTTTATTTATCAATTCATGTGGACATGAAAATATGACATTGAATAACGTGACACATTCGTAAGACGCTCAGATATCATTCCAGTTACACAATTTTTCACTCGTACTTCCACCACTCTACATATTGAATCGACATTCAGCACACACATCTCATTATGTACACAAATAATTTGACGTTTTTTTCGCATGGATGACAAATAGAAATATCACATATTCATAAATTGTGTATCAAATATTTTTTTATTCGTACATAAAGACTTTGGAATTCTGTAATTAGAGCAATTTTTTTTTTCTGTCCAGGCCTCAAGTTTCCTCTAATTAACGTGATACTGTTTTCTTTTAGTCACTTTACTTTCAGATTCAGCTTGTAGGAAACATACACACATAGGACTCGGAATTCCGTGATCCAAGAGGTCTACAAATATTCTTACTATATTGCGTAGAGACTAGGATATGTGGTGAAATAAAAGGAACAAAATCGTGGGATAAAATGCTCAAAACGTTAAAATAAAATACTCAGAACAGCAAAATAAAAATAAAGGAATGACCAGTCATATGGAATTACTATTGCTTTTCTATTTAGATAATCATAATTATCAATTTTCATAGGTACCGGTGAAAGAACAGATGACACTGAAATGAACATAATTACGATTATTTTACGTAGGGTAGCATAAATTATAGAAATTATTGATGTTCCAGTTGAAAATTTCGTGGTTACCGTTATTCCCAGAAATCCGAGCCTCTAATATTGCGCGAAAAACATGTTACAAAGAAGCAAAAACATATCTTACAATAAGTATTCCTGAAATGCAATTACTGTACAAGTTCTGAGAATATTCTTAATTTGTATCGAAGTAATCAACTCACCTCAAGTTGAAGGAAACATTATAACAACAATGTTTTCTTCGAGGATGTTCGGAAATTATTAAAATAAATTCAAGGAGACGCACGGCTCTTCTAACACGAGTGTTCAAATGGTCCACTACAAGTGAGATTCGGTTGTGTTTTCAATTGAAAACCATTTTACATCATAACAATGGCGGTATTTCAGTTCGGTTTGGATAATTTCCATTTTGGGAAAATATGTGATAAATAAATTGATTCATTGAGCGTAAAGACCCATTTTATTAAATAAAACATTTTTTAATGTATGCCATGAATAGAACATCAAAGAATTTCGGTACATCGATATCAATTGGTGAAATAATTGTTTTTTAATAATTATAACATGTTACTTTCTAGAATTTATTTAGGAATAAAAATTCATGGGGCCAGTATTTTATTCATAACCATTTTTCAGAACTAATGAAGAGTAGTACAGTTCCTTTCTCTACAGACCAATTTATGCATTTATATTACCATTAAAGAAGAGTGTTGTCATGCTTAAAAAATCCAGGAGTAGGTTTAGTAAGTTAGGAAGATCTGACCTAAATAATATGTTAATCCGAGCCTTATTCTATGCCGCTTTAGATGTAACTCAACTATTTTTTAAAGTTACTTCAATCATCCTTATTATCATTTTAAATTTAATTTTATCTTAATGTTAGTGATATTAATAATAATAATAAAAGAATATGAGTTTTGAGAAACAATTGCCTACGTAAATTAACAATAAATAATTGTATTGTGCACATTCTGTACAGGTAGGGGGAAAAAAGCGGACCGACTAAAATATCTAAGTTGCCGATATGAGCCACTGCACATGCCTAGCGGCATTCACAGGATAGCAGGGAATGTATGGAAATTTGTTCTAGTTTCGACTGTTGACTTAGCCCATTTCGAAACCCAGAATATGGTTTCTAATCGTATTGTTTTATAACTGAATTTATTAATTATTATTATTGTTATAAAATACTAACCCAAATTATATTATATTCAGCTACAAGAGTCGGTCCGCTTTTTTCCCCCTACCTGTACATTAAAATTGCATTGTAGACTAATCCATTAATATTGCTATATATTAATTTTGCACTATAAATATAGTGCGTGTGCATTATTACCTTAAAACTGCATAATGAATCTTTTTTTTTTTTTTTTTGTAAATCCCTTCGCTCAGTATGACTGGCATTCACCTAAAGATAATATATTTTTTTTCTAAACGAATGGTTCATATTATATTTGAATTTGTCATCCACTTTTCAGATCATCTTTATTATAGATTGCCTTCCAAACCAACCATCTGATGTTTACTTGAATTTAAAACATCGTCTGGGGGCTCAATGGTTTCGAAAGCTCTCTATAACCTATAACAGCTATCTATAAACTTTTTTCTACCAGAATCAAGAAAACGTATTGACAGATACCTGAAAATAAGTTTTTAAACAATTCAAAATGTATATTTACATTTTTTAACTTTCACCTTCTGATATTAAATTAGCATTATAGGGGCATTCAAGGCTCGTAAGACGGATTGAGGAGGTACTTGATAAAGAAGTAGTGGTTCCGGTTCAGATAAGCCAGTAACAGTCATGGGAGTCGACATGCTGACCACATGCCCCCGTCCTGCCATTTGGTAGATGACGCATCGTCTGGTTGATAGGCCTAGTCCCTCAAAGAAATGTAGCGCCATGGAGTTTAGTTTAGTTTTAGGCAACTTATTACAAAATATAATATTCACATTTGTAGCCTACTATGTTTTAAATACCGTTGTCAAAAAGTAAACTCGGTGAATATATTGCTTTGAAAATGAACTACTATGGGCTATACCTTAAAATCTCTAGAACACCAATTCTTTCTTTAGTTTAAAATGTTTTATCTTCCTTCTTTCTTTCTCTTTCTTTTCTCATTATTTCTTTGATTCTTTCTGATTAGTTACATTTGTTCACTTTTCACAACCTAATTTGCTAATCAGTATGGACCTATCGATCTATCGACCTATACAGGGCGTTAATGAATAACACCGAAATATTTTAAATGTGTATAGAGGGGACATAGACAATCAACTTTTATTAGGAGACTTTTGCTCTATGACGTAAAATGTGTATGCTACAGGGCATTAAAGTCATTACAATTTGGTGCTTATAAGTCAATAATTAAGCGAAATAGAGTTAAAATTCTCATTGAATTGACATCATGCCTTTTTAATGATCGATAAAATCCTGATCCTTAATCATTCATCAACAGCTATATCATGACTTAGAGTTTTCATAATCTGCAAAATTTATGGACTAATCACATGACTGGCCTCCATTCCATTAGTTCTTTTATTCATAACTACAGCGTTAACACGAAGTTCCTCTGTTTTGCATTTTTTTTCAGATGTTAGAAGTCAGTGGCGGTCATGGCCTGGGATATTTTATGCTGTAACAGGAAAAATTGAATCCATAGAGCAAAAATCTCCTAATAAATGTTGCTTGTCTATGCCCTTTCTATACACAGGTAAAATATTTCGGTGTTATTCATTAACACCCTGTATATCTAGTGTAATGTACATTTTATGACGAGTATACTTTAGAAACTTCCGGTATAAAGCAAACTGCTTTAAGTATCAAATGTTTACCCAAAAGTGTACAACGACGAAAAACAAGATGATAATCTTTCTAAAAGACATTGGAAGGAACATAAAAACCTCAGTCTAATCAAACATTTAATGTCAATACAACAAATCTCCCCGAAAAGACATTTAACGACCAGATTTTATGAGCCAAGTTTACACATCGACTGGGATTTCAACATAGCTATGTACCATGTTGTGACTTTCCGCTGCAAGAAATTCCTATGGGAACGTCCAGCTATTATGCGTCCTGTCTATTTTCATTTACGGTAACTTTTTAATACTAATAGGTATAAAAGTTTAAAAAATCAAAAGCTATAATTCGCAAGACTTTAAGAAAGGAAGTAAAAAGGTTTTGTCTACATATTCACTGTACTACAATAAAAGTGGTTTCTCCGACACATGACGAAATTTACCAGCGTTTGGAAACAGTATAAACAACTTTTAAAAACAACTTTTTGCATGTAGGTTGAAGAAGTTACCGTTAAATTGTTTTGAACTATGTTACTATTTAACAAGTTCACTGTAATATAATTTTGCTATATTTAATTAGGCCTATTTTAGAATAGATAATATACCTGTATATGTTGATGACGTTTCAGACGTTATTTCAATGAACTTTGATAGCAAAATTATTAAGTCAAAAGTACGAGTTTTCCGGGGAATATAGTTAGCGTTCTTTCTCTTGATATCTCTATTGTTTTCTACATTCCGTAATATAATTATATAAGCAATTTTCTCAAAATATAACTAATGCCAGTATCAGAAGGTGAAAATTCACAATTTATTATACATGTATTTTTTATTATAATTCATTTATTCAATGCTCATTCAATTAATAGTTGGTATTTCTACACAATAAATGCATTTTATTCTCTTTAACAATTATCGATGTTTTGTTCATCAACCATTAGACTATAAATGTGTTAAAATTATTCGAATTTTCTTCAAAATAACCATGAATTACTACTCTAACTAATTTTTTGCTATAGTAGCATTGTAAATATTACTATGTTGAAGTTTTTTTATACTTTTCTTATGGTAATGACACCGTATTTTCTAAAAAAAAGTCTTATCAACCCATGTGTCAGTGATAGACAGACTTTCTTGTGTACAAGTTTACAATGCATAACATTAATAAAGTGTTTGGAATTACATTTTCGTTGAGACATACTTAGTATTAAAAATTGTCCCCAATATTTACAATTAAATTACAGTTTTGAAAGTAAGCTTTTAATCACAATGTTTAATAATAAAAATACATTTTTAAATGATAGAGATACCATATCATATAATAATTGTGTATATGAGGTTTAGGACACTTGTGGTGCTAGTATATTTTTGGTTATTTTGGTACAATATATACAAATTTACAATATTGTTTTATTGATGTAATCATTATTCATGCATGCATAATGACATTACTGTAGGAACATAGTAGAATCCATGTTGTGAAATTGTTCTTCTCCTTAGGTATCTAAGTTAAAATTTCCTATATAAATAATAATCTAACTTCTAACAGAGCCTAGAATTATCCATAAAATTATTTTAAATGGTTATGTAGAACCATGTTACGAAATTGTTCTTCTTCTTAGTCATTATCTACAGTGATAGACTATTCCTTGTACAATAATCTAACAGATCCATAAAATTATTTAAAATGGCAATGTATTACATTGAATAGTTCTTCGTCAAATATGTTTCGGTGAATTTCTTGAGAATAAATTGATACATCTTTGCTTTGGCTTAAGATTCATTAGTTATTTAGGAAAATGTGTCTAACACACGACCAGAGAACGATTCGTTTTAACAAAGCACAACCACAGCTTCTAACAATATTTTTGGGCTTGAATGTCTTTTTTCCTTCCCTGAACGCAGTTGTATAGCCTTAAGAGAAGCCTATGGTGAAATTTAGTCAGATGAAAATTTGACATTTTCTGTTTCATTTTTTTTTTTTTCGGATGTTCACAGAGAAAACTCGGGCGGAGCGGTTCTGATATATTCTATATTTTGGTATTGGTTACACTTACAAATTCTTACATGTAGTGCTTTCAATATTTTTTTATGGAAAAATAAAGCATCAAATTCAATTTTGCATCTGTCTAAAAAGAAATTGAAGCCCATTGCAGAAATGATAATCATTATATACAGTATGTAGAATAGCTAAAAGTGATGCTAGATTTTATACATTAGATGACAAAAATATATTTTTTTAATACAGAATCAGAATCATTGGTGGGAGAAATAGTTTAAGAGAAGATAGAAAAAAATTGAATGTGAGTCACATTATGTGTTAATACAAGAAAAGTATTACTGTAAAATGGTTCAATATTTTTACGCGATATGGTGATTTTAGTATTTATAAAAAATAAAGTTATTAATAGCTCCTAAGCTGATTAGGTAACATCATGAAAATTTACACATAGTGATAACATATGTGGTTGTAAAATTTCAAAATGAATGGTTAAAAAATGAGAAATAAATTTGGGTCTTAGGTCCAACGCTTCACAAATAGCGACAATGAACACAGCCAAACATCACAATGTTATTTTGAAATAGGTTTTAATCTAGATATATATAGGATTAACGACTTGAACTACAGTCCTTCTTGAGAGATTGTTGTTTGTTTCCTCTCATTCTTCGTTCTTATTAGTACGCGTATATGGTTGGTAATTTAAAAAAATGAAATTTGTATTTAAATATAGACAAAAAATCGACTACTGACATCTGATTACCGAAAAATTGCAAGAACAATTTTAATAATTTGAGCTAAGAACATTTTATTATGTCCAGTAATTATGATGAAGCTTAGATAGGTGTGACTGTCTGTCTGACTGAGGGCCTCTGTCCTATATACCCAGTGTCGGAGCGAAGGGCCTCCAATTGGAGTTTTCTGATACCTATGTGAATTTTGTTACGATTATTTTCCGAGAGAGGGCAGAGGGACAGGTGGTAAGCCCATCGCTCACAACCCCCCCCCCAGGAAACTATGATATTATTTGGACGTGAAAGGCCGGGAAATTTTGTCCAGAGGCTCTAATTTAGCCTTGGAGTTCTTTAGCGTGCAGTAAATCTAAGACACGAGCCCTCCAGCTTAAAGTCTCTCCCGTAGGACTCCGTGCCCGGATTTTTACTTCCGGAAATTAGACAGGTGTAACTAATAATAATGCTTTCGATACCACTTTCAGACTTCATAGACGACTCTGAGCCTCATCAACTGTAACAGGCTCTTTAGTTGATCGGTAATCAATATAGTCATTTTTTTTAAAATACATAGTAGCCTATATTTATATGCAACCAGCATGTGCTTAGATAGTCTAACATGCACCGTATATGTATTCAAGTATCAAGTAACTATGATATTCAGTTGAAAAAAGATAACATAATGCATATGCCTATATGTATATTAACGTATATGTTACTGCTTTAGGCCTAATCATCAACAGATCTTACTCGTAATTCCAAATGTGAAATCCCTGTCCTGTTTGCGGAAGGTATGTTCTGCTATAACCACTGTAAATGAGCATGACATGAAGATATCTAATAGTGAATTTCTGTTACTGCTAATAGAACTAAGTAGATCACTGATTCTGCCAATTTCAGTTCCTATCTGTCATGATCAGCTATGACAGACAAATGGATCATTTATTTAAGAAAACATGCAGTAAATAAGTCGTTAACCTTTGCACTGCGTCATTTCAAAATACTATATAAGCAGATAGGTATATAATATTAATAGATTAATGCTTTATGTAAAATGTGGGAACTTTTGTTCACCTGTTACGATTGTCATTTATGGAAACAGCTATTGTAATGAGATTTTCCTCAAAAATTTCAAAATAGAGTCTACTGTTGATTGCACTTGATGATTGCTTATAATATTCAGTGCCTTGATAAGGTTAATAGGTTAATATCGAGAATATTTGGTTTACTATTTTCTACACTGACATATCGAATGATTAAGGTTTTGATTTCATTATTGGATTGGCGAAGTTATAGGTTACACCTATTTTTTACCCTTTTGCAATTATCGTAAATTTTATGAAACTCACATTTAAGGCATATGCAGAGAATATTACGGGTCCTACGAGAGCCATTTAAGAATAGTTTACTCTTTAATTAAGGCAATAATTTAAACACCACTTCCACAGTGATATATCCTGCAACACTATGAAATTGATAACGTACATCATCAGCATTCTGTAATCGGATAAATATAACTCTCTAGGCGGTACGAATCATAGGATATGCAACCATTCCTATAAATAAATAAGCTATCATTTTTTAAATTGGTATGCGTAATTGGGTTATTGCTAGAACGCTGATGAAATACGTTATCAATTCCATCGGCGTTCCCGCTGTCTCAAGTGAAACCAACCGTGTGCTTTAAGTTTGAAATTAATGAAAATGGAAAAAATCCTCACATGTTACATAAACCATTACTCTCTATTAGTCTTATAACTAATTGTTATTGAAACAATTGTTCGATTTGGTACATTTATACGATAGAAGCCCTGAAAAGGATAGGCGTTGGTGAACATGTATTGTTTAAAAAAACTAAAACGAAGAATGCATCTTTCATAGGCCTAGGCAATGCCTATGATTTGAATGTTAATTACCTACTTGCACCGTATTTGCTGTTTGCTTCCATAATTAGGCTAAGTATCCAATCCCTATTGTCAGGAAAAAATACCTCACTAATGTAAGTTAAATATTTCAGCAACGAGGAATGTTATTGAAATGCGAAAGCGCCGACATGAGGTGGCCGAAACGTAAGTTCGCGAGTTTAAATCAGGCGCAGACAGGCTCATTTCAATGTAGGCTTTCCTTATAAAGCTGTACTGCAAGCTCTTTTTTGTGGGAGTGAGTTCCACACTGCCAGTTCTCAATTTCAGAGTTATTGCCGAATTTTCTTCGTTTCTAAAAAGTGCCTTTATTGATTAGTAAAGTCAATGCCGTGCAGAATAATATTTATATACTTTTTAAAAATAAAATCTTCACGCTTGTTGGTGTCGTAAAGACCTAAAAACAAAATACAAGAATCAACTCTAATTTTTTCATATGTTTATATCTATGTTACTATTTAAGAAATGGAAATAGGTGGAAGAAATTTAGAAGAAACAAATATATGGTAAAAATTAATATTTAATCTGGTTATTATTATTAAATAGTTTTATAAATACTCGGCCAGGGTGGTTTAGAGGTAGAGTGCTCGCCTCTGTATCCGGGTTCAAACCCGACTGCGGTTGATGGATTTTTCAGGATTCTGTGCACGGAGCCCTACCGGGAGGAAATTTAAGCTGGGAGGCCAGTGTCGTAGATTTACGGGGTGCTAAATAACTCCAAGCCTAAAATAGAGCTATGGACAAAATTCCTTGCTTTTTCACGCCTGAATAATACCTTAGTTCCCTGCGAGAGTAGTGAGGCGATGGGCTTACCACCTGTCCCTCTACTCTCTCTCTTTCTTTCTCTCTCTCTCTCCCCCTCTCTCTCTCTCTCCCTCTCTCTTAGAAAATAAGCACAAACCAAATTACTCTAGGTACCAAAACGTAGGCCTACACTTCGAGGCCCTATGCCCCCAACCGGTGGTCTAAAAGGATGTACGAACGAATACTTACCAAATCATGATTCTCACTCATTCTTCAGCCATGTTTCTCATTTCGAGGAAGAAGCAAGTTACCTTCTGCCCCCAAATCATATAAGGCCTGTAGTTGATATTTCATATCCGTTTGTGGTAAATATCCAAATTATACTATGTATAACTATACAAATCCAATTCTTGCCCCTCAGGAATATTCCCAAGTTGGGTCTCTCTTCTCAGCAATAAAAATATTATAAAGTTTCATTCTATAATTTACACCATTAATTAATCGCTTAGTAGTATCCTGCAATTGTCTCTGCAGAACGGAACATGGCCTTTCTTCTTCTTATAAGACGTTGACGATGAAGGTGACATTTATATCACAATTCATAGAAATAACGCTGGCTGTAATGAAGGATGAGAAACGTTAGACGAACTTCATGAACATAATTAATTAGTTTTCCCCAGTATGCATCACAATGCTATTTAGCCTGTGAATTTCTGAATAAGTAGATGACCAGTACGCAGTCAGATAGACCAGATGATGAATATGTTTGAAGGTACTTGAAAGAATGCCATAGAAATGGAAATAGACGTCAGTATATGTTAACTTTAACGAAATGGACTGCATTTGTCACTGAAAATGGCTTCCATTCACGTCATCTCCCATTCATTCAGAAACATGTTACCTTATGGGCGAGGAGCATTGTTTCCGTCCTTGTGAAATAAAGCTATTGTCGTCAGCAGTTACTCCTGATAGAAAATTTCAACAAAACCCTGAAGCTTGTGACTGTTTAAACAAAAAGATAAGAAACCTTCTCACGTTCTCAACGATCCGATCTTGCACGTGACTAACTTAGTATGTCATTAATTAAGAAAAAAGAGAAAAATCTACCAATTCCAAGTCTACCGTTCAATATGCATTTGTTGTGTTTTGTACTCAGTGAACTATTATTATTTTCCTTTCGATTAAGCCAGCTTAGGACTACGTGAAACAGTTGTCTTCTTCTTGTCTTCCCAAAACTTCTTAATTCTTTCGCGATGTTCTGATTCCGTTCTTCCGTCCATTCACTTCCCGTTTTCTTCTTGGGTTTCTCTGGAAATTTGCCATCAAATATTGCTTTCCTAAACTTTTCTCTGTTTGCAATATCCTCCTTTTTTATATTGAGTAATTTCAAATCTTCTTCAACTTCCTTGAAAAATTCTGGTTTAGTTTTATTTACTTGCATAGTAATACAAAAATTTGCTTATTCTTCTATCTGAGAAGGTGTTTATACACTCTGTTGCATACAGAGCTTCTGGTAAGATTACAGTTTTTTAATGCCTCAATTTAGCATAATGAGTTTTTGTTATATATATATTTATTGTTGCATGGTATGCTGTTTCCATTTTGTAAACTCGTGCTTTCATGCCCTTTCAACTATTATTATTATATTTAGTATTATTATTGTTATTATTGTTAGTTTTATCTTTTTAAAGAATATTATGGATGTAATATAAAAATTTGTTCTCATAGCTAGAAATATCACTGGGATCGTTATATCATTAAATCTGAAGATAACTTTTTGAACTTCCTTAAAGTTTTATTCATACAGTAATTCATTCTTCATTTCTAATTAAACAATCATGATGATGATGTAGCTTTAAAATACAGGTATCCTTAAAAGAACTCTGGGGTATTTAAGTTAATGAAATAAAAAATTAAGGATAATGATTTATACTTGGTTTGAAAGGTAACACGTCCTTACGATGCCAAAAATAACATCAATGGTCGTGTCTACAATGACATGTTACAATGACAATTGATTGATATTGAATCTGAGAAGGGGCCTGTCTACTTGCAGCAAGATGGAGCCCCACACCACTATAGCCTTCATCAACAGCGCCCTGCTTTTAGAGACACTGGAATTTTTCTGAAACAAAAGTCGCAAGGTTGGCCGCGTGTATCTGAAGTAAACGTATTTACGATTCAAGACGCAAAGGATCATCGCTTCATTGGCAATCATAAACCCAGACGTGACTGTGCTGGCCAGGACGTGGCAAGATGTCGATTACGGTACTGCTTGGATGTATACCGTGCCCCATTTGTGGCAAATTAATTTATTGCATATTGAATTGCGCAATGAAATTAGTACATATTGAAATGTACTAAATTGTAAAAAGACTTGACACTATTACCTTTCAAACCATGTATAAATCATTATCCTTATTTTTTATTTAATTAAAATGTTTCAAAATTCCACAGTTCTTTTATGGATACCCTGTATTATGCTTTGTCTTGTGAAGAATCTTACTAAGATCGTGAAGATGCTTATTCCTAAAACGAGCAGATCAAATATGAGGCGTGTTTTAAAAGTAAGTACCGATAATATTTTTAAAAATTTTCCAATTTAATTTAAAAATTATTACTTTCCAAAGACTTTATAACCCATTACCTTACACCTTACACTACGTCTCCACATAGTCACCGCCGTTATTCAGGCACTTTTCGTAACGGAATACCTGTTTTTGTATGCCTTCGTCAAATAATGGTGCCGCCTGTGATGAAAGCCAAGTCTGCACTCCTTTTTTCACAACATCTTCGTCGTTGAATTGTTTTCCACCAAGGAATTTTTTTTCGGATGAAGAAACAGATGTTTTCTTCGACAGCTTGCACCAAATCATCCGTGACCACAGACGTTCGGCCACTCCGCTTCTCATCATGCACATTTTCACGGCCTTCGTTAAAACTGTCTAACCCACTTCCTCACCATTCCATCACTCATTATTGTTTCTCCATAAAACCCACACAATTGGCGATAAAACTTGCTGGCGTAACGTTTCTCGCATTCAAAAACGAATCACTGATCTGACTTCATAGTCGGCGGGTCCTTCCTTTGTTTTGAAACGCTCCAACAATTGGAAAACACAAAGTGACGATCGTTCATACCTGCGTCTAGCTTCTTAATGAATGAATGGAGGAAGTGATCGCGCATGCTCAACGCTGCAGCGTCAAACTATTTAAACGGTACTTAATTTAAAAACACGCCTCGTATTATGAAGGACATTTTAAATAAGATCGTGCAAGAGTGCCTTTCAGTTCACATTCTTATCACTTATTACCATTCTTATCTTCCACGTGCAACTAACTTACCATGATCTCTGTTTTTCCATAAACAAAAATATTAGCAGACATTGATGCACCAATTCGTTACCTGAAATTATACATTTTCTTGACCTCTCTTGCTTAGCCGCTTTGTTCTAAAGCTAAATATAAATTTAATTCTATTAATCAGTAGCCTAACTGATCGATAAAGCTGTGGAATGAAACATGGGGTACGGTGAACTCGAGAAAACATACCTTTTACAGTTTTTATGACAACACATTCCCGATTGAAAAGTAGGAATATTTTCTATAGTACCGGTATATTATTACATTTTTTATCTAATTCACTAATTTTAAATGAAAACGATATTTTAACATAAGCATTTTTGTTAACGTTTGCTAATATGAAATTTGCAAGTTATGAAATCAGTCTACAATATATCTTTATGAGAAATCAATATAAAATAGAACAATGACACATTTTCTCCACTCCATTGTTATCTTTTCTTCAAGTTGGCTTCCTTTACGAATTCGACAAACTAGATTTCTTCAGAGAAGTAGGACTTTGTTCGTTAAACTTCCGATTACAGTAGTTCTCTTCGTCGTTGTCCAGATTCGAAGCATTACCTGAAAAAAAGATACAGGACATATGAGAAAATACCTTAGTAATTAAAGGATTTTCACAACTTCGTTAATCTATTTTTAGTACCGCTCTCTAAAACAGCTGCTTGTCGGACTGGTAACATGCCTATTACCCATATCAACCCATCAATCAACCTATCAACCTATGAAACCCGGGTCTTAAAGCACTTAGGAGTTTGTAAATCGCCACTGGGTTGGTATCTCATATTGAGAACGCCTGATAGTCCAGTCACCAGGTACTTTTGCCTGGAAAAAGGTCCGAAGTTAATGATTTTTTAGTATGTTGTATATGGGTATTCTGTGGTGTAGAATCCAAGTTTTCCAATTCGAGAACCTTGTGCTAACTTCAGGGCAGCCGAAAAACCCCGAAATTTTTGGGCTTTTTTCAATGTTTTCCTTATAACTCCTAAACAACGCGTTTTATCTGAAAATACTCTATTATAAAAATTAAAGGACAATAAATTTGCTACAATTTACACTGTTTAAACGTTTTTTAAGTCGAATACGTACCGAGATATGGAGCTTCGAAGTTTCGAGTTATTTTTCAAAATATTGAAAAACTGCAAAAAATGCAGGATTTTCCCTAGTAACTTTCATCTTTCAATATTGCTATATGAATAACGTCCAATAACCTACACAATAGAAACCCCACCCTTAATGAGATGTTCTTTTCAGGATAAAGAACACAATTCTCTGTGTATAAAAATTAATTTTATAAAAATGTATAATACATGTAATGACATGTGGATATATTAATTAAGTACAAAATATGAAAATTATTACAAATTAGTCATTCATATTAATTCATAAAAGCCTTGATCTCTTTGGTCCCAATGGCAAGTCGGCATCATCTCTCAGTGATTCCTCTTCCTCCTGAGCAATGGTCTCATCGATGACGTCATCCTCCTCGTCGCACTCAATGTCTGTGTCTTCCTCGTTGATGTCGGTTTCAGGCGAATTCTCGCAAACATTTCCTACACAATTCTTGCAGATGGTTGAGCATCGGAGTCCTGCTTTTTTGCAGCTGCAAGCCCCGGTGCTATACCCTGTCATACACTTGCATTGTATCATGTGCAGCAACCTTTCTGGAGCTGCATCCATGGTCGTTGTTATAGGGATCAGCCCTCGTTTCGTTAAAGTTCAGCCCCAAACTGACGGTAACTTTTTGTAGCCCAGCCACGTCTGCACTTGCAGATAGGTACGAAAAGAATGGTACCGGGCAGCGTCTCGTGTAGGGGGCAATCTGCCAAGGTTGAATTTGGATTTTGACACGGAGTCGGAAAATATTCGGTACCGAAGATCATCCAGAGTATCTGTATCCATGTTACCACCGTACAGTATCACAAGAAACTTTTCCCCTGCTTCCGAAATTCGGCATGGTGTTGCTTCGTTATCTTTGAAAACACTAAACGATGTCAGACAGAAAACGGTTTTTTTCATACATAGTGAAAACTTTCTTCTTTCCTTGTCCAAATGGGTTTGATGTAGTGTCACACCCGCTTGCTGCATGAAGGAAAAGAATATCCTGGGATTGTATTTGCACGAAGCTGGCGAATACAAAACACTGGGGTATTACCTCTCCCACTCTTTTGGAAATAAACGTTCTTTTGAGAAGAGTCTAATGCAGTCAGCAATACTAAGAGATCGATGTCTTCACCTGTGATAGTAACACTATCGAAGTCAGAAGCCTTAGATATTGCAGTTTTCAGTATCATGAAATCAGCATCTTCTATTGCCTGCTTAACTTCGATGCCCTTTGCTGCCATTTCAGTCATCAGCATTGAAATAAAGTTTCTCTTGTTCGTGTCATTGGACAAACATTTTTCTTACGACAATGTAACGGCCGTTGTTAACGAAAATACAAATTTTCTGGACGATTGCAGCAAAGCCCGGCGATATAGTTCAGCTGCTTTGGTGCTCTGATAAGCGATGTCACTAAGATATCCATCGAATACTACTATGGCATTATACCCAAAGGGTTTCTGTACCTAGTCCACGTAGGTCTTGCAGACTGACTCGAACGTGCGTGATGTAGTCTTACCCCATACAACCTTATGCAGTCACTTACTACACATTTTCTGCTGCCAAGGTCTTCATCCTGTAAGAAGTGAATGCTGAAATGGCAGCAAAGGAGGACATCATCGATAAGATCATTGCTCAGGAGGAATTACTGAGAGATGATGCCGATTTGCCAATCGGGAGCAAAGAGATCAATGCTTTTATCAATCAATATCAATGGAAATTTGTAATAATTTACATATTTTCTACTTAGTTAATATATCCACATAATTATGTAGTATAAATTTTTATAAAATAAATTTTTATGTATCGATTATTGTGTACTTTATTCTTAAATGAACATCTCATTAAGAATGGGGTTTCTATTGTGTAGGTTATTGAACGTTATTCATACAGAAATGTTTAAAGAAAAATGCTCCATTTTCGCAGTTTTTCGATATTTTGAGAATTTTTCAAAACATTCAAGCGCCATATATCGGTACACATTTGGTTTTCTAAAACATTTAAACAGTTCAAATAATAGGAAATTTCATGCCCTTTAACTTTTGTAATGGAGTGTTTTAGGCTAATATGCATTGTTTAGGAGTTATAAGAAAAACACTGAAAAAAATCCCAAAATTTCGGGGTTTTTGGCTGCCCTGAAGTTCGCACAGGGTTCTCGAATTGGAAAACTTGGATTCTACACCACAGAATATCCACATACAACATATTAAAAAATCATTAACTTCGGACCTTTATCCAGGCAAAAGTACCTGGTGACTGGACTATAAGCCGTTCCACGGCCTTCAAGGAAATCGCCCAACAGAACGTCCTGACGGGGGGACGGAGGGGGATGATGATGTTAAATTTATTAATTTAGATTCACCTACCATTACTACTATTATTATCCATATAGAAATGTTGGAAGATGAAATTTACTAGGGAAAATCCTGCATTTTTTTGCAGTTTTTCAATATTTTGAAAAATAACTAGAAACTTCGAAGCTCCATATCTCGGTATGTATTCGACTTAAAAAACGTTTAAACAGTGAAAATTGTAGCAAATTTATTGCCCTTTAATTTTTATAATAGAGTATTTTCAGATAAAACGCGTTGTTTAGGAGTTATAAGGAAAACATTGAAAAAAGCCCTAAAATTTCGGGGTTTTTCGGCTGCCCTGAAGTTAGCACAAGGTTCTCGAATTGGAAAACTTGGATTCTACACCTCAGAATACCCATATACAACATACTAAAAAATCATTAACTTCGGACCTTTTTCCAGGCAAACCCAATTTTCAGTACCTGGTGACTGGACTATGATGTATACTGGGATATGCGAGTCAGTTGGAGAATTTAATGTTGTGCGGGGATGGTAAAAGGAGCGACACGGAGAGCCGAAGATCTCGTTTCAAATCCCGGCTATGGTATTGAATTTTTCAGTCTCATTAAAATCAATCAATCTGTTCGTAGCTATTTTATTGTCACTTAACAATTTAAGATAACCTTCATATATCTGGTTTTATTGACTCGAATCCATAATCGTCTGCGTACGAATCATCCAACCAGCTTCTCAAATCGCTGTTGAAAGTTTTCTAAATGCCAGTTGATAAATGTGTATCCATTGAAGTATAGACTGTGTACACAAACAACTTTATCTTAACTTTAAACAGAGTGGGCTAATAAAATCGCTCAACAGTAACCTGTCCATACATGATTGTTGTGTTGCTCTTTCGCATTGAACACAGCTTACTCGAAAAATGTGACAAATAATGTGTTTCAATTCATTAAGGGGAGAACCATTAGCAATAGGAAATTGCTGTTGTACGCCCTATGAATTATCGAACGATTACTAAGCTATAGCAGATATGCTGTATTTAAATTCTCATTGATAGTGGTTTCTTCGTAGAGTATATTATTTTACGTTTAAGAAAATGTGTAGTTGGTTTATTTCATTTATTAAGTGCCAGTATGGTACTTTATGAGATTGTGTGGGGGACGAAAAAATGTCTATCTGTCTGTCTGTCTGCCTGTCCGTCCGTCTGTCCGTGCGTCTGTACGCACCATAACTCAAGTACGCTTTTTCGGATTTTCATGAAACTTGGTATAAACATTCATAATGTCGATGGGAAGAACCCTATTGATATTGAACCAAATCGGTTCACCGGTACCGGAGTAATGCCCAATTTAGTGCCTATTTTAATAGATTATGGCGCCTTTCTCATAGAAAGGCGCCATCACTCAAATACGCTGTAACGGATTTTCATGAAACTTGGTATACCCATTTACGACGTCCATGAAAAGTGCCCTATTGAATTTGAACCTAATCTGTTGACCGGTACCGGAGTAAAACCCAATTTAGTGTATATTTTAAAGACGCGATAACTCAAATACGCTTTACCGGATTTTTATGAAACTTGGTATACACATTTACAATGTCATTGGAAAGACGTCTATTCATAATGGATAAAATCGGTTGATCTGTTTCGGAGTAATGCTCAATTTAGTGCCTATTTTATGACAATATACGTATTCGAAAGAATTTATAAAAAAATGAAAATCAGTTATCTTGACAACATAGCCTATTGTTTTACTGTGATCTTATATGGCCTTGGAAATTAAAATACAGGTAGCTATGTCCAAAAAACACTATTGTTTTACATGCGCTTATCCAACTAGACCGTTAAAATGACCCAGGTGCCGAGATGGTAGACCTTTCTTCTTCCGTAAGCCCTGCTTAATGAATAAATCTGGAGCTTAACTTGGAAATCAATTAAAAAAAAAAAAAAAACATATTCTGCATATCATAATTGCAGTCATAACTGATTAAACAAAAACATACTGGCACTATTTTACATCAGTTTACCTTATTTTATTTTTAAAGGGAGAATGCATAGATAGAACTACGCAGTCCCTTTGATAAGATGGTAATTTCAAAAGTTCTGCTCACTGTAAGATAAAATTGAAGAAAATAATTTATTTTACAAAATACCTTTACAGGCCTTCAATATAATCTTCATTCTTGCTTATGACAGCTTCCCAACGTTTTGGCAAATTCTGTATTCCGGATAGGGCACCTTCATTGTTGATCTGTCTGATTACTCGGGTCACTTCACTGAACGCTTCATCAATTTATTTATTTTATTTTTTATTTATTTATTTATTTATTTTAACAAAACGTTTTCCATGGAGTGGTTCCTTCAATTTGGGAAACAAATCAAAGTGTGGTGGGCTCAAATCAGGACTGTATGATGGGTGGAGAAGTCTTTCCCATCCATAGATGTGGAAAACGTTTTGTTACAATTGATGAAGTTTCCAGTGAGGTGACCTGAGTAATCAGACAGCTCAATGAAGGTGCCCTATCCAGAATACAAAATTTTCCAAAACGTTGGGAAGCTGTCATAAGCAAGAATGAAGACTATATTGAAGGCCTATAAAGGTATTTTGCAAAATAAATTATTTTCTTCCATTCTATATTACAGTGTGCAGAACTTTTGAAATGGCCCTCGTATATTTAATTTTAAGGCATGAATCAAGAAATGCAATGAGAATTCACTTGATCGATAAAGCATTAATGTTACATACATAAATACTATACGACCTGAATGCAGTAGATGCAGAAATGTAATTATGCTTAAAGTCTAGAGAAAAATTTTAAATTGCACTGCAACCGTTCTCGGAAATTTGAGTTGAAATTTCTGTTTCGATTCCTGCTCAGGGCAAATTTTCCTCTAAACGGTATAAGATTTGCAGTGAAATATACTTCATTGCCTTACCACAAGCAAGAATTAATAACTAAATACAGAGTAAAGCCACCTGCTCAACGAAAAGCGTTAGCGCTAAAAATCACGATTTCGCCAATTCATCACTCATAAATCACTAACGAAAACGAAAATTAAAAATCCTTCTTCTAGGTGCATTCGGACACCCTTCAGTTCATCCATGTTAAAAATTTCATGTCTCTGCGTGACACAGATTTGGCTGGGGATCTTACATAAACACTTCCTATTATTATACAGACGTCTAAGAATTTAGCCTAATTAAAAATAAAATTATGTAATTCATGCAATTTTTTTGAAAATTTTTTAATAACTTAATTGTCTTGGACCAGCATTCGGTAGGTCCCAGGTTCAAATCCCGTGGACGGCATTTTTTATATGGTTTTTTTCATGGTTTCCCTAGTCATAAAGGCAAATGCCGAATTGGATATTTACATACCATGAATCATCCTCACCATTTCATCCTGTATCTTATCCATTTAAATCAATATCAGTTGAAATTAACGCCATTAAATACACCGACAATAGAAACAATTGACAAGGGATAGTTCCATAGCCTACCATAGTGTACAGACACAGATCCCGAACTCCTGATATAGCCTCGAAGCTAAAAGGAGTATAAACACACCTGAAATAAATATATATAAAAAAAAAAAATAATAATAATAATAATTTGATTTAAAAGCATCTAGCGGTTGAATTAATAAACGAGGGCAAAGCCGCTAGTGGGTCTAAGTTAATAATGCCCTTCTGGAAATGTAGTTACAGGTATAAAGAACAATTAACTCGCATGAAAGATTCATGTTATGATGTTTCATCTAATTCAACGAAACAAAAGGTACTCTATTAACAAAATGTGGAGCGCATTTAGAGCTCTCATTGTTTATTCTTTTTATAGCCCCTCCTACAATGGTTTACGTGGAAGTTACACAGGAGTGTAGGCTTATGTAATTCTTTTGTGGTAAGTGAAAGGGCTTTTCTTGTTTACTTAACTTTAATTACCTCTTCCAGCTTACCCCATCATTTGAAATGTGTGCTCTTTTCCTTCTAGAGCTACTAATTTTCTAGGAATATTGTGGAAAATTAACTTCTTGGAAAAAGGAATTAGATTTTCACATAGAAAAATAAATTATGAGATGAATGAACATAGAAAAATAAATTATGAGATGAATGTTCTGTGCATTCATAAAAATATAGTTTTCGGCGTAGATTGTACTGAATGAGTATATAAGTCATATGCCATTGAGTTCAGGTATTTTATGTACTTGACCAGGGGTATTCAGTCAGAGTCTTTCACCTCCTGTGGTTTTATTATATCTATGTGCAGCTGCTTTCATTAAAAATTAAGACATATAATCGCACAATCGACATATAATCGTTATACCAATCGGTACATGAAACCTCAGATGATAAATTACCTTTCAGATCATATTTTGAATGAAATATCCAATCTCCTGTTATTAATGACATAAAAAATATATTTTTAGCAATATTAGATTGTTATGTGATACCGTTTACCTAGGAAAACCTTAGTTTAAAACCTTGGTGTTAATGATATCCATTTATTTAAATAATACATGATGTTGTTAAATATTCCCTAAGTGTGACACTTTCATGTGTAGAAAAGAGAATGGTGTGATGAAAAATGCGTAAGCGCCGTGGGATATATTTTTCAGGGCTACTAAATCTTAACTACACCCACGAGCATGGCATGCAAGGGAAGTGATAGCAGACGGAACGTGGTCTGCAAATTAGATGCCAGGGGCATTAATTACTTCCTCTTGTGAGTGCTTTAAAGAGGAACAGCTGCAATTGACTGATTAGAAACTGCGCTCTGCAGCGTTTAATAAACCTAATGGAATTCCATCTGATTTGACTAGAAATGTTTATGATCCGGTAAGGTGATATGTGATTGAACTTAGCAATATAAGGTCCTATAAGGTAATAGCGGCGATTATTACAGGATTTTTATTTCAGTTATATATTTTATACTCCTATTAGCCTCGAGGCCATATCAGGAATTCAGGATCTATGTCTATAGGCTACAGTAGGCCATGCAACTATTGATTGTCAACTATTTTCTGTTTTTGTGCATTTTATAGGCCTAAGCCTATATCAGTAAATTTTAACTGATATTAATTTAAATGAATATGGGGCAGGATGAAATAGCGAGGGTGAGATGATAAGGAATTATTCTATTCAGCCTTTACGACCGGGAAAACCATGAAAAAGAAAACCATATCAGATTGCCCGGCCATGGGATTTGAACCTGAGACCCCCTGAATACTAGTCCAAGACGATACCATGTTAGAGATTGTTTAATGCTTTTGGCGTAAAATTAATGGAAACCGTGTAAAATGGAATCATTTGGGAATGGGAGCATTCGCCCAATATGAATATTACTTTTACTATGAACATGAATGTTTGCTCAATGAACATTTAGTTCATGCTATGTAGAATGTTGTTTGATGGTAGTTTTGCAGTTAAAATTATATGCATTTCCACTTAATTCTTGCTAGAACATCACTGTAATGTGCTGAATTGTGGTGAGGAACAAATTATGTCTATTTCACTGCAAGTCTTATGCCATTTAGAGGAAAATTTGCACTGAGCGGGAATCGAAACCGCAATTTCGTCTCAAAACTCAGAGAACGTATGCAGTGCCACTCCAAATTTTCCTCTACACTTTAAGCATGAAATACAGTCCCACTAATCCGGACTAGATGGGACGGATAACAAACTTCGGATTAAACGGAATTTGCCAAGTTTTAGATGCGTAAAACTATAAATCGACGTGTTTCGCAAATATAACTTTTCCTACAACTTAATTTTATATTGTACACGCAGACCTAAGTTTTTAACCTACGAACTTATGTAAGATTAACAAAACAAAACATCTTTGTGATTAAATTTAAAAAATTATTGATTTTCAGTACAAAAATCCGTCCGGATTAACCGTATGTCCGGACAAGCAAGATCCGAATTAGCGGAACTCGACTGTAATTACATTTCTCCATCTACTGCATTCAAGTCTCATATTATTTATGTATGTAACGTAGCGATTAGTAAGTAATGAATGATTAAAATTTAATCAAATCATACAATGATTCTAATACAGAAGAGAATTATAAAAATTTGTTTAAAAAAGCCTATAGAATATCCAACAGAATTGATATTTCCTGAATTTAATGTGATGACTGTAGAACAAATTTATAAGCTCACACTTTTAAAATACTTTCAAAAATACCGCAACGTACATGTATCGGATCCTCATAACTACAATACTAGAAGAAATAAAACATTGCCTTTAATAGAACCAAAATACTTCACCTCTTCTGGCTCTAAACATAGCATTTATTATGGTCCAAGACTCTATAACTCTATAATTAGGTCACATCCAGAAATAGTACATATGAACAACAAAAAATTCAATAAGTTTATCAAAAATCTTATTTCATAGTTCAAAAGTTACTTCACTCTGTACTTAGTAGACAATTAAGGAACGATTTTATTTGTAATTACTCAGGGTTTCAATTTTTGTTCTTACTACCTTTCCTTTTTTCTTTTTACTATTATGTTCTTTCTTGTTTATTATTATTTTTTTTTTGTATTGATTTAATATTATATTTTCTGTATGTATTTGTAATTTGTATTTTGTAATGTAAATGGCTGAACTGTGCCCGAGCACGAGCGCATGCTCATTCGGGTGGTCTTGTTTTGTTTTGTATAAATATTTTGTATAAATATAAATAAATAAATAAAATAAAATTTCCACAAGAAAAAAGAATATCGTAGATTGTAACAGATTTAAATCACAAATAAAACTGTTTTTAAATTCTAAGATTAAGTACTTTGATATAGTATTAAATAGATATAATGATCACTATTAGACTATGTAACTATGATTCACTTCATTATAATCAAATCATTTTGTTTTATGTTCCTTTGTAATGTACCTCTTGTATATATTTATAAGTTAACTTATTGTATTTGGAAAGTAATGTACTATAATGGATGTCATGTTACCTATAGCCCCTTAAGGTGAGCTTTGCTCATTGGGGTTTTCTTACCATCAATAAAAAAAAAATATTCCTTCCCATTTTTTAGGTAGATTTTCGAAGAAAAATCTACCTATTGCAATGGATACCACTTTATGATTTTCGAAAAATTCTTTCATATCTTTACGTTTCATGCTCCCCTAAGTACGAAACCACCGCCCGTTCAAAAAAAATTTTTTGTGATATTTATATATATATATATATTTATATATATATATATTTATATATATATATATATATCTTTACACGATAGCGGCCGTAATTTTGAAGATATTTGAACCAAATTTTATTATGTTATTTCTAGGCCCAATAGTTCGGACAAGTTCGTTAATGGGCAAAATTGGCCCAAGGGGGTGGTCGGGGGAGGGGGTTGAAATTTTAAAACATTTATATCTCGGCCCCTATGAAGTATAGAGGGAAACTTTGTTTGAATAAATTAGAGTACTCCCTATGGAGTTCACAGTGACACCAACAATTCGGGGGTTCGAGTGAGGGTGGGGGTGGGGGATGAAAATTCGAAACTTTTGAAACCACGTCATGTGGGGTATCGTTGAAAAGCTCTTGATGAGTACTCTACAAATCAATAAATAGTTTCTTGATAGCTCTCGTATGACGCGAGATTTTAATGTTTGAAAATAATAACACTTAAAAGAATTATTATAATATCATAATTTTGTCTTGTTTAGCGGCTTTGCTAATTATATTCATTGCTGATCTTGTGCACGGCCTCCCAGAATATTATATCCTATTCTTGTTGTCAAAACAAATGATTGTAGGCTCTTCCTCTTTACTGCAGGTTTACCATGCCAAGGCTAAAGAAAAAGAGTGCTATGCAGCGACAATAAATTAAACCAAAAGCACTTTGAAATCTACCTCCGCCTGTAGGCCTGCCTAAAGGGATTTTTTTTTTTCCATTGAATTTATTGATTCAAGCATTAAATTTAAACATATTAAACGGACTGCATAATTCCATCTACTCATTCTCTCCTTCAAAGTAAACAAAATAAACTTCAAATAACATACTCTACATAAAAACCACTATCTTTGAGAATTTTAAAAGAGCATGTCTCTGCTGTAGCTTTGTATTCGTTCGATAATTCATAGGGAGTACAATTTCCTATCGCTAATTGTTCTCCTGTAATGAATTGAAACACTGTTCTGTCACATTTTTCGGATGACTTATGCTCAGTGCGATACAATATTAACATTCATCACATACCTACTAACCTGTCAGGTTTAATGCTGCATTACTCTATCAAACTCTGAAGGGTGTGTTATGTTACTTTGTCGCCTGTCACCTAACTTCCTCTTCTGGTTTCACAACCCCCGGCATATTCTAGCTTTTGAGTAGTCTCTTGTCAAATATTTCCCTACAAGAATTCCGGCATGGAAATCCAGGTTTAAACTTCAACATTAAATCAGCATTTATAAGGTAAAAGGTAAAGTGATCCTTATACAGGCCATGAAGATAGTAGCAGTGAAAATTGTAATAACCATTGCTATAAACAATTCTAATTATTTGAATAGAAAGTTATAGTTTTAAAATGTATTTATTTAAGGGAGTTTTTTTAACAACCAGAGTCCTCTGTATCATTAAAATGTAGGCGCAATTCATTATAATTAGGCCTACACTCGTGTAACAGTTAATTCTGTAATCTATTGCTCAAAGATTCCCTCTTGGTAGTAAATAAATTATTTGACTTGCATGATAGATTCGAACTTGGAAGATTCAAAATCCAACCAGTGCTGTTGCTTGGTCAGCACCTGGAAAAAGGATCGTACCCAAACTTTGGCACTAAGCAGTCCGATTCGTGTATGAGATCAGTCACTATTTCTAGCATGCCTATCTAAAGTAAGTAAAGTGTTCCCTAATACAGGCCATGATGGCCCAGAGGGTTCCAGGAGGCTCCCAGAATTTTAGACAGTAGTAGTAGTAAGTATTCTGCCTTCCGGCAGGTTTTCAAACTTGGTACGAGAATTTTGTTTTCCAAAACTGTCTATCCTCTGCTTCCTCCTTCAGCATCCAATATTTCCGCTTTTCCCTTAAATCGTCCAACAGCTGAATTCTTCTTCTTCCAAGTCTAGTTGTACCCTCCAATCTTCCTTCTACGACATCATGTAATAAGCAGTTCCTTCTGAGAATGTTCCCAACCCAGTTTGCTTTCCTCTGACGAATTGTGTGTATGATTGACTTCTTCTCACCCACTCTACTCAGAACCTCTTCGTTTGTCACCATGTCCATCCACTTTACATTTTCTATCTGTCTCCAGCACCACATTTCAAAACTTTCTAAATATTTCTTCTCTAATTTCCTCAAAGTCCATGTCTCTGATCCATTCAAAGCAATACTCCAAATATAACACTTCACCAGGTTTTTACGTAGCTCTAGGTTCAGACTACTACTTAGCAGAGTTCTCTTCTTCATAAATGCTTTCTTGGCCATGGCAATTCTTGATCTTATCTCCTTGGTGCAATAGGCATCTTTCGTCAGTACACTTCCTAAGTATTTGAACTGGTTCACGTTCTCTAATTCTTGATTTCCCATGATAATTTGAAGCGGCTCTTCTCTCTTCGATATCCTCATCACCTTCGATTTACCTATGTTGATTTCCATTCCATACTTTCTTCCTGTTTCCACCAGCCTGTCAATCATTCCTTGCAATATTTCTTGTTTCTTTGCCAGAATCACCAGGTCGTCCGCATATTTGATGGTGTTAATAGCGTATCCTCCTATCACAAAATTCCTAACTCCTTCTAAGGCTTCTTTTGCTAGCCAGTCTCCATAAAGGTTGAACAAGATGGGTGACATACAACATCCTTGACGCACACCTCTTCATATTTCTACACTGTTGGTCACTCCATGTTCTAGACGCACTTTCACTTTTTGTTCCAGACACTCGGCACATAAAGGGGATAAGGTTTTGAGCCTTACGCACCGGCCGTCTTTACCCCCAGGATTGCTCCTGGTACTCATTTCTGTTAGAGGCTGAGTCGACCCCAGGGTCATAGTGCCACCAGAAGGATTAGGCCAATTGAAAAACTCCAACGACCTCATCGGGAATCGAACTCGCGACCTTCCGGTTTGTAGCGCAGCGCCTCAACCACTACGCTACGGCGTACCCCAAATCAGTATTTATAGGAAAATAAAATACTACAACAGAATGCTGTTTTCTTTTATTTGACCATAATTGACCCAGAGTCCTACAGCCGGAGGCTACACTACTGGGTAGAATACAGATAATGCATAGACTAATTTTTGTATACACTTTGCTACCTTTCCTTTCATGACTTCGGAATTTACGTCGGTGGTTGAAGCGATAATTATGAACGATTACTTGAAACCACCTAATACAATGGAACAAGGTTTTGTTTCCGTTTGGACGAAAGTATCTAAAACAGGTGTTCTGCTAAGGTCTTGCCATCACATTTCGGATAATATATCTGGTGTTGTGATCACCTAATCATTACCCGCCTCCTCATTTTTATCATCCATTCAGAGAAGGCGAGGTTGTATGTATAAAATATGAAAATGTTACATCGAGAAACACAGAAAATTTGAGCTTAGCCTATTGATAAATTGGATATGGTATTTGTGTGGCACATGGGACAGCACAATCTAAGCATTTATAATAATCATAATACCTCTAATTATGTTACTGGTATGGACTATTAGAAGTAACAATAGTCTCAAATTCACTGATATGACTCAAGCAAATGCAGTTGTTTGTTAGAATACAAATAATTCATAATCATTGTTTGGTAACTAGTATGGACATATTTAAAATCTTCAATTGATCTAATCTTTTCCTTGCACTAGATTCCTGGAGTTGAAACACTTCATGAGCTTACAGAAATGAGTGATTCTGAGAATATTTTGGTAGTAGACAGGAGCGTATCCAAGATTTCTTTTCGGGAGGGGCTGTGATAAGCCTAACACTATCATCACTAGGACTCAGAAGTTGATGATCTAAAAATGCCTGAAAATGACCTTGAATTTATGAAAATATGACATTAAAAATTGGAAATATGACTTAAAATTTCTAAATACATATTTTAAAAACAGGAATATACAGTAATATAATAACAAATGAAAAGTATTTAGGCCTAAGTATTTTATATGACTACTTTAATATTACGTTTTCTATTATTGTTATGTTGACTATATTAATGAATGTCTCATAGCTAAGGAATTACGAGATCGCTTTGTCTGTAATGTTGGAAAAGCTCGTTCTGAAGACAAAATAGGGAAAATGTAATGGAAAAATGAAAATTTCTTAAAAATTACTATTAAAGAATAAAATGCCGAACCTTTTATGAGTCAAGATATGCAATTATATTGCCTACTATCTGTGACATTAAAGTGCCCTTATGTGCAACATATTAGCATAAGTTAACGTTTCGGAGGGGGCTGCAGCCCCTCAGCCCCCCTCTGAATACGCCCCAGGTAGTAGAGGAGGTTGTTATAAAGTGCGGCCACTTCATGTCCCGATCCTATTAAGATAAATTAGTAAATCAGTAGAATTGTAAAAATTGAAATCACTGTGTGCAGAGGAGAAGTATAACTTGTAAATCTAGTGATCTGTAATTAATGTTTTATTCCGAAAAAAACTTTATCATAGTAATCCCACGAGAGATTGCGAGTTATCGATAGAAACGTGACTGGTTAGCAAGTCTGGGTCGATCCCCGGTACCTCGGTCTGTTTGAGGTAGGGAGATCTGGAACGGGTTGTACTCAGCCTCATGACATAATCTGAGGAGCTACTTGATAAAGAATAATGGTTCTGCTCCAGTAAGCCATCAGTAACAGCTGTGGTTGTCATGTTGACCACATGCCAACCAGTCCTGCCATCTGCCTGTGGTAGATAACTCAGCAGTCGGATGGCAGGCTTAGTCCCTCGAAAGGAAGTAACACCAAGATGTTTTGTTTTGTTAGTTTATTTACGCCTTTGTTATAGTTTATGTATGTAATGTAATTTATTCTTGTGTAGCACATTTATACACCCTTGTTGTTACATAAGTTTTTCACCATAGCCTACAAATTATATAATTATATTAACATAAAAAACATGTTAGCTTAAAGTTTATTTCTTATAATATATGGTTGAAAAGAGTATTAGTTTCAGTTTTAAAAGAGTCTGAATCAGGAATCATATCAAATTACCGCCTACTGTGGTCAACATAAAATTTCTAGGAATGGTGGAGAAGTCTAAAATGATTTTATGCTAAAACGTGGGTCAAGTTTCTGAGGCATGTAGCCAGATTGCGTACGCCAAGGACGACTGTATCATTATTCATAAAGAATTCATGACCATGTAGGAAATCTAGTTGTTACTGATGATTATTCTTTCATGGGAAGCTCTCATTAAAAAGTTGTCTTCTGGCTTCGTTTAGTCGGAGCTGAACTTCCTGTTAAATGCATAATGCATGAACCGAGATCACCTAGGGAAGCGTATAAATCTACAGGCTTTAGGAATTAGCAGTAATCCATTGTAACAAACTTTTCACACGTTCTGTAAATATATAACGCATATCTGCTGCTGGTATTACAAAACCACAGATAGGCTATAGAGAAATTAGGCCGACCTACGGCTTTCGAAACAACGAAAGCGTACTATTGTTATTCCAGTTGCAGTGATCAGCATACCTACCATGCCACAGTGTGGTGAAAACCTATAGCTTATTTTGGATCAAAGGGAATGTGGAAGTGGATTCCACATGAACAAAGCGTATTTTTAAAGGTTATAAAATTATAATTGCCCTCATTCCTGCTGAGTGCTAAATACTCCGAGCAAGAAATGTGAGCAATGTTTGCCCGAATTAATATTAAACATAGAATTGTTATTATTTTAAATATATTTGTCCTCGGAAAATTTTCATTTATAGTTAGAATCTCCGGACAAGATATTGATGAAAGATCTACATGACATGGAATTTCCGATTTTCAGGGAGATTTCAGACGAAAGGATATTATGAGATAATATACTGAAAATTCAAGATCTAAACAAAAGCTCTTTTCTGCATTTTTTCCAGCAAAAAAATAGTTTGCCATATTCCCTGTAAATTCTTTAATTAAAAGACTACAATTTTTCCATCCAAAATTGTTTACTCTAATTCTACTCTTACCAAAAATAGTATTATTTTTTTGAATTCCCTTTTTTAAGGCCCTGGGGGAAATTTCAGAATCAGTGCATGTAACAAGACTCCCCTGCAATGTTATACACACCCCGTAACTGGACTCCAAAACATAATAGACTATCGGTACTTATTTTAATTAATTAATTGTGATTTACATTTAATTACATAAACTTTTAAATACCGTTTAAAATTACACGATAATATAAAGCACGTGGGAAAAATATGGGGTGATCGCATGCAAGAAAAATTTATTGTAATTTTGTAGTGTAATATCAAAAGAATTACTTAAATGCAATAAATGAAATGAATGTTCGTTTTAATCGCATTTTTTCCCTTAAAAAGGTCCCTGGTAGCAAAATTTCGCTCATAATGAACTGAAATGTTGTACAGAAGCTGTAGAATAGATGACAATCTAAAGATTGTAATGACCCTTGAAAACATGAAAAGAAGATAATTTTAAAAAGTAGGGTATGTTGTATCGGGGACGAAGTCGCAAGGTACGTGAAACGTCTTGTGAGCGCTGCCTGATTCCAACGCGCTCCGTATGTTACGATTAGTTTTCATATTTGCAATAAATGTATGTACTTTGTATGTTTTAAGCAAGGAGTAAATTTAAAAACAGCTGACTGCATTGTCTTCTCTATGCAATAACACGAATGGAATAAGCCTGAAAATGAAAACCGCTGCCCGGTTTCTATAAACTCGCGAATTACCTATGGGTAAATTATCCAATGGACAGAATTTACACAAGAATAACTTTTAGAAACTCAAATAATTTAACGGTAACAATCACATACACTTGTGGCGAGTTTCTAGATAAATATCCCCTGGGTAAATATGAAAATGACAGAAAAAATATTCCTAGAAACTCGGGCTAGATCTTTCCAAGGGTAAATCGTCGGTTTAATTTATCCTTTCATGGATGGCTGGATAAAATTTAACCTCTCATAGGATCAGTAATAATTTAAACAATGAGAATCAAAGCCTTCTGAATTAAATTAACTGTACAACTCCAAGGCCTTCCTCATTATATCATTGTGGGTGATTAGGAACTAATTTGACCATTGATAATTTACCCATAGGTATTTCACGAGTTTATAGAAACCGGACACTTAATGGTAATAATTAACATTAATAATAATCTGTATCTGTATCTGGTACCCTATGATCCCCAGGTGGGGCGAAGGGGCCTCCAATGGAGGTTTCATTACCTATACTAATTTTGATATGATTATTTTCCGAGAGAGGGTAGAGGGACGGGTGGTAAGCCCATCGCCTCGCAATCCCCCTCTGGAAACTAAGTATTTCTTGGACGTGAAAGGGCCGAGAAATTTTGTCCAGAGGCTCTAATTTAGGCTTGGAGTTCTTTTACGTGCCGTAAATCTACGACACGGGACCCCCAGTTTAAAGTCCCTCCCGGAGGACTCCGTGCCCAGGATTTTTACGTCCTGAAAAATCCATCGACCGCAGCCGGGTTTGATCCCGCGCCCTGCGGATCTAGAGGCGGGCACGCTACCTCTAGACCACCGCGGCCGACATTAATAATAATAATAGGGCTACTAAATTAAAAATTGATAATTTCTTACTCTCATTTTATAAGACGGATGTCAGGCTGAACGTCTTTACTATATCTTGACATGTCTATCGTTAAAATTTTAAGGAAAATAAAGGCAATAAAGCTTTGTCGCTTTTCTTCTAAAAGACTTCCCCCTTTCCTCGCTCAGTCCGTAGGAGTTTCAGATATAGCATAAACATTTGGATGTAAGGGTTAATATAACATCTCTTCTGGTAATAATGAAGAAGTGCAATTTTTAAGAATTCAAGCAACTTCCAATTCAATTTATTATTTCCAGCATCCTATACATTTTACATACAAATAATTGTTCCTTGTTCTAGTAAAGCGTAGATACTCATTATGTTGAAATGGTGTATCTAAATGTTCGAATCTAATTGAGAAAGGATATATATAGCCTATAGATCTATGCCTAGTGTCGTTAAGATTCAACGCTACGCAACCTCGAACAAGCACCCTTAGTATTGCTTGTAACTTCGGGAATCGGTGTCTGCGGTCAGTTGTAACTACAAACTCGAAAGAGAAGTTTTCCTCATTAAACACAACTCAAACTCCAGATTTCACGGCCTTCACTAAGGGTAGCCAAATGGATTTGAGTGGCATTATAAAGGGTAAAAGGCTTTATGCCTCAAGGAAATCCTTCTCGGGATTGGTTTTAAGAAAAGAGGCCATGGAACCGACCTTCTTAACTTTATCACTACTGCTGACGTGTGTATGCATGGCCACAAAATATTCTATAGAATAATAGAATATTGCAGCTATCGTCGAGTACTGAGCAGTCCGGTTTGGAGCTTGTCTGTTTAGTACATAAGCGCGATGGGAGCAACGGAAAGAGGAGCAAAGAGGAAAATGTTGACGTCATTCATACTTTTCTTCAGTGCAGAGGCGTTCATTTACCATTTAGTAGTTAATCAAAAAGGGACACAAATCGAAAAAAATTAACTTCTGTTCAATAAAAATTATGTAACTTTTATATTACAACAATAAGGTCGTTAATAACATTAATAAAAACAACTAATAATAACTTAAATGCCTCAGAAAATATCAGTGCAATCAAAATCATAAACATAAACATGGGTTTATTTCATCTTCATACAACAGGGACTTTGGTTACATTTCTGTTTTACCAATCAGTCACTTGATTACTAAACAAACGTTCTAACTATTTCTACCTATTACTGAAAACAACACCCAAGTATGCTATATATTATTTCCTACTTCACTTGAATTTCTACTGCTACTATCTTCTATTTTATTCAACCATTTGCTTTTAACTACAATTAAAAATTTCCCCATTCTTTTCAATAAATCCCTATTTTTTGTTATGCAAAGCTTCTTTTATGCTACCCCTTTATTAATTTTTAGTAATTTATCACCAATTAAATTTACCCTCCACCTCTCAGGTTTCTTACATTCTAAAATTATATATTTTGCATCCTCTTCCTCGTTACATAATGGGCATATTCCCCTAGGTACCGATCCTCTCAAGTTTTTTAGTCTCCATATTCCTATTCTCCACCAGGCCAAACTGGATCTTTCCTCCCGCAATCAAAATCATTAAGGAGCTTAAGGACCGTTTTGACAAAACTCAACATCTCTTTTTTTACAAATTAGTTTTTTTTTTTTAATTTTAGGTGCTTTTAAATGAGATCTTTAATATGGTGAAAAAAGAACATAAGAAAATCCAACATACCCAATTCATTTTGAAGCCCCAATATGCAAGATTTCTATCCTCTATATGTTTATACAAACTAAAGAAACCTTCTCCGGAACAATTTATGTTTTGGCACATGTTGATTTTTGTCTAAACAGTCCTCAATGGAACTATTTTCTCGCTTTGTCATGTAAGATGAAACAGAATAGCAATCTACAATACTTTGATCTATCACTCTATCAATAGCAAATGTTAACTTTCCCACGACAGTTCACAATAGAGGTATTATAACTTTATACTTCAGCATTAGCCTATGACGACAGCTTTTACGTACAAATCCGTATTTCAAACTCTCTATTGTTTAGACCTCACACTGACGGAGGTTATGAAATTGCCTTTATGCAAGTTTCTTGACTTGTTAAGAGGATTGTTGGAAATTTTCGAGAGAAGACCCTCAGAATGTTGAAGTTTGTGATTTCCAAGACAAATTGTCTATAACTTACTGCGAAGTACGTTTAGTTCGTAATCGTGCTAACAGAAATGTTATTAACGTAGGATTTAACAAAAGCTGTCTCAGGTCTAGTAGAATTCTGCATTAAGTTCCTTTCAAATCTTTTGACAAGAATATGTTATAATATGCACATAGTTTTTAAGATCCTGATAAATGCTCGTGTTATGTAAAACACATTACGTAATGAACCTCGCAATATGACACCAGTAACCACTGTAGGATTTGAGAATATTATAGGAGAAAAATTCCTCCGGTACTGGGACTTGAACCCAGGACCTTTGGCTATTCGCGCCACTGCTCTACCAACTGAGCTAAGCCGGAGCTCAATTCACAGGACCAGATGGAACTTCTCTCCTATGACTGATTGCCCTAATGGTCTACCTCACAGACAGACAAAGGTCCTGGGTTCAAGTCCCGGTGCCGGAGGAATTTTTCTCCTATAATATTCTCATGTAGTGTCCAACAGAGACAATAATCTGTGGCTCATGAATGCTTATATATCTATCTTGAATGTTAACTGTACAATAACAGTGGGAGCCCGGTCACAAAAATCACTACTTAGTGTGCCTCACAGTACTGCATATGACATAACTTGTCTGTCTGTGAGGTAGACCATTAGGGCAATCAGTCATAGGAGAGAAGTTCCATCTGGTGCTGTGAATTGAGCTCCGGCTTAGCTCAGTTGGTAGAGCATTGGCGCGAATAGCCAAAGGTCCTGGGTTCAAGTCCCAGTGCCGGAGGAATTTTTCTCCTATAATATTCTCATGTAGTGTCCAACAGAGACAATAATCTGTGGCTCATGAATGTTTATACTTCTACTGTAGGATTTGTTTCTTTGCATTCGTACGTATTTAACATATCTCCATTTTCAGTCTTTTATTATGAATGTAATATCTAGGCATTGCATGGCATTCCCATGGCATTTATTTATTTATTCAAGAATGAACATTACAGGTATACATCCAATTAGAGTGTTCATGACTATACTAGCAATAACTTACATCTTGTACTTACAGTAACACAAATATGAAATAGGTATAATAAAAAGTATGAAAGTTAGGATAATGACCAATGTAAGGTAAGAAGTAAAGAGAATAGGAGAGAGTAAAGAGAATAAGAGAAATAAGAAGAAAGCAAGCATGAAGAATGTAGAGGAAAAACCAAAACGAAATAAGAGTAAAACAAATAATATAAAACAACGAAAATATGAGAATATTGTAGGAGAAAAATTCCTCCGACACTGGGACTTGAACCCAGGACCTTTGGCTATTCGCGCCAATGCTCTACCAACTGAGCTAATCTGTGAGTTGAACTCCTGCATAGCTCAGTTGGTAGAGCATTGGCGCGAATAGCCAAAGGTCCTGGGTTCAAGTCCCAGTGTCGGAGGAATTTTTCTCCTACAATGTTCTCATGCAATGTCCAACAGAGACAATAATTCGCTGGTTCATTAATGCTTATATATCTATAACGAAAATATGTTAGTTGGCAATATCATACACGGCATTACTATTCACACACAGATTCCTATGAATTACTATTTTGGACAAGTTTTAACAGTTGGCTTGCAGAAGAATTAAATTGTTTAAGATTCATTCCAAGTATATCTATATTAAGTGGGTGGATTTGATAGTACCTATTCAAAGTTCTGTTTATTGGTGAATTTTTGTGCAAGTCTGTGTTTACTCTAGGAGTAAAATGATAGTTTTCTTAATCTGCTATTTTTACTTGGTACACACACACACACACACACACACATATATATATATATATATATATATATATATATATATTATTTCTTTAAGGTTTGTATCATCAATGTGGGAATTAATTATTTTATACAAAAAACTTCATGACTGACATGCTCTTCTATATGACAAAGCGTGGTATTCAATATTTTTCATGAGTTTATCATAATTCATATACAATGGATAATAGCCACAAACTTTAAACATTAAAAACTTCAGGAATTTGTTTTGAATTGTTTCGATTATTTTTTATAAAATGCTATTTTTAGATAGTATTGTCAATTGATTAGGGGGGGTAGGCCTACGTCGTAGCGTAGTGGTTGAGGCGCTGCGCTACAAACCGGAAGGTTACGGGTTCGATCCCCGATGAGGTCGTTGGACTTTTTCAATTGGCCTAATCCTTCTGGTGGCACTATGGCCCTGGCTGGCACTATGGCTGACAACCTTACACCTTCACGTGCCGAATATCTAAAATCTGGGAGTCTCAACCTCCTGGAACCCTCTTGGCTTCCATGGCCTGTATAGAGAACACTTTACTTTACTTCATGATGACCGCCGGCGTGGTCTTGTGGTTAGCGTTGCTGACCACAGATCCGTCGGACCGCGTTCGGTGCATTCAGCCTCGTGATTCAGAGAAGTAGCGGCTCCGGTCATAGAAAACCACCATTAACGGCCGTGGGTGTCGGCATGCTGACCACATGCCCCCCAATCCTGCCATCTGCATATGGTAGATGAGGCAGCGGTCGGGTGGTAGGCCAAATCCGTCCAGGGATGTAGCGCCAAGGAGTTTAGTTTTTTATTGTCAATTTATGTAAAACATTTGCTAGTAGCATAAAGTTTATTATAAAAATTTATATTTATATAATCTCCAGTTGTAGATTTATAGAGTATATTTTCTTAATAAGTTGCATGAAAATATTAAAACATGAATAATTAGTTATAGTAAATTATTCTCTTGAGAGTATATAAGTAGGCCTAGCCTATATTAGCGAAAATATGATTGCAATAAGATTGTCCCTTCTTTTAGGTAGATTTCGAAGAAAAATTTACCTATTGCAATGTATACCATGTCATGATTTTCGAATAATTCTTTCATATCATTACGTTTCATGCTTCCCTAAGTACGAAACCACCGCCCGTTCAAAAAAAAAAAAAATTATATATATATATATATATATATACACACACATCTTTACACGCTAGCGGCCGTAATTTTGAAGATATTTGAACCAAATTTTAATATGTTATTTCTAGGCCCAATAGTTCGGACAAGTTCGTTAATGAGCAAAATTGGCCCGAGGGGGTGGTCGGGGGAGGGGGTTGAAATTTTGAAAACTTTATATCTCGGCCCCTATGAAGTAAAGAGGGAAACTTTATTTGGATAAATTAGAGTACTCCCTATGGAGTTCAAAGTGACACCAACGATTCGGGGGTTTTGGGGGTGGGGGGATGGAAATTCGAAATTTTTGAAACTACGTCTTGTGGGGTATCGTTGAAAAGCTCTTGATGAGTACTCTACAAATCAATAACTAGTTTCTTGATATTTCTCATATAAGCCGAGATTTGAATGTTTGAAAAAGTGCTCTTTCCTCTTTTTTGCAATCATTATTGCGGGTTTGTCATGCCAAGGCTAAAGAAGAAGAGTGCTGCGCAGCGACAATAAATTAACCCAAAAGCACTTCGAAATCTACCTCAGCCTGTAGGCCTGCCTAAAGGGATTTTTTCTTTTTGTAAATATAATTCCCGGGGCGTCCATGATAGAGACGAGCATAGCTCATGCGCATATTCTAGTTATTTAGCGGAACGTATTAGCCATGAAGTCAACTTCAGCAGAACGTCAGAGTGGCCGCGTGGTTAAAGGAGCGGACGTATACGAGTTGATCTCGTACGGTAAAGCTAACAGCTCTGCATTTCCGGCTTTAATAGAGTCGATACGTTATGCAGGCACTCTACATGCCACTGCTAGAGGTCCGTTTCCTGTGTTCCAGGTGCTGAACAAGCACCAGCTCTGACTGGATTTTGCCCTATCCAAGGTTCGAATCCTACCTACTCAGGCTAATATTTTATTTCATAATAATGGAAATGTTTTGAGTAGTAAATTCCACAATTTAGTATTATATATTACAATAAGAACTATATTATGTGTTTATATCCGTGAACAGTTCTGCTGTTCGAAATATGCTCAGGGCTTAATACTTGTTTGTATTGATCAACGTAAGATCACTCTAGTCGTTTCTTAACAGTTGCAATATTTCGAAGCTGTACTAATAAAATGAACACCAGCGTTTTATTAAATTGTAATTACTTTTAATTAACTTTCGAAATAATTAATTTATCACTTTGCGTATTGTATCTAAAAATCCATTTTAGAATTTATAATTTAATACATAATAAGTGTGGAACGAATAAAGATTATTCAAAGCTTGTCGGCTAAAAGATGATGCCTCCTTAGCCATTTACTTTGATCTTCTAACGATCCTTCTTTGTTGTACTGCCTATTAGTCCAAACTTGTACTTTCATATAAATCTTGAAGGTCTTAAAAATATACCTGTATTTAATACCAAATACACCAGTACCGTAAATTGTTTATAGTCTATAGTAGTGTAATTTGTTTAATGATTCATCACGTAACTTCTTAACGCACTTATACATACACATAATCATATATATATATATATATATATATATATATATATATTTATCTATATATATATAAAAGGCTTTGTCCTGACTGACAGGAATCAACGTAGAGCCTGGAATCAACGTTATACATTTCAATGTCAAATCAATTACAGTTGGCTTTGGCTATTTTTGTCATACCTGGAAAATAAAACTTTCGTGATTGCTTGAATGTTGTAAGCCCTAAATATGGTCAAACGTTGTTTTATTTGGACGAATCTCACTATACAGAGGTTTTCTGGGCCAAGAAATTTGAATCTGAGGTCGCTTTTACCAGACGATGCTATCTAATCGTGGTATGTAGTCCACGTGATTTAGGAATTAATAAAAAAATGATTTTACTATTATGCTCTTAATTTTTAATTTTTGAAATAATTATCGCGGGCGAAGCCGCGGGCACATGCTAGTATGTTATAATATGCACATAGTTTTTAAGATCCTGATAAATGCTCGTGTTATGTAAAACACATTACGTACAGTTGGCTTTGGCTATTTTTGTCATACCTGGAAAATAAAACTTTCGTGATTGCTTGAATGTTGTAAGCCCTAAATATGGTCAAACGTTGTTTTATTTGGACGAATCTCACTATACAGAGGTTTTCTGGGCCAAGAAATTTGAATCTGAGGTCGCTTTTACCAGACGATGCTATCTAATCGTGGTATGTAGTCCACGTGATTTAGGAATTAATAAAAAAATGATTTTACTATTATGCTCTTAATTTTTAATTTTTGAAATAATTATCGCGGGCGAAGCCGCGGGCACATGCTAGTATGTTATAATATGCACATAGTTTTTAAGATCCTGATAAATGCTCGTGTTATGTAAAACACATTACGTACAGTTGGCTTTGGCTATTTTTGTCATACCTGGAAAATAAAACTTTCGTGATCGCTTGAATGTTGTAAGCCCTAAATATGGTCAAACGTTGTTTTATTTGGACGAATCTCACTATACAGAGGTTTTCTGGGCCAAGAAATTTGAATCTGAGGTCGCTTTTACCAGACGATGCTATCTAATCGTGGTATGTAGTCCACGTGATTTAGGAGTTAATAAATATTATGATTTTACTATTATGTTCTTAATTTTTAATTTTTGAAATAATTATCGCGGGCGAAGCCGCGGGCACATGCTAGTATTTATATAATCAAACAGTAGGCCTATGTATGTAGTAACTACCTACAGTGCTAGTGTATATAGCAATAGGTCTATTAACATAAACAAGTCTTTGTCGTGTATTCGCATATCTCTTTTATCTAATACATGTCCATTACCTTGTAGTATTGAGTAACTAATGTAAAATATAGACTGAAGATGTTGGTCCCGTTTATATTGAAAATAGTGTATAAGTTAAATTTAGTAAAGGTAAAGTGATCCCTATACAGGCCATGGAAACTCAGAGGGTTTCAGGAGCTTGAGGCTCCCAGATTTTGGACATTCGGCACGTGAAGGTGGTAAGGTTGTCAGCCTTACGCACTGGCCGCCTTTACCCCCAGGATTGCTCCTGGTACTCATTTCTGTTAGAGGCTAAGTCGACCCCAGGGCCATAGTGCCACCAGAAGAATTTGGCCAATTAAACAACTCCAACGACGTCTTCGGGAATCGAACCCGCGACCTTCCTGTTTGTAGCACAGCGCCTCAACCACTAGGCCTACGCTACGTCGTACCCCACGTTAAATTTAGTAGTATAGTTAATATACATTATGAAACATGTTTTATGCACTTATAATTAACTGCGATGGATATTTGTATTATTAATTACTTTATTTAATCACATTTATAAATCGGTTTAATTATTAATTAGTTATGTCTTTTATGACTAGGCATAGGATATAAAATATATGTGGAGTTAGAGAAGAATCAAAATTAATTAATAATTTGAATAATATACTCTGCCTATTTCTAGAGAATCGATCTTTGATACACCTCGCACATAGCCTAAAGAAATAGATATAGGCTACTTTAGATAGGCATGCTAGAAAAAGTGGCTCAACCCATACAAGAGCCGGACTGCTTATTGCCAAAGTTTGAGTACTTTTTTTTCAGGTGCTAACCAAGGAACTGCTCTGGTTTGATTTTGAATCTTCAAAGTTCGAATCCATCATGTAAGTGAAATAATTTATTTACTACCAATAGAGAGTCTTTGAGGAATAGATTATAGAATTAACTATTACACGAGTGTAATAAGATAATTAATTGCGCCTACATTTTAATGAAACAGAATTTATAAAGTAGTATAATTTTTATTTAAAGAATTAAAATTGTTATAGTATTGGTTATTAACATTTTCACTACTACTGCCATATACACAAAAAACTGCATAAAAGCAGAGAAATGCTTTATGTTAAAACATGAGGTTTTTTTTATCCATTTTTACGATAACGGTACATAAACAATATTTATTCCACTGAAATCGTCTTCCATGATTTCAAACCCACTGATATCATTTGACGAATGCTTATTACAAATTTACTTTAAAAAAAAAATTAACTCGAAATTGTAGTTACTAATTCCAAATAACCGTGGGTGTATGCATGCTGACCACATGCCTCCCAATCCTGCCATCTGCCTCTGGTAGATGATGCAGCGGTCGGGTGGTAGGCCAAGTCCATCCAGGGATGTAGCGCCACGGAGAGAATTCCAAATAAAATTTACGACGGTAATAATGAAAGACATAATAGTTATTCATATTGTTAACAACGTCTTGACCATCAACCTAAAAAAAATTAAATAATATTAATTAATGTAAATCCATATATTATAAAATATACTAGCTTTGATTCATCCAGTTTTGTTATTTTCAGTAGTTATAACAGTTTTGTACTTCAATTTTTAAATTGCGTGTTTGTTAAATTGACTTAGCCAAGCAAGGTCTGCTTTTACTCGGACTTTCGGCGTTTCTTGTGTTAGTCTTAAGTTTTTTGCAATCCAGTTACGACACACGCGTACCAGTTGCTTCCAATTTTGCATGAATTTTCCTTGAAGTAATTAAAAACAACGTTTGTAAGAATTTTTATTTTGTTATTCTGTTTAAAGATGGTTACTGTTTTAGTGGTTCCGTTTCATGTAATATTCAGCTTCTTTCAACGATTCTAGCTAAACGGTCCAAGCTATAAAATTTGAAGGCTATTTCCACTCTCAAATGTAAAATTTTATGCAACTTTGTTCCTGTACATTACTGACGTAACTCCGGCATTTTGTCTGTTTCTCTGTAAGCTTTTTTTTATTATTTTATAATTTTTTTTATTTATTTATATTTATTTATTTATTTATATTTTTTTTACACATACACGACCAAACGCGTTATTCGATTTTCTCCCAATTTGACATCAGTGTTCCTTGAAGTCATTAAAAACTACATACGTGTAAAGATTTTTATTTTTATTCACAAAACTGCTAGTTTTAAGTGGAACAGCCATTTCATAAAATAGGAGAATTTTTCCCACAAAGAGAGATGTTATTAAACTATTTAATTGGGTGGCCAGATATAAGTTTAAAACCTCAAGTTCACTTAATATTAAGAAATTAAGCGTTTCTGAAGTTGTTTCATGTGTAAAATCTGTCGATTTACTTATTTATTGCATTAAAGTTTTTTTCGCCATTTTTAGCATGATTTAGCACATTTTAATACCATGTAGTCAAGAGTAATCAGCTATGTCCATTTTGATTTGACAAAATGTACATCTTAAGGCACAATTTGGTATAAGATTAACTTCAAAAAGTGTGTGTGGTTAATTACTTTGTAATATAACAAACAGCGACTTTTTGTCCCACCCGTAATGTCCCAACCGTAATGTTGATAATTTTACTGAATTATTATATTCCTCATATCTTCATTAATAACAATATCAAGACTCTAAAAGTAATAGCAGAACAGCAAATGAACTGTTTTTGTGTACCATTAAAATCATTGTCCAAATTATGTCCCACCCGTCATAGATTTTGAAAAACAAATTTAAAATAAATTTTAAGTTCAATGCTTTGCATGTAGTGTAGAGAAGAAGGCATTGTAAATTTTACAGGATGTGAAGAAACAATTCTAGTTTATTATTTATGATATGTAATAAACAAAAATAGTTTTCACAATATGCTAGAATGTCCCACCCGTAATTATGAAATGAATGGGAAATTGTTATAAGTGAACATTGCAATTGGACTGTAGTCTGCATTGTTCATAGGTTAAAATAAAATAAAATAAAATAACAGCATCACCTAATTGAGACTCGCACTCTATTCATGGGTAATGTTAGTAATCTAAACAAAATTCTTGAAATAATATAGTTTACATGAACAATACTAACCTCGCATTGTGTTCTGTCCTTCATATTTTAGTAAGAACTGTCATCTCTGTATCTCCTTGCACTCCAGTTCCATTCTCCGTTGTCATAGTTTCGGGACCTCTTCTATAATTACCGGCAGCTCCAGTGTCAAAAACAGTTTCTTCTATATCTCTTGCATTCGTTCTTTCACCCCTCCCTAAAGAATCCCCATCACCCAAACCTCTATTCCCGGTTCCGGAAGCACCACCGCCTGATGATCCTGTTGTCCCTTTATGCTTCCTTCTTCTTCTCGACACACTGGACCTCAAAGATCCCACACGTTCCCTGACCACTTCCACAGGTATACAAGGACAAAGTGTTGCCAAGATCTCCTTGAACTCTTTTCGGAAATTATCGTTCAACCATCCATACAACAACGGATTTGAGCATGCAGATGACATTCCCATCATATGGCACACTGCATAGCATATCATCATTGATTGCCGGTCGTCGCCGAAAGGATTCCAATAATCAACTACTAAATTGAAGATATTTAATGGAAGCCAACTAACGCAAAATATTAAACTTATTGAAACTAGTAATGAGTTAGTCCTTTTCATTCGTTTATCGTCTTTAGGCTTCCGTTTATTAGTTGACGCATTGCAGCCTTTACACTTTGACGATGAGCCGATGGCTGACGAATTAACATATCGATATCTGAGCTTTCGGCAAATTCTAGAATAAGCAACGCTGACTGTTATGATGGGTAGTACGTACTGTACTAGCAGAGAGAATAAAGAATAGTACGCTCTCCCATGTTCTACAGGCCATTCTTCTAAGCAGTAGGCTATGTATTCAATTCCTATACTCGGTAAATGTATATCATGATGTTTTAAAGTTCGCCAGAAAAACATAGGACTGGCTAGAACAATAGCTGATACCCAAATACAGCTTAAGATAATCACTGCTCCTAACTTCTGTAAGCTTTCTCTAGTAGGATAGACAATCACTTGATACCTGTCCAGTGCTATAGCTGTGATAGAAATAGTGGAAACAAAAATGCTAGTAGCTTGTAAAGTTCCTAACATCTTGCATAGAAATGAATATCTTCCAAGTGGCCAGTACTTGGTCAGAATTTCCATAAGTGTAAGGGGCATGGTGATGAGGCAGAGTAGGAGATCAGAAACAGCTAAGTTGACAATGAACATATTCCTTGCAGTGCGCATAGCTGGTTTCCTTACTACTGCGCACACCACAAGACTGTTTCCTGCTGCTCCCAGAATTATCAGTACACTGTATAAGAAAATAAGTACTGAAAACGCTGGATCTTCAACTACACGGTTACGTGCGAATTCTTCCAATATGCTCTGGTCGATAGATGCATTTAGAACCCAGGAGAGATTTTTTATATATGCGGATAAATTGTGGTCCATTGGTGGGAATGTTCCTTCGCTGCTACTCAATTGAAGTGTGTGAACTCCTTGAATATCCGGAGAAAGGGTAGGGACCGAACTGTTCATATTCAGCTCCATGATTCACTGAACCTAAAAGGAAAGAAAATACATCCGTTAGCTGATACAGTACATAATTGTTTCTCTGTATTAACTTAATGTAGGAGCACAATCAGCAACTCTTTTCATAAAATCAAGAACGAATAAATATGGTATTATTTTGATAAGAAAAGGTGCATGAATAGCACGTGGAAGTTGTCTTTCCATATCCGATATTTTTATATTAGGAAAAGATTACTAAAGAATGCTCTTTATCTTGAATATTGTCTATATTATAGTGATGCATATAAGATCAACTTACTAATTTTTTCTCTATATTGTCATGTATATGAAACCATTTAAAGAATTTTCTTTTTTCATAAAATGTTGTCTATTTTGTGGTGATGCACATGAATTCAATGTATTAATTTTTTGTTGTAAATTGTGACGTATATGAGGCCAATTTAAGAAAACTCTTCTTCGTGAATATTTTCCGTTTTTCGTGCTGCATTTATGATCAACTTACTAATTTTTTTTTCTATATTGTCATGTATATGAGACCAATTTACTAATTCCTTTGTATTGCAAGACTTCTTAAATAAACGTGCCTATGATATTTTAAGGGAAGATAAGTGAAATTTATATTTTTCATACCTTCCCTTTGATAAAATGTACGGATTTCACTATTATTATTATTACTATTATTATTATTACTATATACTAGTTTTGAGTAATAGGATTTTTTAAGGAAACAAATTGCATGTTCTTAATATTAAATAATAATAATAATAATAACAATAATAAAGTTTTATTTTTCCTGGCAGAGTTAAGGTCATAGGGTCTTATCTTACAGTCAACCAGGTTTAAGTCATTTAACAATAGATAAATACAATGCAGATAAAAATTTAAACTAGCAACTATATAAACTACAACCTAATATATTAAACAGAGAAGAATAATTATTAATTATAGGCTTATAATATTTTCTGAATCAATGAAAATTGTTTAATTTGACAGTAAATTATAAGCCTATAACTATACATAATAAAGGAATATTATAACTTTACTAACTTATTCTCCTTCTTTCTGGAATTCTTCTGGAATGAATTATTACCAGTATATATACTAAACGACATATTCTAAATAATCTGATAAGATGCAATCCTCTATCCCAGGCATGAATCTTGCGATCTACTCTCCTTCTGACATAGAATAAGCTGCCACCAAGCGGGAGTGTGCATTCTTCTGCTCCCTCTGCACAAAAGCAGAGGATCTGTAGATCTGGGCTTAAAGCTTTCGGTGAATGGATGAAATGGCAAACAGATAATATCTAAGGTTGTAGTTTCTGATGGAGTTTCCTGATTCCAGTGCTTGTACGAAATTTACTTAAACTACGGTTTTCGAGAAAATTTCTATAAACTTTTTTTCCAACTAAAGTAAAGTAAAATGAAGTTCGAAACGTTTAATGTCGCATGCTCGAAATATATATGCTCTATCTTATTTAAGAGAAAATCCTCTAGCTATGGTACAAGTAGAGAAACTTAACAAGACATAATTTTTTATATCTTCGACTCGAGGTATTTACCCCCTAGGCTACGAGCCACTTTCTTAACAAAGACATGTATGGGGAAAAGACAAGAGGGAGAAACTGGTGCAACTTGAGATGCCAAGTACTCTTTCTTATGAAGCATTATATTTCTCATTGTTTTTTAGAAGTCGTATACTTGCGCTCAATAGAGTAAGAAAGCGAACAGGGGGAGTTTTCTGGCTGGTAAGCAGCTTTTGCAAGACAGATTATGAATTGAAGGCAAAAAGAAAACAATGTATGAGATCGACCTATTTTGTAATGAACTACCCGTGACTCAATGCCCTTACTCTTTAGGCTACTACCAGGTTTTTCGAAATGAAGAATCTTTTCCACATCTATGAAGAATGGTATGTAGATTATTAAACTAAACTCCGTGGCGCTACATCCCTGAAGGGACAAGGCCAACCACCCGACCGCTGCGTCACCTACCATAGGCAGATGGTAGGATTGGGGGTCAAGTGGTCAGCATGTCGACACCCACGGCCGTTAATGGTGGTTTCCATAACCGAAGCCGCTACTTCCCTATCAAGTAGCTCCTCAATTTGAATCACGAGGCTGAGTGCACCCCTCCCAGACCCCCCCTACCGGCGATCGAACCCGGGCCGACGGATCTATAGTGACGCTATAGTGACGCTAACTACAAGACCACACCGGCGGTCGAATGGTATGTAGATAGTTTCTTATAGTTATTTAACAAGGGTTGAGTACTGCCATTTAGGCCTGTAACCGTCACAGAATGCAGGAATTTTACTCCACATGGGAAAAGTTCATCCTAAATATGTAAAGACATGGATTTGTACCACTTGCAGATGCATACATCATGTTATCGATGACCGGAATCGAACCCGCAAACCTAGGAACACAAGAATGTAGGATTCTTTGAATGTAAGAATTACTACAATTATCATTAGGGTGGTGTCTTGCCTGTTACTGTCTGATCTACCCAGGTCGAATATTCGGTATTGGAAAACATGTATTGCACCTCATGAACAAAATTTAAACAAAATGGTATGACCCTTTTTGGAAATATTCTTAATGTAAAGTGGCATTCAAAGTAAGAGAAAGTCGCCTCCTATCTTTGTGTCACATCCCCAGAAGACGCTTAGCCTAAATGCAAAACTTTTTCATACGATTTTTCGTTCTAGAATTAGGTTTAATTTTTTTTCGTCTAATTGAGGGCATAAGGTGGACACGAATATTATATTTTATTACACAGGTATGTCCCTTAAAATATATTTTTGGATTCATGTGACCTCAAAACATGTATTTATGTTACTATCTTGATAGCCTACCAAATAAGGGGGTAGAACACAATATTTCCCCTTCCTATAGTATCTGTGGTTCGGGCAGAGGAATTAACAAAACTAAATTATAAGAAAACTTATATTATTGTTTAGCTTGAGAATATTATAGGAGAAAAATTCCTCCGGCAATGGGACTTGAACCCAGGACCTTTGGCTACTCGCGTCAATGCTCTACCAACTGAGCTAAGCCGGAGTTCAATTCACAGCGCTAGATGGAACCTCTCTCCTATGACTAATGACATTAGGGCAATTAGTCACAGGAGAGAGGTTCCATCTGGCGCTGTGAAATGAACTCCGGCTTAGCTCAGTTGGTAGAGCATTGGCGCGAATAGTTAAAGGTCCTGGGTTCAAGTCCCAGTGTCGGAGCAATTTTTATCCTATAATATCCTCATGTAATGTCCAACAGAGACAATAATCTGTGGTTCATGAAAGCTTATATATCTATATTGTTTAGCTTGTTAGCTGTCCACTTATTTCACTCTGTTCGACATAATTATTCATGGACGTGGAAAAGTAAGATTCAGACAATGGCAGTGCATAGCCACTTTTGTTCCTTCATTTGTCTCAATTGAAATAGACTGATTATATGTTTTTGCTCGTGCTGCTGAAATCTTCAAAGACTCAGAGGATTCGGTATTGAAGCTATAATTTGTAACTGGATTTAGGGAAATACTGTAGTCTGCTAGATCCTTGTTTTTCTGATGAAAAGACACACGCAGAGCTAATATCCCCTTCTGTGAGTGCCCCTTCACAAAGAACAAAGGAATAATTTGGTGTCAACTGGGGACTACCAGCAAAGACTAGTAATTGGACTGCTGTCGACATGTTTTTCGCTGTCATTATCTAGCCTGTGTAATCCAGTCGGGTAAAAAAAATTGAGAGGATAGTCTCAGTGGCGTGCTGTGGGTTTTGAAAGGGGAAAAATTCTGAATAGGCAAATGAAGGTGGACAATACTTTATTTATTCCAATTATTGTAATTTTACTACTGAGCTATACAATTTGCTTTTAAATTACAATTACCACCTATGCTCAGCATTAAAACCTTAGAAATTTAATCTATTTTGAAGATCATAACTTATTTTAACACATCCAACATATGTAGGAAATCTCGCTAAAGACGACTAGCATTGTAATAAAGGCTAAAAAAGAAATCGTGATTGGTATTTCTTTTTCACCCGTTTGTTCACTAAGTTTAATATTGTGGCATCCTAATGAATTGTCCTAGCCACGCCTATGACTATGTTAGAATGCAATTTCGAGGTTCAGCATTACTTCGGAGCTTAATTCATTTTTTAATGTCTGTGAACAGATTTTTTATTCATTATTGAACTGAAAATGTAAATAAGTATTCTGCATACATCAGTGGTTCCCAGCTTTTTTAGCTGACGCCCCCCTTCGAATATAATTAAATCCTCACGCCCCCTTTGATAGTGATGGGTAGAAGGAGGCCTAAAAACGTGATTGTCAGTACTTTTGTACTTTAAAAGATCCCTATAACACTTGTAAAAATAAAATTAATATTTATCACCTCTTTTATCATTCTTATTTATGCTTTTGCTGTCACACACACATATAAATCAAATTATTGTAAATCTTATTTGAGTCTCAGTAGAGTTCATAAAAAAAATTAAATGTAGGAACACCAATGTCCAATGTAGAGTTAAAAAATGAATACTAGTGAGATGATTGGCACTGTTTTGCTTTCACCAGCTCTGATATATTAGGTTTTATATTTGACAGAATACAACGTGGTCGTATTTGGATTTCCAAATTATTATAAAACTGTTGAGGATAACATATGGCTATTTAATATGACATGAAAAATATAGTTACAATTTATAACATTATAAAATGTAAATTCACACTGTTCTGTTATTCTTGTTAATTACGGTATGTGTCTGTGTATTTGTTTGGTTAAAGTTAACCGATTATAAATTCTTGACCGTCAAGGCAACAACACTAAATCAAAATATTAATTTCAAATTGTTGCACGCCCCCCTGGTTGGGAACCCCTGGTATACACCAATGAAAATATGTTTGGTATCTAAACTTTCGTTTCAAACGTACACGCCACTGCACATGTGCTTTACGTTCCTGTTTATAGTATTTTTTGTCTCAACTAATAATAGCTCGTTTCTCTGAGTATTAAAAAGCTTACCGAAATGTTACTGCAGGCAACGATGTTAATCAATTGATAACATTGGTGAATTTCAAAGCAATTTCGTTTCCTTTCATACTCCCATTTCGTGATAAATGAGATGAATGGTTTTAAAGAGGAGGTTAAAATTAATTTCAGTTTGTTATACTGCGTTACACTGCTGTGGTGAATGTATTGAACCTACACCGCTTCAGCTCATTGTGATATTATAATTGGGTTTATGGGAGATAATTTAAAAAGACACCAGAATAACCGCTAGTGATTGGTGTATATGAGAGAGATAATGAAAATGCTTGTTATGTGAAATTTGTTCATTATGGAGTTACATGAATCGTTAGTGGGACATATTTTTTCCCCTTTGTTTGGACATGTCTGCATTTTGTATGAATTACGCAAATATTTGCTACTAGACAGAAGGCGGGCTCATACCGGAGTATTTGAGTTTTTTAAAGTTAAAAACTGCAGATTTTTTTTTTTCCCAGAAAGAATGTAAAGGCGTTCGACTGGTGACGAAGTTACACAGACCTACATAACACCACACCCATATCTCTGGAGTGCTATACCCATATCCCTGGACAGTATGCGAATCTTGTTATTTCTTCTCGAGGGTTCATTCATAAGCGATAGGATACCACATCACCACTACGGTCTTGAAGGAAGGACTGAGGAATTGTTCTGACTCTGAGGTCTCGAACTCTTCTTCCGGATATGAATGTTTGTTGTATGTAGCCTATTCTACTATATAGTGTTAATCTAGTGTAAATGTGTTTGGAGGATATCGATTCGTTGTGCGGATATTCACCAAGGTGTAGCCTACTTTATAAGTTGTTATGGGGAAAAAAACTAGGTAGAATATCTGGAGTATTTTCATGTGTAAAATCTAGAAAGAGGAAGTATAGAAAGGATGAACGCATGAGAGAGGAGGAAAGACAGAGAGATTTGAACTTTTAATTTATTTTTTAAGGATTGTAAGCGTAGATCGAAGAATTAAAGAGTTCCTTAGACGTACAAATCGCTCATACATACATAGACAATTAACTTTTAACTTAACTCCGTGGCGCTAACATCACCGAAGGGACAAGGCCTACCACCCGACCGCTGCGTCATGTACCATAGGCAAATGGCAGGATTGGGGGCATGTAGTCAGCATGCCGACACTCACGGCCGTTAATGGTGGTTTCCATGACCGGGGCCGCTACTTCTCTATCAAGTAGCTCCTCAATTTAAATCACGACGCTGAGTGCACCCCTACCAGGCCTGTGTACCCCTACCAGACCTGTGGACCCCTACCAGACCTCCCTAAGCCAGAAAAATCCGAGGGGGTACTGGGGATCGAACCCGGGCCGTCGGATGTGGCGACGCTAACCATAAGACCGTGGTCACATAGACAATTAAAAAATAATACAGTAGTTTCAAAATAATATTGGAAATTGGAAATTAAATATATAGGCCTACCTCAACCTAATGTCATATATATAGTCGAGTAGAAGCTATATTATGTTTAGAATTGTAGAAGATATTGAGAAATCTGGATTCATAAGCGGTTATGTGGTGATTTGAGTTATTTTTGTTGCAGCAAGAGAATAGCTTTGATAATGATACAGACAGCCTACAGTTCATTGTATAATCGAGTGGCCGTGCATATAAAATATTTAATTTCGTGAAGCGTCGTCTAGGAATGTGGAGTGTGCTTGAGGTAAATCTATTGGAACGATTCTTTGCGTGGGGACGAAATATTGCAACAGGTAAACGGACTTTTACATTTAATAATTTTAAGAGTTTGCAGTGCAATGGTAAGGATCCTCCGTTCACTTTAGTTGCAGGTAATAAGGTGTGATGCGATCATCTTTCCGCGCGTTACATATGTAACGAATTTGCTCGAGGTGCACTGCTTATAATAACAGGGTATCCACATTCTGGAAAGTCAGTGAAAGTCAGGGAAATTGAAATCGGTCAGGGAAAGTCAGGGAATTTCGTAGAGTAAAAAATAAGTAACTTGATAGGGAAAATAACTAGCAGCAGCGAACAAAATGTATGAGAGGCATTGTGTTTTGCTCCAGTCTGCTATAACCCAGACTGTGTAAGCAATCCTTTTCACTACTTGTACTAATCATTTCTTATTTTTTGTTGTGGGGATGGATGTAGCTGGATTTTTGTTCGTTTTGTTTACAAAGAACCTTGAAAACATCGATTCTTTTGGTCAGGGAAATGTAAGTTTTGGTCATGGAAAATCAGGGAAATTTATGACATTTCTGTGGACGCCCTGAATAAGCATATGCCTAAGCGAACGTGTAGACCTATAGAATAATAGACAAGGTGTTTTAATGGCATTATGTAATAACGTTGGTGGATAAGAAAATGTGTCAAGTTCATTGGAAACAAGTTAATTCCCTGTTTGCTTTTACGTTAATGAATATTTCAGATAATGACGTGTTTCAAGGGCCATGCAATAATCCTACATTTGCATAATGGAGTCGTTCATATTAAAAATAATGTGTTTAGGTAAATGACTTTTTGCACTCCTTAGCTAGTAAGTGTTATAGTCTGGTTACTCATTGGATGGCCAGTCGGCTTCAAAGGTTTCGGTGTTTCTTTATGTTAATTGATCTGACTAAATCGGTCTTGGGCTTCCGCTATCCAAAACAAAAGCAACGTTGCAATATTCTCTCATTGTTATCACTGACCTCAGTTCTTCCTTAGCTTTATTCAATTCACACGTGTTATTGTTTACTGTAGCTTGATCTTGCAACAACGCATTCACTCCACGCGGAGTAGACGAGTAGCTGTCAGAATCGCCACAGGACATTCTTAGATTTTGATTGGCTGAAGTAACTAGCTGATTGGTGCGGTAAAACAAAGGACATGGGTTGAGCTGTCGGCAAACGTTTCCTCCTAACGAAAGGAAGCCGCCTGGGTATGCAATGAGTAACTGGACTATACTTACGAAAGTTGTTTACATGGATCGTAAGTTGACATTCCCACACAATCGTGTTGCTAAGGGAGTTGCGATGAGGTTAAATTACTTACGGTCCAAGCGCCACGTCATAATTCATTACGATACACTTCATAATACAAGCCTTTATGGACACGGCCCCCAGGACAAATATTCGGTTCCCATAACAACAAACACATGCGAATCACTTTCTGAAATAAACATCTATTTTCATAATATTTTCAGGTAATATCACAATTAATATAATTAAATTGATATAAGTAACAGTCGTGCAAAAAATAGCATGCAACACACGGACCGTAAAGGCATTTACGGGTCTCGAAAACTTAAAAACCCCCGGCTGCGCCTCGGGTTTTCAATCTGTTTCCTCGACCCGTAAACGTGCCTTTCCGCCCTTGCGTCGCAATATACTATTAACTTACTGGTCTGATAACATTAGTAGGCCTATGTTAAGTTTCAATACTATTAAAACTAACAGTGTATGACTTATACAATGTATAACTAACTACAAGTCAGCCTCAGTGATTTAGAGATAGCGTGGACCCGAAGATTGCGGGTTCAAACCTGTCCGAAACCACGGGTCCCATGTCGAAGGATCACAGAAGGTTAAGTAACTCCAAACTTAATAATTAGAGTCTTTTCACGTCCAAGTAATACCTTAGCTTCTTCCAGTGTTTTCATTTGAGGCAATGGGCTTACAATCTGGAAACTAAGCAAAATTAAATAAGATAGTGTTACGTATGAAAATCTCTACTCCGATTGAGACATGACAACACTTAACGCCGAAATTTTCCTTCTTGCATTACACAAACAACACTTCAAAGACAGCACCGCTAGCTACGAAAAAAGTTAATACACACAATGTAAATACGTCATGAAAATGACGAAATAAGGAAGCAAATGACACGAAAATGACAAAATAATGACGTAAAATTTAAATAAATGCCCTAAAAATATAAAATTGCATAAAATGACAAAAAAGACCTAATAAAAATGTATTTCGATAATCTAGAGGCCATGATTAGGATTAATCTACAAGTTGGCAATGTCTATGCAGCATCAATAAAAAGATGACATATCATTAGAATCCGGGCCCTGGTAATAATGGTAATGTACTGTTATTTAGGCACTTAACTATCGTGCTCTGTAGTTTTTACATGCCTGTTAATGTACTGATAAGAGTTTTACATTTATGCACACTTAAATGACATTGGCTGCAAAACTCAGAAAATAAAGAAGAAGATCTACTTACATCAGGTCATTAATGTAAAAAGTTGATGAACTAAATGCTAGGTTGCATAATAACTTCTTAAAACTACCAAGTGGATTTTCATTTTCAGAATGTTCTGCATTAACGTCTACTCAAATTCTGCCATATTTTTAACAATATGTTTACTGACAAGTGAAATGCATCATTATTAAAACTTTAGCTTTACACATGAATGACTACAGAGCTTATTTCTCATACTGTACTTGACGTATCACTATGGAAAACTCAAAAGTCCTCGTCAGTTCATCGCATACCGGTACATGCTTACAAGGCTGGAATTATTGCTTCCTCTTCCGAAGAATCGCGCGACACTTCAAAAGCGAGAACGTTTTATTGGAATGATATAACTACAGTGTTTTGCAGAGGACAAGCAGTTTCTTCCTTCTCCTGCTTAGATACGCGGTCCAATCAGAGACGGCGAGACGGAGGGAAGACCCTTACTGATAGCGGCCCCTCATTAGCTCGTACACGTGATTGGCGGTGAAGGAATTGGCTTCTCATTTGAAAAATACTTGTATGTACATTCTAACAATCACTGTTCGCTACTATGTGATTCATAGTATATTCATGTTTATTCACAAGTATTGAAAACCAATGTAGGGTCTATGGTAATTCACAATGTGAAAAGACGGCAAACTGTTTTTGAGATATGACTATTATAGCCTCAATATATCATGAAATGCCATAGCTAAACTAAACTAAAAAACTAAACTCCGTGGTGTTACATCCCTGAAGGGACTCGCCCTACCACCAGACTGCTGCTTCATCTGCCATAGGCACCCGACACCCACGGCCATGACCGGAGCCGCTACTTCTTTATCAAGCAGCTCCTTAATTTGAATCACGAGGCTGAGTGCACCCCGTACCAAACCTCTCTACTTCATAAAAATCCGAGGAGCTATCAGGGATCGAACCCGGGCCGATGGATATGTAGGCAGCGACGCTAACCACAAGTCCATGTAGGCGAACTTGTATTTTTTTTTTTTTCTGAGATAGATATAACTCAGCCCGTTCAGAGCCATAATAAAAGTAGCCATAAGTTGCATTATAATAACTTTTTTTTTAGTTTAGAATATTCTATAACGCTGTATCTTCCTCAACCAAAATGTACACCATATATAATATCTAAGTACATTTTCATAAATTAAATATAACTTTTCTCTCCATAAATTCCTATCCGAAATATCTTTTTCTTGTTCTTTCAGTTCCATACTCTTTTCCACTACGTTCATTCAAATTTTGCTTAGTTTTACTTCCCTGTTTATTACCGCTAGTTCCCATCGCATCATTTCATTTGGGTATCTTCCAAATTGTATCCTACTTAGCCTACAAGTCTATGCCATTGTAATTTTTTGTATTCATTTGCTGTTATATCCTTCTCTACTTCTTATACGTATCATTTATTTATACGCTTTTTTTACCATTTCAGTACCTTTTAATGTTTCTTCTTGTTTCTAATATTTTACGCATAGGCCTGTAATAACACATTAAAGTTTTTTCAAAAGATTCGGACAAAAATCTAATGGAAGGCTCATTTAAAGACGAGACGATTGTTCAGTATTAGAAAAAGAAATCTGTTGGAATATATTTTTGTTTCTCGGGCTTCCAAACGGGTGAGTTGGAGGTTTGGGTCCAAGCTTTCGGCAACTATTTCCGCTGCCATCTTCTGGGAGAAGTGAGCTGGATTGGGAAAAAAACTGCTTCGTATCCCGGTTGGAAGCCGGATAATAATATATTCACAACACCGGGAAAGCCTCAAGTCACACAATCTGTTGGAATTACCTTTATTTATTTGCTTAGTTATTTGTTTATTTATTTTAAATATGTAAAGGTATACGGGTTACATCCCAGGTATATGATTTCTTGACTCAAAACAGTCACACAAAAGTAATAAAAATGTTAATTAATTATAATATTGAAATGCATTGAAATGAAACTACATTCTAAAGAGAACTAAAAAAAGTTAAAATCTCAAAATAAAATAATAGAATAGGCCTACGTCTTTTTATTCCATACATATTGCTGGGAAAAATTCTAGAGTGATAGGGAGAAAGCGAATAAGTCAAAATAGCATAGTTTTAGGAGAGCCAAAAAACAATTTATTTTCCCAGCATTGTTACAATATTTAGTTCTGCCCACCAGATATTCTTACACAGTATCTTATACTATGTAAAAATATCTGGGTGGGCTGATCTAAATAGTGTAACAATGCTGTCAAAATAAATTGTTTTTTGTCTTTCCTGAAACTCTGGTATTTTGACTTATTCGCCTTTTCCCTATCACCCGAGAATTAATTTCACTATCTACTTATTAAAGTCACAGTGTTAGAGAATACATCTTTACTTTAGCTCGTATTGCAAAATGGGCCTATACCGGTAGAGTAAATAATTTAACAAAAGGGAAATTTGACTGATGAATGCTTTTAGATGGCCTGTTTCATATAACTTGTTAATAATATTAATTGATAATAATAGAATTCATAATATTATTTATTAGTTAAGAAATTTTTTGTTTTATAGAGATATGTACAGTAAGTTCATTAGTCAGCTGATTGGTTAGCGTTGCTGACTACGGATCTGGGTTGGATCACCGGTACCTCCTCGGATTTTCTTGAGGTAGGGAGATTTGGAACGGAGTGCATTCAGCCTCATGACACAAACTGAGGAGCTCTTGATAAAGAAGTAGTGACTCTGGTTCAGTAATCCATCAATGACGGCCTTGGGAATCGGCATGCTGACCACATGCTCCTCCATCCCGTCATCGGCTTATGGTAGATGACGCAGCGGTCAGATGGCAGGCCTAGTCCCTCTAAAGCGGGGGGGGGGGGGTGAGGCTCTTCTTAGGGGGGCGTGCAACAATTTGAAATTCATGTCGGTTGACAAGAACTTTTAATCGGTTAACTTTAACCGAACAAATACACAGACACATACCTAATTAACAAGAATAACAGAATAGTGTGAATTTTATTTTATAACCTTATAAATTGTAACTATATTTTCCGTGTCATTTAAATAGCCATATATTGTCCTCAACACATTTATAATAATTTGGAAATACAAATTTGAGGTACGAGTGATCTGCGTTGTGCTCTGTCAAACATAAAACTTAATATCTCAGAGCTGGTGAAAGCAAAACAGTGCCTATCATCTCACTAATATTCATTTTTTAACTCTACACTGGACATTTGTGTTTCTACATTTAATTTTTTTATGAACTGTACTGAGACTCAAATAAGAATCACAATATTAATTAGATTTATATGTGTGTGTGTGTGACAGCAAAAGCATCACTGGATAAATAAGAATAATAAAAGAGGTGAGCAATATTAATTTTATTTTTACAAGTATCATAGGGATCTTTTAAAGCACAAAAGTACTGACAATCACATTTTAGGCCTATTTCTCTCCAACACTATCAAAGGGGGCGTGAGGATTTCATGATATTCGAAGGGGGGCGTCAGTTGAAAAAGGTTGGGAACCACTACTCTAAAGGACGTAGCGTCATGGAGTTTTAGTTTTTGTTTTAGTCAGTTGATTGATTTGGAGATTAAATCTGGATTGTTGTCTGAGTTGTTCCTTCTTATTCGTCTTTTCTGTATGGTACTACAGAACCAGTACATGACCTCTGAGTTCAATGCCCTCTAAAATATAAATAGCCGATTAAGATATTATAGCGGAATATTAAGCAGTTATTTTAATGAAATAAATATGAGAAGTATTATTCTGTAAATAATGTCCTAATTTGTTTTTGCCATAAAGCAAACCTAATAAAACGAAAAAACTTGAAATAATTGATTTTACGTGAAATCAGACAAAAATAAGATAGTACAATTTATAGCTACACAGTTTGCTGCAGAAAAATATTTGACGGCAGAAATATCTTTTATTATTTTTATCTACTGTAAAATAAATTCTGTAAATTATAAAACACTTTATTACTCAAAGGTGCAATGCCGCGCAGGCAATGCAGTATATATACCCGAGCGAGACGCGCGGAAGGTCGAGGGGTCCGGTGCTTCAGGGTCCGGAAAGCTGCACACGTGGCTGCAATTGTACGGCACATGCAGTCTGTGAGGGCTTGCAAAAACAGGGCAGTGCTCCCCTTAAAGAGTAATAAAGATGACTCGAATGAAGAAACTAAAGGAAAATTAAAGAAGAGCAACCGCTGTAGTATGTCGGCTATAGTGGTGAAGATAAAAAACAATGGCCCGTGTGTAAGCTTCCCATGAAGCGACATCGACTCCTCTTTTTGTTTCTCATTTCGTATTATTTGTTTTATTGCAGATTTTTTTTTTTTAGATGAATAAAAATTTGTTTTTATTATTAACGTACGAATATTTGTAATGATGCAGATGGTAACATTCCAGACTCGTATTATGAAGGTCGCTGATTCCAAAGCCCCTAAGCCCGCCTTTTGAATTGGGTTTTCTCAGCCCCATAGACGAATTGTAGATTGGATAGCCTAACATTTAGTTGTCGCTCTATTTCACATAGTGCCATAATATCATTAAAATTAAATATAGCCTAAGCTGAAATAAACTCAAGGCAATATTATGTCACAAGCATAATAAAAATAGATGCACTACAATAGAGCTTACTAGTAGACCCAATGATCCTAAACACGCGATATGACCTATGTAAGCCTGTAGTTAAAGCGTGTATTCATAACATGTAGTTTCATAATTTATGGTAAGGGGAACCATCTACTCTGGAACCATTATTTAATTCTTTGTAACAATATCAGAATTTTATAATGGATTTATGAAATGTGTAAACAGTAGTACCACAGTATAAGTATTAATATGTGGTAGTACTGTATTATTCTGAATTTTGTTGAAATCGTAGGGCAACATTCGTTTGGAGGAAGCAAATAAAATCAAGTAAAATGTTACAACAAATTCACAGATATAAAAGAAATATTGACTGAGCAGTATGGCTGATCGGGAGGTCTCGAGTTCAAACCCCGATGCCGCAAAATTTGACTTGGTTTTTATTTTTATTTATTAAAAAAAATTATGGCTTCCCCATATGTAAAGGCAAATTTCGGATTGGATATTTACCATGTTTCAGTCTGTATCACTACCATAGGTACATTAAATATTTTATATTTAAGGTGTTAGCCACGTTACTATAGGAACGTATGAATTGTCGCAGAACAACTATCTAAGGAAAATAGAATATTATATTTATTATGGCTATTTGTTACAATTGTTTCATAGCTAACATCTGGTACAGACTATTTTTCTTACATTTTGTTTTTATTTTTGCTGCATTTTCTTGTATAGGCATACTATGGGCGTACTTATTCTGGCATTGATAATTTTTTTGTTTGTTTATTGTTACATACATTATTACATTACATTATTTCACCATTAGTACAGTACAAGTAAAAACAAAAACCAACAGAAAATACTATTTCTAATTTAGCATTTAAAATGTAAGGTATGCCCCTAGATGAGCAAAGCTCGTGTTTAGGGGTATAATAGATTAATATAAATCTAATTATGTATCAATGCACAGTATACTACAAACGAAAATTATAAATATATGAGTACAAGGTATATAAAATAATTTTGCATCATTAACCAGTGGTTTATATCTGGTATCTGGTATCTGGTACCCTATGATCCCCAGGTGGGGCGAAGGGGCCTCCAATGGAGGTTTCATTACCTATACTAATTTTGATATGCTTATTTTCCGAGAGAGGGTAGAGGGACAGGTAGTGGTTTATATAGAAATTACAAAAAAAAAAAGAATAGAATAGAATAGAATAGAATAAATTGGGTTGAAACATTGAAAGACAAAGAAAAATTAAAGTTGGGCTATTAATATTATATAATAATGTTGTTATTTTCCTCTTAAAATATTTGAGATTGTAATTTATATATGTTCTTGGTGCTCAGCAAAATAGACTACGTGTTATACAATTTCAAACCATAGTTTTGACCATGTAATTGCCCCTTGGTCGTCTTACATTTTGATTCAGCGGAACGAAAAATGGCGTTTCTTCTTGTATTTTGACATTGACTGAATGAAATAAATTTAGATCTGTTTATATGGTAATATAATAATAATTTTAACTTATAAAGCTGTTCGATTTTCATAACATTGACAGTTATTTGACTGTTATTTCTAGTAGTCTATGCTTACTTGATCTGCATGGGTACTGTTAGTATAGGCTGCAGTTTGTTTATTCTGGCAGCACCAATCACCTAGAGGACGGAATGAAAAGCTGACGTTATTTTGACCCCCCCCCACCACTTTTGCTTTCTCTTTCTATTTTTCATTACTTTACCACAATGCCAAAAGTTTTTTCCTCTCCTATAAAGTCGTATGTTTTGTAAACCGACTGAACTAAATAGTTTTTACAGACATGCAGACATTATTTCATACACCGTTATAGAACATACCTAGGTACTATTATAAAAGGCATCAACTATTCAGCTAAATAAACGTCTTCATCATGAAAACCGTAGCATGGAAAGTTTGCGGATATGAAAATAGCCTAAGCACTTACAACATTCTCTGAATGCGACAGACTGTATATGACGAGCCCTGGTCTGTATACGACAAGCCAGGAAATTGAGTGCTGAGTAAAAAGAAAACTCTGGCCAACCTTTCATATACAGTTGAATAGGTTTTTTTTTTTTAAGTACGGTATTGGTTTCGCAGGACAGGGAAAACGAGCATCTCGTTTTGGTCTGCAGCAGGACCAGGGACATTTTTTACTCTATAAAATTACAAGTATGTATTAGTAAAATCTATATAGATGATTTCTTAGGAAATGGTCCAGAAAATGTAACACAATGGGAGATCAATGAAGCCTCATTTGTTTTTTGCAGATGGTAACGTCCTGATTACACACGATATCGAAGATGCTGCATGTATGACAAAGAAATTACAGTAGTAGATTAACATATGAACTGGGGACTGAATATTAACTTTAAGAAAGCTGAATATTTCACCTTAAGGGGGACATACAGATTTTGGTGAAATTCATATGTGAGAAATAGATTAAATTCGTTATTATTTTTCTCAGCAATGAATTGTTCTGTAACCTTGTAATCTTACATGCTCTTTATTGACTACCTCCACAATTACATACTACTTTCAGAATTAATTAAACTGTTACAGTTGCGGGTAATTATCGTTACGAAATGGCAGCCACGTTTCGTGCACTAAAATGCTGTTTCGGTGATAATTTCCACAAATGACAATATTTTTTAGTGATCCTTTTTTCTACCTATTTGTAAATATCATGTGAACATCATTATCTACCATCTTTGGAATATCTACAGTACCAGTATTTTTTAAAATTCAAATAATTTTTTTACATTTTATTTTACATTAAAATATTTTAAAAAATAATAAACTGATAATGTTAAATCAATGATTGTAGATAATATTGTTCACACGATATTAACAAATAGATAGAAAATTAGTCGCCCAAAAATATTAATATTACTGTAAATTACCACGGAAACGGCATTTTCTAACGGTTACTACCCGTACCTGTAACAGCTTAATTTTTAAAATAGTGTGTAAATTTAGAAGTAGTCAATAAAGAATAGACTATGTCAGATTACGAGGTTGTAAAGCAATTCATTGCTGAGAGAAAAAAATGAATTTCATATATTTCTCACCTATGAATTTCACCCCAACCTATATGTCCCCCCTTAAAGATGGGTGATGATGAAAAGTTAATAGAATAGGAAGAAATTAGAAGAGTTCATAAATTTAATTCCACCACTGGGCCCCGGGATTGAATCCCGGTGGATCCATGCGGAATTTGTAGTGGACAAAATGGGGTCGGAGCAGGTTTTTTTGGAGGTACTGCTGCTTCCTTGCGTTGTATCATCCCACCATTTCTCCGTGCATTGTGATATGACCATTTAGTTTCAATAAAGAAATTATTATAAACGAAAGATAACTATTGTAAAATTGAAAAATTAAATAATAGGTAGGCTAGCTTTATGTTCATGGGAGTACGCCATGGTGTAGTGGTTAAGGCACTGCGCTACAAACCGGAAGGTCGCGGATTCGATTCGATTCGTTGGATTTTTCAATTGGCTTAATCCTTGTAGTGGCACTATGGCTCTGGGATCGACTCAGCCTCTATCAGAAACGAGTACCAGGAGTATTCCTGGGGGTAAATTAAGGCCGGTGCGTAGGGCTGACAACCTTTCCACCTTGCCGTCTGTCACGATCTGGGAGCCTTAACCTCCTGGAAACCCTACGGGTCTCCAAGGCCCATATAGGGATCACTTTACCTTTAGCCTACTACCTTTATTTTCGTGGTTTCTCTAAATTTTTATCAGTAGCACTAGTAGACTATAATAAAGCAAACAAGAGGTCTAATTATGATGTTCACAAAAGATACATACAGGGTGTTAATGAATAACACCGAAATATTTTACCTGTGTATAGAGGGGACATAGATAAACAACTTTTATTAGGAGATTTTTCCTCTATGGATTCAATTTTTCCTGTTACAGTATAAAATCTCCCAGGGCATGGCCGCCATTGAGTTCTAACATTAGAAAAAAAATTGCAAAACAAAGGAACTTCATTATTAAAACTGTAGTCAATAATTATGAATAAAAAATAATAATGCAGTGACGGCCAGTCATGTGATTAGTCTGTAAATTTTGCTGATTATAAAAACTCTAAATTATGTAATAGCTGTGGGTGAGTGATTAAAAATCAGTTTTGTTATGGATAATTAGGAAGGCATGAAGTAGATTTAATGAAAATGTTAACCCTATTTCGCATAATTATTGACTTATGAGCACCAAATTATAATTACTTTAATGCCCTGTAGCACACATATTTTACGTCATAGAGCAAAAATCTCCTAATAAAGTTGCTTGTCTGTGTCCCATCTATATACAGATAAAATATTTCGGTGTAATTCAATAACACTCTATATAATAAATGTACTAACCTTTACCATGGACGAGATTATACTGTTATATTGATTCCTGAGTGTTTGCCTTATTGTTACACCATCATTTTATGGGGGTTATGAAGGCACACGTCTGAGTTACTGCAGTAAAATGCACATTTTCGAAGATATGTTAATGTTTTTCAAATGAATAGCTAATATAGGCCTACACAAACGTTTATTTAGTATCGACATTTACATCACTCCCAACCAGATATTAATTACAGTTCACCTAATAAGTGGTTATGTTCGAAATTGCAGTAGCTTAACTTCCAACATTTTCCCCTTAGGATCAAGCACATATCGGCATTCTCTCAAAACATTTACTACAAAGTTTCACCGAAATAATTTGATCATAACTGCTATCATATAGTCTTAAAATTCTCGGCCTAACAGTTTTTAATGATTCCGACAGTTCACTCATTGCTATTCACGACATTTTAAACCAACAAAATCCTACGCAATCATATACGTGAGGTCTCAGACCTAGGGGCTGTTACTATTATTTAGTGTAAAGTTAATTGATTCTTGGTTGTGAATATTGAATTCTAATCAAGAGTTTTTTGTTAAAAGTAATAGGATTGGGAGAAGAATGGTGATTTTATTAATTATTTTTGTTGATATAGTAAATATGTGGCTCAGGGGATGCGTCCAATCCTCTCACGCAGCGGGCCCGGGTTCGATTCGTGGTCGGGACAAGTTACCTAGGTGAGGTTTTTTCCGGGGTTTTCCCTCACCTATGAGACAAATGTCAGGTAACTTCAGGCCCTTGTGGTCCCCGGATATCATCTGGCCGTCATTATCATCATCATCATCATCCTCGCCTTGTTCTGAGTGAGTGTGTGTGTGAATGGTGTGTATCGTCCTATGTGTTCGTGTTGTCTCGGAGGTGGCCCCGGCATTGGGCTGATCACTCATCCGGGGAGGCCCTCCATGTCCTTGTCTGGTCAAAAAAGTATGTATGTGATCCAAAGGTAATCCCTCTCCCGACAGGTCGCGGCCCTGTAAAAAAAATAAAAAAAGGCCCGGGCGGCTTGGGTCGCTTAAATCCTAAAAGGGAGAGGTAAAACTACGAAAAAGAAAGAAAGAAAGAAAGAAAGATATAGTAAATATTTCGTTGGAAGCTAGGCTAATTACGTAAATGAATAGAATTAATATTCCTCCGAGAAAAATTAAGCTGTAACTGTTTATATGGGAAGGTTGTCCGAAGTAGACGAATAGGGTAAAGGGGTGAGAGCATGTTGTTTGAATATCTGTAATATAACAGGAGTGTTGGGTGGGTCTTGTCTAGAGACACCATGCTCGCTCTGGCATAGACAGCAGAATCTGCTTCATAATGTATTTTGTATAGTTAATCAAATGCCTTGTTTTGTCACGTCAGATACACACAAAGCAGTGACGCATATCTTTATGCAAAACCGTGTTACATTCCGCATGCTAATCAATTGCAATTTAATTAAAATTACTTGAGTTAGTTTAGAAAAAGCAAAAGGATTATGCCACGGCCGTGATCATGCATGAACACAGAAACATTCTATTTCAGGTAATTTAGAGCTAACTATAGAAGAAACGAAATTAACCTTTCCACTGCTACAAGACGTATTAGAAATTAGTCACCTCAAAATACGTACAAAAGCAAGGAGATGATACTAATCGAGTTTTGCTTTTTGCGTAATTTGAGTATTTTTTTCCATGTACTAGCTTAAAAGGCTCGCTCGGGTTTTGTATTTTGTAAATTCGAAAATAACTTAAGAAGGACTTTCGATTTTCAAACTCTAGGTCTTTATATAGGTATTTCGAATTTGAAATGAGGAAGAACGACTTAATACACTCAAACTATTCCCTCAGAAAACGCTAGATAGACCTACAGCTTTTTATAGCTTAAGTTATAGCAGATCCCGGCCTCTTCGCCCACGATAATTAATCGGAAGATTAAAAATTGAGAGCAAAATAATTAAGGGGGGACATGCAGCTTTTGATTAAATTCATTGGTGAGAAATATGTGAATTTCATTTTTTTTTCTCAGCAATGAATTGCTCTACAGTCTTGCAATCTGACATACTATTCATTGACTAGCCTATTTCTACAGTTGCGTACTATTTTCAAAATTAATCAAACTGTTACAGTTCGGGTAATTATCGTTTCAAAATGACTGCCTCGTTTCATGCACTGAACAGTCGTTTCCCTGATAACTTCCACAAATATAGATATTTCTGAGTGATTATTTTTCTGTGTGTTCATTAATATCATGCGAACAACCTAATCTAGGGTCTTTGAAATATCTTCAGTATAAGTATTTTTTAAATAATTTTTTTGAAATTTTCTTTTTCGTTAAATTATATATATATATTGTACTGCACATTGTGTATGTCACAATTACTAATCAGATTCTTTGTATAGGCTTTAGTTATTTTAAAAATAAGTATCATCATATGATAATGTTTGGAATTTTTCATATTCCCACGATTTAAAAAATCTATCAGTATTTTTTATAAAGAAAGCATCAAATAATGCTCCATAAAAATCAGATTCGTGTTTTAACATTCGTCGGAGAAGATGGGTTTATATTTCTATTTACAGTATCAACTAAACTAATTAATATTTGAAACAAATATAGATATAAAACTTAAAATTGAAACTATAACTTAATTTCTGTTCAGGTTTTAGTTAGGTGTTTCAGATTTCAAGTTTATAGCGCAGATAGTTTAGAAACTCATTCTCAATAACACTGAGGCCATCCCTTAACATTCCATCAGTGAAACTGACTCAAAATCGGATTCACGGTCTGTAAACTTCGATGTACAATATGTAACACTTCTTGTAGTAATGTGAAGATTGAGGAAGGAACTAAGGAAGAATCGCGCACTTCCTCCGGATGGTTATTACCGAACACAACAGCGAAAGTGATCATTTATAATATAAATACTGCCTCACTATTACATCAGGCATCAGTCTTCTCAACCAACGTACAAAATGCAGAACTTCACAATACTGGCTGCATTCGTCCTAGTTGTCGCTGTAGTTTCTGCCTTCCCCGGGCATCACCACGAAGAAGAACATGATGTCCATCCCAAGTACAAGTTCGAGTACGCAGTTCACGATCCTCATCACGGCGATGTGAAGGACCATTGGGAGACCCGGGACGGTGACTTGGTCAAGGGTTCTTATAGTCTGAAGGAAGCTGATGGCCACACCCGAACCGTGGAGTATTACGCCGACAAACACAACGGATTCATCGCAGTCGTCAAGAAGACAGGGGCTCATGGTAACAGTGAAGTTACCTACCATGGAGCGAAACCTTTCCATTAATGTGTTTTTATTAATGTTGCAATTATGTGTTGTATATGTGGCTTGTTAGTGCAATAAATTTGTTACAGCTAATCTATGTTTTATTATTTTTTGAGGCGTTATAACTGATAATTTTATTTTCTTCTTCTTCTTCTTCGGCATTTTCCCCTTATGAGTTTGCCGTGTTAACCCTCCACCACTCGCTTTCTTCCCAGTCACCCACTTTGAGTCCTCTATCTATCATCGCATTTCCTATATATGTATTCCATCTTAAAGCCGGTCTTCCTTTCCGTCTTTTCCCTGGGGGTTCCCATTCTAATATTTTTTTGGGCCATCTATATTCTGGAATTCTTTGGACATGTCCATACCATTGTAACGCTCTATTTTCCAATTTTTTTTTGTCATAGAGCATTCTATTTCCATCCGATCCCCTATTTCTTCCGTTCTCATTCTATCTTCTCTGGTAATTCATATACATTCTTTTATTTTCTAAAACTGATATTTAATCCTTTTTCATCACTAGCAAAACATTCAGACATCTATTAAAATATAACATTTTATGCTGTAAATTATTCTTTCTTGGCTAGGGACTTGAAATCAAATTAGGATGTTCAAAAGAAGAGCTCTATAACGAATCAGATTGGAGCCGAAGCCAAATCAAAGTTAAGAAGAAAGAGTAGCTGCAGGTAACATGGATAGAATTTTAAGTGAATCCTCTCTAAGCCTAAAGAGAGAGGACGGCAATTTCGAGTGGATTCAAGAACCTTGAATTGCTCTAGGGGAACATTACCTTTGTTTTCCTCTTACAACCCTACTAGACTCGGGTTTTGTTACAAACGAGTAATAGTGCCTTTCATGCTACCGTACTTGAATTCTGCTTCTACGTGAGTAGCATGTTTTCACTAATAAGAACCGGCAATCAGTTGGTAATATTTAGGTAGTAGAATAACAGTCCTAATACCCTTAATTATTCTAAAGTAATGGCGATTGTGTTAATTTCACAAGAAATGAAGTGTGCCCTTCTTCTACTCAAAAGCACAAATTTCAATAATTTAAATGAATTAATAACTTATTAAGTACACTGCTGTGGCGTAGGGGATGCGTTCACTCCTCTCACGCAACGGGCCTAGGGCCCAGGTTCGAACCCTAGTCGGGACAAGTTGCCAAGGTGAGTTTTTTTCTGGGGTTTTTCCTCACCTGTGAGACAAATGTCGGGTAACTTTAGGCCCTTGTGGTTCCCAGATATAATCTGGCCGTCATTATCATCTTCAACCCATCCTTGCCCTGTTTGGAGTGTGTGTTCGTGTTGTTTCGGAGGTGGCCCCGGCATTGTGCTGATCACTCATCCGGGGAGGCCCTCCATGTCCTTGTCTGGTCGAAAAAGTATGTATGTGATCCATAGATAATCCATCTCCCGACAGGACCGGGCGGCTTGGGTCGCTTAAATGTACCTAAAAGGGAGAGGTAAAACTAAGGTAAAGATAGAAGATAGATAATTGCATATTAAATGGTAGAAAAGCTGTTTTGAAGAAATAAATGTTAGACATCTAGTCAAACTATGCATGATTAACCTCTCCGTTACTCTTTTTGTAGACTAGTTTGATCATCCTGCCTTTTTTCTCAGCCTAGACGTCGATAATTCGATTAATGAATTCTTGAGTTTGGTAATCTACATTAATTCCTACCGTGACTAACTATGACTATTTAAATACAACTTAATTTTGAACAGATGGCTTGTTCTTGTTCAGTATATCATATTTTCAACAATAGTGCTTGTCATAATGTAGTTTTTGGTGGTTTACCAATTCCGTCCTCTCTCTTTAGGCTTAGAGAGGATGCGTTTAAAATTCAATCCAGGGATGTTTAAAAAATTAGATATTTAAGTTAAGAACTTAATAATAGCTCGGGTCTCAAAGTACTTACAGGTTGTAAGTCGCCACCGGGTTGGTATCTCATATTGGGGACGCCCGATAGTGTACTGGGATATGTTAGTCAGTTAGAGAATTTAATGCTGTACCGGCATGTTGGCATGGTAGCTCAGTTGGTAAGAGCAGCGGCACGGAGAACAAAAGATCCTGGTTCAAACCCTGGGGCTAAAGCATTGAATTTTCAGTCTGACTTCACCTTTCCAACTTATGATATAGGCTACTGTTTTTTAATCTGAACTTTTTTTTTTTTAAGAAAATGATACTAACGTTTATGTTAGTTTTAGATTATATTGGTTCATAACATGCTGCTGCCATTAATATTTTACCATGACGAAGTCTATTTTATTTTTATATTTAATGACGAATTTATTATTATTATTATTATTATTATTATTATTATTATTATTACTATTATTATTATTACGTACATTAAAGACCAATGCACTCTGAAAGAGTTAGGATTCTATTCCAATTACAGGTGGTTTCTTCCTGTAAGCTACAATCTAATTCTGTAAAGACCTCATTAGAGGCTAGCGTGAAAAAACATTAACCATAAGTCCTCCCTATCAGTAAAAGTATTAAAATTCTGTGGCTAATCAATGTAGATTTTAATCTGCACGAAAATTTCAAGCGATCTGATTTCCACAAGAGCAACTTATTGAATATTCGTTCTTCTTTTCACGAATGTTTATAAAAATAACTCTTAATTATGTACTGTTAGTAGTGACTTTAATCTTCTTGTCATCCTTGGCCTAGAATTACAGTTTAAGGTCAAATTTCAGATTAGGTGCAGATTACAATATGAATAAGTTAACATATTAGACTCCATCAATTGAGATCAAAGTCGCGTTCAGAAGTTGAAGGCTCTTACGACTCTGTGTGTAGGCTACTGATTATGATAAACAGTAATTCATCAAGAGTTTATAGCAAAATGCTGTCAGAATGGTTTTATGCTAATCGAATCGGGAAAAGTCATTTCCCGAATCGTTTAAAAGAAAGGATGTATAGTTTTTAAAAAAAGGAAACCGTTAATCTACTCTTATACAATTCAACGGTCCTAAATAGCGTGCTTGCTCGCTCGCCCGCTTCGTGAGACATCGGGTATACTCGGCGATGTTCGTCTCTAGCAGTGTAAACTTTCATGACGACTACAAAATTAGGAAAACCGTTTCTTTATTATATAAGGCCTAAGTGAAATGAACACAATGAACAAATATTCTAATTTTATTTTTACTTACACTTTTCATAGCTCTGAACCACAAACATTTTTAATAATCTACCAGTGTAAATTTCTTAAAAATCCTGGAGTCAATGAATATTGGCGGGCGAAGCCGGGGCACCAGCAGTAAAATATTGATGGTTTAACTCTTGAAATATCGCTGATAATAATAATCCAAACAAACCATTCCTTCCCTTGAAACATTATATAATTTCTGAAAATTACACTGAATTGATCAAATAAAATTCACATCATATTCATGTCAATAAACAGTTGAGAAACAATACGTATTATGTGTTCACAGGTTCCTTTGGAACTGCATAATCGATTCTGATATAGTTTTCCCAGGGGGCACTTTCTAATCGTAGAATGTACTCTGAAGCCGGAATTTTAGCTGTTTCATTAATATTATTAATGGCTTAGTTTATGAATGATTCGCGTGAAAGTGTTAATAAATATAATGCTTTAATAATTATTATACTCTTAATTTTTAATTTTTAAATGAATTATCGTGGGCGAAGCCACGGGCACCTCCTAGTGAGTTACAAAGTGTGAGCAAGATGCCAAAATATTCTTGAAGCAATATATCAGGGGGATAATCCTCACTATAATAGCCTAATTAATATTAGCTTGCATATTACTTTCTTGCATAGGATGTAGGCCTACAGGTATAGAAGGTGTAGTCAAGTGATTTTGAAAAATAGTATTCAAGATACCATTGGAAAAAGAAGCTTAATGGTGCCTAGGTGCACAAATAAGTGTTTTCGGAATTAACTTAACTTATGTCCATCTGTCAATCCCGTCAGCCGTCCGTTCGACATCAGTCCGGCCGTTGCATCTCCATCAGTTCATCTGTGTAGGACTCTTGCAGATAAACAATGCTTTGCACCTAATTACAAACTTTGGATTATGAACTTCTTTGACTTTAATTGATCTCCGTTGAATTTATTTTAAAGAATTTGTATATATCTCGTGGTTAGAGTCGCTGGCTACGGATCAGCAAATCTGGTTTCGGTACCTCTTCGGATTTGTCTGAGGTAGGGAGGTCTGGAACGGGGTGCACTCAACCTTGTGATACGAACTGGGGAGCTATTTGATTGAGAAGTAGCGGCTCCGGTCACGGAAATCAGCATTAACGGTCTTGGGTTTCGGCAGGCTGACCACATTCCCCCAATCCTACCGTCTGCCTATGGCAGATGACGCAGCAGTAGGATGGTAGGCCAAGTCCCTCCAGGGATGTAGCGCCATGGAGTTTAGTTTAGTACGGTATATATCTTTACTACTTATAAACGTATTAATTTCCACATTGTAACCATAATTAATAAAATTGCTGTAGTCATTTTCTACAAAATAACATATTCGTATCCATTCCCGATTTTTCTGGCTCCATTAGATATCAGATAATAAGCGCATAATAATAAGCTATGTAGCCTATAATTGAATTCTGAATGATTGTAATTTTTCATTCCAATGCGATTTTCAGAATTAAAATATTTGATTAGAATAAACAAGGGATTTTGTGAATTTTGCATTGTTAATGCTGTACCAGCCCCAAGGGATGAATTTAAAATTCAGATGTGTAATCCCGAGCAACCATCAATTGTTTCATTTAAAAAATAATGAATACATTTATCAGTGGTATGAGAGTGAAAGTTGTAATTTAACATTACAAAATTCCCATTGGATTGCTATTCGAACTTGGCCTTCTTATCATAAATATAATAAATATATAGGCCTACGCATAAAATAGGCCTATATGGATAAAAATGTGATAAAAGTTAAAATTAAAGGCAGATTAATTTCAGAAATCGCCTATTATTATTACAATTGAAATAATAAGCTGTTTTTAGGTTAACTTCTAAGGATACGAAAGTTAGGATAAACGATTAAACAAATCCCTGAGGTTAAACCACAATATCACAGCTATGTTGACAGGGCATGGTAGGTTTGGCGAATATTTTCACCGTTTTAAAATTAAGGAAGATTCAACTTGCGTGTGTACCAGAAATTCGCAATCAGTGGACCACTTACTGTGGGAGTGTGAACTACTGAACTCGGAAAGAGCTCAATTCAGAAAGCACATCTTGGAAACTTTTAAGTGTTGGCCCGTTGAGAAAAGTGAACTGATACAAAAAAATCTAAAGCAATTCGTACAATTTGTGAACAAAATAAATTTTGAAGCTCTACAAACAAACCAAATACATAATTTAGGATAATATTTATAAGTGTACATATGTAGATATTTTTGAGTAGTTAAGATAAAAGGAATGCATGTAGTATTGCTGCATTGCAATGGAGCATGTTGTTTAATAAAGATAATTAAAAAAAAAAAAAAAAAAAAAAAAAAAAAAAAACAGAAGCCATGTTTTTTACTGTGCAGCGAGAGAATTGATTGAGAACATTCCAGAAAAAAATTATTTATTACTTTCTCTGCCCGTGCCATAGGTAGAGGAACATTATGTTCCACCCCTAAATTTGAAGTTGAGTTTTTAACATAAATACACGTTTTGTGTGTGAACAGACTAGCTCCAGAACGGAAATTCGCATGAAAAAATCTTTTTATTTGGGTTAGGTACCTTCTGACGATGTGACGCGAAGATTGGCTACGACTTGCTCTTATTTTTAAGGAAACTTTACCGGAAGAAAATGTTGTTTTTCGCGATTTCTCCAAAATGGCTGTAACGATTTTGTTTAAATCTTGTAGAGGGGTTTCCCTCGTTCTAAGGCGAATGCCGGACTGGTCAATAATCCCCTCAAACAGATACACGCATTACAAATCTCTACAATACATAACTACAAGTCACTAAAAAAACACACTCCGAAAATATAGCACTCTCCGCACTGCTTCAAAATACCAAGACACAAGTACACAGCCCAAACACGTCACACCATCAACATCCCCTACGGATGTACATAAGGGCACAATAGGTATACACATATCACATATAGTTACCAAAATTTGGTTTGACCGGAGGCTTAGGCTTAATTGCTTGGCACTCCGGAGGTAAGGGTGGGCACAAAAAAAAATGTTTAAATCATGTACATGAGGTGCTTAGAAGGGTAGTTTTAAGCCACATACTGTTGTAGAAACTCAGTCTTGCCCGGTGAACAATAAAGCTTTGCATTAGGTTGAAACAGCTGAATGCACGCTCTTTGCAATGTGGTCTTTTGTTCTATATCAGAGTGTGAAGTGAGAAAGCTTATATTTTATTTTTTTATATTTTAAAAAAATATTCTGTTCTATTGGCCATTCTTAGAGCAAAGAAAGCTACGTGAATGCAGATTTTATTTGTGTTATGTATTCTTCGGGGATGCGTTACGATGTGGTAGCAACGTTCTCTTCATACTTACAACCAATTTACATGAAGAGAATGTCATATTACACTAGAGGCAAACTTTTATTTGGGCAGAGGCAGCTATTGAGTTTCAAATCAGATATTTTATTTAATTGAGAAGAGCTCATGCAATGGAGAAAGCTTTCTAATGAGAAATAGACCGTGTTTCTGTGACAATTCAGGTCTGTTATTATATTTACATTAAAGAGAATGTTTCGAATTATTATTATTATTATTATTATTATTATTATAACTTGTCTATATTGCGTATATGCGAAAAATAAATAAGCGGTGCAAAACATGTTGCACAAACTTTCTCACATATAGGCCTACAGGTTACGAATTGTATTATTGAGGTTTCTAGTTGACGAAAGACACTAGTAGGCCTATGTACCATCCAAAAATCCAAGTAAAATAGATTTAAGAATCTTAACTGAGATTTTCATACAATATTTTCCTTGTATCATCACACATCACGTTAACTGAATAAATATTGATTGCTCCGCCTATTCAATAGATTTAGATATAACGGCCTACCTATTCGGATTTTTCTGAGGTGGGGAGGTCTGTAATGGGGTGCACTCTCCCTCATGATTCCAACTGAGGAACTACTTGACTAAAAAGTAGCGGATTCGGTCACGGAAACCATCATTAAAGCCGTGTTGGCATGCCGACCACATGCCCCAATCTTACCATCTCCATAGATGACTCAGTAGGCCTAATACCTGAAAGGATGTAGCGCCACGGAGTTTAGTTTTAGTTTAGTTTAATGACATACAACACAATTGCAGCGTAATTTTTATTCGTTGTTTTAAGTATAAGTCTGTTGCGGTGGTCTAGAGGTATTGTGCCCGCCTCTAGATCCGAAGGTCGCGGGATCAAACCCAACCGCAATCGATGGGTTTTTCAGGACGTAAAAATCCTGGGCACGGAGTCCTCCGGGAGGGACTTTAAGCAGGGGGGGGGGGGCGTGTCCAAAGAGCCTCTGGACAAAATTTCTCGGCCGTTTCACGTCCAAGCAATACGTTAGTTTCCGGAGGGGGGTTGAGAGGCGATGGGCTTACCACCTGTCCCTCTGCCTTCTCTAGGAAGATAAGCGTAACAAAATTCACATAGGAAAACAGAAACCTCCCCTTGGAGGCCCCTTCGCCCCAATATGGGGGCATAGGATTCGAGAGAGAGTTTTAAGTATAAGCTATAAGAATAAATTTCTTAAACACACGTTTTGAGAAGCTTAGCATGAGAAAAAGTGTATAATTGTGTTCCCGTTTCAGGAGAGTTCTTTTGTCCCATTATTTGTGTATTTGCTTTTCGAAGATGTGTTTGTTTCTCTAATAAATAGCAGAAGGAGGTATTTTAATTTTCTCTGAATGAATCCTGGCTTCTCAGAAATTGAGTCCTTTTTATTTACTTTCTCTTTATCTTGTACAGTTTCTTGTGTCTCATCACTTTCCTCATGGAAGATTCGCGTCTGTCGTAAATAATAAAACTCAAACTGAAAGCAAAAATATTTGCCTGGAGAAAAGTACGCCACATCTTTCTCACTTAATACAAAACGATTGTCATGGTCATGTTAAAGGAGAACATTCACCATGCGTCCTTTGCGATCCGTACACTTTAAATAAATAGTTACAATGCTTAAAAAATGCCATTTCCTTGATAACTTCCACAAATATAAATATTTCTGAGTGATTATTTCTCTGTGTATTTGTTAATATAATATGAAGAACACTGTTTACAATAATTCATTTATCATTAATAGTTTATTTTTTAAATAAGTTATATATATATATACTAAAAATAAAATAAAAAAACTGATTTTTTAAAAATACTTATATGATACTGTAGATATTCCAAACATTCTAGATGGTGTTGTTCATATGATGTTCGCAAATAGATAGAAAAAAATCACACAAAAATATTGCCATTTGTGGAAATTATCACGAAAACTGCATTTTAGTGCACGAAATGTAGCTGCCATTTTGTAACGATAACTACCCATAACTGTAAAAGTTTGATTAATTTTGAAAATAGTATGCAATTGTAGAAGTAGTCAATAAAGAGAATGTCAGATTGTAAGATTGTAGAGTAATTCATTGCTGAGAAAAAAAATGAAATTCACCTATTTCTCACCTATGAATTTCACCGCAAGCTGTGTGTCCTCCCTAAATGAATGCCTCTTCTTCCCAGCCTAATGTTGGTTATTTAAAGTTCCTTCCGCTTTAATAAAACATCTCTTGCCATAGTAGGTCAGCAGGAAGTAATGAGCTATATAACTTCGGCATGAAGCTTTGTTCCACGTATTAATCTCTCAAATCTATCAGTACAGTGAGCGTCTAGCACATTCAAATGTGGATCATTAAACAGGTTATAGCTGTCTGCATAGTACAGTATCTGAATACACTTCGAATAATTACTCAGAAAGTAATTCAAAGTTTAAAGCAGAATTCAGTGTCTTACATTTGAAATTGCGTTGATGCGAGTGGAGCAATGCATTAAGTAGTTAACTTATTCAACAACAATTCTACCTAAATAAGCCAATGAAAAGCATCTGAGATCCTCAATTCAACTTGCTATCATTCCTTCGTTTATCGAGCTTCTTACCAATTTCCACATGCAGAAAGACACTAATTTAACGCCTTTTAGTGCCTCAATCCCTATTTAAATTTAAAGACTGTAAAAAGTACCCAGAAATCGAGGAAAAGTTAAGTAAATAGTCTTCATTGAAATTGTTACTTTCAGTATGATCCGACTGAAACAAAGGACGCCTTCAAAAATATTGCACGTCTAACATATTACACAGGAATTTTCTGTTAATTTTATTAAGTAAAAGCAGTATTCCAACCGCAAATCATAACTTGTTATAATGTCTACGGTATGTGGGATGTGGTTTTATAATGTTTTATAAAGTTTTATAAATCCCTACTCCGCTTGTCCGGACAACCGGTTAATTCTGAAGAATTTTTTGTACTGAAATATCGATATTTTTTAAATTTTTATCACAATAGCTATTTATGTATCAAGTACCCAAAATAACGCTTTATCGGACGAATCCAGTATAGCGGCCGAGGCGTAAGCCGAGGCTGAAATACTGGATGAGTCCGATACAGTTTTTGCATACGTGGTGCATACAATATTTTTTAGTAAAAGCTCTCTAAATTTTATGAAATGAAACAAAAATACCGTATAAATTAGTTATAATGAAAGGTAGTCAGCCATTTGTTAACATCATATTATTTCCACAGCCATCTGTATCGCGAACAACAATGAACCGTACATACCAACAGGGCCGTAGCAAGGTCCTTCTGCGCCCTTGGCGAGTTTGACAAATATGCGCCCTCCAAATGAACAATTTTTTTAAATTTCTGTAAAACTTATTTTCTTAAATTCGCTTGCAGGAGGATTTTTTTGGTCCCATTTCTTTAAAAAACCACTGCCTAATGGATCAAAACTAATAATGTAGACTAAGCTATGATGGTCATGGTAGTTTTAGTTGGCACATTTTTTTACTGAAATCATTCTTACCTATACAACAGAAGCAACGCCAACATCAACAAGAGACGAAACAACACATTGTTTCACTGTTTAATTTAAAAATCGCTTAGTTAAAAAATACAATAATAATCAGAGCCCGGATTCTAATGACATGTCATCTTTTTTATTGATGCTGCATAGACATTGCTAATTTTTAGATAAATCATAATCATGGCCTCTAGATTATAGAAATGCATTTTTATTAGGTCATTTTTTGACATTGTATGCAATTTTATATTTTTAGGGCATTTATTTCGTCCCCAGCGGTGCTGTCTTTGAAGTGTTTGTTTAATGCAAGAAGGACACACTCTATGTTTAAGTGTTGTCAAGTCTCAGTCGGAAACGAGAATCAAAGGAACGCCAAAATGTTGTATTACATTACTGTTGTTATTAGATTGACTTGGCACCAAAGTCTGCCACCTGCTTTAATTTGATAGTGCAAACTACTGTTTACCCTCAATAAACATTATAATCCGGCAGACCGCAAAAGGAAATGCTGAAGTTTGACTCGCCAGTGCCTCAGTGCCAGTATAAATTTCCGTAAGGAAAGAATATTCACAGCAAAAATCAAAGTTTTTTAGACCTACAACATCCTCTCTGAATTTAAGGTTTTAACATTATGTACAAATTATTCTATAATTTTGTGTGTACAATAATAATTTTTTTTAAATAAAATATCAGTTTTTAGGGCATTTTTTATAATTATTAAGTCATTTTCTTTAAATTTTGGGGTCATTTTATAGGTAATTTTTCAAACAATTTTCGGTCATCAGAATCCGGGCCCTAATAATGTTGGAAAGGGATTGAGTTGAACCACTTTCATCACAATAATAACGTACATATTAATTTTCATTGTCGTTATATCTTTCCATACTGTTCATGATTTATGTTTTACTCTGTCAATATGAATCGTGTTAATTAAAGGACGTTGCATGACTGCTTTTCGCTTGTAGACAATCGGCATAATACTATAGGTATAGATAGTTCACGTGCATTAATTTTTAATAACCTGAAAGATTTCTTCCACTAACGTGGAATTTATATTGCTTGATAAATTGCACCAGCCTAAAAAAAGCGGGATTTTTCATGGTTCATTTTGCGCCCTTCGACCCTGCGCCCTTGGCGGTCGCCCACCTAGCCACCGCCTAGCTACGGCCCTGCATACCAATACGAAATGCAAATGAGTCGCTTGTTATAAACAATAATGCATACGAATTAGTATTTATGAAAAGCTTATGAAAATATGAATGATAATCCCGAGGAAATTTCAATCCAAGCCATAAACATTGGATTGGAGCTGGTGCCAGCAACATCACGGCAGCAGTAGACTATGAGAAGGTAGGCCTATATATATTGCAATTAAATGCTGGTGCATCTATGGTAAGCAATGTTTCTCTTGTGAACGAAGATGTGAAAAGTTGTTTTCTTATATTTATGTCATATGATGAAGTAGGTTACTGTGTTTTGCGAAAAACCCTGGTAAAGTTTCTGATTATCATATAGAAACATGTTGTTTTATGACCAAATATATGCTTAAATCCATGTTGAAGTTGGCGTGACTGGTAAGTGCCATCTGGATTTTGTTTATAGATTGCCATGACGACTTTAAAGTACTAGGCCGATAAAACTGCGCTTTCAATGCAGTTTTATGCAATTTTAGCGGCCTTGGTTGCTAAAATGCAATTTTCCTGCATGTTACCAGTCCGACAAGCAGCTATTTTAGAGAGCGTCTATTAAAAAGATGTTTTGTTTTGTTTTGTTTTGTTAATTCTACATCAGTTCGTACGTTAAAAACTTAGGCCTACGTAAGCCAATACTAAACTCCGTGGCGCGACATCCCCGAAGGGATGACCGCTGCGTCATCTACCTATAGGCAGATGGCAGGATTGGGGGCATGTGGTCAGCATGCCGACACCCACGGCCGTTAATGGTGGTTTCCATGACCGGACGTAAGCCTATACAGTAGTATTAAAACTAAAATTAAGTTATAGGAAAAATTATATTTATGAAAAAAACCTAAATTTTTATAGTTTTACTCACCTATAACTTGGATTACAGTACAGTTCATGTATGTTAATGCAAATTCCATTAAATCCGAACTTGCGGTGATCCGGACAGGATTCGGTTCCATCTTGTTCTGATTAGCAGAACTCTACTGTGATATAATTTTTAACGGCTACAACTAAAGCCATTGATGCTAAACTTTTTCACTGCTACTGCCGTATGAAAGTCTATATAAAAGGTATATGTCGGATTATTTCAGTAATATTTTATTTAAAATATGGGGATTTTTATACGCTTATTAAAATTATCATTTATGGAGATCAGCTGTTCCACTAACATTATCCTCATTGATTTTAAACTTAGAGCCCAGTGATGCTTTAATTTGATGATTGCTTATATTAGCATATAAATTCTACTCTGAAAGAGTTAATAAAATGGTTTCGTTTCTAGATTCCGTATCTCTGTGTTGTACCCTGCACAGCTTTCTAAATGAGCTTTAGTGAGGTATTGTACCAAGTTCTCTAGTGTACATATTAGTGTGAACGTAAGCAGCCGCTCGTGGGAATTGCAAAATATCCCTGCAGCTTCTCCATTTGGTTTATTTCGTATGTGAACCCAAGTGAAAAGTATGACGACTGTTTACGCAAATATTCAAAGGGTGAATAAACAAATAGGCTAACAAAACCTTCGAATTTGGTAAAGTAAAAAGCGATCCCTATATAGGCCGTGAAGGTTGAGGCTCCCAGGTATTTTAGAAATTCGGTACATGAAGGTGGTAAGGTTGTTAGCCTTATGAGCCGGCCGCGTTTAACCCAGGATTGGTCCTGGTACTAATTTCTATTAGAGGCTGAATCGACCCCAGAGCAATAGTGCCACCAGAAAGATTAGGCCAATTGAAAATCACAAGTGACCTCACCGGGAAGCGTACCCGCGACCATTTGGGTTTTAGCGCTGCGGCGTACAGTAACCAAATGCAAATCGTTTTAATCCATTAAGGGGAGATGACGAGAACTAACCGGGTCATGTGAATACTAAACTTTCCTGCCAACATTGACATCCAACCGTGATACGTCCAACAGAGTAGAATTGTCCAACATGATTTCTGAATTCGGTCGTCCCTTCGTTGATGCATGGATTCTAAATTTCTAAAATGGTGTGCCGCCAATCTGGGGGCTCTATATCCCAAGAGGTACCGAGGCAGCCGCACACGTGGCATGGTAAAGGTATCTTACTGGATGTAGGGAAGTTCCGTGGGGGCTCTCGGTGTGGTTTGTTGACGAGGGGCCGTTGGGCATGTACATAGCCTAATTTCATTACCGCAAGTTAGCACAATGGGCCAAATGGCAGCAGTGTTTAGGGCCGTTCCCAACCCACCTTCCCCCTTCAGGGGACTAATCCTAATCCTAATCCTAAGTAATAATAGTAAGTTTTCCTGCTCGAGAAAAGTGCAACTCTTCGCACAGGACGCGGAAGAATATCGTATAGACTAACAGAACAGGCTTGTGGGTAACCACTCTCTTGCTTGGAACCAACGATACGTGGCTAACAACTAAGAAAGCCCAACTTTTCTGGCATTATATGTTTCCTGTTGGAGGAGGTGTGCCTCACGTCATATTGTTATCACACGTGACAACCACAAGATATTGATCTCTCCAGCAAATCGGATTCTGCGGGTGATGCGTAGGACATCTATGTGTGGGAGCTCACGCATAATACTTGCCTTATGAAATATTAACCAACTTGCAAATGCAGTAGTGGTGTTGACCAATACATATTTATTAGATTTATAATTTTAAATTTTGAGTCACAATTCCATAGTAATGAAACCTGTACTTTTTTCCCGGCGCAATCATAATTATAAAGCAATTTGTAGTTTCTAGCATTACATTTGGTTGATTCTGTTTTTATTTGCAATATATTCTTACAACCTGTGGTATATCACAGGGTATTTACATTTTATGAGTGTTAAGAATTTTCAAAGTCTATTTATTGAGCTCTTATCACTAAACCCATAATATTTTTCCGTCTTAGTTTACGACCGTTATGAATTATGTAAATATGATTCCCCAATGGGATATATTAGTATAGTAGAGTCGCGATAATCCGAGCCTCTATAATCCGAGATTCCGTGCAATCCGGGATGCAAAACAAAACAAAAACAAGAAATTAAAAAAATCATATAGCCTATAATGGCTTAAGGAGAATTAAAAAAAAGTATAGTTCTACTTTGAAGTAGAAGACCTTGGACAGTTTTTTTAAGTTGTAAATGCTTAAAAAGAGTCTTTCTTCTAACTCTGTTAATGTATGGTATGTATGTATCTGTAACTTTAATATCTACACATTAAATTTGACTTCGTTTTATGTACAAATGTATTTTTGAAAATTCCGTTATGTTCCTTTTTCCGTGTAATCCGAGTTTTTTGTTATCCGAGGTACCATCAGCCCCAATTAACTCGGATTATCGCGACTCTACTGTATAACCAATAAAGCAATTCAATATGGAAAAACCTTAAAGTACCCAAGTAGTACCGCCTTGTTTGCAAACAATACACTGGCAAATATGTTCTCATAAGGTATATTCTGATATCTAAGTTCACAGCGGTAAAGTTGAGTTGCGGCCCAGTCTCAAATTGACGTACGAATTGCAGCCCAGCATATTGAGAGAGACGTCTGATTTACGGCCATGTTCTTAGTGTTGATCAGCCTATTAGTCTTACCCGGGAGGTTGGCTGGGTAGTTTTCAAAAAATCTGTGCATGTAGTAAATTAAAAAACTTAGCCTATATATAACACAGAGTCACTGTCTTAATGAATAGTTTGCTGCAAAAATATGAAGCTTAATGTCTTTTACACCTTGTAGTCAATTTATAAAGTAATATACAACACAGTGACTTTGTCCTAAGGTATTGTAATGGTGAATACGAAATAAAAATTATGAGTAAATTTGGAATTACATATTTATTTATTTAATGTACTTGGAGACCATTAATTTAGATTTGGTGAAATCCACATTCAGAGTTGGGTTTTTAATTAGACTTAACAGCAACAATACTCGAAATGTATTTAGTAGTTACTAATTTTGGTGGGATTCGTGGTATGGTAGGATTAGGTACGCTAATTTGTACATTGAATCGCATCAGAAATAGCACTTATCACCTACCTTTATCCATTAATTTGAAAATGATCCTAGTTGATCTATATTTTGAAAATTTAAACTACAATATGAAGAGATCTGAACAACCATATTGCCGCTAAAAATGTAAACATTCTGTGAGTTGAATGTTAACAACAACAAAGAGTAATAATCAACTAGGACCGCAACTAATATATAGTCTAAAATGGTAGGGCCGCAACTAACCTGTATCAGTCGACTAAATTATTAGTTCGGCCGCAACTCGTAGGCTATGCATCTGCTCACAGAATTTCTTTTGCCGCCGGCATAATCTGTAAACAGATCTCCCTCCTACTCTACAGATGTTCATAAATACGACTCTTAATAACGACACACAGGAAGAAGAATACGTAGAATTAAATCCGGCGTTCGTGCTGGCCAAAGTAGGAGTGATATCGGTCTACACATCTTCTCCTGAACTTTCGGTCTAGATGATCTAGATCGAAAAGTGCAGAATGCGGTCGTGCATCATGACATTGGAACTTTTTTTTTTAGCGAATATTAAAATGGACATCTTCCAACAGTTCTTGAAATACTTATTCTAGGAAGACCAAATGACATGCTACCCATTAGAGTGGGTGGAAGAATATACGGACTGCCAAACGAACGTTGCTGTATTACATAGGAATTCGTTATGAAAGTTTTTTTTAACACATTTTTTTTCAAGAATCGAAAAGATGAACCCTATACTCGAGACGAGCGAAGAAAGAAACCTGAAGTAAACAAAACTCAGTATGTCTGTCTCACTCTTAAGTCATACAAGTGAGACAGATGTACTGGATTTTTTTTTTTTTACTTCAGGTTTCCTTCTTAGAACGGTCTGACTTTAGTAGATTTAGGTTCATCGGTGAAATGAATTAGCAGTTGAAACTAGAGCTCTTTTATAATACGGCGTAGCGCTGAATAGTGTTTTTTTTTAATATTGCCTATTCAATGTTCTAAGAGTGCAGTTAATTCTGAAACACTTTGTATAGGCCTATCTGGTTCGGCATCATTTTTGCAATTCCTATGCTTTTGAAATATGCAGCGCAATATGATTCTGAGTATTAGTTCCTACCTGTGAAATATCTCTTACTAGAATAGAAGTCGAAAGGAAATTAAATGGCGTCATGAAAATTTATCGTGTTGTGTGAAACGAAAATAATGTTTTTTAGTTTTTATAGCACATAGGAAATACAAGCTAGCGAGATATGCCTGCTGTGAGAATTGTTCATGCTGTATTGACTGATGGCGTGGGTTTCACTCCCGTCGCGATTTTTCTTTCCGCTGTATTCTATGTGTATACATGCATACGAATGTGGTGTTAGGAGTATTTAATTGTGTAGAACTTGATGTCTTGATGTGCTTGAATTGTGCATACAAAATTTACAAACTCATATACTTAAGCATTTATAAAGTACTTAAAAATTAACGATACAGATGTTTCCTTAATATTTTTCTTCGTCCGATTTCCTTGCATATTTCCCCTTTAAAATGTTTTCCGTGCAGAGCATCCTTCTCCGTCAGCGAATTGCCTCTTAAACTAATTTTCCTAATACATTTCATTCATATTAGGACCGTGAATACTACATGGCCTAGTAAAAATTAGAAGAATGTACGATAAGGTAGAAATCAACTCAATTTCTAAAATACCTAGTCGGACTTCAATTCGAATTTTGAAATATACTTCACTATGACCTCTTTCTGATGCTGTAAATTATCAGCAACTATCTCCTACATTTAAATACTAGCATACAATCTAAAAGAATATCCTTAATCAAGAAGTAAAAACTGTTTATAGAAGTTCTGGATTTGCAACTTTTAAAAACTCTTGTGCGTGAAAGTAATTCTTATCATCATCATCATCATCATAGTACTTTACCCTTTATGGCTCATACATGCTTCATATTAAAGGAAACCCCCCCCCCAACTATTAATCCGATCTAACTTTATATACTAATGGAGTATATAGATACCCATTAAGTTAATGGTAACTTACTTTGAAATCACTTTGATAGCTATCTCTTTAAACTTACTTTCCTCCTTGCAGAGGACTTTACATTTTCATTTCATAACTCGGTTACCACAGTAAAGCTAAAGAAGTTAACTTAGTAAAATTGATCTATATAAAGCATTTTCCTATATAAAACCATGATGAAAAAATCTGGTCATTATATATTACTTTTGACAAAATTGCTAACGAAGCTTAACAATTCAATGAAATTAGAAGATTTACAAATCACATACAAATAGGAGATAGATTTAAAAAAGGTATATCAAACAAATTTTGAAATAATTATAAAAATGATTGGTCTAATTTAGTGGGAGTAGAGATGATTTTTTAAAATATTTAGAGAGCTTTCTTGGAATAACAGTAAACAGTAATAATTTTATTCTTGTACCTTCTTGCATTTTTGTTTGCACACAACAAAATAGATAGGCTACTTTCAAGCTAAGAACAAGAAGGAAAAAGTTTGCGTATTCGCCTGTCTGTTGTCAGTGCTCGAAAACGAAAAATAACATAAAAATTAGTTTTTTTTTTATATTCGTCTTAGACTTTTCCGAGGATGTTCCTGAAGCATGTTCACGACTTCCATTAACCTTACTATAATCTTATTTGCTAAAAGAAGTGATCCACGATCCAATGTTTCGGTTAAAAAAGTCATATCTAGTAGTAGTTCTATAAGATTATTTCTGGCTGTGCGCACGAGAGTGAGTTTTGGTCCAATATACTGTCAGGTGTTCACCTGAAACGAAAATGGATCGCTGCTACAATCGATCTGGCGGTCGATATGCACGCAGCGCACCACATTTTCTGACGAATCTTTTTCATAATTTCTACATTGCCCAACTTTAATGTTTGTTGTAATATTGGTTATTTATAGGTAGTAATGCTGAAAACTCAAGGTCTGCTTTGCTTCTGTCAATCTTCTTGAATCTTAATATTTCATTTTATCGTCTTGGTTAATGTTCTTTGGTAGCGAAGAGAATCAGCTGTTCGGAAGAAGCTGCCATGTTTCTACATCATGCGTGTTACGCGAAGAGAACGACGCTCATTGGTTGATAGAATTAAATAGACCTAATACCAGTAACTCAACAATGTTTTATTTTATAATTTGCCTAAGCCTTGCGGCACATTTCTGTAACTTCACGGCATCTTCTTTTGCTGGCCTGGATGTCTCAATAATTAAAACCAAAACTGCATTGCCTTACATCTTGTCACATTTATATAATGAAATTTATAAAAAGCTTTATAAAATCACTATCAGACACACAACTAAGAGGCCACAGAGGACGATTTAGGTATAGTGTTTTTATAAAGCTTTTAGAAATTTTATTTTATAAAATATGTGGCAAGATGTAAGGTAATGCAGTTTTGGTTTTAATTATTGAGGCATCCAGACCAGCAAAAGATGATGCCCTGAAGATGGTGGAAATACGCCGAAAAGCCTAGGCGAATTAAAAAATAAAACATTGTTGAGTTTCTGGCATTAAGTCTATTTTATTTTATTGATCGTGTAACGTATTTTAATAGCTCATTGGTTGATTTCATATTTTTGGGTAGAAAATTAGAAACATTCCTATTCCATTGTATGCAATACAAATGGATGGAAATGATAGGATGAAATTGTGTAGAATGGCAGTCATCAATGTCACACGATCCAGTTTGATGCTTTGTAGAAGTTGGAAAAAAAATCGGGTCCTGGGACAACGGCTTAATGGTCCAAATGATTATGTATAAATTGTGTAAAAACTATTACTTGTATTAAGGATAATATTTTATTGAAGCATTTATTGCAGAAAATATCTGAAATGCCAGTTAACAATCCTCTTCACAATAAGGTAAATCCTACCTCGTGAAATTTTGCTTGAGGAGAAGGGAGACAGCGGAATGCACTCCTGCTGTTGCTGCATATATCATGAGCAGGCTTTAAAACTTAGTGCCCGATCGAATATGTTAACAACAACCGTACTGTACACACTTTGCTCGGCGTATGCCCTAGCTACCATATGCTAGTTCACGTGATAGTAAACATCCCGGAATACAGATATAGGAAGACCACAAAATAACTTCTCATTATCTAAACTCACATTACAAGCATGCAAAACGATACTTTCTCCTGTTTGTGTATAATAGTCCCTCCCAAATGTTTTAATATATGTTTGCGTTATAGAACACTTTACTTTCGGCATGCCGAACACGTATTATAAATTTAAACACAATGACAAGGTACACTGTTGACCAATTTGAGAGGCACCGTACTATGAGTTCATTCGCTTCTCAGTACTACTATCAATGACTGTCTTATCAGCCTACGCAATCACCCTCCACCCCCTACACTCAGGTTGTTGGTAACCGGAATCAGCTCCCTCTGTGGATTCGGGCACTAAGTTTTAAAGCCTGATCATGACGCGGTGCGAAGTGAGATGCTTGTAAAATCCGTGCCAAGGGTTAAAGTAGTATGTTTCACATCATAATATTATTGAATAAGTACGGCCTTTTTTCATTTGTATGAGAGTATTCTTCTAATATACTCGTAGTTGCATAAATTGGATTTGAGAACTGTATGATCGTTCATGAGTTATAATATCGATGTCACATAACTCTTACTCTATGTGATCATTTTTGTAACGAAATATATAAAACGCTTGACTAGAAGTGTCGGAATTCACTGTAATATATCTCAGTTTGCATCTGTAGGTGTTTCGAAATAAACACATTTTCCACGGATTTTTATTCATAGCGTAAGCCATTTTTCATCGTTTGATTCCTGCAATACCAGAAAATATTGCAGAAGAGAAAATATATTTAAGTGATATATCATATTCATGTGACTTGTGTATTTTATGGAATGCGTTATTTCAGTAGCATATAGAATATTTATTATCTAATATATTTCTATATGAAATTAACTTTTTGTTTCAGATCGTACAAGATGGAGGCAAATGGACTGGTGAGTAATGAATATTTAAATATTTTATTGGTTTATTGGCTTGAATTAAGATAATACAATGGAAGAATTTGCATTAAAATACATGGATTTTCTTATCGGTAATTGACCTTTATAGAAAAACAATTTTTACTAATTAAAAAGCCTGGAAGAAACTTACCAATGTTCTTTCTACTAAATTAAAAAAAAAACTTTTCTTTCTAATGCCATATAATACCGAGAAAATTAAACAATATAGAAACGTTTTATTTATTTGCTTCCTTATGGCAAAGGATTTCATCAAAACATTTTATATAGGTCCTATAGTCTATAGGTCCAATATTAATTGGGGCGACTGTAAAATATAAAGTGACTAAGACATAAGCTTAAGTTGTTTTAGGTAAAAGCCCTACATAAAAAAAAAATACAAAATGGCAAACATTCTTTTGTTTCGACAGCTGATATAACATTAAGCCTATCCTATTATAAGTCGAACGCGTTAATCGAACTTTTACACTAAAGTTTTATAATTATAATTGAATAATTAAAGTCTGTAATAAGACAGTATTATATATTGCTTGAGACATTTTCTCCCAATTGGTTTAAACTCTTCAGAAAAACTAATTTACAATTATTCTTTGTGCCTAGAAAGAGACTAAACCTATTATATTATTCCTATGTTTGAGATTCCGATCGGGTTTACCCGCGTTTTTAATTTATGAATGCCACATGTTCAAAATAATGCCTTTTGTAATCATATGGGCAGTAAGTTCTTCTTTTATATCCACTATTCATAACTACACGATATACAATAAATCATTCGTAAAATTCAGAGAAATATCTGTAACATCTTTAGAAAAAGGTACCTAATTATTAACAGATTAAGATGATGATTACAAAAATTAAAAATGCATTAAGAGACCACTGATTCACCTTAGACGAAATCGTGGAGGCTTGATGCTGAGTCAAAGACAATTTTTTACGTGGACATCGAGAAGCGAGTGGAACACGGGAAGAAGTGTATTTTAAAACACGGGGACTATTTTGAATAATAATACAATTGTTAGGCTTCTGCTGCTGTTTAAATAATAATTTATACTTGTTGTCTTTAAATGGATCAGAGACATGGACTTTGAGGAAATTAGAGAAGAAATATTTAGAAAGTTTTGAAATGTGGTGCTGGAGACAGATAGAAAATATAAAGTGGATGGACATGGTGACAAACGAAGAGGTTCTGAGTAGAGTGGGTGAGAAGAAGTCAATCATACACACAATTCGTCAGAGGAAAGCAAACTGGGTTGGGCACATTCTCAGAAGGAACTGCTTATTACATGATGTCGTAGAAGGAAGATTGGAGGGTACAACTAGACTTGGAAGAAGAAGAATTCAGCTGTTGGACGGTTTAAGGGAAAAGCGGAAATATTGGATGCTGAAGGCGGAAGCAGAGGATAGACAATTTTGGAAAACAAAATTCGCGTACCAAGTTTGAAAACCTGCCGGAAGGCAGAATACTTACTACTACTACTACTGTCTTTAAATAAATTATACTTGTTGGCAAGTAGAAATCTTAACACGTACGGTATAGTGGATTCCATGTTAAGACGACTTCTTAAGCGTTTTATGTGCAAAATAATACAAAGGTATTGATCCCTAATCCGAAGTATACACTGACTGTGTATATGTTTTGGGTTAGCCTGTTTGGGGCCTCTTAATATTGCACTATTTATTTTCTTTGCGATTTCTGAATTGAGTTTTCACTGTAAACATTACAAATCACTACACTCCTGGAAGTTATTCTGCTTTAGTTCGACGACGATGCTCTTCTGTATACTGTAGCTGAAATAGGGCATATGTTACCTGGATTTGAGGAGTTAGGGTCTGTCTTCTTACAACTAATTGAGTTCCTGTTCACACATTTAATGGTTTAAAGAGATTGGGTAATAATACAATTCTAGCATTTCTAGGAAAAGAGATTGTCATAACATGGAACATTCTATAGCCTACTGTGTATGGGAAAAGGTTTGACATTTATTTAGTTTGCAGGTACACTTGAATGCTTCCATTTGTGACGTAAGCTCTGGGATGTGTGTTATTTTCTCCTAACTCTTTAGTTATTTCTCGACAGGGGATAAAATAATTCAAACCTATTTGAAAACACTCAGCTTTTCTGGGAAGAGCAATTTTAATGGAAATGAAACCTTCAACACAATGACTGGTACTTTTGGGCATACGGTCACACCCATTAAACTTATTTTAACTGACTAATCGTAATTCACATTTTTTTTTGGGGGGGGGGATATTTTAGCTCTGCTCGTGCTTTAGATTTTTATGGTTGAAAACACTGCATACCACAGGGGATTGAACTAGAGAGGCGGATGGTGGTGTCATTCTAAAAATTCTCTCTCTCTGAACATGTATTCCCACCCGTCTTGGTAAATATTTAATGCGTGTATAGATGTGTGAAATATGCCAGAATTCTTTTCACGTAAATGTATCAATTTTGAACAGGAAATATCAGAGGTATTAAAATACATTTGTAAAAAGTTGAGTTCGATCAATAAAATAAAAATAGACATGACACCAGCTACTCAAAAATATATTTTATTACTTCTAGGCCTTTCGGCGTATTTCCACCATCTTCAGGGCACCTTCCTTTGCTGGTTTGGATGCCTCAAAAATTAAAATCGAAACTGCATTGCCGTACATCTTGTCACATTTATAAAATAAAAATATCTGAAAGCTTCTTAAAAAGACTATTACTGAATCGTCCTCAGCTATATCCCCCTTCTGTGGCCTCTTCTTTGTGTGACTGACACACATCCAAACCAGCGAAAGAAGATGCTCTGAAGATGGCAGAAATATGCCGAAAGGCCTAGGCAAATATTAAAATAAAATATCGTTGGCTTGCTGGTATCAAGTTTATTTTAATTTTGGGAACTGTCAGATACAATCTGGTATGCCTTTATCTTTTCAAAGAAAGATCGTTTTCTTACTGGAGCAGCAAATCTGGGCACTTTAGCTTCCAAAACAGACATCGAAGTGCGCATAAACAATTTGCATTCATATTATTCATGAAAAGTCTTAATAAATCCAAATTGAGTTGACGAGTTTCATCAGATAAACTCGTAATCTCTCGTGGAATTGCCTATGATAAGCACAACTTCTTTATGTAAGACTGTGCATAGAACCTGATGACTTAGATTCTACAGTGCTTTCAATTATAGAGCTACATAGAACAGATAATTGAGATATATTTTTAACAATAATGAGAATTGAAAATTTGACCGTTATCACAAGTCACACCTTGATTTTTATCCCACAGTTCATTAAAATTAATTGGTATGAAGTTTTTAAAATATAATTTACCTCTCTCTGCATGCACAGGCAGCCAAACTGACATAGTACCTTTGCAGTACTTTTCGTAGTAAATACTGGTAGTATTCAATAAAATCTATTGTTTTTCAAGATAAGTGGTGGTGTTTTATTCAAATAGGGAATTTTAATGCTTGTAAAACTATTTCTTTAAGTTTAAACAATTCTTTAAATAATTTAATTAAGGGTCATTCAGCAAAGAAAATGTTCAGATTTCTACATAATAACTTTAAAATATTACTTTTAATTTTATTTTCCGTCTACTGAAAATACAAGGAACACTGTTACATTATTATTGATTTAGGAGTAAATGGGTGAACTTCTTTGCTGTTCTTTCTGTATATTGGAGAAAATGTTCCGTGTTAGCTATCGGTATAAGTCTTGCAGATCTTGCAGGAGAGTGACGCATCTTTTGTTAATCCACGCACCATAATGCCTCGTTTTCTTATTTATATTTTTATGTATAAAATTATTATTGTATTATATTGTACTGTATTGCTTTATATGGATGTGAGACATGGTCTCTTATTTTTAGTGAAGAACATAATGCCATAGCGTTAGAAAACAGAGTCCTTAGGAAAATATTTTGACGTAGGCTAAGAGAGATCAAAACGGGAACTTGAGAAAACTATCTAATGATCAACTCCATAACATGTACTCGTCACCGGATATAGTAGCCTAAGGGTAATTAAATCATGGAGGATGAAATGGGCTGGACATGTTGCACGCATGGGGTAGGAAATACATATTTAAAAATAATGACTGGGATTCCCGAAGGGAAGAGATCACTTGGAAGACCTAAACGTAGGTGGGATGATAATATTAGAATAGATTCAAGGGAAGTAGGATTTGAGAGGGATGGTTGGATGGAGTTAGCACAAGGTAGGGTTAAATGGTGGGTTCATGTTAGCGCGGCAATGAACCTCCGGGTTCCATAACATGGATAATATTCCTGTAGCTTGCTTAGGAATTGTCTATTGCCAATAATTTAGTAAGTAAATATAAAATGGATCTATATGTTCAAATGTCTTTTATGACACTTCACTAAAATGGACCGCTTAACATTGTACCCGCAAAGTAGTTGTTTTAACTAAATGGCAGAATTAATAGGAGAGAGTTGCAGAATATAATAGTTATGGTGAATGAATACTAAAATATGCCAAATTCTAAGGGAAACATTCTAGAACTTTTAAATTCAGTTTGAAAACGGATTTTATTGAACACAATGCTCATCGAATTTTATTTTAAGTTATTTTGGTAATAAGTTGAAGCCACGTCTTTCAACTTAACAATAGAACTGCACTTAAAGAAGACTTCCATTAAAACAATGAAGAGTTGGTTTTCATAAGGGTTATTAAAATGGACCTAAACAAAGGAATTCCTCTTGTAGATGGAATGGAATAGAATTTGAGTTGAATAGCAAAGTTTTCGAAAAGAAAAGGAAACTTATAACAACGCAAAGAAAGCGTTGAGGACAAAAACATAGTGGTATGAAAATAGCGAACCAAGTACTGTTAGTAACATGTTCCTTAGAAATGTTGACTGAACGATTTCTTTCGAATGAAATAATTCCAGTTAATGTCATAAAATCCTAAATCGTGTATCAGACGTCCTAACTTATGAAAGTCTTTCTGTATTATATATCATATGAATGTGTTACACTTATAAAAGCTTTGTTTTTCTCTAATAATTTGTTACTTAATAACACTCATACATATTTCATACTAGCAGGTGCCTGCGGTTTCGCCCACGATAATTAATTGGAAGACTAAAAATTAAGAGCAAAATAATTAAAACATTACATTTACTAACACTTGCAGTCGAAACGTTCATAGGCCTAAACTAAACGATTAATAATTATTGAAACTGCTAAAAGTTCGGCTCTGAAGTGAATTCTACGATTAGAAAGCGCAGCATGGGAAAAACTACCTCAGATTCGAGCTCCCTGGCCCAGAAAACCCCTGCATAGTGAGTTTCGTCCAAATAGAACAATGTTTGCCCATTTAGGCCTGTATTCATTATCCCTCTTCCACGTAGGTTGAAAATTTCAGATGTCTGCGTGCCTTGACCTTATAAACAAATTAATCGACCAGGGTGGGCTTACAAAATTCAAGCGATCGCGATGCATTTATTTCCAAGGTATGACTAAAACACACAAAACCACATGCAATTGATATGACAATTGAAATGTATTACTGAAAACTATTGCTTCGAAAGCACAAAAAATACAGGTTTTCTGCCCGTTTTTCACTCATAACTCGTGAACGAAAGTGAAAAGTAAACATCCGGCTTCGAGGTGCATTTGCCCACCCTTTAGTCCATCTATGTTTAAAATTTCAGGTCTCTGCGTTCAGTAGATTTCGCTGGGCATCGCGGACAGACAGACAAACACTTCCTTTTATTATTATAGAAAAGGTACTTGCTACAGTAAATAATGGTTGGTTTAGTTCCTTGCTCATGGTTCATGGTTCATAACTGCAAAAAGCAGTCCGTTGATCGTGGCTCGTGATCTGAAGTATTTGGTGGCTCCCATGACTTTTATAGACCGACTGGGAGCTACAGAAGGAGCGTGCCCGCCTTTGAATCTGAAGGTCACGGGTTAAAAGCGGCCCGAAGTCTATGGATTTTTTTAGGACGTATAAAATTCTGGACATAAAGTCTTCCTATAGGTGGCCTGCCACTCTGTCCTCTATAAGCGTAACTAACTTAGCCTTTGATAAATGAAACCTCTACCATTAGGTTCTACTTCTGTGTTTTGCAATAGTATTTCCTTATTTTCCTTTAATGTGAAGAATTTTTCATCTTCAGTTATATAGGCTATAACCAACTTCATCAATCTCAGTCCCAACCTCAAAATGAGTATATATCCAATGGATTGACAAAATCAGTGCACTGCGATGTTATTTTCACAACGGTTTTCTGCATCTATTTATTGATGAAAAATAGAAATGTACATTTGCACCAGCACTGATCACTAAGATTTAATATAGCTTTCACTGTCTTTTAAGGGACGGTGCGCGTATACGTAGTAATAATTAAATATAATTGTGTGACTTCTTTCTTTCGTTTGCAAAATGTAAAATCGCATTTATAATGATAAATAACATATAAAAGAAAATACCGTAGGCCTCATCTGATATTTTAAACATGTTGTACATTTTGAATACTGCAAAATGTTTTGCTTTTCTGTGAGGATCAGTTATCTTGTATGTTACCTAAGTTACTAATGATTTATTATTCTGTTGTGCACCTTCAGAGTTATATCCCCTTTCTTTGAACCGTGTTAAGATACTAATTGGAAACTACCCTTTTGAGACGTTCGTGAGTCATGCAACGTGTACATATACATGTATTTATTTATGGCTTCAATAAATTAACGTTTATCACTTCCTATACGCTTACATTTTCTACCCTCTTCTGAATGAATAGTTCCTAATAGGGCACTATTTTTCAAGCTATATGTCAGAAGCAGCCATTCTTTCTCATTATTCTCCATGCAACTATTTTTAAGATTCTTACTGTAATGACTCTATAAAACCTGTAACTGTTCTCATCATTCTCTTTAAGTGTCATGATCACAACGCCTTTGACCTCTTTCTTTCATTTATGTGGCTGTTAAAATTCTCACTCCTTAGTAGTTTAGGCTATAAGAGTTTCAGAATTCTTATTCGGTGAGTTCTATTTACATACCGTTTTATTTCCAATATACTGTATAGAAGGATATTTATCTACTGTGAATTGTGGCATCCAGTGAGAGAGTGGGCTAAGCCAAAAATGTTCAAATTTGAGTTATTGTCATCTCTGTGTAGTACATATAGTCGTGTAACTGTAAACCTAATATTAAAGGTTTGTGTGGGTTCCTTCCTTATCTATTCTTCAAACACAATTTTCATAAATTAAGAGAATGGCAATTCTCCAGTGAGAGAGTGGGCTAAGCCAGCTCGGAAGCATTAGTAGAACGTGATATGCAGTGCGCGGTAATAGTCCAGTCACCAGGTACTTTTAACTGGAAAAAGGTCGAAGTTAATCATTTTTTAATATGTTTTATGTGGGTATTCTGTGGTGTAGAATCCAAGTTTTCCAATTCGATAAGCCTGTGCGAACTTCAGGTCAGCCGAAAACCTCTAAATTATTTTGTTTTTGTATTTTTTTCCCTTATAACTCTTAAACAACGCGTTATAGCCTAAAACATTTCATTAAAAAAGACAAAGAGCATTAAATTTCCTACCATTACAGTTTAAACGTTTTTTAAAACCAAATACGTACCGAGATATGGCGCTTGAAAGTTTTGAAAAATTTTAAAAATACCAAAAAAACTGCGAAAAAACCTTAAGAAGGCGATAAAGGGTTGACACTGTCGTCTGATGTTAATTTTTGTAAACACTTTGAAGTGTGTAAATTATGATAAGAAGAAATAAATCAAGTGTTAAGATGAAATTTTTCCTCAAAATACCTCGATTCCGTTATTTCTGGCTTAGCCCACTCTCTCACTGGGTGGCACTATTGTATTTCATCTGTGTGTTTCTCTGAGCTTTTAAACAAGTTATGGATTTTAAATATCTTGGAATACATAAATCTAGTGTCCGCAGACTGATTGATGAGGTGAGATCTCAGGTTTTCCAAGCATCAAGAATATCATGATACTTACGGGATGCTATATGGAAAAACAAATATTTAAATAAAACAGAAAGCAAAATAAAAATGTATAAAGCATGTATACGACCAATAATGATATATGGCGCGGAAACTAGAGCCGATACTAGACAAACAAAACAGCTTATGACAAGAGTAGAGATGAACACTTTAAGAGCCATAGTAGGTAAAACAAGATTTGATAGAGTTAGGAACCAGGATGTGAGAGAAGAATGCAATATTATAGATGTTGTGACTTTTGTTAAAAGAAGGAAAAAGGAGTGGAATGCTCACGTGGACAGAGCTGATGATTAGACCTGGGATTTTAGGCTCTAAAAAAATTAGTTTTAGGCACCTAAAATAGGCTTTTAAAACAAGTAAATTGGCTTTTAAAAGAGAAAATAGGCACTTAAAATATGCTTTAAAAATGTGTAAATAGATAGAAAATAGACTTTGAAATATTACAATATACTGGGTACACGTAAACTGTAAGATGGTATTTTTTTTCTGCAAGAAACGTGGTATACCTATTCTTAACAGAATTAACTGCAAAATTAGGCATCACGAACTATATTCACTTAAACAGATTTTCTTTCACTGGTGACCTGACACAGTAGTCGTTCCTCCTTAATCCTCCCCCTCCCCCGTCAGTCAGCATTCCTTTAGCTACAATTGTTTGGAATAATCAAGTTTCTGTGAAAAAACCACCTCTGCTGTTCTGCTTTTCATTGAGGGATGTCGTTTATAAGATTGTAAAAATTACAGAAGTTGGATTTTATTTTAAATGTACAAAATAGGCATTTTAGGCACTAAAACAGTAAAATAGGCTCTAAAGGTTCAAATAGGCATTTTAGGGCACTATAAAACTCTATAAATGTAAGTGATTTATCATGAAACGTCAACATATTTTTAAATTGTCATGTTATTTCATAAGGAATAAAATAGGCATTTGCCTTAAAATCCCATGATACAAAAAATGATACAAGACTTAACAAAGCAGCGAAGAATCTACAACCTCAATGGAAAAGAGGAGTGGGCAGATCCCAAACTCTCCCGTGACATACGTCTCATGGTACCATCGACATAATTTGAGAAAAAATAGTTGTCAACACTTATGCTCCATCCATGGTATTTAGAGCAGACAATGTCGTGTGAGTGTCAGGTATAACTTTTTGCAAGAACGTAGCTGTGAGTTATTGACGACATTCAGAAATTTCATTAGGCTACATTTTCCTTTGTTATTAAGTGCCAGTATGGTACTTTATGAGATTGTGTGGGGGACGAAAAAATGTCTGTCCGTCTGTCTGTCTGTCTGTCCGTGCGTCTGTACGCATCATAACTCAAGTACGCTTTTTTTTGGATTTTCATGAAACTTGGTATAAACATTCATAATGTCGATGGGAAGAACCCTATTGATATTGAACCAAATCGGTTCACCGGTACCGGAGTAATGCCCAATTTAGTGCCTATTTTAATAGATCATGGCGCCTTTCTCATAGAAAGGCGCCATCACTCAAATACGCTGTAACGGATTTCCATGAAACTTGGTATACCCATTTATGACGTCCAGAAGAAGTGCCTTATTGAATTTTAACCTAATCTGTTGACCGGTATCGGAGTAAAACCCAATTTAGTGTATATTTTAAAGACGCGGTAACTCAAATACGCTTTACCGGATTTTTATGAAACTTGGTATACACATTTACAATGTCCGTGGGAAGACGTTTATTCATAATGGATAAAATCGGTTGATCTGTTTCGGAGTAATGCTCAATTTAGTGCCTATTTTATGGCAATATACGTATTCGAAAGAATTTATAAAAAAAATGAAAATCAGTTATCTTGACAACATAGCCTATTGTTTTACTGTTATCTTATAAGGCCTTGGAAATTAAAATACAGGTAGCTATGACAAAAAACACGATTGTTTTACATGCGCTTATCCAACTAGACCGTTAAAATGACCCAGGTGGCCGAGATGGTAGACCTTTCTTCTTCCGTAAGCCCTGCTTAATGAATAAATCTGGAGCTTAACTTGGAAATCAATTTAAAAAAAAAAAAAACATATTCTGCATAACATAATTGCAGTCATAACTGATTAAACAAAAACATACTGGCACTTTTTTACATCAGTTTACCTGATTTTATTGGTAAATGTTATTGATAATTTTGAAGATTGTGATAGATAATCCTCCTCTGTACGAGCCGGGAATGGGGAGTGAACTATAGTCCTGCTTAAACACGCAGTAAGCTTGTAATAATCCCATGTGAACAGGCTTCAATTAACCTGACGTTGTGCAGCCAAGCGGATGGACACTGCGTTACCGAAGAGGCGAAAAAAAAGAGCTTACTAGAGAGATTCAAAACAGAGTTTTATCAAGTTAATTCAGAAACTGTACACAGTGTTTTATGAAAAGGCTAGGAGAAGCTACCTAGCATGAAACCATATTATAAATTAACCTTTGCTTGAGCTTAACTCTATACAAGGTGCTGACGGCTTTATTTTTAAGGCCAAGCTTGTTTTTGGTTTTTATATTGGACGTTAAAGAGTACCTAATTATAGATAATTTAATGACACAATTTTAATGCAAAAGCTATAAAAAGTGCAGACACTAATTGAGGGACATTTTGCCCGTCCAATGCAAAAAAAGGTAAAACTTTTTCATGCGACACGTTCTATCGATTTTCCCTTCCAGCTAAGTTGCAAAAAAATGAAAATATAAAGCACCGGAAGGTAGACGATGACAGGAGTCATACCACAAACTGTATAATCAAAAGCAGATAATAAAATATGCAGTTAATTTTAGCGTCCGTTGAAAACTCTAATTGAAATGTAGGTCATTTACATTGCCTTTTATGTATATTATCTGATATTATGAATTGCGTGTTTTTCTCGTTCTAAACTGACCAAACAGTGTACCTTTTAAAGATTTTCTTTAAACTAGTGATATTTCGTTACGTAAATACCAGTTATATCACAACATTTCGTATTGAAAAAGTAGTACTCTTATTATTTCAAGCAAAATTATAGAATTAGAAGGAGATACCATTTACCGTCTGAGAAGTTTAAGGTAAGGAAGGAATCAATACTTGTAAGTACATTTACGATTCATGACTCTTACGAGACATTACATAAAAATTAAAGTGTGGGAAGTAAAGATTCTTCTTCCCGCTCCTAGAATATGTTTTTCTCATACTGGAGTTTTCAAATACAGACATAATTATAAATTGTCTCATTATCTTGGTACCTAATGGTAATTCTACATTATCAGATGTTTAGCGTAAATTATGCAGTTAAGTGAATTAAACTATTCATTTTCCCACTTTTTAAAATAGATTTAAGTTTCATGTTATGTATTCGTAACCTCATCATAAGCCACAATTCTTCAGATCTTGATTGTGGACGATGTTAAGTTAGCCTGTTCCCACTCGGTTCGCTGAATTCGAGTACAGTGAAAACGTGTGTACAAGATTTCTTTAGGCTCTTGTGCTATAAAGGATCACCTTGGCTTTAACAACAATTGTTGGAAAAATTGCCACTTTTACACCTTATCGTCGAAGAGCCATTTTTAGGATTGTTTTCATTTTATTCATTTAGCCTGGCGGAGTTAAGGTCATAAGGCCTTCTCCACCACTCAACCAGGGGGAAATACATGAATTACAAGAATTATACAACTTAGTTTAAAAATAGAATACAATTGATATGCAAATATAAAAGAAAGAAAACTAAATGCTGTAATGTCTTAAGTAAAAAATGAAAAATTCACTATGAATACTAGAAATACTAAAACATTTTCTTTTATTTCTTTAAGCGTGCCTCTCGCGTGAGTATGTGATTCTTTGTGAACTACCAGAACCGTTAATTTCATTTTCCGTTATACTACTTGCACATCTTGTACAGAGTATCTTTTATACTGAAGAAAAACATCGTTTTACCTACAACATTTACGTAACATTCTCTGATTCTTCTGCTAGAGGTCTGCGACCCTAAACTTTCGAAATTCTTTTCAGATTAGCTTTAGGTCTTTTAAGTATGTTGCATTACTAAAACGAAAAAACGCATATAAGACCACATGATTTGAACTATAGGTAAAAGTAAAGATATAACGTCTTTACCTCACATCTTATTTTATTGACCCCTAAGTATTTAGTATTTTTGAACATTGCATTTATTTCCTTAAATTTAATACATTATAGCATTTATTTACGGTATTTTTAATTTTTCTTTATCAATGTAGTGGCACTAATTTAAGGCATCTTGTGTTGTACTCATGTAGATTACAGATTTTAAAAATACAGCATCTTCATCACTGCAAACGAAGGCCTAAGCGGTAAGAACAATATAATATTTTGACTGAAGTAATCATTCTTTCAATTAATTTTATTTTATTCATTTTCTTTTTGTATTCGACAGTGGATTCAAAGTTCTTATCGAAAAATGTACAGGTAGGGGGAAAAAAAGCGGACCGACTAAAATATCTAAGTTGCCGATATGAGCCATTGCGCATGCCTAGCGGCATGCACAGAATAGCAGGGAATGTATTGAAATTTGTTGACTGTTGACTTAGCCCATTTCGAAACCCATTATAAAATAAGCTGGTAAAATTAATTTTCTGGGAATAATCCGTAATTAAGTAGTTAAATATTGAGGCAGTGTATTCATTCTTAGTGTGATCTTATCAGGTTTAGATTTATGAGTCTTTACCATGAATCTATCATTTTCAATTTCCCCGGATAATGTACCACAACAAGAAATAATTATCCTTATGTGCTATAGAAATTCGTATGCTGCATCACGTATCAAAGAAATTTTATGAATATTTCATACGTTTTATTTTCAGCAAAAAGTATCATGCAAAAACTAATAGAAGGTTTTAATATAGAAATTACTGAAGCAGAAATGACATCGTTTCAATTAACTGAAATATTTGCGTACTTTTTTTTTATTCCCTGCAAACCTTCATAATTAAAAGTTTTTACAAACAAATGTGTATCACTCATACAGTTCGTATTTGTATTAATTACACTAAACTTTACCATAACTTAATAAAAAATATTGGTAACTTATTAATACCGAACAAGTTACATCAGATTTTTCTCTCTTCGCTGTAAAAATGTATTAGTAACGGTTTTAATATTGGAGTTCATAATAATTAGCTTGCTTCAATCCAATCAACTTGTTTATATCATTTATATATTCGACCTCATGGAACAATAGTTTTTATTTTGTAAATTTCTGCAAACATGAAATAATGAATTTTGTGAAGCATTAATAATGTAGTATTAGTAATAATTGGGTTACGCCGTAGCGTAGTGGTTGAGGCGCTGCGCTACAAACCGGAAGGTCCCGGGTTCGACCTCCGACGAGGTCATTGGAGTTTTTAAATTTGCCTAATCCTTCTGGTGGCGTTGTTCGATTTTATTCCGATTGGCTTCGATATTCATTAACGTATGTGTAATGATTTTAATTTTATAGTTCATTTCAAAATGAAGAGCAAATCTTAGATTTTTTTGGGAATCGCTCTACTGTTGACAGAACTACTAGTTGTAATACTTTCATCTGCATTTGTATGTTAATGAATGATGCAGTGAGTTTGTTCAAACTCAGGCGTAGGTTTATAGAGTGCATATGAACATTATTCTGCATTAAAAAAGGTACCATACGCCTATTAGATACGAGGTGGATTTGAACTCGGGACTCCTCTATTTAATGACGCCTGTACTAACCACTTTTTCACAATGAGAGGTGTTAAATTCTGCATTGTGTATAAAAATGGCTAGAACTATTTATAGTAATATTTCAATGAAAAAATAGGATTAATAAAATCAGGTAAACTGATGTAACAAAGTGCCAGTATGTTTTTTTTAATCAGTTATGACTGCAATTATGATATGCAGAATGTGTTTTTTTTTTTTTTTTAATTGATTTCCAAGTTAAGCTCCAGATTTATTCATTAAGCAGGGCTTACGGAAGAAGAAAGGTCTACCATCTCGGCCACCTGGGTCATTTTAACGGTCTAGTTGGATAAGCGCATGCAAATCAATATGTTTTTTGTCATAGCTACCTGTATTTTAATTTCCAAGGCCTTATACGATCACAGTAAAACAATAGGCTATGTTGTCAAGATAACTGATTTTCATTTTTTTTATAAATTCTTTCGAATACGTATATTACCATAAAATAGACACTAAATTGAGCATTACTCCGAAACAGGTCAACCGATTTTATCCATTATGAATAGACGTCTTCCCATGGACATTATAAATGCGTATACCAAGTTTCATAAAAATCCGGTAAAGCGTATTTGAGTTACCGCGTCTTTAAAATATACACTAAATTGGGTTTTACTCCGGTACCGGTCAACAGATTAGGTTCAAATTCAATAAGGCACTTCTTATGGACGTCATAAATGGGTATACCAAGTTTCATGGAAATCCGATACAGCGTATTTGAGTGATGGCACCTTTCTATTAGAAAGGCGCCATAATCTATTAAAATAGGCACTAAATTGGGCATTACTCCGGTACCGGTGAACCGATTTGGTTCAATATCAATAGGGTTCTTCCCATGGACATTATAAATGTGTTTTCCAAGTTTCATGAAAATCCGAAAAAGCGTATTTGAGTTATGGTGCGTACAGACACACGGACAGACGGACAGACATTTTTTCGTCCACCACACAATCTCATAAAGTACCATACTGGCACTTAATAATTAAACAGTAACCAGGATAACAATACGAAAACAGAAAATGTCATATGTAGCCTATATCTATCTATACGAAGTAACTGAAGCAGAGCTTGTCAGTAGTTAAATACTGTAGTGCTTAAGGGGGGACATACAGCTTTCGGTGAAATTCATAGGTGAGAAAAAGGAGAAGTTCATTATTTTTTTCCTCAGCAATGAATTGCTCTACAATCTTGCAATCTAACATAGTCTTTATTGGCTACTTCTACAATTGCGTACTATTTTCAAAAGTAATCAAACTGTTACAGTTACGGGTAATTATCGTTTCAAAATGACTGGCATGTTTCATGCACTGAAATGCCGTTTCCTTGATAACTTCCACAAATATCAATGCTTCTGAGTGATTATTTTCTGTGTATTTGTTAATATAATATTAACAACACTGTCTACAACCATTCATTTAACATTAATATATTTTTTAAATATATATATATTATCGAAAGAGAAATTAAAACAAAACTGATTTTTTTAAATACTTATAGCCTACTGTAGATATTCCAAACATTGTAGATGATGTTGTTTGTATGATGAGTGCAAATAGATAGAAAAAAGAATCACTCAAAAATATTGTCATTTGTGGAAATTATCACGGAAAACATCACTTTAGTGCACGAAACGTGGCTGCCATTTTGTAACGATAATTACCCAAAACTGTAACAGTTTGATTCTTCTGTCTTTCTGTCTTTACCTCTCCCTTTTAGGATTTAAGCGACCCAAGCCGCCCGGGCCTTACAGGGCCGCGACCTGTCGGGAGAGGGATTATCTTTGGATCACATACATACTTTTTTGACCAGACAAGGACATGGAGGGCCTCCCCGGATGAGTGATCAGCCCAGTAACAGTTTGATTAATTTTTAAAATAGTTTGCAATTGTAGAAGTAGTCAATAAAGAGAATGTCAGATTGTAAGATTGTAGAGCAATTCATTGCTGAGAAAAAAAATAATGAAATTCACCTATTTCTCGCAAATCAATTTCACCGAAAGCTGTATGTCCCCCCTTAAACCAGCAGTTTTACATAACTCTAAATGTGATTTGTGTTGTAAAATAGCGTTTCGTGGACTTCGTTATTACAATTTATAAGAAAACTATAGTATATCCATACTACAATTGTCTAATAAACCCACTGAAGTAAGCTGTTTTTGCGGTTTCTGTTGAGTTTATTGTATGGTATGATTTCAAGTAGCGGTCTATAGAAATCTAAAAGCATAATTAAATACAATGTACGCAATGTAATGTACGTTGCTTTAATAAGATCTACATTTCAGTAGCTTCCAATGCTCCAAAACTAAAAATGTTGATTGAGTTAGGTTACTAACATTAACAAAACTACAAGAACAGTTTTTCGTTCAATGGAAGACTGAAATTTTAGTATGTATATTTGAGAAAATTTTAACAATTTTTACAGCATCTATTTCCTGTTAAGCCTTAGTTTTTAATTAATAAAATGAAATATAAACCTGAGTTTCTTTTTAAGTTCATGGAAATGCATTCGTAAAAAGTAGAAGGTTGATTTCGTCTCCATATCTTAATTGCTTTCAGAAAAGCAACACTTTTAATTTTTTATCATTTCCATAATAACGTTGTATTCTTCTGACTTCATCAACTCTTCTTATTTACCCATGATTGCTACAGGCAATATCCTGCTCTTACTTAAACCTGTGTTCATCTATGTGACAAAAAACCTAAAATAACAATTCAATTTTAAATCAACGAAGGTGTAGTAACTGTGTGACTTCAATACAGTTTGGAAGTATTAAATGAGATTAGTTTACTCGCCTGAGGAAATTAGTAATGGCGTTTCATTGAACTCTGAGATATTCGTAAGAAAATTTCATAACAAAACCTACTACTTATCCTTATTCTTCCTCTTGTATTATTTTTATTTTTATTTTCACTTTTTTTTAAAGATGCCTGCTATTTAAAATTTGTAAAAAATTGTTTGTAGCATTTTTAAATAAATTAAATGAATTTATTATTATTATTATTATTATTATTATTATTATTATTTTTTTTATTATTATTATTATTATTATTAAAGATATATGCCCATGAGTCGGTCTTTGAACTCACTCTACAAATTTTGCAATCTTTCTCCTCCTATTCTTGGCTTCCTCGTTCAGTAACCGGTATTTTCTCTTCCTCTTTAAATCGTGTAGCATTTGTATTATTTTTCCCTGTAACTTTCCTTCGATGACGTCATGCAGCATACAATTTCTTCTCAAATTGTGATCAGTTGCTTTGTTATATGTAAGAAATTGTATTTCAAAGGGTTATTTTCCTTATCTTGAATCTGGTTTTTAATGTAGGCCTATGTCTTAATGGCCTTCAGCCTAATTTATTTGTAAAAGAAAACCCTTTTTATTCTTAGCTTCCACTTTTATGTTTCCTGATTTTTTGGAAAACATATTAAATGTGAAGGGCATCGAAACTTGGTTTAATGCTCTTCGTTAAATATATTCCCCTCTGATCCTGTTCTTCCTTATAGCCATCTTTTAGTCCCTCTGGAGAAAGGACCCAGCGTAGCAGAGTAGAAGATGTTTTGTCGTCGTGGTGACTTACCAGATGATGAAGGGTGGGTTCTTCATAATACGAGAACAGAAGAATTCGCTAGATCGTGGTAGAAAAGAAACTGTATCGGTGAGGGTGGATTGGGTGGGACCGATTCATCCCAAGGTGCGACTTATATTTGAATTTTCCCGTAGTAGTAGTACTAATAATATGCAGTTTTACTGTCATTGATTATTATTATTGTTATTATTATTATTATTATTATTATTATTATTTCACAGTAAAACCATTGAACATAAAGATCGACCCTGATGCTTTCCGTTCTAGATACTTGTTAGTATTATGAAAATGTAAAAAGAAAAAATTAATTGTCTCTTTAATTCACCTTTTTCTGTGCTAGCCTTTAACACGTATATGCGAGAAAGTTTGTGCAACATATTTTTGCATCATTTATTTTATGTGTACTTTGAAGTTGTGAATGCAAATGCCATTTTCACATGAAGCAGACATTCACAAAAGAAACGAGCGACGGCCAGAGCATGAATAGCAATGCAGACAAGAATGTTTTGAATTTACTTGGTAAAAGTGGCATTTCTTCTTGTTTAGACTCGCTGATGATAAGATCAATAGGCTTACCTTTGAAACGAAAGCGAAAACAAAGCGATGTCGACTTCACTTACAATGTGAATCGATCATTGAAGTCAAGCGCCGGTTATATATGCAGCCCAAACATCGAGAGTGTAAAATACGCTACAAAACGTCATGGTTTAATTGCTATTTATCATCAATGAGAGAAGGTCGAAAGTGATGATTTGCTGCAATTGACGATTTGCGAGAGGGAAATATCTTGGTACCCCAGTACAAACGAATGAGTTAGATTAATAATTATAATTATGTAATTCATGTCGGCCGCAGTGGTCTAGAGCAGTGGTTCCCAAACCATGGGTCGCGACCCACTGGTGGGTCGCGGGAGCAATTTCGGTGGGTCGCGAAAAGGGCGAGAAAAATTAAACGTGTTTTCAATATAAGGGAAGAGTGTTTAATTTAATTTAATTTGTAAATAAAAAACAACAGTTTCACAAAACTCATTCATTTAAAAAAAATAAAATGTACTAGTTGGACAATATTCTTTATTGAAATAACCTTTACCATTTCTATTTCAACTGGGTTTTCTCAGCAGGACATTTGAACACAATAAAACTATTGAAAGGCATATGAAAATCGTATGATGTATTTTATGTAGCCTTTATTGGTTATCGTTATGTAGTAGTGGGTCGCGAAAAAAAATTCTAGATGAAGGTGGGTCCCAGGACAAAAAAGTTTGGGAACCGCTGGTCTGGAGGTAGCGTCCCCACCTCTAGATCCTCAGGTCGCGGTCGATGGATTTTTCAGGACGTAAATATCCTGGGCACGGAGTCCTCCGGGAGGGACTTCAAGCTGGGGGGCCCGTGTCGTAGACTTGCGGCACGTAAAAGAACTCTAAGAGGCGGTCCCGGCATTGGACTGATCACTCATCCGGGGAGGCCCTCTATGTCCTTGTCTGGTCAAAAAAGTATGTATGTGACCCAAAAATAATTCCTCTCCCGACAGGTCGCGGCCCTGTAAGGCCCGGGCGGCTTGGGTCGCTTAAATCCTTAAAGGGAGAGGTAAAACTACGACAAAGAAAAAATGAAAGAACTCCAAGTCTAAATTAGAGCCTCTAGACAAAATTTCCCGGCCCTTTCACGTCCAAGTAATAGCTTAGTTTCCGGAGGGGGTTGAGAGGCGATGGGCTTACCACCTGTCTCTCTCCCCCCTCTAGGAAAATAAGTGTAACAAAATTAGTATAGGTGATGAATCCTCCATTTGGAGGCTCTATGCCCCACCATAGTGGTTACAGGAACAAGGCAGTCAGTCAGTCATGTAATACATAGCGTATGTATATACTTATTGTGGGTATGGGATTACGTTTATGATTAACGAGACAAATATAATTAATCATAGTAATAATAACAATAATAATAATACTAATTTATTTAACCTGACAGGTATTAAAATACATGTTATATACTGTTGAGCTCGATCAATAAAATAAAAATGGACTGGATACCAGCAACTCAACAATATTTTATTTCAGTCTTTGCCTAGGCCTTCCGGCGTATTTCCACCATCTTCAAGGCATCTCCTTTTGCTGTTTTGAATGCCTCTTTATTTAAAAACAAATCTACATTTCCTTACATCTTGTCACATTTAAAAAATCCAAATATCACACAACGAAGAAACCCCAGGAGGAGGATATAGCTGAGAATGATTCAGTGGTAGTGTTTTTATAAGCTTTTAGACATTTAGACCTCGAAAAAACTAAAGATTTCAGGTTGATATAGTCAGCAGGTAACCTGTAATAAATCTTTACTTAAAAAAAAAAAACTCTTTGTCGCTAAATCCCTAGAAGGACTAGGTCCACCATCCGACCGCTGAGCCTTCTACCATAAGAAAATGGCCAGATTGGGGGCATATGGTTAGCATGCCGACACCCATTGCCGTAAATGATGGTTTCCGTGGACCGGGGCCACTACTTATTAATTAAGTAGCTCCTCAGTATGTATCATGAGCTGAATGCGCCCCGTTCCAGGCATCCCTACCTCAGAAAATTCCGAAGAGGTAACGGTGATCGAATCCTGACCCTTGGACCCATAACCAGCGACACTAACCACGAGACCACCTAGGTAGTCAATAAGTCTCTTCGTATATCGTGAATAATTATGAAAGGTAAACTAAAATGTCATCATAAAGTAAATACAGTAAGGAACATGCACTGAATAACAGAAAACTTTAAAAACAAAAACAAAACACAAGGACAACACCTTAACCGTAGGGCACATGTCTTCGGATATGGGAGATTATCCCAAACAGAATAACTAGAAACATGAAAATATGAAAGGATTAGGTAGTAAGATGTAAGTAGTGGTCCCACAAAATTATTCATCCCTAGAATGCTAACGAAACTTCAACCAAATACTATACAGACAATACCGGACACTTACTGCTTTGGCATTGGAAAAATGGGGGACAGATTTGGCAGCACTCCTTGTGGCACAACCTAGAAACTTGGGGCAAAATTAAAATATTCAAAACATACATAAACATTATTGTTTTAATGTTTCACGTACCACTGAGTACCAAAACACTGTTAAAGTAATTATAAGAATAAGAATAATAAGCAAACTAAACAACTAACTTGCGAAATAGTTCATAAAATATGAATGAAAACAATAAAATATATTACACTTTCCTACCATCGTATTTTTTCGATGCCTCGTCTTTGTTTGATTTTTTAAGTCATTTGTTTTCAAACAGCAAAATTGCTTTTCTGGGCCATAGATAGATAGAAAAATCATACCTCTTATACATAACATGTCTAGGCTGGCTATTTTGGCTCTTCTAATAAAAATTGTTTAACGTTTTTGTATCTAGTAGACACGCACAAGTTCTTAGGGATATGGGTAGATAGCAGACTAACATGGGCACAGCATATAGAGGAGACATCTGCAAAAATTAGCAAGTCCATTTACATTTTGAGATTTTAAAAAAATTTATTAGCAAAGGAAGAATTGAAAACAATCTACTATGGGGTGATCTACCCACATCTCCTTTATGGGATTGAGGTTTGGGGATGTGCTGCAAAGGTGCATATGAATAAGCTAATGGTATTACAGAAGAAATGTGTTAGAATTATTAGTGATTTAAAATGTAAGGAATCTTGTAGAACTGCGTTCAAGGAACAAAACATGCTAACAGTGTACTCATTGTATGTTTATAGAGCAGTACTGTATATACAAAACAGAAATCTAACAAAAAATAGTGAAATTCATAATTATAGCACAAGGAGTAGCTTAGATTATCATAGATATACATGAAAAAAGCAAATTATATTTAAGGACGTAAGTGTAATTGGAACTATACTATACAACAAGCTACCTGTAGAAATTAAGAATGCTGACAAGAAAAATTTCAAAGCACTTCTGAAGAAATACTTAATAGAAAAATGTTTATATTCTTTAGACGAATTGTAATAACTGATTAGCACATATACATTATTATGTTTTGATCAATCACACACTTTTATCCTTAGATCTAGGTTGTAGAAATTAGCTCTTAGTCTGTAAGCTTGACAATGTCAGAAACTTGTATCAAGTCAATTGACAGCATATCAATTAGTATTATTATTATTATTATTATTATTATTATTATAAATTATTATCTCTATTCAGTAGTAGCAGTTTGGGCCGTTAGATGGTGCTCAAGATGTTGTCCCCCGATATATCGCAAAAATGTCCTGTATTGTCTCTATAATATTTGATTCAGCTCATTTTAATATGACTGTACAGAACTTTATTACTTCTAGTCAAAGGAAGCTTTGCTACCAGACGCTTTGCGGCTCCGAACAAAGTCTTTGTGATATATGAATATTCTGCTATTGCGTAAATACCATAATGCGCTTCCATTGATTACATTTAGAGGTTGAAACAGAATTTGCATCCGGGTTCTGAATTTGTAATATTAACCTTAATTACTTTTGTAATGGAGTATGGCAAAGCTTATGAAAATTACATTTATCATTTTCATCCTCTGTCTCGTTTTAAATGCAAGCCGCCTCGGTAGCTCCGTGCAAGCACATGGGCTTACGGTCACCATGAGAGTTATAGGGAATTTTCATATTTTTTTCTTAGCGTTCCCCCATTTTTTTTATTCCATTCCATGAAGATTTGTTATTATTATTCCTTGTTATGTCTCTCAGCCTTAGATGGACAGTAAAATAAAATAAATTATATGATTAAAACATTAGCTCAACAACTTTTATTTTATACTTTCTTGGCTTACGTTATTCTTATGTCATCTTCCGGGCATCCTGGCGTAGGTGCAGTAATGATAAAAAATTTAAACGTTATCTTTTATATTTCAGCTATATTTATACTCCTTTTAGCTATGAGGTCATATCAGGGGTTCGGGATCTATACAGTGGCCATGGAACTATTGTAAACTATCTTCTATTGCTGGCGTATTTTATGGAGTAAATTTCAACCGATATTAATGTAAATGGACATGATACAGGATGAAAGGACGAGGATGATTCATGGTATGTAAATATCCAATTCGGAAAATATCTTTACGACTGGAGAAATCGCGAAAAAAAATTCCAAAACGACAGGCCATGGGATTTGAACCTAGGATCTCCTGAATGTGAGTCCATGACGTTACCAACTCGGCATCGTGTACTAGTCATTCTGATAAAATGATTGAAATCTTCAGAACAGTAATCTTACTCAGCAAACACAACGGGGAAGAACCCTGAAGTTGGGAGATGTGTCAGTGCTAATTTTTAAGAAAACTTCTTGAAAATTTAACTATTTTATATCATATAGGCCTATTCACATTTACATCCACGGAATTAGAAATCTTGACCTCCTGAATATTAGCCCGATATAGTACTGCGACAGTTATCAGAGTTGTAAGCAAAGATATAGTAAATATTTAAATTAAAAATGGAGCAATCGAGTGCAAAGAGGAAGAGATCAGTCCTTTTCAGTAGAATAGTAGCCAGCAAAATTTCGTGTTACACCCTCAAAATGCGACAAACTTAAATATTAAATTATGTTTTTATGTTATTTTTAATCTTTGAAGTATACAGTCTTTTTTTTCTCTCAAAATTACATTTGAATAGACGACCTCCATTTTAGTCCGATTTCATTTTTAGTTTACTCATGCAAATAACATTAAAAGAAGCTTAACGGAAAATCCCGTTAGGTAGGATACATATTATCATTCTGTGTGGGTCTGCATTTGTTTCTAAAGTTGATAATTTTGGATGCCCTTATTTGTGAACTCATAGCTGGCGTCAGGTGCGAGCAAACTAAAACACAAAGATAACAAAACAGAGGTAGGATAACAAATCATGCTATGCAAATGCGCCATCTAAATTCTGTCAGGATTGCAGCAGAAAACCAGCTTCACGTACAAACATACAGGCACCAGATTCAAACACGTATGCAGAATCTCAATTCAAGACCAACGTATGAGTTTCGATGTTCAGAATACACACAAAAACACATTAAAGAGAGAGAGATGTTTCGACAAACAGACATCTCCAACAACCGAAAACAACTACGACCATTATATTCACTAGGATGTCCAAAATGTGGTCAAAGACTATGTCATGTGAAGGAGTTTAATCGGGGCACAGATTAAAATACATGTTCACCATTGAACTCGATAAATAAAATAAAATGGATAATTCATACCATCAGTTCGGCAAACGTTATTTTGTGCCTTTCAATACTTTTGTATCATTTTCATGTAGTTCTACTCGCTGTTTATCTATTAATTGTACGAATTATTTTGATCATACATTACCTGTGGAAAAACGAATTGACTGAACAGAGTAGAATATAGTTTTCGAAGAAAGGTATACAATTCAAAAACATATATATAAACTTAAAAGCATAACACACACTAGTATAAATTCAAACATTGTAAATACTTTATGGATACCCTGAAGATGATTCAAATGAACGGAAAGGCCCATGGACAAAATAAAGGTTGCTGAGCTAATAGTATCAGCTTTCCATTTTATTTCATTTATTTTATTTAGGGACACAGCTTGCAAAAAAAAAATCAATGGGTCTAGGAACTTCAATGAAATATGTAGAAGAAAACTACCTTAAATCAGACTTTGCACATAGTTTTGGCATTTTAACTGAGATAACAACTAAATCTGAAGAAATCTTTTCGTGGTTGATGTTCGCAAAATTAAAAATTCTCAGGCTTCTTAATTACTTAATTCGAGTACCTACGCGTTTGTCTCAAGAAATTCGAAAACTCTGACTCATGCAATGTAAATAGATATAATGATAAAACTTGAAAACAAGAAAATGTATGTCTCCTTTCATCTGTTTTCAAATCTAATGACATGAAATAGGCATATAGTTAAATACATATTATTTTTATTTAATTAATTTTACTATTAAAACAACACTATTCGTGCTAACTACATGGCATTAACGAGCATGTCAGATTAACTATATATTCTTACTGCTTGTTATTATTATTGTTATTGTTATTATTATTATTATTATTATTGTTCTCATAATTATCTTCAACATAATCGATATCTCGAATCTTATAAGATATCGTTATTTTAGATATCGATTCCCGATGAGGTCGTTAGGATTATTCAATGGGCCTAATCCTTCTGGTGGCACTGTGGCCCTGTTTTCGACTCAGTCTTTAACAGAAATGAGTATCAGAAGCAATCCTGGGGGTAAAGGCGGCCGGTCGTAGTCTGAAAACCTCAATACTTTCACTTTCTGAATGTCTAAAATCCAGGAACCTCAACCTCCTGGAAATCGAAGAGACTCCACGGTCTGAAAGGGGAACACTTTATATTATGCTAGTAACTCCTCTGGTAGCTCAGTTGGTAGAGCGGTGGACTGTAGTTGGAGGTGTCAAATAGTTATCCATAGGTCGCTGGTTCAAATCCGGCCCGGAGGAATTTTTAACTATCTCTTGTCCGAGCCTCTGGTAAGATTGTCAAAATCGAAAAATTGGTTTGATTCTATATCTTTGAAGCTATTCAATAAATTACATCCAGACGCTTACAATATAAACTTTACTACATAATATGATAATTTTTTACACAGATGGCTTGCTGACAATCCTTTTTATAATGGAAGGGAATATTTGGAACATGTACGAACATTCAATTTTTAATGTTTTTTATGTTTTAGTATTGACAATGTCCATGGCGTATCTTCTGTATGTTAATGACTGCAATTGATTAAATTAAATTAATAAATGCGGTAAGAAAGTGCTAGATGTGCTAATAAAATTAAAAGCACGTAATTTATGTAACCCATGTATAGGCCTTTGTTAAGAAAAACTGCATTATAAATTTTATTTTGAAACAACACAAATAAACCACCTGGAAGACCTAGACGTAGGTAATATTAGGATAGATTTAAGAGAAGTAGGATTTGCGAGGGATGGTTGGATGGAGTTAGCACAAAGTAGGGTTGAATGGGGGCTCAGGTAAGCGCGGCAATGAACCTTCGGGTTCCATAAAATAGATAATATTCCTTTAGCTTCATTACAACACAAGTAAGTAACAACACAAATAAATAAAATATACGAGACCAATGGCATAATTATTTGATAATTATCGTTAAAATTATAATTATTGGTAACTTCCAACTAATAATAATTGACATGTACAATTCATGTTATGAACTACAGGTTAGATATAATAATTACACTTGTGGTTTGCTGTTGTGAATTTTGAGTGCAGTCGCATGAAAACAGTCATTATTATCAACTGTAATATTAAAAAGTAGGCCTAATTATCACAAAACAGAATTCGAAGGTGATTCATATTGCACACTCAGATCAGATACACTTTGTGTTCTGAGGAATTACGGTGTTCCTAACTTTGTTATGTAGATAGCTGGCTGTGAGAAAGGATGTTATGTGCTTTGCGGTTTCCTTTGAGCCTCTATATTATTATCTTCTACACACGATGTTCCCGGTTTCATGAGCTCACGGAAAGGTACTATACAACAGTTTCTCTATAATAATTAATGGAAGGATTTAGGGCCATACTGGACCATGTGCCATTTAAAAAAAAAAAAGAGAAACCAAGGATTAAAGTTCACTAATATCATAGTTTAATTACTTATACAGTATTGCAATACCTGCACAATGCTACATAAATGAGAGGCCCATGGACACATGCCTAATTAATAAGTAATAGATGCACAATTCAAAACACTACCGCAAATTATCACTACCCCATTTTTGCTGTTGGCTCACTATGGCTCTGGGCCCTTTAATTGATCAATGAAAAATTCTAGTTGGCTTTGTAAGCCCGGAAGACTTCAATAGAACGGTACTGTATTTAGCTGTAAAATTAGATATTTTTTAATAAGTAAAATTGTAAAATTGAATAACTGTGTAGAAGAGAATTGTTAAATATTTTTAATCTGAAGTTTTTGTTGTATTTTGAAAAGGAAAATAAACTTATCAAAATAAAATCATAGCAGCTTACATTCTGGTTTAGTAACCTATACACCAGGATATTATGCAGATTTAATTTTATTTTATTATTTAATAGAACGGCACTTGCACTTGGAAATTAGACCTAGACAAAATGGATAAGTAGGTAATGTGAAGATCGGTGCGTAAATTATACAATTTCTTACGTACATTAACGTTTTCATTTCATTTCATTTTCATTTCAATTTATTCACCAGAAGAATCTTGTTACAAAATTCATGGTTTCGTCACTTAAGTCTAATACAATATATGATACAGCTTGTTAACACTGAGATATAAAATACTTATATTAGGATTAAGAGGAAATCTCTCCTTCAAAAAGCATAATTAAGCATAACTAAATTGGTAAGTCTACCATCTGAATATCAAGAAATTCATGGACAGAAAAGGGTTGATACAATAACAGGATTTTTTTAACTTTATTTTTAAAAGCATTGTTAGAAAGAGCTTTAAACCCATCGGGTAACTTATTATAAATATTTATTCCTTGATATGTTATACTATTTAGGCATTTTGTGAGCCTATGTTTATTTAGATGAAGATGATTAGCTATTCTGGTATTATGAGTATGATATTCTGAGTTTTTTGTGAAAGATTCTTTAATCTTATGTACGAAACATACAGTTTCTAAAATATAGATACTGGGTACTGGTAAAATTTTCAACTTTTTAAAAACTTCTCTACTAGGAGTGCGGACTGGCACTTTCAACATAATTTTTGCTATTTTCTTTTGTAATTTGAAAATGGTTGTTATTTTTGATGATGTACCCCAGATACAGATACCATAAGTAATTTGTGAGTATATAAGTCCAAAGTATACAGATTTAATAGTTTCGAGAGAGACTACTCTAGCAAGAATACGGAAGGCAAAGTAAAGTCTACTCAGTTTATTTGCTATGTAGTCATCTTGTATCATCACTACATTTTCCTTAAAGGTAGGCTTACATGGGAGGCCTAAGTGTATTTTCTTTAAGATGTTATTTTTATGTTTACTATCAAATTAAAAGTTAAAACTTTTAATATGTAATGTCAAATGAAGTAAAATGACTTATTTACTAAAAAATAATACAATACACTCATAAAATATTATTAGTATAAAATATTATAAAAAGTTTGTAACACTTATGCATGAAGAAAAAAGTGTAAAATCTTGAGTCTATGTTGGATTCTTCCTTACTAATGTAATAAACGGAGACGCATTTCAGCTTACAATAGACCATCTTGAATCCTGTATCAGTTGAGTCTATCCTAGTACTCGTTTATTATATGAGCAGTAATTGTGTACTGACAGTTTTATGAAGAAGAAGAAATCATCTATTATATAAAGTCGAATGTGTGTTTGTGGGTATGTTTGTTCCTTATACAAATCTACATTTCTTTACCAATTTACACGGAATTTTGCACACATACCCAGTTAAGCCCGGAAAGTATAGCGGTCAACATTAAAATTCAAACAAAATACTCCTTCCCTTGAAAATTATATAATTTCTGAGAATTTTATACTGAAAAAAATGAATTGCTGTTTAGTTCACATGACAACAGTGAATTGTTTACTGTGATGACATAGGGCCTTGGCGACTATTTAATGAAGGACTTTAACGAATTATGATTCCATTGATGTAATATATTGGCGAAAATAATCACTGAAAATGAAATCCACGAAAATAAAGCACAGTGTGATTCAGTCACATAACTTCCTCTACCCTCGACATAAGAAATATTTTCTCACTTCACATTTTGATGTAGAATAAGAGGTCGTATTGCAGGAGCAACTTAAGTGTGTGAGTATGTTATATCAGAAGTCGGTAAATAGTCAGTTATCCATAGCTGTAGGCTTTGTATTAGTTGAGATTTATCATAGGCCCTAAGCATGGGATGGAACATTTTGAGTCCTATACTCGCAGTATATTATGTCCCGGGTTTTAGGGGAGGAAAGTATGAAAGTGATACTGCATTTCTATTTTATTTCAGGACCGAAACGGTTTAACATGAGACTGAGAAATAAAATTTTCCGTCAAGTCAATACAATCTTATGTAATTTATGTTTCTTCTTATTTCAACCCCTCCCAGGCATGATGAGTAGAAGCAACGGAATGCAGCATTCGACATCCTCTATGAACCATAAAAAGCTATATCTAGCGTTTTCTGAGGGAATAGTCTGAGTGCCATATGTTGTTCTTCCTCATTTCGAATTCTACATACATTATTATATCAGGACCTAGAGTTTCAACATCGAAAGTCCTCCATAAGTTAATTTCAAATTACAAAATACAAAGCCCGGGCGACGCCGGGCCTTTTCAGCTAGTCTAATATATAAAGTCGAATGTGTGTTTGTGGATATGTGGGTATGTTTGTTCCTTATACAAATCTACATTTCTTCACCAATTTACACGAAATTTTGCACACATACCCTGTTAAGCCCGGGAAGTAATGCGGTCAACATTAAAATTCAAACAAAATACTCCTTCCCTTGAAAATTATATAATTTCTGAGAATATTATACTGAAAAAAAATGAAATGTTGTTCAGTTCACATGACAACAGCGTATTGTTTACTTTGATAACATTGGGCTTTGGCGACTATATAATGCTGGACTTTAACGAATTATGATTCCATCGATGTAATATATTGGCGAAAATAATTATTTAAAATGAAATCCACGAAAATAAAGCACAGTGTGATGTAGTCACATAACTTTCTCTACCCTCGACATAAGAAATATTTACTCACTTTATATTTTGATGTAGAATAAGAGGTCGTATTACAGGGACAACTGAAGTGTGTGAGTATGCTATATCAGAAGTCTGTAAATAATCCTTTCCGCTGATAAGTTATCCATATCTGTAGGCTTTGTATTAGTTGAGAAATATTGATGTTTATCATAGGCCCTAAGCATGGGATGGAACATTTTCAGTCCTATGCTCGCAGTATATTATGTCCCGGGTTTTAGGGGAGGAAAGTATGAAAGTGATACTGCATTTCTCTTTTATTTCAGCCCCGAAACGGTTGTATGGTAACATCAGAATGAGAAATAAAATTTTCCGTCAAGTCAATACAATCTTATGTAATTTATGTTTCTTCTTATTTCAACCCCTCCCAGGCATGATGTGTAGAAGCAACAGAATGCAGCATTCGATATCCTCTATGAACCATAAAAGCTAAAAGGCGTATCTAGCGTTTTCTGATGGAATCGTTTGAGTGTGATAAATATTTTTCTTCATTTCAAGTTTTACATACATAAAGTCCTCCATAAGTTAATTTCAAATTAAAAAAATACAAAGCCCGGGCGACGCCGGGCCTTTTCAGCTAGTTTATTATAAAAATGAAACTGCTTGAATACACAAGTTGCCCCAAGACACAGCTTACCAATCAAGCCATGAAGGCCAATTTGGTAACAATTCAAACACAATTTTTGTTTTTGTTTTGTGTTAAATTGACAAGTAGAGATAAGTAGAGATTCAATTCATGTTCCCATAAATATGATGATGTATTATTCCAACAGAGTCGGATATTATAGTTTCTGAGATAGTTATCAGGTGGCGCTTATCAATTCCAAGTTGTTGTAGGAAGTCAGCTACAAACTGATAGACGGTACCCCGTGCTCCAAATAGAAGTCCTTGCACGATGTAATTGCGGTTTACATATCTAGATGTATATTTTTGCTGAAAGAATGGTATGCAGCTGTTGTAAATTGCTTTTTTCTCCTGATCAACTTGTTTAGCATGGTCTATATCATTATTTTCGTACCGCACAGTGGGGTCCAGGATGTAGGTCTTTTTATCGTGTTTTTTGAATGCCACTATATCTGCAAATCGACTGGATCCCGCTTCATCAATAGCATGAACTTCTTCGAAACAGTCAAAGGTCTTATCATGCAACAAATCAGTGAGGATATGTATTTTGTAATTTTTCATAATAATTTCTAATATTTTGGCGTGTACTTTGTCGAGTACATTATTATTTAATCTCCAGGTATGGAAACCCTCTTTGCCCACAAATTTTAGGATTGTAATTTACAAAGTAGATAATTCATTATGCAATAACACATATTATTTAAAAATATATAGGCCTACTTAACCGTGAATGTAAGTTAAATTTCTGATTCTAAAACATTAGATTTTGTTGAATAGTTGGAAACATGAGTTGGAATTTTTTTTTTACTTAGATGCATGCACTTATTGTTGTAACTTCTTCTTTCAAACAACAGTGAAATAAAATGTATTTCATAGTTTCTTTTGACAATATTGACATCTTCAACCTGTCAGTCTTGGTGGCGCAGTTAGTATGTCGCTGGCTTTTTGTGTCCTAGGTTGCGAGGTTGCGGGTTCGATGCCGGTCCAGGTCGATGGCATTTATGCAGTGTCCGGCAGATGCTGCAGTTGTGACGTAAGAGCCAGTCATCTCGCAAGAGCTTCGGAGAGAGAGCAGTTGAGTTGTATTGCTGTTAATACGCATCAGCGCAGTGGCGAGCACTGCAGCAGTAGAATTGTATGGTAAATTTAGTGCATTCAAAGTAAAACTAGACTTATGAAAACGTCACCTCACTCTCGGAGACACGTCACATTTTCCAAAGTTGTCTACAGTATGTCATCGAATTGCAGACCTAAATAATTATGTGCAAATATTAGAAGAACTGGATCAGGAATTTGATTGCCGATTTCAAGATTTTGCAAACCTCCAATCCGATATTTGCATATTTGCGACACCATTTTCTGTGGATATTGACAGTGTTTCAACGTCATTGCAACTAGAAGTCATTGATTTGCAAAGTGATATTAAAATGCAAGACCGATTTCAAAACAAAAAGGATTTATCTATATTTTATAGAAGATTTCCCCAGGCAAGATTCCATTTAAGAACGATCCTGTTCAAAACAAAGAGGCGTGGCTGTCATAGCCCGCACGTGAGAACGCACGTGTTCACCATGTTTAATGCTAGTTTGTTTATTCTCAGTACAACTCATCCGCAGGGTCGTCGTGAACAATGAATCCTTTATGTTTTGTTTGCTAATTGATATACTATAATGATGACGATGCCAGTGAGAGTTTGTTATTTCACGTGTAAATATTGATATTATTATTGCATGAACTTACGAACACTCGTTAGCCACGCTCTGGTAATGGCGCATGCTAATGACATTAACCAATCACGTTTTGTCACATGATGCGAATTTTCTGCGAACTCTCTGTGAGTTCTCCTCCCCTTTGTTTTGACTAGGATCAAACTAGAATGGGATCAATAATAGAATGTTGAGTATATTTGGATCGACGTAGGCCTATGTATGTGAACAGTTCTTTTCGTGTATGAAGGTCTACAAACCACAACATAGAAATCACCTATCTGATCAGAACTTAAAAAATGTTTTTTCGTTTTTGTGTTAGCCAGACTATGACGCCAAATATTGCAAAATCAGTGGACGAGAAAAGAGGGGAAAAAATCTCGACAATGCCTTCAGCTTGGGCACGATAGTGACACAAAGTAAGGGTGTGTATCACAAGTCTGAATAGGCCTATAGGCTACTTTTCTCACAAAGGTGTATAGTTTAATTTGTATATTTTGTGTAGTTTGTATATTTTGTGTATTCTGTATATTTTGTATACTTTAACATTTTTCAGTTTCCGAGTATACAAAGTTTTGCAGTACTGCTTAAAGTATTCTCATGTTTTATGTATTTGTAGTTTATAGCAGTTTCGGAGCCTCATTTAAGTATGCGGAAGCTTCCGCACCTGGATGTATTATGCATTTCAGATTATTGTAAGTAGGGCCTATATTAAATTTCATTACAAACAAAACTGTTCTGTTACATTGATTTATCACAGTTGTACTCTTTTGTTTTCGTACAAATGTATTGTAATTGTGCTATTACCATACTATCAACGAAAACGGAGCGCACTCTGTCAGTGCATAGACGTCGTACCGCCACTGGCCAGGAGAACCATTTCTCCACGCTGCGCTTTGCTCAGTACGGAGATATTGCCGAGCAAAGAGCGTTGCTGCTCTGTAGTATGACGTCACGGAGCACGGATCATGCCGGTCACTGCATTTATGTGTGCATTGTGGTCAAGGGCAACCAGAGACAGAAAAAAGTGGAGGGAATTAGGAAAAGTTTAGTGCAAGGAACAGTGAGAAGTGTAGTGGTTAGTCACAAAAACAAAATTTATCGCAATGCAAAAACAACAAACACAAAACTAGTAATAAGAAGAAAATGACAAACACAAAGGAGCACGATGCAACACAAAGAGTAACAATCGACAAGCAACACTAGAACTGGCCCATCTAGTGTTGTGATCAGGACTATACCATGCTGTACACAGGAGGCCTTTGCCCCAAGGGAATTTATAAGCTGATTTATTAGAGCGTAGGCTACCGTATACCCCCCATCCCCCCCCCCCGTGGGAATTTCCGACACATATATTTTTTTGTTGGTATTCCCATCTAGTTTCAGTTTTCAGTTGTTTGCCCCTTATCAATTACAGCATTTACCCGGAAACCCCGGAAATCCGGAGAAAATGAGTTTGTTTTAATTTTTCTTTGTTCTTTGCTCCTAATATGCCCAGGGAATTTCTGGCTCACATATTTTTTGTTGGTATTACCATCTAGTTAAAGTCTTAAGTTGTTTGCCCCTTATCAATTACAGCTTTTACCCTGAAACCCCGGAAAACTACGGAAATCTGGAGAAAATTAGTTTCATTTAATTTTTCTTTGTTCTTTGCTCCTAATATGCCCAGGGAATTTCTGACTCACATATATTTTGTTGGTATTGTCATCTAGTTTAAGTTTTCAGTTGTTTGCCCCTTACAAATTACAACATATCCCCGGAAAACCCGAAAAACCACTTTTATACGGAGAAAATTACAATGTTTTATTTTTTAAATCTTTGTTCTTTGCTTCTAATATTCAAAGGGAATTTCTGAATCATATGTTATTTTGTTGGTATTGCCATCCAGATTAAGGTTTCAGTTGTTTGCCCCTTATCAATTACAGCAAATCCCCAGAAAACTCCGAAAACTACGAAAGCCCGGAGAAAATGACTTTGTTTTAATTTTTTAAATCTTAGGTTTTTACTTCTAGTATTCAAAGGGAATTGGTGACTCATATAGTTTTGTGTTGGTATTGCCATGTAGATTAAGGTTTCAGTTGTTTGCCCCTTATCAATTACAGCAAATCCCCAGAAAACTCTGAAAACCACGGAAGCCCGGAGAAAATGACTTTGTTTTAATTTTTTAAATCTTAGTTCTTTGCTCCTAGTATTTAAAGGGAATTAGTGACTAATATGGTTTTGAGTTGGTATTGCCATGTAGATTAAGGTTTCAGTTGTTTGCCCCTTATCAATTACAGCAAATCCCCAGAAGACTCCGAAAACCACGGAAGCTCGGAGAAAATGACTTCGTTTTAATTTTTTAAATGTTAGTTCTTTGCTCCTAGTATTCAAAGGGAATTGGCGACTCATATGGTTTTGTGTTGGTATTGCCATGTAGATTAAGGTTTCAGTTGTTTTCCCCTTATCAATTACAGCAAATCCCCAGAAAACTCCGGAAACCACGGAAGCCCGGAGAAAATGACTTTGTTTTAATTTTTTAAATCTTAGTTCTTTACTCCTAGTATTCAAAGGGAATTGGTGACTCATATGGTTTTGTGTTGGTATTGCCATGTAGATTAAGGTTTTAGTTGTTTGCCCCTTATCAATTACAGCAAATCCCCAGAAAACTCCGGAAACCACGGAAGCCCGGAGAAAATGACTTTGTTTTAATTTTTTAAATCTTAGTTCTTTGCTCCTAGTATTCAAAGGGAATTGGTGACTCATATGGTTTTGTGTTGGTATTGCCATGTAGATTAAGGTTTCAGTTGTTTGCCCCTTATCAATTACAGCATATCCCCGGAAAACTCCGGAAACCTAAAAAATCCGAAGAAAATGAGTTCGTTTTAATTTTTTTAAAACCTTTGTTCTTTGATCCTTTGTGACCATCACAATTATGGCAGATATCTCGTAGTCCATATACTCACACTTTTGAACCTGCAAGGGTCACACTTGAAGCAGAAGAATTACTTCGCAATCACGGTTTCAGGACCGTAGATCACAAGTTCCGAGTTCTAGAAATTCTGCGGATTTTCGTGGTTTTCAGGTATTACGTGGATATGCTGTAATTGATAAGGGGTAAACAACTTAAACCTTAAACTAGATGGCAATACCAACAAAAAACATATGAGTCAGAAATTCCCTGGGAATATTAGGAGCAAAGAACAAAGATTTTAAAGAAATTTTTAAAAAGTAAATTCCTCCGGATTTCCGTGGTTTTCGGAGTTTTCTGGAGATATGCTATAATTCATAAGGGGCAAACAACTGCAACCTTAATCTAGATGGCAATACCAACAAAAAAACATACGAATCATAAATTCCCTTTGAATATTAGGAGCAAAGAACAAAGATTTAAAAAATAATACATAGTAATTTTCTCCACATATACGTGGTTTTCCGGGGTTTCCGGGGATATGTTGTAATTTGTAAGGGGCAAACAACTGGAACATTAAAATAGATGCCAATACCAACAAAAATGTGTAAGTCAGAAATTCCCTGGGAATATTAGGAGCAAAGAACAATGAAAAATTAAAACAAATTCATTTTCTGCGAATTTCCGGGGTTTTCCGGGGTTTCCGGCTAAATGCTGTAATTGATAAGGGGCAAACAACAAAAATCTTAAACTAGATGACAATACCAACAGAAAAATATATGTGTCGGAAATTCCCACGGGGGGGGGGAGGGTTTCATATTGGTAGCCCATGGTCTATATCTCTTTATTAAGTGCCAGTATGGTACTTTATGAGATTGTGTGGGGGACGAAAAATGTTTGTCCGTCTGTCTGTCTGTCCGTCCGTGTGTCTGTACGCGCTCTAACTCAAATACGCTTTTTCGGATTTTCATGAAACTTGGAAAACACATTTATAATGTCAATGGGAAGAACCCTATTGATATTGAACCAAATCGGTTCACCGGTACCGGAGTAATGCCCAATTTAGTGCCTATTTTAGAAAGGCGCCATAATTCATAATACGCTGTATCGGATTTCCATTAAACTTGGTATACGCATTTATGACATCCATGAAAAGTACTCTGTTAAATTTGAACCTAATCTGTTGACCGGTACGGGAGTAAAACCCAATTTAGTGTATATTTTAAAGGCGCAATAGCTCAAATACGCCTTATCGGATATTTATGAAACTTCGTATACGCATTTATACTATCCATGGAAAGACGTCTGTTGCTGTTCAACCAAATCGGTTGGCCAGTACCGGAATAATGCCCAATTTATTGCCTTTTATGTTAATATATGAGAAGTCGCGATAACTCAAATATGCTTTATTGGATTTTTCTGAAACTTTGTATACCCATTTATAATGTACATGGGAAGACGTCTACCGATATTGGACCAAATCGGTAGACCGGTACCGGAGTAAAACCCAATTTAGTGTCTATTTTAAAAACGCGGTAACTCAAATACGCTTTACCGGATTTTTATGGAATTTGGTATACACATTTATAGTGTTCATGGGAAGAGGTCTACTGATACTGGATGAAATCGGTTCATCTGTTTCGGAGTAATGCTCAATTCGGTGCCTATTTTATGATAATATACGTATTCGAAAGAATTTATATAAAAAAAAAAGCAAATCATTTATCATGACAACATAGTCAATTGTTTTACTGTGATATTTTACGGCTTTGGAAATTAAAATAGAGATAGCTATGACCAAAAACACTATTGTTTTACATGCGCTTATAACTTACAACTAGACCGTTAAACTGACCCAGGTGACCGAGATGGTAACGTTTTGGCCTCACGTTATGGAGTTCCATGGTTCAAATCCCGAAACCAGCCAATTTCACTTTCTTTTTCGTATTTTTATGTGAGTGTGCGATTGTCAAGATATCACAAATCTGTACAGTTCAGCTGATGCTGGAAGATTTTAATCTGATTAAAAAAACTAGACCTTTGTTCTTTCGTAAACACTGCTTAATGAATAAATCTGGAGATTAACTTGGAAATGAATTAAAAAAAACATATTCTGCATATCATAATTGCAGTCATAACTGATCAAACAAAAACATACTGGCACTTTTTTACATCAGTTTACCTGATTTTATTTGTTATTTAAATGTGACAGGCCCATGTCAGCAGATTTACTGGCATGTAAAAAAAACTCCTGCTGGACAAAATATCGGCACACCGGCGACGGTCACACGCCTGAGTTGCAGTACATCCCCTTCGTTAAATGACCACATACCAACCAACAATCGACATCTGCAACCGTGGTTTCATTTTGTATTAAACTTTGAACATTATACAGTAATTTCCAAACTGATAAAATGTCTTAACTATGTTAAAATGAAATTCGGAGAAAATTGTTTAGCCTGTAACCTATCAAACACTGTAGAGAAAAAAGATTCCATTAGTTAGGACGCTGTTAATACTTCGGACCCATTCGTCGTTCCAGCGACTAATGATGTGATTTCTGATCTGAATATTAACGTATAGTCCACCGCTGTGGCTCAGGGGATGCGTTCGCTCCTCTCACGCAGCGGGCCAGGGTTCGATTCCTGGTCGGGACAAGTTACCTAGGTGGGGTTTCTCCGGGGTTTTTCCTCACCTGTGAGACAAATGCCAGGTAACTTTAGGCCCTTGTGGTCCCCGGATATCATCTGGCCGTCTCATCTTCATCTTCATCTCATCCTCGCCTTGTTCGGTGTGAGTGTGTGTGTGTGAATGGTGTGTCTCGTCCTATGTGTGTTTGTGTTGTCTAGGAGGTGGCCCGGGCATTGGGCTGATCACTCATCCGGGAAGGCCCTCAATGTCCTTGTCTGGTCAAAAAAAGGAAGTCTGTGTTGTGATCCATAGTTCATTCCTTTCCCGACAGGTGGCGGCCCGGTAAGGCCTCGGCGGCGCGGGCCGCATGAAGGTCCTCTATAAGGGAGAGGTAAAACTACGAAAGAGAAAGCGATATTAACGTATAATGCGGGAAATTTGGAATATGAATAATTCTGACGAGAAGCTGCTGCTATTTTTGCTGGTTGGTCTGCACGTTCATTTTCCACCAATCCGATGTGTCCTCGTAACAACACACGCATATATGGTTTTCATGCTCTTGGATAATTTTTCTAATTTACGCAGAGATTGGAATAGATTGTATCTATTGTTGATCGATTGGAGAACAGCTTGCGAATCGCTATGAATTCTCCACGCAGCATTTTACGACTTCTGTTATAGCCAATAACTCGCTTGAAATACACTACAGCTGGGAAACAGTTTAAATAGTTTGAAGGAAATTTTCTTATCGTCGTAATAAACAACATATGCGCATCCTACTGATATCCTTTCTCTCCATTATAGTGGGATCCGCTGTATATATAGAGCTCATTGTAAGCTGGAAACCTTTAATTAAGGAATTTGAAATCTTAGCTATCCCTTGCGAATATATGTATTTCGTCTCTAATAGCCTAACCTATGTGAATAATCAAAGTAAATTTAGCAAGAACAGGCGTAATGAAATTCACAATAGAAATACTATACACACACTTGATCTTCATTTGCCTCCAGGTGTTTATTACGAATATATTAAACTCTTTGATTGTTTTCCGAATAAATAAAAACATTATCATGAAATATATTATTATTAAAATTGCTATAAGAAATAAATAACTATATATGAATGCATTTTATTCAGTTGGTGGGTAAATTGTTATTGATTCTCATCATTAGTAACCTTTATTTTGATTACTCAATCTTTTTTGCTTGGTTGTAGCTAATGCTTTTAGCATAAATAGTTTAGTTATATAGTGCTCATTTAAGTTGGACTTGCTCTATATTCAAATTGTCTTTTGATTTGTATTTTGATTCCGTGGAGTGCAATAGTGCAATACATCTCATTAAGAAAAGAGATTTAGGCTTCTATGTAAAGGTACCTTTTAAAAATGCAATGATGGTACAGGGCGAGAACCCATACTTATAAATAGGCTAATATAACTTTTAACGAGAAAGACATATAGGGTGGCGTGCACCATCCAGGAGTAAACCAAACTAAAGTAGTAAATTTAAGACGGAGACCTGAAGTATACAAGAACCAGTACATCTGTCTCACTCTTTAAGTCATACGAGTAATGTGCTAGAGTGAGACAGACAAACCGGTTTTTGTTGCGTCAGGTTCCCGTCTTAGATTTACTACTTTAGTGCTTCTCTTTTAGTAACTTACTCTTTTAGTTGGTGTTGAAGAGCTCAATTGATAGTTACTTCTTTAGTTGTAACTAAAGTAGTAAACGATTTTTACTAAAGAAGTAGTCGAATTCTGCGCAGAACAGAGCAGAAACGTTAGTGCAGCTCAGCAGAACACGTGCATTTCAATTGCCAGTATTATTCAAGTGCCAGATAATGAAAATGAAAGGTTCGAAGAAACAATTAATATGAATTTGGGTTGTTCCAAATATTACTAATGATAATCTTCATGTTTTAAAGGTCTAATAGTAATGTTTTATTCATTACTAATTTTAATTCCTTCAATTGAATATTTTCAGTTTAGTAGCCTACGTTAGGCTACTGTGATTACAATTTTTGTGCAAACTATTACTGTATTATAATGCAAACAATTGGAATTTCCCGTTGATTTTCATAATTGATTCACTGTCAATATTATAATTATTTCTCTCATAATAATAATAAAGTTCTAAAATATATTAAAATATTTATACTTCCTAAAGTTACATATTCCTCCCCAAAAACGATAAATCAATTATTCTACAGTTGTTTATCATAAATCTCACTATAATGAATTATTAATACTTATTGACTGTTTAACAATATTAATAAGAAGTATTACACAAATCATGAAAAAGAGGGGGATAAAAAGGATAACAAAACTAATAAGGGGCATTATGTTTCTGTCCTTTTTCAAATGCACAGAACATTTACTTAAAAAATATTACCTTATAAAAATAATAACATTACAACTGAGAAATGTAACATTTAAACAAAAAATGGCGGTACAATATTTCGGAAGCTATGAACTCCAATAATAATTATGTAGATGGTTGTGTGTTTAAAAATAATTTCAGTGACTACTTCTCTAGATCCTGTGCAACTTCAACCTCCAGTGCCCCTCCTTAAAATTTTCTTTCGGCACTCATGTTGGCATTTTTTTTTCTATATAGTTTTTAATGCTTCTCACTTTCCTGTCCACAGGGTCAATTAAAATAGTTAGCAGCATACTATAGACCTGCAGCATCTGCTATAGTTTATTCCCAAACATGAAAGTCTCGTCTCACTCCACCATTCGAGACTTGGGGAGTCTTTAAGGAATGGTTTTACAATGTGTCCCCTTCTCAATGTACGCTAATCCCAGAGTCAGTCAAATTTTCTTCCGATGTGGCCTGATTGGACATTTTTACACCTGGGTCAGAAAAAAGGACATATTATTCATTAACACTGCGGGTGCAACTATTGAACTTTTAGCTCTTATAATTATTATTATAATTCTGGTATTCGCAATGTTGTGCTTTAAGTTAAGCTATAGAAGTGTAATGTAATAAAATAAATGTACAATAATTACATTAAATCGTTTAACAATGAGAATCACCTATTGTTCAGTAATTCTATGGTTAAGTAGCAGGGGGAAGTGTTTTCTGGGTAGCTCCAAGAATGGAGGCTTTCATTTATTGGAATATACTATACCTCGCCGATATCTGTATCCATAGGATTAGCTTGAAATACATCGTCGTTTTCTAACCCAAAGTTAGGGAGAACTGCAGCATCTAAAAGCCGATCCAGCTAGGAAGATATTTGAGAGCACATGCGCTCCTTGTACCGTGCAATGCAAACGTCCCTTCCACTCACTCTCCCCCTCACCTTTGGTGGACGTCTTCCTAATTGGATCGCTCTCCGCAATGATATTTCCACATTTGACTGGCTGAAATCACATGGATGTAGTGAGAATCTGACATCGTTTCTTCCAAACGCCAAAATTTCATGTAAGGATTTATGAGCTTAATTATTTACGTTATTAAATGCCCTACTAGGTGTGGTTCGCTTAATATTTATTAAATCACCTGCCACAACTCTAATTTTTGGTATACCACCTTCTTCATCTCAATAACTTATCCTCAGTTTGAACTATGTAATCCATTTAATGTGATATGTAACTCATAACTCACGCAAATGCCACAGAACACACTTACTACACAACTTTACTCCACCCCCTGAGTAGGAGTAAATATTGGCCTTATTTACTCCACAACTTACTACGTTAGTAACGTACTCCGTGTTGGTGCTCTCCACCACTTGTGGAGTAAGTTCATTTACTCTGGGAGTAAATAAAATGTTTACTTCTTTAGTACATTGCTCTATGTTGAAAGCCGCCGAGTTTAGTTTACTCCTGGTTGGTGCACGCCACCCTTACTAAAAGAGTACGTTACTAAAATAGTAGCTTACTAAAGTAGTTAGAACTAAAGAAGTAAGGTTTACTAAAAGAGTAAATGGCATGAGTTTGGTGCACGCCACCCATAGACTATAAATACTGTATCATTCTTCGATTTATCATATTGTGCAATGAAAACGTTGGATAACATTCCTATCGTGCCACCCCTTATACAGGAGCCGAAAAACTGCTGCTGGTCCTGTTATTTATTTTGTTATTATTATTATTTTATTCTTTATTTTTTAGAGAATATAACCGGCTCATTGCCAAATTACAACATTCTCTTATACTAATTTCACCAGTTTTACAACACTAATATTATATGTTTAATATCTAAAAAAAGAACATAAAAAGATACTAATACTACAAGTAAAAAAAATACAGAAAAAAGAAACAAGAAACACATACAATATGAAAATTACACAATGAAGGGAACAGATCAAAGACATAAATAATATAATAGCTTTGGAGGAAACGAAAGACTTAAATAAAGAAAATGACATGGAGTATATTTTAACTATCACTTTTATTGTTTTTATTGTTATTGTTTCATACGCATTCACTTCAAGTGACGTGTACTACTTTCAAAGCTACACTTTATTATTGATTCCATCTGTATGACTACGACGGCTTTAGGATGTGAAAAATGTTGGAATGGGGTGCTGACAGAAGTTTTCGCTCTGTGCTAAACAGCCGTCGCCACGTTAGCGAGGTGACATCGCATTCTGCAGCGCATTCTATTCTCGACCTGTCAAACTTCTGGAAATCGCAAATGCTTTCTCACTTCGAAAGAAATCTTCAGTGTTCTTAAAGCGTGATAGGCAATCACTCATGACACTCTTCAACTTTAAGGAAAATCTGCGTTTCAATGTTAACTGAATGAGTTTAACGGTTTTAGAATGCAATAGAATTGGGATTAGTCCCATGAAGGGGGGTTGGGAACAACCCTAAACACTTCTGCTATTGGGCCCATTGTGCCAACCTCCGGTAATGAAATGATGTACATGCCCAACGGCCCCTCGTCAACAGACCCCACCGCGAGCCCCCACGGAACTCCCCTACATCCAGTAGATACCTTTACCATGCCACGTGTGCCGCTGCCTCGGTACCTCTTGGGATATAGAGCCCCCAGGTTGGCGGCAGCCAGCAACGTCATGACCACAAGCCACGGGGAGGACGGGAGAGACCCACAGCAGGTGCTGAAGAGAGGGCATACCGGAAACCGGGAAAGGAAACGTAATAATAATGAGGGTAGAATGCAATAAGGGTATTATCTGAAAATATTTTATACCTGGATACGTCTTCAAAATTAAATTTTTGTAATTGAAACTCAATTACGTCATGAGAAGGATTGGGCGTATATTCTACACGTGATTCAATATAATAGTATTTAATTGATTTTGACAATATAAGCCCTTATTACTTTATTATTTGTAGACTTATTGCAAATTCTATCAAGTTTTTTTACATAAAATATTCAGTGCAAATTAAATTCAGACTCATTAGAGAAATCTTGAAACGAGTTACAGCATCAGGAGTATTCTTTGATCATTAGTAAACCACTTTTGAATGTGCAGTGGTCTGATTCAAATAGTAAACATAACTTAACTACATTCTTTATTAACTTCATTCTTCTTTTCAATCATTGAGACCATGTACAGGGTGTCCACATTCTGCAAAATCAGGGAGATTGAAGTCGGTCTGGGAAAGTCAAGGAAATTTGTAAAAAAAATGGATTAGTCTGGGAAAATAACTAGTCCCAATGAGTGAGTTATGGGAGCATGTGTTTTGCTTTAGTCTGATGTAACCCATACTGTGTAAATAATTTTTTTTTAGTAATTGAGCTAATCATTTTCTTATGTTTGTTTATGGGTGGTGGAGACTGGATTTTTTGTTTGTGTATGTGTGTGTTTTTTAGATGGACCCTTGAAGACATTGATTATTATGGTCAGAAAGATGTTAATTTCTGGTCATGGAAAGTAAGGGAAAAGTCAGAGAAATTTATTTTGAAATTTCTGTGGACACCTTGATGTAGTTTTCCCAACTTTTATTTTTACTTCTCCAACACGGATTTCAAATACCAGTGTTTATATTTTAGTTTTGCAAGTTTGTAATTTGCTGTTGTTGTCGGAAAAAGGCTGCATATAACTTATTATATACCGATGGTACGAAATTCTGAGTAGTCAAATTCTGTTTGAAGGAGTGGAAATCGAGTATCTACAAGACAAGCTACAATTTAGTATTCTGCATCAGCGGGTTCCAATTCTAGTTCTTAAATTGTATATCCCTATAATATAAAGCCACATGGCTGAGTGACTCACTCACCCACTCACTCACTGACATTAATGTTTGTCCACTTCCAGATAAGCTAGAAACTTGAAATTTGCTACACGTATAGCTTTTAGGCTGTAAACCACAGGAAAATTCCAAAAAGTATATTTTCTTAATTTTTAGCTCTAAAAACCCCTGAAAAAGATCTAGGTTTTCATGGCAACGGTATTATCAAACAGTGTTCACATAGGGCTCTGAAAGGTAATAGCCAATACAGCAGACTAAATACACGCACTCTATCTCCCATAGATCTTTTAAAAAAACCTTTCCCGAGAAACTCAGCTGGAGTTAGGGGGCGAAGAAAACTTTGGTACCCGTCAATTCCCAATGCGTCAGGTAAGTTTAATTTGTGGAATTTCATCCAAACTCCACATATGATTTAGACCACTACCAACAATATAAGTTATCTGGTATCAGCCAATCAAAGTACTCCAATTCAACAATTATGCACCATCCCTATTATCGCTAAAATTCCTTTCCTAGATTCTGTGGCTATTTCAGTATGCCATGTAGGCATGGTGTGCATCTATTTTCTGTTGTTGATGTGTGAAGGCTTTTGTTCATTTCAACTGTAGTTCTATTTTGATGATTATGATATAAGATAAAATTGCTGCAATTAATCATGGTCGCCTTTTGCCTTTACGACTGTCGAAGCGTTTCGCTTTGTTGTGTGGGGTAGTCTAATCACATTCGGCAGGAGATTCGCTTTATTGTGTGTAATTTTATTCTAGTCACTAATAATGGTTTGAACTATAGGAAAAGTGATATTCAATACCAGGACGGTATACTCGTACATAATGCATCATATATACATAATGCGTCACAAAAAATTACATAACATCTCATACTTATAATCAGTAGAATAGTGCTTTATGTAAAAATATGATAGTTAACTACAGCGCACTCCAATAAAATGTACCTGTTTTTCTTAATATTTCGTGAAGTTGGTAATATATCTTTCTGTTCTTTTCTACACATTGTTGTGCAAGCCTGAGAGAAAATTCCACAATGGTTTTCACCACGCCAGAGAGAATTATAACAGTCAAATTTTATTTGGAAACAAAATGTATAGTAGAGCCTTAGAGGAGATTCCGCAATCACTTCCATATTCGAGAAGCTCCAACACCAAAAGACAATTCGCATATTTCCTCTTGTGGGGCTACACGAAAGACAATGTGTATACAAAACACCCGAGAACAATCTGCCAGCTCAAGAGAAGAATCGAAGAATTTATTCATGCAATTCCGGTGGAAATGTGTTTTAGAGTGATACACAATTTTGGGTTTCGTTTGAATCGTTATATGGGCCTTGCAGGTGGACATATTGAACTCTTTCTTAACAGATGATTCTCCCATCTTTGTCCTCCATGTCTGTATTTTTAAAATTGATTTATGTCATCTATTCTCGAACTTATGTGCATTTAAAAACAGGTACATTTTATTGGCGCGCCCTGTCATAGAAATCAGATATTCCATTGAAATTTTCTTCATTGTTTTCAAACTTGGATGAGGTTACGTCTTGATGATTACTTATATTAATATATAAATTTAGCTCTGAAAAGGTTCAAGTTTTCAAGCTTATCTGAAAAAAGGTTCAAGCTCTGAAAACCTCTGAAAAGGTTCAAGCTTATCGGTTTCCATTTATCATGTAGTCTACTCATGGGCGTTATGGCTAACCAAAATTTCCTCTATTTTCATAAATAAAAAATAAAATAAAATAAAAAACCTTTATGTCACTTATTGATTTATTGGATATTGGCAACGAGGCACTCACCATACAGAACCTGCTTGAAGCAGGAAATGCTTTCGATAGATATCGACTCTCCGATTCTCTTGTACGAGAAAAGTGTTATTTTAGTTGAGACAAGAGCAATAACTTTACTGCAATAGCAATGGAAGGGCTTAACGGTAAAGAAAGAAAGTGATTTGTTTTACTTCTTATTTTCCTATCTATCATTAGCGTTCCGTCCGTAAAGCGCATTTTCTTGAGATATAAAGATTTTGTGGTTTTCTCAATTGAAAAGAATGTTATAAATGAAAAAAAGATAAATTGTAACACAGTTGCAATATAACATTTAAGTGGTCTAATAAATATCAGGTTCATCTCGGTGGTGCAGAGAAAGTTTGCCTGACTTTAGATCCGAGGTTCTTGGGTTCAAACCCTCCCGAGGTTAATGCCTTTTGCAGTCCTGGGTACCCAAGCACTCAGCGAGGGACAACACACTAATATTATTACCAGAACCATAATAGTATTATTAGTGCTCAGTTTCATAAAATTTAGCTAATTTTATTAGTCCTGAGTTCATGGTCCTATATTTTACTATAGTAAATGTTTAATTAATATTATTAGTAAACCGTTTGTGTAGATGGTTCGTCAGTCATTTCCGTCCGAAAGTTTTTTCTTTTCTATTTCGCTTCATTGCCAGCACAAACATCACATCCTTTCCCATTTGCATAATCAGGATTGTTCCCAATCTAAAAAAATATGCGTGTATTTATAAACTACTAAAGTTAAGCTTCCATTAGCCCTTTAGTATTTATTTTTACAAGTGCTTCCATTTTGTACACATAAAAGAGTGAAAGTAACACAAATTAAATTCGTTTACTTTGAATAAGTTACCGGTAAAAGTAAAAAGTAAGTTTTCCCTATACAGGCCCAGAGGGTTCCAGGGGGTTGAGGCTCCCAGATATTTAGATATTCGTTACGTGAAGGTGATAATGTTGTCAGCCTTACGCACTGGCCGCCTTTACCCCCAGGATTGCTCCTGGTACTAATTTCTGTTAGAGGCTGAGTCGATCCAGGGTCATAATGATACCAGAAGGATTAGGCCAATTGAAAAACTCTAACGATCTCATCGGGGATCGAACCCATGACCTTCCGGTATGTAGCGCAGTGCCCTAACCACTACGCCTTAAGTTACCGGTACTTCGAAAAATGAGATGTCCGTTTTAAATTTTAGTCATTCTAAGTGATGGCTAGCAATTTTCACACTGAATTGAAGAATTGGTTCTGAGTTAATGGGTCGGAATATGGCTCCCTTTGTAAACATGTTTACGGAGATGGAAGTGGCATGGCTTGGATATAATACAGTATTGTTCTGAAATTCTTATCAATAGGCATGAATAGGCTTATAAATCCTTTCTTTTTCTTTCTCTTTGTTATTTCTCTTACTCCCTCTCCTTATTACTTTCTTTCTCTCCCCTCTCCCACATTTCCCTTCTCCTTTCCAACCGTTACCTTCTCGACGGTATTGTATGGCCGAAACATCCACTCTCAAGATCTTACCATCCTATTCAGCCTTACATTTATTTCGCAGGGTCAGAGCTGATGTAATAGGGCATGCCTATGGCTACAGTAGTAACTAATAGCAGACTGCGGTATCAATGGATCGAGAAACTGCAACCAATTCTGTTCAGAGGCTCTTTATGCATCAAATCGGTATCCGCTGCTTAAGTTTCCTTCCCCCCAAAATTGTCTCCTTCCAGACGACAGTTTGAACCTGCAACTTTTGGGTCCATTACCCAGCGCAGCCAACACAACTATTAGAGGTCCGTGAAAGCGGATTTATTTTTAGAGAAAATTCAGTTTTAGAGTTTTGTAAATTCATAATGGCTGCAAGGATTTAGAAACAAACATTATTTGAAAATTGTTGTTGTAGATTTTCTGAAAAGACATTCTTATTCTTGAGGAATTGAAAAATTTACTTGAATATTTATCTTTCATCTCACAAAAAAGTTATTAGCATTGGCGAAAAGCTTAGAATTTATGGAGAAGACTATGATAGTGCCAGAATGCAGTTGGTGTGCTTTACAACGTAGGTTGATCCTAAATTTCTTCCTCTTTGCCTTTTTCAGTGAACTGTTCCTTTTGGAGCAAAAACCCATAAGAAAATACTCTTCTATGCCATCAAGGCCGATGCCTTCACTTGCTGTTAACTTCACAAAAAAATCAATAAAATTACGAAAGTATTTTTTTAAAAATAAAATAGTTGTATGTTTTCATCAACAAAAAATTGCGAATTCCTGTAAAAATCTGAGGTTACGTTGACTTTTTTAACTTGTGAATTCGCGTTATTTCGCTATTGAGAAGTGCTATTTTGAGGGATTATAGGATGCAGTAAAATGAAATTCCGCAAATATCTGTCAAAGTGAGAACAATTCGTGCTATCCCGTCTCGCGAATTTCATGGACCATGTGGTATGAGATATGATAATCGATACACAAAACAATAGTCATTAATTACTACAGAACAGCTAATAAAGCTTTATACCTATTATTCACAGTTGTAGTAACGATAATAATATTATTTGTAGGGTTCAGATGTTCATGACATATCATATTTTTATCTTGACTGCCTTTCTCACTGTAAATTCAAATTAAACACGAATCGCACGGTTGTTATCCTGTTAGGACTGTTTTTATTTTGCATATAAAGTCATATTTTGGTCATTTTTATGGCATTGGTCATATTTTGGTCATATTTGTAAATTTAACGTCATTTTTAAATTATAAATTTGGTAAAGGAGCACAATAATAAAGTACATGCACTAAACGGTCGAGTTAAATTTGAAACTTATGTCACTAATTTATTGTTTATGCCCATTTAATAGACAAATTAATGTTAAAATTAATATGATTGTTCATATTTTATAGGGATACACTTGATCTACAAAATATTTGGAGCTAATGAAATGAGCAAAGAGGATTAAATTCTTTAAAATTAGAAGTTCATTATAAGTAAAACTGTAAATCACCAAAATTGTTAAAAAGTTATTATCTGATTGAATTCATGTGATGTAATAGTTTAGTGTTATTAAACTTTTTAAATTGAAGCATTTATTTTTAGAGACTATGCTTTTTATTAGGTCATATTTAGGATATTTAGTAATATTTAATAATTTTTAAGGGCATATTTGCAGTCATATTTTCCACTCTTTTAGGCCATAAATATCCGAACCCTAATTATTAGTTACCTTTATTCACAAGGAGTCCATATTCACCCGTTGTTCAAGTGCTTTCTTTTCTTGAGTTGTGTTCTTCTTAGATATGCGTTGTTGCTTACAGCATACTGAAACCTGGAAAAACAAAACAATGCTCTTATTTTTCCTCCATGACAAGCGTGCAAACTGAATGAAGTGAACAATACTGTAACATAGCGGACACACATTCGGTAGGACGCGGACCCAATCTCAGTGGATTTTTTTTAGGGGAATTCCGCTACTAGCAAATCAAATTTCTTATCGGAAGTTAGTTTCTATCTACCCCAGTTCCCATTCTTGTCTTATGTATACGTGTTCTTCCTAGGAGGAGGTCCTGCGTCGAATTATTCCCTGACCAGAAAAAATCTTTTATGTCTTCTCTTGTGGTGATCCATAGCTTAGTTCCTCTACAGGCATCGGTATGTAATCCTTCGAGAGAGGAGGTAAAATCTAGTATAAAAAGAGAAAAAAATACAAAAATTCGCTACCAAAAGCTTACCGATATTTATTTTAAAATTAGTTGTCTTCTATGAAAAATTGACATATTTAAGAATAGAGTTAATTGAATGGTACAATTTCTTCCATTACAGAGGAAGCGAAATGTCAAGTTAGATTGATATAACTTATAAATTGAAATACGTTTCATATTTGTGTACTCAGCAATTTATTCCTCAATATTAATTTTCCATTACTGATGTAGAATTTTAGAGTGATTGAGAATGCGCCTTTAATAGAAAGAAAATACAAGTGTAGAGAAGGAGAAAACGTTCTACGATGTATATAATATAATGACGCGTAAATTTAGTGGATCTTACAAACCGGCAGTGTATAGATGACATCCCACCACTCTGTAGACAGAATGTAGGGCCTAAATTAATTACGCTTGTTTTCTGGTAGAGAGTAGATGGTAGGCCCATGGCCTCGAGAAAAAGCTAAAAGAAACTAAAGTAGTACTTGGAAGTGCCGGGGAATTTTGTCCAGAGGCTCTAATTTAGGCTTGGAGCTCTTTAATTCGACGACACGAGACGAACGGATTATAATCATTCCCGGAAGACATAGTACGCAGGATTTTTAAGCCCTGATAAATGAATTGACCATGACCAACTTTGAACCCACGATCTTCTGATCTAGAGATGGGCAAGCTACTTCTACACAACCGAAGTAGACATTACGATGAAACTTAAAAGTAATAAATACTGCGTATAAAGTCCCATACAATTTAAAATAATGCAACTTCTAAATAGTCTTCCTTTATATTTTCTGTGTAATACCAAATTTTAATACATCACTGCTCAATATAAGATTTAGCAAATATTCTTTATTTACATACAGTTAGATTTAAATGAATAGAATATTATATAATTGCATAATAATCGGGTCCCTAATCATTACTCTGTACTCAAAAAATCTTCTTTTTAATTAAACCTACAATACCTTAGAGTAAATTTCCTTAATTAATAAGTTACTCTATTAGTTTGCAAGTATTCGTAACGAATTCACACCAAGGCTATCATTAACTCGCTCTGGAAATGCTTATCGTGTTGCTTTTAGTAAATATTTGTATATAACGTTGTTGAGGCAGCTGTAAACTGCTCATTACCTTACGTAAACATAGCCACAAGTTTACCTTAAATTCCATAGCACAAGTGCAGGCAAGAACTGGATAAATCTCTCCTCAAACAGATTTTTAAAACTTTTTCATGTTATCATGCTATACACATCATTGGCTCTGTAAGGTAGAGATATATTAGACCTACTGTATTCGACAAGCATGAAATGTATTAATCCTTAAATTGATAATGCATCCTATTATATCCAATGTTTTTAATTAGTGAGTAATAAAATGAGATAGAAAACATTGAATATAAATTTTATATTCATAGTAAAAATATATTTTTTATAAAGATTTTACTTACCTTCCATTTCACAAAATTTAATTGAAGTAAGATTTTCATAATGGACCTTTAAAAGTATTTGTAATTTTGGCTACGGTTATTAATGTTAGAAATTGGTGGAATGCTAATATGATTGTGATGAACTGGCGGGAATATAAGTGTCGTAAGCTACTTAAAATATAAGTATAATATATTTTAATTAATTATTTATACCTAGGAGCATGGTTATTTGGTGAAATAAAACAGCTGATTTCAGCGTTAACTTCTTTTTCGGTGAATACTTCTCGAAACAAGATTTTTATAGACCAAACCTACTACATTTGACACTGAAAAATAGGCTGTAGTCTCCTTTATTTAGGACTGATTACATTAATATTGAATACACTATACTATATAAATACAATAATAAACAACCGTAAAGGTTATACGTAAAAATATTAGTAATTAGAAAAAAAATACCAACTGATTCAATATAAACCAACTAAGAAAACAATAAGTGATGACACATGAGTGGTCGGAAACCCCAAAAGAGCAGGAGCTCGTTCCAGAACTATAAATGAATAAATATGTTGTGTGAAATAACAGCGATGCTATTACTATAAATAGAATGTCGTTGCCGTGGAGTGTTATTTTATCGAAATATGTCGGGTGGAAATAGCCCGAGGCATGAATATACCCTGAACTTCATGAGTACACTAAACATGAGCGTGTACCTAATGTGTCAACATTAGTGTTAAATTGTTAATATCAAACGTTGTTCCATTAGGTCGCTCTCTACTGCAGCTTCAATGTAGACTTAACATCACTTTCTCTATCGTAGACAAAATAAAAGTATTTTTAATGTATTCAGTTCTATCACACAGATGGTATGTATTATAATGTAGATTTATCCATATAAAACAAAACACTTTTAAAGACTTATAACTTCTAAACCAATAGTAACAGACATGTGCAACTGTGCTGAATTACAGAGTATTTATGGGAGATTTTATTTGCAGTAACACATTCGCTTTTCCGCGTCTAGTTCTTTTAATTCATGCACTACATGCACTCTGTATGCTCATAAGCCTGCTTTGTTTGCAGCTCTCTGACATGTTCCATATGGATTAGCCGGCGCAATGATTTCTTTGTTGAGTTCACTAAACGTTCTCGAACATCATCGACACAATCTTGACTCATTGCAGGTCTTCTTTTTTTCTTTCTTTTTTTTCCCCAAGTACACAGCCCAAACATGTCAATTTCACCACACATCCCATCAGGTTGTACATAAGGGCATTATTAGGTAAACACATCAAATAAATGGTTACCAAAATTTGGTTTGACCGGAGGTGATAAGCTTCATTGCTGGGCACTCCGGGGGTAAGGGAAGGCACACACACACACACACACACACACACACACACACACACAAAAAGTCTCGCTGAGGAGAGAGCCAGTTGTTTCCAGCTTTGTTGACGTGGATACAATTGTTGCTCTTGTTGGAAAATTGAGCACATTGAATTGTCTTCGAAGTGCCCGTTGTATTTCAATCGATGCATTTGTCTGCCAATATGTTTTCACAAGAAAAACACGTTTCCGAATTGAGACTGGATTTTCGTTTGTGATTGCAAAACTAGAGACTGGAAACTAATCAACTGTCGTAAGGCAAACAATGACGAATGGTAATACCAATATCAAGTCTCCCAAAGCCACTGAGATCATAAAGGCCAACTTCAATTTTTATTACTTTCCAGACGGAAATTTTAAGTCTAAATAAAGTGTTCAGCTTTGTATGGATCACACTGGATCGGATTTGAACCGGAAATATCATTCTTCCATCATGAATATGGCTGCCGCTTCACTGAGATTCGAAATCAAGTCCCTGGTCACCGTAAGCCCGTTAGCTGGCTTTGAGCCACCGTTAAGGCAACCAGTGGAAAATATATGTTAAGTGTAAATATTTTGAGCCTACTTTTATTTTGTACATGTTTTAGACATAGGCCTACATCTTAATTCGTAGAACTTCAAGTAACATTTTTGAGGATTTTATTTACTATGTTGGCTCACCAGCAGTACCTGGAAATTACTTAAATGCATGGTGTCAAATTATAAAATTAAACATTTATAAGACATTTATCATGCCGGTTGTATTATATGGATGTGAGACATGGTCGCTTACCCTTCGGGGAGAACATAATCTGAGAGTGTTCGAAAACAAGGGGCTTAGGAAAATATTTGGGCCTAAGAGAGACGAAAATGGGGACTGGAGAAAACTGCATAACGACGAGCTTCGTAACCTGTCACCGGATAGGCCTACAGTAAGGGTAATTAAAACACGAAGAATGAAATTGGCTGGACATGTTGCACGCAGGGGGAGGAAAGATATATCTAAAAAATATTGATTGGGAGACCCGAAGGAAAAAAAGACCACTTGAAAGACCTAAACGTAGGTGGGAGGACAATATTAGGAAATATTTAAAGGAAGTAAGATTTGGAAGTAGGGATGGTTGAATAGAGATAGCACAGAACAGGGTTGAATGGCGGGCTCAGGTAATCGCGGCAATGAACCTCCGTGTTCACGCAAGCTAAGTGTTTTTTCCAGCATATTTATTATGTGCAGTAAATAGTTTTAATTCAAATCATCCGCCAGGTGTTCTTGCGCCAAGCATTAAGTTGAGTAGGCGTATATTTCATCATATCCTGATCACGAGTTCTTTGTGTCGGGTATTCCCTCTTTAAAGACGCCTCAAAGAGCGTCAGGAAGCCTCATCAGTATTAAGCCTGCAGTTACACGATCAAGTCACGGTCTGACACTGCTCCGGTTCTAGTAACAAAAGCCTGTTCGCGCTCTTTGTATTTCACTAGAAATCATTGGAATAAAACTTTCTTATAAGTTTTATTAATTTCAAGTAAATTACTTATACATAATTTACTTATTCGCCGTATTACAAGTTCATTAGATTCACTTATTGGTTCCAAGTAAGTACATAGCGTGTGACGTCATCACTCACCAAGAAGCTATAAAATGTGAACAATCAAGTGCTAATAACTTAAAATACATTCAGTCTACAACAAATTTTATTACCGTTAAATTGAGATATAACTCATTAGTAAATTACAAAATTTACTAAAGTACTTCTAGTGGTGCAATCTGGTTCGCGCCAAATTCCAATTCATTGTTTCAACGTGTTTATTCTATTATTATTCAGTGTTCAACTATTATTTCTTCGAGTGGTTACAAGTATTAATAAAGTTCAAGTATTTCATTACATTCTAGATTGTTTAACCAATATGTTTCCTTTGATCTCTGTACCAAGTGTCCTCGTGATATAGTCCCTTCTTGCTCTAAATGGTCCTCCGAAATCTTATACTTCTCACATGTACATTGTTTCATACTACATGAAGCTACCTTATTAAACTATCCTGCATTTATCCTATCACGGATATTATCGTCCAATCCCTAACATTGGTCCTCTCACGAGCCTAATCCCAAACATTGGTCCTTTACCGGGCAGGATCATATTGGTACAATCATATTTATTGCATACTTGTATTCGCAAACACCGTTTCTCGAGTTCGTCTCATTCATCTGTGCTTCCGCGTCGGTCAGTTCGTGAGTTCCAGCAACCCTGAACTTTGCATCGAGGACAGCATCATAGCAGCAGTGATTCGACTCATCGTGGGATTCCGGTCACCAGTGAACTTCAAGAAAGCAGTGAACAGCTGACTCACATGTATCATCGTGCAGCGGTGGTAGCATCTCATCTTTAAACTACAAGTAATTTCCACATTTCGCATTCAACATGGAAAGTGAATTACGAGGTTTGATTAAAAGAAGAGGTATAATTAAGCGTGAACTAACTCACATGCAAAAAACTCTTGCTAGTATAAATGAAGAAACAAACGTATTTCTATTAAAAGTGAAATATGACAGTTTAAATATTATTTGGGAGCGCTACGAAACAGTTCAAACTCAAATCGAATCGCTTATAGAAGCTGAAGAAGATTTAGATGAACACGCAGAACATAAGGAGACAACGAGAAGTTGTTACGAAGAGCTGAAAGCTAAACTTGGTGAACTTATATGTGCACAAGAGCAACCAGTGCGTAGTGTAGGATCTCATCACAGCCAACGATCTAATCACAGTGGTAACTCTCATCACACATGTCAGTCTTCTAATTCACAATGCAACAATAGAAATATACAATTGCCAAGAATTCAAATTCCTGTATTCACTGGAGATGTGACTAACTTCAAACACTATCACGACACTTTCAGTAGTTTAGTGGTGAACAATGATTCCTTGGATAACATCCAGAAATACCATTATTTGTTGAGTTCTGTTAAGGGACAAGCCCACGCGCTCCTTCAGAATCTTCCAGTCACGAATGAGAATTTTCCAATAGCATGGAATTTATTGTGTGCAAGATATGATAATACTAGAGTTATTGCCACAGCTCATGTAAAAAATCTACTTTCATTACCAATAATGAAAGATGAAAATGTTACAGACTTGCGAAACTTACTAAATCAGTTTCAAAGCAATCTTAACGCCATCGAAGCTCTCAATATTGAAATCCCATTACACGAAGTCATGTTCATTCAATTAATATTGGATCATCTTGGTGAAACTACACGCAAGGAATGGGAAAGCAAAATTGACTCACAAAGGTTCACACCGCTTCAAGAGTTTATGAACTTCCTAGAAGCCAAGGCTCATTCTTTAGAAGTGCTATCCAATTCTAACAATGTGCCAAGCCCATCCAAAGAGAAAAGTGAAAGACATACACAAAAGAAATCTGTAAAAACGACTCGTCAATCTTATGTTGCCATCAAAGGTGATACATGTCCTTGTTGCAAGGAAAGTCACAATTTATATAAGTGCGACAAGTTTTCACAGTTGAGTGTAGATCAACGTTGGGATTTTGTGAAAAGCAAAGGTTTATGTGCAAACTGTTTCTCCAACGGTCACAAAAGAGACCATTGCAAAATCAAATCATTCTGTAATTGTGGAAAGGCTTCACACAGCAAACTGTTACATAATAACACACGAGACAGTAAAAAGGCTCCTCGACAACCACATCAACCGTCTGAATCTACAGATAATGTACCTGCTAGTTATTGTTCGATAAAAGAAAATTCCAACCAAAGGGAGATTTTATTAGCAACAGCAGCAGTGCATCTTGAAGATAGACAAGGAAATTTAGTGTTATGCAGAGCGTTACTGGACTCAGGAAGCCAATTGAACTTCATAACTGAAGGTTTAGCCAAGAAGTTGCAGCTGCCAACCACAGATGTCGACACTCAGATACGAGGTATTAATGGCACCTCTTCTTGCAATCACAGTGTTAAGGTTAATCTGCGATCCAGAATCCAGAATTTCCAGGCTGAAATGAGTTGTCTAGTAATCCCTCACATTGCAAACAAACTTCCTTCAGTCCGTATAGATCCCAAACATTTCAATATTCCTAGTGAAATAACATTAGCGGATCCTAAATTCTACATCCCTGGTGATGTCCAACTCCTCATTGGTGCTAGCTTGTTTTACCAACTATTCACTAATGAAAGAATAGTCATTCCTAATAACCCTATTCTTAGTAACACGGAACTAGGTTGGATACTTAGTGGAACTATTCCCAAGAAAGCAATTAAATCCAAGAAGGTCACATTCGCTCAACACAATTTATTTGTGACTGTTGATAATGTTGATACACAGTTAAGACGATTCTGGGAACTAGAAGACTTTCCTAAACCAGTGTTTACTAAAGAAGAAAGGGAATGTGAAGAGCACTTCGTACAAAACACTATTCGTGCAGAGGACGGTGCTTTTGTAGTGAAATTACCCAAGAATCGATCTCAGGACTCCTTGGGCGAATCCAGACAACAAGCCGTAAAACGCTTAGAGCATCTGGAGCGAAAATTCCAAACCAATTCTGTCTTGCAGGAAGATTACAAAAAATTCATGCAAGAATATGAAGAATTGGGACACATGAAGAAGGTTTCACTTCCACAGCCAGGTGAAAAATGCTTCTATTTACCACATCATGCAGTAATCAAGCCATCATCCACCACAACCAAAACCAGAGTCGTATTCGACGCTTCTGCAAAAACATCTTCAGGCAAGTCCCTAAATGACATTCTGAAATTAGGGCCTACAGTGCAAGATGACTTATCATCAATTATAATTCGTTTTCGAACATATAAGTATGCGTTCTCAGCTGACATCTCTAAAATGTACAGACGCATTAAAATGAACGAGAGTGATCAAAATCTTCAAAGGATTGTGTGGCGTTCCAGCACAGATGAACCCATACAAGATTATGCCTTAACTACCGTGACTTATGGTACTAAATCAGCTTCATTTTTAGCCATAAGATCCCTGCACCAGCTGTCAATAGAAGAAGAAGCTAAATACCCTCTCGCTTCACAAGCAGTCAGGACTTCCTTCTATGTAGATGACTGCCTGGCAGGACATGATAATCTTCAAGAAGCGCTACGCCTTCAAGAAGAATTAATCCTCATGCTTGACAGTGGCGGATTTCCCTTGCGAAAGTGGTGTTCCAACCATGAAGCATTGCTGGAATCTGTACCATCATCTTATCGAGAGACACAGTTGCCTCTGTCTCTTGACAACAGTGAAAATGCACATGCCCTTGGTTTACTATGGCATCCTGCAACTGATAACTTCCAGATTCAATCCCATCCTTCTCTCCAAACTCATACTCGAGTTAAACTTACCAAGCGTACTATCCTATCAGTCATATCATCCATTTTTGATCCTTTAGGCCTTGTCAGTCCTATGGTTATCAATGCCAAAATCTTCATGCAATCATTATGGATTGAAAAGCTTGGCTGGGACGAGGAGGTACCTTCACACATAGCAGAGAAATGGATTGAGATCTGCGACATTTTAGGTACAATACACACGATGCGTATTCCACGATTTGTTCTCACACATGGTACCCTTCAAGATATACAGATCCATGGCTTCTGTGACTCTTCAGAAAAGGCCTACGGTGCATGCATATATCTCCGTTCTGTGAACATTGAAGGTGAAGTTACAATTAACTTGCTATGTTCCAAGTCTAAGGTTGCCCCTCTTAAAAGGCAAACCATTCCACGTCTTGAACTTTGTGGAGCATTGCTGTTATCTAAACTGTACAATAAGGTGTTGAATGACCTTAACATTCAAACCTCACAAAATTATCTATGGTCAGACTCAGTTATTGTTCTGTCGTGGATAAAATCAGATTCACGAACGTGGAAAACATTTGTGTCCAACCGTGTGTCGCAAATACAAGAACTTTCTGAAACAGCAGCCTGGCGACATGTTTCTACAGAAAACAACCCAGCTGATCTCGTTTCAAGAGGTGTATATTCTGAACAATTGTCTGATATTGATTTGTGGTGGCACGGTCCTAAGTGGTTGGCTCATAACACAACATTATGGCCGGAACAGCCAAAACAATTAAGCCCTCCAGATTCCTCAGAGCAACTTACCTCCATCTGCTTGGCAGCTACTGTAGTAGAAGATAGTTTTATTACAAGATTCTCTAATCTCAAGCGCTTGCAGAGAGTTACTTGTTATATGTATAGATTTATTTCTGCCTGCCGCCATGAAAACAAATATCATGGACCTCTCGCAGCAGAAGAATTACAAAAGGCTCTACAAGTTTGTGTTAAAATTGCTCAGAAAGAAGCTTTCTCTCAAGAGCTGAAAGATCTTAGCAACAACAAACAAGTTTCAGTGAAAAGCTCTATCCATGCATTAGTTCCATTCCTAGATCAGAACAACGTTATAAGAGTGGGTGGACGGTTGGAGAAATCAGATCTTACACATGATGCAAGACATCAGGTTATATTGCCATCCCGACATCATTTAACAGTTCTGATTGTAGAATATGAGCATCGCAAGCTATTACATGCTTCGCATCAGCTGCTTATAGCTTCATTACGACAAGCCTACTGGATACCTAGTATTCGCAGAGTAGTAAAATCTATTTTGCATAGATGTCTCACGTGTTACAAGCTAAAAGCAGAAAGTTCTCAACAGTTAATGGGAAATCTTCCTAGCTATAGAATAACTCCTGCTAGACCTTTTCTCCGCACCGCAGTCGATTACGCTGGACCCTTCAACATAAGATATGGGGCTCCACGCAGTAAAACTACTGTAAAAGCTTACATCGCTATTTTTGTCTGCTTGGTAACAAAGGCCATTCACATTGAATTAGTTTCTGATCTAACATCAGATGCCTTCATAGCAGCCCTACGAAGATTTACAGCACGTCGGGGACTCTGTAAAGAAATCTTCAGTGACAATGGCACTAACTTTGTTGGAGCAAACAACAAGTTAAGGGAGCTCCGATTGCTATTGCAGTCAAGAGACTTTCAAACTACAATTCAAAATTTCACTGCAAACCACGATTATTGCTGGTCGTTCATTCCTCCAAATTCTCCCCATTTCGGTGGTCTGCATGAAGCAGCAGTGAAATCTATGAAGTTTCATCTCAGGCGAGTTATGGGAGCTCAAATTCTCACATATGAACAGCTTTCTACGCTTCTATCTCAAATCGAAGCTTGCTTGAATTCTAGACCACTTGTTCGTCTAAATGATGATCCAGCTGACTTGTCATACCTTTCTCCTGGTCACTTCTTAATTGGAGAACCTCTCATATCTCTACCTTCACATCCTCCTACGGAAGATAAGAGGTACTTAGAAAAATGGCAGCTGTTACAAAATCATTTGCAACACATATGGAAACGCTGGTCATCCGAATATCTTCACTCACTACAACAAAGGCAGAAATGGACCTGTTCCAGTGACAACATTCAAGTTGGTACTGTCGTCATCTTGAAGGAAGACAACATTCCTCCTCTTCAATGGAAGTTAGGCGTGATCACCGCTACTCATCCGGGAGAAGACGGCTTGGTTCGAGTGATTACTGTGCGCACTTCCAGTGGCGAATATAAGCGGCCCATAGTCAAAGTGTGTCCTCTACCCCAAGACGAGTAGCATATAACACTTTCTATGATCTTATATTCAAGATTCTCCACTTGAAGTCCATTTCTCATCTATCTCTGTAACAAATCGTACTCTTGCGAGATGTGTTACATGTATTTTTCTTTTATCAATCTTGCTATTTGAAAGATCTCTCTCTGTCTTTCAGTTCAAGAGTTTTACCTTCAAGACGTCTTCAGCTTCACTTGAACTCACATGTCTACGTATCTCCTCTGATGTATATTGTGTGTCGTGTGCTTATACGTGAATAGTGAAATCAGTGCTTTCTATTCAATATCATATTCTTGTAATATATGTAAGAAGTAATTTTCCAATACACATCACATGTATACATCCAATTAGAATCAGTGCTTGTTTTGTGTACATACAAGTGTCTCTCCATTATAGCTTGCATTCTTGTTATGTTTTTATTGACGTTAATAGTCAATGGCGCGGAGTATGTTCACGCAAGCTAAGTGTTTTTTCCAGCATATTTATTATGTGCAGTAAATAGTTTTAATTCAAATCATCCGCCAGGTGTTCTTGCGCCAAGCATTAAGTTGAGTAGGCGTACATTTCATCATATCCTGATCACGAGTTCTTTGTGTCGGGTATTCCCTCTTTAAAGACGCCTCAAAGAGCGTCAGGAAGCCTCATCAGTATTAAGCCTGCAGTTACACGATCAAGTCACGGTCTGACACTGCTCCGGTTCTAGTAACAAAAGCCTGTTCGCGCTCTTTGTATTTCACTAGAAATCATTGGAATAAAACTTTCTTATAAGTTTTATTAATTTCAAGTAAATTACTTATACATAATTTACTTATTCGCCGTATTACAAGTTCATTAGATTCACTTATTGGTTCCAAGTAAGTACATAGCGTGTGACGTCATCACTCACCAAGAAGCTATAAAATGTGAACAATCAAGTGCTAATAACTTAAAATACATTCAGTCTACAACAAATTTTATTACCGTTAAATTGAGATATAACTCATTAGTAAATTACAAAATTTACTAAAGTACTTCTAGTGGTGCAATCTGGTTCGCGCCAAATTCCAATTCATTGTTTCAACGTGTTTATTCTATTATTATTCAGTGTTCAACTATTATTTCTTCGAGTGGTTACAAGTATTAATAAAGTTCAAGTATTTCATTACATTCTAGATTGTTTAACCAATATGTTTCCTTTGATCTCTGTACCAAGTGTCCTCGTGATATAGTCCCTTCTTGCTCTAAATGGTCCTCCGAAATCTTATACTTCTCACATGTACATTGTTTCATACTACATGAAGCTACCTTATTAAACTATCCTGCATTTATCCTATCACGGATATTATCGTCCAATCCCTAACATTGGTCCTCTCACGAGCCTAATCCCAAACACTCCGGGTTTCATAAAATAGGTAATATTCCTTTAGCTTACTGAGGAATTGTCTATTGCCATTGAGTGAGTAAGTATGGTATCAAATTTTATTCAAGGTTAACATATTCAAATATTCAAATATGTCAAGGTTTACACCGACCTAATTATGAATTTTTGAAGAACAAATTTGACAAATCAAACACATTTATAAATAAAAAAAATTGTTTAATAAGGTCAAATTGATCATTTTATCACTCATAACGTTGTTATTATCCACCAGAACCACAACACAATATCCTAGTTTTACGACTTTAATAAAATCTCTGCTTTCCCCCTTGGATATTAGTTTAGCTTATATTAGTTGGCTTATAGCCTTCCCCTGCATGGTTATGCACACAACAGGGATCCAGTTTCATTGCGGATGTTCACTGTACATCATATATCATATACTGTACTGTATATAGCTTACTTAGGGTTCAACGTTCCCATCAGATAAGCACTCTTCTCAGAGTTTCATAGTTCCCCCGTGATTTGCTGTATTGCTGGAGACTTATGAAGTGCTAAATATTGTAAACATATTTGACAAAGGAGCTGGACGTTTCCTTTAGGTTTCGCAAAACGATTCTGGAATAGTTCCACATTGTTAGTGTGGAAACGGGAAAGCGTTCACTTGATGGGTTTCTAACAAAAATTCGAAAATTAGATTAGATTGTAAAACAAGTATTGGTGCAATATTCTTGTAGAGCTACATTGATCTTTTCCCCAGTGTACACCCTCATGAGATAACCTCTTAACTCTTTTTTCTTTTGGAACGTTCGGATTTTGGTGTCACTAGAAAACATGAACTGATCAACTATGAAAATATCTTCATTCCAAGTTTCCTCTGAAAGTTTCAGATGTTCTATCCAATTCTGTGTATACTGTAGACTTTTATAATTAATTGCAAAAGTATTTAACTATTCTATTACATATTAGGCCTACGTTTAGTATTCTGGTATTGTAGCAATGCCTCGAACAGGTCGCAGGAATTTCGCGTTTTCTGTTTGGATGCTATTTTATGTTTTTAACTGTGAATCCATGATTAACTCCCGTAAAAGGGTCGATTCTGCCTTCACATTACAAAATTGTAATTGCATGGCTTTTCGTGTAATTTTCAAATGTCTTTTTATTGTTCAGCACATCATTTCATATCTCTGCACTTTTATATCTAAATCTGACGCAGCGGGTGGTAGGCCCAGTCCCTCCAGAACAATCCTCATTTTGTATGAAATAGAGTTAAGTATGCCACTGCACTCTACTGCACTTCTTCAGGAACTCCTCAATAATGATATGCCGCAATTGCCAACAGACGGTGCTTGAGATTCAATTGATAATGTCGCAACATGAAAGTTTCTTCTCTTGTTTGGAGGCAATATATTCAAAACTCTCTTTGTCAATATGGCTGGATGCAGTAATATTCAAGTAAGAAGTTAGAAAAACAGCATTATTTCCGGTTTGGACTTGTCTAAATACTTTAATGAGGACGGCATTGTTGATAATCCGGATTATATTCAATAGAGTTCAGAGAATTCACTAAAAGAGGGTAAAGATTATGTTTCTTGAGATATAATCTACACTAACCTTGACCGATATGTTAATTTTTACTGACTTTTATTTAGTTATCTGGACAAATCCACATATTTCTATTAATAGTAATCTTCATGCTTAAGCCTTGTAACCAGGGCCCGGATTATGATGACCTAAAATACTTAAAAATGAGCTATAAAATACTGCAAAAATAAAAAAAAATCCCAAAAATAAAATCAGACCCAAAATTTGATTGAGAATATTAGTTAATTCATCACATTTGTGTCTATTCTACATATTTTTTGTTGACTCAATTAGAGGCTACATAGGACGGTTAAATGAAAACAGCGAACATCTTCTTTCTGTATCCTAAGTTAATTCAAACAAGTTCTATTTATTTATGCTTATTTAGAGTTCAGATAATATTCAATGTGAGCAATGCTCAAAAACTCTATATAATGTGGTAAAAACAAACAATAAGAAAATATATTTTTTTAAATACCTAAAGATATGAAATGTGAAAAAAGACCCTAAAATGCCCCAAAATGACCAAATAGTTGACATTAGATTCTAAAAGTGGCCTAAAAATTTAAAAATTGGAGAAAATAACCAAATAGTGACCTTAAAATTAACCTCTTTAAAAAAATAGGAGCCATGATCAAAATATCTGCACTTGTGAGCAACTTCCATGATATTCCAGTTAAAAGATGACAATTCATTAGAATCCGGGCCCTGCTTAAAACCAACATTTTCCTCCTCATAAGGATTATTTTCTGTTACAGAATACATGTTTGGAGGAATCAGAATTTACTCAACAAGTATCTCTTCCCACCCATCTCTTTTCTTAACTGTATTTAGTGAATTAGACATGTCTTTGGTTTGTAAATGAAAATAAGTTGACGTAGCATAAAAATATAACAATATACAACCCAAAGAAATATCCTCATAGTTCAAAGCAACATAGTCAAACCCACAAATAAAAACACAGTTCAGTAATAAAATGCTATAATTGCCAATAAAGAATTATCATCATGATACTGTAACAATTTGTTCCAGGAACTGTAGCAAGAATTTAGGATGAAAAAAGTTTATACACATAAGTGAGAAGTCTCTGGATTTGAATCAAGTATGTTTTGGCTCTGAGGGTTATCACTTATCACTATGTTTCCCTGAACCCTTCAATTTGTATGTACCTGGAAAGAGCATGGCATCTACTTTCTGTTTCCGATTTTGCGAGTTCTATCCACTTCGATGGCCTTTATGCGACAATGCCTTCTGCAGATATACAAGCATGTGAAATAACTTATCCAGAACAAAATTACGGCACTCCAATGACACTCCAATGACAGGCATAAGTGTCACTACCCAACTGCTGTTAAACAAACATTTACACATTAATTAACACTCAATGAGATGCTTACCGAGACTCCGTGACGCTAGAAATCTACTGAAAACATTATGTTTTCATTAAGTCGAGGTTGGCTTAATATATTCGCTTTAATATTCCATGGTGTAAAAAGAACGTGATAGGATAGAGGCAAGAGGTTTAATTCTGAATCATACTCCCTTAATTATCAGCTGTCGCCGCCAAACAGCTAAATTAACGTTCTCTGTGCTTCACGACTTTCATGTTTACTTCCTGATTCAAACTCGTGTTCTGAGTTACACTTCAAAGAATACGGTTCAGTTGACAGCATTTATTAAGTGCCAGAATGGTACTCTCTTAGATTGTGTGTTGAACGGGAAAATGTCCGTCCGTCTGTCTGTCAGTGTGCCTGCACAGGCGATAACTCAAATACGCTTTATCGGATTTTCATGACTTTGGTATATGCATTTATAACATCCATGGGAAGTAGCCTATTGGTTTTGGAACAAATCAGTTGACCTGTATCGGAGTAATGCGCAATTTAGTGCCTATTTTATGGTAATATATTAGAAAGAATTTATCAAATGCAAATCATTTCTCATGGCAACATATTATTTTACAGTGTTCATCTACGGCTTTGGAAGTTGCAATAGAGTTAGCTTTGACAAACTTCATGAAACTTGGTATACGCATTTATAACGTCCATGGGAAGTAGCTTATTGGTTTTGGATCAAATCAGTTGGCCGGAATTGGAGTAATGCCCAATTTAGTGCCTATTTTATGGTAATATATTAGGCAGAATTTATCAAATGCAAATCAGTTCTCATGAGTAACATATTGTTTTACAGTGTTCATCTACGGCTTTGGAAGTTGCAATAGAGTTGGCTTTGACAAATAACATTACCCACCTATTCCTTCTCATATGCTTATCAAAATATACCTTTGTTCTTCCATAAGCCCTGCTTAATAATCGGTCTGGAGCTTAACTCGGAAATCGATTAAAAAATAACTTATTTTCTGAATATCGTAATTGCAATTATTACTAATTAAATAAAAGCATTCTGGCACTTTGTTACATCAGTTTACCTGATTTTAGTAGATTTAAATTTGTGTGTTTAACTTATCTTTAACTTGTACTTAAAACGTTTGTAAAAGTAGACCATTTTCACTGGAAAAAGGAAAAAAAAGAAGTATAAATCTTACTATTATAAGTGAGTATTCTATTCACACGACCCTTATTTGATATTGACCAATAACGTTTATCGTGGTAGCAAGAAGCAGTGCGTAAAGAATTTCGCTGCTTATTTAGTTTATTCTCTCCTTACGCATTGATAGGAGTACGTAAAATAAAAATGAAACACTATTATGAGAATATTTTACCATCAATGGTTCTTACACCACGTTTGGTAGCTATCTGCGAAACTGTTCCAAAAAAACGTTCGAGAGGAGAGAAATCACGACGCCGTAAATATTGGTATCAGGAGAGAAACTTGGCTCGTCTATAGCTTTGTGAGATAGTATAAACTTACTGAAAGCTCGTGAAACAGACTTTCGGAGAATGCAAGGGGAAGCTGGAGGTGGACAAAGGCTGGAGCACGGAGACTAATTTGTAAAGCACTCTGGCTGATTTTATCATTTGAATTAACGTTTCTCTAGTTCTCAGAGTTGCAAATCCTAGTCTTGTTTTCACTCATGCCCAGCTTCCTTCACTTGACACTGCAGACTAACTCAAATATCCCTGAATTATCACACAGACGAAACATTCATGCATTGTTGTTTTTATACAAATTAATTAATAATGAAATAGATGATATTAATATTCTCAAAGAAATATATTTTTATGTTCCACGTTATAGATCTCATAAATTGCATAATCTTTTTTTCATCCCAAAAGTAAACACTGACTCTCATAATAATTCTCCTCTTTATAATGTACTCCGACTATACAATCAGTTGCACAAAATGGACAATATAGATATTTTTAATACTAACAATAAGCGGTTTAAAAATATATGTGAAAAAAAATTGAAAATTTTAAAATAATAATTAATAAATTTTGCTCCATGTCATTTTCTTTACTTGAATCTTTCTGACATGTATATTTTCCTCCAAAACTATTATATTATTATTTGTTTTTTTCATATTATGTTCCCTTGTGTAATTGTCATATTGTTTTGTGTTTGTGTTTTTCTTTTCTGTGTGTTTTTTTTCTTATTGTTGTAGCATTAGCTTAATTATTTTGAATGTCACTTGAATTTTTGAATCTGGTGTATTATGTAAGCGAGAATATTGTAATTGGGCATTAGCCTGTAATATTCTTAGTACAATAAATAAATAAATAAATTGCTTTTACCTGGGCTAGGTAACTCTTCTAGAATAATGCTTTCCTAAAGAGATATTATTGCTATTTGCAGGAATATATTCCCCATATAATCAGTTAACAAACTAAGCAGAAAAATTAGATTGTCCTTTCCATGTTTAGTCAGTTATTAGCAGGGCCCGGATTAATATGACTTAAAATACTTAAAAATGAGTTATAAAACGACTGAAAAAACACAATGACCCCAAAACAAAAAATGGGCCAAAAGATTGTGTGAAAATAGTAGTTTATTCGTCACATTTGTGTCTATTCTACATTTATGTTGTTGACCTAATTATAGGTTTCTAATTAATTAATTACATACAGCAAACACTGTCTTTCTGAATCCATAATAAAATAAGAAAGAGAAAATTTCAATGATGAAGACAATTATTGTTAATTTCAGTCCTCTGTTTAATTTCAGTCCGTTCTTTTAATAATTAACAATTAATAGCAGTTTTCTTGCAAGAGAACAAATAATAGCCTCTCATTCAGTTGAGTTTGCGGGGTTCGGTCACATATTTCGTGAAGATACTATTAATGATACCCCTTTTCTACTACATAGCTGCTGGGGTTTCAGGAGGTAATATATTACGAAATTTTAGATATTGGGTTTCGCTTCCTTGGAGGTTTATGTAAAAGCAGACTTCACAAGAGATCAGTTGCAGACTTCACAAGAGATCAGTTGGTTAGAGTGCTGAGTGGAGCCTTACGAATTCTGGACGCGACGCGAGAGGAAGTCGATGCCTGCGTTCGAGCCCAAACCAGATCTTCTTACACGGATAGTGAAATAATGTTTATAGAATGAAGTAATATACAAAATTCATACGTTCAGGACATACCTAGGTATAATAGAAATCCGATTTCGATTTCAGTATTTGCATGAAACTTATTAATAAACCTTCTACTCTTGCTGTGACATATTACCACTGCATTTGTCACAGATTTCATTACTCAGCATCTTCAGACCCTTCCTGAAAACCGTTGGTTTCACTGGAGTGATACATTTAATAACGAATTGATCCTGTGATTGACAGTTTGTACATATGAAGGCATCTTTACATATTTCTGTTGAAATGTCTTCCTATTTTCATGTACCTATTTACCGCAACCACATCAGGGTCTTTTCCGCGCTTACTGTTATTTGGAGTGGACATTATTATTAAATAATTAAATTAAATTAATTTTTTTTTATTATGATGATGTATTTATTATTATTACTGGTTCGAAAAGGACTTGGTCTTTTATTTGCATGTAAGCTAATTATAGGCTAATAATACATTTATTTAGTTTTTGTTAAAATAATAAAGCCTATATATTTTCAATAATTTACATATTAAAACAAGATGTTTATTGGTGGAAGAATTTTTCCTTAATAACCGTATGTTTACGTCTCTTGCAGTACATTTGGGGAAATTTAGGAAGCCATATTTCACCTGAGCTTTGTAACGCAGGTGCGTTCTGTTTATAGCGAATCCCATAAAATTAATGTTTAAGAAAGTGTTTTGAGGCTTCAGTTCTGCGTTTTCATGGCTTATATAACGAGTAAGAAGTACTTTAAAGATAAAGCAGAACACAACTTAGCCTACATATACGCCATAAAATATTTAGTAAACTTTATGACTTCGTTGAAATCACTTTTACCACCTTCTGATAAACGTGAAAATGAATAATATGACAAATTAAACTAACTCCGTGGCACTAACATCCCAGGTGGGACAAGGCCTACCACCCGACCGCTGCTTCATCTACCATAGGCAGACGGCAGGATTGGGGGGCATGTGGTCAGCATGCCGACACCCACGGCCGTTATAATAATGGTGGTTTCCATGACCGGAGCCGCTACTTCTCTATCGATTAGCTCCTCAATTTGAATCACGAGGCTGAGTGCACCCCTACCAGACCTCCCTACCTCAGAAAAATCCGAGGAGGTACCTGCGATCGAATCCGGGCCGACGGATCTGTAGTCAGCGACACTAACTGCTTAACGTGACAAATAGATTATGTTTTTATGCATTTCATTATGTTTTATATATATATAAAAAATGGACATCCATGCCATGGTCGTCACACCGTCTTGGTAAGGTGGAAAATGTAGAATTACGGGTGATGTTTAAACATTCTGTTTAACGAGTAAAGAAGAAGTAGTAGCCTTAGGCTCGAAACACGATATAGAATGTGCAAATGAAGGCCGGGCATCAACAAGAGCCAAAAAAAAAAAAAAAATTGAGTAAGACCCGCAAAAACCAAGATACTTGCCAATACGAACAATCTATAAAGGGAGCTATGTGCCACGACAATGATACTACTGTAGTGCAGACAAGGGCCGACAGATAGCTTGTGAGTTATGTAGCAGGTCACTTGTCAGGCTATAGTGAGCTAAGTGCCACGGAGCTTCCACTGCTGTACATAATCAGTACAGGTTTTTGGATTAGGAAATAATGCTATTGTAATCTTTTATAGTAAAAAGATGGCATGTGAAAAAGTCGTCTTAACGTAGAAACACTATGATTGCTCCATTTCAGAGTCTTATTGGTCAAAAACAAGAAAATGACTATAACAATTTTCAAGCACATTCCTATAACAAAATTGGCTTTTCCCTGCCAGATTTTGTCGTAAGTAAAAATATCACAAAAAAGTGTAAAATATAAAGTTGCCAAAACGTTTATAAAAGGTTACATCTTCTTAATTCACGTAGTTTTGGTTAAATTTCAAAGCACACTTTCACTTTCAAGCTAAGCCGATCTCTTTAGTAATGAATTCTGATATAAGATAATCGGGCTTGTCACTAAAATATTAAAATAAATATTTAATTAATTTATAAAAGTTTCCAAAATTTCTATTGCTCAGTTATAATATCAATATGTATGGTTTTGCAATAGCAAATATTTCAGGATTACTAAGCACAATTTCATATTATGCACGAAAGAACGCATAAAAAGATCTATATAAATAGTTGCTTCCGTCTGAGCTGATAATATCACATGCGAATCGGGAATTCCACAGTGTTAGAAATTATCATTAAAAGACGAACTAATAGTGGTTAACTTTATTTTTACGATTACTGTTTGTTTACATCGTATGTCGACGAATGCCTACACTAACATCCTAAACATATTTTCCACTGTTCTGTTCATTTTCCCATTTAAACAATGGTCATGCAAATGGACATGTTTCCCATGGTGTGAAATTGTAATTAAATTTGTAGCTGTAGCTTAATGAAACAACCTATTCTCACACCTGATATACCACCTGAAGCGATTCAATCAGGCTCACCAGCACTAAAAGAGACACTACAACACCTCATTAAGTATTAATTAATGCTACTGTATTATTACAGTCCACCGCTGTTGGAGGAGAAAGAACTTAATTTTTATTGAAAATGTAATTAACTTTATTCCTATCTTAGTAATACATCGAGATATTAAACTGAAACTTTAAACTGTAATTTTCTGTTCTGGTTTCAGTTAAGTATGTCAAATTTAAATTTTATAGCACAAATGATTTATAAAATAATTCTCACATTTGTACTGCATTTGGGAGTCGTTAAATGAATTAATTCATAGCCACAATACTTACATAAGGACAAATTCTATTAATTACTTAGATATGTCCGTTGGTATTTAGATTGTCATGACGTGTTTAATTAAATACCAGTCACGTTATGCTGCACTGTTTACCTTTGCTTCTACACACTTGAATGCCCAATTGCTGTAAACACACAAGTATCTAAATACACAGTGCATAAATGCAATAAGGTCTCGTGGTTAGAGCGGTTCCGAAACCAGGGCGAATTAAATGGGATCTACTCTAATCTCCAGGTTTGATAAAGAAAGTGCTGAAATCTAATCTCCACTTAGCTTGGCAACACAATGTAATTGTGAATTTCTCAGAAACTGCACACATTGACTATCACGATAATTATTATTCCTACCCACCTTCGGTGTAATTTTGCATATCTCCGTGCTGAAACAAGAGAATATTATCCCATATTATGGTAAATATGTGCAAACAGGGAAGATGGTAATGAAGGGAAATGGTTTCCCTGACTTGGTGGTGCTTGCAAACCTCAGTGGCGGATGGCTTGCAAACCACGATAAGTCGAGAAGTTGATTGTGGTTATACGGGAACTGGGTTCAGGTATTACTACACCAAGAAACGAATAGACGAGGTGAATGTATTGTAGATCCAATCGAAGATGTCAAATGATAGGCAAGTCTTGGCTATAGCTTAAGCAAGCTATAACGTACAAGTGCTATTTTTCGCCTTATACACTCAATTAAAATTAAGATGCAAGGATAAATATATAAGTAATGTGGACTACCTTTTACAATAAGGATAGTAAAATTGACTCGGTATTTATAATTTGTTCTTTTTATTGTATATCATAGGCTACATTGTGTGTCTTTTTCTGAGGAAAAACATATTTTTATTTGCTATTTCATTCTAAAGATCAATGACATGAGGAACATAATATATTGTGAGATAGTTTTTTTTACCTATATGCAAGTCTATATTTTCACATGTAATTTAGTTGAAAATTGTACAGATAAAACTAAAAGAGGTAGAATTATTTAATTGAAAACTATATGATAAAATGATGAGATTAATCATAAGATTGAAATGTACACTAAATAGTCATATATATATATAATTAAAAGCCATCATAAGTTACTTAAATGTCTTTTTTGACCATTATTATTATTTTATCCCTCAAAAAAAGCAAGATGAAATTTATCAATAACTAAGCAAGCTAGTTGGTAGTTGATAATGTGAAGATGCTTGACTCTGCTTATTAGATTCCTCAGTTTTTATGATTTAGAGGTTGTGCGTTGAATGTAGAATGTAGAACATGCCGAGAGGACTTATCCGTTCTAAAGAACCTCGTTTGTGCCTACGTGGGCGATAAAAAAGCAACCAGAGGAAAGGAAAGTGATAGGCAACTGACCTTTATTCTAAAATATATCGATAGAAAAGAAACGAGTCTCTAATGAAGAAAATTACATATTTTCTTTTGTGCTTTTAGCTGTTACATAATGTATTGAATCTTGGATATAACAGAAAAACAAGAACGATAAGTGTAAAGAAAAGCCGAAAAGAGTCTTGGGTGAGAAAAAAAAAGTGAAATTAAAAGTAAGATCGCAATTATTCCTGAACTGCAAAGCTTTGCTTAGTTCACAATTTTACAGAAAAAAGCTGCAGATGAACAAAGCAATATAGTTTCTGCCATGTTAATTTTGCTTCAACAAAGAATTTGACTAGGCTACTTGTGGGTACAGTTTTACTTGACAGCTTATTTGGGTGTGTGACCAGTGTAACAGTCTTTATAGAGAAACCAGTCGTAGTATGGAAGTATAGCTACTGGCTGCCACCGCATATCAAATTAAGGTAAATTGTTTGATGAGGGTTTAAAACAAACAAATTCCCCTGCAATCTACTCGCTGGTCATTTAATTAATTCTTATTAAGTACTATGTGATAAAATTAAATCGTTTCAATTTGTCTAATTTGTTTAATGAACATTTAGTTACACTCATTATTGCTGGCACTAATTTATCGCGGATTTAAATTAACCAGTATACACACTTTTCCAAAATTAACGATAGAGATGCACAAGTCACAAATAATACATATAAAAAATAGTATAAAATTACAAACTCATGGTAAAGTAGACACGGAAAAGAAACTTCATTATCACCCATGCTGCCAAGACTTGAAGGATAAGTATGGGATAAGAGATTGAGAAGTAGTTGGGTTCCTATTTGGGGCGAGAGGGACAATTACGAAATTTTGTATCAATTTTTTCCAATGTTTTGGTATACTGTATTCAGCCGCATTACAGGAACTGGCCTTAAACATAGTTCAAGACTCTCTCGATATTGTCCATAACTATTTGTATTCAGAATATTTTAATAAATAGGATGGGAATCCTTTACCGTTAGTTCCTTTACAATTCAATATAAAAATACATGAATATTGAAAATTAGAAAAATAGATTCTTATAATAATAAAATATATTGTTCTTAGAATTGTTTTTATTTGACTGTTCATATTGGCATACTTAATTTAAAATAGCTATCCTAACAAAATTTTCCCCCACATTAAATAGTCTAAAATAATTTTTAGCAGTCCTATAGGCCTATGTTATTAAATTAATTAGCTAATAAAATAAATATTAAAATCATGAGAAACTCTCTAAATTTATAAAAACAGCACACTGTTAATACATTTAGAATTGTGTGGAAATGGTTAAAATTGTTGATAGTTCATAATGTCTGAACACAGTCCATAAAATCATGATTTGTGAAATTTAACAAGAGGCCTTAAATTACCAAGTACAATTAATTAATGAATTACATTTAATTAAATACACTTTTAAAATATGATATATCTCTAGAATAGTAAGATCACTTGTTGGAACATAAAAACAACAAATTATGAGTAAAGTCAGTTAAGGCTAGTTTACACGACGAAATTAGGTTTCGTAAGTAAGTTTCGCAACTGTTTTTTGCTTGAATGCGCAAGCGCAAGATGTACTGGCGACAATGAGTTACGAAACTACGCAATTTCGGCTGATTCCAACTTTTCACGAAACTATAATAGTAATGTTGATATTTTACGCTTATTTAGCTTGTTCGCGTTTCGTAAAATGAAATGGGGAAGTGAGGAAATTGTGAAATGCCTGTATTCATACGTGTTTCAAACATTTATATGGATTTTAATAAACATGAAATGTGTGGTTGCATTGGAAAGAAAATGTGTGCAATTAGTTTCACGAAATCACTTTCATGAAAGTGGTTACGAAACCCAGTGTCATCGTGTAAACTAGCCTTTATATTGACCATTCCACTCCTACGCCGTGTGTTTGATATCGACCAATAACGTTTACCAGTTCCTGGGATATAGACCAATCACGGCCGTTTAGATTACGTCATCCATTGTCGGCTCTAAATTGGAAACAAAAATGGCACGCTGAAAGTTTGGTAATGCATCTGTTGACGAACTTGATATCATAAAGGAAGCTAAACCACATAATACTGAAAGAAATATAAAATGCATATGGATTCAGTTACAAAAGTTCTGGGAAGATCGTAAGTACAATTGAACTGAATTGACTAGGGAATCTCGAACGCAGCAGATTGGATTATCAATATGAGAAAATCCAATGTAGAAGAAAATTGTGTTTTTAATCAATGCATATTAAAATAGACAGTGGCGATTTACAAATAATTTACGTTCTTTAAAAAAAGTGTTTTATTTTGTTCCGATTTTAGCTTCTCTTAATTTTGAGGTTAACTCTTTTGTCACTACTTCGTTGGTTGCACTGCTTAGTATTCCATAATAAAGACTAATCGTTAATTTAGTATGCCGTGATCTGACAACTGACACTATTAACGATTTTATTTTAAAGAAAGCAGAAATAAATATATTTATTATAATATTATTTATATAATCCGTTTCGTTTTATCATGGAATAGTCTTAATAAATCTAACTCGAGGTTGCGAGTTTCATCAGATAAATTCGTAACCTAACGTGGGATTGCCTATGATAAAATGTTATTAGAGAATGCGTCAGTAGAATCTCTTTCTATCAATCAAATGCTACCAATAGATATTGATATTTTTTTCTTTTTCCTTAATTTTCTTTCTCCAGTTTACGCCTTAGACCTGATACCTTCAAGTAGTGTGGCTGTTGCAGTACTCATTTTAGCACCTAAAGGTTATAAAAATATACAGATTACAAGAATGTAGGTCACCATTTTCTTGGAAACCAATATTCTCTCAACACAATGCAAACAATAAAATAAGTTGATTCAGCAGATTAACGCAATAAATCTCGAAATCCTTAAAGGTGAAGCAGAAAATTACATCCCAGTTTTATTACATCCGATGATGTTCACGTAAATTTAATCTACATTCTTGTCTGCTATTCTCTCATCTTCCTTTTTCTTCGGTAATACCATATTACCTTGTGTTTATCCAATGCTGTCTTTTTTCTCCTAACAAGATATTGCACGTTCCTTGTTGATCTCATTTGATTAATCTCAGAAGGAAAGTACTGGAAACTAATTTCATAAAATCACATGCACGTGGACTAACATTACTTTCTTTACGAAGTTAAGAAATTAAATCTAAAATTCACAGTTTAACTCAATTACAAGGCAGACGGAGGCGCACGGTGGCAGAGTAAGAAAAACGGCAATAAAGAATTGTGAACTCGTAAGTTTTACAGTCCTGTAAAACAGTTGGACGTTATGTGTTTAATACAATTTCAAAAATTAATCCTTTCTATATCTGACATTTGTCGCATGAATAGAGTACGTGTTTTAAGATAGATGAGGTATGAATTTTCGGGTGACTTGTTTCGTCATATCATGTCTAATAACCAGGGCCCGGATTTTAATGACATCTCATCTTTTTATTGATCCTGCATAGACATTGCCAACATGTAGATAAATCCCATTCATGACCTGTAGATTATAAATACATTTTTATTAGGCCATTTTTTGTCATTTGTTTACAATTCTATATTTTTAGGGCATTTATTTCAATTTTACACAATTATTTTGTCGTTTTCGTTTCATTTGCTTCCTTATTTAGACATTTTTATGCATTTACATTTAGGGTGTTAAATTTTTGACGTTGTTTTTTCCATAGGGTAATATTTCAATAAATTACTAGTTAGTATAATTGCAACATTTTTGTAGGATCTACTTTAAAAAACATTTTTTTACTTTTCTTCTTAAATGCTGCAATCAAGAACAAAGAACAAAATTTTTAGACCTACAACATCCTTTCTGCATTTACAGGTTTTACAATTATGTACAAATTAGTCTATAACCTTGTGTGTACAATAACAATCTTTTATAAATAAAGTATCAGTTTAGGTCATTCTTTATAATTATTAAGTCATTTTCTTTAAAATTCATGGTCATTTTATAGGTCATTTTTGAAACAATTTAAGGTAACCAGAATCCGGGCCCTGCTAATAACGATTTGGTCATTGAAATGTATAGGAGATTAAAACTTTATACCCTGAAAGAGAAGGTGTTTTGCTGGGGAAAAATACTTGCAGTTTATCTCCTAGGATTCTTCGGTAGACGATGTATAAATTACTTTATGATATTTTGGATCATAAACATTATTTAACAAACTATATTCGTCTATAAAAATTTCCATTTTACGGGCTGAGCCCTTTAAGGAAAAGCAAAAGGTGCAAGAACGTTACAGAGATATAGAAGGTATCCCCATATGCCACTGTCGTTCTCTTCCCTTTCGTACAAATTAATAATAATATTCCCTATTTCCTTCACATTCTATGTGTCTCTGAACAACGAAGCTCCAGAACGAAAAATCGTATGAAAACAAAATTTTTTATTGGGGTTAAGTATCTACTGAGGATGTGACACAAAAATGGGCGACCACTTTCTTTTACTTTTAATGCCACTTTTCATGAAGAAAATTTAGTTTTTCGCAAATTTCTCGAAAATGGCTCAAACAATTTTCTTTGGTTGTATTGTGCGGTAGCTAAAATGAATACTGTATACACAAGAAGAAATCAGATCTGTTGTTTATGTGAAAAAGAAAGGAATATGCGAGCAGACAGAGCGATGGACAGAGAGAAAAGGAAGGAAGGAATAGAGAAATTGCTCTTGTCTGATAAGGACCCATTTGTTTGGGTGCTTGTGCTGTAAATCTTATGTAAGAAGCAAAGAAAGAAAAAAAAGGAGATTTTATGGTGTCTCAAAGAGAGAGCGAGAGAGAGCGACAGAGAAACAGAGAGCGCGAAAGCGAGAGAGAGAGAGGAAAGAAACAAAATAAAATCCTTGATTTAGAGCTTAAGAAATACATTGGTAAAACAATGGAAGTTGTGTTGAGTACAAAATGTGTTGCTAAAGTTACAACTAGGGGCATAAATAACTGCCGCAGCCTTAAGTTCTGGAAAGTTCTTTGAGTCAATCATATATCAATGTGCTTGACTGGGGCCACTAGGTAAAAAGTTATATAGGCCTACTAAAACTAAGAAGGTATAAAATACTAATATATATGAATTAATATAATATATAAATTTATTGTTAATTATGTGTGATCTCCGGAAGGATCAAGTGGCCTCACTACTACATTATCACTCAAAGTAACTGAGGAGGCATGTGAGCCATTTTGTGGACCACATCTCAAAATTGACCGAATTTGCTCTATATCATATTTTTTTTTATTTGCGGCCGCCAGCGTAGTCTTGTGGTTAGCGTCGCTGATTACAGATCTGTCAGCCCGGGTTCGATCCCCGGTACCTCGAATTTTTCTGAGGTAGGGAGGTCTTGTAGGGGTGCACTCAGCCTCGTGATTCAAATTGAGGAGCTGCTTGATAGAGAAGTAGCGGCTCCGGTCATGGAAACCACCATTAATGACCACATGCCCCCAATCCTGCTATCTGCCTATGTAAATTGACGCAGCGGTCGGGTGGTAGGCCTTGTCCCTCCAGGGATGTAGCGCCAAGGTTTTTTTTATATTTTATTATGAATTTTTCAGCTCAAAGTTATCGAACTATCGAGATTCGAAGTCGAGGCTGTCCTCTTAGATCATTCAGGCCTTCGGACAAATTACTAGAAACCACATCTGGTCAGAAAACAATGTACAATTGCAAATGGATCTGACACAAGGCTCAAGACGTAGTATGCTGTATTTCTGTTGTTGAAAGTATAAAACGTTAGTGAATTTGAAGTTAATACGTATTTTATAATACGTTTTTACTAACATACTGCTGTTTATAAAAGTAAATTTTTCTACGAATAAGTCTCAATGGCAATTCATTTAACTAAGAGTTCGTATATGAGCTTTAGAGGAAATAATTACTTCAGTTTTAATGACTTCACATCAAGACTGTTGTTTGGCTGCTTTACAAGCTACCAATGTCTACTGTAGGCTAGGCGCTATTGATTCCGTAGGAGATATTAGAAATGTGTGCGCTGACCTGAAAGAACATCAATTGATTGTTCTGACATACCCCGGGTTTCGTTTATTTACAGAACCTTATCAACATTTCCTTCGTGTTATTTTCTGAAGGTCCACCACTGCTCCCTCTCACGCAGCGGGTCCGGGTTCGAACCAGGACAAGCTGCCAGGGGTTTTCCTGACCAATGTGGCAGATGTCGGGTAACTTTAGGCCTTTGTAATCCTCGGGTATCATCTGGCCGTCATTACCATCTTCATCCCATCCTCGCCTTGTTCAGAGTGAATGTATGTGTGAACGGTGTGTCTCATCCCATGTGTTCGTGTTGTCTCGGAGATGGCCCCAGCATTGGGCTGATCACTCATCCGGGAAGGCCTTATCATGTATACTGCACAGACCTGTGAAAGTATCATTTGCATTTCTGTAACGTATCCACTATCCCTTGTCTTTTCAAAAACTATGTAGGCCTATGTATTCCAACAGATAATCTCTCCCCGACAGGGCCTTATAGGCCCGGGAGTCGCGGCGTAGGTTGCTTAAACGTCATTAAAAGGGAGAAGTAAAACTAAGGAAAATAAGTTCTATTCGGAAAGCAATTGACAATTAATAAGCATGTCAATTGATAGTTGAAAATTACGTTTCCCCACGAGCGTATTTCAGGGGGTTTGAATACCCCCACCCCGAAGTGAACCTCATATTTCCTGTATAGCGACTTTTAGCCTTCATGTAACATGTAATGGCGTAGATTTTAATGACAGAAGCAGAAGTAGTGTCAATATTTATGAATGTGTTATTTTTAACACAAGGTGCTTTGAATAATTCACGGTGCCTATCTCTTAGGTCAATGATTCAAACGCGTATGATTGTGTAAGTTCTTCGGTCGTAATAGTCCGCAGCATGTCATCGTTCGGAAGGGAAGTAAAGCGAATGGCCCGATATTTACTGTCAAATTACATGCCTACTAATTAATGGAGATTATGGTTTAGAAAAATCTAGTACTGTATTATAAGACAATTGTGTTTCATATTACACAAGAACAAGTTTATGCCATGAATAGAGAGATTCATGAAAGTAAGAAAACAATTTCAAAGATGTAATCCTCTCTAGTGCTCAGTTGTAAGTTAATGCAAAAGAAATTGATGAGATACATTTGATTTAATTTCTAGGTATGAGGTTAAATTTCTGTAACATTGACTTTTTATTAAAAAATATTAAATACAACCTTAAAGAATTTTTGGAACTTCTATTTATCATTCATGCTGTCACCATTCCCCTATGCAAATAGAACCGAAATTACCCGGAATTTTTTCTGGAATTTCTAATTAATGAACCACCGTTTACTAATTGCTTTTTCCCTACATCAGCTTAAATCAAAGAGTAGATGCGATGAGTTCTTGGTGTTATCTATCACATCAGCTCAGCGTGGGAGCTCATCCATGAAGATATCCAATTAAATCAAAGGCTATTATCAGTCTCATGGCACAACAATCGCATTAGATACCTTAAGTGTGCGGACATACAAAACACATATTTGTTTAACCTGGGTTAAAGGACAATATGTTAACGAGAGAGCTGATGAATTAGCAAAAATTGCTGCTGCCTTTTATTTAGATATCAGTTAAAGATTGTGCCTCTTTTCACATGTTAAAAAGCCATTAAAGAGCACATTCTGGTTAAATGGAACAACAAGTGGCTCAGTACCACAGAAGGATTCGTTACTAGGGATACTTTCTTTCCAACGGTTGAAGTACGTCTTAGAAGTGTTGTTATAAATGACTTTATAGTGACCCAATTTCTGCCTGGACATGAGAATTTTGGCTCCTATTTCGAAAAATTCAACGTGACAAGATAAAATGGATACCTGTGTATATGTGGCCAACAACAAACTGTTGAACATATTTTATTTTATTGTCTAGTGTTTGAAAGAAAAAGACACGTTTTAATAAGATATCTAGATTATTGTAAACTTCTTTACACTAAACTATTATTTCACATACTCCTAATAAAATGCTGTTCTGAACAATTTTATTACTTTCTTTCTTATGTATATAATCGATTATAGTTTAAAGTTACCAATGTGATTGGGTGTTAATGCTTAGCACTGTTAGTTAGAAAATTGTTCTGAATGAACATACAGCAGCGTGCGAGACGAATACATTCTTCCCCAAAAGTAAATTTCTCGTAGTTTGAAGTCAGATGAACGTTTTATAAAGGAAGTCCTTCAAGAGGCATCTCGTTTCGTAGCTTATCTTTCTACACCAGGAATGCGAGGATGATACCTACATAGAACCCAGTGCCAACTACAGAATCACAGAGATTTTTAAATTAATATATTCTTCTATATAACAATAGAAAAGTCAATCACCTGTCTGTAACCATAGTGAATCCAGTGAAATGAATAATCGTATTAACATAACATGTTACCTGAATAAGTTTCCGGTTCTGTTCGAAATTTTAAGTGAAAAGCATTTTCATATTTTTTAGGTATTTACTCTAATGAATAGGATAGATCTAACATATTTATGTAAATTCAATGAAAATTTATCTGTACATTTGAATGTCTTTTTTCTGCTATATAGGCCTAATTAATGGTTGTTACAGGAAGTACATTTCTGTTTTAAACATAAATTCCACAAAAAATTAATAGCAAACTTATATTTCCATTTTCGGGTGAATAAATATTTTCTATTGCAATAGATAGATGGATTCCATCTACATATCAATGAGGAAAATTTCAGTATAACATCCCCTTTAAGAATGTAAACATTTGGTTACAGTAAATAACTAGAAACAGTATCTCTGGGGCCCAGTGAAAATGTCCACGAATTGTAAATATTCAGAAACATATCACGTATACTGTCGTATTTATGTCGTATATACTGTTTAAGCCTACCGTATAAATCATATATACTATCATGTTTACAAAGAGATGGTTTTACAGGCCAGTGAAGGGATTATTTGCATTTATATAACGTATTATTTTCCCTGGAAAGGAAATTTTATCATATTTATTTTAGTTTTTCTCTGGGATTATAATTTATTTTCTCTATCTCTTTCTCTTGATCTCTCCCCTTGTACACACTACACACACGCGTTTTGTTTCCTCCTATTTAAGAATAGATATATGCATCAATGAACCACAGATTATTGTCTCTGTTGGATATTACAGGAGAAAAATTCCTCTTACACCGGGATTCAAACCCAGGACCTTCGGCTATCCGTGCCACTGCTGTACCAACTGAGCTAGCCAGAAAGAAGGGTTTTCGGTTTGAATCCCAGTGTCGGAGAATTTTTTATCTTATAATATTCTCATGTAATGTCCAACAGAAACAATAATTTGTGTTTCATGAATGCATATATCCATCTTGAACGTTACTGAACAATAACAGTGGAAGCCCGGTCACAAAACTCACTAGTTAGTGTGCCTCACAATACTGCATATGATGTAGGCCTAACTTGTTTTTGGGTGAGATAGACCATTAAGGGTATTCAGTCATAGGAGTGAGGTTCCATCTGGTGCTGTGAAGTGAACTCTGGCTAGCTCAGCTAGTAGAGCAGCGGCACGGATAGCCGAAGGTAGTAGGTTCGAATCCCAATGTCAGATAAATTTTTCTCCTATAATATTATCATAATTATGATGGATGTCCAACCAATACCAGGGAAAAGTGATATAAACTTTTTCTGTTTCAGTGATATCCTGCTGATGTATTGCCACTTACCTCTCGCATATAAGGATGTATCTATAATTTATTATTGAGAAGCATTCGTTCTGTGTGAGCATACCTGGTTGCATATACTGAAAGCCATTTGTACAATCTGACACAGATCTACATTAATTTAAATTCTTACATCAATACGTGTCAAAAGATATATATATATATTCAGATAGTCATAAACTTCGATATACTACCCGTAGTACTCACCAAGAAAGTCAGGTTATCACAGGTCGCTAGAGTGGTCGTAGTCTATTTTAGTCTGAAACAAATGAAACGAGATGAGTGATTCCATACAATTAGTATCTCTCTCTCTCTCTCTATATATATATATATATATATAAAAGGCTTTATCCTGACTGACTGACTGACTTAATGACAAAGAATCAACGTAGAGCCTAAACTATAATAGGTAGAGACATGGAATTTTGACAGTACCTTCGTTTCATAATGTAAGTGCTCAGTAAGAAAGGATTTGACAAAATTTTTATTTTAAATGCCAATAATAAAATGTTTTTGAGTATACTTAATCCCTTTTTACACAGAATTATCATATCCAAATCACAGTTCACAGACACCATATTGTTGCCAGTAGTCTCAGATGGGTTTGGAAATAAATGAAACGGGACTTTAACAAATTAGAGAAGCTACCAATATAATTCATGTTATACATAAATATTAAAAATTGAAATTCACGAAAATAATGCAGTCACATAACTTTCTCTACCCTGGACATAGAGAAAACAGTACGAGGTATGATAATGTATATTATTATATCGCAGGTTTTTGGGGAGAGAAATATGAAAGTGATATTGCATGCCTGTAAGGCTTGGGTCGCTTAAATCCTAAAAGGGAAAGGTAAAAAAAACTAGGATAAAGAAAGAGAAAAAGAGTAGAAAATTTAATTAGAGAATAGGCTGTTTAGTGTATAGGCTAGTGAAGAAGGGGATTCAGTAATGATGATTAATTACGAGAGCTATCATACCAAGCCACACTGCTGGCATTGTGGTCGCAGTGTATTTACATTTAATTAGTGAATAAGATCTTACACTAACAGACATAAATCCTACAGGTGTCGCAGTCAAATAGAATCCCAGCTCGAACTTTGACCTATTGTGCATTGTCACGTACAAGGCATTTACACTGTAAGCACGTGGCAAAAGCGAAGATACGCTTTTCAAGAACATGTTAATTTAAAACAGCCTGGAATATCTAAGAAGATTCGTTACACTCTCCTGTCCTTCATGAATGTTTAATAATCTACAGACAAAAACAGTTTATTGCAGCGTTTCACAAAGTGTGCTCAAGGGAACAGTTTAGTTCTGCGAATAAATCCTATTACCTCCTTGAGCCCTAAACGTTCTTAATTTTAAGTCTACTAACATGGTTTTATGAAATATACATTTACGAGTATATTAATCAATAACATAAAACATGAATAATAATTTTAATAGTATGAACATTGGTAACTATTCTCATTGTTATTGGATATTACGATTACAACTACAGCGAAAACTACCCTTAAGCCCCTCTGCCTTTTACAAAAAAGAATAATAAAAATCTGTCTAAAAAAAACACATTGATTACCCAACTAGTCTAATATTTTCGGAATTTAATGTTTTCAGTTTGGACCAACTCTACAAATTTTCTATATTGAAATATTTTTACAAACATCGTGTAAGATGCTCTTCCAGTGATCATGTTTACAAAACTGGACGAAATACTAATTTACTCCTAACAGAACCCAAATGTCTCACATCGGCAGGATTAAAACAGCATTAATTTTGGTCCACGATCTATAACTCAATGATCAGATAGTATCCTGATCTGTCAGCACAAATTTAATAGATATGTAAAGAATTTTCTGTGCTTTTTTTAGCTGTTTGAGACATTTTTGTTTCATTCCTTTTATGTATGTATGTTTAACATTTCTTTACTTTCGTTATTAGTTAATCACATTTTTTATACACTCTTTTTATTTGTCTCTCCTCTTTCTTCACTTTGATAATTTTGAAACTGGACCCGATCACGAGCAGTCTTGCTCATTCGGGTGTATTTCTAAATGTTAATATTTCTGTTCTAGAATAATTATTAATTATGTAAGTTTAGCCTATCTTTCTTTTCCTGTTTTAAAATAGCAGTTGTAGTTATTTTTCAAATTTGTACTATTTGGGATTTACTTTACTTGTATAAATATGTAGGCCTACTTGTATTTGTAAAAATAAAATAAATAAATAAATAAACTAAATTTATGCGTAGACTAGCCGTCCACGAAAACAAAATACCGAACACGCTAAATCCAGACATACAATTGAGGCTTCAACTTGCTACCATAATGCCATATTAAGTTATAGAAAACAAAACCACATATTAAAAAATGCACGTTTTTCTCACTGGACAGAATTTTTGAGACACTAATTTCCACAAATTTGTAATCGTTAGAAATTGCCTAATAAAATGTGTTAACTGTATTGAAAAATATGAAACTTTTTATAAACTGTATTTATACTGATTTTGTAGCAAATTTATTCTTAAACAAAACACAAAATGTGTATATACGCCTGCATACTAGTGAAATGATCACAATAATGATAGTAATTATGATGCTAATAATATTAAATATGGTATTAATAATATTACTCATAACAATAAAAAATATACAACAAAGAGAAAATTATTACAATCGATAATGATTCTGGGGATCTTTTTAGAAACTCTGTGTTAATTCACAAGTGAAATTAATATTTTGTATGGTGTGGATAAGAGTGTATGAGTCAAAATTTGTGTGAGTGGTCACTTTTAGTAGCTTAGTAAACTGAGCTAGAGAGGGAACTGTAAGTTGTGCAAGAATAGCTTATTTCAACTGAGGAATCGTAGTACACAACTACTTGGCAAATTTAGGAACTTGTACGATTCGACAAGAGTGTTTATCTTCGATCTCTTCCTCCAGAAATGTAATATTGGGGATTTCATAATGTATAAGCCTATTTTAGGGTTTCTTTGTAAATTTTCAGAAGGATGTAAGTGCTCTGTTAATTGTTTTCAATTCATTCTCACCATAGAGAAAATTTTACACCATAATTTTGGGTCTTACCATCTTCATTCAGTACAACAAACTTATTAGATTAATGAGAGATTATAAGGATAACTTATGAATGATGCTTGGAGATCAAGTAGGCTATGGGAACGGCAGGAGCCATTGATGTTCATGGCAAACTAATTCAATTGTAAAATGGCAATCTCTTTGTACCCAAGGACAAGGCAATGAGTAACGAGAAGAACTGTGATCCTTTCTGAAATGAACTTTTGTCTCTCTTATATTCTTAATACAAAACAGCTATGGGATTTTAAGAGTATTAGGCCTATATGGACCAAAACCTACCTTCAGATGATATAATTTGGGGAATTTCAAGGAATTTGTACAATTTTAAAAATAGCCATTTTCATGTATTGAATCGTTTAGAAAATTTACTCTGTAGCCTAAATATTTTCCATTTAACTTAACTAGAAATAAGCTTGAAAAGATAGTGTCAGCCGGGATTCCAACCAGAATCTTCTACTCTCCATGCCGCCGCTCTTACCAGTCGAGTCACCAATGCAACCTGACGATCCAGCATTAAATTCTCCAACTGACTCTCATATTCAAGATATACCACCAGACGTTCTCAATATGAGATAACAACCCAGTGGCGACTTAACAACCCGAAAGTACTTTAAGGCCCTGGCTTCATAGTAAACCATTGTAGGTCACACACTGAAAATTCTTTCACACTGGCCGCGTGAAGGTTAAGGTGGAAAGGTACAGTCAGACTGAAAAATTCAATGCCAAAACCAACCTTAAGATCTAATTTGGGAAATTTCAAGGAATTTGTAGAATTTAAAAAATAGGCATTTGCATGTATTAAATTGTTTAGAAAATTTCCTCTGTAAATAATTTCCATTTAACTTAACTAGAAATAAGCTTGGAAATGTAGAGTTAGCCAGGATCTTCGGCACTCCATGCGGCTGCTCTTACTAATTGAACTACCATGGCAACTTACCGGTACAACATTAAATTCTCCAACTTACTCACATATCCCGATAAAGGCCTACTACTAACGCAATGGACCTAATACGTGCTTGTGAATTTGTGCCGAAAAACTGCGGAGCGTGCTAGAGATTTTGTGTGATTTATTTAAAATTCGTCTTGTGTTAGCAAAAACATAAAGAACAAGGTGTGTGTTTCATGCAAAAAGCTAACTTACCGCTTCCTATAGCCTATATAATTATAGCACAGATACTGACAGGTGTCTGCACAGACCCTTAGTTCTGAAAATGTCTGATCAAAGATCTGGGCTAGGCCCAAGGCTTGTTTACTGATCTTGGGCTAGGCCTATCATTTAAAATTTTTGAAACACCATGTATATGAGGCACTTGGTTTCGTGTTTATTATATACAAATATTTAAAATTCGATTGAAATAAAATTTTAGTTTGCAAATAAAAATGTGCACAAGAAATTTGCCAACTCTTCCTACCGCTATAGAGACTTCTGAAGGTGTAACGCCGCGTAGCAGAACAGCGGTAAATACGAACTTCTCCCTGAGTTGACGTTTAATTTACCTTAAATTTTTCGCAAACGTTTGGAATTAAATTTTATGTAATGGGTTGGTTGGGTTAACTCGATGTTTGCGTACCACAGCAAAGAAATGAAGTTAGAGTGCGTGAAAATCAAATTTATAGGAACGAACTTCCTGGAGTGGAGGGTAGGTAAATTTATTTCTCACTGAGTCCCTTTTAACATGTCGGAGTTGCGAGGCTTTATATCTGTGCGGTCCAGAGCTGCAGAAAATTGCAGAGAAGCCACCTAGACTCCCAAGTGTGACATCCAGTACGTCACCAAGGCAGCTCATGTCTATGCCTGTATTGTTCAGTGGGGAACTCCAGTCAACACTTCAGGGAATTGCATCAACTGCTGCAAGGATAGCAAATTATACTACACGAAGTTTGCCATCATTGCTTCAATTGTACGTATGTCCTTACAAGAATATAGACTGTATATCCTTTTTATGCATTAAACGACTTTAGAATAAAAGTTTCTTACATCTTTAGAATACAATTCTTAACAATATAACGTACTGTTAGTCTACATCGTTTATAACTTAATTGTCGTCATACTGGGAATCAAAATTATATTTGGATTAGCAGCTGGGGTAAAAGTGCACCTCAATAGAAAACATTGACATTATAGGCCTAGTGTTTCTATTGTAGCCCACTACAGTCAGACAATACTATTAATATAATATAATTACATAATATTTTGCATAGCCTATTAAGAATTTTAGCTTATAAATTTTTGAATTCTAGTGTTTTCTATTACGAATCTGCAAGTCTGGGTTTCATCCCCAGTACTACTTCGTATTTTTCTAGAAAGAGAGATGTGGAACGGGGCCACTCATCCTCGTGCTACTTTAGCGGCTCCGGTAATGAAAGCCATCAATAACAGTCGTGGGAGTCGGCATGCTTACCACATTCCCCAATGCGACTGCTTATGATAGATGATGCAGATGTCGGATATCCCTTGTGGGATATAGCACCAAAGGAATTTCGTTAATTTTTAGCAGTGTCAATGCCTTCAGGCTTTCTCTTCCACTCTACCAAACATACGATAGACCTAAAGGCTAGAAACGTTATATTATATTTATATAAAATTTAAATATTTTCATAATGTTTTCTTTACAGAGGTGGATTTCTATTTCTTCTAGTACGATTCTTTAGACTTCCTATGGACTGACAATTATGTTTTCCGTAAGCCGTGTTCTTGAATTATTTCATCCTAAATATCATCCACCTTTCCAACAATATCAATCAAGCTTAAAAACGTAAAGAATAACAGTGATGTCATCCTGGGAATTTTTCTGTAAAGACTGGTATTAAATACAGTATATATATATATATATAATTACAGTTGAAATTGGAAATGAAATTTACAATTCCAGGACGGTACTATACGTTGTCAATCAAATATTGGTCACGGCTATTTAATGCATTCTACATCTGTAGACATTTATTTAATCGTCCTAAATACTCCGATTTGGGATCCAAATTTTAACGTTTCTCTAATGGGACCCTTGATCAGTACTTATTCGTCATAAAAAATATATATCGCTACTAGCATGAAAACTAGCTCCGTTCTCATATTGGATTATGGTTTTTTAGTTCACTACAAAAGGTAGTTCGTAGAATTTATTATCTACATATGCCTCTTAGTCATATGAAAATTACATTGCGAATTTTAACTAGATGTTGGATGTGGAATAACCCGAAGTAGGTATATGTAGTAGTGTTCAAACAGTTTACAGTAGCAAAACTATGAGCACGAAAGTTAGCTTGCCAGTTTCGTTTGTGTAACCAGAATAATTTCCATATCCTCGATAAGGCACCCTACGTAGTAGCATCTGGCAGGAGAACTAACTTACATTATGAAGTGTCTCCAGGGCAAAAACCAATAATAGTTGTTGCTTCAAAACACAAATATTCAGAATGGAGTGTATTGTTAGTCTACTCCAGATATATGCGAAAAATATACACGATGGAAATTATCATTGTGAATAAAGTGAATTGTTTGTTTAATTCAATGAACTTCCGTAGTTTTACACAGAGCTTCCAGTTTTATGTTCGTTGTTATTAATGCCATCTTACTTCCTCGTGGCTCTATGGCCCTGGCATCGACTCATTCTCTAATGGAAAATGAGTTCAAGTAATAAAGAATAAAATAAATATGGAAATAAATATGTTAATAATAGAAGAATGAAAAAGAGATGGTAATAAAGATGAAAATAATAGGAGGATTTTCTTATTTTTACCAGTATTCACTTCGTAGCATTCGATTTGGTCTTCCAAGGTTCTTAAAAACATATATATTGGAATAACCCTTTTGTGTATTTATCAAACTCTTACTATACTTATTTGCAGAGAAAAGAGATAAAGTATAGAGGAATTAGGACGGGCCTGCGTTTGGTTACACAGGGTAAAACAAATATCAAACCCAGCGGATTGCAAAATTCATAAGCCGATATCAATACAAAGGATTCAAAATTGTTAGTGCATATAAATTGTTGGAATGTGTAGGCTGCATAGTCGAATGTTGTGAGTGGTTTAAGGTTCAGTTCATATAAAATGAAATACTGAAGTGGCAATCTTATATGTTATTAGACCAGATGCAATTATTCTAAGTAGACAAAAATCTATAATTCCGACGATTTTTAGACTCCCTCAGTGTAGTCCCAACCCGGAGATCCGAACGAGGGACTACTTTACCTCCGAAAAATTTTACACTGACAGATCCATAAATCAAGTAACCTCACACCGAACCCCCAAGCTGGAGAACTTCATGTCGTCTGTCCGCCACTGGTTATTCAATATATTCGCAGCTACCCTCCATATCTTAGTAACAGTTTAAATCTCAGTAAGTAGTAAACTATTTTAACATATTGGTTTTTGTGTATTGTGTTATCTCTAGAGAACTAGTTCTCAAGCTTTAAATGATAACAGTATAAGCGTGTTTCTGTGTATCTGTAACTATATTGTACTCTTATCACACTCTCTATTGCATTATTGTAAAGTTCAGTTGTAATAATCCTGGTTGAATGGAAGAGAAGGCCTAATGGTCTTAATTCCACCAGGTAAAATAAAACAATTCTAATTCTAATTCTAATATCTGGAGGCCGTATCCTCTATCCGCAATCCGAGGACATGCCATGCCGTGGTGACAGAGACCAACCCTTTATATATATTAAATGTGTATAGGCATATGTACGAAGCACGGAATTCTAAGTAGACAATAGAAAAAACATGTTAAAGCTGTAAAATCCAGAAATTCGATGGGAAAAGATAGGAAGACATAGAACATTAATTTCATAGCTAAGGATACATTTTAAGGAAGGACAAGCAGGTTAGGGGGTACTCAAAAATAGGGAATTTAATTAAATTCTTCTCAGCAATAAATTGTTCTACACCTCGTAATCTAAAAATGCTTTTTATTGATTACTTCTACAATTGCATATTATTTACTAAATTAATTAATTCCGAAAATAGCATGTAATTTTGGAAGTAGTAAAGAGTATAACAGATTATAAGGTTACAGAACAATTTATTGGTGAGAAACACTCAGCACTCAAACTTCTATGAACTCTACAAATTAGGCGTTAAAAGATTGAAACTGATAGAACATTAATTTGATAGTCTGGGAGACTTTTTAAAGCAGGAAAAAAGGGAGTAAGACAAGAAGGAGAGGTAGAGGGAAAAGAGTGATTTTACAACGAAAGATGGATGTAGGGAGAGGCCAAACATTATGAGAAGTATCGTTGAGAGAGAAATACGTAACCCATAGGCTTTATGATGAAGAAAGAAAAAGAGTAAAAGAAAGGCAAATGGAGAGAAACCATAACATTTATTGTGAAAAAAAGACAGGAGTTATAGGGAGAAAGAAACGAAGATAAATTAATTAAAAACTAATGAAAGACTGGGAAAAGAGAAGGAATATGGGGAATAAATGTCAAAGAGAAAAGGAAAATCAAATGGTAAATGATGACATACTGGAAGGAGGAAACAAACGAAATAGAGGACTGATAACGGAGAAGAGGAAGGTGCTAATGAGAATTCGAGAGATGATAGAAAGAGGAGAGAGAGGGAATATTATGGAAGAACGGGAATGAAAGTAAGAGAACTTAAATAACGACATAAAAGGTCTTAACGGAGCAGAATGAATCCCAAGTTAAAGGCAGCGTGGATATTATAATGTATTTGTACAGACCTTTTACTTGTTTTGTGCAATTTCCCTCGAGAAATCACTTGCGTATTCGCTGTCACAGAATCCAGCGCCAGAATACATAATGCATATTATACATCGTGGGGTCTGGAAATTAGAACGTCAGAAGCGATACTGTCATTCATGGTTTTCAGGTTTAAAGAAGCTCGGATCTTCTCTTCCTGAAACTTCGCATATTTATTTTAATGCCTTTTTCAACGACTGCCAGAGAAATATCTGGTATAAATTCATTCGTCAGATTAATAATCTATGAAGAAATGAGATTTAGAAGACTTATTAGAAATTTCTTAAATGCAATATAGAATAATATGGAGATAGGCAAGCTTCATAAATAGTAATCCTGAGGCTCTCACGGCCGGGGTCTTGACAATTGCTCATCTTTCGGGCTGTAGGCCGTGGTCAATGGCTTCTAACTTGCCAAAGTTTCGTTCCCACAGTGGGAACGAAACGTTTGGTAAGTTAGAAGCCATTGACCACGGCCTACAGCCCGAAAGATGAACAATTGTCAAGCTTCATAAAGACGAAATGTCAGGGTCGTGGATGCAATTATAGGGATTCGCGAATCGCTACCTCTTAAAATTTAACTGTAACGTTGGAAACTTTTATTTAGTAAGTAGCATACTTGTCGAGTTCATATTTCATTTTATATAAGTTAGAAGTAGTATAAGCAATTTTAACAGTAAATTCCTTCAGTAGAAACAAAGAAGAAATTACAATAGGAATGCTACATTCGTCGACCGCCTGCGTGGTCTCGTGGTTAGCGTCGCTGACTACAAATACGCAGGCCTGGGTTCGATCCCCGGTATGGAGGTTTGTTACGGGGTGCACTCAGTCTAATGATTCAAACTGAGGAGCTACTTCAGAAGTAGCGGCTCTTCTCGGAAACCACCATTAACGGCCGTGGGTATCGGCATGCTGACCATATGCCCCCAATCCTGCCATCTGCCTACGGAAAATGACGCAGCGGTCGGGTGGTAGGCCCTGTCCCTTCAGGAATGTAGCGCCACGGAGTTTAGTTTCAGTTTATATTCGTCCAAAGCGAGTACTTTTCTCAGAAAAAAATCGTTAAACTTTAACCGTGCTTCGTTCGATAAAAAAGCCTATTATTCGTAAAGTTCTAGATGTTTTCACAATTTTTTAGAGCCTAAAATCCCAGGTCTAGTAATCAAAGAACGCAAAATAGGTTTCATATTTACTGTAATATGAACTGCGCTGTTGTATACCTTTCACCCTGTATTCATTATTATAGAATTACCAAGATTTCTTGTGATGTGGCTGTAAGATAGATCATAGTCTGGTGGTGGATAATTTGAATTTCTCTTGCTCTCTTGTCAGACCTTTGGTTTGTTTTTAATTAATACATTAAGAACACGGTAATTGAAGCAATTGTGTAAATTAAACAACACTTGCCATTGAATACCTTAATCCTACACAAGGAATAGTTGATGCGATCTTATATTAGACTATTTCATTACCTTACTAGCATATCTGCATCGCGGTACAAACTAATTAAGTAGTTATCATTAGCACTTTGCCTTGTTAGTATGTACTTATTGGAGTTTCAGAGATCAGTAGTTAACTTATGCTATTAGACTTTGAGACAAATTTAGTACTAGCAATGATTATCAATTAGTAAGCTGAAACTGTTTGACATTGAATGCGAGCAGTTAAATTATTATTCTGAATACCTCTAAATTCAGTGTGAAATGTTCTAGCTAGAATTAGGAGAATAAATTCATAAATGTTAACAATAACGGACTATGGTAGAGTCACGATAAACCGAGTTAATTGCGGCTGATGGTACCTCGGATTACAAAAAACTCGGATTACACGGAAAAAATTAAAATAACAAAATTTTCAAATACATACATCTATATCAATAAAAGGAAGTGTCTGTCTTCCTTCTGTCTGTCTGTCTGTCTGTCTGTCCGCGATGCCCAGCGAAATCTACTCAATACAGAGATCTGAAATTTTAAACATAGCCTACGAGTAGGTGGACTGAAGGGTCGGAAAATGCACCTCGAAGCCAGAATTTTAATTTTCGCTTTCGTTCGTGAGTTATGAGTGAAAAACGGGCAAAAAACGTGCATTTTTTTGCGTTTTCGAAGCATCAGTTTTCAGTTTACATTTCAATGTCAAATCAATTACAGTTGGCTTTGGCTATTTTTGTCATACCTTGAAAATAAAACTTTCGCGATCCCTTGAATGTTGTTAGCCCTAAATATGGCCAAACATTGTTTTATTTGGACGAAACTCACTATACAGGGGTTTTCTGGGCCAAGGAACTCGAATCTGAGGTAGCTTTTACCAGGCGACGCTATCTAATCGTGGTATGTTGTCCACGTGATTTAGGTGTTAATAAATATAATGATTTAACTATTATGCTCTTAATTTTTAATTTTTGAAATAATTATCGCGGGCCATCGCTTGATTTTGTAAGTCCATCCTGGACGATTCGTTTGTTTAGAATACCAAGGCCCGCAGACATGAAATTTTCAACCTACACGGAAGAGGGATAATCAATATAGTCCTAAATATGGTCAAACATTGTTCGATTTGGACGAATCTCACTATACAGGGGTATTCTGGGCCAAGGAACTCGAATCTGAGGTCGCTTTTACCAGGCAACGCTATCTAATTGTGGTATGTAGTCCACGTGATTTAGGTGTTAATAAATATAATGATTTTACCATTATGCTCTAAATTTTTAATTTTTGAAATAATTATCGCGGGCGAAGCCGCGGGCACATGCTAGTATGTACATAAAAGGAAGTAAAAATTTATGTGTAGATAATAAAAGTTACAGATACGTACATACCATACATTAACAGTGTTAGAAGAAAGAGTCTTTATGAGCATTTACAACTTTAAAAAACTGTCCAAGCCTTTATATATGGATTTTTTTTATTTCCTATTTTTTGCACCTCGGATTGCACGGACTCTCGGATTATCGAGGATCGGATTATCGGGACTCTACTGTACCACTTCCTTACGAGTTCTTCGCTTCTGTGTCTAGACTTATTTCGTAAAAATTATAAGTTTTACAAGTTACCATGAGAAACCCCACTTAAAATTGGCCGACCACGGGATTTGTACCCGGGACTTCGCGAATGTGTGTCCGCAACGTTAATAGTTCTTCCATTTCAAATTTCAAATTTCTTCCATTTCAGACCAAATTTACAAGTACGTCATACTGAATTATTTTCATAAACATCGTGACAATTACAAGTCAGAATCTCACGTATATAACACGCGAAGGAATCAATTTAATTTATTACTTGAACCGAAAAATATTACAACTGCTGGAGCTAAGCACTGTTCAAGTTTTGGCCCAAGACTATTCAATTCATTTATTACCAACCATCCTGATCTAAATAGCTTAAACAACAAACAATTTAGGTCTAAAATTAGAAAATTTATATAATTATTACTTCTGTTTTCTACTATTGCTGCTATAACATTTTTCATATTAAACTTTAAAATTTGGATAGAACTTAATTTCTTTGTTTTTTTTACTAAAATTTGAACAAATAAATTTTTCTGTATTATTATTGTATTACCTCGTACCTTTGTACCTTTGTATTGTAAATAGAACATCTTCTAACCTTTTATACATAATATTCTGTCATACTTCTCCAAATTTTGTATTGTTTTAAGTAATTATTTAGTATAAGTTTTTTCTAATATATTGAACTGAACCACCCCCGAACAGAAGCTCTGCTTCTTCGGGTGGTGTATCAACTTTTTTATGTATATTTTTCGTGTAATTTGGAACAATAAATTGTAATTGTAATTGTAAATTGTAATTTCACTCGGTTCAAGTACATTCAAGGTATTACAAGGAATATATTTTTATATATTTATCTTTCAAGGCTGCTTTTATGGGAAGAAGCTATTGATATTGGACCAAATCGGTTGACCGGTACCGGAGTAATACCTAATTTAGTGCCTATTTTATGCTAAAATATCAGAAAGAATGTATCAAGTGCAAATCAGTTCTCGTGATATACACGGCTTTGGAAGCTGATTAAACAAAATCATTCTGGCACTTTGTTACATCAGTTTACCTGTTTTTATTCTTTGTGTTACAATTTACAGTTTGGAATTGTATAGTAAATTATATGTGCACTACTTGGCTGACAATTTCTTATCAAATATATGGTGATAATATTATTAATATAAAGTCTCCATCTAGTTTTAATTATAACTAGCCTATATCATATGAATAAATATTATATATCTAATATATGTAACACATGAAAATTAATTGATGAATTCTGAAATTTATTGAATGCTGGGCTTGTCCACCAAGTTGTGAAAGTTTATGAAAGTAATGCAAATAAAGAATTTTTTAAATAATCATTTTAAATTAAATATCGAATTAATTTATTAATAAATTAATATTTCCAAATATTCTGTTCATTGGAAAATAATGTCACTCAAGTAGGAACATTAACACTATAGTATAGCGCTACTATGTGCTACTGTGTGGGAGTGTTCGTTCATTGAAACCCAACCATAAGTAATTGTAAGGGGGAAAGGAAAGAGGGGTAGAGTTGTTTTCGGAAACCCGCCTATTCTTTCTGCCTCAACTTTAGTAAGTTCGATCAACCTCCAACCCTTCTTTTGGGGTCCGTGACACAGGAAAAACCTGGGCACAGCAATAAATGTTCAGCTGTGCAGAGCACATTATTTTAACAGCTGTAGGTGTCACTTCATGTTACCTGTTGATTAGTAGTGTACTCTTTCCTATGATGAATAGAGCATTTGAACAAACCTTATAATGTATTGTTGTCATTATGTTTTTAAAACAGATACAACTCTTTCAACTTTCAGGCATCCTAGGAAAGCTTGTCGCGATCACTTCACGGCCATTTAGTTGGGTCGTACCCTTTTGCGTCCCAAAGCGAGTGGTCGCTTCATCAAAACAACCCTCGTGCGGACGGTGCAATTTGACGTAAACAACCCTCGTGCGTCCCGTCTTGAACAAGATCGATACGTCTATCTGACGAAGCATTGAAGAATATACAATCAGAAACATATATTCACACACGCTCAACAACCGTTGTCAATGCCAGGAAAAATGAAAAAGAGGCCTTCTTGGTAGAAAAAATGGTTGAATATAGAACTGAAGCACTTAGCAGACTGGAATATGTGCGAACAATATCATTTAAGTACCTACCAACCACAAGAAAGTAAACTGGTAGCCAAAAGACAAAGAGTAACTTCATTCTCTGCTTCAATTTTATTTAATACTAACAGTAATGCAAAGACTAAAATTTTTTGGGTTTGTAGCAATTCGCCTCCTCGCGGTGCACCCTGGGTAATGCTAAACGAACTGCATGGTACCAATTATTAATTTTACCTGTATTCCATGGGACGCATTTTGGTCATTGCTCTAGAGAGACCCGGGACGCAAACGGGTCATTGGATATGAGGATCTATGGACGCAAAAGTCCTAGTTTAGTGGTTTTGGGACGCAAAAGACCAGACCCCATTTAGTTATACAGTCAACCCTCGATATAGTGCCATCATCCGTTCTCTAACATTTAGTGGCACTAAGCGAGGGTGGGACTAAAACGAAATTTAATTTTTAAAATAAAAATGGCCACGGGTAACACTAATAGGCTGATCAATACCTAATACCAGGCCACAACTCAAACATCCCTCTCAATATGCTGGGCCGCAATTCGTACGGGTCGCAATTCATTCGTAAATGTTAGACTGGGCCACATCTCGACTTTACCGGAATGGTCATACGAAATGTACACAATGTGTTTTCATGTAGTTAACTATTCACTCCATGGTTTATGAGTTCATGAACTTCACCAATAAGCAGACGTTTGTATATATCTGTAATTAACCTCAACGAATATCACAGAGATTAAAGGAGAGATTAAATGAGAATCCAAGTTCGGCTCGCGGGTAGTGGTAATTTGCGTCATCAATCTGAACTTTGTATCGCAAGTCAGCCATTCATTAGACTTCAATATCATGCAGGCAGCGTTTCCGGTTTTTGCACAGATTTAATTAAAAGCAGGGAATTTCTCACTCACGTAGCGGTGTATCGTATTTCAAGTTACTCTAGCTAAAATGCTTCCCTATAGAGTTTCATCCATTGTGCATTCTTTAATAAACACTGGCGTTGCCAACAGTGCTCTAACTAGACGCAGAAAGCTTGAGCCAGAAGGAAAAGTATGTTATCCTGCTCCCAGCTTGAAATGAGATAAGCTCAAATGGCAACCATTTGTCTGTAACTTTTTTTAAATTTAATTGTTTTAACTCCTTCCTTCTGTATTTTCCTTTTCTTGTATATACATACCAAACTAATGTGTCTGTATTACATATTATGTCTCCGAGGTTTTCTGTATTTGTCCTTCTTATATTTTATAGAATTGTTCTCCGCTTTATACCCTCAAATGTACCTTACATAATAGCCCTGAATCTATTTGCTATACTGTACATTACTACATGTTTGTTTTGTACCTCAGTTTCAAAGCTAAAAACTTTTGTGATGTAAAGTCAGCCATTTTCAATGCTCTTTTTTTATTGCTATTGTAACTCTCAGTTATATTTTTAGTGTTTTACAGAAAAAAAATAAGTGTAATTTTTGTGTTTTCTTTCAATAATTTAGAGACCATATTCTTTAAATGAAATTTCCATTCTTTTGTAGTAATTTAGAAACTGTAATAATTTAGAAATTAATCTTAAATTTATATTAGGAATGTGATGCAACTGTTAGAGTGTTTATTTATCTCATAAAATAGTACAATACTTTCATCATAAAATTACAATGTAAAATATCACAGAAATTGTTCAGGAAAAAGCACTGCCATGTAATTACAAATATTAAAAACCTTGCTTGTCTATGTAGGGTCTTTCTTCATTGATGCTAAAACGAATATGCATGCATTTCAACCTAAATAGACCATCTACAATTATCTGTGAGTTGGGTCTTTCCTAACCCAGATGCACTAGTTATGTTCATATTCAGGACTTAAGATGGCCTACAGTCGTTTTGGTATCAATCAGGAAGACCCTACATAGATATGCAAGACTTTTTAAAGATTTTAGTTAATTGTCAATGCTGTAACTCTGTAACTTTTTATATTTTTAAGTTCTGACGAGTGTATTGTACCATTTTAGAAGATAAATTTCAGATATCTGCCTTTACATTACGAAGTTTTCAACTTTGAACTTGAGATTATAACATAAAACATGTAGTGATGTACAGTAGATAGACTTAGGTATACTATGTAAGGTATCTTATGAAATCTTACCTTTGAGCGCATAAGGCGGAGAACAATACTGTAAAAGATAACATAACTATCAACAAAACTGTCAAAAATGTTGTCCATAATCTAGATATCGGCATTAAAATGCATGTTGTGGTATCGTTGAGTTGATCAAAAAATAAATAAACTACCCCACACAAAAAACTCAACAATTATTCATTTTGTACCTAGGAATAAAATTAAATAATTGTTGAGTTACTGTTATCAGTAATTATCCATTTTATTTATATACTGGAAGTTTAAATGTAAAAGGTAAGCCAACACAATATTTAGTTTCGTTCAAAACGTTTCTGCTATGTTCAACTGTTTCCATACGTGATTTGTTTAAAACAAATTGTTGTGCAACAAGGGTTAGAATCCCGCTACATACGAAATTGCCAGAAACTTGATTTTATTATTATTCGTTTATCTACGAATTGCTTTTAATAAATAAAAAAAATGTTTACAGCAAATCCACACGTCTTAATGTGAGGAAACAACTGTTAGACATACGTAATGAGTGTCACCTTATAAGGAAACGAAACCTGAACAGTAGGTAAAAGTTAAGGGAAGGGACTAATTGCATTTTTGGTGCTATGGGAGATTACTGAAAATTAGTAGGAGAGAAATAGTCACGAATGCAGAAGTATTTAGAAGAGCAGGAGAGAAGATATGTTTTTGACACGAATAAAAAGACGGCAGGATCATCCAATAGGCCGTATAGTTAGACATGAAGGATTGCTACAGAAAATAATCGAGCTCTCCATGATAGAGGGAAAAAACAGTAGAGGACGAAATGACACAAATTTTCGAAGACATGCTGCGATTTCTAGTGCGAACTGAAAAGAAAAACAGAGAAGCATGAAGAATGGATAACTACTGCCAACCAGCCTAACGGCTGATGACTAGGGATATATATATATACGACATTAGTAAGATTACACGAAAACAACATTATTATCGGGGAATACCTACGGGTCAATTATTTTTTATCTTTTGAAATAGGAAGGAAGGCGGACAGCGACAGACGTAAATAATGTAACCTTGTAAGATAAGCAGAATTTTATGCACTTGCAAGATATAGCACTACTTGCTAATTTTATTATAGCAAAACAGTTTTGCTGATATAACTCATTTCCATAACCCTTAAATATGGTTGGAACTAAAGAAATCAGTTCTTTCTCGTTACGTTGTTGAAGTACTGCCAGGATACGAAGGTTGGTAGGTCTCGTGGGCTATTTGCTTATAGAATCTAATATTTAAAGTATAAGCCTAGTGTAAGTAGTTTATTACTGACATCTGTATTATAATCATTGAATACATCAGTTCAATTGACCAGGCGTAGTTGTAGGGTTTAGTGTGGGTTCTAAAGGCTATGATTTAGTTAGAGTAAAGGTAAACTATGGACATCGGTTGTGCATTCTTACAAAATAACCTTCATTCTAATCTTTATTTTCTTTGTTTGCGCTTTTGTATTTGTTTTTGTTTCCGTTCTTGCTTTCTTAATTCTTTCTTTCACTCTTTATGATCATATGCTCTTTGCTACAATATTTGTAAACTCTCTTTATATTTAATTATGAACTTATTGTAACATTTGAAAATTTTTGAACTGAATAGCATTCAAGCCCGAGGCTTTTACTCTTTAGGGTAATTCGTTTTTGTAAAACCTTAAATGATCTGTGAAACTTGAAATAACTATAATAATTTATATTAAATTTGTATTATGAAAATATCTGTGAACATAAATAAAGAATAGCCTACTGATAAAAGTTCACATAATGATAACTTATGACAGTTTATCTGCAAATGATATGAAGATTTTATTAATTCAATTTTACTGTTTTGGTCGGTAGGGAACTTTTTGCATTAAATAATGAAACTAAATTAGATTATTCCTTATTTCTTTTCTCTTTGTTGTTTTATGTCTGTCTCTTGAAATTCTCTATATTAATTAATTTTTGTTCCTTGTTTTCTCTATGTTACTTCAATTTTATCAATTTTCTGAGAGATTCACGTAAAAATGTAACCTACCTGTTGCTCCTTGAACGATCGTCGCAAGTTACTGAAATCTCTCTTCCAATTTGAGATGCTGAGACTTAAAAATGAAGAAAGACTTCTTTAATTTAATTATAATACCGTACGTTCAAAATTACTATCGTACAATCATTCAACAAACAAATTTCAAAACTCTGTCTTGCACGTTTCATGGAGCCTATACTGTAGCAGACATCTCTACCTCACTAGAATTCGACAAAGGACTGGGAATTGAAGATGGTAATCTCACTCATTTGTCCATTGCATTTTTTAAAGTCGAGAAAAGTAATAAAATAAATAAGATACCATTTGCTCAACTAAAATATATTTTATGCTCTGTTGCCAAGGCCATTCAGTGTCTCTACACCATCTTCAGGGAATCTTTTGCTGGCTTGGAGCTTCAGTAATTAAATAAAAACTGCATTTCAACACCTTTATAAAATGAGATAAAATGTCACTGACAGTGATTTTATGAGAAAAGCAGTTTAGGATAAATTCAAAAGAATTGTGCATAATTAAGAATTGTAGATTAGATTATTTTAGTTTAATACAGTAGACATGGATGTAGCCGGTAAGGCACTGAATTTCTTTTCAAATGTTCGGTGCCGGCCGACATTTATTTCTGTGCAAAATGCGACAGTCGAAAGTCTATAGGTTTGCATGCATGTAAAATAACTCCTGCGAAACAGAATTCTTGTGTGATGGCGTCGGTTACAGGCCTAAGTAGCAGGACACAACCATCGTCAAATAACCATAGCCTACTAAAGAAATTCGATACTGCCATATTATAGTTGATATCAAACAGATGGCTCTAATCACATTACCCACAAGCTTAAAGTACACATGAGCGAAAAATAGAGCAATAAGTTCATAAAAGTGCATAAAAGTTGTAGTGCATAAGTGCATAAAAGAACATAAGTGCGTAAAAGTTGTTGGGACCGGAGTATGGCCAATGGTCGAGGGCTCCGGGGGCGGTGGAGGGCAAAAAAAAGTTACAAGTTAATCTATAGCTACCCATTTGAAGCGAATGGAAGTTTATGGTTAAAAAGATACGGAAAAGCGATTGCGTAATTGCCAATAGAATCTCCCAAAGGTACTCTGTAATTCAGCACAGTTGCACATGTCTGCTGTCATTAGTTTAGAAGCTATAAGTCTTTAAAAGTATTCAAGTTTATATGGATCACACTGTATATGCGAGAAAGTTTGTACAACACGTTTTGCACCATTCTTTTGGTAAGGAGAGTGTTTGCTTCTGCATGTTATACGAACCTTGAATTCCTAGTACGGAAGACATATTACTGTCTTCAACCTGAAGACGGAACAGTGACCTCGAACATGCAGGTGAATTCCCGAATGAAATCCCCTTTAGTGTCGCTGATTTAGAGATAATTTTGATATCAGAAAGATAGCGGAATTTCCATTGTAATGCATTTATGATGAATAGGAGACGGGAATAACAGCCAGCATCTGCAGTGCCAGCTGATACAGGAAACCCCCTAGCAAGAACATCTCTGCTATAAAACAACTGACTGGTGAATACGAGACATCATACCAGCAACTCGCAACGCCTGGATCAGATCTCTGGTGAGTACTGTTTTTGCTTTATTTATTCCTGAATTAGAATTTGTTGTGTTCAGATATCTTTTATTATGAACAATTGTTCGACACTAATTCAATTCTTTACAATAAAACATAGAACAATTCAATAATTCGTCTTTCCATATTATTTAAATGGAAGCCTGATTAAAATCTTCGCTTATTTTGCAATGTATTGCCATAAAGCAATTGTCATCGTATGGTTATTATTGAGGTAAAACTGTTACTTAATAATTTCTAATAAGTTCATTTAGTCAAATAATTTTTCGTTCATCAATAAGGGTGAAGTATTTCTTTAAAATATAATGAAACCATCTGATAATAACAGTAATAGTATTAAGGTTATAATAGGCCTACTAAAAATAGGTAGTTTTATAGGTTTGTAAAATGGTCCACCTTATACCCTCAAGTAAAGAAATCACCTAGAGTTTTGTCATAAATGGATATTGTTTAATATATGTTAAAACGTTATGAATAAATAGTCGGCTTATTAAGCCTGGTCAGTTAGAGTGACTTTTAAAAATAATGAATCTCAGTAAAAAAAAAGCAATAAATTAAAAAAATACTGTGAGATATGTCAGAATAAGATATCTTATTACAAAATTTAATTAATAGAGTTCATAAAAACACAGAAGTTCACTGTGGAAAATGAAATTTATCAATATTAAAAATAGGTATTTGTTTGTTACCAGTAATTAGTTGTTAATTATTTTATAAAAATGGCGTACTAATAAATAAATAACTCAGTAACTCGTTGGAATTGCATTAATTAACATTCTTAAAGAAGTCTCTAATGATGAGCCCAGATGTGGCCCTGCTAGTGTTATGACTCTATTCAGATTCTGAGAAACCACCTTTACTTATGGTTTGTGTAGTGTTAGCAGATAGTTTATAGTACACTATCAGGTACTAGTATAACCCTACATCCTAATTTAACATTAAAGTTATAAAAAATTTATATTTATTCACATTGACATAGTTTTTTTAATAAATTGCGCGAATAAATAATGTTATTCTTAATTATCTTGTTTTATGTAGTAAAAATAAATAGGCTAATTAATGGAATAAACGAATCTTATGCTACCATATGGGCATATAGATTCAAAATGAAACTATTAAAACGAACCACAGAATAATGAATCTTGCTCAGATCATACAGAAATTAAAGTGTGCTGCCCTAAGAAAAACGACCTCCGATTCAGTTTCCTAGCCCAAACATCATAGTGAGTTTCGTCCAAATCTTTCAATGTTTTCCCATTTAGGCATGAATTCATGATCTCCGCCTATGTAAAAAATAAGATTTTCGTATGTCATAATGTTATAAACAAATGAATCAAATAGATCGAGTTAACAAAATCGACTAATCGATGTATTATAGGCCTATTGCAAAAAATCGATTTCAACGATTGAAATTTCCGGTTGATATGGAAAACCGAGCGAAACCAATTTCAATTAATTTCACACTTGATTACTGTCTTGTTAATAGGACTTGGATATTTGGCATATTTAAATCTATAATGTATCCTGTAGGAAACAAGACTTTTTCTTTAATTTGTAACAAAATAACGAAAATAACCTGAAAGAAAATTTAAAATTACTGTAAAATGCACAGAATAGGATACAGGAAATTAATTATGAGCCTTTTTTCCATCCATTTCTTCAAGGATTTATAATTTGAGTAAAAAAACTGATCTCGTGCATTTATAGGTTAAAATCTATGGTCTGGATAACATTTTAGCAAAATTATGTATAATTATAATTTAATTAAGTATTTTATGTTTTATTTAAACCTTTGCTGATATTTATATCCCCTTCTCTACTCTCATATAATGTATATATTCTTCTTTGAGTTCTATATACATAACGAATCTAACTTCTCAATATACCAAATGCACGTGTTTCAATCCCCAGATCTTTCTAACAGTTTGAAAGTCATTTTAAAGCACAGATTACAATTTCTCGCAGGTAGAAAATACAGCTTAAGTTCGCTTACAAATAAAAAAAATATATGTATTAAAATATAATGAAGAATAGCTGTTGCATGGCCTAACAGCATTAGGAAAAATATTTGTATTCACGTCATAAGTAGATTAGTTTACAGTTAGTAAGCTTAGAGCACGAATACAGTAATGCAAATTAATGAAGCAATGACATCATAGTATTGTTCCTGCAGACAGTTTCAAGGCCAACGACATATTTATAATGATAAATTATTGCCCCTTATTTTCTGTGTCAAGCTTCTCTGCTTCTAATGCATTATATAAAAAACAGTCACGATTCTTTGAATATGTAATTTTAAAGTCATCTACCCGAATTTCATATTATGTAGCCTTTCCAGGTATTTCCTACAGCCATTTTCATGTTTTATGTACGAGTAATCTTTGTTTCGTGAATGTAGAAAAATCAGCTTAGCGTTCCGTGATTAGAGGATTCATTTCTTTTTCTATCTGCTACACGGAATCATGGCTGAATACTTCTTTCTGAAAGTAACTTATTGTGGGTAAAGGACTATAGCCTAAATGCATGCATATGCTTTTCAGATCGTATTTATACTGTGTGGGTAAGTCTTGTAAGATCACATGTTTAATTTGTATGTCTAAGGAATTACCTTCTGTTGCAGAAAGAACTTCAGCAAACTACTAAAATCATGAACAAGACAGTAGCCATTCTTCTCCTTCTTATTGTCGTACAGGTATGATCATTCTTTTGTCTCACTTATTGTATCTTTCATACATTTCAGTTTTAATTTAATACTCGTACATTACACAACATTTTGATTTTTCAGACATTTTCTGGTTTAATTATAATAATAACAATAATACTAATGACAATAAAAGTAATAATAATAATAATAATAACAATAAAATCATGTAACCTGATGTAACAAGGAGCCAGAATGCTTTTGTTTAATCAGTGATAATTGCAATTATGATATGCAGAAAATAAGTTACTTTTGTAATCGATTTCCGAGTTAAGCTCCATATCGATTCATTAAGCAGGAATATGTGGGTAGTGTTATTTGTCAAAGCTAACTGTATCGCAACTTCCAAAGCCGTATTTGAACACTGTACAACAATATGTTTCATGAAACTGATTTGCTTTTGATAAATTCTTTATAATATATTGCCATGAAACAGGCCCTAAATTGGGTATTACTCCGGTGCCGGTCAACCGATATGATCCACGATCAATAGGCTTCTTTCCATGGACGTTATAAATGAGCATACCAAGTTTCATTAAAATCCAATAAAGGCTGTTTGAGTTATCGCTCGTACAGTCATATGGACATACAGACGGACACGGACAGTCATTTTCCCCGTCCACCACACAATCTCAGAAAGTAACGTTCTGGCAATTAATAATAATAACTTTTTTTCTTTAAGCGGTACAGCGTAGCCTATATAAGTTACTATCGGGAAAGTCAAGATTATATTGAAAATACACTTCACTGCTAAAATGTTTTAGATAACGATGATTTAAATTATTGAAATTATTATATAATTTAAAATTAATACAAATGCATACAATTGAACACGTTATCAAACGTGTTTAACTATATTGTGTGCAGAAAATGCACCAAAAATACACAGACGGCTAATATGATGACTCGTAATTTGTCGACGAATTACGGACATAAGTATAGGCTATCGTTCATTTGCTACAACATTTAAAACAAAAGTTGACTGTGTTATTTTAGTGTCGAAGTGTTTATCATCATTCTCTTTATTTTAAGATTGTGTAAAAAAGTGTCTTCTATATTTTGAACTCTTCATTCAAAACGCTATTTCTTAATCTGTCGGTTGCTTTTTATATTGTTTAAAACTTATTAGTCATAGACGAGAAGAAATCTTTAGGAAGTCTTCGAAAGCTTCCTTCATTAGTAAAATACTTAATAACCTGTATTCGAATTAAGTAAAGAGAATATTGCAGAGATTTCCAGTGATATGTTCCTTTTTTCATTTCCATTTGGATTTTCTCCATTGAAAACCGAATTGTACCAATATTTTCTATAAATTCCCTCAATCACATATATTTATATTAAATCCAATGTTGCATCATTGTTTCTAAGTTCTGAAAACTAGTTTGTTATTTAATAAAGTCTTTATTAAGAAAATGTGTTAAAGAAAAAATATACTCAGTGAGCTTTCTTTATTTCAGACATTTATGGTTGAGGCCGGACATTGGAAAAAGTTCGTGAAGAAAGTTAAACACGCTACCAAGAGAATTGGAAACGAAGTGGGCCATGCTGTTGAAGGTGCTGCAGTGGCTAAGGTGGCTGGAGCTGTTGTAGGGGCAGTAGGGCGGTAGCACATATAGGCCTAAATACACCGAGCACCTACTGAATATTCAATTATTTATTAATCATTGTTCATCGTATCATAGCTCGCTTTTGTGCCATTGTATATACCTTTTGATATCAACCAGTGCCTCCTAATAAATTATCATTTTAAGACAGTTGTTTTATTTTCTGTCCCAAAGGCATCAGATGGATTATACTCAAAGTTAATAACACAGCCCAACAAAAAAATAACTTTTTGTTTGGTGTCTTAGATGTTTTACCAAATGACTATACTGTGTGCTTATTCCAAATATGTAAACAGTTTTTCTCTACCAGCTCTACTTTTATATAAAGTGCCATTAACTTATAACCTCTTTCGCGAAACAAAATCTTGCTTGATAATATAGCTAGTGAAGGTTCTTGACCATACTTTAAAATGTAGGACGAAAACTGTACGAAGTACAGAAAAACTAAGAGCTGGATTATTTTTTGGCCCTCAAATTGACAGCTCATAAGTCATAAACGACCGTACAGTATGCGATAATATCAATTTTTTTAAAGACCCCATGTTATATTGTTATTGTAATTTTAATGTAATGTTAGTGTGTTACTTTTTTCTTCACGTGATTTAGAAGATAAATATAGGCACTGTTTTTATTTATATCAAACGTAAAATGGGATAATATTCATAATGGTAATACCATATCTCACAAACTAAAGCTGATAGGGCAAAACTAATGGCACATTTGGCATCAGCGACCTAAATATACCCAAGAATAGGTATAAATTCTAAGGCACCAAAATGGCTGTTGGTCTGTGTAATTAATACATTTAAGTTACCATATTGTCGTATATGACATAGGATGTAGACGCTTGTATCGATTTAGCGAATTCTTTATGAAATATCTTCTCTGTGATAAGTGTATTCCAAGCAAAGGCCATGATTTTCCTATCAGTCTCAAAACTTCCTTTTCAAAAGGTTCTTCTAACGCTTTCATGAATGATTTATGAACCTCCCCCATTCGCGTTAATGCGTTTAATGTGAATATTAAACATGGAGGGAATGTTTAAAGAAGGCATCCAAAGGCAAGTTATAAATTTTAAATTCAAATCAGAAAAGCTCACATTTATTAATCTCAATGCGTATGGTTCCTAGAATTTTTGGTCCTTGAAAACAATCAAAAAAGCTGATACGGTAGTTTCTCTATTTTATGTTATCGATATACAATGCACTAAAGACTTCCTTAACAGCCTTATGGAAAAACAATAGCATTTATTTATTTCGGCGTTGATTACTAATGATCAGGGCCCGGATTCTGATGACCTAAAATTGTTTGGAAAATGACCTATAAAATGACCCTAAATTTTAAAGAAAATGACCTAATAATTATAAAAAATGACCTAAAAACTGATATTTTATTTATAAAAAAATATTATTGTACACACAAAGTTATAGACTAGTTTGTACATAATAGTAAATAACTGCAATGTTGTGAATGTTCTTTTCTCACGGAAATTTATACTGGCACTGAGGCACTGGCGAGTTGAAATTCGGCATTTCCTTTTGTGGTCTGCCGGATTATATTGTTATTTAATTGAGGGTAAACAGTAGTTTGCACTCTCAAATCCAAGCAGGTGACAGACTCTGGTGTCAAGTCAGTCTAATAACAATAGTAATATAATACAACATTTTTGCGTTTCTTTGATTCTCATTTCCGACTGAGACATGACAACACTTAACGCCGAATTTTTCCTTCTTGCATTAAACAAACAACACTTCAAAGACAGCACAGCTAGCGACGAAGAAAAGTTAATACACTCAATGAAAATACATGAAAATGACTTAATAAGGAAGCAAATACACGAAAATGACAAAATAATGACCTAAAACTGAAATAAATGCCCTAAAAATATAAAATGGCATAAAATGACAAAAAATGACCTAATAAAAATTCATTTCTATAATCTAGGGGCCATGATTAGGATTTATCCACTGGTTGGCAATGTCCATGCAGCATCAATAAAAAGATGACATGTCATTAAGAATCCGGGCCCTGCTAATGATGGTTTCACGGGCTATAAGCCAAGTAAAAGGATATATTGCATCCAAGCTTTCGGTCGCTGACGTCTCTGCGGCCTTCCTCAGGGAAATGAGTGTAGAAAAAGGGGTAGAGAGAGCTTATATATGTTTAGAGTGAAAAAATTAATTCTTTGATTGGAGGAAATGGGTTGGAGTGTATCGGCCAATCAGAATGCAGAAATTTCTTTATTTTAAAAACATTGAAGAAGAAATCGGTCCATATCAGGACCAATGGGAGAAAAATAAAGATTAATAATGTGTGTCAGAGCACAGTGGTTTAGGGGGATAACCGGTGTAAAAATGTGAATAGAAATTATCATGGCCAAGTTAAGCATTATTAATGCTTAAAAAGAAGACATAGGGGTCCGGGGGTTTGAAGTCTTGCTACTGTTTTACTCGGCTTATAGCCCGTGAAACCATCATTAGTACTTATTTGTTTGGTTTCTTTTTACCAGGAATTGAAGTAGAATGGGATATGCGAGTCAGTTAGAGAATTTACTGTTGCTCCGGCGTGTTGCCAGGGTAGCTGAATGATAGAGCAGCGGCACGAAGAGCCGAAGATTCTAGTTCAAATCCCGTCCATGGCATTGATTTTTTTCAGTCTGACTTCACCTTTCCATATTAGCCGACACCCGGCCAGTGTAAAAGAATTATCATTCCAATTGCAGTAGAATTCAGATGAAATACGACTTAGAGATGCTGTTAAATGCACTATGCCAAGACGGATTATGAATGTATATTATGTGAGTTATGCTAATTTATGATAATTTTATAGCATAGACTTATAACCAAACCCAAAGATTACCATCTACTTATAAGTAGTTAACTAATTTATTCTATACTTATTGTATTATGTATGTATCATGTATCAACCGACTGCAAAAAGGATGGGCAACCTAAAAGTTAGATTGATAAACTTCATACTTGTTCTATGGGGTAAATGTAAGTACAAATTTAAAAGATTTTCTTCCTTATACCCCATGATAATAATATTTTATTCCAAACACACCGATTCTCAGAATCAAGAACCATCTTTTACTGCGTGTTAAAAATTGTTATTAATTAATAAAGTTCCATGTATGAGCATAAACAAGAAAATTGGCTTACCAATCGAGATTCTTTGAAATTATTCAGACTTATAAGTTAAGATACATGTATCACAGTAAACTAATAAAAATATCGATAATATGTACAATAATTCACATATTTAAGTTGACTAAGGCCATTTATAGAATGCCTAGGAAATGTGTATAACAATTCATTCTTTAATTAGGCCTACTAATTTTTTTAATTCTTTACACTGCCTAGTCAATTTATAAAATACTTGGTTTCGAACACTGCCGGTAACAAAAGTATATTTACAGATTTATTCTACTAGTTAATACTCATGAAAATAAAATTATTAGGACGACTATTATCCTAATAATTTATTACACGGAATAGGAGTTTGTTTTGCATTATTAATACATGACACTAAATTTTAAAAGTAGTTTTTTATTAGATCATACGTAATTCCGTAAATTTAATGGCCAAATTAAAGATTTTCCTTTAAACTCTTATAAAAATAAGGCCATATTACTTTAAGTTAATGCATGCTTCTATTCTGTTTAGAATTTGAAACTGATTTTTAAGATTTTGACTTGTATACTAGTATATTGTCTATGTATACAATAAATAAGAATGAGAATGAGAAAAATGGTTTGTTCAGTTTCAATCAGAGAAAATTTTTTTGGACTCTTAGATAGGTCTAAGGTTAAAATTCTTAATAGCGCCATGGACCGGAATAGGAATCCGGGAACTAGATAACAAAAGGTCAGTCAGTGTCTTACCGACTGATCCAGCAAGACCGACAAAACGACACGAGAATTAACCTTTATTATTAGCTAGTCTACTTTTAAAATCTTTATTACTAAGGCATTATAGATCGAGCGAATTCATGCTGTACAAATATATACTCAGCTGTTATTAATTTAAAATTGAACAGCTGTAAAGATGTACTAGCCTACGAGTGCTGCTGTAAAGTAAATTGAATTCTAGAGATTTATTCCGTTACTTTCAGACTTCTATTTAAAGCAGTGGAACGATGCTGGATATACCACACGTCAGACGTAGAGAAAAATAGCACCATTTCCCTGGAATAACATGTATTTGAGAAAAAGGCAATCTGAAAAGTGTGTTCTTTTGTCGTCATTGCTGAGTGCAATGTATACAGTAGACCTATGAACATCATTAACAAAAATGTCTTCCAATATGAGAGCGTTCAAAGACCTGTCTATAGAAAAGAATGTTTGTGATTCTCTCTGCTGGAGAAGTCTATTAACAGTCACGATACTACAAGAAGGAAGTCGAACGACTTCCTCTTCCCTTTAGATTGGGACATCAAGGCAAAGCTGTAAGTATAAATAAACGTTAAACAAGAATAATGTGTAAAGTTTGGATCGTCTCATCAGACAAAGCAAAAGTAATGGTGGAGGAAGGGGAAAGAGGAAAGGAAAGGACAAAAGTGTGGCATAATAGACCTATGTTACATCAAATGCATGTTTAAGCTTTAGTTTCCGCTACCGTATGCAAGAAGAGAAACATGGTTTAGGCTATTCTCAAAGAAATTTAGTCTACCTGGTTGGCGCAGTCTGTATGGCCCTGGGTTTATGTGCCTTAGGTAGCGGGTTCGATTCCGGCTCCGGTTCATGGCATTTATGTGTACTTAAATGCAACAGGCCTATGTGTGCAGAAGTGCAGAAATATTTTCTAGAATGGAAATCCTTGGGGAATTTTTACTTCCAGATTAATCCATAAGCATAGTTAAAATTTAAAATATGTTAGTTGCGTACTGTTGATTTTAAATGAAGGAATTTTGTGATTATTGGACACAATTATTGAACACGGAAAAGGAAAATAATTATATAAATAGATGTGTTGGATTTTGACGGGATGCCTTCGACGGGTGAAAAAATAATGAATAATGAAGTTAGGTCCAGGCGTCATGAAAGCTCGCTTGTACTTTTATAGTACATTTCAACAAATAAATATGTGTATCGTAAATTGCAAGGGTTTTAATGATCATAAACTACTGAAAAATGCAAAATAAAAACTGCATTTATGATTTTAAAATAATGAAAAAATGACATAATTTTAAAAAAGGTTAACCATTATTACTTATTATTCTTAATTTAAAAGTAATGAATTGCTAAAAGCAATTTAATGGGTGACAGTGCTTTATATATGAATTTACAATTTAAACACACATATTTTGTTACTAAAGACGTAAGTAAATTTAGACTACTTGGACACCCTTAGCGAAAAAGAAATTCTTTCTTGAACTGGCATGACGATCAAATTTCCCCTAGCAAATATGTGCCATTTAAAAACAAAGAAAAACATGTTTATTGCTACCAAACAAACTGCTATGGTGAATTAAAATGAACTATGAACACTTGGCGGAGATTCTCAAATAAAAACGATTGTCTGTTGTCTGAAAGTAACAGGTGAGCTCTAGGTCCAGGTTCAGGCCACCCTTTAAAGAACATTTTCTCAAAACCACTTAATTACCATTAATTATTCTAAGTAATGTAGCCCTAACAACACTTCGAATAAATTGTCAGTTGCTGTTGTTATATTCATCTCAGACTTGTATTTATTTTAATTTTCGACGCAGTGCTGTATTTTCTGTAAGTGTACTAGAGTAAAAGTACAGCATTAGGCAGAATGGATTACTTGGACCGTGTGTCTGTAGTGGTGCCAGCCACACAAACTCATCTCTGTAATTCACTTTGTATTGCGCGATGAGACAGGAATAGTGGCGACACTGAATTAAGAGAGGGACATGGGGTAAAAACCGCATATTGCAATGCCCGGATGGAAATTAGTGTTGTATAACACACTTTTCTGATAGCAATTCCAACGCATAAACAGGGAGTTTACAATTGACGGTAACAATGAAGTAGTAATGATTATGGATATAAAATCCTTTTTTTTAGTACATGCTCTCTAAAACAGCTCTTTGTCTGATTGGTAACACGCCTAAAAATTGTATTTTGGCGACCTACGCTACTAAAATTGCATAGAATTTCATTTATTTGTAATTTTATCTGCCTAGGACGTTAAAGTTATCATAACAATCTCTAAACAAAATCCAGATGCCACTGGCCACCAACTTTAGCATGGATTTTTAGAATATATTTGGTCATAAAACAACAAATTTAAGCCAACAAGTTTCTTTTTGATATTCAGAAACTTTACCAGGGTTTTTCGCAAAACATAGTAGCCTACTTCATCATATAACAATATACAGGTATATAAGCCAATAACTTTTCACATCTTCGTTCATAAGAGAAACATCGCTTACCATGGATGCACGAGCAATTAAATGCTATATATTCCTTCTCATCTTATGTATTATTGTTTCTTGTGAATTAAGCCAAAACTTTTTGGATTGTTTGAAATTTACTATGTAATTATGTTAATTTCAGTCTTATTTTCATATTTTGTTAATCGGCTTTATTTTGATTTTTTACAGATTGGTTTCAAATTGGATTGAAGGTAAGACATGGCATCTAATTCTTTGGAAATGGATAAAAGAAAAATGCTTCCCCTTCTGAAGTGTCCAGAGGAAACTTGAAACAAAATATAAACAATTTCGTCCCGAGCATGTAGGTTTATGTTACTACGTAGGATACTTCATTATTGAATTGTTACGTTTGAAATCATCACCAAATAATTTTTTTTGCTATCATAATTCACCTTCACATTTTACTTTAACGCATTACATTGCATTAACTACTGTACGTATGTAATAACATACTACAAATGGTATAAAATCTTAAATTATCCTCCTATGATCCTTCATTAATGAACTTCATACCCGTAGAGGGATAGCAACATTAAAATGCGTTTCCATTCAATAACTTATACTCGCTACAAATATTATCCCATATAAATAAGATATTCAAATAGTTTTATATAACCTTTTATGCTATATTTAAATCCCTATAATATAAAGCCACATGGCTGACTCACTCATTCACTCACTGACATTAATTTTTGTCCACTTCCAGATGAGCTAGAAACTTACAGTTTTTACAAGTACGTAGAAACTAGACTATAAATTTGTGTGTACAGTAATCATTTTTTATAAATAAAATATCAGTTTTAGGTCATTTTTTATATTTATTAGGTCATTTTCTTTAAAATTTAGAGTCATTTTATAGGTCATTTTTCAAACAATTTTAGGTCATCAGAATCCGGGCCCTGCTTATGATAATGTTGTTACTCTATTATCTAAGGCACAACAGAGCTTTTTATTTTAATCAAGTAACTTGCAGACTAAAACCTCCACTCTAGTATATACAGTCAGTGCGCACGAATTTAATTTTTCGTATAGTTCGGCAAGTAGACGCTCCAAAATGTGTGTTCGTGAGAAATGATAGAGTTTAAGACAAGAAAAGAAATTTCCTGGTGAAAGTAATTTTGTGCAATGTACGATTAAGACAAGAAAATAACTTTCCTGGTGATAGTGGTTTTGTGCAATGCACGCTTAGCTAGTTTCAGGAATTAATATTTGTAATCTTGAGCCTCGGAGTTGGTGGTTTAATGAATACCCCACCCCGTTAACTCCATGTGCGTGTGTAGAATCACAAAGTTAGTACCTCGTTGAGAAGAAAACAACCCTCGAGATTATCACGTTCTATAATACAAAAACTTGTGTGTCTTCTTTCACTTTTTTAACTTTCTTATTATTCCTGTGTTATTAAGTGCCAGTATGGTACTTTATGAGATTGTGTGGGGGACGAAAAATGTCTGTCCGTCTGTCTGTCTGTCTGTCCGTCCGTCCGTGTGTCTGTACGCGCTCTAACTCAAATACGCTTTTTCGGATTTTCATGAAACTTGGAAAACACATTTATAATGTCAATGGGAAGAACCCTATTGATATTGAACCAAATCGGTTCACCGGTACCGGAGTAATGCCCAATTTAGTGCCTATTTTAATAGATTATGGCGCCTTTCTAATAGAAAGGCGCCATAATTCAAATACGCTGTATCGGATTTCCATTAAACTTGGTATACGCATTTATGACATCCATGAAAAGTACTCTGTTAAATTTGAACCTAATCTGTTGACCGGTACGGGAGTAAAACCCAATTTAGTGTATATTTTAAAGGCGCAATAGCTCAAATACGCCTTATCGGATATTTATGAAACTTCGTATACGCATTTATACTATCCATGGAAAGACGTCTGTTGATGTTCAACCAAATCGGTTGGCCAGTACCGGAATAATGCCCAATTTATTGCCTTTTATGTTAATATATGAGAAGTCGCGATAACTCATATATGCTTTATTGGATTTTCCTGAAACTTTGTATACCCATTTATAATGTACATGGGAAGACGTCTACCGATATTGGACCAAATCGGTAGACCGGTACCGGAGTAAAACCCAATTTAGTGTCTATTTTAAAAACGCGGTAACTCAAATACGCTTTACCGGATTTTTATGGAATTTGGTATACACATTTATAGTGTTCATGGGAAGAGGTCTACTGATACTGGATGAAATCGGTTCACCTGTTTCGGAGTAATGCTCAATTCGGTGCCTATTTTATAATATACGTATTCGAAAGAATTTATATAAAAAAAAAGCAAATCCTTTATCATGACAACATAGTCAATTGTTTTACTGTGATATTTTACGGCTTTGGAAATTAAAATAGAGATAGCTATGACCAAAAACACTATTGTTTTACATGCGCTTATAACTTACAACTAGACCGTTAAACTGACCCAGGTGACCGAGATGGTAACGTTTTGGCCTCACGTTATGGAGTTCCATTGTTCAAATCCCGAAAGCAGCCAATTTCACTTTCTTTTTCGTATTTTTATGTGAGTGTGCGATTGTCAAGATATCAAAAATCTGTACAGTTCAGCTGATGCTGGAAGATTTTAATCTGATTAAAAAGAAAACTAGACCTTTGTTCTTCCCTAAGCCCTGCTTAATGAATAAATCTGGAGCTTAACTTGTAAATCAATTAAAAAAACATATTCTGCATATCATAATTGCAGTCATAACTGATTAAAAAAAACATACTGGCACTTTTTTACATCAGTTTACCTGATTTTATTATTTTTAGTACACGTTCATTTTTGCACTTCTTGTTCGTTCAAGCCTTTAAGATTATTACGAAAAGAGATATCCGCATTAAAACGTCGAATTTAAACTTATAAAAAGACTGTATCGAAGTTGTAAATGCTTTCAGCTAATTAGGGCAGAATAACCAGTGTTTGGAGTTTTTTTGTTACATATATTATTACATTTCATTATTTACATTATTTCAACATTAGTACAGGTAACAACAAAAACCAGGAGAAAAGACTATTTCTAATTTAGCATAAAAAAAGAATGTAAGTGCCTAGATGAGCAAAGCTCGTGTTTAGGGGTATAATAGATAAATATAAATATAATTATATATCAATGCACAGTATACTAGAAACGAAAATTATAAATGTACGAGTACAATGTATATAAAATAATTTTGCATCATTAACCAGTGGTTTATATAGAAATTACAAAAAACAGAAAAAAATATAGAAATAAATTGGGTTGAAACATTGAAAAACAAAACAAAATTAAGTTGTGCTTTAATATTATATAATATATTTCTTTATTAAGTGCCAGTATGGTACTTTATGAGATTGTGTGGTGGACGAAAAAAATGTCTGTCCGTCTGTCTGTCCGTCTGTCTGTCCGTGTGTCTGTACGCACCATAACTCAAATACGCTTTTTCGGATTTTCATGAAACTTGGAAAACACATTTATAATGTCCATGGGAAGAACCCTATTGATATTGAACCAAATCGGTTCACCGGTATCGGAGTAAAGCCGAATTTAGTGCCTATTTTAATAAATTATGGTGCCTTTCTAATAGAAAGGCGCCATCACTCAAATACGCTGTATCGGATTTCCATGAAACTTGGTATACCCATTTATGACGTCCATGAGAAGTGCCCTATTCAATTTGAACCTAATCTGTTGACCGGTACCGGAGAAAACCCCAATTTAGTGTCTACTTTAAAGGCGCAATAACTCAAATACGCTTTATCGGATATTTATGAAACTTCGTATACGCATTTATAATGTCCATGGGAAGACGTTTATTGATATTGGACCAAATCGGTTGGCCAGTGTTAATGCCCAATTTAGTGTTTTTATGTTAATATATAAGAAGTCGCGATAACTCAAATATGCTTTATTGGATTTTCATGAAATTTTGTATACCCATTTATAATGTACGTGGAAAGACGTCTACTGATATTGGACCAAATCGGTAGACCGGTACCGGAGTAAAACCCAATTTAGTGTATATTTTAAAGACGCGGTAACTCAAATACGCTTTACCGGATTTTTATGAAACTTGGTATACACATTTATAATGTCCATGGGAAGACGTCTATTCATAATGGATAAAATCGGTTGACCTGTTTCGGAGTAATGCTGAATTTAGTGCCTATTTTATGGTAATATACGTATTCGAAAGAATTTATTAAAACAAATGAAAATCAGTTATCTTGACAACATAGCCTATTGCTTTACTGTGATCTTATGAGGCCTTGGAAATTAAAATACAGGTAGCTATGACAAAAAACATATTGATTTACATGCGCTTATCCAACTAGACCGTTAAAATGACCCAGGTGGCCGAGATGGTAGACCTTTCTTCTTCCGTAATCCCTGCTTAATGAATAAATCTGGAGCTTAACTTGGAAATCAATTTAAAAAAAACATATTCTGCATATCATAATTGCAGTCATAACTAATTAAACAAAAACATACTGGCACTTTGTTACATCAGTTTACCTGATTTTATTATATCTCCAAATCTTATGAACCCTATTTTGTCAGAAAAGGCATGTTAGGGTTATAGCTTATACAGCAATATATACAGTAAAGTACAGAATATGAATTACATATGGTTGTAAATATATGTTAGATACTGCATAAAATGATCATAATAATATTGCTTCGTGAAAATTTTTTGACACATGGAAATTTCGTCACAATCTTCAAAAACCAAATTTAACTGGAGTATTTTTTGTTTCGAACATAGGACAATAAAACAAAACATATTTTACACTTAGTATTGATTCCTGACACAATTATAACCACTATCTGAAATAATACGAAATCGTAAAAAATAACTCCCAAATTTTCCATGACCCGTCATAAATTAGCCTATGTTAAAATAAAATTTGGTATAAATATTTTAAGATTTAGCCGAAAGTGCACTGTAGGGAAGAAAAGTTCTTTAGTGAAGGCGCCATTTGTACTTTTTATCCAAATGCCATTCCAACAATTATAGATGTAATGCAACATTTTGTTTTTAACGTAAGATATGGGGCTCTTGAAATATGAATAACGTAGACCGAAGATGCTGCTGATTTATGCATTATTATTATTATTATGCTCTATTATTATTCACTAATACTGTTATATTTTAATCGTGAATTTATAAGAAAAGTGAAGAGTTCATATACGGTACTACATATGACTTGAATGTCATTTACCTGTATTGAGAATTTTCTTGAATTTATAAAGACTACTTACATGGATATTTCATATTATACACTGTATTACAATAATTATTGCAATATGCCAATGTTATAATTTAATATGTCAATTTATCTAACAACCTCGACGTTTTAGCAAAAAATTCAGCAATCAATTTACCTAATGTACCGTCTGTCGTTAGATAAAAATAATTCTTCTATCGTGAAAATATGTATTCATGAACCACAGAATTGTGTCTCTGTTTGACATTGCATGAGGATATTTTACGAGAAAATTTTTTCTGACTCTGGCATTCGAGCCCATGACCTACTGCTTTATGTCCCGCTGCTCTACCAACTTAGATACCCAAACTTAGTGTTCTAGCACGAGATGGAATCTGTCTCGTATGACTGATTACCGTTTATTGGCCCACATCACTGAAAGATATTTACGTCATATAGGCCTACAGTATCACACTAATTAGTGATTTTTTGGTTGGGTTTCCACTATTACTGTACAGTAACATTCAAGATGGAAATACGTATTTATGAACCACAGAATGCTGTCTCTGTTAAACATTACATGAAAATATTTTAGCAGAAAAATTCCTCTCCCACTGGGACTCCATTTGTAGAGAAGCGAAACGGAAAAGCTAAAATATTCTTATTCTATCGTGTTAAGTTATTGGTACGTTGTTACGTTATGTTGGTACATTAACTTTTGGAAGTAAGGGATAGTTCATAGCTATCTGAAATGTTTTCATCTAACTTTGCAGACATTAAAGGCAGTAGACATAAAACCTAGAATTCCTGTATTTCATATTTCGTATTTATTTATCCAGATTGACCACAGTTATGTGGTATAGGATTCATCATTTTTGGGTACAAAAATATACATGTTCATAACTTAAACTATTAAGGTACAATGTTACAAAAATACATACAATACAAAGAGATTCAGGATTAATAAAACATTACAATACTATAAAAACAATGAATTAAAAAATTCAATGTCTGAAGTAGGCCAAATAGCAGGTTCTGAAAGATTATTTAAAGTTTTTGGCTGTCTCACAAAATTCTTCATTATTGTAGAAACACATTGGTTTTAAATTCCTCAATACTAGGCCTTTAAACTGCTTAAAAGTTAAATTTCTAGTAGCAACTGGAAGAGAATTAAACATTTTCACTGACATGTACCTAAAATTATGTTTGGTTGTTGCAAATAAGCATTGATCCTGTAAAATGTTATTGCTATTATACCAACTTATTTACATTTATATAAGCATTATTTTGTTTTCTGGCTTCGTAATATTTTTTTATAATAGCATTTTGTATAATCTGGAGCAATTTATCTGCAGTGAGATGAGCTAATTCTAGATGCTATGACACATGACAGGAATAGGGTAGGCTACCGAAAAAATAAAAACCCTACATATATGCACAATCTGATTGGACTGTGGCCAAAGAGGAAAGGCACCAGTATAAGTTATAGCTGGGATATAATTATTTATACGTGACAACCACAATGTTATATCGGTGTGTCTTTTGAACTTCAAGTGGAGCTGGCATCCGTATGCAAAGGCGTAATTTGTTACTGCCAATTGATAAGCCTCCTGTAAATGCATTGTTCGCAGTTATGCCCTTTTCCATTAAAATAAAGAGAAATAAACGGTGAAAAAATATGTTGCACAAACTTTCTCGCACATAAGTGTTAAAGGCTAGCACAGAAAAAGTAAATTATAGAGACAAATTTTATTTATTACATTTTCATAAAACTAACAAGTATCTAGAGCGGAAAGCATCAGGGTCGATCTGTATATTCAGTGTTTTTACCGTGAATTAATAACAATAATAATATTAATAATAACATGGGGTTTGCATGGTTTCCTCAATCTCAAAAGCAAAATGCACGAAACATTGAGATATGCTGCATGAATGAGTTATTACAAGAGCGTACTGGTAAATTTGGGTGGCCACGAGGTTTGATTTGAACCCAGGACCTCTTCCCTATTACCTTATACCACCTCGCTCTAATTGATTTTGATGTGTTCATTACGACTGTGGTAACCTTAATCTCTACATATATAAGAGGCTTTGTTCTGACTGACAAAAAAAAAAAAACTAAATTTCACAACAATAATTAGATTATAGTATTCTTGTTACTATGTGCAACAAAAGAATATTCATATTTTAATCAAAATGTGTTCTGAAATTCCCAATTTAAGTCATGTTATTTTATTTTTATCTTGGTACCTATTAATTTTATAAAGAAACGTTTTTAACGAAAAAGCGTTCTTTTTCATTTTCTCTACAACTTCACTGTGGTAGGTTTTTATGTATCGCCTACTGTAATGGAGATAATGTAGAAAAATTTAAAATGGTTACGAGTAAAATACCCCCTATGTAATTTTTGCAGAGAAACGGATATTGCCATTTCATTAGTCAGATAAGAGTATTAAAAACGTTAGAGCCAATTTAAAAAAAAATCAAGATTTTTAAAAAGGTTTTCATGAAAAGTCCCCTTAATATTTCAGTTATAAAACCCAAATTCTGGGCGGTTCGATAAAATTTTGAAAAGTTCTTAGTTCAAAAAATGAAGTAAATACAATGAACCGTTTACCCGCTGTGCTTGTCCGCAGACAGACAGACGGACAGACGTCATTCCAAAAACACTTTTTCGGTTTCTAGGCATCGTGAAACATGCTTTCCCGGTGTTATCTCGAGTTCGATTTTTTGTCATACTTTCTCTATACTACGTATATGCTAGAAAGTAAAAGTGCATATAGGCCTACTCGTTTACGTTTGCGGCTTGTTTGCTTTTCATTTTCTGAATCGGCTGTAAATCGGCTTATTCTTTCCTTTATAGCAAAGCAAAGGGAATAATAAATTATTGTAATTTTCAAAATGATTGGTACTGCTTGCAAGAAACTAAATTACTTTAGTTACATAAGAAATCACACATTAATTACGACATTCTTCGTTTATCCCTTTTAGAGCTGAATTCTGTATTTTAATATAAGCATTCATCAAGAAAATCACGGGAGGGTTATAAGTTTAATATCACCTAGCAAAATTCAGTGAAGTAGGTGGTTTTCATAAACGACAACTTTATTAAATGGATAAACATCTTCATATTTTAAGATAAAGCATTATCTTTTAAGCATATATCTAAGCCTTTATAGAATTTAAGCGGCGACAAGGAGCAGATGGAAGCTTTGGGGGAAAATTGCCATCCGTACGGAACTTTAAGGAATAATAGTATGGGTATGTGTGCTTTGATGCTTCCAACTACCGCAGTATATTAGAGTGGCACGATGCGGTCTCGTATGGATATTTATGAGTGTCTGTTTCCTTCTGTATTCCAGATCTAGTATCCATAATCTGCATTATACATAGGCCTACATTCCATACCCCATATTTTCGCAAGAAAAAAGAGTTGCCATGGTTTATGCCTACATAAGCCTACAAACAATAACTCATTTGCGTAAAAATTTAAGTAATATTTTAGTACTAAATAAAGGAAAACCACTAAAATTCTCACTAGTGGAAGCCGAAACTGGGGCACTAACCAATGCTAACCAAACAAACTATATCACAGCTTGCATCCGCTACTCGGCTCCGAGTATGGTTATGTTTTTTATTTTTTTATTTTATTTATTATTTATTATTACTACATTTTATTACCTACATTATTTTACATTTAGTACAAGTAAAAACAAATAAAACCAACATTCCCCATATGAGCAAAGCTCGTATTTAGGGGGTATAGTAGATTAATATAAATCTAATTATATATCAATGCACAGTACACTACAAACGAAAACTTATAAATAAATTAGTACATTGTATACAAAAATCATTTTGCAGCATTAACCAGTGGTTTATATAGAATTTATTAAAACAAAATAGAAAAAATTGGGTTGAAGTATTGAAAGACCAAACAAAATTAAAGTTGTACTATTAATATTACATAATTTTTTTTTTATTTTCCTCTTGAAATGTTTAAAATTGTAATTTACATATTCAGGGTGCTCAGCAATAAAATTGTTATACAATTTCAAGCCATAGTTTTGATGTGAACAAGTATTTTTGTTATGTTCAAAATCCTATCTTATTTTACACGAAACATTTTCAGCAACTCTTGAGGAAATTGTTTCGTGTCTCCCCTCTCCGGTTCAATAAGAATGGAGTACATGTATCTTGGTTCTATAGCTCCGAGGTGTTGTAGGAATTGTTTACTGTATGTGATTGCTTTTATAACCGAGCTCACCGAGATAACGCAGAATCTTCACGTACTGAGTTCAGCCATTACGCCATGTTTGTGTTGAGTCAGGTGTTTTCAATTCCCCTTTGTCCCATACGGCGTTTAACGTACAAGACGTAAAGAATACAAGCATTTTCAGAGTACACGTTATTATTAGGGTAAGACATTTGATGATTTTGCATATTTTTTATATGAAGGTTAAAAGCTCGAATATATATAAACAAGCTTAAAAGGCCGGACGTCGCCCGGGTTTTGTATTTTGTAATTGGAAATTAACTTATTTCAATACAAGACCTGTACAACTTATACAATTTTTGTAGTTGTAGTTTATTTGTAATTTAGCTAACAAGGGAATGTAAAGTATTATGGTTACTTTAAAGTTACCTAATTTAATTGGTTCCTGAGCATATTTTAAACATTTTAGAGTATATCTGCATGCATATTTATTTTGATAGAGCGTCAACTCCCGGGCCTTGGTTATAATCTGTTAAGGTAGTATATGAACACCTTTCGGCATGATATTTTTATTTTTAAGCATCTGGGGTTTCAATTTATATATATATATAGTTTTTTTGTTTATTTCAGATTTTAAATTGTTGCATAGATTTATATAAACAGAAAACTTTTTGAAGTGAAACTTCTTTAGCCGCGGTAGGGGTAAATCGAGAGCTTGTGTAACGCTCAAAACAGTCACGAAATTAGTGAGGTGTGACGGAACGGACTGCACAAAAAACAATCAACTCAATGATTAGGCTTATCCAAAATTTAAAATATCCACAATTTAAAAATTCCAAAATATAAAATTCCTAAAAATCCAAAATAAAAAAAAAATAAAGATAAAATTTTTAAAAAAATCCAAAATTAAAAATGTCCAAAAACCCAATATTACAAAGTCCAACAATCCAAAATTGAAAAAATCCAATAATCCAAAATTGAAAAAATCCAAAAATTAAAACGAGTTTCACTTCTGTCGCGTGGCGTTTCACGCACAATTTTTTTGTTCACATGATTATAAACAAAAATCTATAACACTGTAGAATATTCATATACTAAACATTTCTTAATATCAAGCATTAGAGAATATTTCAAGCTTCAAAATGACACCAAAATTTCCTTGATATGTTAATTTATAGAAGAATTGTGATGTTTGAAACAATTTAATACCAAGCGATTTCCTACTTACAATGAAACTGAGAAGAAAGCAAAACTTGTATCGAAACGCGTGGAAAACACATATCGGGATAAACACGATAATATGAAGTTCAGACAGTTCATTCTTACCCCAGCATTGCTCCACTTACTTACTAGTGTATTAGTGACAACTAATAGTCAATACGAGAACTTCTAGCAGAGAGGGAAGAATAAAAATACTGAAATAAATTTGATAGATAGCTAAGGGGCTTGGCAAAATGATTCTCCTTAGAAAAAGGGCTCTAACCAAGGAACTAGCAGCCAGAAAGTAAAAATTAATATACGAAATTAAAGAGAAAAGAACTGTCTATCTAAATATGTCTTTTTAAAAAAATGCAATTTTTCAGAAATCTTTTTGTTTCGTGGGTGTACATAACCTTAAGATCTGCTCGAAATATTGTCCATGCAAAGCTAGTGTCATAACCGAGAAAGCGCATCAAGTTTATGAACATAATCTTCCTATTGGATAACATGCTTGGAATTACTTGCTGAAGTGTTTCACAGATGTGATTTATGCACTAATATCATGCGTCAAGTTACAATTTATAGCTCGGTATGTAGAAGTTTGCGAAGGAACGCAATCCTGCTTTCATCTTGCTTCCTGGGGGTGTGTATAACATGCAATATGATAATGGGAAGACATACTGCGCTTAGAATATTACGGTATAGAGTTTATTCCCAGCATGCAGAGGAGATATGGCATATGTGGGTGGGGAGGTACTGCAAAAACTACTATTGAGCCACTGATCATATTACAAAAACGTATAATTAAAATATGCCTGAATAAACGAATTGATTATCCCACTAACCGGATATATAACGAATTTAAAGTATTAAATATTGAGCAAATTTATAAACACACTATATTGAATTTCTACCATAAAAATCGAAAAAAATATCAAAAGCATCCTCATAATTACACTACAAGACGCAATCAAATACCTACTCTAATTGAACCTAAATGTTTCACATCGGCAGGGCTATTACACAGCTCGAACTCTGGTCCACGGCTATACAACTCGATAATGAAACTTCACCCTGAATTAGCCATGTACAAGGATTTCATTTTCAAATCCAGAATTAAAAAAATAATATAAGACACATTAATATTAACCACATTTCACACTTTCCCTTTTGTAATGATTTATATGCTCTTCTTTCCTTTTTCTGAATAGTACTAGTATCACTATATTTTATTGTATTTTTAGTTTAAATTGATTGTATTGTACCTGTATTCATTACATGTTATTTGTATTTTGTATTTGTATTTTTATTTTTAACTGATGTAATTTAAAAGGAACTAACCCCAAACACGAGCTTTGCTCCTTTGGGGTAACTTATGTAACTCTTTCTGTATTAATTTAAAAGAGTAAATAAATATATAAATATATAAGATAGCATGTCAATTTAATATTCCCACTGCACATTAACCTCACAATACCATTAGGGATAACCATATTAATAAGTATAAATTTTAATACTACTAATAATAATTTATTTTTCTCGTATCATTATTTATCTATTTATTTCATATGAACAATCTTATTGTTTTTGCCTAAACCTTAATATGTGTGCTTTTGAAATAATGTTTACAATATAATTTTAGTATGACTGAACTTACCTCAAACACGAGCTATGCTCATGCGGGGTAAATACTACTCTTTTGTAATTGTGTTTGTATTATTTATATTTGTTTTTGTAATAATTTGTATTTTTGTAATTTGTAATAATTAGATTATAAACATTATAATTTATCGTCAAAAATAAAATGTTGCATAACTTAAAACAATATTATTATAGACAATATGGCTAGAAAGATTTCATTTTAACCCTATCTTTATTAAGTGCCAGTATGGTACTTTATGAGATTGTGTGGTGGACGAAAAAATGTCTGTCCGTCTGTCTGTCCGTCTGTCCGTGTGTCTGTACGCACCATAACTCAAATACGCTTTTTCGGATTTTCATGAAACTTGGAAAACACATTTATAATGTCCATGGGAAGAACCCTATTGATATTGAACCAAATCGGTTCACCGGTACCGGAGTAATGCCCAATTTAGTGCCTATTTTAATAGATTATTATTATTAGAAAGGCGCCATCACTCAAATACGCTGTAGCGGATTTCCATGAAACTTGGTATACCCATTTATGACGTCCATGAGAAGTGCCCTATTGAATTTGAACCTAATCTGTTGACCGGTACCGGAGTAAAACCCAATTTAGTGTCTACTTTAAAGGCGCAATAACTCAAATACGCTTTATCGGATATTTATGAAACTTCGTATACGCATTTATAATGTCCATGGGAAGACGTTTATTGATATTGGACCAAATCGGTTGGCCAGTACCGGAATAATGCCCAATTTAGTGTTTTTATGTTAATATATAAGAAGTCGCGATAACTCAAATATGCTTTATTGGATTTTCCTGAAATTTTGTATACCCATTTATAATGTACGTGGAAAGACGTCTACTGATATTGGACCAAATCGGTAGACCGGTACCGGAGTAAAACCCAATTTACTGTATATTTTAAAGACGCGGTAACTAAAATACGCTTTACCGGATTTTTATGAAACTTGGTATACACATTTATAATGTCCATGGGAAGACATCTATTCATAATGGATAAAATCGGTTGACCTGTTTCGGAGTAATGCTCAATTTAGTGCCTATTTTATGGTAATATACGTATTCGAAAGAATTTATAAAAAAAAATGAAAATCAGCTATCTTGACAACATAGCCTATTGTTTTACTGTGATCTTGTAAGGCCTTGGAAATTAAAATACAGGTAGTTATGACAAAAAACATATTGATTTACATGCGCTTATCCAACTAGACCGTTAAAATGACCCAGGTGGCCGAGATGGTAGACCTTTCTTCTTCCGTAAGCCCTGCTTAATGAATAAATCTGGAGCTTAACTTGGAAATCAATTTTAAAAAAAACATATTCTGCATATCATAATTGCAGTCATAGCTGATTAAACCAAAACATACTGGCACTTTGTTACATCAGTTTACCTGATTTTATTTATTTGTTTATTCATTCATTTAACTTCGCGGAATTAAGGCCCTAAGGATTTTTACCATTCAGAGGAAAACACACGAATTACAAGAATTTTAGAACTTAATTATATAATAGGTATACAATTGATCTAAAACGTAAAAGAAAAAAACTAGATCATGTATGAAATCAAAATAAGTGAATACAATATTGACAATTAGTGTCCACCGATGTGGCGCAGGGGTTGCGTTCCCTCCTATGAAGCAGCGGGCCTGGGTTCAATTCCTGGTCGGAACAAGTTATTTAGGGTATTTTTTCGGAATTCTTTCTGGGACGAATGTCGGGTAACTTTAGGCCCTCGTGGTCTTCGAATATCATTTGACCGTCATTGTCATCTTCGTCCCATTCGCGCCTTGTTCAGAGTGAGTATGTGAGCAAATAGGCCTAAAGTCTGACCGTTCTAAGAAGGAAACCTGAAGTAAACAAAAACCAATACATCTGTCTAGCACATTACTCGTATGACCTAAGAGTGAGACAGATATACTGGTTTTTGTTTACTTCAGGGTCCTTTCTTAGCTCGTCTCGGGTATAGTGTGTCTAGTTCTATGTGTTCGTGTTCTCCCGGAGATGGCCCCGACATTGGGATGATCACACATCCGGGGAAGCCGGCCATGTCCTTGTCTGTTGTGATCCATAGAAATCCCTCCCCGACAAGTCGCGATCCTATAAGCCCTGACGGCGTGGGCCGCATGAACATTCCTACAAGGGGGAGTTAAATTCAGATAAGTTAAAGAAGAAAAAAGAAGAATAAAACCGTGAGTGCAAAAAATGCCAATAGGTATACTTTTTTATATCACTCTTCACCAGCTAATTTTTTCTATAATACTAATTTGAATAAATTGCTCTTTTACTGTGATATCGTTATGGCAGCTCCTTAGGTAGCCAGGCAACGAATCCAGAAACGAATAGCTGTTGCTGTAAAGGAATACGAATAGGGTGAAGTTGTGTGCAGAGGCATGGATAGTAAGGGATCAAGATAAGAGAGTGTACCGAAGTTATGGTATGAAAACGACTGGGTAACTACCGTAGATGTTGACTCTAACTAAATATATTTCACGTTTATAATAAGGTACATCATTCAAAATGTGAGGGTTCAGCTAAGGGACACAATAGATGAAAACCCCCTCTTAATTACTGCCACAATTAGCAGCTGAAAGCTGGTCAACTCACTTGCTAATGAATGCCTTGACCGGAAACATTTACCTCAGGTTTACCAAGTTTCTATTCTATAGAATCTGTGTCGTCAGAACTCCTTGGTGTTACGTTGCTAAGACTCTTCCCTTCTCGAAGTTTCAGGTGATATTAACGGTTGACCGTACTTTAAGTCTTCGACGTCACTTAGCATAAGGATTGCACAAAATAAACTTTCTAATTCCCAGGTTGGGAGCAAAGTTGTAGTTAGAAGTCATAAGAGCAGATCCTGTATCCAAGAGATCTTTTATACCAAGGCTTTTCTCCTTTTGCTTGTTTGCCACTCAAAGGCTAAACGCGATCAAAACTTAGAGCTCTCTAAGATAAAGAGCTTTTCCAAACTTAGCACAACATTTACTTGTGAAATGGGAGGTAGGAAGTTAGCAAAACTCTTTGAAAGCAGTTCTGTATTTCTTATAGAAACGATGCTAAAGTACTCACACTACGTAGTTATATCATCCTATTTAGGCTACCAGTTCTTCTTTGCTTTTTTACTCTAAAGTGACATCTCAATTTTCTCTACTATTTGAATATTTCACAATTTTCCCTGTGATGCAATTCGTTATTTCGTGGTTTTACATTAAGCTTCAAGGACCATAATAGACAGCTTTTAAATTACCAAGACAGAGAGTAGGAAAGTTCAAATGTACGGTACACATTATAAGAGATAATGTAACGAATGCTTTCAAAATACCGAATAATTGACGAGACATTTATGCAATAAAACTCAAAAGGACAAGGTGGTCCAGAGAAAAATGTAACCGAAAATGTGTGTAAGTTATTTTATTTGAATACTTTATGTTGCTATAGTAAGTGGTCGTTGCGCTACAAACCGAAAGGCTGCGGGTTCTATTCCCGATGAGGTCGTTGAGATTTTTCAATTGGCCTCATCCTTCTGGTAGCACTATAGCCTCTAACAGAAATGAGTACCAGGAGCAATCCTGGGGGTAAAGGCGGCCGGTGCGTAAGGCTGACAACCTTACCACTTTCATGTGCCGAATGTCCAAAAATCTGGGAGCCTCAACCTCCTGGAACCCTCTAGGCCTCCATGGCCTGTATAGGGATCGCTTTACTTTATGGTAAGTGGTAACGGAATCAGCTATATCGCAGTGCAGAATGTGCCTGCACTGTGTGGGACATTATTTTCGCAGCTATGGTAATGGAAGGAATATAGGACCGTCGTGGGAAATTGTGTCCACCCATTGGAGAATCGTTTTTGACTGTGGTAGTTTTTAACTCACGTTCAAAACCCTCCATCACAATTTTCCATGACAGCCCAGGATTATTCCAACATATTAGCTGCGAAAATATAAAAAATATATATATATATATAATATTACGTTCTGACAATCTGCACTTAAGTCATACTCATTTCGTTTAATCTTGATACCTTTTATTTTACAAAGAAATGAATATTACAAAAATGTTTATTTTAATTTTCTCTACAACTTTACTGTGCTAAGTTTTCATGTATCACCTACTGTAATGGAGATAGCCTAGAACAGTAAAAAGTGGACACAAGTAAACTACCATCTAAGTATTTTTTTACAATAAAAGGAATATAGCCATTCTCTTAGTCATATATGAATGTTTTAATATGTACATTTTTATATGAAATTGTAAAAACCATTCATGAAAAGTCCCATAGTATTTAAGATATCCAAATTATTTCCGGTTCGATGATTTTCAAAAATAAAAGTAAATACAATGAACCGTTTACCCGCTACTCTTGTCGACAGAAAACAGATGGAATTCAGACAAACAGACATAAGTCATTCTAAAACATATTTTTTCGGTTTGTAGGCACCATAAAACACCTTTTCCCGGTGTTATCTCGATTTCGATTTCCTGTCGCGATCACAATGCTTTCTAATACGTAAGTCTATAGCCTATGCGAGAAAGTAAAAGACAGGGTGGTAGCCTGATTGTTCGCCGATAAGAGGCCATGATATCAAAATACCAGCACTGTGTTAGAATGACTTGAAACTATCCCTACGGGTTATAGTTCAAACCAAAAGAGCTCGTAAAATAGTCTATGCAACAAACAACATTTTTAGTCTCCACTAGAAAAGTTCAGATTTCTCGAACTTAGCATCAAACGAATTATAACATTTGGGTTCCTTCCCACCAAGGGGCTGGAAATCATGGCATGGAATCAACAAAAATAAGCGGAATAGGGTATTTACCTACAACAGACTTACTTCCAATCTCGATTAATGGTTTTTCCCCTCTAGACATATATCACTTCACTTTCTGTTAAACTGTAACTCTTGTAAAACAATTTACCATCGTCTTGAAGCAAAATTGCACCTCCATTATTCTTCTCAGGAGACAAGATATATCGACTTTAGCAAGTACAGGAATCCAGAAAGGTCATGTTCAGCACTCAAGGGTTCAAAATTGGTGTCATTATGTCATTAGCAATTCCTGCTTACAGGAGTTAAATGCAGGCGACAACTCTTCACGCAAGTTTTTTTTTTTTCGTATTTCATTTCTATGCCCCAAATTTCCCTGCATTTCTTTTTCCCTCTACATAACTTATCCTCCTTCTTCACGTCCTTATTTTCCTCCGCCTTCTCCTCCATTGCCTCTGCTTCCGCTGAATTTCATTGGTGTCGTCTAGTTCTAACAAATGCTTGAATTCTTATAATTTTGTTTATTTTCTCATGTTTATCTCTTTCTTCCAATTCCATCTACTTCTTATTGTTTACATTCTCGTATTCCTATTCTTTTTTCATTCTTCGCCTACCAGTTTAGCCGCACCTTACAATCTAAATCTCTAAATCTTAGTGCTTATCTTCTTTTCATCATCTTCATATTTTTTTCTTGCTATTCTTCTGCCACTATTTCTTTTTAATCTTCATCGCCATCTTATTAATCATCTTCGTCATCATCATCTTATTCTCCTCTTCTACCACCTACTCCTCGTAATTTTTCACCTTCTTCATTCCACATAGTCCATCTGTTCTTTTCTCCCTTTTTCTTCTTTCATAGTTCTTCTTTGCCTTCCTATTCGCATCCTCCTCTTCCTTCTTCTGGCTTTCTGCTATAACATTTCCTGTTATTCTTATCTGAACTCTACCGATTGATTTTAGTAGTAGGCCTTTGACATGCCTATTTAGTTTTTTAGTTCTTTCTCTAATAGTTCTTGCTTCTCTTCTTATATTCGTATCATTCTACTGTATAATCTCTAACCCAGCCTACCACTTTGTTTCCCTTTCATGATCTTGAGGAACTGTGTTGAAGTTCCTTAGTAATCTCTATCAGTATCCCTCATGAAAAAAATTTTATACTTGATAAATCTATCAAAGTTCGATGGCTGATCTTCTAGCACCATGAGCTGAATTTACATAATGTGACTGGATACAAACGAATAAGATGTATTACTTAAGATTAGTATTTTTTAAAATTAAAAAATTGAAGAAGAGCAACCGCTTTGGTATGTCCCGGGACTGCTGGATCCAGCCACCTTTCAATGAAAGAGGCCCTTGCCACGTAGGGAGGTTTCTAGGCTAATTCTAAGTTCTAAGTATCCGTTGAAGCTCGTCAAAAGTTTAGTAGTTTCTAACTAAATTGTTATATTTAGTAGAACGCTACCTATTTGCAATATTGGCAGTTCATTTAGTCCTCCATTGGTTGAGTTACATTGAAAATGAATTTATTGAGTTGAAGAAACTTAAGACGAAATTAAAACATTTCATCAAAATTAGCTACTAAATACCTTAGTTCGTTTCCAAGTGATTCATGTGCCCCCCGGGTGTTTCAAAATAAGTGTGACTAAATTAACATGGTTGAATAAGTTCTTAAAACTCTGAAAGTAAATCTCTTCGGCCTAGAATAAGCTAACAGAAGTAAATTTATTTCTCCAAGTAGCATGTCAGTTCCATTATTGCATAGGCTATGTTTATTTTAGTACCTGATATTCTTCGCTTTCGGAGCCTGCTTCACTATATTTCCGGCCTACACAACTTCTCCTCTTCTATTCCTCGTCATTTTTCATCTTCTTCGTCCGATACTGTCTACCTGTTCAATTCTCTCTTTCTTCTTTCATAGTTATTCTTCTGTTCATTTCTCTCTTTCTTCTTTCATAGTTCTTCTTTGCCTTCATATTTGCATCCTCCTCTTCCTTCTTCCGGCTTTCTGTAATAAAATTTCCTGTTATTTTTAACTGAACTGTACCGATTGATTTTAGTAATATTCCTTTGACAAGTCCAAACTCAACTTTTACTTTCCAACCGTAGGAAATATCACTATGGCAGTATCCAACAATTTTTTTAATTTATCCTCATCCAGAATATAATAAAACTCTTGCAAAGTGCAATCCCTATGCTCGATTCGATAGATTTCTGAACACTGAAGATCAGTTACTTCCATTTGGAGCCCAAATTTTCTGCTTCAAAAGAAAATGGATCAAGAATGTGGGCTTCGGCTAAGTGAAAAAGTAAAATACAGGTGTTAATGAATAACACCGAGATATTTTTACCTGTGTATAGAGGGGACAGACAAACATATTTATTAGGAGATTTTGCTCTATGACATAAAATGTATATGCTACAGGGCATTAAAGTCATTACAATGTGGTGCTCATAAGTCAATAATGAAGCGAAATAGGGTTAAAATTTTCATTAAATTGACTTCATGCCTTCTTAATGATCGATAAAAACCTAATTCTTAATCAATCATCAACAGCTATATCATAATTTAGAGTTTCCAAAATCTGCAAAATTGACAGACTACTCACATGACTGGCCACCACTGGATTAGTTCTTTTATTCATAACTCCAGTATTAACAGCGAAGTTCCTTTATTTTGAATTTTTTCCAATTTTAAAAGTTAGTGGCGGCCATGCCTGAGAGATTTTATGCTGTAACAGGAAGAATTGAATCCATAGAGCAAAAATCACCTAGTAAAAGTTGCTTGTCTATGTCCCCTCTATATACATCAAATGTTTCGGTATTATTCATTAACACTCTGTATAAAATTTCCCCAAATGATCAAGGCAGATGGCTCAAAATAAATGGCATTGCGGGTCGCATTGGACCCGCGGGCCGTAAGTTGTACAGGTCTGCTGTATATAGAATCAACTTAAATGCTGTCACGGGATCGTTTTCTTAACTTCCTAAGTTTTCTAAGGAAGGGGAATATATGTTTCAATTGCTGCTAACGACCTTAACGATTCTATTACCACTCGGCGTTTTAATGATCAATGAAAGCAGGAGAGTAGAAATGTAACTTCTGATTATGGAAGTCAATCGAGGGTGGGTGATGTAATTGGGTTCTACAGTCTAATTGCAGGATTTAATCTCTCACACATTCAAACTCACCTCTCCTTCTCTTTCTCTTTCCCCTTCCCCTTCCCCTTTTTACCTCCATCAAACTACGTTTCTACTCATCCATCCTCCAAAGCATTCTTTAGCATACACAAACACACACTTATTGTAGGGTTAGGATGCTTATGATATGTCATATTTTTATCCTGACCGCCATTCTCGCCACAAACACAAATTAAACATGAATTGCATATTTGTCATCTTAATCGCACCATCTTTATTTTACATATAAAGTTATATTTTGGTAATTTTTATGGGTTTGGTCATATTTTGGTTGTATTTGTAAAATAACTTCATATTTCAGTTATAAATTCTGTAAACGAGCGCATTTTTACAGTATATGCACTAAATGGTTGAGTTAATTATAGACACGAATATTTTGGTGTAACTGAAATGTGAAAGAACACTAAAAAGTGCAGTTGTTGTTAACAACTTCCAATAGGTAAATTTTAAAAAGATTTTCAGTTCACATTTCCAGTCATATTTGGAAACATTAACAAATTAGAAGTTCCTTACAAGTAAAACTGTAAATCACCTGTAAAATTGTTAAAATGTGATTATCTGATTTAATTCATGTGATGTGGTAATTTAGTGTCATTAAAAGTTTTAATTTGGAGCATTTATTTTTTTATATAGGCCTATGTTCTTTTATGAAATCATATTTAGGATTTTTTGATCATATTTAATAATTTTTAAGGGCATATTTGCAGTCATGTTTTGCACTTTTGTAGGTCATAAACATCCGACCCTACTTATAATTATATACCGTGTCCCTAAAGCCCAGTAACACGTATAGACTATAGTAGGCCTATGTCTTTAATGTGATATATACGTGTTAAGAACTACACCACAATATTTTCCCTGCATATGGAGGGTACATACGTAAGCAAATTTTAGTAGGCGATTTTTGCTCTATGATGTGATATTTTAAAAAAATTATGTTTTTGTAGACTCAACTTCAAATTCACAACATACTCTCATACAAAATAGCAAATTCACAACACATAATTTTTCTAAGACTTGCATCATGAGAAACGTTCAGAATAACACAATACATTACAAATAATAAATAGCCTACTGTCAAGGGAGCAATTTTCTGATGTAAAATGTGTATGCTACAGGGCATTAAAGTCGTCACAATTTGTGCTCATACGCTTTCTTAGTGATCCGTAAAAACCTTATTCTTAATCATTCATTAAGAGCTATTTCATAATTTAGAACTTTCATAATCTGAAAAATTTACAGACTAACCAAATGGAAGCCCATCACTTCATTAGCTTTTATTCATAGTAGGCCTATAACTCTGTTAACAACGAAGTTCCGTTTGTGTTCTTTTCTTGATGTTGAAGATATCGATCGTCATTTTTTCATAGTAGGTCCGACCACTACATCAAATTCACTGTTCCTTTTTTAGTATTATTTCAAATGTTAGAAGTCAGTGGCGGGTATACCCTTGGGAGATTTCAAGTTATTATAGGAAAAATTTATTCCATACAGCCTAAATCTCAACAAAAGTTGCTTATCTATATCCTCTCTATATACAGGGAAAATATTGCGGTGTTGTTTATTAACACCCTGTATATATGCCTATCACATTAAAGAGATCAAATGGTTTTGTTTTCAATGTATGATTTCACTAGCACTACCTTTTTGTAGCATTGAGTAGCATTCTGTGTAGATTTTCCAGCAGCATCCACTTACTGAAAGCTCTATTAAATATTTAAATCTTTCCTGACTGACATATGTCGACTTTCTACCACACCGGCAGAGTTCGAACCGCTGTTCGATCCATGTACAATTTATGCACAAAGAGGTTCCTCTAGTTTCTCATAGCCACACTTTACTCTATTATTTATGCATAATTCTTCATGCTGTATGGAATTTGCTAGATGCCATACGAACCTGCGATTCTTCACAGTCGTGGCCGTTATAATGTTACATTTCCTAGCTGTTCGATGATAACACAAGTCAACAGCCAAAATGTATTCGAGATAAAATTAACCATACATTACCAATTTGGGGTCGCTAAACACGAAAATGACATCCATTTTTGTCTATTAGTTCTCATTTCTAAAATACACAGGTCAGATTGTTTTACTAAAAACAGGATTTTAGCCGAGTAACTTTGTTTGAAACAGACTGTACCGGAAATTTAAGGGTAAATTCATGGCTCTAGCAGATACGTCCAACCCTCAAACTGATATTCCTTTATAAATTCAGTTCAGTTCTTGCTTTGTGAGTGAGAAAACTGTCTATCAGTGTGCTTTGAAATAGTTAAAATAGGGAGTTGTTTAATTGTTATTGTGAGTGATTATAATTGTAATTATAAAATAACAAATATCCATATATATTATCCTTTCTGTAATAGAATTGGCATGAAAGGCACAGAATGCCGCGTAAGTGTGTTAACAACACAAATAACTTTTGTTTTATCTGTGGAGTCGTAACTTTTAAATCGCAAAAGGTATGGTTAACTCCTGTTGTTAAAAAGGCTTATCTTCTTTATTTTGGTTGCAAGGTTGGTGATCAGGACAAATGGTTTGCACCCCATATTTGTTGTTGTACTTGTTCCACAAACCTACGCGAGTGGGTAAATGGAAACGGGCGATATATGAATTTTGCTATACCAATGGAAACAGGGTTATACGAAATATTGTTGCTTTTTATGTGAATGGGATAAACGTGCGAAGGACAAACACTATGCAACAAAGCAATGGCCTCTCAGACAAAACTTAGAACCAGGTATTAAAAACATTGTTTGCAGACCACTGGTTGACAAGACTGAAATAATATTACCTGTGTTGCACATTAATTTGGGACTAATGAAAAACTTTGTAAATGGTATGAATCAAAACGGAGAAGCATTTAGGTATCTCTCTCATAAATTTCGACGATTAAGTGAATCTAAAATCGGAGAGGGAATATTCATAGGTCCCCAAATAAGAAAACTAATGGCTCATGAACATTTTCATGAACTTCTAATAGGCAAGGAGAAAACTGCATGGGTAGCGTTCACTAGAGTTGTACTTAATTTCCTTGGCAACAAAAGGGCGTCTAATTACAGAACATTAGTGGACAATATGTTGATGGCTTATAATAGAATGGGGTGCAACATGTCTCTTCAAGATGCATTTCCTTCACTCTCACCTGGTCTTCTTCCCTAACAATCTTGGAGCAGTAAGCGACGAGCATGGTGAACGTTTCCACCAAGACGTCGCTACTCTAGAACGACGTTATCAGGGGAAATGGAACACGTTTATGATTGCCGACTACTGCTGGTCTGTAGTAAGAGATGCTCCTAAGATAAAGTACACTAGAGAAGCCAAAAGACCACGTTTATGAGGTATGTGACTAAAGACTACGTATATTTTCTTGCGCGAACAACAATGAAGGCTAAATAGCCGATATCTTCTAAACGAGAACTAATAAAAAAAATTACTGACATTTTCGAATTTAGGAGGCCAAATTACATAAGATTTGATACATTTCATTTCGGATACAAAAAACTTTTTAAATTTTGTTGACTTGTGTAATGTAACAGAATGCAACACAAGCATTTTACAAAAGTGTATATTATTGCTGACCGCCTGCGTGGTCTTGTGGTTAGCGTCGCTGACTACGGATCCGTCGGCCCGGGTTCGATCACCGGTACCTCCTTGGATTTTTCTGAGGTAGGGAGGTCTAGTACGGGTGCACTCAGCCTCGTGATTCAAATTGAGGAGCTACTTGATAGAGAAGTAGGGACTCCGGTCATGGAAACCACCATTAACCACCATTAATGACCACAAGCCCCCCAATCCTGCCATATGCCTTTAAATGTTAAATGTTAAATGTTGGATGCCTGTCGGAAAACACAGAGTGTATAGACATGGTAAAAGAAATAAAATTACATCAAGTCAGACACATCACAATTAAAAAATTCACTCATATCGTAAAATGACCTTGTAGTCAGCCAACCAGAGATCACAGATTTTAAATGATTACGCTTTAGCCTAAATAATCCAGCCGGCACTTTGTTTGGAATTTTTATGGACATGGCTTCACAATTTTTCATAGTTAGAGAAAGCCTGCAGGCAGGATAGTTCAATAAGTTTTGTTGCCTTGTTTCATAATTGTGTAGATCTCTTCTAGTGCTAAAAGCATTAATATTATCTCTAACATATAAAAGAGACTCAAGTATATACTGAGAAGTAATAGTCAATATTTTAAGATCAGTAAACAGTGGTCTACAATGTTCATTCAATGGTGAATTAGTGATAATTCTAATGGCCTTCTTCTGTAGAACAAAAATCTTATTTATGTGAGAACTATTGCCCCAGAGGGTGAGTCCATAAGTTAGAATACTATGAAAATAAGCGAAATAAGCAACCCTCATGTAGGCATTAGGCACAATGGATCTTAGTCTTAAGAGAAGAAAAAGAACTCTGGATAATTTAAGGCAAATATAGTTAATATGATCTTCCCAAGTCAGTCTGTGATCTATGACAATACCCAGCATATTAAAACTTTTGGGCTCCTGAGCTTTCTTAAGAGTGAATAATAAAAATTCAGACTTAGTCTCATTGAGAAGAAAGCCATTAGCACTAAACCAATTTTTAGCAACCGCTAAATTAGACACTGCCTCCTCTTTTGCCGTTTGAACATCGTTACCTACATTTAGTAACGTTGTATCATCAGCATACATGATAGTATCTGGATTTAAATTATATGCTAAATCATTCGTGGCCACTAAGAACAAAATAGGCCCCAAAACCGAGCCCTGGGGTACTCCATAATTTACATTGCACAGATTAGACGTTTGGCCATTAAACTTGACACACTGCTTGCGCTCAGATAGGTAGGAAGACAGAGTGGTCAATTCATTCTCCGCGAAACCCAAGTAGTGCAGTTTCTGTATTAATACATCATGTTCGACACAGTCGAAGGCCTTACTTAGGTCGCAAAAAGATGCATGAAGAGAATTGCTTTCCTCAAAGGCGTCTAAAACTTTTTTTACTAGATATCTGACCGCACCAGTGGAGCTGTGGCCAAATCTAAACCCGTATTGGTTATTGTAGTACAAATTCTCGGATTCTAAATAGTCACATATCTGTTTTTTCATTATTAATTCGAATACTTTAGAAAATACTGGTACAATTGAGATCGGCCTGTAATTAACAGGATCGTGCTTATTTCCTTTTTTGAAGATAGGAATAACTTTAGAGATCTTCAGTGAATCAGGGAATATACCCTTAGTCAAACTGGAGTTAATGCAATTAGTAATAGGCTCAATAATAAAATGAATAATTTCTTTGAGAAAATTATTAGACATATCATAATAGTATTTTGTGTCTGAATTCTTCATACTGTTTACAACTTTCATTACATCATGAGTGGTGACCACAGTCCATCTAAAAATAGAATTGGCAGTAGGGCTGTTCATAAGATATTCCTTAAAAGAAAGATTAGGCCGACTTATATTCTGTTTTATATTGCAGGGCTGTTCGACAAAAAAGTTATTAAATTCATTGGCAGGTATATTGATATCGTTTACTATTGTGGAACTATTAGCTTTAATTAAGGACCATACAGCTTTACTCTTACTAACGGAAGATTCAATATATGAAACATTAGCCTCCAACTTCGCTTGCTTAATGGCAGTTTTATATTTGAAGTTAAGATTACGCAAGCAGTGCACTAAGTTTAGATTTTTATTAACTTTAGCAATTGTACGAAGAGCCATTATTTTGTTTTTCAGGGCGGCTACATCATTATTATACCAATTCGTTTGAAAACTATGAACCATGTGTTTATTTGGTAATAACTTTCTTTTCCCTAAAGGGAAATACACACAGAAAAGTTCGTAAAACCAGTGAAAAAATTGATCAAATAGAGAAACATGGTTATTATTCTTATTCATAAGAACTGCTTCCCAGTTACACTTGTCTAAGGCACGCTTAAAAATAACCATATTGGACATATTCCGAATATATGTGTTAATGTGACCTTTAGTAGGTTCACTGTTTGAATTAATGCTAATTTTGCTTATAATGGCATCATGATCAGAGAAACCTAAGTCGCGGACATTACAGTTATATGACTCCGCTTTCATAGTTGTAAACATGTTGTCCAAACAGGTCGAGTCTCTGGTTGGTTGATTTACAGTACGAAAACAACCATACGATAAAAATAGATTACATAAATTACTGCTATTAATGGAATTTAGCAAAAAATCAGTATTAAAATCCCCAAATACGAGCAGCTCATAGTTAGGTAGATGACGCAGCGGTCGGGTGTTAGGCCTTGTCCCTTCGGGGATGTCGCGCCACGGAGTTTAGTTTTAGTATATTATTGCTGGCAGAAGAAAACAATCTTTGATACAAGAAAAATAATTGTTGACAGAAGAAAACATCATTATTGTCCATATATTCTGAACCACCCCTTTCAATACTAGACATTAAGTATTCGTATCCTCCCGATTATTTATTAAAACCACCATTAAGAGTTATATGCATGGAAAATTATTCATTCCTTGTATAAGAAAGGCTTTGAATAGGAAAGTTTGACCTTGCTACTTCTATAGATCACTCCTTCGCTAGAATAGAGCGCTTGTAAAATGTTTAGGCCTGAATAACGGGTTTACAAAATCCTATAAAGACCCATAGATTAATGAATGAATTCTTCTGGTTGACAAGAATTTCTGTTCAAATTAATCCTTAATTATAATTCGCTTGAACTCGAATGGATGACAGCTCTCATGAAATAAAGCTTCAAAGCAGACAGGGCTTTCAGAGACCTCCGTACTGTTAATCTAATATTTCAGCCTCCCAAGCCATGAAATTAAAACGCTTGAATTTAACGGAACTTTTATTAATTTAGAACTGTAGCTGATGCATGGTGTGTTCATTTTCACAGCATGGGCCCCAGAACAATGAGAACATCGGGTCTGGGTGTCATACTAAGAGGAAGTAATTTGTCAGCATGTATGTAAAATGAAAATTACGCCTCTGCACCCTCTCTCATTGTCCCCACCGTTACTTGCCGTGTTCAGTTTTTAATCATGTTCTTGTATCTAAGTACTGCGTACTTGTGTGCAAAACCAATCGTGAAGCTGGAGTGGAACAAGCTCGAGACCGTGCAAAGGAATGGTAGTTGAGGGGTCTATTAGCAAACCCGGCAATCTCCATTGTCAGAAAAGATGGAGATGCTAAGTTCTAAAAGTTTAATACATTTCTTGGTACGTATTTAGTGTATGCTTTACAAATGCGACTTCCCACATAAGGGAGGAACTCAGATTTGCAACACAAACACTAAATATGTACCAGAAAATGCATTAAACTTTCATTAAAAGTTGGCATCTCTATCTTTTATCAAAATGGAGATTGCCGGGTTTACAAATAGACCCCTCAGTTGAACATAATCGAGATCTTTCTTATCGGTGAGGGATCTCATTCAGAAGGTAGCGAGGTCTCTTCTTGGATTGGTCTTCCTCTTCCTCTTATTCTTAGGCCCAGAGCCTGTTTATTCCGTCACATTAAGTGATGGACTGAGCAATTTCACTTGGAATTGAGACTAACCGATAGTGACACGTACCCTAGGAGAATGCTCAGGGTCCTAGGGTAAAACCGATCACAAAATGGGCAATAGTCCGGGCCACTGCGGGTGTTCCCTCGTAGAAGCCGGTCCGAGTTAAATTTTCTGGGGATTACCCTCACACTACCAGGTGAATACAGGATCAGTGACACGGCCGATCGAGAGAGATGACGGACGATAAAGAAAACGTATAATTCTATTTGTGCTGAAGCAAGCAGTCAGCTGAACACACATTTCCCCTTTGAGGGCTCCGAGGGTGGTGGAGGTCCAAAAAGAAATCCCATTTCACCTTATCGTCGTAGGATTGGTAGCTTGCCGGACCCCTAGATGATAGAGATGATCCCACTAATGTGAGGTGACTACTATAGTTTTTGCAGTTGCCGTGGAATCCGAACCACGGCAAGTTGATTTTTTACAGGGTTATTTAACAACGAGGATATACTGCAAATTAAGCTTGTGAATATAGATATAACCGCTTGAAGCTTATGTTATAGCCGCTGTGCCAGAATTTTTTCCCGCAGGAGTTCTTTTACATGCCTGTAGATTCACATGCCTGACACGATTGTGCACAAATGAAATGCCATCCACTTGGCCGGAATCGAACCAATAACAATGAGCACAGAAAGCCAAAGACATACTCGGTGTTCTACCCAAGCCTACCAGAACCTCAGTGAGCCTCCCATATAATTCAATGGGACTGTCATTTGTGCTGTAAATATAATCTAAAATTATTGTAAATGTAATATGTTTCTAATTTATTCACTTTGTTCGATAAAATTTGAATGTGTCGAATTTAAATATGTTTTTGTCTATGTCGAAGGCACAGGTCACCCTCCAAGTTCTCACAAAAGTTAGCCACTTTCCTTCCTTCACAATATAGGGATACCTAGTTTTCGTGAGTGACGGATTCACGAATTGTGGTTATTGCCATTGATAAAGTGGTTTAATAAAACACTTCTAGTCCGAGATATTCTCATTTTAAATTCCTGAGAAACATTACATTTGTGTATTTGCGAAATTTTCATTTTTTAACGAAATTCTATTTTTTCAAGGCAAATATTGAGTTTTATAAATAGATGTTTAAGAACTCTTAAATGACATATATATCGAAAGACACATAAAATACAATGATCTACGTTCAATAAACGAAGAAAATGTTGAATTGGTAGGTAAATCAATTACATAGGCCTGAGTATAAAGATTTACAAAAATGACTACTTATTTTTAAATTTATATTAAATAATCAAATCTTTGGAGATGTTCATATTAATTGAATTTTGAGACAGTTTAGGCCTGCTTGAATGTTAAACAGTTTATTTGTTTGATATTTTATTTCAGCATGAAAGTAGCTGTATTTTGGTGCCCATTCATTTATATTCTCTATGCCCCCTCGATATAAGTTTGTCAAGGAGATTGTGTTACACCAGTTTTTGTGCAGTGGTAATTCGTAAGAATTGTTAAATCTACAAAATAAAAGGAATAAATTCCATGGGGATTTTGTAATTTTTGCAGAAATTGCTAATATTTTGCACCAAATGAGACATAAATATGATTTCGCTTTAAACCAAAGTAACACTAAAATTAACCCAACCTCTGTACGGAAATTTAACAGTTCTATTCACCATAAAATAGGAACGTCGGCCGCGTGCCCACCTCTAGATCCGAAGGTCGCGGGATCAAACCCGGCCGCCGTCGATGGGGTTTTCAGGACGTAAAAATCCTGGACATGCAGTCCTCTGGAAGGGCACGTAAAATAACTCCAAGCCTAAATTAGAGCCTCTGGACAAAATTTATTGGCCCTTTCACGTCCAAGTAATACCTTAGTTTCCTGAGGGGGGTTGAGATGTAATGGGCTTACCACCTGTCCCTCTGTCCTCTGTGGGAAAATAACCGTAACAAAAATTAATATAGGTAACAGCAACTTCCACTTGGAGGCCCCCTTCGCCCCAACATAGGGGCAATAGGGTTCCAGACAGACAGACAGATAAAATAGGAACCCTAATAATTATTTATTTCGCAGAAGAAAGCTGTGAGGATTATCAGCGGAGCTCCCTTAGGATCTCATTGTAAACCTTTGTTCTCTAAATTAGGGATCTTGAGTTTGCCATCAATGTATGTCTTGAGCTGCCTGCTGTATATGAAAAATAATGTTTGCACTTCCACTGCTAATCTTTATACTCATAATTATTTAACTCGAAATAGAGGTAACGTTTATCCTAATAAAAACAAATTCAGCCTCACTCAAAGAAGTTTTGACACAGTCTCTATCAAATTATTCAATAGTTTACCTGATTGCATTAAGAAGTCAACCCTACAAGCATTCAAGAGGGCACTCAAGACTAAATTGGTGGCCAACCCAATCTATGACCTTGACGAATTTTTCAGTATCAATTGGTAGCCCATAATGTTTCGTTTTCTGACGTTGCTATACATTCTGTGAATGTCTCCAGCATAAGAACGCTATCTATCTATCTATAATTATTTCAGAACCTCTTTGAAGTCCGTATCTAGTTCACAAACAAAGGAATGTGAGCGGTTAATTTGGCTCATAGTCTAAGTTATAGGCTATTATGTAAGACTGTATAGCTCTTTGAAGGCATTTCCTCCTGCTTTGTAATGTAGATAATATTGAAAGGCGATATAATCTGACTCTATGTACAGTTTAGAGACTGGAATTTTATTCATAAGATCTTCTACATTGCTAATTAAGGTCAATGATGTAAAGCTTTTATTAGCTAAAAATGGCAATTTAACCGTCACCAATTTTGTAGCTTCCGTTGCTATAATGTTGTACACAGATATAAATAATGGGGGTGCAATAAAGAACACGAACATGCCACTTATTTTTGTACTAAAACTGCACACTATCACGCCAGTTTTTGTTATCGTACACACCCCTAACATTAAGGTTACCAATTGACCTCGCCCTTCAGCACTTCGCTTTTCTCTGTAATGTGAAATAATGGGTTCAATATTGAACGAAACTAAAATGTTTATTTTCATCCGAGAGACTAGTTATTAGTCTACATCACCACATTGAGCGGATTCCTCACTGGAATTTTTATGGATATCTTTTCAATAAAACTGAGAATTACTGTAGCCTACTGATAAAGAAAAAATGTGATTAGACCCTATTTATTTTGTTCTTTTGATTCCCACTCTTAAACATTCATGTCGTTTCTACATCCTTGCAGCCCTCAAGTTGGGGGCATAAAGCTCCCAAGTGTAAGTTTTGGTAATTACAATAATTTGGTCACTCTTATTTTCTGAGAGAGGGAGAGAGAGAGAGAGAGAGAGAGGGGGGGGAGAGGAGAGGGACAGGTGGTAAGCCCATGGCATCACAACTCTCGTAGTAAAATAAGGTGTTACTTGGACATGTAAGGGCTGAGGAATTTTGTCCAGAGACTCTAATTTTGTCTTGGAGTTCTTTAGTTCTTTATGTAGTTTGAAATTCCACATATTCTTATATTGAATTGGTGATTGATTTATGAGCTAAATAAAAGTAAAGTGTTCCCTATTACAGGCCATGGAGGCCCACAGGGTTCCAGGAGGTTGAGGCTCCCAGGTTTTTAGACATCGGCACATGAAGGTGGTAAGGTTGTCAGCCTTACCCACCGGCCGCCTTTACCCCCAGGATTGCTCCTGGTACTCATTTCTGTTAGAGGCTGAGTCGACCCCAGGGCCATAGTGCCACCAGAAGGATTAGACCAATTGAAAAACTACAACGACCTCATTGGAGATCGAACCCGCGACCTTCCAGTTTGTAGCGCAGCGCCTCAACCTCTACGCTACGGCGTACCCCTATGAGCTAAATAGCCATCGTAATATTAGCATAGGATTAGCCTAATGGAATAGCTTAGGAACACGCAAGGAAATTAGTTTTTTTTAAATGCATATTATACAGTATTTTCATTTTTCAAATCAAATATGTGCTTATTATCATTTAGCAGGTGCCAGTTTTATTTCCTTATGACTTCCATGACGCCATTCCATTTCAGTGTCTGTTGTTCAATGCCGTCATCAACAACTGCTATCGATTTTATGTCAGAGGTCCAATTCCCAGTTGGAGCTTCCAAAACTAATTATTTTCCACATCAAAATTCCAACCTATATCAGATAAATTGAAATCAGTTGACTTAGTTGTTTTGCTCAAAGTCTGAAAATTGTATAATGCAATAAATACGAGAGCTTGTATGTGCCAATAAATAGAAGCTATCAATTATTGAATACACACGTCAGAGAATATGCAGGGGTTTTCTGAAGCATAATGTCGATGTATAGTAGAATTTATCGGTTTTTGTTCGACCATAGCCTACTGTAATGCACTTATAACATGTGACGTAACGGTATCATAATGGTATCCATTTGGAAACAGATTTTCATTATAACATAGGTGTGTTATCGATCGAACAGGAACGATGTGCAAGCGTATTATAGTATGATCGAATAAAATTACGTAATTATGACTGTTAGGATACAATAGCTTATCTTAAATTTGTAGACTAATACAGTAACGGAGAATAACTCAAAAGAAAATTTTAACTACATGTAAAACTTAAATAAACGTAAAAGATATAAACTATACGTCCAATCATTGTGTTAATTGTTTTCTATGTAGTCCAGCACGGATTTATAATTTGCGCGAGAAATTGAGTCTCTCGCATTTAAAGATTAATAAATTTAGTTAATTGATTTGAGAGTTAATAAATTTTGGCCTGTTGTGGGGAGGATCAATGCAATGCAGTGTTCTTTCCGTTTAACACTACAAGTACCGGACCCGTAATTTTGACGGGTATAATATCTTCAAAGAATTATTTTTCTTAAATGGTCTATTATGTGATGAAATTTCATTTCATTTATTTATTTAAAGATGCTACAAACAATTTTTTACAAACAATTTTCTACTACTACTACTACTACTCCTACTACTACTACTACTACTACTACTACTACTACTAATAATATTAATAATAATAATTAAAATAATTGTAAAACGAATGTTACTTTTTCTTGAAATATAGCCTACTAATGTGAAAAATGAAATCCTTTTGTGTAGGTAAAATTTCATGGATTTCGACTTCAAAATTAGTACATCCTATAGCCAAATTGTTTGCAACCGTTCATTTGTAAAAGTAGATTATATATATTTCATATTTGTAGTATTGTCTTTTCACATTAGGTGCTGCTAAATACAAGATTTCCACTCCCGGACCTATGGCTTTATTCTTTAAATATGTTAATCATATTTTCATTTGGAATATATTTATAGTATATTTACATTATATTCTACTCCTCAATTTTAACTTTTAGTATTTTAAATTGCATATAATTTTCATCTTTCATGAATAAATATTACTCTACTTTGAAATTTAAAAAGAAATGAAAGTGTAAAATTAATTCTTAGCCCGCGGGCCATACAGAAAAGGGCATGTGGCTGGAGTTGGCCGCAGGCCTTATTTTCCGACCCCTAGTCTCTAGTATTAATATGCTACATATTTGACCTCCGAAGAACAGAGAAGACAATAAGCTAGCGGAAATTGTCTTCTGCGTACAATTGTCTTCTCCGTATATAGCAGCACATCAGTTGGTGTAATGACATCAGTTCCATATGTTGCACCAGTTTATGTCTTCATACCTCACTTCACGTCACTTCACTTCACTTGGTCTTCAGCTCTTCCACTTGAACTGTCTGTTGCAGCCCGCGGTTAATTTCCTAGAAAATGTGTTTACATACACTTACAGGGTGTTTGAAATAGTTATTTTTGTTCGACAATACCACAGTGCCTTCAAAAGTCGCTTCGCGGTACTTGTCCAGGCGAGAATCCGCTAAGAAACGGATTTCGGTTGGCAGCATTAGCGTATTATTTATTTATTTATTTATTTATTCTTTTTATTTATTCTGGCAGAGCTAAGGCCATTTGGCCTTCTCTTTCGCTCTACCAGTCAAAAACTACATTACAATTACGTAATACATATACATATCATAGAAAATTAATGAATACTTAATTCTTAAATACAAAACACTAACATAGCTATTAAAAACATGTAAGCCTAAACACTCTACAAGTTTGTTATATGCCTAATGTAAATTTAAGATTAATTTATAACTTATTACAATGTTTAGAGTGCTAAAAAACATTAAATTACAAAAAATAAAATGCTAAAGAAAATAAATAGGATGGCTATAAAGTTCTGGTATAATCATTTTTTAAGTAAGAAATAAAGTTAACATAAAACTAACTTATTTAAAGAAGATGTTGAAAATGTTTACCGTTTTCTTGAAGAAACAAATTCACGCGCTTCAGTTTATTTTCGAAATCTTTAATTCAAAATGTAGTATTATTATTGGCCTATTACTCTTGGTCTTCTATTCTTGGCGTTCTATTGTAAGATAGAACGGAAAAGAAAACAGGAAAGAACAAGAACAAGATGATGCCTAAAACACACCGAATTTGAGACGAATCCTCCTTAGGGGAATGATCAGATCCTCGAGCCCATTTCGAGCATGGCAGTTGATAAGGCTTGCATCGGAATCTGCGGAATAGCCCAGCAGAAACCGATCTGATTGAGGTGTTCGCGAGATTTTCCTCACTCCACTAGTTGAATACCAAATCGGAGACACGGCCTCCCCCGCAACCACAGACAGATAAACAAAAACAAAATTATCTGAATAAAATTCCAAAGTAAATTCACCAAACATTTTCCCTGTGCTCTATGATCAAGTGAAGGTGACGCGACGATCTTAGAACAAATGCGAAATCGGTTGTTGGATTGGAGATATAGCCAATGGCTCAGGTAATCCGAAAATGGAAGACGCGGCAAAAAAAAAAAAAATCAGTGAAGTATTTCTGTTAATTCCTCTCTTGACATGGTCACATAAACTTCCCTACAACGGGATAGGTAAAACTAAGAACAAAAAGAAGAAGAAGAATGAAAATGAGTTAACACTTAGTTTAAATATTCATAAATATTTACAGTTAATATAAATGATATCGTCCACCGCTGTGGTGTAGGGGATGCGTTCGCTCCTCTCACGCAGCGGGTCCGGGTTCGATTCCTGGTCGGGAAAAATTACCTAGGTGGGGCTTTTTCTGGGGGTTTTCATCACTTGCGAGACAAATGTCGGGTAACTTTAGGCCTTGTGGTCCCCAGATATCATCTAACCGTCATTATCATCTTCATCCCACCCTCGTCTTGTTTGGAGTGAGTGTGCGTTTGTGAATGGAGTGTCTCGTCCTATGTGTTCGTGTTGTCTCAGAGGAGGCCCCGGTATTGGGCTGATCACTCATCCGGAGAGGCCCTCCATGTCCTTGTCTGTTCAAAAAAGTATGTATGTGATCCACAGATAATCCCTCTCCCGACAGGTCGCGGACCTGAAGGCCCGGGCTTGGGTAGCTTAAATCCTAAAAGGGGGAGGTAAAACTAAGGTAAAGAAAGAAAGAAGAAAGAAAAAAAATGATATCACATAATATAAATAACTATTTTTCATTTAATTCGTAACCCAAGGTTATAAAAAATCCTTACGAAATCCTAGCATAAGAATGTACTTCTGCAAGAGACATGGTTCAGGAAATTGTTCTCCTTTGAACAGAATTTGCTTATAATGAATGCTCTTCATTTTTTGAGGCGAGGGAAGTTGTAACATGCTGTGGTTTGTAATATGGTCTCGGGCTGGAAATAAGTTTGAAGCAGAAGAACTATCCTTGTGTACTTTTTCTCATAACGAGCACTCTGCCAGGTTTCACGTGCAAGTTATCTTTCCCTCCAAAGTTGTTTCATGTGGCTGAAAAGTTTTCAAGTTGCTAAATGTTAAATTGGAACAAGTAATGCGATGCTGAAATGTTATACAGTTGAGTATAGGTCCACATCAAAATATATTCTGCAACATGTCTAATATGGTTTTAAGGCAGTGATGGGCAAAGTACGGCAAGCTGGTCAGAAGCTGCCCCAGGACAGATTCAACTTATATAAATAACAAACAAATTAGTTCTGAAAATGTCACCATTTCAGTACTTCAGTAAATTATTTCGACCCGCCTTGTGACATTTTTGTCATCTGGCTCGCTCCCATAGAAGTTTTCCCATCAGTGTTTTAGAGGTATTCATAGATCTTTGAAATTACAATCTATACTATTTTTCATAATTTTTTTAAAATCTTGTCACATATAATGTACACCAAAACTAAGATATTTGCACAAACAGAACTTTTCTTTAAAAATTTTGGAGGAACGTATAAAGATTTAAAGCTTTATATATATATATATATATATATATATATATATATATATATATATATATATATGACCGTAGGATCTAGGATTAATGCCTTCCCTTCATCTCCCTTGATGTATATATATTCTTGAAAAGAACATCCGTCCAGCATACTGGGAGACCCTGAAGATCCAGAAATAATTACATTACTCTTTACATAAATAATAACAATCCATTGTAATAATAAAAAAAACATATCAGCAATTATGCAAACAACTTAAAACTAATTCACATTTATAAACGGTTATACAATATGAAAAGAGAGTCTCTTAATATTTTTAAAGAGCATTAACTATGTCATCTGCAAGAACGCTGTAGTTTTGGAGTGTCGTCTGTGTCCATGCAAATACTGTACCTCTAGCCCCAAAGAGAAGTCATTTTACCTCCCATGCTGAAATGGGTACACTGTAACTCTCAGGTACATTGTAACTCTCACTGAGGTGAGGAATGTATTGTCGGTATTTACAGTGATATTAATCAGACGTGGCAGTCCAAGCATGGATGCTCAGTAGATGCAGACGGGTCCAATAAACATTCGTACTGCATGGAGGGGTGTATGGGTTAGTTGGGTCGTTGCTTTCAGAGCGGTAAGATCGTATAATGCAGTGTAGAAACAAGAGACCTTGTTACAATCGCTTCTCCTCTCCCGCTAGAGCAGTTCAACATTCTTACCCCTCCCCATGATTCCTCCTACATGCGTCACCTCTCTCGCGCGCATCTGACTGCCACCTCTGATTAATTCCACTGTAGGCACCTTTTCTTCGCACACACGTAGGGCCTTGATTATTCTGTTCGTATCTGACCGTAGAATCTAGGAATAATGCCTTCCCTTCATAACCCTTGATGGCCACGATGCCACCAGATTATGAAATTTTATGTTGACTTTGACATATTAAAAAGGAAAACCTAATCATTTCAATTAATTTTAGATAAGGGTGCCAAATTGTTATAAAGATCAATCAAAATCACTAATTATTATAATGAGGCCTAAAAGTGGGTTTGCACCTTCTTCACATTCTGCCACTCAGTCGAGGTATCGAAATGGAATTTTGTTGTTCCAAAACTGCATATTATACTAACTAGCTTAAAAGACCCGGCGTCGCCCGGGTTTTGTATTTTGTAGTTGGAAATTAACTTATGAAGGACTTTCGATTTTTAAATTCTAGGTCCTTGTATAGGTATTTATAATTTGAAATAGGAAGAACGACTTATTACACTCAAACTATTCCCTCAGAAAACGCTTGATATAGTTTTGTATGGCTCTTAGAGGATGTAGAATTTTTCATCCCATCGCTTGCACAGCAAGCCTGGTAGGGGTTCAAATAAGAAGAAACAGAAATTCCTGTAACATAAAATTGTAATATCGAGGTGGAAAATTTTATTTCCCACTCTCATGTTACCATAAAACTGTTTTGGGGATGAAATTAAACAGAAAGCATTATCACTTTCATACTTCTCTCTCCAAAAACCTGCGATATAATATAATAATATACACATTACCATACTTCGTTTTGTTTTCTCTATGTCCAGGGTAGAGAAAGTTATGTAACTGCATTATTTTCGTGGATTTCATTCTGTAATATTTATTTATAACATGAATTATTTTGATAACTTCTCTTATTTGTCAAACTTGCATATCATTTTTTTTTTCAAACCCATCTGATACAATTGGCAACAATATATTCTGTGATTTGGAATTGATAATTCTGTGTAAAAAGGGATTAAGTATTCTCAAAAACGTTTAATTTTTGGCATTTAAAATCAACATTTTGCAAAATCCTTTCTTAGTGAGCACCTACATTATGAAACGAAGGTACTGTCAAAATTCCAAGTCTCTACCTGTTATAGTTTAGGCTGTACGTTGATTCCTGTCATTCAGTCAGTCAGTCATTCATTCAGTCAGTCAGGACAAAGCCTTTTATATATACCTAGGTATAGAGATGTTTCACATTCAATATAATCACGAATATTGGGAAAAATATTTCTGAAAAATATTGGTTGAAAACAGAGTCAAAACATCGAAGAAGCAAGTTTTACATTGACATTTATTGTTCGAGCACAAGAGTATAAAACAGGATGTAATTTAGCCATTGTATGCACTTTCACTCACAGCAGACTTGCTGAACTTGAATTACACTAACAAATATATTTTTCTTGATACAATGTACTTCTCACGTACATACGTCTACACAAAAACAGTGGATTGTGTTAGTTGGAGTTTTATTTTCATGAATGTTTAGGTGAATAAAATTGTTTTAACAAAAAATCCAAACTCTGTTGATTACACTCATTCTGAGTAAATGGCATCTGAAAAACACCCTCACACATTTTCTAAACAGCCGTTTACATAGCTTAATTCTGCTTCCAGTTTCGGGATCTGATATTTATCTAGGGAATTACAGCTAGATGTGTTCTGTATGTGGCAATGGTGCAGGAGTGGAATGGGAGAAGAGAGAAGTACTTTTTTGCTTTAACGTACTGTCGAGTTTTAAAAGTAGCAACATTTCAGTGCTATTTTTTGTTCCAATGTTTCTCGTTTTATACAATTTCCAAGTGAAAAATCCGATGAAATAAACTCACATAACTTTATCTATGCTAGAAGTGCAATAAAATTTCAAACCAATTTGACTTGCGATTTTCATGGGTTTTCCAGTCGTAAATGCAAATTCCGGATTGGGTGCGCGGCCTATTAACTCCATCTGGCACTTTGTTTTATCAAATTACCAGATTTTATTTTTAACAGAATTGGTAGAAAGAGAATTACTGTAATAATTACTTACTACCCGCTCGCGATTTCTTGAGCGCTCGGCTCCCTAGTCCTCATTCGGTAGGTTTCGTTCAACTTCGTAGGTTAAGCTGACAACATTGAAACACGAAGTACGCTATACACCCTGACATCTAGTGGCTTCAATACTAAGCTTTCATTCTGTCTCAGGATTCTTATTTATTTATTGACATTATCTCTTCTGACGCATGGAGTTATGAGGAAAAATACAATCTTTCGAACTGCTGATTTCACAAACACTTCATTGTACATGCAACACTTTCCTCGCCTCTTTAAGAATTCCGTATGTGCTAATTTCTGACGATCCCGTGAACTCTGATGTCAATTTCATGGACAGAAAGTTGAGCGAACTTTTCACAATTTGTATTAAATACGTTTAAAATTAGGCCTATAGCTTTCTCCACTTTTAAATGCCTTACCTCTCTTACGTTTTACAACATGAAATGGTGAAGCATGTTCTGCTAAGACTCTTCATTATGCTTAAAATTAGTCATCCAGTGTATAAATATTGAGCCTATATTATGCATAATATTCTTATTTGATGACTTATTTGATAACCAAAGGCTTATGACGTGTAATTAATTGTTACGCAATACCGTCACCACGTTATATTATTGGACTGCATTAAAATCGTTGTATATTAAAGTCACAACATAAAATGCCATACGCGCGATTCTGCTGGAACGTTATTTCTTTGGTTGACAACACTGCAGAAAGACTGTCGGAATAGCTATGTTTTGATCCCCCCGACCCTCACTTCCCCGTAAATCCAGCGCCCAAGAAGTGGCGTGCGGGTAGTACTTACTTACTTACATACTCAATGGCAATAGACAATTCCTCAGCAAGCTAAGGGAATATTATATATTTTAAGAAACCCGAAGGTTCATTGAAGCGCTTATCTGAGCCCGCCATTCAACCCTATTCTGTGCTAACTCCATCCAATCATCCCTAGAAAATCTTACTTCCCTTAATCCTCCCACCTACGTCTAGGTCTTCCAACTGGTCTTTTCCCTTTGGGTGTCCCAGTCAATACTTTTGAGATATGTCTTTCCTCCCCCATGCGAGCAACATGCCACTCTCACTTCATCCTCCGTGATTTAATTACCTTACTATATGCCACTCTCACTTCATCCTCCGTGATTTAATTACCTTACTATATCTGGTGAAGAGTACAGGTCATGAAGCTCGTCGTTATTCAGTTTTCTCCAGTCCCCATTTTCATCTCTCTTAGCCCAAAATATTTTCCTAAGCACTCTGTATTACTGTAATCATATAGAAAATAATTTAACTGTTTAGAATATGCAGTATTAAGAAAAGAACAATAAACAAATTAATTTTTAGCAGATTACGTCCTTGTATATTATTCTAGAAACCAGGGTATAATCAATCAGATTTTATTAAATCAACCAATAAATAACCTTTTGTAGTTTGGCAGCCGTATGTGCCATGGCTTATCATCTCTTAATGAAGACTTTTAATTTTGAGGTTATGAGCATTCTATTACTATAATAGAAGTGTATATACATTCTTGTTTTATAACCTTGTATTACGGTCATCCATATTACCATCACTTGTTGGAAGAATAAAGGCCTCGTAGCACGTCCCATAATAAGTTTGTTTTATTTGACCGTAGAGCGGTTATTGCTTTTCTTATTATAGCTTGAGCTATGGCGTCTAATGAATTTTGCTGGAGAGCATGGTATATATTGCACCATGCAATAAGATTAATACAGCTTAATGACCGCTATAAACCAGAGACTCTTTCGAGTTATGGATCAACCATACAGCAAAACTAGAACCCGGACTTTGGTGTGCTCATGTTTGTACTTAATGGATATAACTGGAATTTTAGTCTAATGTAGCATGTTAAGGTTATTATCTTTATGCACATATTTATCAATTATTCAGATTCTTAGTACCCACTTTTTGGAGTCTAATGGCCTGTACTACCTCCTGATAAAATATTTACTTGCCACTTAAAGAACTTATCTGGAAGTTGGCCAAGAATAGTGTATAGTATACATTTTTTTAGGTCAAACTGCTCAAAAAGATGCACAGTAGTCTGGACGAGTCTACTACCGAAATATTGTCATTTGAAGGGGTGATATTTCATTCGTACGCCAGTCTTCAAGGGAGTCACATCGCTCTAGCTAAGGTATAGGCTATGGCCGTAGTGACTGGGGATAGGGGAAGATGGCTTGTCTCTCTGAATTCAGCTCCCATCTCTGAATGCCCTTCCCCTCACACGCGTTCCCCAGAGTCATGAAGAAGAATTGTAGGCTACTTGCTTGATACTGAAATATTTGTGCATATTTTATCAATTTGTCACATTTTTAACAGCACATTTCTGACAGATTTTAAATACTGTGCATATCTCTGTTAATTCAAATATTGGCAGCACATTAGGCCAAGTGATTGTTTTCAGAACAGACTTAACATAATTCGTATTACAAAGCCTAATGTTTTCGGAATAGATTGTATAGTATTAAAGCGACGATACATATCGTTAGTATTCAATTTATTAAAATTTGTTGCAATGGCCTTGTTTTTTTAAGAAGTTTCATAACGTAATTTATACAACTGACCTATTTTTCTGTAATTCATAATGTAATTCAGCTAAGAAGAGAACATAAAGTATTTAAATTACTTAAATTATACAGCATATTTCATATTTTCCGCAGAATATTTTTAAAAAGTTAGAGCATATTTGCATTCATATTTCGTCATTAACTTCTGAGCCTTAGTTATAATACATAATACTGAAAACTTAAGATGAGAAACAAATTACTTTTTCCTCTCTTGTCCATCGTAAACTACACAAGAAACCAAATTCACACCCTTAGGGTGTCAGGGAAGTAGATGACCCATGAAATAGAAGTTTCACCATCACATCGTTTATACTTAATCTGTTCGGCCGACAGTGTATTGTTTTTCCCCATGGCAACGTTAATTCTGCTTGCTTCCAATTTCTCGCTTCAGCCACTTCGAAAGCAAATGCTTGTACTGCCTAGATCGAGTCTCCTACACTTCCCATAAAACTAAAAGATTGGCTCTGTGGGGTCTCTATTCCAACGTTCCTTACAACACCGTTCCATTATTTATAGTGTTTCTTCAATGTACTTTTTCCTCTGATGATGTGGTCTCTATTTCTATACGTAGGCTAGGCTGAGAGCATCCTGGTATCATTATAAAATATATCCTGAAAAATAGGATGAATTTTCCAATCTTTATACTCTTGTGGAAATTCACGACGTCTATAAAATAATGTCTGGTGAAAATAAAATGTAATATCAAATCAGTTAGATATCCGTAAAGTAATCAGTTAATCAATTAAAAACAATATAATTTATTAAATAATTATTATAATTATTGTCTCCGAATGAGCATTGCTCGTGATCGAAGGAGGATGTCAAATACAGTTAAAATTGGGGGAAAAAGAAGTGAACGTGCAAATAGATTACATAAAAGATATAAAAAAATTAAGAGCTAGGATTAAAATAATAAAAATTAGTACTAAAAATGGTAAAGCTAAAATTACTATAGTTAAAAAGAGAGTTACTTTTTAGGCTATTATTAATTAAGACGTGAGTTACTAATTCTAAAGTTTTCTTAATTCTAATTTTAAAAAGAGTTACTTTTTAGGCTATTATTAATTAAGTCGTGAGTTACTAATTCTAAAGTTTTCTTAATTCTAATTTTAAAAAGAGTTACTTTTTAGGCTATTATTAATTAAGTCGTGAGTTACTAATTCTAAAGTTTTCTTAATTCTAATTTTAAATTTGGAGGTTTATTTTCTAGAACCGGATGTTGTGAGAGAAAGTTATTATAAAGTTTTTTGGCATAATTGGAGCTACGTTTCATTATGAATATGTTAATGTCTTCTTTTGTTATCATTTTGCAACACACTATACAGTATAAGTGTGTGATTTCTGCAAATAAATTACTGCTACTGCTACTACTACTGGGCACTCTAATATAGATGTGAATATCTGTAGCGAGACCAAGGAAAGTGTCATTCCCTGAAAACAGTTGAATTTATGGAATCGATTTGAATTCGCATAATTATTCATTTTTTGTTCCGTTGTAAGTGTAAGGTAAAGGATCCTTAGAAATAACAAGAAAATGATTTGCTTCGCATTAATTTATAATCAACTGAGTAATTAAGATAGAATGAGAAGCGACGCCAGACTTGACAGGTGCTCATAACCGCGTTAAGGACTTGACAGGTCACATGATAAATGTGTTATCTACTCGCTCCTGGATTTGAAGCTATCTTACTCAAACAGAATATATAAACGACAGGATTAAAGACATTTTAATAATAAGCTTATATGGAGTGTTCAGTGTTAGTGAACAAAGACCACGAAGATCAGTCATGAATAGGGGGCGGATTTCTATGACCTAAAAAATAGGATATATGCATGCATTTATGCCCTAAAACACATTAAAATATGACCGATAAAATTTAAAATATGACTTCACTACTTAAACATTGTGTATATTTTTTTAAAGTTTCATTACAATACATTTTTTATTAAAATATGATGTTAATTATTTAGAATATCTGTAAATTCTCAAAAAGTATCATTATAAATAAATAAATAAGCCCGTCACAATCCCTTATAGGGCAAGGGCCTCCTACCATGGTAGGGCTGGCTCTGTTTTACTCTCCCAAGGTGAGCTATTTCCTTGGAGAGTTGGGTTTTTGCCTCCTGGTGGGTTAAGACCTATATATTAACAACACTTTCCTAGGACACTGTTTTCCTAATGAATTAAATGCGCTATCATTTGTTTTCAGTTCACTTTTTCTGTGACCTATCCTGAACATCTCGTTTCTGCCTCCTCCCTGAACTCTTCTTCCTTTCCTAGATCACTGTTTTCCTAATGATTTAAATTTTTATCACTTGTTTCCAGTACACTCTTTCTTTGGCCTGTCTTGTCCATCTCATTCCTTTATAATGCAAAATTTACAAAATACGATATGAAACTTCAAAATTTCTTTAATATGCCAAAAATATGACCTAAATATGCATATTCATACTAAATATGCTACAATAGTTGTAAATTTCCTAAATATGCAGTTATATGCACAATAAAAGCCGTTCCATTTTCACCAGGATGCTTGGAATTGGGTTTAAATTAGTCGGAAACCTGAAATAATGCAAAGGGGAAAAATATGACATGTTATAGAAATCCGCCCCCTAGTCATGAGTAGAACTTGGAATTTTAAGCAACAAAAAATAGTTAAGGGTAGGAGGTAGATTGCTCCAAACAAAATGATATTATGCTTCTTGACTTGTGCAGTAAATATAGCTGGTAATCTCTCATCACGCTGGTACTGACGAATCAGCGTCACTTATCAGCGACTTACCGTAAAAATTACGTAGAACAGAGATGTAAGATTAAAATAATGAATGCTTTAATATATGAGGAATTTATCCATGTGTTACGATTGTCATTCATGGAAACCAGCTGTTTCAATGAAATTTTGCACATTAATTTCAAACATTCTATCCACTGATGAATTTACTTGATTAATGTTTATAGTCAGTTATAAATTCAACTCTGAAAGGAATCATTAACATTTTTTTATTTATTTCATCTTCCCATAGTTATGGGTTGCCTACACAGACAAAGAGTACCAGAAAAGAAAAGCAAAAAGGTAATTGAACATAGAACATTGAAAAGAAAAAGAGAATAAAATTAAGGAAAAATTCATACAAAATAGAAAATCATTAACAGTTACGATTAGGATTTATATATGTGATTCCTCAGTATTGAAACAGATCCTCTGAGGGTTGCTAAAGCAACTTCAGTTATAATTGATGGAGCTATACGTACGACTATAGTCGTACACATACTACTATTTCATAGATTTGTACGACGTACGACGCAGCAATTTATGCTACCATTTCGTATTTACTTATTTAGCAATCTACTGCAGAATTTCAATTTTGATAAACATGAAGTGTTTTTGTTTTTTCGTAGTTTATTTTGTATGTCACTAAATGAATGGCGGAATGTTATAATAGCCATTGTCAAATAAAACTAAGTCCATTTATTTATTACAGGCTTTCAGGGGCCGGTGCCGCACCTTGCTTAAGTTGTATTGTTGTATTGTTATTGCTATTTCTCTCATTATTCTTTTCCAAATATTTTATATTTTAGCCGCACGTGTGCAAAACGAAGCAATCCAAATCTCTAAAGAAGTTACACCGATAAAGAGCAGCTGGTCCCATTGTTTTTTATTTTATTTTGGCCAAACATAATAATCATATCATTGTTATTATTAATAGTATATGTGTTGACACGTGCACATCAAAAGTGGCTGAATACTCTTCTTTAAATAATATTTCGAAATTTTACTTTCTTATGGATTGTGATGTATTAATATTTTATTATTATCAACATCATCATCAATATCATCAATTGTACGACGATTTTAACTACCGTACGACTATTTTCAATTGTTCGTACGACTGTTTTACTTTTCTGATCTGGCAACCCTGATAATTGATCATTTTGGATGTTTGCTCACTTGCTAAAAAACAGAAAAAGTACAGTAATAGCACATGCCCTTACAAAATTAAGGTGACATAGATATATAAGCTTTCATGAACCACAGATTATTGTCTCTGTTGGACATTCCATGAGAATATTAAGGTGACATAGTCTGCCTTTTCTCTCTGCGCTAAGGAATTTATAAAATATCCGTTTACTTTTTAAATTTTACCTCTGACGCCTAGATGTCTGCTGAGAAATTTTCTTAGTATAGTTACATATTTTAGTTCGCTCTCTCTCCATAGTAAAAATAAAAGTAAAGTGTTCCCAATAATAGCCATGGAGGCCCAGAGAGTTCCAAGGAAGTTGGGGCTCCCAGATTTAAGACATTCGACACGTGAAGGTGGTAAGGTTGTCAGCCTTAAACACCGGCCGCATTTATCTCCAGGATTGCTCCTGGTACTCATTTCTGTTAGAGGCTGAGTCGACCCCAGGGCCGTAGTGCCACTAGAAGGATGAGACCAATTGAAAAACTCAAACGATTTCATCGGGGATCGAACCCGGGGGCTTTCGGTTTATAGAGCAGCGCCTCAACCACCACGCTACGGCGTAACCCCTCTTCTCCATAGGCCTACTGTATAATTATATAGAAAGAAATGGAAAATTTTTGTGGTTATAATATTATATGCTTTTCTTTTATATGTGATAATACTTTCCTATTTTACAATGCAGAATTCAGTGTGATGTCATGATCTCACAGAGATATAAAATTCTGCAGCTGAGAATTTTCATGATCTCTGAAAAAGTTCTCTTCGCATTGAAGTGACAGTTTTATGGTGGGTAGAATTTATGATGTATGCAAAGATTCAGAAAAGTTCAGAAGCATGCTAACAAAAAAATAAAGGCTGTGGTTTTATGCATCTGCTCTTGCAAATTGACAGGCGACTATACGCAGATTTCTGTTTGTCAGGATTTGTATCATCTGAGAAGCGTCGGAGGTAATTAAATTGCCAGAATGCATTCTGTTTCTGTACACCTGCTCTACGCTTAACATTTCTAATATTTTCCTTCTCTTTTCTGCGCTTTAATCAGCTTGCTCAGTTAAGGTCTTTTGAATATTTTCCCCTCGAGGATAACGAAGCTAGTGCCATTGATGTGGTTTTAATCAAAATCGATGTAGTGACATGAAAAGAGAAAGGACTAACAGAGAAAATAATTTCGGAGAAGCATGATGGATATACGCGTAAACTGGCTCGTACAGGCTATTGACTGGTCCAGTGGTTTCCAGTCTGCGATCCGTGAACCCCGGTGGATCTTTGAGAACGATGAGTGAATGAATATTTATAGTTACAATTATTAGGTTTCCACCAGTTGTTACCTGCATATTATCGTATCTCTTGTTTCCGTGGTCAACATCCCTTTCTCAAATAATACAAAAGCCTACAGTAGTGAATAAGTCATCAGTGGATAGTCTATTTCTTTCTGACTATCGACATAGGATTCTGAATTTAGTTAAATTAAGTTTTTAAAATGTAAGTAAAAGTTTACTGAATCAGAGGTCAACAGAAATAATGATACAACACGCTCCAAACATTATCATGTATAATACATTCAATGACATCTGCAAACTCTAGAACTTCTTCTCCAGGTCAAAACAAGTAATGACAGTGGTAAACACACATACCCACACACCAAATCTTGTGTATAAAATATCAACTGAGTAAACAAAGGAATCAAACCAGAACACACAGTTTGTTTTTGGTTTCGACATAATTTTATCTTATATGAATAGCAGCCTATATTCGTATTTAATTTAATATTTATAGTTCTTGATATAGTTTGATGAAAGCCACCTCCCTATTGATTTCTCTAAATATAACTTTGAATTTCTTCCTCCACATTTATGTTTCTGTACAGCTGTTTTTTTTTTTAATTTAAGTTAAAAGAAGAGACGATAATGTTTGTTATACTGTGCCAAGACACGGAATTCACACTGCGTGGTAATGACGCCAATGTTAAATCTCCATGACAACACTGTTATTTGCAGTGTATACAGTTGGCATGGGAAATTGTATGATACTAGAATTTGACGTAAGCGATCAATGATGAATTTATTCCTATAAATCAATAATACTTATGGAAATCCACATCAATAAAAATATGTCTTGAACTCACATATCTATCTCTGCCCTGGCAAAATGAGGCTCTGCGCTACAAACCGGAAGGCTCAATCCCTGATGAGGTCGTTGGAATTCAAATTATTTGTTGGCTTATGGATATGAACAAAGGCTTCTCGGGTTGGCAGCCAAGTTTGATGATATATTCCTTCCGACGTTTCAGAAGCGAAAGCTACCTTCAACCTCAGCTATACTTGTTATTTATGGTGCGTAAAATAACCTTTTCACCTGAACATCTTTACAGCTTGTATAAGGAACACGTTTAATTTATAATTACCGTTAATCTATCATACAGGTCACAGTTCAGGGTACAATATTTAGTTACATATGCAAAAAAAGCATTACGCTGGAATAATGAAGAACCTTGAAAATAATGGATGAACACAGTTCAAATAGTATTTTCCATGCCACTGCATTTTGTAAAGCACACTGACAGCTTTAATTAATGTTTTACACATGAACAGTTTTCAAAATGGTCAATTTTAAGTTATGGACAAATTGAATTTAGTGAATATAACTTAGTAATAATAAACTGAATAGATGAAGTAAGTTCAGGGTTAAACTTCAGAATATTAATGTAGACTAGCATTGACATAGTAAGCAATTTACTGATGTGCAAGCGCTAAAAGTGGGAAATTTGTGCATTGGAGCGATTAATATAACTGGGAGTGTGTGAGAACTACAGTGTGTAAACGAATAAATTACAGGGAGTTTAAATCTGAATGATGATAGCATGCATTTTATTGAGACTGGGTCAGACATCAACGCCGATATACAGAGTGTAAAAAAATTCCGTATACAAATTTGGAGGGTTTGTAGGGGAGATGAAATGAAACTCTTTTTTTATGTGGCAAATATCTGACAGGTTCTCCGTTGGGAGGGGTGGGCCAGTACAGTGGCCTCCACGTTCTCCTGATCTCAGTCTTATGGATTTCTTTTTGTGGGGGAGATATTGGTGTACGAACCACCAATAGATACTCCAGAAGAGCTGGTTGTCCGTGTGGCTGAAGCTGCATCAATTATTTGTGAGACACTGGTTGTTTTGAACGTGTGAGACCATCATTTGCAATCAGATGCCAGCTGTGCATTAATGTAAACGGACGACATTTTCAACAAAATCTGTAAATATTCATCACACGGCAGGCTGAATACACCATCCACTGTCAAACCCTTTAAGGACCCCTAGCGGGGAAACGGAAAACCCGTCAGTTCTTTGTCACATAAAAAAAGAGTTTCATTTTATCTCCTCTACAAACCCTCTAATTTGTATACGGACTTCTTTTACACCCTATATTTAATTTACTATTCAATATATTCAATTCCCTACCAGGGAAACCCAACCATAAGTCGGAACAGTATGTAGACTGGATTCAAACTAACGGCAACAGGTCTATAAAATCGTGATGAAATACAGAATGTTAAAAATCTTTTTTCTGATATCCAGCATACTTCAGAGTAAATTGGAGCACTTTATCATTATGAATGTCGTCACAGTAACAAGAAAAAAAAATGAGGTAGCTCAATCAGCCACCCTAAAACGACAACCAGATGTCGTAATAGAGGTACTGATTGTTCAGTTATGTTTGATACTTTGAGCCTCTGATAGAGTTTTTATTATCATATCTAACCTTAATAATCCTATATTATTTTATTCTTGTCTTCTTGCGGCTTTGGTAATATTTTTATTCAATGCTAATTTCACTGCCGCCTAGTAATTATTATTTTTATTGTCAAAAACAATTGACCTTCAAATTCTTTTCTTATAGATGTCAAATTAACCTTTATTTTCAACTATATATTTATTATTTTCTAGCAGTCATTAACTATAAATATATTTTATTCATTCTGTTTTTACTGTTTATGATTGCTTCACAATTTTCATCTCTTATTAATATAATCGCTCAATTGCTCGTAATCTTCGTCCAATGGGATTGCTTTTACTAATATTATTACGTAGCATTATTATTCAAATTAATTCATTCCTTCTTCGTCTTGCATCGTCATCACTAGCATAATCCTTCTAGTGGATTTATAATCCTTTTTTCGACTCAATCAGCAGTGGTTATTCAACCTTAAGCCCATTATTTCGTCCTCAGCGATACAAAGATTCGTCTTGAGTGATTTTTACAATCACAGCATACACTTGCTGCTTCTATATGTTGTAACTAATATTCACATTAGTCTTCGACGCTAATAAAGTCGAATGGTCCTCCGGATTTGTTAATAAAGCTGTGTTAATACCCAACAAGCTCCTTATTTACGGCGGAATTGTTCATCACTCCATTCTAAAGCAAGACATCAGTCCAGCTTCATCGAGTGTCAGTGATTCTTCAAGAAAATTAGTGTCAGTCTATTTCAAGGGTTTATTATTTATAATTTCCCATGTATCGTTCATTTCCTCGGGATGTGATGTGCTTACGCTTAATTTTAGCGCCTATATAATTATTACCAAGGAGATACAGTCCGCTGAGCACGTCACACTGATAACAAATTTCAACGGTTGGGATGATTCTTGACTTACGGAGGCTTTTGAGGAATTTGCATTTCCATACAGAAAACGAGAAAGATGGGTGAAAACTTGTCACTAAACTCGTGTTGCTCGTTTCATAAACATAATCGTATCTTAATAAATGCCATCATAGGCTTGTTGCTTATTGTACTATTAGTATTTGAAATTGATTTTCTTATTGATAATAATAAAATACTGTACCTGCATCATAACATAGTAACGTAATTGAAATCTTACCATACAGCACAGTTGTTTAATTTTCTGTCGTAATATCACTATTATTGTTCACAATAGTGAACTAATTCTTATATTATAGACTACTGCATAGTTTAGCTTAATAAGTAAGAATTATTGTGTTTGTAATTATGTTAAGTTTGGTCCCCTTAATAAAGTTCCTGGCGACGCCCCTGACATCTGCTAAAGATAATTGAAATTCAATGTGCACAATCTGCTAGGCCCGTTCCTTCACTTAGTCTGATTGAACTGTTGTTCTGATATGACTCAAAGGAACGGCTTAACTAGAGTGTGGCTGGTTCGTATCTTGGATAGATTCCTTACTAATTACACATGGCGTAGTATAGCTATATGCTACCATGGACTAATCCATATATTCAATAGTCTTGGAGAGCCCTATGGCATTGAAGACTCACTTGACTAAGTAAGCAAATTATCTCGTTCTACCGTGTGAATGCTTTGCTGGACTGCTACTGATTATATTACGAGGAAATAGTGAATTCAAACTATTCTGCGTATGAGAACATGTTGACAATATGCAAACAAAGAATGGAATTAACTTATACTGTCTTGATATTCATGAGCAATAATGCCAAACATTTTTTATAAGTGTCCTTTTTTTCTTTATAACTTATGTCTTAACTTCTTCGCTCGTAGATTTGCTGTGTTTTTATGTTTAAATGGTAGGCCTACTTTTTCTAAAAAAATTATTTTCTCTAACGAACTTTTTCTTTTTGCATATCCGTTTAAAAAGAATTTCGAATAGGAGGACCTTGGATGCCCGAAACCTCTACCTACGATTTTCGAAATTATAAAATGTGCAGAATTGTATTTCTTCAGGTGAATATTATATTAAAATAATAAAATGAAATGAAGTTTAATTACCAAATCATAATTTCCGCATGGAAAGGTATTTGATATATTCTACTTGCTATAATAGTTACAAATTGCTTAAATTATTGGCATATGCCTGTATGACAATATTTATCCAAACTTATCTTCTTGAATCGGATATGCACCACCTAACAAGATCTTGTTGAAAAAAAAAATATCCCTTAAATTTATAATGTATCATTTATAACAAATACATAAATAAAAGTTAGGAGAAAACTGCTTTCAAGTCCTATGTTCCTATTAAAGTAAATGATACATTGTTTGGTGTCATTTTCTTGTAATTATGTGTAGAATTGATATATAACAAACATTTTAAGATAAAATGACATATTAAAAAAATCTAAGATTGACTGATTGAAGTAGACTAGGTGACTCATGGGGCGGAAATTACGGTCGGTACTAATCCCCTGCCCTTGTAAATGTGAGGGTGCTTGCGGGTGAAGGAACCTACCTGGCCTCAACCGCCATCCCTGCTTGCTAAGGGTATAATTTCTTATGTAATACATGCATTAAAAATTCACTTGAAGTTCAAACGTTTCACAATATCACCATGAACATCTTTCTCTACCGGAAGCATTTAACTATGCTGTAGTGTGATTTTCTTCCTTCACTTTCCCAAATAGAACAAATATTTATCTCTTCGTACAATGTTTATCTTTCTTATTGTTTCAGTAATTTTTCACCCTTTTTCATTCTTTCCATTTACCACTAATAATTCTCGTATCAATATTGAATTTCATGATAGATATATGCATATGCATTCAAGAACCACAGATTATTGTCTCTGTTAATATTATACCAGAAAATCCCAGTGTCAGAGGAATTTTTCTTCTATAATAAATTATCATTGAATTTCATTACTATTCTAGTTTAATATGAGGTGAAGTGATATATATATACTCTCAATACATAAATAAATACCCATGTTATGGTTAGAGAATGCTGTAAAACGTTTAATATTATAGGATTACAGAATTAATTAATTTCACCTTTGCCAACAGGATTACAGATTATTGAATAGTAAAAAAGCATAGGAGGTGAATCACTCGCAAAACAAGTATAATTACTTGATTGGTTTGGTTAATGGTGTTGCGGAAACTTGTAAAAAAAAAAAATTCATATTTAAACCATAATGCTTGACACGGTACTTTGATGAATTTCTCTCTAGTAAGTCAAATGTGCGTTATCACAGTCACGCTATGTGAAAATGAAATGTATATGACATGTTTGGCTGTGCCCTTTGAAATTTTGTAGCTTTTGATGTCACCTTGTGTTACAATTTTATTTCTCAGTTCTCGTAACGAGTGAAACGTCTGTCTGTCTGTCAGTGATATCGCCCTTCAGCAACTACAGGGTAAAAGTTATGAAAGTATACAGTTTTAAACTTTTTTTTTTTGTAAATTGACTAACATTCCATTGACGGTGCCTTTTGAATGTGGAATACGAATATTTATATTTCTATCTACATTTAGAAATATTTTTAGGCAGAACCATCAACTACTAAATTCTCCCCGTAAATTCATAATGACCTACTCTCGTTTTGAAGGTAATGTTCTAAAATTTACCCTCATTTTTTTATAAAAAGCGTGCATGATAACTTTTTTTCACTTAAACTCACTTTTGGTTTTCAGAGATAACTAATGGCAATACAGGTAGCCTTGAACTCTACTGAAGATGTTTGGTAACCTAAGATCAATAAAACGTTATAGAGTTATGCGATTATTTAGACCTATAGCCGCAGTGGAGGTGTCTATGCAATTTTTACTTGCTTGGGGGTGGGGGGTTACGTCTGGGGTTACTCGTAGTTATGTAAATAATAGAATATGGTTTTTTCAATTGGGTTTTATGGGGTAATAATTTAAGTGTATGGAGTGAGCACGTATGGTCAACACCGACCCGTGCGCTGGTTAATGTAAATAATGTGGTTTATATGTGAGAATTTTTTTGTGAGAAATAAATACACACTACTACTACAACATACACCACGCTGACCCTCAGTGGGGGGGGGGGGGCGAGGGCTAGAAGAGGCCCAAACGTCGAGGAAATTTTCGGGTAGTTTAAATCGCGCACGTAAATCTGATATTTATTCGTATCTAGCATCAAGCTGACCAGACTTATGAGTTCCATTTCTTTTATTGCTCACACTTGCTGTTACTATATCTACTGCTGAAAGATCATTTTAAAGTTGAAATCAATTAAGAACTATTTAAGAAGTACCATGAGTCAACAAAGGCTTAGGGCACTTAGTGTGTTTGAATATTGAATCTGAGAAGGCAAGGGACTTTATACCTACTGAAATTGAATCATTTGCCTATAATGAAGGCAGAAATCCGATTGTTCAGAATGATTTGATATGAAAATAGGTATAAAAGAAGACGTAAAAATAATGAGACATTCCTGTTTGCAAGTATTCTGAAAAATATACGTATATTTGTCACTTAATTTTAATTTTGGTGAATTGTAAAACTTGGTTATGAGTAAAAGGAAAAACATGTTAGTGGTTAGCAGGATAAGAAATAAGTATCGGTATATAATGATTAGGTTTTCAAAACAACCTACTTTTATACATATTGAATGAGAATGTTTTTCTGTGTGCACTAAAAATAATTGGGGGCCCAAAATGTTTTTGATGGGTGGCCCAGCTGCAAAAAGTTATACCACTACCTATGAGTATAAAGTTGGAGTAATAGAAGGGGATTGCACGGTTGTATTGATCAGCTTTATTGATGAGCTAAGTTCTATTTCTTTACTCTCTGTTAATTTACAAGAGGAATATTTTTTAGTCTAAGCGTTTTTACAAATGAAAAGATTAATATGTGTTATATTGTGCCGTGCGGTGGTTGTACTTTTGTGTAGAATTTCTTAGAGCAGATTTATACTAATTATAGTAAAAAATGGTTTAAAAATTGGTTCTAAAATTTACATGTCTTTATTTCATTGTTCAGAATGTAGTTGGAATGTTTCAGTTTTGTCATATCGTCCTATTACCGATCTAAGTTCTGGAAGGGTAAGATATATTTCTAATCAAGACCAATCATGGTTACATTTTGAGGATTTTATAATGCAAATCGATTCTCATTAATCTTTCTTTACCGGTATACCTAGGTATTATATAATTTCTATAATACAAATAATGACTCAGGCAACGGTCAAATACAAGGCTTTTCATCTGTCCCATTACATGTATTCTGACGATAGGACATTATTCTATATACAGTAGTACCGCGTGGCAGATGAAATTAGAAGGTACACTGATCACTTTAATTTTATATTCATGAAAGCTTTGAAAGATTTAATTACAAATTAACGCGGGTCATAACGATTGGAATATTATTGCATTTAAATGTTAAGTTAGATTATTCAACATACTCGGCATATGCAGTCCACTCCCGTCGCTAAATAATCACAAATCAAACTTGATTTTAAGTTTTTATCATGGTAATGTGTAAAACTTTACGATAAAATATCTAATGCCTTTACCAATGTTATATTATGCTGTCATTTCAGCTGTGGGATAAATGTTGATACACCGCCGAAGATGAAGACATATAACTAAGAGGTATAACTGGAAACCTGAGGCCTCCATGAAATGTATAAGGAACAATTTCCTTTACTTCTATATCAACTTTTTAATAAGCAGTTGTTATAAGCTATTTAGGAAATGTCCCTCTTCGTCATTTTAGTGAATTCCTACGTTTTGAGGTAATCAAAACATAGATCGTTTTGTAGTACTCACTGTCTAAAGTCTTTAGCTTAAGCTTATTTCAGTGTCGTGGGCTTTCCAACCGTGAGTTTTCATACCCTTGACGTCAACGTGGGATTTCCGAAAGCAAAATTTGGGAAAAAACCAAATATAAGGTGCATCGTCGCATGAGACATATCCCGCCCTGACTCACCCTTAGTGAAGCACTTTCTTTTATACCACGATCTAGCGAATTCTTCGAGGATAAACAGGCTGACAAACCGTTGGGTACAAGGCAAACCTGTGGGTATAAGGCAAACCTGTGGGTATAAGGCACTTACTCTCACATGTTTAATATTTGGTACAACGGGCACTCTCGCATTTTTAATATTTGGTACGGTCGGGAGTGTTGGCGACAATATACAAGGATAGTTTGTCACCATGCTTCGCTGAGAAACAAAATGTGAATATCGAGTGGGCGGAGCTTAAGTGGACCTTGTATTTGTCTTTCGCCCAAAATTTTAGCCGTAATTTTCCGACCATTTCAGTTTAATTTCTATAAATAGCGTACAAATATTACCTTTACATTTTATTCAGGCTCAGGACTCGCTATGCTCAAAGCATGTTTAATTTTGTCTTAGGCCTACCTACTACACTTTCGTCATGTTTTATGCTTTTTTGTTTCTTATTCGATTTGTTGTACGCATATAGTAATTTAAAATCAGTTCTGTATATTGAAATTGGAAGAAGTTAAATTTCAGTAATAGTATATGTTAAAGAGATATGAAGTGGACGTTAAAAGTGTGACAGAAAATATTAACTGTACAAATGATAGTGTAATACAGAGAGAGTGCACGAGCAACAACCCACGGATGGACATGTGTAGGGACCGGATTCTTAGGTTTTTACCTATTTTTTCCTTACTTCCAAATCAAAAAGCGATCATACACTTTTTCGAATCATGTCCATAGGATTCACTCACATTAATTCTGTGGCACCTAAAAATACCTAAATCGGGTATAAAAACCTAAATGTACCTAAACGGGATATAAAACCTAAAATACCTAATTTAGGCTACTTTTTTGTGTATTTTTTTGTTTGTCGGTTGAGAAATCGATATTTTGCGGAGAGACAATTTTTGTCGGTTTGAAATTAATACCACCAACGTTTCGTTCAACCCAATGTCGTCTAGGATGACAGTATCAAGAGAGGAAGTGTAAAAGTACCGGCGTATTCCTTTTAAAATATTCGTACGAAGAACCATTGTTGACGTCATGTGAGGTTGAAAGGACATTTTCTGCCTTCAAATGTATTCTAAGAGATAACAGGAAGAACCTCACAGTTGAGAATATTGATAGATATTTAGTGATGTACTGTAACCAGGAAATGTGAGACAATCTTATTTTCACTGCTTCTTTTGATTGTTTATGCTTTCTTTCTTCAATTGTATAATATTGTCTTAAAGCAAGTTTACACAAATTTAAGTCAATTTTGTTAAGTTAAACTTTACAAGTATTATGTATTGAATCCTATGTAGCACATTCAAATTCATTAACCAATTATTCTACCCGAAAACGATATTTTGGACAAAAACCTAAAAAAAAAAACTATTTCACCCAACGGAAAACCTAAAACAGTGTTTTTAAAAACCTAAAAATCCGGTCCCTAGACATGTGACCTGCAGCTGTATTGTATCACGAATTACTCAAAATACCTGAAGATGACGAAATTAACGTCGAAACGCGTCGTGTAAGAAGAAGACATCTGCATTTTAATACAAAACTTGATAAATTTTAAGGACTTTAAACATATTTAAAACGAGTTAAGAATTTTAATAAGGTTTTGACTATTGTATTATATGTAAATAAGTATTTTAATTATTTATAGACCAGTAGCTTATACTACTTTTAAACAAGGTAAATGTCAAGGGATAAATTATGTTTTAAAATAGGTTAGATGTCTTAAAATTTTAATACATACTGAGCATAGGTGGAGTTTATATCAACAATATCAAAATACAGAGATAGGCCTGGATCCCTTTAATGTACCTTTCGAAACTTGTAGAATGGTGGAATGACCCCTTAGGCTCTTACTAACATTCATGAAGAATTTTAAATTTCATGGCCGTCCTTAATAACCTAATTCTCTATACGCCCATAACATTTACTTGGTATAAGGAAAGATTCATATGCATCCTGTGTAACCACGTCGCCATCTTCAGTTAGTCTATAGGTGGCAAGAGTAAAGAAAGGAGATAGATGGAAATTGCGATGGTTTCCCATTAGGCACACGAAGTAAAAGAGAAAGAAAGAACAGAAGCACAAAGATCACATCTTGATGAGAAAAGTTTCCCTTTACATCTCTTATGTTATTGCCTGGTAGATGTCTGTTTTCTTACCTTATAAATGTCAAGATGTGATGTTTACGTATGGATCTCTCTTGTGTTCAAAATGTAGTTATCTCTTGATGAAGTCAGTTCCTTGAGAAATGTGTCTTCGAAACCCAACAGTTATATTATAGTGACTGATCCCATTATATGAAGGTGTACGTAATTCACATAAAACACTAAATCACTAAAAAGGAAATAATTCAATATAACGTTTTAATATTCTGATAAATATCACTTGTTCTTTTTTTCACCGTTGTAAGAAACAATATTAGTTATTAGACAGGAACTAAAATTGGAATTATACTTCCGAAAAAATTGCTTTTATCATTTAAATGAAATTATTTTTAAATGTTATCTTCCTTCCAATTGTTTGAAGTTATCAAAAAACTGTTATTATTTGAGTTCACTGTGTACAAACATTTTTAAAATCCTATTTGATTTCCTATTGTTTGTTTTATTTTCATAACGTGGCACTGATATCGCATTGTTTTTCAACCAGCGTTTTTAAGATTAGATCCACATACTCTACTGTGTGATAACAGATAAACTTGACGGCGATATAGTCGCATTTGTTTACAGATAACGTAAAGTCCACTTCGTCCCATATCTGTTATATTAGCGGCATCAATAAAGGCCTAATGTATTCACTTCAGCGAGGTGCACTTCGCTGTCCAAACAGGGAGCTCATTTTATTAACTCACAGAAATTCAGAGAAATTATTTCACTCACTCCCTCACTCTTTGAACGTAATAAATTTTACAGATCCTAGAATTGTATTCAAGTGTTCATTTACTTCTCCGAATTCACTTTTCTGCGTTATTCGTTTTAATTAACTGAAATTCAAACTCTTTAACATATGTCACTTGATACTCCAATATATTTCATGAGTCTTCATGCGATTGTTCTTAGGTATGTATACTAAGAAATATTTCCGTTATAGTCTTTACCGTTAAAAATATCATCGAAGAAAACTGGATTTATTCACTTGATTTCATATTCGGTAGCCATATTATCCATCATTGAAAGATCGGTAACATCGTTTACACCTCAGGGAGTCTACTATTACGTCTCAAACGTTTTGAGAGAGGCGTCACTACCACACAATTAGGTGCAGTTTCCCTTTCTCCCTTTCCGTGAATTGCTCTCATTAGTTTATCTAATTAACCCTCTATGCCTGGAGAAGTAGACAACTTCATGCAGACTAACTTACTTACAATATGTTCTGTTTGAAGTGTGATTTTAATGATTCACAAATAACTTCGAGTGTTTCATCGATCAGAACTATAAAGTTTCAATATTTAACTGAAAAATAACTTAAGCTCATGATACCTATTACAAGGATGGAATTATATTTAAAAATTCAAGGAAAAATAATTGAAATATAATTATCTCTCACGAGTGATTTTTAAAATCCTGTAAGTTTTTTTTTCCTCCTCAGTTTGTAATATTAGTTCTCTATTCTGGGAAAAAAATCAGAGAATTACATCTTGTAGATAATGAAGAGGTATTCAAAACCTAAGCAAGAATCAGTTACAAAACAGAGTTGAGTTCTATACCAGGAAAATAATTTTAGACTTTTACTTCCTATAGATCACGTCATTTGTATAACTTCTAAGAAATTTCTGTTTATAATGATGTCTGTTCAGATCTGTACTTAATATTAGCCAGGTATAAATGAACGATAATTTTAAAATCAAACCGAAGACTGTTATATCAATCTGATTGCAGGCGTGCACCAAACTTACTCTTCTAAATTTACGTCTAAATCACTTGCGTCACTTTGTAGGTGTAACGATGGTAACCTGTAAGCGTTGAAGAATTTGTATACTATTGGAATCGTTGCTTTGAACTTACAAAGTTATTTATTTATTTGTAGGTATAATTTATACTTTTACTGCAGTTTGTGTATACACTAGGATCCACTTCACCAAATGCCAAGCTAGAGTACAGTATTCTTGGTGTAAATAGAAGTGTGAACAATCCTTTCGATTGTGTGTCCAATTTTTTTTTAATTGGAAGGATGGGAGCGATATTTTTTTAATTTCGGAACCTGTCACATGCTAGCGATAGGTACACCATTGGCATGTTGACGCTGACACATACACGGACTTGCGCGTCGCGACGCTGCGCTGGAGGGACGCTCGTCTTGTACACGGCACGGAGGATACGGATGCTATGAGCTGATTCAACTCGCGCCTTGTGCTTTATATATCGAAAATCACCAACGTGTTTGGACCGGCGCATCACACAGCTAATAGGAAATATCGCGCTTACACTGTGATATATCTTAATAAGATACGAACCAATACAGCTAGAAATTCTCTAGTAGAAGTAGTAATAGCCATGGACTATTGGAATGATTAATATGTCCCATGTCCCATGAATGATTAATGTCCCATGACGTGAACATCATAGTCTTGGTAAAAAAAAGAATGAACATTCGAAGATGACAGAGATTAGGACTACCTTCATCAATAATAACTGAAGTTGTTTTAGCAACCCTCAGAGGATCTGTTGCAATACTGAGGAATCATATGTGTATATATATCTTAATTGTAACTGTTAAAGTTTATCTATTTTGTATTAACCTTTCCTTAATTTTATTCTCTTGTTTCAATGTTCAATTCTCAATTACATTTTTTTTTTCTTTTCTGGTACTCTTTGTCTATCTAGGCAACCCATAATTATGGGGAAATTGTTTAAATAAATAATTAATTAACGTATTTTATTACATCTGAGTTCTATTAGTTATTATTGCATAGGTTGTATGAAAGACATAATTTGGAGAAACTAGTACATGGCGATAGACAGTAAAGTGCGCATTTACAAAACAATATTAAGACCAGTCTTAACATATGCAGCAGAAACGAGAGCAGACACAAACAAAACTAAACATATATTAAGCACATGTGAAATGAAGGTGCTAAGAACAATTCAGGGGAAAACTTTATTAGATAAGATACACAATACATAAATTAGGGACAAATGCCAAATTCAGGACATAACTAAATTTACCAATGACAGAAGACAATTTTCGAAAGAACACGTTAATAGAATGGAAAACAATCGCCTAGCAAAAAAGGCTCAAGAAAACAGACCAGACGGAAAAAGATTAAGAGGAAGACCTGCTACGAGATGGAAAGACAGTACACATGACTCACTGAGGAATAAAGGGGAAATAAACAGGATGCCATCCTACATCACAAGAATAATAAGAAGAATAAGACATATTAATAAATATTTTAATTGGAATAAATCACCCTGTTTTCGAACACTCTCGGATTATGTTCTTTCTGACCAGTAAGCGGCCATGTCTCACATAAAATACAACCGGCAGGATAACAGTCTCATAAATATTTATTTTTAGATTTATTAACGATTTATTTATTATTTATTTATTAACGACGAACTCCATGATCTGTACTCTTCACCAGATACAGTAAGGCATTTAAATCACGGAGGATGAAGTGGGCATGTTGCGCCCATGGGGGAGGGAAGACATGTCTCAGAAGTATTGACTGGGAGACCCGAAGGGAAGAGACCACCTGGAAGACCTACGAGAACAATGTTAGGAAATATATAATAGAAGTAGGATGTGCGAGGGATGATTGGATAGAGTTAGCACAGAATAGGGTTAAATGGCGGGATCAGGTAAGCGTGGGTTCCATAAAATAGATAATATTCCCTTAGCTTGCTGAGGAATTATATATTTCCATTGAGTAAGTAAGTAAGTAAGTAAGTTTAATTGAAAACATTTGGGTATTACGTGTAAGAAACCTCTTATACACTACTATTATCACGTCCTCAAAGAACAAAATTAACCAATTCTGGATTATATAATACTTTTTCGTTTGGCAACCCTCGACTGAGGGAAGTTACAAAATAAATAATAAAAGAGAGTTCAGTAGTTTTTACCTGACGGTCAGTATTTCACTTACCGCCAATAAATATTATATATTATCGCCTATGTTTGACTAACCAACTACCTCATACCTAATCTTCACAAATTTTGAAGAAAATCTTTCAAACCCATGTACCAGGAATTTGTATTTTTAATAATGCTGAAAGTTTGAGCGAAATTGTTAAAGATTTTTTAAACAACCCCTAAAATGTTTTTTGAAGTAGTTTAATCGTTCTGTAAGACAAATTAAAAGATAATATACGATTCCTCAGGATCACAAAATTAAATATGAAGATTAGTTTTCGTGAAATTTTGACCTATGTTTTCACCTATGCTTCTAGATTTTATATTACGTCTTACGTCTTACGTCTTAGACAGATTCAAAATTAACGTTAGTGATTTTAGTGATTGCCAGTGCGGATGTGGAGAAGGAAAGGAAACAATTTCCCACCTACTTTTTGAGTGTCCTATGTACGAAACAGCACGAATGGCATTTGTCTTCCATCTAGACCAGGCATTTCCAACTGACTGAGGAATGACGTCAGAGCTTGTTTCTCTTGCATAAAATCGGTGCGGAGCAACATGCGAGAGCCGTGGACAGAGCAGTGGCGCGGTAGTGTGTTTAGTCAGTGTATCATGCTATTTGCAGTGTACAGTCATATGGCTTCAACTAGTAGTATTACTGAAAAGCCATCTACTCAACCTAAATTTATTTCTATTTGGGAAGAGTTGTTTGTGTTTACGGATACTGGAACAGTAGCAAAATGTTTAGTATGTTCCAAAGAAATGCAGTATGTGAAGAAATTCAATTTACAGAGACATTACTCGTGCCATGCTGCTGAATACATCAAATGGCCGCTAGAATGCTGTGTATGTTTGGAACCACATATGTCTGCGAGAAGTTTTTTCTCTAATGAAAATTAACAAATCTCGCTATAGAAGCCAGATTTCCGATAAGAGCTTACAATCTACACTTAGGTTATTTGTGACTCGATCTCTCTATCCAAATATTGAGGAACTTGTGAAGTCGAAACGTTTACAGAAGTACCGAAAAACTATGAAAAATAATTCACAGCAATGTGACTGGTCAACTTAATTTGTTGTTTCATTTCTTTTATCGTTCAATTTTGTTTGTTTGCTATTCGCAAAAGAAGTTGTAGCGTTTCCTTTTTTTATAGTTACATTTTGTACCATTTTACTGTTATTTTTAAGTTCAACATGCTATGCATTCAACGTGTTAACACATTATTTTTATTATTATAGTAGCATGCATCACTGCTACACTACGTTGTATTTCCTTATCATACGCCACTGCTCTGACAGGGTGAAGCTGATCCATCTGCTCCGTGTTGTCTACCTGCCTTGCTACGGAGCACCAGAGACGCTCGCTATGACGTCACTGAGCATTTAGCTGGAAACCCCTGATCTAGACTCCTGTACCAAAAGCTATGAAAAGCCATTACATTGTATGCTGCTCTCACGAATTTCAGAAGTACATTCAACAAATTTGTTGTAAAATAGTTGCAAATTCATAGATTACAGCACTAGGTTTTTTTAGTAATTATGTTTTTTCAATGTTGTTGACGCTTGGTGTTCACTCATTGTACTTGTTTATAATAGTAAATATGCTTTTATTTGTATTTAACTATAGCCCTAACATGCTGTAGTGCAAAATAGGGCTGCAATAAATGGAGATTCAATAATATATTACGTCTTCATATTATTCAGAGAATGATTTCTGTGCAAGCGGGGGTTTCAGAATGCGTATTTAAGATAATTACTCTAATACAAAACTAGTAGTACAAATTGCCCAATGCTAGAACATTTACTCTAATTTAATTAAGATCTTACACCTCGTATTCATAGTTATTTTCTATTTTCAAGATTTAAATACTTACCAATAAGGAAACCGTAAACAGTTGAAGAATTTAAAGAATAAAGTATTCTGAAATAAAAACAAAACAAAAATATAGAATATTAGTTCTTGAAGTATTCACATTATCTTCTAGTCAATATTATCTTCGCGATGTTAAAAATTCAATCGTTTATTTTGTACGAACTCGGACGAAATATAAAAAACTTTTAAATTACTTAAGATCTCCACAAAACTTCCTTCGCTGAATATGCAAATAAAGTGGAACCTATTAACTTTCATTATAGCGCTAGATTGGTAGCGAAATTACATCTGAAAGATTAACAATAAAGCTGAGAAGGAAGTTGCGTTTGAATATTTTAGCAACTGTTAGGTAATACAAAGGGGCTTAGCTTATAAGGCCTAAAGCGTTTCAAGGAGGAGATTATTTTTGTTGAAGATATACACATATAGTCCAAAAGCTCCGTGGTGGGTCTTTATTATCATATGTTTGTGTTGCTATTTCAATTATACGTTACTAAACTTTAATTTCAGAAGGAATAATTAATATATAATATTCAGAACTCATCAGATGTAAGTTATATTAACTTAACGCTTGTCCAGTTTCGTCACTAAAATCACATAATCAAGAAATATACGTAATACAGAAGGAAGCATTTAAGTTTTAATATTTATTTATATATGGAGTACAATGTTTACAACATCTTCCTGTGTCTAAAGCTAATTTTTTCCTCCATTCGTCTCTGTAGTTCTCTTTCTTTCAATCCTGTACTGATCTCCTACATCCATGAATTTCGAGGCCTGCCTCTGGTTCTTCTTCCAGGTAGACACCATTCCCTTGCCGTTCTTGGTAGCCTTTCCTCTTCCATTCTTCTTACATGTCCAGGCCTATACAAATTTAATTTTTTATCTTATTCAGTTCAAAATAGAATTCTTGATGTTTTCCCCATGTTTCTTAATTTTTCTCATTTTGTCTTGCTGGCCGCCGTAAGAAGTCCATTTCCACTGATAACAAAATACTTTAAATTTTATTAAATTTCCATGCTTCAGCTCCATATGTAACAGTATTTTTCACTATTATGCTGTACATTTCAGGTTTCATCTCACCGAAGGCTAATTTAGTTAAGTTTATTTACATAAAAAAGAAAGAGTGACTATAATCCATCCCGGCTTTTGTAATAGCCATCCACCCACAATAGGCTAGTGTAGGAAAATATTAAAGGGGACAGTTTATAACATTAAAATAAAAACGAAACCTAGTTAGCTTAGCACATGCGTAGAATAATGATTTTAAGCAAACTGAAACCACGAAATATCGCGAAATTAGTTCCATTATGGAAACGTCTAAATGAACTCGAAATTAGTCAATTCCATTCGTAATTTGAGAAATGTGTACAAAACTTGATTTAAAATCGTAATGTTTTGTTTTAGTGTGAATTTTTCCTCTATTTCTTACTGCATTCTTCCTTTCCCGATATTTCTATGGCTGTCGAGAAGTTATCGATACTTTAGGTCGATCATTTCAAAGACTGAGGAATGTACGCTATTCAGTGATCACGATACACTTCTTTGGGATGGCTATGGCTATGGCTATGGCTATGTTAGATTGCGGTAAATAGTGGACTTTCAACAGATTTCATATTTTATCCACAGTAAGTGGCACTTTTTTGCTTATAAATTACGCCATTTTATGTTATAGGCCCATAAATGGCAACTTCTTCACGATTTTCTTTCATTTTGCATATTTTTTAGCAACAAACAATGTTTATATATGAATTCTATAGGATTTAAAGAACATCACAACCTCAAACGTGGAAATTTCTCGTGGTTCTAATAAACAACACAGCATGCAGAGTGCCATAGCATCCCCATAAGGATAACTGTATATAAAATATTTTATTTCGTGAAATATCCACTAAATGGAAGTTAACACCGAAATCAGCCACTTTATTTTACCAAGAAATACAGTCCCTACATATTATTACTTCGTTAAATATTTTAATCAAAACAGTTTTTGCCATGCTTAGTTTAAACGTCTTATTTAGCCATTTTAAGGTTTTATAAAATTTGGACTATGACAATGAAACGGACAATCAGCCTGTGTTAAAATATCACAGCCACCAAGGAACGAAATAGTTTAAAACCTAAGAATCCTGGCCCTACTTACGACATAAGAATGCATATAGAATTTAGTGTTCTGCCTAGTGTCCTAGGCTCTTGTGAAGTACGTTTTACCAGTACATTTTTACTGTAACTTTATATTCGACACCATCGGTCATATGTAACAAATTTTATATGTCATGGGATGTGTATAATGTTCTACATTACGACTTTTATATGATATTATACTTCCGAGAATTTAGAACGACGGCGTTATAAAGTTCATATTTTAGTAACTACCGATAAACCACAAAACATGTCATCGCCCTAAAAACATTTGAATATAACTCGTTTCTCCGCTACATTTACTGAACTAGTTTCCAACAGGATTACATGTCTCTGGAGATGAAAGAATAAAACACAAACGGATGTTACAGTATTATAAACTCTAAAATTCCTGTCACCAAGTTGTACTACCGCTGGATATGTGTCCGTTCTGTAGCTTAGCGTTATTTGCATATTGTAGAGAACGTTAGTTCTTTACTAATTCAGTTACAAAGAGTTCCGATAGCTATATAATTTGGGGGACACAGGAAAAAAGCTTGAATACACGAGACATTGATTTTAATCCACTGAATAATGCACATTTATCACAAAAACGATTCACTGGAAAGTTTGCAAAATTAATTAGTTAAACGGAACATTCATTTTGAGGTAGGTTCCTGTTAGAACATGCCTACATAATGTATTTATCAGACCTCAGTATCAGTTTTTCTGCCACTTTTCGCGGCTCTATTGGTTCTATGCGGGATTTATCATACGAATATCCTGCTTAGAATATTAATTTATGTATAAAAGAATAATAAGTGACCCCCGACGTGGTCTGGTGGTTAGCGTCGGCCCGGATTCGATTCCCGGTACTTAATTGGATTTTTCTGAGATAGGGAGGTCTGGAACGGGGTGCATTCAGCCTCGTGATTCAAATTGAGGACCTACTTGATAGAGAGATAGCTGCTCCGGTCATGAAAACCATCATTAACGACCGTGGGTTTAGGCATGCTTTCCACATGCCCCCCAAACCTGCCATCTGACTATGGCAGAAACATATTGAGATATAAAACGAATTTTTAAACTTTAATTTTGGTTTATATTTTAATTAGCTCTGCAAAATTTCAAATTTCTAGGATAAATAATAGTTTAGAAAATCATTCTTAACACTTCAATCATCCCTTAATTATTCATTAGAATGTATAGTACGTTACTTCTCTGTCTTTATGCGACAAAAAACGTAAAGATCTTCCACTTTCTCGCGTTAATGCCTATATAAAGGCTGAAATTAAGGACATACCTAGATCTGGATTATTCCAATGTCGTATTTGAAAGAGTATGTGTATCCTATATGTGTATTTCATTTGAACGTACATCTGAACCTGTCAAAACTCAATAAACAACTTCGCACAGCGCAGCCGCATAAAAAAAGAATATATGAAAAAAACTTACAGATTGTACACTGGAATATGAAGGTTCATTTAGATTCAACTCTGGGAAAAAGAATCATTAGCCGATAGGCCGTTGGACATGAGAATACATCAGAACTCCAATTATTCGGATTAATTGGGGCCTGACTCGATCCGGATAATTTGGATAAATCATTGGAAAAAGGGTCATTTATATAAAAAAAAAGGAAATTGTACAGTACTATACTTACATAATGTGTCACATCTTGAACTTGTCTGCAAGAATCGGTTGTTATTTATTTATTTTCCAAATAGTGTAACTCTATTTTACCTTGGTATATTAGAGTTATAGTTATATACATAATAAATTATATGTTTTGTACTAACATTTGGAACTGTAGATGTGAATTACAAAATGCTAAGTTGGCAAGTAAAGTATACTACACAATTACATTAACTTTTAACATAATAACTTACTAAATGAATTAGCTTAATAGACTATAAGATGGCACGCAAAATATACTACATAATATACATTCACATTTAACATATCACTTACTTCCTAAAATAATTAACTTAATAAACTAATCACTTAACTGCTAAATTGTTTTGCCCTGTCCTTGTCTACATTTAGAAGTATTTCTTACACATATTTTGTGGGACAGACTTTATGGTAACTTCACAAAGCTTATAAGAGAATGGGTTGTGTCCTGAGAGCAAGCATACAGGGTTATTGTCGGTCACTGTACAGTTCTACAGCACAACTTATATATAATATATATATATATATTAAATATGTTGTTATTCTGACAAACTGTGGATTTTTCGGCCCTGAAAGAGGGATTCCCAATGCTTGCTGCTGCAAAAACCACTTGAAAGTTGACTGAATTTGAAGATCCTTCTTTGCTTTAGGGAAAATACGCTTGGCGTAAGCACTTTCTTACAAACAACCAGGAAATTAGGAACTTACCAAGAGCTTAGAGCTTACCAAGGTGTGTAGATATTATATTCATAATAGTTCAGAATATTTGTTCTTTTACTCTTTTGTTGGTTATTTTATAACTGGTGTCTCTCACATATGATTCATTATATGAACCATCGCTAACTACGAGTATGAGTGATTTCTAGTAGTTTCAGTAACAGTTAGTTGATAATTTTGTGGAGTTGTAGAAGCTTTGATGAGTATATTCTATAGAGTGCAAGTAACTTTGTACTATGAATTTGCAACGTTCCAGCGATTATTTTCCTAATCGGATTATGCATAGAAAGGTAACGCATTGTTTCGGTCGATTTAGTGTCAATACATCTCAAAATGGAATTTAACTCGAACCGTAACATTTCAGAAGTACGCACCAGTTTAAATCACTTCAAAGTGTAGGTGGAGGGTATTATGAAAATATGAGCCCTTAATATGACGGTAAAGGAAGCTACTTCACCGCTCACTGTACAAAAACGAAGATAAAAACATAAATATGTTGTAAATTGGGCCCTGGAAGTTTATAAAAATCATATTCTATTAAATGGTAGTGTTAAAATGTGTACAAGACATGAAAGAAATAACAAAAAAATGTATGGTTTCATTTTGAATATTGTTGCATATTTTGTTAGTTTTGCGATAAAGCATCATATTTTCTAGATGTTAAAATACTTGTGCACATTTTATTAATTTGTGACATTTTAATGGCATATTCCTGACAGATTAAAAATATAGTGCATATTTCTATCAATTCAAACATTTACAGCATATTTGGCTAAGTGAATGTTTTGAGAACAGACTGTACAATAATTGACAGTCCAGAGCCTAATGTTTATGGAACTGATTGTATAGTATTAAAGCGACATTTCACTTCATTACTTTTCAATTTACTAAAGTTTGTTCTTTGAGCTTGTATTTTAAAAGTATTATTATCTAATTTATAAAACTTAGACGTACCTTTTCTGTAATATATACTATATATTATAGTATAATATATTATTATATTTCAATATTTCGTCTTCTGACAGAGCATTAACGTCCCGGGCTTAGTTATAAGTTATAACTTAACAATTCACTCGTACATTTTATAGCCTAAGCGTGGATCTTGGTAGTCCCTTGTTTTACATTCCGGCTTAAAGAGATCGGTTGACTACTAGGAGTACCGGTATACATTCACTTTCTGTTTTGTGGAGGGTACGACTAACTTACACAATTCTGACAAATTCTGTGAGAAAAACGTCTTGAGTTTTCAGCTTTAATACGAGCCTTTCTACATGATTTTTTTTTTTAAGTGGATAGAATCGGTTTCGAGAAAGTCTCGGAAATGAAATGTGTTAACTGAAGTTGTATGTAATAATAGTGGAAAGAGGTTGTCATACGATTTTTCGATTCTCAGCTGGACTTTTTACAAGCATAAGGAAAGACAGACTCACAGCTGTCTGGAAGTGGTTTTCTGCTTTCAAGAAGTTTTAAAACATTATTTAATTAACGATGTACGGAACCATTAAAAGAAAGCTTGAAACAACCAGAACGAACACAAAAATAAAGTTTTATAAGGTGATGTTGGTACCGACTTTTCTTGTATGGAAGCGAATCTTATACGCAAAACCAAAAAGGAAAGTACAAGCTCATCAGGCGACGGAATCTAGAATCTAGATAAGGGTTTTAAATGCTACTCGTATGCGAGATTTAAACAAATTTGCAATAAATTAAAGCATAGATAAAAACAGATAGGCCTATAAAGAAGTAACACCTAAACACTGCACTATAAAAGAATACCTAAAATGTTGAAAAACCATGACGGCCGAGACAGAGAAAGAACTAGGCCGGAACAGGTCATATGGTCTAAATTATGAAATGAAGAAAAACCAAGAAAATTGGTTACCAAATTTCAGGGAAGAAGTGCCGAAAATTGAAACAGTATATATGTGAACATCAGTGATGGGAAAAGTACGAAAAGAAAGTAATTGGGCTGAATTACAATTACCTGAGAGACATTTTACTTAATTGCAATTACAAATTACTTTTTCAAAAAGTAATCAGAAAAATTACAATTACATTTAAAATTACTTTACAAAATGGCAGTATCTAAAAATTCCTTGTTTTTGGTTTGTTTTGGGGACAAGCCTAAATTATTAATGAACAAACAAAAAACACATCAATGAGTAACATTGAGTAACTTTTTGTTAATATTAACTCTAATTTGGATATTAGTTGCAAAAACAGTAATGGTGACGATATAGCAAACGAGAATGATACTAATACTAACGACTACTAAATTGTAACAATTGCAATTTTATTTCCTCAAGTAAATTACAAGTAGAAATTACATGTTTAAAAGTATTGATTACAAGTAAATGGGACCAAAAAAGGAATTGTTACTGTAATCCGATTATTTTTACTCAATTACTTCCCATCACTGGTGAATATTAATAGAAAGGTGACTTAAAGAGCACTAATCATTCATCTCACTCCATACCAACAGAAAATACAGCCTGATTGAGGTTCTCAAGACACTCACATTCGGCAGGTCCCGGCTTCATACTCCGTGACCGACCAATTTGACGGGGATTTGTTATGCCGGTCTCCTTATCTGAGTTAGTAAGGCATGCTGCATTGACGCCGTGGGTTCGAATCCCGCCGCGGACCTGAGTATTTATGTGTTAAGAAAACAGACAAGATAAACAAAAACAACTGGAAAAAGAAATATTTCTTAAAAACCGTCACTGGCCGGTAAAAGTATTTGTCTTAACAAACTTTACAATATGTTGAGTTACTGTAAGGATGTGCACTGCCATTATCATTAGTAGACTTCGAACTTCTAGGTCGCTAAAAATGCTGTTTTAGGTACATAAAATAGGCTCTAAAAATTGGAAAATAGGTTCTAAAAATCGTAAAATAGTCTCTTATAAAATCAAGTTGCCAATTTTCTGAAATATCTCAATTGCAATGGAGAATATTATATTTATTGAAGTCACCATTAATCAATAATCATGATAAAACACAGATACAGGCCTATTACTAGGGAATGTATTACTACCATAACAGTGAAAACCTAATCCCTGCGCCCAGAAGCTATGCATATCATACTAGCATATTCTACCCCTTGTATCCCTCAGTGATTCAGAGAACTACTTTTTTTTGTTACGTTACTGGATGTGGGAGTCGGGAGAAAAACACTATATTTTCTTGGGAATTCGAAGGAATTTTTCTACTGAAGACGAAACGTTCCTTACTATTTACCCACGTCACAAATGTGTCATGTACTGCACATTCCGAGCTAAAAATTTAGTACGAACTGAAAATAAATGCTAGAATTTATAACAAAAAATGACTTATTTTGAACTTTAGAGGAATAACAAGCAAAAAGGCAATATTAGGCTCTAACGTAAAAATAGACTGCTTTAGGTCCTATAAAAGTATCAGTGTTAGGCATAGTCACTTATGGAACATGCATATAGGCCTACAAGTTTTCGTCCATATATCACTTAAGAATTAAAATCTGTTTTTACCTAAAATCCGTCTAATCATTAGGGGTCATTAAATTTCCTGTGTAAATAAGATGCGTGCCGGTAAGTACTATTCATAGACTAGTATGAATAAAATTTAATTTGTTTTGTCGTACAAAAGGCACTGGTTTTGACAGTTTCCTCGGATATTTGCAAGTTGATGTGGCAGTTGTCCCGCTGGGCTCTAAGTACAATCCCCAGCATGGGGTCAAAAAATAACACAAGGAACCTGCAATTGACATTTCGCTTTGCAATGTCTGCTTTGGACAGTATAACAATGTGTAGGCTATTTATGTAAAGATAATTCTATAAATATCCCTCTCGTTTCATGTACATTGTAGTATTTCGTTGCATTCATTCCCATGACCTCTATCGCCTTCTTGCGCATCATTAAATTATGTTTTCCCTAGCAGAAGTGACCGTTGCAACCGAGGGTATAAATTTGAAACGTTTAAACTACGGTTAGTAGAGATGATTTAGGGCTGATAAGGCTTGATCCTTTCACACCGTCCTTAATTTAGGAACTGATTTAGCAAAAACGTTTATGGTAGAATGGGGTGAAGAATCCTGATAGGGTACGGTTTCATATTAGACTGACTGACTGGCTGACTAATGAAGATAACAAAATATTTTCCAGGTATACTGAATTACTTAGACATGTGGCTAATTTAGAATAATATCATATTAAATTTTATAGGCCTACGTTCACTGCGTTTCAGGAGATAGGCCAATTCAAATTCCCACGTGCTGGTATTTAAATGCAAGTCAGATCCTTCAAAATGGCGAACCACGTAAAATAATATTTTTGATAGAGTAAACGTTAAATTCGTTTCAATAGCAGAACCGCAAAAACTATATTATTTTGTTGAAATTCCTCAAATTTCATTTCTCTTAATCAGCACCAAACTAAATAGCCTACGAAGTCTTGCGGAAAATATTTCTCCTTTTCCGACTGAATTCGCTTATTGGCCCAAGACGTGGCGCGGTTGGTAGCACGCCTGCCTTGCAACCTGGCGGCCTGGGTTCGATTCCCGGGAGGGGGTTCTCTTATCTGAGGTGGTTGTAGGCCTATACAGCTTCTAATCACTAATCTGTGCACCAAATGTACCTGGGTGTAATTCGAAACCTCTCCGCAGTGTATATGACGTAGAGGCATAGTCACTGTTGATAATGATTCGTCCGTCGGATAGGGACGTTAAGGCTGGCGGCCCCCTTAGTGTCTCTCAACAAGAGTAGCATAATGCTAATACCATCTTTCCCCTCCACCCTTCATCACGTCACCATCATCCCACATACCATAAAGTACACTACACAAACATATCTTCAAACACTATCTCTACACACCTTACAGTTCTGCCAGTTACACATTACCATGTAATGTTGTCCTTCCATGTGATGTATAAGAGGAAAATAAACCGCACAATCGCCATCTATAGGCCTCAGGGCGGATACCAAACGTGTCATAGCAACGGGGTTGGCATTAGACATATACGGCTGTGGCTTTGATTCTAAAAGGGCCAATGTCATAAAACTTGCTTTTCACATAACTGACTTTGAAGCCTTTATAGAAGTGAAATTTTTTGCTAAGAACTTCCGACATTGGCCTCTAAGGTTTCTGTATTATGTCTATTAATAGCAATAGACATTGGCACTTTTTAGTATACGAGAGATAAAGACTAACCGAGCTCAGTAATGCATAAATCTCATTTTAGCAAGAAATTGACATTGGCCCTTTTAGAACTAAGCCACAGAGTGGTGACAAACTCAATCTTCATGGAAAGGAAAGGTAGAGAAAATAGTTTCCAGATATGCCGTAAGCTTTAAACTTAGTATCTGAGATTGCTCAGTATGAACATATATTATTCGACATGTGCAATGCACTAAATATTCGATTTCCATAATTAGATTTAATACAGGAAGAATGATGTCTTAAAGCACTGTCGTTCATATTTCACGCTTAAAAGAAAGACAGAACACCGTATCATATTTCACATTACAGGATGTGAAAATAAAATACACGTTTCATCAATGTGTGGATTCAAGTAGAAGCCAAAGGAGAGTAGGAAGCATGAATAAAATTCTCATTCCGGAAAAATTGTCTGGATGAGATAGTGACGCCTCTAAGCCAGAAATCCTTTCTCGCTCTCAGGGTAGCTGCATACATGGTGTTCATAAAATAATGTAGACATAAGTTCTAAAGTAATCTCTTAGTGGGAAGCTTTAGGTTCGTTATACAGCACTATAGGCTGTAGCTTTCATTCCAAGTTCTTTTAACATTCGACTCGATATTGTTCCAGTTTTATTCTTATAAATCACATCATTACGTGTGTTTATATAGTCTACGAATTCAGATATTCAAAATGTCAGATTGTTGCTAATGTGATTATTCAGAAACATTTAATTGTAAATGGAAATTTGAACCAGTATACGCGTAGAATATTTCAGACATTCAACTTTTCCCTCCCCCAAAAATATTAATTTTCTTTTCTCGTAATGTGCTAAAAGTCACGGTGTTGTACCTTTGAGTTCGATCATTAAAATAAAATAAAATGTATAATTGGTACCATCAGCTCAACAACCTCTATTTTAGGCCTAGACCTTCAGGGCCTCCCATTATGGAGACACAGGCTTTAAAAATACTTGATTAAAACACTGACACATCTCCCAATTCCCTGCTTCTTGCTTCAGCAGTTAGCTTACACAAAGGCGAATGCTCAAGATGAAGAAGCAGGAAATTGGGAGAAAGTTCATAGTTAGCATTTTTAATTAAAAAGCTTGAAGAGTTTAAATGTTGTAACAAGATGACAGGACTAGAAGACCACCCATTTTAATTTTTATCCCTGCATAACAAGATGCCCTAAAGATGATACAAGAGCATACGAAGGCCTAGGCATTTTTATGCATTAAATTTGGCTTATTTTCTCAACTAAAGCCTACAGCGATGAATAACGTACCATGGACAGGAATTTTTATCACCTTATGAGTTATGAATTATGACATAACATACTCGATACCTATAGTTTGCACAAACTCAAGCTTAAGCCCTGCCTTTGCGTGAGAGGCCCTCCATGCATGCATTGGTACTCGCATCCCTGATGTAGCGTAGGCTATTTACAGGGATATTTGTACGTCTCAAATAAAGACAAAGAAACAAACCCAAGCGTAATACAAACAAGAAACTATACACAACAAAACAAAATCAAACAGAATAGAATTCCACTAAAACCTAGTAGTAAGTGGCCCAGATTAGGCACTCTTGACGGATCCCTCCCATATTGTTTTGACTCTGAAAATGTATTTTCCTATTTCTCTGAGGATTTCAGCCTTGTTTGTATTAATAATTTTTATATAAGCAATATCTTCATTAATGTTACCAAAATAAGAATCTAGCAACTGTTTCCTAAACTTACTAGTCCTGTTGCATTCAGTCACAATATGTTTGGCATCCTCCTTCATGAAAAACATATATCTGTGATCTAATGGCTAGTCCCTCTCCCTATATGGCATGGGCAGCATAGGACCAAACAGTTCCTACAACGGGAGTTCTAATCAAAAAGCAAGGTCAGATAGCATGTGTGTCAACACAAACTTATTTTCCTTCTCAGTTTCTCGGAATCCATAGTATCCGTAAGCAGATAACTGACGCAGGCTAAGGCAGCCATGGTTGTTATGTATCAACATTCAGATTAAAATGTGAGATACTTCAAGGAAAGTCAAGAGAGCTCAAGCCTGCTTAACGTCTTCATCAGCGAAATGGTTTGCTCGGTTTTACGATTTAAGTCTGGCCCTTTACTGTCAGCGTGGTTTCGATTCAGTTTTATTATTCTTTGCTTATCTGAACATTCTAGAAGATTCAGTTCAAAAGTGAAAAGGCTTATCTTACAATGTTTGTATCTATGCATACAAACGGATTTCTCAGTCTTAGTAAAGTCCAAGATAAATACATTACAAAGCCACAACGTAACTGTTAGAGTTATCTTGGTTCATAAAGATGTCACTTGAAGATAGGTGGTGTTTTACTTTGACTTGAAGGCTGTTGCTGTGCTTTTACTCCAACTCTAACACGGAATTATCAATCTCCCTAAAATCTAGGAACTTAGAATTGATCGATATGTAAATCAATATTATTTTCATGATTCCGATTGAGCTTTAAGTAAAATGCATCGAGAGACTATCATAAAATAAATTCTTGTTCAGTTTGATTTCTTCAAGTGGCATAACTAATTAATGTTTTTAGTTTTAAGACTGAAACAAGGGTTATGTTATTGCTTTACATGAAGTAAATTAGGAGTAGCGACTCTGCAACACGATTATGGAAATCTCTGCCCGTGAATGTCAGGGACTGTCAAAATCCCAACGAAAACTGTTTGAATACCTAACTCACTCAGGCATATCTCTTTATACATAGAAAGTTACAAAGTTCAAGATTTATTTTTATGATTTTATATTATTGTGTTGTGTTTTACTATAATTTTAATTATTAGCATTATTATTATTATTATTATTATTATTATTATTATTATTATTATTATTATTATTATTATTATTATTATTGTTGTTGTTATTTAGTGTAAATGTAGTATTGGAATCCTGGTAGAGGGGAAGAGAAGACCTTATGGTCTTATCTCTACCAGGTTAAATAAATAAATAAATAAAATTAAAATTAAATTAAATTACAACTCTAATATGCACCATTATTTACTAAATATTGTACATAAGTGCTGCGAAAATAAATATAAATAAATAACTAGTTCTGTGAAGCTACATCCCTTGTGGGAGACGACCTAGCGGACCTAGCCTATCTTACCACTGCGTCGTCTATCATGGGCAGATGGAGGATTGGTAGGAAAATGGTCAGCATACTGACTTCGACGACTGATGGCTTTCGTGACCAGAGTCGCTACTTCTTTATCAAATAGATTCGCGATTTGTCTTTACGAAGCTCAGTGCACCCAGACTTCCTTGCCTCAAACAATCCAAGTAGGTAACGGGGATCGAAATCGAACCTGCGGAGTCGTAGTCAGCAGTGCTAACCAGTAACCATCAGACCACACAGGCGTTCCAAAATAAATAGACCAATTGGACCACATTCTACAAAAAGGAACCAACCTTCAAATTAAAAAAAAAGATTAGATGCTAATTTTTGCTACTGAACTAGGCCTATATACTCGTATCTACGAGTTCATTGTGCAAACTAACCAACCCTCTTCACACAACTATATGCCATCTAAGGAGAAAACAAAAACACACTGAAAAGATCCAGGTGGCTTTTTGTTCAACTTGAAATGCTTTTTTTTTAGCTTAAAAATTCATGTGGATTGGTTCCTTTCTGCAGAATGTGGTCCAATTCAACATTAAAGACTCAAGGGGACTGTCAGAACGAACACCGTTAACTAGCTTTAAGCAATATTCAGTCAGAAGTAGGCTAAGTCATGTTAAGTTATAATGAATTACCACAAGAACAAAAGAATATATTAAATTATAACAAATTTAAATCACAAATAAAACTCTTTTTAAAATCTAAGATTAATTAAGTTCTTTGATATAGTAATAAATAGATACTGTATATTGATCACTATTATACTATGTAACTATGTTTCCCTTCATCATCTATCATTTCACTTCACTCTTAAAATCAAGTCATTTTGTTTTGTGTTCCTATATTCTGTTCCTCTTCACTCTTGTACCTCTTGTATATATTGCACCTCTTGTATATTTATAAGTTATTTGTAATTGAAAATTTATGTATCACAATGCATGTCATGTTGTATATAGCCCCTTAAGGGAGCTTTGCTCGTTGGGTTTTTCTTACAATAAATAAATAAATAAGTTACATTCAGTATAAAAAATACTAAAATTGTTTCCCGTCATATAAAATAACTAGCTTAAAAGGCCCGGCGTCGCCCGGGTTTTGTATTTTATAATTCAACATTAACTTAAGAAGTACTTTCCATTTTCAAATTCTAGGTCCTTATATGCGTATTAAAAATGAAGAATGAAGAATGAAGAATGACAGTGACGTGGTGATAGGTCTGTTTTCAATAATTTTATTATTATAACGGACTAGCACATTTTTCTTTACACTTAACGGGCCAGCACGTTTTCTCTACAGGAGCTTTACATAGACGAAGGGAGTTCTTTTAAAGAACGTTTACGATTCAAAATAACATAACGTTTGTGACGCATTCTATTGAGTTGTGTCGGAAGCTTACAAAGAAATGTATAAATTCCTGATAATTTTCAGAAAGTTATTTTCATTGACTGCTGAAAAACTGTCGATTTTGTCGGCTAAAAGTTTTGCTTTTTCGCATATAATCGGCCCTGAAAGAGGGTTTCCCAATGCTTGCTGCTGCAAAAACCAATTAAATATGGCCACAAAGCGTTCCGGATTTGGAGTTCAGATAGTAGGAGTTCTACTGTATTAATAAAATAATTTAAAATAGTTATATTAGTAACGCCTTTTTAAAATAAGAATATATTACATTTTGCTAGCATACAAGTTTGTACTATTCAGCTATTATAAAGTACAATTTTCATCAAAACTGGTCTGCTATTCCCTCAGAAAACGCTCCTGCAGTAAAAAAGTGGGACAAAATTAATTGCTGTTTTCATTTGATGGTAGATGGTAAACTGATTTTATTTTGCTCGTAGGATTGCTACACTCGCAAATATACCTACTTTCACAATAAAATCTCTCTTTTACCGCTTGCATCATAAATAACTATTTCATTGTTCGAGCTCCATGGCAAAGATATATTAACGTAACTTTCCTCCAGACACAAATACAGGGATCTGACTGCATTATACAAAGCCTGATTATTCTGTTCTTTTGCAACAGAGAATATTGTATCATCCGCACGATGCCGGTTTCAGTCTAGCATAAAACGGCATTACCCTCAAACTGCAGTAGTTTGTTAAACTAATAGCTCGTAACGACTGCGTTTTGCAGTTTACAGTGGCTCAGCTTAAACCGTTTACAGTATCGCATCATCCACACTCGTTTACTCTAAATACAAGACAGACTGCGAATTTATAATGCACTGACTGCCTAATCACAGTACACAAGAGCGAAAAATAGAGCAATAGAACAAAACGGCCGAAAAGTTGCTCGTACCGGAGTATGGCCCATGGTAGAGAGCTCCGAGGGCAGTGGAGGGCCAATACCTAATCAAAGTAAACAATACCACAATAACAATACCAACTTTATTATGAATTGATCTTGCAATCGTGATTTTTATAAATAATAGGGATAGGCTACCTAGTTTTCGAGTTATTGCCATTGATAATGTGACTTATTTCGTTTCAGACACTTGTATGACAAAATACTGTCGTTTTTTTTTTTTTTTTTTTTTACATTCGCGAAAAAGCTCAAAGTTTTGTGTATTCCCAAAACGTTTGTTTTTAGTGGGAAACATTCTAGTTTCTCGAAAATAAGTTTTAATATTAAAAAAAGGTATACAAAAAGGTATAATGAGGACAAAGCACCTTGCCAATTGTTTACTTGTGATAAGAAAAATTAACCATAATTTTAAATTTCAGTGAAAGATTTCTAGCCGATTGTTACTGAATGAAATAATTTCCAACTCGTATTTTTATAAGTAATTGAATTTTAAATTATATATAAGACCAAGGCCGTAATTACACGATATAGGTCTCGGGAAAAACCTAGGATGGAATATAAAATGATATGTGTACATCTATAAGTTTCATTACTTGAATAACCTTTTGATAATTTATAGAAAACTTTCTTTCTGTAGTATATATATATATATATATATATATATATATATATATATATATATATATATATATTTATTACGAATTACAAATTAGAAAATACAAATTAATACAAATTTATTACAAATAAAAATATAAATAATATAAACACAATTAGTACAATTTCGAAAGAGTATTGAGCATAGCTCGTGTTCGGGGTCAATTCAGTCATCCTAAAATTATATTTTGAACATTATATAAAAAACATACATATGAATGATGAATTCCGTTGCAAGTTTACCAGCAATCATTATGTTTGCTCGAATATAGTGTACGAACTCAATTTCATGTTCTGACTTTAATAAAATTCTACTGTATACCGTACTTCAAGTTCCAGCAAAAACAAAACAAAAACAAAAAATCTGGTTGAATCTGGTTCGTTTATCTGTGTTATATATTACTAGCATGTGCCCGCGGCTTCGCCCGCGATAATTATTTCAAAAATTAAAAATCAAGAGCATAATAGTTATATCATTATATTTATTAACTCCTTAATCACGTGGACTACATACCACGATTAGATAGTATCGTCTGGTAAAAGCGTCCTCAGATTCGAGGTCCTTGGCCCAGAAAACCCCTGTACAGTGAGTTTCGTCCAAATCGAACAACGTTTGACCATATTTAGGCCTATGTTGATTATCCCACTTATAATAATAATAATAATAATAAAAAGAAGAAGAAGAAGAAGAAGAATCCTCTTCGGGATTAGGTTGAAAATTTCATATGTATGCGTGCTTTGACATTAAAAACAAATGAATCGACCAGCGTGAGCTACAACATTCAAGCGATCGCGAAAGTTTCATTTCCAAGGTTTGACAAAAATAGCCAAAGCCAGCTGTAATTGATTTGACATTGAAATATATTACGCTTCGGAAACGCAAAAAATGCACGTTTTCTTCCCGTTTTTCACTCATTTTTGGCATTTAGAATCAGAATTTTTCAAAATCCTTTCTTAGTGAGCATCTACATTAGGAAACGAAGGCACTGTCAAAATTCCAAGTCTCTACCTGTTATAGTTTAGGCTGTACGTTGATTCCTGTCATTCAGTCAGTCAGTCATTCATTCAGTCAGTCAGGACAAAGCCTTTTATATATATAGAGATTTCAGGGGTTAGCCAGGGCCATGTTTTCCTAGACGTTGATTTCAATTTTTATTTAGTTTTGTTTTGATAAATATGACCAAATTCTTGTCCCTTACAGGCGAAAGCATAATATTAATAATCATAATAATAATAAATATTTATTTAATCTGGCAGAGTTAAGGCCTTAGGGCCTTCTCTTACACTCAACAGAAAAGAATAAACAAATAAATACACTAACATAGTTCAATAAGATTTACTTATTTTTTTTCAAGTTTAATGGTTTTTACTACTGATTATTTGAATTTTCCTGTTATTATATTTATGATCTAACTGAAAGCTTGTAATTTTTGTGTAAGTGTATACTTTGTTGAAAGATATTCTATGTCTGCAAGGCAATCTGCGTTGTGCAGAAAGACTACAAAATAAAAATAAATATTGTTATAATACACTAGATACATACATATACAGTAGTGAATTTAGTCTATGTTACATGAAATAAAACTATTTTAGTAAAGTGTGTTATACTAGAGAGAAAAAAATAAGTAACTTATCTTAGATCTACAATATACAAGAAACAATCAAACGCAAGTGATTTATACCTAAACAAAAAAGATTAGCTTTTTTTTTTTTTTTTTTTTAGAGATATTCGTTTAGCCTAGTTTTAAATGTTGACAGCGTACAGCAGACCCTGATTATAACCAATATAAACTTAAACATAAGTAATAAGTCAATAGAGAAAGAAAATTCGCAGTATTCCACCTGATATCGCTTTTATTGATGGATCAAAATCACAGGTAAATAAAAGTTTCACACAGTGAAGATAAATGGTCACTTTTATCATTTATCAGTAGGCCTACTTAAGGCCATAGTTCTACTTACATCGGCTGTTTACTGAGTACATGTCAGTCGTAGAACTTTGAAAAGATTTACTTTCTTCGCTGCCTTTCTGGCACATTGTAGATGTATCTTCTCAGTAAAAAGAGAAGAATACACTGTTTATCTGCCAACATGTTTACCCCAAGCCAATGCTTGTCACATTGATCCGTCTGTGACAAATACTTCACCTCCACCGTAGCTCGGGGTTAAAAAGAAACTAGACCAGCAACATCTGAAAACACATTTACCTTTAACACCAATTTCTCACATAAACTTAACTTTATCTTAGCTTATTTTCGTTTACATTTGCAGTCAAAGTATATTATCTGGAAGGTTTGTATTGTGAATTTTATGTGTTTAAAAACAAGTTTTATTTTCCAAAGTTTTATCATGCATTATAATAATGAAATGATAAATGATTATTTATTTAGTTATTTGATTAAATGGATTCTTACTTTTCCATAGTAACGCAGTCACCAATATCAGCTGAAAAATGTAACTACATTTTTTTTTTTTTTTTGAAAGATTGGAAATTTTCCATTAACAATTTTGATATTTTGTAAAATAATGAGTACTGAGGAGGTTGGTGGAGGCAGTAATGTCAGGGGTCGGTGGTTTGAATTCCGTGGGTGGTCAATCTGCGAGTGGGCTTTTTCAGAATTTTTCACACTTACAAAGGTGAATGCCGGAATGGAATTTACCTAATACCTACTCCAAATGTCTTCTGTCTGCTGTTTTGCATGATTGTATGTTAATAATGGTGCTCTTTTTGTGAAATGAAAGAGGTAAACATAAATACCATGAAAAACTACGTGGTAGCTGGTAAAAAATACTTGCACTGTTTTGCATCAATCGAAAATCTCATTTGAAGAAATTAAAACAGAAATGATTGAGTCCTTTAAACTACCAAGGGGACCCTTAAAAAATTCAGTACTTTCCCATTATTTTCCTTGAAATATTAGAAGATGTATCGGTATTTGGTGAGCTGAATGTCCTATTGGTCCTCCTGCATGGTATCGGGGTTAGCGTCGCTGGCTACGAATCCGTAGGCTTGGATTCGATCCACGATACCTCCTCGGATTTTTCTGAGGTAGGGATGTCTGGACCGGGGTGCACATAGCCTCATGATTCAAACTGAGACGCTACTGGGTTGTGAAGCAGTCACGGAAACCATCATTAATGGCCGTAGGTGTCGGTATGCTGACCACAAGCCCCCAATCTTGCCATCTACCAATGGTTAGGGTTATGTTGAAACAGCATTTGACTTTTTGTTTCAATTAAAAATAATGGGCTATATTGTATTCTCATATTTTATATGCGTTGTTATTTTTTTTTATTATTTATTGAGCTATTTCCTCATTAAAATTTACCCAAATTTTTATATATTTTAATAAAATTAACATATTTCAAAAGAATGTTCAATGTGTTGCATGGTACCACTTATCCCTGTCCATTGCATCTTCTGGGTTTAACTGAAAATTTTGTAAGGAGTCTAGCAGGTCTTCCCTTTTTCCTTCTCCCCTCTGGTTGCCAATTCATTATAGCTTTTGGTATCCTATTCTCCGGCATTCTTTGTACATGTCCATACCAATTTAGTCTTTTTTTGTCTATTGTTGTTAAAATTATTTCCTCTGCTTTCATTATCTTCCGTTGCGTTTTTATTACTTTCATTATTTTGATATGCAAGGTTGATTTCGTACAAGTATCTGTTTGTGAGGTTGTGGAGCAACGCAATGGCGATAAGCCTAAATAATAAGAAGGATAAATGTTAAAACTCGCCAGAAAAAAACCAATCCTTATGAATGTGTTTGTGGCCTCCTAAATCCACTTCATATTTATTACTTTCCTCTACGTGCTTAAAATCAAGAATCGCAAACAAACCTTCCATGAAACTGCTGTATATTCATAATTCCTGCATACAGGCGACGGTCACAGACCCATGTTGCAGTTCAGTCCCATCGTTAAATAACCATAAATCCAACCAAACAACGCGGCATGATATTCTTTATCAGAATGTAAAGCGAAATTTTTACAGTATTGACCTATCTTTCCTTAGGGTGAAGTAAATTAAGTGAGTACACTTGTCAGATTTTAATTGGACTGTGTGATCTGAGACACCAACCAAAGCAACGACTTTCTCTTACTTTTTAAAACTGTTTTATATGAAAAGAATTTAATTTCTCCCAATTTTGTTTAAATTTTGTTTAAATTTTTCATACGAATTGCATAATGTGAATATTAAACAGGGCCCGGATTTCTATGACATGTCATCTTTTAACTGGTACATCGTGGACGTTGCCTACTAGTGTATTCTGATCTTGACTCCTTGATTATGAAAATGATGATTTTTAGGATCATTTTTTGTTCATTTTCCGCAAATTTTTATTTTTAGGTCAGTCTTAAAAAAAATTCAATGTCATTATTTGGTCATTTTATGGTATTCTTTTCTCATTTAATATTTTTAGGAAATTTTTAAACATTTAGAGTAATTATTTTCTTTGTTTCTTGCATTGATTGGAGTTTTTGTGCCTTTACTTACAATGGATATTATCGGAACTCTATGGCGGGTTCAGGTAAGCGCGGCAATTAACCTTCGGGCTCCATAAAATACGAGTAGATAATACTACATTCCTTTAGCTTGCTTAGGAATTGTCTGTTGCCATCGAGTAGCCTAAGTAAGGAATATTTCAAAGATACTGATATTTTATAACAGCCTTTAGCATAGTAGGTATATTAGAGTAAGTTCATTGCAAATAAACTTCACTGAATTCAAGATGCCAATGCCAATGCCAACATGCCAATGCCAACATGCCAATGCCAATAATGCATGGAAATTCAATAGTGCTCGTGCTAATACGACGATTTTGACACGAAGCGCCTGTACCCAGTGAAGTGTTTACATTTAGTGGATTGTTTTTGGATGACTGGATATCGCCGTACATTACAAAAGAACAGTGAAGTAATGTTGATAGAAATTGTCACTGCTCAGCAACATAACATTCTCCAACACAAATAAAACCGTCATTACGCAGAGGTTTTGTTTACCACGGCCGCTTCTCATAACAAAAGCCGCCGATGCCGAAGGCAAAGAGAGGTTTTTCTGTTTTCTCGTAAAACTTTAAAACAGTTTTGCGTTTTAACAGAGAAGCCCTGCAAATCCAACACAGGAGTCAAAAATGTAATAAATATTGCGTCAATGTAATTCCAAATAAAATTCCCCAGTAAACAACTGAAAGTGGTGGAATATTTATTATAGTTCAGAGTAGAGAAGCATCGGTTTACCTTTCGCTTGAGCGACAAAGAAACGTATTTCAATGATTATATAATGAAAAGTCTACAAGAAAAGGAACGGACCTAATAGGAACTTAGTCAGGAGGAGACCTGAGGGGCTTGGAACCCCCCCCCCACAAATTAAAAAAAACTAAAATCACTAATGTAGTGTTATTCTTAACGTGTTCAATTACCCTTCGGACATTCTATATTGGACTAACTGTATTTGTTGACAATTGTAAAATTAAGACTTCAAATTTTATTTTAGTGCTTTTTCAAAAGGCTATTGTTTTGTAATAGTAAAAATTGTGTTTTAAAAACTGTTTTGTTTGTAACTGAAAAAATTATAAATGAAATTTGAAGGCTTAATTTTACAAACAAATGAATTGGGAGAGTACCCCAGATCCCCCGGTGGGCTCCTCACGATAAAATATCCTGGCACATCCCTGGAATCGAATAAAGAAGCAAACGTATTCGGAAGGTCGCTGGTTCGAATTCTGTGACTGGCTAGTCTGTGGAGTTTTCGAGATTGTCCTCGCAAAGTTGAATGCCTGATTGGACTTAACAAGTAGACCGAACTTTTTTTGCTTACTTTTACATGTTTTTGTAAAGAGGAGGCCCTGGATTTGGCTAATAACACAACCAGGCTATGAATATATGCAGTCTGAATATATGTGTTCCACAGATTTTCTCCCAAATGAGCGTTTAATTGTAAGATCCATGAGAGGGGAGTTAAAATCAGTTTGAGTAAGAAGAAAGAAAAGGAACGATGTCTTTGTATGTGGATATGTAAAGTAGTCTCGGCGAAAATACCCCTTCCGGCATAAAAGAGAGAGAGCAGAATGACTTTGAAGTACAAGCGCAGTATGCCCTACAGAGAAAGATTTATCTCCGTTCTTCAAGGGTTGACGTTTTAATATTATTCCTGAGAATTGACTGGACAATGCTTAACTGTACAGATAGTTAACTTTACAAGATATAAAACAGTTAACATTTAACTATTTCAGCACAAATTAATTGGATTTTAGTCGTAGTTACATGGATATTTATGTCGAAAAAGGAATATTATCGTCTCCACTGTTCTTGACGTATAAATTCGTCAGCTGTGCTCTTTCTTTCCCGGTTGCTATGGTAACAGAGCAAGACTTTCTGCAATTAATTTTACACTTACAATTTACTAGCCAAAACTGGTACTTCGATAGCACAAAAAGAAATCCCGTTTTCTGCCATTTATTCGTTCATAACTAGGGTTCGGAGGTTTATGACATGTCATATTTTTATCCTGACCTCCATTCTCGCCGCAGACACAAATTAAACGCGAATTGCACGCTTATTGTCCTAATCGGACCGTTTTTATTTTGCTTATAAAGTCATATTTTGGTCATTTTTATGATCTTGGTAATATTTTGGTCATATTTGTAATTTAACGTCATATTTCAGTTATAACTTCTGTAAAGGAGCAAATTATAACTTAAAAATGGTCTAAATGCACTAAATGATCGAGTAAAATTTCAAATTTATTTAATTAATTTAATGTTTAGGCCTATGCCCAATTAATAGGTAATTTACTTTTAAAATTAAGGGATACACATGGTCTACAAAATATTATTTGGAGCTGGTGAAGTGAGGAAAGAGGAGCAATTTCTTTAAAACAGGTAAAACTGTAGATCACCTATAAAATTGTCAAAAATGATTATCTGATTGAATTCATGTGATGTTATAATTTAGTGTCATTAAACGTTTTAAATAGGAACATTTATTTTTAGAAAATAGTTATTTTATTAGGTAATATTTGGTCATTTTAAGGGCATATTCGCAGTCATATTTTCCAGATTTTTAGGTCATATAAACATCCGAACCTTACTCATAACTAGGGGGCGGATTTCTATGACATGTCATATTTTTTCCCTTTGCATTATTTCAGGTTTCCGACTAATTTAAACCCAATTCCAAGCATCCTGGTGAAAATGGAACGGCTTTTATTGTGCATATAACTGCATATTTAGGAAATTTTCAACTATTGTAGCATATTTAGTATGAATATGTATATTTAGGTCATTTTTGGCATATTTGTGTGCATATTAAAGAAATTTTGAAGTTTCATATCATATTTTGTAAATTTTGCAGTATAATGATACTTTTTGAGAATTTACGGATATTTTAAATAATTAACACTATATTTTAATGAAATGTATTGTAATGAATCTTTAAAAAATATACAGAATGTGTAACTGATAAAGTCATATTTTAAATTTTATTGGTCATATTTTAATGATTTTTAGTTCATAAATGCATGCATATATCCTATTTTTAGGTCATAGAAATCCGAACGAAAACAAATTAAAAATCCCGCTTTGAGGTGCATTTGGAAAACCTTAATTTCATCAACTTCCGAGCCCTAATCATGAGCAACTAGAATCTAATAGACATATATTTTTGTGCGCTATTAAAAAATTGCAAATATTTGGAAAGTTCAACCTTCTATGTGTTTGATGTACCCTGGGAAACAATCAGAGCTAGACGATTTCAAAAGACGAACAAGAGGGAAGAACAGAATGGTTGTGGTCGCTTGCTTCCGATCAGCCTAATTGGAAAAAACGCGTTTCAGGAGAAAATGAGGGAAGTTTTCGCATCTCTGTGGTTATTTTCTCAATTTAATTCCCGTCTCTAGTGCGCACTGCTGAAACAATTCTCTTCGTTTTTATCAGATTTCCGTTCAATTTATTCCTTCCACTTTCCAATCAAATGTCTCTAATCTAATTTGAAATAAGTCAAGAAAAGTTTCGTTCCAGAATTGATCGTCTCTGTCTGCATGGTTCCTTCTTAAATGGCAGCGCATTGATTTAAAACTGAATCAATACATTTACAATCTTAAAGTAGGAAAATACTGAGTTTATAAACTTAAACAGCCTCTTTGCACGGATGAAAATTCTATGAGAAAATGCTGGTACTTTTAATAGCTTATACCGATAAGGTGGAAAATTGTCAGCCGTTGGCTTAGTAGGCCAACGTGCAATGCTATAAGAGCTGATAATTTACTAATAACTGAACTTCTCTTAGCCAATAGAATAACTTAGCAATTTTAAATAGACCAATGAGAATATTACTACACTTAATGTAAAATTACGTATATGTAGCCTATATACATAAGTTACATTCTTGAACCACAGATTATTGTCTGTGTTGGACATTATATGAGAATATTATAGGAGAAAAATTTCTCCGACACTGGGATTTGAGCCCCGGACCTTTGGCTATCCGTGCCAATGCTCTACCAGCTGAGCTAAGCCGGAGTTCACTTCACAGTGCCAGATGGAACCTCTCTCCTATGATTGATTTACCCTTAATGGTCTAGATATATAAGCTTTCATGAACCACAGATTATTGTCTCTGTTGGACATTACATGAGAATATTATAGGAGAAAAATTCCTCCGACACTGGGACTTGAACCCAGGACCTTTGGCTATTCGCGCCAATGCTCTACCAACTGAGCTAAGCCGGAGTTCAATTCACAGCGCCGGATGGAACCTCTCTCCTATAACTGATTGCCCTAATGGTCTACCTCACAGACAGACAAGTTATGTCATATGCAGTACAGTACTGTAACTGTGAGGCACACTAATTAGTGATTTTTGTGACCGGGCTCCCGCTGTTATTGTACAGTTGACATTCAAGATAGATATATAAGCTTTCATGAACCACAGATTATTGTCTCTGTTGGACATTACATGAGAATATTATAGGAGAAAAATTCCTCCGACACTGGGACTTGAACCCAGGTCTCACTGACAGACAATCTCATATGCAATACTGTGAGGCACACTAATTAGTGATTTTTGTGACCGGAATGCACTGTTATTATACAGTTAACATTCAAGATGGATATATATATATATATATATATACATGAGAATATTATAAGAGAAAAATTCCTCCGACACTGGGATTTGAGTTAGACCATTAAGGGCAATCAATCATAGGAAAGAGGTTCCATCTGGTGCTGTAAAGTGTAATCCGGCTTAGCTCAGTTGGTAGAGCATAGGTCCTGGATTCAAATCTTAGTGTCGGAGAAATTTTTCTCCTATAACTATCTCAAAATCAGGTATGTTGTAGTTTCGTTTCATGTCACGAAGGCCAAGATCTCGTCTCTTCTTTCGAGAATCAAACTTCATCTTGAAGACTAGACATTAGTGTATTATAATCATAGCTTTGAAAGATAATGTCAAAATTAAATTCTTTTTCTTCGCGTAGAATTAGGCCTATGTAGCCAAATACAATTTTTAAAATTCATAATTACATATTGAGCGTTTCTAATTTTATTGAGATTAAGGAATATTTCATGATAATGATTTTGAAACCTAGGTATGGGCTACGTTTTGTTAACCTGTAAACTGAAGATGATAATTTGCAATGAACTTCATATTCGAGACTAGCTAATCCACATTAATTGTCGTAACTGTTTCGTAAGCTTTTGTATCCTCAGACAGGGATTATGGTCTGTAAGCGAAATTTAATCTAATTTCTTTCTTGAATACCCATGTTCCTTTATAGATATTTTTCTATTCATTCTAAGTGTATTTAAAATAAAATGCTGAACAAATTATTTCAGCATATTTTAGATTTTAAGTTCTTTTCATAGCTTTCAACTATAAAATTTAATGAGGTTCAAGAAACCCGCAATATGTTTAGGAGCATAGTGTTTATTCATTGGTAATCCCAGGAGAGGTTACGAATTCATCCATAGCGAGAAAGAAGTTCGAGCAAATTTATCTGATGAAAATCGTAATCTCGAGTAGGAAATATTCACACTATTCCATGAATAAAATGTAACGGATTTTGTAAATAATAAATATTTTCGTTGTTACAAATATTATATAAATTGTTTCTGTGGATCACAGCATACTAAGTTAATGAACAGTCCATTCGTAGAATCGAGTTACCAGTGCTACCAATAGAGAGTAGGCCTACTATAAGATGGCGAGCGTCAGCCATCAGAACGCTGTAAAGGCACACGAACTGGCTTGCACGGAATCGAAATTGTGTTTTTAATTAATGGGCATTTATTTTACTTCAATTTCCACACAAGTTATATTGTATAAAATAATGTGTTTTTATTCTGTTCCCTGGCAGCTTGTGACGTATTAATCACTGCACATCGATGCCTTGCGTGTCCAGTAACGAGCTGACTTTTATCATATAAAATTGCGTCCTTGCGACCCTAGGAAGCATATTATAAGTAAACGATCGTGATTTTTCGATATCCAAGGCATTGCTAAACGTTATTGGTCAATATCGAATACGCGGCGTATGAATGGAATAGTGAGCGTAATGGCAGTTTCAATTAAATAACGCTCTCTTTCTTTCTGAAGAGACTCAATAAAATGATAAATGATTTCTGATGCATCGCTTAATCTTGTAAAGGAACATGATATTCACGACAGGCTTATCTCATGTAGACATTAATTTGTATTGAACTACTTCCTGGAGCCTGACATTGACAAGCCAATTTAACTGCGTTGGTGTGACTCCGCCAATCCATTCACTGAGCGATAAAAGTTATCAGGAAGAGGGATCTCTACCTCACGATTTTCCTCCTAAGAAAGTAGTTCAGACTTCTGCCTTGAAGAAAGCTTTCTACTTAATCTTACTGTAATTCCCGACCGTACTGTACTTGATGAAAAATTTAAAACATACGTTTTCTTTAATACACGTTTGTATTCTGCTATTCGTCCCCAGCCTTAATGACTTTGTTTCCGGTCATCAGCATGGCCAGTTTAATGTTATGAAGTTCCCAACTAATTCTCCCCACAATTTAAATTTTGAAAGCATATAGGCCTACAGGGTGTTCATTAATAATACCTAAATGTTTTACCTGTGTTTAGAGGGGACATAGACAAGCAAGTTTTGTAAGGAGATTTTTGCTCTATGAAGTAAAATGTGTATGCTACAGGGCACTAAAGTTATTACAATTTGGTGCTCATATGTCAATAATGAAGCGAAATAGGGTTAACTTAACTTGACTTCAAGCCTCCTTAGTGATCGACAAAAACCTGATTCTTAATCATTCATCAACAGCTACGTATATCACTTGACTTCAAGCCTCCTTAGTGATCGACAATTACCTGATTCTTAATCATTCATCAACAGCTATATCATAATTTAGTGTTTCCAAAATCTGCAAAACTTACAGCCTAATCACATGACTAGCCACCACTGCATTAGTTTTTTTTTTTTCATAACTCCAGTGTTAACAACGAAGTTCTTCTGTTTTGCATTTTTTCAAATGTTAGAAGTCAGTGGCGGCCATGCCCTGGGAGATTTTATAATGTAACAGGAAAAGTCGAATCCATAGAGGAAAAATCTCCTAATAAAAGTTGCTTGCCCAACAGATACACGCACTACAAGTCTCTAGAATACATAACTACAAGTCACTTAAAAAAAAAAACACACTCGGGGAAATATTTCACATAAGACCTATCCGCACTTAGGTCTATCCTGCGCCAAAGTACAAAGACACAAGTAGGCTACACAGCCCAAACACGTCACACCATCAACATCCCCTACGGATGTACATAAGGGCACAATAGGCATACACACATCACATACAGTATGGTTATCAAAATTTGGTCTGACCGGAGGTTTAGGCTTAATTGCTTGGCACTCCGGGGGTAAGGGTGGGCACACACACAAAAAGAATGTCCCCTTTACACACAGGTAAAATATTTCGGTGTTTTCATCAACACCCTGTACAATAAAAAGTGAAGCATATATTTAAAATGTAAAGACAGGCTCCATAGTTTAGCTTGTTCTTGGAGGGAATTTATTTTGCATAGGGCACGTTTTATTATGAAAATGTCTTTTGAAACTACTGTATGTCGGAAAGATCTTCATTACATTAGTTTAAAACTTGCATACATGCTCCCAGGCACGAACATGGCTATTCTCAAGTTTCCCTTCCATTGTAACTATGGAAGAAAATTCCCTCTCTTCATGGAGTTGCTTAGAAGAACACTGCATGAAGCCAAGAAGACGTTCTTCTTAAACAAAGAAAGGAACTTACAACATTTCAAAGTTCGTTGAAAGCATATGATGTTCGTTGAATGCATATATACACATACACACACACACGAGGGAGAATCAAATGGAAACTGCATTTAATTTTTTCCCACTATTTTACTGCATTAAGAATGCTTGCTTGTACATTATTTTTCCACATAGTCTCCTCCCAGTGCAATGCTTTTACCCCGTCGGATAGAAAGTGCTTCGATACCGCGTGAGAAAAATTATGTTGGTTGACGCTGTAGCCACTCGTGTGCAACACCGATTGGACGTCTTCATCATACTTGAACTTCTGCCCTCCAACGTGCTCCTTTAATGGAAAGATGTGGAAGTCTGATGGTGCCAAAGCGAATGGGATTGCTGAGTGAAGGTGTTTTGTTTCAACGTGTAACGCCCATCCTCATGCTTATCGTGCAACCATGAAAACCATCGATGACATTCGCTTCAAGTGCCTCCCACATCCGCCATACTCGCTAGAATTGTCACCATCAGATTTCTACAGCTTTGGTCCATTAAAGGAACACCTTTGAGGGGAGAAGTTCAACTCTGATGAAGACGTCCAATCGGCAGTGTACGAGTGGCTACAGCGTCAACCAAAATAATTTTTCTCACGCGGTATCAAAGCACTTCCTATCGGATGGCGCAAGTGCATTGAACTGGAAGGGGACTTTGGGGAAAAATAATGTGCAAGCAAGCATTCTTCCTGCAGTAAAATAGTGGTAAAAAATTAATTGCGGTTTTCATTTGATTCTCCCTCTTATGTAGTTTACTAACGAACGAAAGCTAAAATAAAAAATCCGGCTTCGAGATGCGTTCGGCCATCCTTCAGTCCATCTATGTTTAAAATTTCAGATCTTTACATGCAGTAGATTTCGCTAGGCATCACGCACAGACAAACAGGCAGACAAACACTTCCTCTTATTATTATAGATAATCGCGCACAGACAGACAAACATTTCCTCTTATTATCATTACCATGGTACCTATGGTAGGCCTACAGGTATAGAAAGTAAAAAGATTTGAATGTTGATTTGGTTGCGTGTTTAATTAATCATTTTTGTCGTTTGTGGTTATCCTGTTGAACGGAGCGCCTGCCGAGTTAAGTTAGACTTCACGCAGTACTCTGGTGTCAGAGAAGTGGTCACCGTAATACTGGCAGGCGATGCCGTAACTTGAATGGTTGACTGTCTCCTCATTTATTCCTCCGTCCACTTTAATTTCTCACAACCCTACAGTGTAATTTCAAGTGATCATGGGAAATAGTTATGTTTCCAGTTTTTCAGAACAAATCATGTAGAAGGAAAATTTTACATATAGAATGATACTTCTACATTGTATTCGTCTTCGAAAGAAAGAAAGAATGTCGCATACTGTGTAGATCTTCTTTCGATTTTGACCAATATCGTATAAGAGTATGAAACACAGATTTGTCGTACTCAATCATTATTAAAATTTAGTTATAAACATGAAAGAGACGTAACCTCGATATCATTATCATACTTCATATTGCTCCCACAGTAGTGAAGCGTAGGACCGGTGGAGGTTACTGTTGCTTTTTAAAATTTTTTTACGCTTATTTCCCGATAGAGGGCAGAGTGACAGGTGGTAAGCCCATCGCCTCACAACCCCCCGGTAACTAAGGTATTACTTGCACGTGAAAGGGCCAAGGAATTTTGTCCAGAGACTCTAAGTTAGGCTTGGAGTTATTTTACGTCCCGTAAATCTACGACACGTCCCCCTAGCTTAAAGTCCCTCCCAGAGGACTCCGTGCCCAGTATTTTTACGTCCTGAAAAATCCATCGACAGCGGCCTGGTTTGAACCGCGACCTTCAGATCTAGAAATATCATATATATAGCTTAAAAGGCCCGGCGTTGCCCGGGTTTTCTATTTTGTAATTGGGAATTAACTTATGAAGGAAATTATAGGTCCTTATCTAGGTATTTAGAATTTGAACTTGGAAGAACGACTTATCACACTCAAACTATTCCTTCAGAACACGCTTGATATAGCTTTTATGGCTCTTAGAGGATGTAGAATTTTGCATCCCATCGCTTGTACACAGTAAGCCTGGTAGGGATTCAAATAAGAAGAAACATAAATTCCAGTAACATAAAATTGTATTATCTTTGAGGAATATTTATTTCTCACTCTCATGTTTACCACAAAACCGTTTTGGGGATGAAATTAAACAGAAATGCAATATCACTTTCATACTTCTCTCCCCGAAAACCTGCGATATAATAATATACATATTCCCATACCTCGTATTGCTTTCTCTATGTCCAGGGTAGAGAAAGTTATGTGACTGCATTATTTTCGTGGATTTCATTCTTTAATATTTATTTACAACATGAATTATATTGATAGCTTTTCTAATTTGTGAAAGTCACATTTCATTTATTTCCAAACCCATCTGAGAACACTGGCAACAATATGTTGCCATGTCAACTGTGATTTGGATATGATAATTCTGTGTAAAAAGGGATTAAGTATACTCAAGATCATTTGAGTTTTGTGATTTAAAATCAAAATTTTTCAAAATCCTTTCTTAGTGAGCACTTAGCCTACATTATGAAACGAAGGTAGGCCTACTGTAAAAATTCCAAGTTTCAACCTATTATAGTTTAGGCTCTGCGTTGATTCTCTGTCATTAAGTCAGTCAGTCAGGACAGTCAGTCAGTCAGTCAGTATATATATATATATATATATATATATATCAATCACGATTCAGAATTAACATTAACACCTATAGGCCTATAACACCCTGTTCGTGCAAAACATGACTATAATATAGGCTTACTGTAGGATATAGAGAGATTATCAGCTCTTATGAACAAGGTTTCCACATATTTTAATAACAAGCACAAAGGAAAGCATTCCATTCATAACACCTCCTCCTTACACAGAGTAAGATACTTTGATAGTGCCCAAGAGTCACGAGCAGGGATGCTTTAATTAAAATGATGTTAAGGGGTCACCTAACCAATTTCATATGTGCGTCCAGCTATATAAATTAATTGCGTTCAAGCTCTTTGGGATTATACAGCCATTTCGCTACTGACACTTCACTCTCTCTCCCTCTCTCCTCTCTCTCTCTCTCTCTCTCTCTCTCTCTCTCTCTCTCTCTCTCTCTCTCTCTCTCTCTCTTTATATTCTGTCATAACTTCTACATCTCTAACACTTATTATTAATAACTAGCTTAAAAGGCCCGGCGTCGCCTGGGTTTTGTATTTTGTGATTTGAAATTAAGTTATGGAAGACTTTCGATTTTGAAACTCTAGGTCCTTATATAATATACTAACGTATTTTGTAATTTGAAATTAACTTAGTGATTTTGAAACTCTAGGTCCTTATATAATATGTATTAGGAAGTTATGTCATATGCAGTACAGTGAGGCACACTCAAAACTATTCCCTCAGAAAACGCTAGATATAGACTATAGTTCTTTAATCTGGTTAATAAAATTATATGAAGTGAAATATACTGTAAACGAAGAAGTTTAAGTTTAATTTCTTTTTATTTCATTTAGATATGTTATATTTACTTTTAAATGAGGATATCTTACAACTGTTGAAATAAGGCTACAAATATATGTGTGTGATGTTTTTTATTCTTATAATGTGTTTTTAAGCTGCAATAGTGCATTTTAATTTTGCTTTTGACGTTTAGTTATATGGTAAGTCTTAAGCTAACAGATACAAGTAAATTATCAACATAACCTTAAATTATAAAATGTTTATAAGATATTGTTGGAATAATTCACTTATCTAAGCAAAATAAAATAAATTAATTGTGCAATACATTAAGTTAAACGTGTAATATCCCAATGACAGAATAAAAGTGAGAGTGTTAAAGCTTTGAAAATATTCTATTTACAAATGATTGAAAAAGTTTGAGTTTATTAGAATTTTATAATGTTTAAAAAGAGTAAACACAAATACCACATGAATCATGAGTACTAAAGAAAGTCAAGGCGCATAACAAAACGTTATAAAAACTGTCTGTGTGTGGATGTATCTGTGAACAAGCATTACTAAAAAACTAAAGTTCGTGAAAATTAAATTTCATATTTTAGGTTTTATGGAAAAAGAGTTCTTTTCTTATTGTATTGTTCCTACAGATAAGACATCTGTTATGGAATTAAATACCGTTATATTTTTTACAAATTATTTATATTGTGCTAGTAATTTCAATAATCTGTTCTCTCAATTATATAAAGACAAGTGGAGTTAACAAGCTCATTAGACAGCTAATCTGCTATCTTTTCTTTCATTTACTTTATAATGAGTCATCCAATTTTGCACTTCCAATTATTACGGTTCAGTTGGATTCTATGAGATTCCTTTATTAATCCATAAAACACATTCAGCGTCAGTTCTTGGAAGTGATGTAGGCTAATTGGTTTAATTTTCATTACTGAGCAATGAGTCGATTGCTGTAAGAAGGAAGAATAAATATTGACACGGCTTTCACTAAATTCATCAGACGTATAAATGTTACCTCTCTTAAACTCATATTGACATGAAGAGTCTATTTTAGGGATGGTAGTTCTGTGCTTCTGTTACAAAGCCAGTATACGAACTCCAGCCTGTAAACATATACAACATACCTGCAATGAGCAAACATATACACCTTACAACTGAAAAGTCTATTTCTGTAAAATAGTTACTTGAATTTTGTACATACGGTATATGACATATGATGCATTTAATGTCTAGCTCATATCAATTAGTAACGTTTATTGCTTAGTGATAAAGTAATTTAAGTATGGATATATATGCATTCATGAACTACTGATTATTGTCTTCGTTGGACATTACATGAGATTATTATAGGAGAAAAATTCCTCCGACACTGGTATTTGAACCCAGGGCCTTTGGCTATCCGTGCTAATACTCTACCAACTGAGCTAAGTCAGAGTTCACTTCACAGCTTCAGATGGAACTTCTCTTCTACGACTGATTGCCCTTAATGGTCTACCTCACTGACAGAAAAGTTATGTCATATGCAGTACTGTGAGGCACTCTGTGTAGCCCGGTCACAAAAATCACTAATTAGTGTGCCTCACAGTACTGCATATGACATAACTTGTCTGTCAGTGAGGTAGACCATTAAGGGCAATCAGTCATAGCAGAGAGGTTCGATCTGGCGCTGTGAAGTAAACTCTAACTTAGATCAGTTGGTAGAGCACTGGTACGGATAGCCAAAGGTTCAATTCCCAGTGTCGGAGAAATTTTTCTCCTTTAATATTATAATTTAAATTTGTCATCTTGTTATTCTCCATCGCCATAGCTTCCTCCCAATTTCGTATTAACTTACCTGTCACGTTCATTATTCACTTAATACAGGTTTGTTTAGCAAAACATCTCCCCTACCTATGAGCAGTTCATTTTAGCAATTTGTACACAAACAGCTGAACAGCGGATTGTCGTGAAAACCTTTCTCGTAGGCCTACATGAAGAAGAACTGCATATAGTGGTTCTCCTTTTCAGAGAATATTTATTCACAGCTTTGATGTTGTAGATGGAAATGGAGTGGGAAATGGAATTGAGGTAGAGATTGTTAAAGTTTCATGTTAATTAGGGATTAGGTCTAGAGGCTGCGGAAACGAAACATATGTCATATTAACAGGATGCGGCAAAAGGATCTCCTAAGGTGACAGAAAGCACCTTCAATCTTGTACGATTTTGAAGCCAAGTAATAAAGCTTCTCAATGTTCGCAGCATATTACCGTTGTAGGTGATATTTGAGGTATTGATGATGATAAAGTTCTAAACCAAACAAATTTTACAAGAGACTAAAATGAATTTTAAGATATCTCATACCACATACATACACTCTATTCATCATTACTTCCTCATTAAACGTGATAATTTTATACTAAACTAGTAGTAGTTCGGGGTACGCCGTGGTGTAGTGGTTGAGACACGCACTACAAACCGCAAAGTTGCGGGATCGATTCCCGATGAGGTATGGGATTTTTCAATTGGCCTAAATCCTTCTGGTGGCACTTTGCCACTGGGGCTGACTCAGTCTCCAACAGAAATGAATACCATGAGCAATCCTGGGAGTAAAGGCGGCCGGTGACCAGTAGGTTGTAGCACCCAATGACACAGAAAACTCAATTTTCAAATTTTTGGACTAAGGTTGTTTTGCTAAAAGCTCTTCAATTATACTCTTTTCTAATTAAGTTACGTATAATTCTTGTAATTCGTGTATTCCCCTGGGTGAGTTATAGAGAAGGTCTTATGGCCTTAACTCCTTTCCTTCTTTACCTTAGTTTTACCTCTCCCTTTTAAAGACCTTTCAACGACCCACACCGCCCGGGCCTTACAGGACCGAGACCTTTCGGAAGAGGGATTATCTATTGAATCACATACATGCTTTTATGACCATACAAGGACTCGGAAAGCCTCCCTGGATGAATAATCACCCCAAAGCCGGAGCCACCTCCGATACCACACGAACACATAAGACGTGACACCCCATTCACACACACTCACTCTGAATAAGTCGATGAGACGAAGATGATCATGACCGGCCAGGTGATATCCGGGGACCACAAGGGCCTAAAGTTACCCGACATTTGTCTCACAGGTGGCCTTAACTCCGCCAGGTTAAATTAATAAAATAAATTAAATTAAATAATGACAATAATTCAATAACACTTGACTAGAGGGAGCGCTGAATTATTTCGGAAATACCCAAATCCGATGGTCCATGCTGATATTTCAGTCACGTATTTTCCTCAGTATGGTAATATCCCGAGCTGCTTCGTTCTCCCTTCCTATAATATCCAGCTCAAAATATCTCACATGGAAATAATTATTCCTAGGAAATTATTACTATTCACTGACTGACTTCCCTGTAATTTATTCGGCTTTCAAGTGTAGACTAACATTTGATGTGGTCTCCTGAACAATCGCTAGCCTTCCTAGCTTGATTATGAAAAGAGCATCGCTCTACCAAGCAAACCAAGCAGATATAGGCCGGTATGTATAAAGGGTGTGAGAAGAATAATTGTACATCTTAAAGGGGGTGAGTAAAGGTAATTTTACTTCAAAAGAGAGTAGTAAAAATTTGTTTAAAAAAAATCCTTCGACTACCCTACAACATTTTACACCCTGAATTCAAGCAACATTTTAACTATTATGTATCAATGTACGGGTAGGGAGGGGGCAAAAGCGGACCGACTCTTGTAGCTGATTTCAGAGCCTTGTGAAACGTAAATAAATGTAAGAGATGTAACGGAAACGTTTGTTTTCACAAGCAATGCAAATTACGTGAAATAAGTCAACAGTCGACACTAGAACAAATTTCATTACATTCCCTGCTATCCATTGAATGCCGCTATGCATGCGCATTGGCTCATATTGGTAACTTAGATATTTTAGTCGGTCTGCTTTTATTATTTTTTTATTTTATTTTTTTTTTTTGTTCCTACCTGTACATAATCATTAAGTAAAACCATTATTTGGCTCTACGTTTGAAATCATTGAGGAAAATTTCAGTGCCAGAGCTTATTTCCATTTATTACAATCCAATTTTTTTGTTTTTAAATCTCACATTTTGTATAAAATCTCTTAGCCTATATCTCTGTCTTAAACGGTTTTTAAGGTGACGAATTAATAAGTCAATAGTAGTGAAAAGGTTAAAACACGAGGTGTTGCTGGTTAAAACTCTGCCGAGGGTATCAGATATTTTGTGGCGAAACCTCATTATGCCTATGGATCTTCGGAGAGTACTCATACTTTCAGAGACTCCGATTGAATAATCTTAAGTTTAAGTTATCTTTAAATTCTTAATGTATCCTGTGGGATACACTTGTTTGTCTAAAATTTCTAATAAAATAATAAAAAAATAAATTACAAAAAAAAAATTAAACTCCTTGTAAAATTATTATAGAATAAGGCAAATGGTATAAATCGGAATCGAGAATTTCTGCAACGTGCCTTTGGTACATGGCTCCTTCTTCTCTTATGCAGACAATGCGTACCTAGACAAGGCCCATTTGTCCCATTCACAAGAAATAAACTATGAGCCTGATCATTGATCATTGTGTTAATTGTTTTCTGTGCAGTCCGACACGGGTTTCTATAACGTGTGATAAATTAAGTATCATTCATTTAAGGATTAGAACATCTGACGTTATTAACTTAGCTCAAGTATCGACAGACTTGTCGATATATCGACGTTGACGGTACGAAATTTCAAATGGCTGATTACAGTCATAGGATCCTGCCAATTAATGACTTCAGTCGCACGTTGCCGTATAAATAAAATAAAGCTATATCTCGTTAAAACAAACAAAACAGTTAAATATCTCGTTAAAACAAACAAAAAAGTTAAATGATTTTACTTATTTTGCCTGCAGTATAAGGATTCATGTATTGACCCTACAGTGCAAAACGTAGACTGTTAGTTCTTGGTAGAATGGAGACCCAACCACCGTAATAAATTTCAAGTGAAGTAAGTACAGTAGTAGGCCTACGCATCTCTGATTCCGTATTTTAGAATTTTAAGAATCAGGCAAGCCCTATTTCATTATCCAGGCACTGGGTTTTATTGCCCTGCTCTGGGGGAAATGATCTTCCTCTGAAATTCACGAGATTAAGAAATCCTGGGAATCCAGGGACAGCAGTTTTTCATGGAGCACTCATTTTCACAAGATATATTTGGACGGATAAGAAGTGCTTCAATATATCACAGAGCTGCAATTAAGTACAAAAGGTTTGTCTTAGTTTCTCTTTCCTGTGAGTTTATTTCCCTGGAACAATATTTCTTCTGAAAGTACGAATGAACTTGATTCCGTTTTAAACAACCTCCCTAAATAACTTGGACAAAGTATGTAATTTTAGTTAATACAAAACCGCGTTGACACTGTAATAAAGCATGATATCACTTAAAGTTAAGAATATACTGCAAGAACATGTTAAAATAAATGTTATATGGTATCGTTAAGCTTGATTAATACAGCAATCATAGCATTTTAGTGCCACTGAATGTAAGGCAAGATTTTTACAAAATATAGCTTGCAGTGATTTTTTTTCAGTTGCAGAATTCTTTTAAAACTGGCGTGAATGTTAGGAAGATTATTTAAGAGACACACTGCACTGTATTTCCGAGAAGTGAGTGATCCCCTGCCACTAACTGTAAATGTAGTACGGTGGAATGTTAAGAAGTCGCACAGACAGCCTTGTAAGGGTGGAGCAGGTAAAAAGACCCCTTCATGCAATGAACATTCCAAACTTTCACTTCTTTGAATCCAGTGTCCATTCAGCTTTTAAACACTAAACAGTACAGTTACTTAGTTACAGTTATCACTTACATGGACCTAGATGATTTTCAACCCCTTTGTGTACTGTAGCACTGGACATATACTGTAATAAATTTAGTTACTGTACGATATTTTATTTTGTGCTAAAGTTTGCTATTTGCCTTTTATTTAATCTTTCTTTCATAATACAGTACAGCAAATTAATACAACACTGTATTATGTCAATTTTATTTAAAAAATTAAATTTCGTTTTATTGCCACCCTCGCTTTGTGCCACTAAATGTTAGAGAACAGTTAGTGGAATTATATCGAGGGTTGACTGTAGCCTACAATAAAATGAAAGTGATAAAAATAACATTATTAAAATTATGACGATAGTCTCTTGCAACTGTTCGAAATTTCACATTTCTTTTTTTACTGGGTTTTTCGCAGATTCATGAAATAAATTGTAATTAAGCCTATTACATAGCCTGAAGTTCTACATGCTGCATGCCAAGCATTTTCTGTCTAGCTTAAATACAAGGAATATTACTCAGAAATATTGGTTTTCGCAGTCTTGAAATGTTAATATTATTTATTATACACATTGTTACTAAACTAAGTTTTTGCAGACTGGTATTTTTTACGCGAAAAAAAGTATGTGGAGGATGCTTTTTGTGGTGTCTATATGGTGTGTATATAGGTGCAAGATTTTTTTTCCACAGCTTTGGCCCAGGGGATGTATTCGCTCCTCTCCCAGGTTTGATTCCTGGTCAGGAAAAGTTACCTAGCTGGGTTTTTTTTGGGGGGGGGGGGTTTACTCGTCTGTGAGGCTCTTGTTCCCTTATACCACCTGGCCAAAGAAGAGGAAGAAGTGCATAAGATTTAGCTTCCAAGCGCACGAACTAATCTTTTTTTAACGTATCAAATTTATATAATCAGAACGTAGAATGTGAACTGTGAATAGGAATTTTTTCTTGTCAATTTTGTTTCCATTCTGTAACCGTCTAGCGATATTAATAAAGCAGGCATCACGCTAAATATGATTTAGGGACCCCGATACATTTTTTCTCCATGTTAATATGTCACTAGTAGCGAGGTCGTATTTCATGTGTGGAAACCATAGCTATAAACACGTCAAAAGCCATGATTTAGAGCCAGATAGGCCTTCCAACTAATGAAGTTCGGCCTCTTGATGAAAGCAACAGGTCACCATTAATGACGTCATTAGTACCCGAAGCTCTTATGTCGTATGTTTGTCTGGTTTTATGCGTTTCTGGTACAATACACAGTTTCTCTTCATTACTACACAGTCTTTGTCAACATAGGAGGGCAATAAATTGTTCCATTGTTTATTTGTGCTTAAAAACGGTAGAAGAGTTGAAAAGTGAAATTATCCATCTGAAGAAAAGTAGTTGAATGTGATCAATATTCTAGAATAAATATGCTAGGGGTACAGGGTATTCCAACGAAACAGGGAGAGGATATAGCAGGCCCGTGCTGGACCCTTTCCAAAGGCGGTGGATGTAGAACTTAAGAGGGCGCCACTCATAAAAAAAAATCTGATGTGAAAGTCACATAACTTCCTCTGCCCAAATAAAAGTTAGCAGTATTCACATATCCTTGTTCAGAATCGCAAGACACAATTTTACGCTAATTATGCTGTAAATACCTTATAGCCCCTCATTTGAATGTTGCGACTACAAACACAGGCTATGGACAAACTAAAAAAAAAAAAAGAAAAAACAAGTGACTGCAAACGTTTATTGAACTTTCCGCCATTCAGAATAATTTCCGAAATTTATCGAATATTCCCCTCAGATATTTCTTTACTGTAAGCATGGCCAACAATACATCTTTCTCACTTCACGTACTTATATAGAATAAGAGGCCGTGAATGTCCGCGTATTGAGTTGTTCACCAGGCAAGACAGAGTATCTACAAACAATGGGTAGTTTACAACCACCCTTCAGAGAATTTTTTATGAAAAAAGTTTCAAATAAAAGTTTTAGCTCTTGGTATAAGCACTCCATGTACAAAATTTAAAGGAAATCGTTAGAGCCGTTTTTTAGAAAATCGTGACAAACGAAAATTTATTCTTGTAAAGTCCCCTTAAAAGTAAGGGAAAGTTGTCGCCACTCTTCCTGTCACAGCCTCAGAAGGTACCTAACCCAAATACAAAATTTTGTTTTCGTACGACTTTCCGTTACATGAGGCCGTATTGCAAAGAGCGTGTATTCACAGTGGGTGGCTTATAACTACTCTTCAGAGAATTTGTTCGAAAAAATGTTTCAAATAAAAGTTTTAGCTCTTAGTATAAGCGACCCAAGTGCAAAATTTAAAGAAAATCGTTAGAGCCGTTTTCGAGAAAATCGCGAAAAACGAAAAATTCTTCATGTAAAGTCCCCTTAAAAATAAGAGAAACTTGTCGCCGATCTTCATCTCACATCTCCAGAAAGTACCTGATCCAAATACGAAATTTTGTTTTCATACGATTTTCCGTTTTCGAGCTAGCCTGTTCACAGATATTCCACACACACAGACACACTGACACACAGACATGTTTCCAAAAATAGTATTTTTGGATCCAGGGGGCTTTGAAACGTGTATATATGCTAAAAACTCAACTTCTAATTTTGGGGTCGAAAACAATACTTCCTCTACCTATAGTACCTATGGTACGGGCAGAGGAAGTAATAATAAATATCAGTTTTGGTTTTCATCAAGGATGAAATCTTGGTCCTTTATTTTTTTTCTTATATATATTATTAATGCCATCATTGATCAGGCATGTTTTTCCAAATATTACTGCATTTTCTGAAGATATAAAAATATTTTAAATAATTTTGAGTCCTAATGATTGTACGGAACTACAGAATGATTTGAATACATTAAGTGAATGGAGTGGACATAATAACATCCGTATGGATAACACACTCATTCACACACTGACAATAATAGAGCGTAGGCTACTGTATACCCCCATCCCCCCCCCCCCCGTGGGAATTTCCGACACATATATTTTTTTGTTGGTATTGCCATCTAGTTTCAGTTTTCAGTTGTTTGCCCCTTATCAATTACAGCATTTACCCGGAAACCCCGGAAATCTGGAGAAAATGAGTTTGATATAATTTTTCTTTGTTCTTTGCTCCTAATATGCCCAGGGAATTTCTGACTCAAATATTTTTTGTTGGTATTGTCATATAGTTTAAGTTTTCAGTTGTTTGCCCCTTACAAATTACAACATATCCCCGGAAAACCCGAAAAACCACTTTTATGCGGAGAAAATGACAATGTTTTATTTTTTAAATCTTTGTTCTTTGCTTCTAATATTCAAAGGGAATTTCTGAACCATATGTTCTTTTGTTGGTATTGCCATCCAGATTAAGGTTTCAGTTGTTTGCCCCTTATCAATTACAGCAAATCCCCAGAAAACTCCGAAAACCACGGAAACCCGGAGAAAATTACTTTGTTTTATTTTTTTAAATCTTAGTTCTTTACTTCTAGTATTCAAAGGGAATTTGTGACTCATATGGTTTTGTGTTGGTATTGCCATGTAGATTAAGGTTTCAGTTGTTTGCCCCTTATCAATTACAGCAATTCCCCAGAAAACTCTGAAAACCACGGAAGCCCGGAGAAAATGACTTTGTTTTAATTTTTTTTAATCTTAGTTCTTTGCTCCTAATATTGAAAGGGAATTGGTGACTAATATGGTTTTGTGTTGGTATTGCCTTGTAGATTAAGGTTTCAGTTGTTTGCCCCTTATCAATTACAGCATATCCCCGGAAAACTCCGAAGACCTCAAAAATCCGAAGAAAATGAGTTCGTTTTAATTTTTTAAAGACATTTGTTCTTTGATCCTAATATTCCCAGGGAACTTCTGACTTACATATTTTTTTTGGCATTGTATCTAGATTAAGGTTTCAGCTGTTTGTCCATTATCAATTACAGCATATCCCCGTAAAAGCCGGAAAACCACGGAAATCCACAGAATTTCTAGAACTCGGAACTTGTGATCTACGGTCACTGAAACCGTTATTGCGAAGTAATTCTTCTGCTTCAAGTGTGTCCCTTGCAGGTTCAAAAGGGTGAGTATATGGACTACGAGATATTTGCCATAATTGTGATGGTCACATGCAAAGAAAAGGGGAATCATATCTTCTAAACATGCCAAGTATAAGTCAAAGTTGTTTTCTTTAGTTGCTCGCTGAAATCTCAAAATCAATGACACTTTGTCCATATTACCATTCCAAAATTGTGCTGTTTTACCGAGTGTCCCTTCTCTAACTCCAGTCAAGAAAGTTTGGTGTGTCTGTGGAAGGTTTCGTAAGATAAATTATCATTCACAGATGTCAAATTAGAATATGAAGTGTGTTCTGCCAGGTTTTCAATTGCCTTCATCCCTTCAGCATCAGGATTTTTTCCAGTATTCTTTGTCATGCTGTAATTGGTAAGGGGAAAACAACTGAAACCTTAAACTATATGGCAATAGCAACAACAATTATGTGATTCAGATATTCCCTGGGAATATTAGTATCAAAGAGCAAAGATTAAAAAAAATTAAAACAATCTCATTTTCTGCGGATTTTCGTGGTTTTCAGGGTTTACATGGATATGCTGTAATTGATAAGGGGAAAACAACTTAAACCTTAAACTAGATGGCAATACCAACAAAAAAACATATGAGTCTGAAATTTCCTGGGAATATTAGGAGCAAAGAACAAGAATTTTAAAGAAATTTTTAAAAATTCAATTCCTCCGGATTTCAGTAGTTTTCGGAGTTTTCTGGAGATATGCTATAATTCATAAGGAGCAAACAACTGAAACCTTAATGTAGATGGCAATACCAACAAAAAAACATACGAATCAGAAATTCCCTTTGAATATTAGGAGCAAAGAACAAAGATTTAAAAAAGAATACATAGTAATTTTCTCCGTATATACGTGGTTTTCCGGGGTTTCCGGAGATATGCTGTAATTGGTAAGGGGCAAACTACTGGAACCTTAATCTATATGGGAATACCAACACAAAAACATATGATTCACCAATTCCCTTTGAATAATAGGAGCAAAGAACAAAGATTTCAAAAAAATAAAACGAAGTCCCTTTCTCCGGATTTCCGTGGTTTTCGGTGTTTTCCGGGGATATGCTGTAATTGATAAAGGGCAAACAACTGAAACCTTAATCTAGATGGTAATGCCAACAAAAAAACATATAAGTCAGAAATTCCCTTTGAATATTAGGTGCAAAGTACAAAGATTTAAAAAATAAAACATAGTAATTTTCTCCGTATATACGTGGTTTTCCGGGGATATGTTGTAATTTGTAAGGGGCAAACAACTGAAACATTAAACTAGATGCCAATACCAACAAAAATGTGTGAGTCAGAAATTCCCTGGGAATATTAGGAGCAAAGAACAATGAAAAATTAAAACAAATTCATTTTCTTCGGATTTCCGGGGTTTTCCGGGGTTTCCGGCTAAATGCTGTAATTGATAAGGGGCAAACAACTAAAATCTTAAACTAGATGACAATACCAACAAAAAAATATATGTGTCGGAAATTCCCACGGGGGGGGGGAGGGTTTCATATTGGTAGCCCATGGTCTATAATGTTTACCCAGTTATGGTTGAACCAGAAACTTGAAATTTGGGAGGCCTACACTTATAGCTTTAGCCAGTAGCCGATGGAAAAATTCCACAAAGTTTTTTTTTTTTTTTTTTATTTATTTATTTTTTTTTTTTATTTTTTTTTTATGAAATCCGAAATAAACTTCAAAATGGCGGGCGGAGCTTTATAATCACTACAGACGTTTCTTTGGAAGCTTATAGAAGTAAAACGAAAAGTTGCATCACAAAACCGATTGCATCTTCAGTAGCAGGTGCTGAGAGACCTACATGACATTTCTATTGTGTACCTCCGTTAAGGTTTAGAGTTAGATTTTTTATCGTAAGAAAACTCAGTACATTTTCCACAGAATAGACCTATGTAATTTTAAAGCATTTATAGGACAGGCAAAATTAGAAATTTGGCAGGAATGTTAACACTTTTACTTGCCATGCCAAATGTAGTGATTGTGGAAAACTGATTAGATAGCCGAAAGGTCTAACACGTCTATTACCCACTCACTGCCTTAATGTTTACCCACTTCCACACGAGTCTTTTAGCTTTTAACCAATTCTAAAAAGTTAAATTTATTTTTAATTTTTACCTCCGAGAAAATTTTGAAACATTTTACTCATATTACTATTTACCCATTTTCAGATGAGCTACAAACCTGAACTTTGGTTTGTAATCAACGAAAAATTCCAAAAAGTTGGACTTTTTAATTTTTTTACTTCCGAAAAAAACTTAGTCATTACTTATGTTTTTTAGGTTTAGCTGCTATGGCTAAATGGCAATAGGCTATGCGTAGCTACTATGGCTAGATAAGTACGGTGACTCTTATCTCCTGTACGATGTCCGTTCGTAAGAAAATCTTTTCCCCAGAACCTCACTGAGCGTTTGGGGGTAGAGCCCCCATCGAGCGAAGCTAGGTTTAATTTTAAAATTGGTGGCTCACGAGATTCAGCTGCTGTATTACAGTATTACAGTATTGAGTTGCATACATTCAGTCTTTTAACGCGGGGATTAGTGGTATTTTTCCCCTGGTTGTGTACATTCCTGATATAAATATTACACACAGATTAATTATTAGTAACACTGTATATAGGTATCTGTCTGTTAATGATGGTTTTAGTGTACAGTACAGTGAACCGAAAATTTAGCACGAAGCCGCTAGGAAATGTAATTTACTCAACACTCTTCTTCCTAGCTCTCCTGAAAGGGGACTGCTATAACGACCCTATTATGGGAATCCGATATCAAATTATATTATGTTTTACTTCTTGTTGGTTATAACATTTACGATACGTGGAAAAAAGGAACACGGTTGTTACAGGCTTGGACCTAATACCCATACACGATATATGAAATACGCTAAGGAGATTAAACCCATATTTCATTTAGATTAAAGTCTGCAAGGCTTCGCAGATTACAAGCTGGCTACTCCAGTAATGTATCAAGGGACAGCATGACGTAGTCTCTAATTTCTAATATCACAACTTCTCTCTCTCTGAGAGAAAAAAAAAAGGCAGACGTTTCATTCCCATGTTAGTCCTGTCGCTTCTACTTATGCTGTAGTCTATGTAGCACAGAATTATTTGAGCGTTGGTGAAATGAAAATACACCATTGCTTGAGTGCACTAACTTTGGAATTCCGTACACCGCGGAAAATTAACTAGTTAACGTGGTAAAATCGTACTTTTGTTGTCATGCCACATTAGATTTAGACTTTTACTGTGGTTAAACATCAAAGAGAAGACTGTAATTTTCTTTCTAAAACTGAACTCAACAATTCTATGTAATGGATGGCGTTTAAAAAAACGGACACGAATATTTTAGTCATATTAAATGTTGTCATTTGTGAGATACCGTAACTTTAGTTTTTTTTTTTTTTAATTATGTCATTCAACATCACGGACTCACACTCAAATATACGGTTTTGAAATACTGAATTCCATATTTTTTAAACATGGAGACTTTTTTCATTTATATTATATTTGAAGGACATCCTTCAGCTTTCCATGCAGGAAGGATTGCCAATAAGGACAAAGCATAATGTTTACAATTAGTATATAGTGAATAGAAAAAAATACAGCATAATAGATAATCAAAGCAACAAATACAATAACAAATCTGAGTTTAAAATTGAAATATACATGATTCTGGGAAATGCTCAAGGACCCTCTGTTGGCAGTAAGCACAATTTCTGGTATTAGATCTCCTCCAAGATGGAATCGTCTGCAGAAATTTAAGTAGAACAGCGGTATTCTTTCCATTTTATGGACACTTGAATTACTGTTTTACCATAGGTAATCCAACGGGAGATTACTGTCGATAGATTAGGGAATGCGAAGCACGGCGAATTTATCTGATGAAACTCGTAAGCTCGTGTGGGATTAAGACTATTCCATAAATAAAATGTAGCAGATTATATATATATTATAATAATTGCTTTCTTACTTATTTTGTTTCACCTTTTCACCGCTACTCACATAAATTTGTCACTTCAAACGCTTATTTAAATCTTAAGATATTATATATGACTAATAGAGTAAGGCTTTATGTAAAATGTGAGGATTTGTGCACGAAAACCAGCTATTTCTATTTTTTCTTATTGATTTCAAACTTAAAGTTCACTGATGGTTTCACTTGACGATTGCATATAGGCCTAGTATACCCATAACAATATTCAACTCTGAAATGGTTAAAATGAAATAACATTTGTGTTGGCTGTCAGATCACGGCATACTAAATGGGTGAACAATCGAATGTTTTATGGAATACAATCAATGTTACCAACAGTGGTAATGAGAAGATAGTCTAATCTCAAAATTAAAATAAAATCAGGTAAACTGATGTAAAAAAGTGCCAGTATGTTTTTGTTTAATCAGTTATGACTGCAATTATGATATGCAGAATATGTTTTTTTTAAATTGATTTCCAAGTTAAGCTCCAGATTTATTCATTAAGCAGGGCTTACGGAAGAAGAAAGGTCTACCATCTCGGCCACCTGGGTTATTTTAACGGTCTAGTTGGATAAGCGCATGTAAAACAATAGTGTTTTTTGTCATAGCTAACTGTATTTTAATTTCCAAGGCCTTATAAGATCACAGTAAAAGAATAGGCTATGTTGTCAAGATAACTGATTTTCATTTTTTTATAAATTCTTTCGAATACGTATATTGCCATAAAATAGGCACTAAATTGAGCATTACTCCGAAACACATCAACCGATTTTATCCATTATGAATAGACGTCTTCCCATGGACATTGTAAATGTGTATACCAAGTTTCAGAAAAATCCGGTAAAGCGTATTTGAGTTACCGCGTCTTTAAAATATACACTAAATTGGGTTTTACTCCGGTACCGGTCAACAGATTAGGTTCAAATTCAATAGGGCACTTCTCATGGACGTCATAAATGGGTATACCAAGTTTCATGGAAATCCGTTACAGCGTATTTGAGTGATGGCGCCTTTCTATGAGAAAGGCGCCATGATCTATTAAAATAGGCACTAAATTGGGCATTACTCCGGTACCGGTGAACCGATTTGGTTCAATATCAATGGGGTTCTTCCCATCGACATTATGAATGTTTATACCAAGTTTCATGAAAATCCGAAAAAGCGTACTTGAGTTATGGTGCGTACAGACGCACGGACAGACGGACGGGCAGACAGACAGACAGACAGACGGACAGAAATTTTTTCGTCCCCCACACAATCTCATAAAGTACCATACTGGCACTTAATAAACTAAAATCAACCTTGAGCTTGTATTTAATGAACATCTTGTTTCTTTGTTATTTTCACTTATTTTATTATGCATTTCATTTAAGTTCTCATTTGTATTTGACTACTTGATCTAATATTCTTTCTCTATGAGAATCTGTCGTGACCGAAAGACTTAATAAAAAAACTAAAAAACTGTCTAAAAGAAAAAATTTGAGCATTTTATTTTTATTTATTTATTATTTTTTTTGGTGATGTCATGTGATGTGAGAGAAATGTGAATTCAATATTTTAGAACAGAAGTAACATGGAGAGGAGTTATAAGAATAACTTATAAGAATAAATGAATAATAACAATAATAATAATTGCCTATGTTATTTAGCTCACCGAAATGACATTTGTTTTCAGATTTGCAACGTCCGGGAATGTCATGTCCTGGAAGTCGCAAGCACAAAGTTATGCTATCGGAGCTGCCTCTACATTTACTTGAACCTGCTCCAGAACAAAGTAAGTTTTACATGAATATGGTATCGATACATAGCGAGATGAAATATTAAATAACTAGTCTAGATTCGCATGTCTTGCGGCATAGTAGGAAGTCAAGGGTTGAGAGGAAGAAATTTCGTATAGTCTAGTCGATACTTCAATATAGCCTGCAGAGTGTTTTATTGCATGAACTCCAAAATATAAAAAGCTGAATGAAACTATCTTTTTACAACGACTGATAAAGAATTTATACAGGGTGTTAATGAATAACACCGAAATATTTTACCTGTACTAGAAATGACACATACAAGTAACTTTTGTTACGACATTTTTGCTCTATGACTTAAAATGTGTATGCTACAGGTCATTAAAGTCATTACAGTTTGGTGCTTATATGTCAATAATGAAGTGAAATAGGGTTAAAATTTTCATCAATGAATATCACATTGCTCTTAGTGATCGATAAAAATCTGATTCTTAATTAGTCATCAATAGCTATATCATAATTTAATGTCTCCATAATCTGCGAAATTTACAGACTATTTACATGACTGGCCGCCAATACATTAGTTTTCTAATTCATAAATTCAGTGTTGACAACGAAGTTCCTTTGTTTTGCAGTTTTTCTTCAAATGTTAGAAGTCAGTGGCGGCCATGCCCTGGGAGATTTTATGCTGTAACAGGAAAAAATTGAACCCATAGAGCAAAAATCTAATACTAATTGCTTGTCTATGTTCACTCTGCATACAGGTAAAATATTTCGGTGTTATCCATTAACACTCTGTATAGGCTATATCATAATATATGTACTAGATTTTTTAAATAGGAGCTATGTCCTATGGAGTATTTGGAGAGATATTAAAATCTATACCAATAAAATTTTTGCAATTTCTGTTAGTCTTATCTTACTGTTGACGCTATGGCCGAGTCAGTTTCTTATGGAAATAAGTAGCCTTTCAGGAACAATCATGAGCTAAAGACTGAAACACTTTCACATAGACATACGCATATAACGTATCCACGCCTTTGTTCGTTTTGCAACTTAATCGTTTTCATATTATTATTCGAAAACTGGGCTCAATATTAGCATAAAATCTGGCAACCATAGACATGCGATTCAATCACAAAGTCCCCGATCGCAAATGATATCAAAAGTCCAAGCAGGAGGGGAAAGTGAATGTTTGGAGGTTAAAGCGTTGAGCTTTGGTGGTACAACTGATCAAATGAGACACGAATGTGGCATGTGAATTCTTCTTGGACGCTAATCCACAAACTTATATTGCTACTGCGCATTTTCAAACCAAAATTCTTGTCTCTCCTTCTGTTATAGTAGTATTGTACACACCTTCCTCTTTCCATCTAATCCGAGTTTCTTAAATGTAAGATAACTATTAGGTCCCAGCTCATCGACACGCGTTTCTGAAACGTTCAATGATGGATATTATTTCGACTAGTCCATTCATAGGCCTACGCCTGATATTGGGCAATAACGTTTAGCAATTCCTCGGGTATAGACCAATCACGATCGTTTATCTTATAAAATGCTTCCAATTCATTTGAGGATGCTATTTTATCTGATAAAACGTCAGGTCCTTACTGGATAAGTAAGGCATCGACGTGCCGTGGTTAATACGTCACATGCTGCCAGTGAACACAATAGAAAACACATTATATTGAAAATAATTTATTTGGAAATTGAAATAATGTAAATGTTCATTGATTAAAAACACATTTTCAATTCGGTTCAAGCCAGTTCGTGTGCTTTAATTCGGTTATGCTATTAGATTACCTGAATTAGGTTAAATATGTCTTATATGCACCATTGATAGAACTGGTTACAACTCGGTAACTCGAATCGATTCATGGATGGTTGATTCATAGTATGCCGTGATCTCGCAGCCGTTAGTTTTCTTTTCATAAGTTATAACAAAGCAAGAAAGTAAGAAAGTAATTATTATTTGTATAATCCGTTACATGTTTAACCAACAAGGTGCCCCAGGATGGCATAAAAGTGTTGAAAGGCCTAGGTAGCACAAACTAGAGAATGTTTAGCTGTTGGTTTTGATCATACATTTTATTTTATTTTATTTTAATCATCGATTTAAACAGTGCTATATCATGTATTTAAACATTAAATTGTTTGTAAGTTTTGATTGATCGTAATTTATTTTGTATCCCCTCAGTATACGAGCCATATAAATCCCACCACAAATTATTTTGACCTTTTTGCTTTGTACTGCCTATAGAAGTTGGCTGCCCTTTCATCTAAGGCGTGCAATGAGTTATGACCCAGTAGGCAGAGATGAAAGCGAATTCTCAACGGACCCCCACTCGCTAATACACTGGACAACTATTATATGTCACACGATTTATGACATCATTTGTGCCCTGTAAAGTTATCCTATATACAGGAAAACACATAGATCTTGCGACAAAAGTGATACAAGTCCAGGTAAATTACTGTTGTGATTATCATGACTGAATTTTCAACTTTAATATGTTCCGGTATTTTAAAGTGGCAATACATTTGCTCAGGGGCTGATCATTGGGACTAAGATTTTGATTATCTATAAATTACCAAAAAAGTCCTATAATCAAGGTATTTATTGCTTAATTTCCTTTAAAAATTTTCTAAAAATTATAAAAAAGAACTTAAAAATAAGTTTTATAGACTATACTCAATTTACTTAGTGGAAAAGTATTTTAAATATTTTTTTAAATTTTAGAGTGATAATTTCAATTAATAATTGCATTATTGAAATTAAATACCGTATCAACGTTTAAGAGTGCATTTCTCTCGTGTGTCATAAATTTATTTTGCAAAATGAAGTGCACTATGCTTGCAGATTGAAAGCTATACAAACTACTCGGATGAACGTTCATTTTCTCGATTGAAATATATTAAAAATCCCCTCAGAATAACTATGCCTTATCTCTATTGTGTGCAGAAGCAGATGCATTACGTATGATTGATTAAGAAGATCTGATCAAAGAGTTTGCAAGGCAAAAGTAAGAGAAAATTATTAATAACTTTACATAAATCAAATAAAATGGAAGGGTACATAAATATTTTCCTTCTTACTGTAAATTTAGCTTCATTTCAATTTTCGATAAATAAATTTTTATCTTATGGTTTACTATTGCTTTAATATTTTGAATTTTATATTAAGGGGGAAAAAATTGGCTAGTGCTTCGGGTATCTAAGGATTTTAATCCGTTTCTGGGTGTGAATGCCCGTGTATGGTTAAAACGAACTTTGGCCATTTTTTTTTTCCCAACATAAAGAAATATGAATTTGTTTTCAATGTCAACATAAATGAAATCAAATCTTAACAGAAATATGAGCTTCGAAATATTAAGCCAAGTCGAAAGTTATTTTAGGTTTTGCATTGTCGTACTGAATCGCACTGCAGAATAAAGTTCGGGGCTTGAGTTAAGTCGCTTTAATGCGTAGCTCTTGCATCCATCGCTGATTGAAATATATAGCTGCGTCGGCAGCATATTTGATTGTAGGAAATCAAACAAATCCTGGAATAAAATGGTCGTTATTTAAAACTCTGGCTTGCATCCAGTTCGTTTGGCTTGGAGTGTTGATTTATTTGTTACGTCAGAATTGAATTCATGACATCCATCGCGCTTCAAAACAATAAGAACACAGCGAATGATGAGATTTGCTTTTATCGAGATTATTTTTCAAGTCATTACGGCCATCGGGTCAATAGTTTTTTCCTCGATGAATAGGCCTGTCGATTTTTATAATGGTTCATCGAACTCGCAAATGTGCCGATTAAATCTTGATGGTGTGGGAGTAGAATCAAATCACTGAATGAAACAGCATTATCGGATTAGCTATTATTGGATCACTAGAATTTACTGTCGTTTTAAACACCACTGGGAGGTAGGAACGCATCGAATGAAATTATCAAAATGTGTGCTGGTCAGTCATTAGGTTATAGATAGGATAATTCAAATATATAAAGCTATTTAGATAATGAATCGTGGGGAATGAAAACCATTCCAAATGTATATACCGCTCGGAAATTTCAGATTGCCTTCTTGCTTTTCGATTGCATGTTTACTTCTTCCATTAAAAAAATTAATACGGCTATAGCCTAATATAAAGCGGCGAGGAGTGAGAACTTAATAAAAACACAGAGTCTTAAATGAGGATATTTATTATTTATTTATTTATGTATTATTTTGTTGAGAATGTTCAGTTATGTTGTGATCTTTTTAGCTGTTAATATTTTTATTGCTAAATGTTTAATTTTATTATGATGGATGGTTGGTTTGATTTCTTTCTGCTTTTCGCCCGTTTTCAGGGGGCCTTGCATTCTCTTCATTATTTTTAAGGACAGTTGAATTTCTCTACAATATGTTTTTTATATTGTTAGCTTTCTTCTTTTCTTCTTGTTTCAAACATTCCTTCTTCGTCTTCGCCATTTTTAAATCCTCTTAAAGGATCATTGTCCATATCTGGACTTAACTAGCAGTGGTTTTTTAACGTCATAATTCCTTATTCTTCGCTTCCTGCAAGTTAAGGCTTCTTTATAATTGATATTAATTGCACAGAAGCAATTTTTCACATTTATTCGTCTCAGAAAAGGCTGGATTCGTTTAGTGCTTCCACCAGGCATTTCTACATGAATTGACTATCTTGATTATGACCTGATTTGGACTTCAGGACTATTTTTGAGGTAATATTAGCTACGAAAGGAATCTTATTACCTAGTGAGTGCATTAAAGCTCTAAAATTATTTCATACAGCTAATAATATTAAATTGATTTTATTGCAACGTAGCTGTATCTACTTTAACACGCAATATAAATTCAGTAACATTATTATTGCGTATTATTTGGTGAATTAAAATATCACAAGATTGACTGTGAACCTTAATACGGCATATAATTGGTACATGTGTGTATTTCATTGTTATTCACATAATTTTATTTGGAATATTGACTCCAAAGGTCCTCCGGAATTGTTATTAAATATATTTTTAAATCAGCAAGCTCTTTCATTTACTGGCGGAATCAATCATCCCTGCTTATAAGAAGACTTCAAGACGTCGATGAAATTTCCAACGAGTGTTTGTGATTCAAGAAGATCAAAGTGTCAGTGTTATCTCACCTATGGTTTATTTAGCTTATAACCTTGTTATCGTTCATTCTAAGCGAAATGTATAGCGTGTGTACAATCTTTATCACCCTTAATTAATTTAATTGTTTTTACAGTCCACTGTCTACGCACGTTATACATTTTTTTGGTACCTCCGAGGCCGGATAGAACCACAATATTGTAACACGCATTGTAAACCTACACTCGTTCTATTCCGCCCGTAGTAAACTTTATTGAGATAATTCAAGCTGTTGGTGTTCCGCAATTCATGCTGTTTGAACACAAATATCATTCAAGCAAATAATTGACTTATTTGAAGCACAATTGACATTCCTGACTTAAGTCAGTTTGAAGTTTCTTATTGAAAAGGTAATTTTAATCTCATATTAAGTGCTTCTGCCTCCGTGTTTTAATCTGCACGTGTGAGGCCTAATATTCAGACAACAGCTCTTCAAACTAATTTATTAAAGGGTTTGTTATTATTTACATAATTGCACTCACCTTTGTGAATCCATGTACACACACATTATTGTCACATTTTGTCTAACCGCGGGCAACTAACTTTAGTGCTCAATAAGCTCTCAGTGCGGTCAATTTAAGTCATAAACAGTGAATCACGTTAAGTCGAATACTATTTGAACAATCAATTGTCAAATCATGACTGACGTAGAAGGCACCCTTAAGACTTTAAAGGCAAAAAGAACACCTATTAAGTCGAGAATCACTCGCAAAGTTAATTATATTCTAGACTGTGTTATCAATGAGGAAACCTCTCCTCAAGACCTTCTTGAGCTTAAGATTGATTTAAGCAAGCTTGAATCTGAATATAACAGAGTCCAGTCCGAGATCAATGAACTAGCCTTTTCTGAATCCGAAGATGCCTATATGGCAGAAATTGAGAAAACCATACAAAAGGCCATCTCCCATATTAGCAGGCAGATTAATGCTTTCAATAAGTCTCGAGCGGCTGAGGCCGAAGCTAAAGCGGCCGAAGCTGAAGCTAGAGCTAGAGCTGAAGCGGCTGAAGCTAAAGCTAAGGCTGAAGAAGCTGAAGCTAGAGCTATAGCTAAAGCTGAAGAAGCTGAAGCTAGAGCTATAGCTAAAGCTGAAGAAGCTGAAGCTAGAGCTAGAGCTGAAGCGGCTGAAGCTAAAGCTAAAGCTGAAGAAGCCGAAGCTAGAGCCAAGGCCAAAGCCGAAGCTATTTTTAATCTTCTAAAAAATCAATTCATGATTCAAATTCAAACAGTATCTGAATTTGAAATTCTGGACAAAATATCCTATCAAGAGGCCATTGTTCTTAAGTCGGTGCTAGAAGAATTGTTTAATAGGTATAAGGTTGAAAGTCTTCAGCATCGTAACATTTACGATGAAGAGGCTGAGTTTCAAGAGCGCCAGCTTCAGTCAGAATGTTCAAGGGCTTTAGCTTATATCAATTCTTCAATTGCAGATGCAAAACTGTTATATGAGCCGAATCAAGAGCAGAGCTCTAATCACAACTCTTCTTTGTCTGCACCTTTACCGAACTTACCTAAATTGCCTGAAATTAAGCTACCAAGTTTTTTAGGCGATCCTAGAGCTTGGCTTGAATTCAGGGATACATTTAACTCATTAATTGTTCAGCACAGTCATATATCCAACATGGATAAATTTCAATATCTAAAATCTTGTTTATCCCCGGAGGTAATGACTGTAATTCAAAATATCCCGGTCTCCAATGCCACCTTTGATGTAGCTTGGAAGACTTTAGCTGAAAGATTCGATAATGACAGGTTAATTGCCAACACGCATTTGGATAACCTTTTTTCTCCACCGCCCCTTAAAGGAGATTCTGCAAGCTCATTGCAACAATACTTAGATCATTTTACAAGTACGGTTCATGCATTGAACGTACTAAATACTGATGTTCCTCTGTCTGACTTAATTATTTCACGTATCATTGTGGATAAGCTCCCAGTAGAATTAATTAAAGAATGGGAATCTTCAATTAAGTTAGGAAAACTTCCCAAGTTGCAGGAATTATTCAGTTTTTTGGAGTCTAGGGTTAGGGTGCTGCAGATGACAGAATCGGTTCTGAAAGGTCGGTCCGTCAAGCCCTCATCTGCTCTTTCTGTCAAGGCTAACCTCTCCGCTCCTAGAGCGAAATGCAATTATTGTAGTAAATCGAATCACACTATCATTTATTGTGACGCCTTTAGATCGCTGAATTATTCATCCCGCGATCAATTCGTGAAAAATCACAAACTTTGTCGTGTTTGCCTTAGCTCAAATGGTCACACTTCGAGCTGTAACACTTTTAGATGTAGACAATGTCAAGGCAGGCACAGCAACTTATTGCATGACCCTTCACGGCCAAGCAATTCTCAAGCCATAAATACGGCCAATATCATGTCTGCCAGCCAGTCACGGCAGAAATGTCTTTTACCTACTGCTAGCGTGATAATTTTAAGTAACGATGGCAGTGCAGTACAGGCCACAGCTCTTCTTGATACTGGATCAGACTGTAATTTAATTACTGACAGATTATTCAAGCAGCTTGGTTTGTCGCCATTGTCTCAGCGTACTTCTCTCGCTGGTATCCTTTCTACCAATGCAAGCGTCTCAAGGCTTACAGAAGTCTCTATCAGATCTCAGGTTACGAATTGGCGCTACAATACAAAGGCCATTATAGTTCCTGAGATCTCTGCTTCTAATTTCCCTAAAAACTTTGTTAATACTAGAGGTTGGAATATTCCTCCTAACTTACCCTTAGCAGATCCCAGCTTTAATTCTCCTAAGCCTATTGATTTGCTATTGGGAGTTGAGATATGTTCTCAAATCTTGGTATCTGGACAGATATCTGCTCCCAATTTGCCTACTATTCAGAACTCCCAGCTAGGCTGGTACTTCTCTGGCAAGTTGCCTTCGTCCCCTCTTAAGCATCACAATATGCCTCCAATGCGTCGAGGGAGATGTTCAGACTTGAATAGGCCTTCATCAGGTAAACCCTTTAATTCTACTGAGTCTTCTGTGAATTGCTCAGCCTTCATTACGTCTGATGAGGGTATCAGTAATCAGCTTATTCATTCACCCAAGACTTTGAAAACTCTTGTGGCCAATAGAGCCGCTGATATTCAGGAGACTACATCTATTGATTCTTGTTCTCATGTCGCCTCTAAGGAAAATCATGCAGATCTTATTTCAAGAGGATCTTCTTCTTCAAATCTTTCTTCCTTGCAGAGACGTTCTAACTGGTTGAAGGCTATGCCTAATGTTACCATAGGTACGCCAGTTTTAATCATGGATGACAATATGCCTCCCTTAAAATGGGTTGTTGGCATCATTACTCAGACTCACCCAGGCCCAGACGGTCTTGTGAGGGTTGTCACGGTCAGGACTTCTACAAGTTATATGAAACGACCCATCATTAAACTAGCCCCAATTCCCATTTATGACTCTCACGACTAAAGCAGTCGTTCATTTTTTCTTTGTTTAGTTACTTTTATTTCTCAACTTTTAGGATTTATTGGTGTTTTTGAAGATCCAACATAACTTCGCATTTCTGTTTGATTATTCCCTAGTGAATAATCGCGGGCAATATGTTCAGTTATGTTGTGATCTTTTTAGCTGTTAATATTTTTATTGCTAAATGTTTAATTTTATTATGATGGATGGTTGGTTTGATTTCTTTCTGCTTTTCGCCCGTTTTCAGGGGGCCTTGCATTCTCTTCATTATTTTTAAGGACAGTTGAATTTCTCTACAATATGTTTTTTATATTGTTAGCTTTCTTCTTTTCTTCTTGTTTCAAACATTCCTTCTTCGTCTTCGCCATTTTTAAATCCTCTTAAAGGATCATTGTCCATATCTGGACTTAACTAGCAGTGGTTTTTTAACGTCATAATTCCTTATTCTTCGCTTCCTGCAAGTTAAGGCTTCTTTATAATTGATATTAATTGCACAGAAGCAATTTTTCACATTTATTCGTCTCAGAAAAGGCTGGATTCGTTTAGTGCTTCCACCAGGCATTTCTACATGAATTGACTATCTTGATTATGACCTGATTTGGACTTCAGGACTATTTTTGAGGTAATATTAGCTACGAAAGGAATCTTATTACCTAGTGAGTGCATTAAAGCTCTAAAATTATTTCGGGAAAAAATAAATTTAAGTCGCACCTTCGATGAATGTTCCCACCCAGCCACTCCCTCGCGATGCAATTTCTTTTATACCACTTCTTCTGTCCTCATATTACGTAGAAACTCGTGATTGGACGTTGGTAGTGTGACGTCATACCGGTAAACAAAAGCCTCATGTCTTACGTAAAAGTTGACAGGCTTACTAACGTCTGGAAGATATAATATGCCACATTTTCGAAACCTACAAACAGTGTATCGTACATTATTCGAAAATGCAAGGGCGCTTCGCTTCGGCTGCCGCCTCCGCTCGCGCACTTAACTAATGTGGTTAGTGTTTTGCATTATTTAGATTATGTGAAGAGGTGAATGTGGTCTGGTCGGGAGTGCCGAGTAAGCTAGAGGGTTGTCATTTTGGTGTATGGGTTGGTAGCTTGTATTTGGTACGATCGGGAGTTTGGAGAGAAGGAACGATCGGGTGTGCCGAGATAACAAGCGAACAGCAACGCATTGTTCGGAGCGTAAGGGGCGACTTAATCTTATCTTTAGCCATTATTTCATACAGCTAATAATATTAAATTGATTTTATTGCAACGTAGCTGTATCTACTTTAACACGCAATATAAATTCAGTAACATTATTATTGCGTATTATTTGGTGAATTAAAATATCACAAGATTGACTGTGAACCTTAATACGGCATATAATTGGTACATGTGTGTATTTCATTGTTATTCACATAATTTTATTTGGAATATTGACTCCAAAGGTCCTCCGGAATTGTTATTAAATATATTTTTAAATCAGCAAGCTCTTTCATTTACTGGCGGAATCAATCATCCCTGCTTATAAGAAGACTTCAAGACGTCGATGAAATTTCCAACGAGTGTTTGTGATTCAAGAAGATCAAAGTGTCAGTGTTATCTCACCTATGGTTTATTTAGCTTATAACCTTGTTATCGTTCATTCTAAGCGAAATGTATAGCGTGTGTACAATCTTTATCACCCTTAATTAATTTAATTGTTTTTACAGTCCACTGTCTACGCACGTTATACAGAGAATGTAATAGGTTCATTGCCCAATTACAATATTCTCTTATATTAATTACACTAGATTTACAACACTAATATTATAGGTTTAATGTAATACTAAACAATATTTAAACTAATACTACAACTAAACAATACATAAAAAAGAAACAAGAAACACATACAATATGAAAATTACACAAAGAAGGGAACAGATCAAAACAGAAGTAATATAATAGTTTCAGAGGAAACGAAATACTTAAATAAATAAAATGACATGCAGCATATTTAACTATCACTTTTTATCCAGATGCACATGTCATGAGGAGGTCAAGTTTTTGTATTATTTTCTTTCTAGACTTAAGTGTAAAGTTTTATGTCGAAAGTCAGTCTTTTCTATGAAGTATTAATATTTTCATTATGTATGCATCTTCTTCCAATTATCTAGTGAGCATGGGAATTGTGAAAATGTATCCCTAGTGGGGGCCCACTGTAGTAGAATTTGTCAAAAATGAGTTCTTTTCGCACAGAACGACAACTTGTTTTTACGTAAACGTTATTTTTAAAAAAAATTGCAAAATCATACGAGACTTTCCCTTCAAAGCTTCTGTATGGTTTAAGTATTCTCCTCAGATTTTGGAATTAAGAAGAAAATTGGCTATAGACGATTGATTAATTTTGTTCATTAAATCGATTAAAATGAAAATCTATTCACTGAATGTAAGAATATATTTAAATTTTAAAAAGTAATAAATTATTGTATTTCTTTTTAGGTTAGTAGCTAAGAAATTCAGCCAGAAGGGCTGAATGAAATGTTCGGTATTTCGTTTGATGAATTGATATTGAAGTGATTCGTCTAGTTCGTGAACTACTTACTCAAAGATTAAACCAATTTCGTTTAGTTCCTTTGTCAACTATCCATTACAGTAATATAGGCCTAACCTCTATTTTTTTTTTAAATAATGGCTGACTCTCTATAGATTTTATTACTCTTCTATAAATAATTGCATGTAATTGGCATTGTGTCACATGTAGCAAAGCCTACACAGATACAGTTGTTAATTTAAAAATAAAATAGGAATATATTTATCTGTCCTGCATGTTCTTCTGAGGAAAAAGCCTCGAAAAACACATCATTCTTATCTTCAGATGTAACAGCAGTAGGCATTATCTTCCTAAAGTGTCTAAATAAATTGAACAATTGTATCTTCTCTGCAGATGCGTCCATGCCATTTTTAATTTATAGGCCTATACAAGGAATGAAAGACATTTTGAAGTACACTAGATAAGAAACGGGGCTCGTTCCAAAACATTGTAAGGCGAAATTGTCAGTGATATCAGTGCTGACATGATAAGAAACAAAATTGCCACGAGACGTGCGGCGTTTTTTTACGATTTTCGGAACTCTCTCGTTTGTAGCCAGCTTCCTCAACTCCTCTTCCAATATTTTGTAGGATCTTAGGATAAACTTAGATTGATTTAGTCTTTTGTCGCCAGTAACATAATATTATTAATAATATAATGAATTCATTGCATATTTGTTGTATTATTTCTTTGTATTCTTGATATTTTCTTTACTGTTCATCTGAGTTAGATAAAAAAAGTATTTTTGCTTGTTACCTCTGCCAATAAGTTAATTCTTCACTGGTACCTTAGTTCTGTTTTATAGTTTATGAAATAAATATAATAATAATAATAATAATAATAATAATAATAATAATAATAATAATAATAATAAATCTTTATTTAATCTGGCAGAGTTAAGGCCTTTTATCTATTTCGTATTATTATTTTGGCTCATATTTTTAATTCAACGGCCTCTACATTCACTGTGAGCTTTATAATTAAATTGTATGAATTATTTATTAATTCGAAGAATGTAAAGATATTCTTTCTTTCTTTCTTTCTTTCTTTCTTTCTTTCTTTCTTTATCGTAGTTTTACCTCTCCCTCTTAGGATTTAAGCGACCCAAGCCGCCCGGGCCTTACATGGCCGCGACCTGTCGGGAGAGGAATTATCTTTGGATCAAATACATACTTTTTTGACTACACAAGGACATGGAGGGCCTTCCCGGATGAGTGATCAGCCCAATGCCGGGGCCACCTCCGAGACAACACGAACACATAGGACGAGGCACACCATTTACACACACACTCACTCCAAACACGGCGAGGATGGGATGAAGATGATAATGACGGCCAGATGATATCCGGGGACCACAAGGGCCTAAAGTTACCTGACATTTGTCTCATAAGAAATTTTATAAAAAATAGATAGAGCCACTGAGCGTTATCTTCATTATTGCCAGTTGAGGGTGTGAAGTGCTTCGCATGGCGGTGAAGGAGGATGCACTTAAATGTTGGTTCTCTTCGGTTTACTATTCGATCGAAGGGTATTACAGATGACACTGTGTAAAGTGTAGAGTAGATTGATTGTTGAAACGCGTTATAAGAGCAAAGCAAACAAGCTCTGTTTGTTTCCACCGGTACTTTCGTCCATTATCATTACATAACACTGTCACGGTAGCTGAAAGTGGCCTGTGCTTGTGTAACTTAATGCATATAAAATGCCTATTCATTCAGAGAAAATAGGTGAAAAAGCATTGAAACATCTACTTCAATTTCGTAGCACATTAGCTTAAAAGGCCCGGCTTCGCCCGGGTTTTTTATTTTGTAATTGGAAATTATCTTATGAAGGACTTTCGATTTTTAAATTATAGGTCACTAGCGTGTGCCCGCGGCTTCGCACGCGATAATTATTTAAAAAATTAAAAATTAGGAGCATAATAGTTAAATCATTATATTTATTAACACCTAAATCACGTGAATTACATACCTCGATTAGATAGCGTCGCCTGGTAAAAGCGACCTCAGATTCGAGATCCTTGGCCCAGAAAACCCCTGTATAGTGAGTTTCGTCCAAATCGAACAACGTTTGACCATATTTAGGCCTATATTGACTATCCCTCTAGTAATAATAGGCCTAATAATAATAATAATAATAATAATCCTCTTCGGTGTAGGTTGAAAATTTCATATGTCGGCAGCCTTGACATTATAAACAAATGAATCGACCAGCGTGAGCTACAACATTCAAGCGATCGCGAAAGTTTAATTTCCAAGGTATGACAAAAATAGCCAAAGCCTACCGTAATTGATTTGGCATTGAAATGTATTACTGAAAACCGATGCTTCGAAAACGCAAAAAATACACGTTTTCTGCCCGTTTTTCACTCATAACTCGCGAAAGGAAGCTAAAATTAAAAATGTAGTATGACAGAAACCTTCCCGGGAATGTACCCAACAACTTCCCAAAGTTTCATGGCGATCGGATGAATGGTGTAGTAATGCATAAAGGACACACACACACACACACACATACATTCATTTTTATATATAGATTACGAGTAGGCCTATATAGGTATTTAGAATTTGAAATAGGAAGAACGATTTATCACACTCAAACTATTCCCTCAGAAAACGCTTGGTATAGCTTTTTATGGCTCATAGAGGATGTAGAATTTTGCATTCCATCGCTTGTACACAGCAAGCCTGGGTAGGGGTTCAAATAAGAAGAAACATAAATTCCGGTAACATAAAATTGTATTGTCTTTGCGGAATATTTTATTTCTTACTCAATATTTTTATACCATAAAACCGTTTTGGGGATGAAATTGAACAGGAATGTAATATCACTTTCATACTTCTCTCTCCAAAATCTTGCGATATAATAATAAGTAATACTTATTACCCTGCCTCATATTCTTTTCTCTATGTCCAGGGTAGAGAAAGTTATGTGACTGCATTATTTTCGTGGATTTCGTTCTTTAATTTTTATTTATAACATGGACTATATTGATAGTTATCTAATTTGTCAAGGCTTGTTTCATTTATTTCCAAAGCCTTATGTGAAGACTGCCAACAATACTGTTGTCAAGTGAACTGTGATTTGGATTTGATAATTCTGTGTGTAAAAGGGATTAAGTATTCTCGAAAACATTTCTTTTTTGGCATTTAAAATCAATTTTTTTCAAAATCCTTTCTTAGTGAGCACCTACATTATGAAACGAAGGTACTACCAAAATTCCAAGTGTCTACCTGTTATAGTTTAGGCTCTACGTTGATTCTCAGTCAGTCATTCAGTCAGTCAGGGCAAAGCCTTTTATATAATATAGGCCTATATATAGAAGAGATATCGATGGCTTAGTGCACACATGTGTTATATACAATTTTACAGTTTTAATAAATCATTTTAATACCTAATTATCGCGAATGTGTAGCCAAGAAGTCGGCTGCGGTGGTCTAGAGGTAGCGTGCCCGCCTCTAGATCCGAAAGTCGCGGTATCAAACCCGGCCGCAGTCGATTTCGTAGATTTATGGCACGTAAAAGAACTCCAAGCCTAAATTAGAGCCTCTGGTCAAAATTTCTCGGCCCTTTCACGTCCAAGTAGTAACTTAGTTTCCGGAGGGGGGTTAAGGGGCGATGGGCTTACCACCTGTCCCTCTGCCCTCTCTAGGAAAATAGGCGTACCAAAATTCACATCGGTAAACATAAACCTCCACTTGGAGACCCTTCGCCCCCATGTGGGGGCATAGGATGAGAGAGAGAAAGAGAGAGAGAAAGAGAGAGAGAGAGCGAGAGTGAGAGTGAGAGAGAGAGAGTAGCCATGAAAAGGATTTACCACATTTCTCCCTGCATTATTTAATAAGCCTATAATGGCATTTATTGAAATGCGACTATCGCTTTGCTCGTTTCATAAAGATCATAAAATTATAAATATCAGTGTAACAAAACAAACAAAAATACGAGTACTTTAATTACTCTAAAGGCAAGTCGCATACGACGTTTTTTGTTCGACCATAATTAAATGATTGAGTTTTGAGATTTAAACCTTTGACCTTCAGATCAAAAAGCGGTATCGCTACCCCTGCACAATTGACAAATAACTGTGCACGTTCTACAAAATTTATCGGGTAAGCTATGGGGTATTTTTCTGTACTGTATTCAAAAGGAGGCCTACTACTGTACATGTTTCAGTCTAATTTGTTGTTGACAACGATTGTCCCAGTTATGATGTATTTTAAGATGATTGATTTTGTCAGTTAAAGGCTTGTAGTGTACCAAAGAAATCTAAAGTACTAGGCACACTACAAGCCTTTAAGTAACAAAATCAATCATCTTAAAATTCATCATAACTGGGACAATCATTGTCAACAAAAATACTGTTATAATTAATCTCGAAAGTTAAATTTAAATGAACCTCGTCTTATTTCCCATTGTATACCACCTTAACTCAGAACAACTAGAGGTCGAGTCAAGTCCTCCACCGAACATATTATAATTTTGAACCACGAAGTTATGTAGAGTTATGTAGAGCTAGTCTGGGCAAGTTAGTACTTTGCGACTCACCCTGCTCCCCTTTCCACCGGCGTGGTTGCCTTCCCCGCCTGCCTGCTCGCTTCCTCTCGCTACCCCTTAGAGCCAACATAATATTCCACATTTAAAAGAAAAATTGCCCTTGCACCAACGCCAACATAATATTTCACTATTATAAAAAAAGATAAAAAAAAACCACAATATTTCACAATAATAAAGACCCTTGCATCATACATAATATTTCACAAGTGTTAAATATTTAAAAATTAAAAAAGACCCTTGCACCAAACATCAAATTACACTATCTTTAAAACAGATTTGAAAAAACTAAATAATATTTCACAATAAAAAAGACCCTTGCACCATACATAATATTTCACAAGTTTTAAAAACGATTATTAAAAAAAAAAATTGACAAATTATAAAAAAATATTTAAAAATTAAAAAAGACCCTTGCACCACACATCATATTACACTATCTTTAAAACCCCTACTTTCCACGCGGGTCCCGTTAGATAGTAGTGGTGGGGGACTCGGGTGAGTCGCAATATACTATTTTCCCCTAGTCTGTTTACACACTCACACACTGACACACACACAGACATATTTCCGAAAATAGTATTTTTTGAAGTCATGGGACCTTATGCTAAAAACTCAACTTCGAATTTGGGGATCGAAAACAATACTTCCTCTACCTATACGGGCAGAGGAAGTAAAGCTGTAACAACATAATGCTGAAAGTATTACCTCTGCTTGAATTAATTAAACCGCTGAACCAATGGATACCGTTCTGGTGAAGTTCCGAACTCTCCATACATTTAACACAGAAGCGTAGGTGGTACTATCAATATCAGAGAAATAGGCAAGCTTTTGTTCACATCTATGTATGGCGTTCACGTCTCATAACATTTCCTCTATAGCCCTTTTTACTGCGTACGGCTTTATATAGGTCACACACATCTATTTAACAAAAAACTTGTAATCGTGCAGAACACAAAGAAACCACAGAGTTGTTCCAGTAAAGAGACTTCATATTCAATTTCCATCTATTCTGGAAACACTTTGTCATGTTCCTACACATTGAATTTAATTTCCTGGTATCAGTAACAATAATCGGTGGACTGCAAAAAGCGTTCTGTTTTAAAGAGAATGCTACTATTGCGGCCGGTTGAATAAAAGGTAGACCTATCACCTATGTTGAATGAATGGGACAGATATGTGCAAACACTACAAAAGAGAATGATTTGATAACTAATGTAATTTGCGGCTTTTGTTGTATCTACCGGAAATTGAAATCCACATTTCTGTTTCACTAGAAGTATTTTATGGACGTTGTAGCCTATACACTTTTTTTTATTTATAATGTCATCTGCTTCTAAAGTATTTATGATTTGTTTCTTTTAAGTATTTATTTTTAAGCTATTAATTTTTTTTCGTAAATTATGAGATATTTAGCTACACTGTACGCATGTAACAGGACCAGAGTGCGAGCAGTCTTGCTCATTAAGATGTATTATTATGATTATTATTTATTTATTTATCTATATATCTATCTATTTATCGAGCTATCTATCTATCTATCTATCTATCTATCTATCTATCTATCTATCTATCTATCTATCTATCTATCTGTCTATCTATCTGTCTATCTATCTATATATCTATCTATCTATATATCTATCTATCTATCTATCTATCTATCTATGTATCCATCCATCCATCCATCCATCCATCCATCTATCTTCCCATCTATCTATCCATCTGTCTATCAATCTCTTTATTTTTCTTGAAAACATATTAGGTACATTATTCTCTTATACTATTACAACACAGTTACAATACTAATACTAAATATTCAAACTTATACTAAAGTCTACGAATACTAAAACATAAAACACACAATATAAAAAGTGTGTAATGAAAGAAGCAGATTATATACGGAAGAATATGTAAAAACTAAGTTTTAAATAAAGTATTTACGAGGAGCGTATTTCAATTACCATTCAGCCAATAGAATTTTCACAATCAGTCAGTGCACATAATTACTTAATTACTTACTTACTTACTCAATGAAAATTGACCTTGATAGTCTCCTTTATTGTAATGAAGAAAGACTTTAGATGTAAATTATATTAAACTTGAATGTGATTTTCCATTCTCTCATGAATGCGCCTATAGGATATATAATTATAATATAAACAATAGCCTACTTTAAGTAAAGATAAAGATTACTTGTTAAAGAGAGCACTGCTAATTTCTATAATGAAATCATTGACCCAAAAACAAGATGCTCAATAGATAAAGTTTGCTTGAATTCTCTGGAATTGTTTGGAAGTCCCGGAGATTAAATTTGTATGTAAGGTGGCTATCGTATTTCCCCTTCTGAATGGGATATCTTCCAGACGGTGCCAAGTAAGCGGGCAGGTGGGAGCTGCTATAACTTCCACTTAACTTCTGTAACTTCTCTGCAGTTTGACCTCCTACTCATTCTAGATTATTTAGATCGGAAAGCTGATTAGTGTATGTGGTATTTGCTTTGTCTTTTCTTGGAATTTCTATTGTATTGTGACAGAGATGCCATACTACTTCTTCTGTGGAAGAACTAAAAACCACAGGTTTTCCCAAAAAAATACTCATTCGCTGACAATAGACTAAAATAAACCAGTGGTCTTAAATATGGGTAATGCTAATAGACAAAAAGTTACAAATGTGTGGAAAAGAGATTGAAATTTCGTTAAACGTTATTGTCAGCATATTTAGTAAACTATTAACTAGGGCCCGGAAATTCAGGCATTTATTTTGGTTAAAATAAACTGTCAAAAAGCCACTTTAACACCGAAAAATAGGCAGTAAAATAAGCGTTTGTTAAAGATTCAAAACGGAGAGTAATCCAACTCTTTATTAAAGAAAATAGCTCACCCGAAATAATTTATTTATCACATGCAGTACTTATTCTTTCATAGGTTCTGTTATTTAAAACGTTTAATTTACTCGTTTGAAGAGGTAGTCCTAAGTTTTCGACTGCTTGAAAACACAGGAATGCGTTTATAGGGAACAAGATCCTCAGTCAATTTTTTTGTGACGTCAATGTCTCATTTCATTATTCGTGTAACAGTTTTTCACTTTCATAGATTTAAATTCTTTATATGATCTTTAAAATGTGTAATAATCAAAGAAAAAACATAACGGTCCAAAACAGGCAAAAAAAGTTTAAACCTTAATTAAAAGAGGCAACAGAAGCCACAATAGCTAGAAGCCAAACATACGCGTAACCTTAAAATTGGCAATAAAAGCCAAAATAGGGAAAAAAAAAATTGAGCCTACCGTCCCTAAATGTATGGAAGCATGTTTATCTCTGTTTAAGTCTTTAATCCAAATAGGAAAGGCCTTTTCCCAACTTCCGGACTCTACTAATAAGCAATTGTTTCTAATTGCTGAGTGGAAAGTAAGAAAAAGTTAAAAAAAAACTGTATAATAATAATAATAATAATAATAATAATCCATTTAATACTACAACTTAAAATATAAAATCTTTACGAAAAAGCAAAACTTGTGCTCGGGGGCAGTTTGATACAATACATTGGATTACACTAAAATATTCGCAATAGGCCTAATACAGGAAGTCGAGTGACAACAAATAGAAAAGGATATTTCACAGTAAATACAGAGCATTTCATGATAATAATGAAAATGTACGATTATATAAATCTTACAGTAATATACAGGATGATAATGAATAACCCCGAAATATTTTACCTGTGTATAGAGGGGACACAGATAAGCAACTTTTTGCCCTATGCTGTAAAATGTGTACGCTACAGGGCATTAAAGCAAGTACAATTTGCTAGTCATAAGTCAATAATTAAGCAAAATAGAATTAGAATTTTCGTTAAATTGTCTTCATACCTTCTTAGTTATCGAAAAAAACCTAATTCTTAATCATACATTATCAGCTATATCATAATTTAGTGTTTCCTTAATCTGCAAAATTTCCTGACTAATCACATGACTGGCCGCCACTGCATTAATTTTTATTCATAACTCCAGTATTAACAACGAAGTTCCTTTGTTTTGTATTTTCTTCAAATGTTAGAAATCAGTGGCGGCCATGCCCTGGGAGATTTTATGCTGTAACAGGAAAAATTGAATCCATAGAGCAATATTCTTTTAATAAAAGTTGCTTGTCTACGTCATCTCCATACACAGATAAAATATTTCGGTGTTATTCATTAACACCCTGTATAACGTTTTACGGTATACATTGTGGTTGCAAACTTAACTTCAATGTTTAACAAATTACAAAAAGAAATGTACGACTGCACGGCGTTCTTCACAGTACAAGAGTCGAGAGTATTGACTTTGATTAAGATTGCCAACATTACTGAATGTCAGAGTGGGCATGCGGTTAAAGGAGCGGGCGTATACGAGTTGATCTCGTACGGCAATCTGAAAATAAGACTACGATTTGAACTTATGTTGCGAGCATAGGTTTAGAATCTGCAGTCACGTGTAAGCCACAGCTTGGGGTCCTCTCCTGTGTCCAGGTGCTGGATAAGCACCAGCTCTGACTGGATTTTGCTGCATTGGCGAGGACACTGGTTCAAATCCCACCTCAGATATGAAAAATTTTATTTAATGCCAAAACGTTTGCAATGAACTTCCTACCTCTTTTTTTCCTCCCTGTGCATTCCATTAATTTTTTTACCTGTATTTTTACGCGTTTTAATTCCAATATTAATATCTCTGCAAAATTAATTTCCTGAATTTGGTACTTCCCACGAGCGCCACAGTGCTCCCATTAATGTGTACGTACTGCATTTTAACAAATAATAATTATTCTGCAGCTAAAAGAGTACTTTTATTAATATGTAGGCTTACTGATTTTAATCCTAATTTTAATTTGTAACAATGATCTTACTGCATTAAAAATCTGTGGCCTGTCAACACACATCATATATTGGCTTTCCAGAGTCACGTTTTAAATAATTGTGTCTTACATTGAAGTCTTGTGTTGTGGTCATAGGCGTAACCAGGCCGACCATATGGGGGGGTTATAACGTCTGGGGGGTATGGAATACCCCCCAGGAAGAGGGGGGTCCGGGGGTCCTCCCCCGGAAAATTTTAAAAATTAAGATGCAAAATAACGAGTTTTAAGCTTCCGGGGGCCCTCCCCCGGAGAATTTTAAAAATTAAGACTCAAAATAACGAGTTTTAAGCTTCCGGGGGTCCTACCCCGGAAAATGTTAAAAATTAAGACGCAAAATAACGAGTTTTAAGCTTCCGGGGCTAACCCCCGGAAAATTTTAATTATTAAGACGCAAAATAACGAGTTTTAAACTTCCGGGGGTACCCCCGGAAAATTTTAATTATTAAGACGCAAAATAACGAGTTTTAAGCTTCCCACGCTTTATACTTGTATTAAGTAATTTATGGGCAGACTTAAAAAAATTATACAATTTTCCTTTTTTTAATCAATGGGGGGGGGGGGGTTCAAACCCCCAAAACCCCCCCCTCGGTACGCCTATGGTTGTGGTGACCACATAACCAAGTATCTATAGGCCTATAGATAAATTTTGGGCAGATTTTCCAACCTCTTATAATACGGAGCGGAAAGAGAAAGAAAGAAATATGCAATACATTTCTTATAAACTCAATAATAATTAATAAAATGTTAATGTACTTAGGTTGAAATCGAACCAGGAATCTCTTGAAGCAACCAAAATCCAGTCAGAGATGGTGCTTATTCAGCACCCGGGCACAGAAGTGGACCTCGAGCTGTGGCTTATGGGGTTGTCCACAAATTCGAGACCTACGTTTGAAACGTAAACTTCGAATCGAGGACTCATACAACGAGAGCCGTACGAGATCTACTCGTATACGCCCGCTTCCTTAACCGCATGCCCACTCTGACATTCAGCTATGAAGTCCGATTTTTCTACTCATAAGCGAACTACCGTACATAAACCGTGTCCCCCAAACACCGTTTCATGTTATGCTACTGTACATGCTTGGCCTACGTGTATTGTTCGCTGCATTTGGAATTTTAGGGATGGTAAAAATGATAATATTCAATTAATGTTATTGTAATATTTTCGTCGTTTATTCCTATGTTTATAGACGCTGCAGTGATATAGGATTTGGAGTAGGCCTAAGTATGAATAGTATTTTGTATTTAGAAATGTACAGTGTTTGTGTGGAGGTGAATTTGAAATCGGGACTTCTGGTGTTGATGATTGCAATGCTAAATTCTCATACACAATTCCAGCTTCTAGGATATCGTCAAAATCTGCATACTGTATTTTAACAAATAATAATTATACTGCATCCAAAAGAGTACTTTCATTTTAACCATAATTTTTATGTTTTCAAAAATATTCTGCTTTTAAAGATGTGTGGCCCGTCAACACACATCATATCACATGCCCCTCGAGAGCCGTGTTCTAAATAATTGTCTTACATTGAAGTCTTGCGTTGTGCTGACCACTCAACTATAATACATAGATAAATTTCGGGCAGATTTTCCAACCACCTGTAAGACTCCTTAAATAGGGGTAAACCGGAAAGAGAAAGAAAGAAATATAGTATGCATTTTCGTATAAACTCATTAATAATAAATAAAATTTAAGTACTACGGTGGGATTCGAACCAAGAATCTCTCGAAGCAACCAAAATCCAGTCAGAGATGGTGCTTATTCAGCACCCGGGCACGGAAGTGGGCCTCAAGCTGTGGCTTATGGGGTGTCCACAAATTCGAAACAAACGTTAGAAACGTAAACTTCGAATTGAGAACTCATACAAGGAGAGCCGTACGAGATCAACTCGTATACGCCCGCTTCCTTAACCGCGTGCCCACTCTGACGTTCAGCTCTGGTGTTCGATTTTGCTACTCATAAACGAACTACAGTATTATATATATGAACCGTGTCCCAAAACACCGTTTCAAATTCATGCATGGCCCACGGTATTGTTGACTGCATTTGGAATTTGAGGGTTGGTAAAAATTATAATATTCAATTAATGTTATTGTAATATTTTCGTCGTGTATTCCGATGTTTATAGACGCTGCAGTGATATAGGTTTTGGAGTAGGCCTAAGTATGAACAGTATTTTGTGTTTAGAAATGTACAGTATTTGTGTGGAGGTGAATTTGAAGTCGGGACTTCTGGTGTTTATGATTGCAACGCTAAATTCTCATACACAATTCCAGCTTATAGGATATCATCAAAATCTGCATACTGTATTTTAACAAATAATAATTATACTGCAGCCAAAAGAGTACTTTCATTAATATTTACCGCATTTTAATCATAATTTTTATGTTTTCAAAAATCTTACTGCTTTTAAAGAATGAAGGTAGATTATTTAAGATGGGGTGCTAACTTCTATTATAACCTTAAAAAAGGGTAATTACACTATAATGACGATTAATAATACTAATATAATAATTGTATGTTGCTGATATAGCCTATTATAAATAATTTAGTAGGTAAGTAGTTCTGTGAACAGTAGAGCTCGCATCCAAAACATCTAAAATCTGCCCTTCAACAGTTAAAACGACATCCATCTTGAAAAGGAATTTTAAAAGGTAAATTCTTACACATTCGCAGTTTTTAATGACTTAAAGGAACAATTATGCCAAATTAGAAGATAGTTTAACAAAGCGTGTACCCTGATTGCCTAACAAACAGAATTACAGACAAAAAAACAGACGACATGCCGAACGGCTGAGTTTAAACAGATCTTACTTGTTAGTTTCGGTCAGTTATGTGGTTCCTTGGATGAATAAAATTAGCATAGTTCATCACTTGTTATTTCGGTATAAGTTATGATACTAAATTCTATAGTCGACTAAAGTGTCTCTATCAATGTTAAATAAAATATTCTGTTACCGAACGGGATTTGAACTCAGCAATAAAGCAAAAGTCCAGTCAGAGTTGGTGCTTGTTCAGCACCTGAACACAGGAACGGACCTCAAGCTGTGGTGTAAAGATATCCACAAAACCATACGCTTTTGACCATGGTAACGTGGAAATTACAGATGATCACCGTACGAGGTCAACTCGTATACGCCCGCCCCTTTAACCGCGTGCCCACTCTGACATTCAGCCGTGGTTCGATTTTATAGCTGCTACTTTCCTCCTACTTGAAGTGTTGCTGAAATTCTCTCCTAGGGGGCTCTCACTGACGTTTATGCTTTACGCTTCCTTACCGACTGTATCTGAGCCGCGTATGTCAATCGTGACTAGGGATTTTGGATGTTTTCTCCCCCCCCCCTTAAAACATAAAGGTTAATACGGAGCATTAACACATTTCTTGTTGTTTGAAAACAATGTGTATGATTTTATTGTGCATATTTGTGCATATTTGCTACAACAGAGCATATTTAAAAATTAAGGGGCATATATTTGCATATTTCTGGTATTCTTAGTACGAAATAATAAGATTGTAAACTTAAATCTGGTTTTGTATGTGGTTTTTGTTCTATTTTTCAATTGCCAGGATTAAGCCTTCACAGCTTGCCTGGAATATAAACTGCAAGGTCATATTGTCCTTTACTGTTTGACTTTCGACTACTTTCTCCCTGTTTTATTTTACTAGCAGAGAAACTTTGTTAGAGTACTCATGCACACTTTTATTTATTTATTTACTTACTTTTTTGGCTTGTGACCTCTTTAAATGTTTCGCATGTCCCAGTGTCTCGTTACAATAATATAGGTGCAACCAAGCGCTGCCATAGCCGGGGGCTATGCTCCACAGTGTGCCTAAAGTATTTTATGTTTTTAAAAAATTGTTAGTTCTTTAATGAATCAATACAAAACAGGATGCTATGAGAAGACCTGAACGATGAAACTTCAGTAAAAATATTACTGACAATAAATTGAAAAAATATAACACAATGAGTCATCTTAGATGTTCAAGGGTTCGTTTGTTTCTCAAGTGAATAAATAATTAACAATTGATTCAGTGCCAAAGGTGTTATAATATTTGTGTGCTTTGGAGGGTCTTCAGGGAACCCCATATCGACGCCTACGAAATGTATCTCCTAAAACTTTCACCATACAAACAGCAGACGAATATAGAAGATACTTTATAAGAAACAAGAATATTGCAATTCTGTGATACTTGTAGAAGGGCAAACTTGCAAACCCTGAGGTTATATAAAACGGACGAGAGTGTGCAAGATGTAAAAGAAACATCCAACTGCAGTTTGCACCTTGTGTGCCGTGGAATATTTTATGACTAAAATGACAAAGATGGTAGAATCTTGTGTTGCTTGAGTTATGACTATCGTAAAGCAAGTTCTCGTGTTCTCTTTTCATGACAATGGAAGATTATATGCAAGATTCATGTATCTAGACATTTCTTTGGATCTTATAAAGGGGTAGCATATTACGAGCGGCATACAGCAAGATTACGCAAAAGGTAACGCGAGTTGCTTGAAGTCAGTTGATCCGATTTCTATCTTAGGTGCGGTAAAGTCGAAAATATACCTTATAAGTAGACCTGGGATTTTAGGTTCTAAAACGGAAAATAGGCATTTAAAATAAGCTTTAAAAATGTGTAAATAGACAGAAAATAGACTTTAAAATACTACAATATGCTCTTAAACTGTAAAGTGATATTTTTTTTATTGTAAAAACGTGGTATACCTATTCTTAACAGAAATAATTGAAAAATTAAGACAGAATTAAAAATATATCTTTCAAAAACAGTTTTGGATTAGCCTATATGAAAAATTGACACAGTATGTCCCTTCTTACTATATATACCTGCTATTTGTTGTTTTGAGCGAATCCTCCCCCGTCAGTCAGCATTCCTTTGGCGACAATTGTTTGGGAAAATTAAGTTTCTGTGAAAAACCCACCCACTGCTGTTCTGCTCTACATTCAGGGATGTCCATTAAATGGTTGTAAAAATTACAGAAGTTGGATTTTATTTTAAATGTACTAAATAGGCAGTTTAGGCACTAAAATAATAAAAATAGGCTCCAAAGGTCCAAATAGGCATTTTAGGGCACTATAAAACTCTATAAATGTAAGTGATATATCATGAAATATCAACATATTTAAAAAATTGCATGTTATTTCATAAGGAACAAAATAGGCATTTGCCTTAAAATCCCAGGTCTACTTATAAGGGAAGGTCAAAATTTTCATTAATTTTTTGTAATATACATAATCGATTTATCTTCCTAAACAAGTGAAAAATATAAAAGATTCAATAATTCAATTAATCAAATTATATACTGAAGAATAGTAATAATTATTTTACTAACATGAATTAGAACAAGTATGTTATAAAGGCATGTCACTGAATGACTCAGCCATTTTCATTACTACCGCTAATAAATTCTCGCGAGGCTGGTTCAGTCGTGTACAGGTTCAGTGATGCCGAAACTTCTCAGGGTGCACAAATGTGAGGCCTAACTTAATTAATAACTTAATTCAGATCTCATCTCATTCACTCCTGTTATTAAAAGACAGCTTTCTTATAAATTCAAATTGTGTAAGTTCGGTCTCTTCCATTTACATAAAGTTGAAAAGTCTGGTCAGGTCTCTGTGGTTACTGTTAAAATTAGGCCTAATGTGAACAAATTACACCAAATTAAAATTTACTTGTATTTTCCTTTGTTTTACCTTTCTTTTTTATAGACATTCAAGCGATCCATGCCGCCCGGGCCTTACAGGGCTGGGACCTGTCGAGAGAGGGATTTTCTATAGATCACGTACATACTTTTTTTACCAGGCAAGGATATGGAGGGCCTCCCCGGATGAGTGATCAGCCCAATGCCGGGGCCACTTCCGAGACAACACAAACACATAGGACGAGACACACCATTCACACTCACACACACTCACTCCAAACAAGGCGAGGATGGGATGAAGATGATAATGTCAGCCAGATGATATCTGGGGACCACAAGGGCCTGAAGTTACCCGACATTGTCTCACAGGTGAGGAAAAACCCCTGAAAAAAAACCCACCTAGGTAACTTGTCCCGACCAGAAATCGAACCCGGGCCCGCTGCGTGAGAGGAGCGAATGCATTCCCTACACGACAGCGGTGGACGAACTTATTGTAACTTTTACTAAATAAATGGTGCAAAAGTACGTTGCACAAACTTTCTCACATATACGTGTTAAAGGCTAGCACAGAAAAAATTAAATTAAACAGACAATTAAATTTTACTTATTACATTTTCATAAAACTAACAAGTATCTAGAACGGAAAGCATCCGGGTCGATCTTTTGTTTCAATGCTTTTACCGTTAAATAATAATAATAATAATAATAACAAATAATAATAATCAATGGCAGTAAAACTGCATATTATTAGTACTACTACTACTACGGGAAAATTCAAATATTAGTCGCACCTTGGGATGAGTAGGTCCCACCCAACCTATCCTCACCGATGCAGTTTCTTTTATACCACGATCTAGCTAATTCTTCTGTCCTAGTATTATGAAGAAACTCGTGATTGGACGTTGGATGTGTGACGTCCTACCGCTAGACGAGAGGTGGCAGGCTGACAAACCTTGCGGGAGATATAACATGCCACATTTTCGAAACCTACAAACAGTGTATCGTACATTATTCGAAAATGCATGGGCGCTTCGCTACGGCTACCGCCTCCGCTTCGCGCACTTAACTATGTGGTTAGTGTTATGCATTATTTAGCTATATGTAGAGGTGGATACAAGACACTTGCGACAATATACAAGGGCAGTTGGTCACTCTGCTTCGCTCAGAAACAAAATACATCACACAGTCCGTGCAAATGTGAATATCGAATAGGGGAGCTTAAGGGGCGACTTATATTAAAATTTCGCCACTACTACTACTACTACTTAGGTTATATTGCACGCTTTACTGCATGTAGGTCATATCACGTGTTTAGTATGTTTGCGTGAACCATTAGTCTATATCAGCGTTTCTTAACCTTTTTGAACCTGAGGACCTCTAAAATGTCTAAAAAACTTTACGGACCCCTAATTTTACATCCCATTGTTAAAAGTAGGCTATATGTAGGCCTATATCCTTAATATTTGGGGTATTAAATTATAGGTCGTTATAACGAAATACGTACTTTTTTTTAATCCGACGGAAACACAGTTATTGAATTGGAATGAAACTATTGACAGTAAAATTATATTTTGAACAGACTTTAATATGTATTACCAATTTGATAATATAATTAGGAATTATGTTATTACTCACTTTTAATAAGACGGTTGAGCTTGACGCCTCTTGCAGAGTTCCTGGTTTTTTGGCTCAATATTAGTCAAATTTAATCGAAGATCAGCAGATACATTAAGTCGGTTTCTGTATTATGTTTTTAGTTAAACGAGCGATGAAAATCCCTTCTGACAAAGATAGGTTGTTGAAAATAAAAACAAATTCCGACAAAGTATTATTTTTTAGGGTTTTGATTGAAAGAGGGAACCATAGACGTCAGTGCATCAGGGGTTTGAAACTGTGGTCCGTAACTGCAAAAGTAAGGAAACTTGCAATATGACCTGTATTTTCGATTATTTTAAAAATTTTGACATCTATTATAGTGTCCATTTTATGTGAAAAATTTCTACTTCTTTACTTCCCACTTGCTTTATGATATTTTTAAATTAATTATGTCTGCGGACCATAGGTTGAGAAACGCTGGTCTATATTAACAACTCATTCGCGTCATGTTTCTATTGTTTAGTGATGTCTTCTTATGCGGTATTCAGTTTAAACGATTATAATATTCAGTGATATAGCGGCGATGAGTTATGGAAAATAAGCAAGCCCTACAAACACGGCGTTCGCCTTTGCGAACGAGGAAACCATGAAAAACCCAAGTCAATTTGGGCGGCCAAGAGGTTTGATTTGAACTCATGACCTCTTCCCTGTTTGCCTATACCACCTCGATGTAATTGGTTTTGGTGTGTTCATTGCGACTGAGCTAAACTGATTGCATTTCACAACAATAAGTACATTAGGCCTATAGTTTTCTTGTTACTAGGGGCAACAAAATGTCATTCATATTTTAATTGACATGTATGTTCTGAAATTCGCATTTAAGCTGTCCTTATTTCGTTTTTATCTTGATATCTATTACATGTACAAAGAAATGTGATAAACAAAAAATGTTCATTTTAAATTTTTCTACAACTTTGCTGTGGTAGGTTTTCATGTATCGCCTACTGTAATGGATATAATCTAGAAAAATTGAAAATGGATACGAGCAAAGTACCCCTTAAGTCATTTTTGCAGAAATACGGATATAGCCATTTTATTAGTCATAGATAAGAGTTTCCAATTTTAAATTTTTATTAAAATCGTTAGAGCCATTTTTTCACAAATCAAATTTTTTAAAAAAGTTTTCATGAAAAGTCCCCTTAATATTTCAGTTATAAAACTAAATTTCTGGGGGGTTCGACAAAATTTCGAAAAAGTGCTTAATTCAAAAAATGAAGTAAATACAATGAACCGTTTACCCGCTGTGCTTGTCCACAGACGGACGGACAGACAGACGGACAGACGTCATTCCAAAAATACTTTTTTCGGTTTCTAGGCTTCATGAAACATGCTCTCGCGGTGTTATCTCGACTTCGATTTTTTGTCACCATCACAATACTTTCTCTATACTACGTATATGCGAGAAAGTAAAATGGAATTTGATAATTAAATAGTCTATGTAAGTGAAAGAGAGGAATAAATCTGACAACTGAAGGCTCATATACTTCTGAGTCAAGGGTACGAGCATACTCGAATAACATGTGCATTACTCGTTGTTTCAAAGCGCAGTACTAAATTATGCAGTATATTGCTAAAAGTGTCTCTGATAGTACTAAATAAAATATTCCTGTTACCGGCCGGGATTCGAACCTTCGACCTTATGAAGGAACAAAATCCGGTCAGAGTTGGTGCTTTTTCAGCACCTAGGCACAGGAACGGACCTCTAGCAATGGCGTAATGACATCTACATGACCATAGGCTTCTCACCATGGATATGCAGAAACTGAAGTGATCACCGTACGAGGTCAACTCGTATACGCCCGCTCCCTTAACCGCGTGCCCACTCCGACACTCGTGTGGATGCGAGAGTTTCGGCTTGATAGCTTCCAACTGCAGCGGAATCACGTGAGACCTCAGACAAAATACATTCCCACAGGTTCATGCAGGCCATCTCCTTACGACACACTGAAGAATTATACTTGCAACTAAATTACTGCAAGTTAATAAATTTTTGCACGACGTAACTAATTAGTGGTACTTACGAATATTGTTGCCATGGATCGTAAGTTGACATTCCCACACGCTTTGAAAACAAAAGAAATCTCAGTGCTGTAAAAATGACAAAAAGCACATGTGCCGTAAGTAAATCCATCATAATACAAGCCTTTATCGAAGACCGGAACCAAGGCCACCCAGTTTGTGGCGACTTTAACAGGACAAATATCCGGTCCCCATAACAACCCCATGCGAATCACTTTCTGAAATATAACATCCATCTTCAATAGTGTATATACATAATATTTTCAGCTAATATCTCAATTAATATAAATAAATTGATATAAATAAACATCGTGCAAAAAATAGCATGCAATACTCGTTCTGTAAGCGCATAACGGTTCTCGGAAATTGAAAAAAACTCTTTCCTCGATCCGTAGCGCTTACGGAACTTGTATCGCAATATACTATGACGTTTTCAAGTGTTAAAAGAACATATTTTGAGGATTGCGGAAATTTCTTGCATCACATCAGGTTAATTGACACCTCCTAGCAAGTCTCCTGCAGAAGTTCGGCTGGGAGATGTTTAAACATCCACCCTACAGCTCAGACCTTGCTCCCAGTGATTTCCATCCTTTCCTACACCTCAAGAAATGACAGGGAATGGCAGAGAATGACAGAGAGGAGGAGATGTTTGCCACACAGTGGTTCAAATTCCTGGCGGCAGACTTGTACGATAAAAGTATGCAAAAGTCGGTTCCACGGCATTACAAATCTTTCAATTCCGGTGGAAAATATGTTGAATAATTGCTTAATACTTGCTGTATCTATTTGAATGTATATATATATATATATATATATATATATATATATATATATATATATATATATATCCACGAAATTGTGTTTTGTTTCTGTAAACGGCCCCATGGAAACTTACTTATGGTCGCGCCCCGTACAATGCTTGTATCTTTAGGAAGTTTTTAAGTTAAATCTCGTCCAATAGATGCCACAGATGGCAGGTGATTGCGTACGGGGAACTCGAAGCCTTTTAACGCCAAACCTACAGACTTTAAAGTGCGAAATGAACTCAATTTAGTATAATATTAAAATAAACAGAACTTTTTTGTTTTAAATATAAAACGTATAACTTAATAAACGTATTAAAGTATGTCAAACAAAAACAAATAAAATACACCTAATTAATATAATAAAAAATAAAATAGGCTATACACACACACACACACACACACATATATATATTAGAATAAAAACCCGTTTTTATTCTATAAAGTTCAAAGCGCCTAAATAATATTGCTGTATGTTTAATTAAAGGAAATTTAATATTCCAAGTATTATCAAATTTTGAAAAATGTAACAAAACATCAATGTTTTTCATGGGAGCCGTTTAGAATGGCTGTGCTGATATTCAATATGCTACAAGAACAATTTTGTGATCCGAAGAAGAATTAGTTTTCAACATCGCTGGGATTCTGGAGTGTTGTAATGAGGGACAAAAACAAGAAAAATGAAATAAAGTTGGAAGTTGTGCAGAAGTTCGTATTTACACCCACTGTTAGGACACTCGATAAGACACATTGCTAGCTCCATTAGAGTGAACTAACACCCTTTCAAACATAGAAGAAAAAAGACACCATTTATCTTCTTCACCCGGACAGCTGTGTGGCATTTATTACGCTATTTAGCTAAGTTCACAAAATTAATTTTTACTTATCATTCTTCTTGAGTAAAGAGGGATTTGCAGGTTTGAAGAATAAATCATTTTAGTTTTCAAATGAAAGTCAAACGATTACCTTTATAATCTTTATAATCTTATAATTTAGTCGATATAATTATATTTTGTAATTCGAAGTTAACTTAATGATGGATTTTTATTTTCAAGCTGTAAATCCTTATCTAGATGTCTAGAGTTTGGCCCATTAATAATTTTTCTACAATACCGAAACATAGCAGTATTGGCACACGTGTTATCAATCCGTTTCTTTCACCAAACAGCAATCCATATAGGCCTACTAGCTTTCAGGTACTTTTTAGAGGTGATTCAGAGAGGGTATACAGGGTTCGTACATAGATCTCTTATTTAAATTTATAGGCTTATATTAATAATTGGGTGAAACTGTAAAGGTTTTTTTCAGTGGATTAATCAACACAGATTTTACACTAAGAACTTTTAATGTTAGGCCCAATATTAGTTATTAGCTGACATTTGAGCCATTATCTGGTAAAGCTGTTACTGTTTAAGTAATTGCAGTTTTATATTACATTGATTACAGGTTTGTTTTTATGAGTTTGTTATAGGAGATACAATTTTTTAATTAATTAATCATTATTATTGTCATTGTTAATGATGTTTGGAATTATAAACGATCGATTTTTTATTCATTAAAAAATGTTCCTATAGCATTTGTTCTATCTCATGCACCTGTCAGGTTGCGTCTATAGTATGAATATGTACAGAATTTACACATTATTAGTGGACGGATTTATTCGGCTAAGTTCACCCAGAAATCGAATCCTTACTTTTCCACTTACAATTTAGCCCACCTTCTTGGATCATTCAGCATTCCGGAAGATTATTAGAAATTACATTTTGTAAGGAACAACTTAGAATTTAAAGGGGACTGGCAGATACTCCATTTCCTCTTTATTCAATAGAAACAACCAATTAGTTATGCTGTAGTAAATGCATTACACCGCTGCGCTACAAATCGGAAGGTCTCGGGTTCGATTCCCGATGAGGTCGTTGGAGTTTTTCAATTGGCCTAATCCTTCTGGTGGCACTATGGCCCTGGGGTTGACTCAGCCTCTAACAGAAATGAGTACCAGGAGCACTCCTGGGGGTAAAGGCGGCCGGTGCGTAAGGCTGACAACCTTACCACCTTCACGTGCCGAATGTCCAAAATCTGGGAGCCTCAACCTCCTGGGACCCTCTGGGCCTCCATGGCCTGTATAGGGATCACTTTACCTTTACCTTTAAATGCATTACACATCATTATGCTCCTGTGTGCTGGTATATTTCTGAATTGAGGAGTTAGGAGCTTTCATGATGAAATGTACGGCAGCGGAATTCTTTAAAAACAAGGAGCATAACTTGGGTCCGGAATCTTAGGTTTTAAACTATTTTGTTCCTTGCTAGGCAATTGTGATATTTTAACATAATTATCCGTTTTATTGCCATGGCAGTCATTTAGTCCAATCTTACAAAACCTAAAAATGACTAAATAAGACGTTAAAACTAAAAATGGATAAAACTTAAATTAAAAAATTACACATTTGTAACACAAAATACAGCATACCATATTGTCATTTTATAACCCCATTGTCCCGGTAAAGGTGTTAGTGTGTTCCAAAATTCCTGGTTTCTTTAAAAGAAGATTAAAGAAAATAAGAAGCTTACACTTGCAGTTTGTTTGCTAAATAATGTTCTTATAGTAGTTTTGTGGTTCAGTAAAAATAAAATAAATTAGTATATTTGTTTTAATATGTTTATTTACTTACGTATTAAAGTGAAATTAAAAAGAACTGTCTGAAAATTGTAAAAAAAAACTTAAATACAACTATTTTAATGTGTTAAAAAAACTGGGCTTATAAAAACTTAAAAATCTGGGCCCTATACGTAACATAACTTAATTATTTTTTGTCGAAAACATAGTAAACGTTCATTTGTTTATTTTTTTTTTCAACTCAAATCCTGAGACAAATATAAAATAAGATAAAAGCTTAATTCGGCTTCTACAACAATCAATAAACTATATCTTTAAGTAAGCCTATATGATAGAATATAAATCAACAAACAAAACATAGAGAGAGAGAGAGAGAGAGAGAGAGAGAGAGAGAGAGAGAGAAAGAGATACAGCGAGAGACATCCTGGCTAGTCTGGGGAGTCGTAGTAAAAGTTGACTGGCAATTTCGAGTAAGTTGTAGAGGTGTAAGCTTTTTTCCCGGTAGTACTGTGTGTATGGTCAATCGTGACGAAGTGGTTTGCAAAGTAAATTCCCAATGGAATTCACTGAATAGCCCTCTGCATCCAAGCGGAAAAATAAACTACAGTCGACTGGAAGCGAGCTGTTGTAAGCCTTAGTTAAAAAGTGTTTAACTTTCCTTTGAACAAAACTAAACCAACTATTCGTTTAAATGTTTCAGCATATACCTTTCAAACAGTTTTTATACAGTTATTCTTGAAATGACTGAATAGCCATTTATTAAGAGCTCCATAAAACCAAGCTTCACATTTAAATAAAATCTTCTGATATCTCATTTAGGCAATCTCTCTGAATTCACGTGCTTCATATTTTCCATAAATGTGATGTAGAGAGAGTAAGTTTGCTGTATTCGACCCTAGGACTCGATCTTTAGTTTTCACTCGAATTACGAACACTTTTAGGTCAAAAGAAGCTATATTATTTTCAGAAACGTGTATCTATGAGCAGAACATAGATAGAAAACTTAAAGCTAAAGCACTTTAGATATGTTTCTTGGGCCTCCTTACATCATGCCGTTGGCTTTTGCCGCCGTCAATGGAATTTTCACAGAACCACAATGAGATTAGTACTTTAAGGCAATTCGGAGCTATTTGGTCAACTGAAAGAGAAGTTATTTGAATAATTCATATTTATTTTAGCACATCCCTAGCTTCTAGTATGCGTTGCTGTGTCCCAACTGTACAATTAGCAGAGTACTTTTTTCCAACCTTAGCATTGCGTCTTCCAGCGAAGATTTTACCTGAAAGTTACGACTAGAAAATCCGCACAGCATATTTGTAAGGGTAGCTACCTTGGGTAAAGCGATAGGTGAAACCATGCAAGGCATAGGGAATCGAGAATGCCTGCAACTTACGACTAGAAACCCCGCATAGCATATTTGTAAGGGTAAAGCAATAGGTGAAATCAGGGAATCGAGAACATAGTCACTGAAAACAAAGGTGCTTTTTTAATATGTTTAGAGAATCTTAGAGTTAACTTTCTTATTGTCTCTTGAGTGATGCCCAATCCACTTATGCTGTTCCACGAATTTAGTCAGGACTCCTCAATTTCTACTTGTAAGTTTCCGGAGCTGATGTTTTTTTGACTGGGGTTATGAATGCAGGGTTCATAAATAGTCTTCTTTCCTTATGAGCATCATTCACCTGTTCTACATCACGCTAAATTCGAACAGTTCGATCAGGAATTGAATGGTAGTGAATAGCCCGATATGACAGACAGTGGACTTTGACCTGATTGAAATATTAAAACGGAGGATGCGTCTTCCTCACGTTTGTAGGAGGGGAAAAAGCAAATTCGATAAATATCAAAAGCGTATAATCTACTAGAATTATATTTTTACTTATTAGAAGATGGGGAGGTGAGTGATCTTTGTTACTTTTGCGAACCCTTGATGGACTGAAGGAGAGATCTATATCACGATTTTCTTTCTTGAACAAGCAACATCGTCCCATCAAATTAAGCTCGGAATTGTTTACATTTCCGTTTATTGTGAAGGCAATTCAGTTCCGAGTGAGCTACAGAAAACAAATTTCTCAATTTCTTCACTAAGTGAGGCGGAATGTAGGAGACGTTGCACAATAACAGGCAATCTGTGATTGCTTCAAGGATTTTATATGAACCGAGCTTTGTCATTAAGAAGGGGACTTAGAATCGATATCGGAGCTCAAAACGATTCTCGTACGTGGCTGGAATTATCGTATCCATGGCTCTCGAGTAATAAAAACTCTATTCAGTGTTCAAGGCCATCACATAGCAATTTCAAATCCAGAAAGCTAACTATTCAGAGAAAAAAATGAAACACGTTTGAAAAATGCTACTGAGATTTGAATCAATCATTACTGGAAATAAACATTGAAATGTAAATTGACTTGACTTTTCATGTAATCCCTATGGTGGGGCATAGGGCTTCCAAGTGGAGGTTTTAGTACCTAGACTAACTCTGTTATGCTTATTTTCCGAGAGAGAGGACGTAAACTCATCGCCTTACAAACCTCCCTCCGAAAACTGACGTGTCCAGAGGCTCTAATTTAGGCCTTAAATATATGACATTGGTCCCCAGCTTAAAGTCCCTCCCAGAGGATTCTATGCCCAGGAATTTTAAGTCCTAAAAAATCTATCGAGCGTGGCCGGATTTGATCCCGCGACCTTCGGACCTAGAGGCGGGCATGATACCTCTACATAACCGTTGCCGACGGAATATAATATAACTTACATTAAGGGGGAGATGGTAGTTATCAGTGTCAAAAAATCGATTTTATTTTCTTAGGCTCATGTAATAGAGCATAGTTTTGTGAACATTTTGATATATAGGTCTTATATGTTGCGTTATTTTTTAGCCAAGCAGAGCGACCTGGAGCTTTCTAAAATGGCACGCCATTTTCTTTTCGCTCTCCTGTAAAATTACATTTTTTGTACTTCAGGTACCATTTTCTGAAAAGCTATTCATGCTAAAATAATGAAACTTTCAGGAATTCATTATAGATGGATGATAAATCTCCCTTAGCAGAATTTGGGAAAAGTCTTGACTATACCGAATTTTCAATTATTTTTATTTAAAAAAAAAATTTTTTTTTTTTAGTCGTGAAGTTTTCATGCAGTAGTCCTAATATTGTACATATTAGACTGATTGTGCTACGGTAAATAGTAGTACCTATTGTTAGTAAGTTCCCAAAATTTAACAAAAATCTAAGCTACAGAAATTGAATAAAGCGTACCTATGTCAAGGGAAGTAACTGTAAAACAAAATTATCACCTATTTGTTAAAAAAAATTCTTTCCTACCAAACAGCAAGTTCTAGAACAATCATTCTCTGCTTATTTTAAACTGCAGAGTGCTCTTGCAAAGCATAAAAAAATTCAACTAAATCTGACTGTTAACACCTGAGTTATGGCTTCTTGAACATACACTATATTTTCTATCATTTTGCTAGCGGTAACTACCATCTCCCCTTAAATCAATGAAAATAAATTACGAGAGAGAGTCGGAAACAGACAGACAGGTGTATTAACGGAGAAAAAGAAGAACCAGAGGAGAGAAAGGAAAGTAAGATTTTTTCGAGAGTTAAGAAATGGGATATTACCTGCAATGGACTTCTTTACATACTGGGCTAGGCTAATATGTTCTTTCCGAATGCCATTCTCAGCTCAGTATGGAGTAGTTCTATCCATATTTATTGGGTTTAATTTGTTTCAAAATAGCCTTCTTGATTACAAAAATATAACATAGGCCTTCAATTATTAATTCCCAGTTTATTTCCTCTGTATACTAAATTAATTAAATAGTTGTTTAAACTAGTAATTATCAATTAGAATTGTTTGGTTTTGCAATTATATTTTTTGCAGTGATTTCATTTAGTATGTAAAAAAATGTGTTGTTAATTCTTCCACAAAAATAATTTCCACCGCATTATGTTGATTGCAGATTTATTCATTGTTTGCACAAGTTCTGTTTATTTAGAGGTAATTGCTTTTCTGCCTATCTATATACTAACGCAGGACGCATTGAATTACTGCAGGCTGCACTGTCAATCCCCGGATTTAAGCAATATAATATCCTACTATAAGTTGATGTAAATTAGTTTTATGCTGTTTAAGACAAGTTGTTAAACATGAAAACCATAACTCACTAGGCTATACGTCTCTTTTTCTATGCTTTTTTCCCGCTATTTAACCTCCCATTTCCCGGGACTTGAACCATAATGTCCGTAAGGAAGGGATAAAATCTATACATCTTGTAGGCCTACATATGCATAGGATGCAAACCTTCTTTGTAACATATCACAAATAGTCTTGCACATATCGATTGCGATAGCAAAATCCACTTATTACTAATTAATGCCGTGCGCTTTAAGCAACATTCAGCCCTTTTATTTTAAGTTGGTACTTTAACCTGTTGAAGTCGGTCGAACGTAACCATGGATAATACGCCTATTCGCCACCGAAAAGAAAGGAAGAAATTACACAATGAAAGTTACGTGTGAGGAATGAGATCTATATGAAGTAAAATATATTCAATAAATAGGATAAATGGAGCAAAAATACTTGCACAAACTTTGTTATAAAATACGTTATATAATTGAAGTGGCCGATCAAAAAAGAAATAAAGGACAGTATTGAAAATACGTCTGCCTATGGTAGATGACGCAGCGATCGGGTGGTAGGCCTTGTCCCTTCTGGGATGTTAGCACTACGGAGTTAGTTAGTTATTAAAAATACCTATTCTAATTAATTCAGTGAAATCATGTCGTTACTTGAGCTTTTAAACGGCATAGGCCAGTTATTTTATTCACAACCAAACTTCAAAACTATTATTTTTAAAATCTTTTTTTGTTCATTTCTCATTATTTAAAATATAAGGAATTTTTTTTTCAATTGAACACAGTATGCTTATGAAAGTAAGGCGAAGAAAATATTTTTACATTTAAAACTTGCGAGGGAAATAGATTAATCAATGTAGACTTACTATTTTTCTTCTCAACCAGTTCTTTAATTCTAAATTTTTCACAGGCTATTAATAACATAAGTTTAAAAAATATATAATTTAAAGCACTAATAGAGATAAATTCAAGTCATGTTTTTATGTGCTTGTGAAGTACCTGGAGTCAAGTTTCAGTTTGAGCGGACAATTGTAGAAATTCGAAATTCCATCACTGAATTTCCAAACTAATCCAAGTTTCTGTTTTTATATTTGACCAGCATGTAGGGAATCCTACTACAGAGGAGTACAGCCACTGCCTTGAAATTCCCTAGGGGGTTCCCACGACAATGCCCCATTCGCCACGTAATTTTTACAAGAGAACGTTAGCCTGAGTGCAGATGCGTGTAGGGCTGAGTCCACGGCACAATGGTTAGTAGCACAAGTAAGTTGCTTACTGCCAAACCCCAAAGGAAATAACTCCTTGGTTGTATACGCGTAATGTAACATGATAAAACAATGTTATTCAAACTATGGGACCTATTAATTTGTATTTGGTTTAGCTGAAATTCTTGTTACTATGATATATCATTATTAATTACACGTGGTTAGAAACATTAATGCCTAATATTGCTGCCTTATGTCAAAACCTAAAGACCTCCTGAAATTCCGTTGTTAAAAATGCTAAATCTGATACAGATTAAATATCATGATTGTGTAATAGCCTACTCCGATTGCAATATAATGGATTCATAAAACAATTTCGCATTTTCGCAATAATAATAATAATAATAATAATAATAATAATAATAATAATAATAATAATAATAACACCATTCCAAATACGCGTAATCTCCAGCAATCATATGGAAAAAAAATTAAATAAGTACCTTTGAACTCGCCGAAGAAATTAAGAAAATGTGGAGGCAAGAGAGGGTAATAATAATACCCCTTGTCATGTCAACTGGTGTCGTCCCGAAAACGCTCCCTAAGAATTGAAAAGAGCTAAACATTCCAGGAAAAGGTGTTACCATAACGGTGCAGAAGGCCATACTGCTGGGCACTTGTGCGACAGTCCGGAGGTTCCTGAATCCCCCTTGAACAAAACAATAGAGACTATCATCTTTGCTGTGTAGGCCTACAGTCGATGTATAGTATAAAACAAACCTCCCTAAGAAGGAGTAAATAATAATAATAATATTAATAATAAGAATAATAATAATAATAATAATTGGTAATATGCCTGTAAAATACCTATATGAGTCTCCCGAATTTTTCAATTCGAAATTAACTTATGGAGAATATTTTCAAAATTTATGTCCTTATACAGGTATCTAGAGTTTGAAGCGAAGATGAAAGACCTATCACACTCAAAATAGGCCTATTCTTTCATAAACTACTAGATATAGTTTTATGTCGCTCATGCAGAACTTAGAATTTTCCAACCCACTATTTTCGTATAAAGTTTTTTATCCGTCTTGGAAGGGCTTCTTTCATGTTTATTTACGATTCGCGATACTTCGCGGATACAAATGCTTAATAGCGATATCTGAAGAATCTATGAAGCTAAGAAAAGCTTTTTTCAAATTTCGCGCTTACCGCTGATACCAAAGATACGGTATGAAATTAGAAGTCACTTATCCATTTTCTGTGCTGTCTTGCTCAGAGAAAATTAATAATATAATAGGTTTTATAAGAGGATGATATTGGATGGTACTTTGGTTGGGAATGGGATTCAGTGTATTCAACTTCAATTTGCATTTTTCAAAGTATTAATTAAATTGAATCAGGTAACAAACACGTTTTATAAATTCATTTTGTCAGTTTGGCAAATGCATCTCGAACTCTTTCTAGTTGAGCTTGTGACAGAGGCTGCAAGGGTCCTCTACAGGGTCCCCCATACAATCCCATCATATCCAGGGCTGCTTTCATTGCTGGCACTCCTAGCTCTCTCGTTACCTGAAAATAAACACACATGAGATGATTTTGGAATCTATTTGTCCCAATTTTAACCCACCAGTCCATAGGAAATAAATGGTACAAATCATTTTGTCCATCTTACTCATATTTTGCTTGAATTATCGAGTTTCTTGAGTTCAATGAAATTCGGGGTAAAAAATAATTTTTTCTCTTTACAACATACACAATTAGAAATTAAACATGAAATTAATAAGTAAAACCATGAAAATGAATAAAACACATCGCTATTTGTGCCATTTTAAGCGAGATACTCGTAGCCGAAACAATCGAAATGCGGGATGGTGGCGCTGCTTGCGGTGATTACCAACACTATTCGATGAGATCAGCTGTTTTATTTTTCAAAGTCAACTATTAGATACCACTGATAATATCCAGTTTTATCAATATGTACTAATTATTATTTAAGATTTCTAATGTTTCACTGAGGGTGTTCGAAAACTGGGTGTTTAGAAAAATATTTGGGCTTAAAGAGAGATGACAATGGGGACTGGAGAAAACTGCATAACGACGATCTTCATGACCTGTACTCTTCACCGGATATAGTAAGGGTGATTAAATGGGCTGGACATGTTGCGCGCATGGGGGAGAAAGACTTAGCCTATCTTAAAAGTATTGACTGGGAGACCCGAAGGGAAAAGACCACTTGGAAGACCTAGACGTAGGTGGGAGGACAATATTAGGATAGATTTAAGGGAAGTAGGATTTGCGAGGGATGATTGGATAGAGTTAGCACAGAATAGGGTTGAATGGCGGGCACAGGTAAGCGCGACAAAGAACCTTCAGGTTCCATAAAATATATAATATTCCTTTAGCTTGCTGAGGAATTTTCTATTGCCATTGAGTAAGTAAGCGATGTTTCACTACACATAAAATTGTAAATTAGTTTCATGCTTTTGTTCATATGCAGCTTTTAGGCTTCACCCTATCGCTGTGTTAAACGATTAATTGTTTTTGATGAAAAAAGCTACAGGTATGAAGATGTTTCAGTGTGCGGTCCTTGTGAATTTATATAAAAAACAGGTAGGTGTGATAAAATTATAGTGATACAAATAAAACTATAAATAATGACGATAAACACCTAGAATTGGTTGAATGTTCACAATTCCTGTACTGAATTGATCACTGATCCATGAGATCGTCACTAAAATTTATAAAAATATATCAAGCAATTAATTAATGTAGATCCATTTATTATACCGTATTCTAACTTTGATTTATCCAGTATTTTCTTTTGAGTTGTAAGCGTTTTGCGTTTCAGTTATTGTTATTGTAAGCAAGAATTACAATTGACTTAAATGTCTGTAATATTCATAGAATAAAATATTAAAATAGAAATAACCCCTAGACCATGCAGGCGGCTATCACATAATTATTTTACTGACTAAATTGGTCAGCTTACTCGTATTTTCGTACATTTCCGGTTAATATAGGGTGTAAAAAAATTCCGTATACAAACTTGGAGGGTTCGTAGAGGAGACAAAATGAAACTCTTTTTTATGTGACAAAGATCTGACAGGTTCTCCGTTTCCCCGCTAGGGGTCCTTAATGGGTTTGACAGTGGATGGTGTGACTGTATTCAACCTGCCGTGTGATGAATGTTTTACAGATTTTGTTGAAAATGTCGTCCGTTTACATTAATGCACAGCTGGCCTCTGCGTGCAAATGATTGTCTCACACATTTAAAACAACCAGGTGTCTCACAAATAATTGCTGCAGTTTCAGCCACACGAGCAATCAGCTCTTCTGGAGTATCTATTGGTGTTTCGTACACCAATCGCTTCATCTCCACCCACAAAAAGAAATCCATAGGACTGAGATCAGGAGAACGTGGTGGCCACTGCACTGGCTCACCCCTCCCAACGGAGAACCTGTCAGATATTTGTCACATAAAAAAGAGTTTCATTTCATCTCCTCTACAAACCCTCCAAGTTTGTATAAGGAATTTTTTTACACTCTTTATATGAAATCATAGAAGACAGTGTGAAATATAAAGAAACGCTAGTGTATATTTAGTTTAGGCTATTTTATAACATTCAGATTATGACCACAGTTATACTGTAAAATACTGCAGTTCGCAATAGATAATTTGAAATGTTTTGTAGGTCATTGCGTTCTAGATGTGTATAGGCTATTTGAAACACTGGTCCAGAGTTTGTTATTACAACATATTGCAACAATATCCGCTTAAAGCAGCAGTCCATGTGCAATATAACATGACTTGTTTATTTAGTTCGTATTTGATAAACATGCTAATGAGACGAGCTCCATCAGTGAAAATTCAGCAAAACAAACCCGCAATTTGCAAACATTGTGCATAAATTAAAAAAAAAATCTTATGTAAAACACGAAGCTTACTCTTGCTAAATAAAAGTTTTGCCTCTTAGCATTATATACTACGGTATTAGACTATCCTATTCATGTAAATTGGTTGTAAAATTATAATTTCGTTACAAACTCCCAACGCATCCCCGAAGGATACACAATCCAAATAAAATGTGATTCGCATAACTTTCTTGATGCTAATTATTAATGGCCGTGGGAGTCGGAATGCTAACCACGTGCCCCCAACCCTGCCGTCTCCCTACGGCAGTGATCGGATGGAAGGCCTAGTCCCTCAAAGGATGTAGCGTCATGGAGTTTAGTTTAGAAATACCCACTAAAATTATAATAAAGGAATTCTCATACTTGTGTAATAATTTTATATCATATGTACAAATATTATGATTGAAAATTTAACCACTAAAATTATTAATCTCTAGAATTTATTTAAGTTAATTAATTATGAAGTTATTACTATGATTCAGTTTGTAGTACCTTTAGCTCTAACATACCTAAATGAAAAATAGGTCAATTTCTTGCTTGATAATTAATTAATAAATTAGGGCAGCCTATGTTTTAGAGTGCCCCATTCCGAGACAACTTTGGCATTTATATTTCCCGAATTTATTACCACTTTTTAATTTCTATCAACTGTAGGCCTACTACTGTAGAATTATTCTCTGTGAACTTAGGGTGAAATGTACTCATATTACATATTACATAATGTAAAAGTTATTAGACTACCGGTGTTGTATTACGAAAATGAATTAGGCTATCTAATAAGTAAATTGTGTACATGTTTGTTTTATTAATGAATTCGTTTGTTAATGTATTGAAGGGCATTGCTAATACAATTACGTTTGCTCTGAATGTGTTCCACAATTAAGTCGGGGCTGTAAAAGTAATTTGTTATCTTATACTGTTCGTATCTCTACAAAATAATGAAATTAACTTTTTACGACGGTGATATTACATAGCTTTTTTTTCAACTAGACCTACGAATTGCGTCATACGAATTCCCATAAAGATAATTTTACTGTTATTACACAGCATTTACGAATCCCTGCTCTCCAATGGATGTATTCCATTGAGAAGAAACATAAATTGGGCATTCCTGTTAGATGAAATGGCTTACTGCGGTTGGTACCAATACTCCATCCTTATTCAAACAGTCGTTTTGCTGCATAAAATAATGTCCACCTTCACTGATAGCGCAAAACTAATGGCACATTTGGCATCAGCTACCTAAATATACCTAAGAATAGACACAAATTCTAAGGCACCAAAATGGCTGTTGGTCTGTGTAATATTTATTAGGGTCTTGAAATTTAAAAATCATATATAGACTATAAATTTTGATTCCTTGTAAGTAGTTTCTGTTGCCAACATGATCTCCTGCTGTTACTATTAAGATGGTAATTATTATTACGTTCATTATTATAGCAATATATTATTATTGTTATTATTATTAGTAGTAGTAGTAGTAGAGTAGTAGTAGTAGTAGTAGTAGTAGTAGTAGTAGTAGTAGTAGTAGTAGTAGTAGTAGTAGTAGTAGTAGTAGTAGTAGTAACAGCAGCCTAGAATAGTACTTGAGACACAACATTATTTTCAGCTTTTGCTTTTTTCCATGTTTCAGTAGGCCTATAATTCTCGTGTATTTTTTGTCTACTCCTTAGCCTTAGTATTGATATAATTATTATTAATATATTGTAAATTAATGTTATATGTATATTATATTTGTACAGTATGATGAAATATTACACTGGAACTATTATTGTTCATTCACGAAATTCTGTTTTATCGGGATATCAGACTTTTGTATATCTCTCGTGATAAATAAAATGTTTAAAAACGGGCTTCATAACCTGTTGACCTACTCTACACCGAATATAATAAGGGTAACAAAATGACGGTGGATGAACTGGGCACATGAGCACATCAAGGGGTAAAGCAGGAGCGTATTCAGGGGGGGGGGCTGAGGGGGCTGCAGCCCCCCCCCCGAAACGTTAAGGGTATATATACGTGAACAACCACAAAAAGATTTAAAAAAATGCATGTTCTAAAATATTAAAATTTTACAAGAAAATGAACTCAGAAGTGGACAAAAATTGCAGGATCCTATAACAAGGCTTACTAGAACATAACTAGCAAATAAAAGTATAAAAAATTTACCAACTTTATTTTAAATTACACGTTTTATAGGAGCATGAAAAAAATTAATTCATATGCACTTATCACTTCCTTATAGGCATAACATTTTTCTGGTTTCTCTGACGCCTTTTATTTTTTAATGCATATAATGAACATATTTTTCTACAAAGTAGACTACTTTTATACAGCTAAAGTTATTATTTTTAATGCAATTAATTTTTATACATCGCATATAAAATATTTTGAAATTTGATCAATATTTCATTACACATTTTCTTTAATTTTATACCTATGGGCATCATTGTAGTCTACTTTATGCATATATGCATGTAAAATTAGTGTAAAAAATTTCATTCTTCTATCTCTAATGGTTGTGGAGCTACCTAACAATATGTGTGTAAAATAAGAGTTACCGGGAAATTCAATTTTAAGTTAATAGTGAATTTCTCATTTGACCTTTCTAAGGGCGTGGCTCAGAGCATGTAAACATATTTAAATGCCACAAATAATTTATAAACCTACATAAACTATATATCAATGGATGCAGAAAATTCAGCACAATTTTTTAGTGCTATAAACAAAAAAACATAAATTTCACAATAATTCACGTAATGTACAATAATAATGTACATATACCCTTTAAGTCATGCTAATATGTTGCACATAAGGGCACTTTAATTTCTCAGAAAATAGACAGTTCAATTGCACATTTTGACTTATAAAAGATGAAATGAGTTATTCTAACGTGTTCAGTATAATTGTGTGTGATAATTAGGGCTCAGAGGTTGATGATATGCCATCTCTTTTCTGAGACATCACAGACAATGCCAGATGTAGTATAAGTTCGTCTTCCGTCAAAACGAACAATAATACCTTACTCATATTTTGCATTTTATTTCCTACCAGTCATTTTTAGGAAATTTTCATTCGTTCGTTACATTTTTTCCTATTTTGTCTTCAGAATGAACTTTTCCACCATTGTACACAAAGCAATCTCGTAATTCATTAATATAGTAAACATAATATTAAAGTAGTCAAATAACATACTTAAAATATTGTCCTTTGTTTATTATTATATTAATATGCTACTGTATATTCCCTTTTTTAGATATATATTTAGAAATATTGTCATATTTTAAATTTTTCATGTCATATTTTCATAAATTTAAGGTAATTTATAGGTCATTTTTAGGCGTTTTTAGATCATCAACTTCTGAACCCTAGTGACAGTAAAGTTAGGATTATCAGAGCCCCTACCGAAAATAAATCTTGGATACGCCCCTGGGGTAAAGACATATCTAAAAAATATTGGCTGGGAGACCCAAGGGAAGAGACTTCTCGGAAAACCTAGAAGTACGTGGGACGCAATATTAGAATATATTTAAGGGAAATAGGATTTACGAAGGATGGGTCGATGGAGGTAGCTCAGAATAAGGTTGAATGTCGAGCTCATTTAAGCGCGACAATGAACCTCCGGGCTCCATAAAAAATATTTCTTTAAGTTGCTTAGGAATTTTCTACTACCATTGAGCAAATAAGTAAATAAGGTCTACTACTTGTACGAGAAGGATAAAAGGGCTATGGTTACAAAAGTTACTCTCCCCGATGTTAACGCTAACTGAAATTCACTATCTGCTCTAACACTAAGGGCGGATGTTTCAAGTTAAACGGAAACCCAACAGTTGTAATACAAACAAAACCACCGCTTCCCTGCCGTCATCTGGTTCCTTTGACGATGTTAACATTACACTTTTTCTCCCGCAGTTGGAAATACAACACAGATAAAACCAAGTTTCTAGGAAATCCTGTGAATGACGTCACAAACGTCGTTGTTTCAGTTGTCTATATGATGTGAGCACCACACCGCTAATTAGTTAATTTAAACAAACGGCAAGACTTCAAACAATTAATTACGGAACATACGGCTAAGAAGGTAGCAATTTACCCTGCTGAAACAAAATCTAAATCTGGCAATATATTTTAAACGTGAAACCCAGAAATTCTATTTTTATTACCTACTCAGAGATTTAATTAATTTTCACAAAATTTTGTGTCCATTTAGACCTATGACATGAACCGAAAAAGAGTGGATACTTTCTTAAAACACCAATGATAATGCACTTCCCACAGGATGTAATGTTCGTAGAAGTCATCCATAATTTACGTCTCGACAGAGTACTTTACATATACGTTATTATTTGTCCACTTGAAAGCATATAAACATTAATTAATACTTATTATAATTCGCACAACTTATGGTGCTGAATGATGCATTTAGCCTATATTTATTATGAATCATTCATAAACTAATCGACTAATACTCGTAATTATAACGAAACAGCTAAAAATCCGGCTTCAGTGTGCATTTCACGGTTACAAAGCGCCGCCTAGGAAAAACGACCTTTGATTTGAGTTCTCTAGCCCAGAAAACCCCTGCATAGTGAGTTCCCTCCAAATCGATCAATATCCCACTTCCGTCTATGTTTAAAATTTCAGATATCTGTGTGCCTTGACATTATAAACAAACGAATCGACCAGGGTGGGCTTACAAAATGAAGCGATTCTTTTAATTACAAATTAAACGGCAAAGCCACCTGCAATTGATTTGACAAAATAATGAAAGTATTACTGAAAACTGATGATTCGATAGCGCAAAAAAATTCACGTTTTCTTCCAGCGAACGAAAGCTAAAATTAAAAATCCGGCTTCCAGGTGCTTTCGGCCATCCTTCAGTTCTTCTTAATTCAGATCTCTGCATGCAGTAGATTCACTGGACATAGCGCACAGACAGACAGACAGACAGACAAACACTTCCTTTTGATGTTATAGATATGCACAGTCACTGGAATTTTGGAATGCAAATATGATTCAGAGAGACTGGAATTTATTGTTTCAGAAATCAGATTGATATTCTTTTTCATAACTGTTCAGTGTATGTGCAGTAGATCTACTCATTCAGTCCAGATCAATTATACACCTAATCCTGAAATCGTTAATTCTTGAAAACCTTATCTCCCTCTTATTATAGACTAGCATGTGCCCGCGGCTTCGCCCGCGATAATTATTTCAAAAATTAAAAATTAAGAGCATAATAGTTAAATCATTATATTTAGTAACACCTAAATCACGTGGACTACATACCACGATTAGATAGCGTCGCCTGGTAAAAGCGACCTCAGATTCGAGTTCCTTGGCCCAGAAAATCCGTGTATAGTGAGTTTCGTCCAAATCGAACGATGTTTAACCATATTTAGGCCTATATTGATTATCCCTCTTCCGTGTAGGTTGAAAATTTCATATGTCTTCGGGCCTTGATATTCTAAACAAATGAATCGTCCAGGATGGACTTACAAAATCAAGCGATCGCCCGCGATAATTATTTCAAGAATTGAAAATTAAGAGCATAATAGTTAAATCATTATATTTATTAACACCTAAATCACGTGGACTACATGTCACGATTAGATAGCGTCGCCTGGTAGAAGCGACCTCAGATTCGAGTTCCTTGGCCCAGAAAATCCGTGTATAGTGAGTTTCGTCCAAATCGAACGATGTTTAACCATATTTAGGCCTATATTGATTATCCCTCTTCCGTGTAGGTTGAAAATTTCATATGTCTTCGGGCCTTGATATTCTAAACAAATGAATCGTCCAGGATGGACTTACAAAATCAAGCGATCGCCCGCGATAATTATTTCAAGAATTGAAAATTAAGAGCATAATAGTTAAATCATTATATTTATTAACACCTAAATCACGTGGACTACATGTCACGATTAGATAGCGTCGCCTGGTAGAAGCGACCTCAGATTCGAGTTCCTTGGCCCAGAAAATCCGTGTATAGTGAGTTTCGTCCAAATCGAACGATGTTTAACCATATTTAGGTCTATGTTGATTATCCCTCTTCCGTGTAGGTTGAAAATTTCATATGTCTACGGGCCTTGACATTCTAAACCAGTCCTGTCCAACTTCAGAAGTACTGGGGGCCAAAATATTTCGACAATTGATGCTGAGGGCCAAACACTAAAAGTTTCACTCACATAAATATAACAGTAAAGTACAGCAGACCAAATTGTTGAAATAGGATTCATTACCAGTAGGCCGAAATTAGAACTTAATGTGAGCACTGATTATTTTCAGATTGCTTCACTAAAATATGGATGTCCACTTCTATGATAGTAACTGCCAGTCTTAGTAGGTGTAACAAGGAATCATCAGTGAGACAGCTCCTATATTCATTTTTTATGAATTTCCTGTTGGAGAAAGCACTCTCACATATATAAGTGTTTCCAAACATTGAGGAAAGCTGCAAACCAAAATCTCTAAGATGAGGAAACCTGCCCTCAGGAAGTAGCTTAAAAAGTTGAGCCCTCTTTCAGACCTGGTTTGAAGAAAAGGATCAGCCCGAAGATCGCAGAGCTCCAGTTGATACATGGATGGCTGATTCTCAATATCCATATTCAAAGGGTCATTAAAAAGCAGCAGTTTACCTTTAATATTTTCAAAGTCAGAAAATCTTTCATTGAATTCTTGAATAATAACTTCAATATTTTCACAAAACTCAGAAAATTACCATCTTCAATATTTCTCCTGACAGCTTTTGACAACATGGACAGTGTGTTAAATAATTTATTGATAAAGTTGATTACAGAATTTTAAAACCATTAACATAACCACTAACCCTGAAACACTTTGATTTTTGCCCTGAACTCTCTGGTTCAATTCAGTCAAGTATTGTGTCAGGTCAGTCATGAAAGCAAGCTGCCTTAGAAAGTCTTGATCTTCAACCCGTCGAACAGGATTTTCACTATCTTTGGTAGGCCTACTGTCCTTTTAAAATACTGGAATCTCATTCCTCAGTGCATTACCTGCACTCAGCCAGAGTACATTTGCGTGGAGTGATAGATCTCTATATTGGGCTTGCAGCTCATCCAAAAATTCCCGGAAACTGAAGTGAAGTTGTGCCTTATTGGTTGTTGTATTAGAATTATCCGCGGGCCACAAAACTGTAAGAGCGGGCCGCATGCGGCCCGAGGGCCGCGGGTTGGACAGGCCTGTTCTAAACAAATGAATCGACCAGCGTGGGCTTACAACATTCTAGCGATCGCGATGCTTTTATTACCACAGTATGACAAAAATAGCCAAAGCCAACTGCAATTGATTTGACATTGAAATGTATTACTGAAATATGATGCTTCGACAGCGCTAAAATCACGTTTTCTGCCAGTTTTTCACTCATAACTCGCGAACGAAAGCTAAAATTAAAAATCCGGCTTCGAGGTGCATTCGCCCACCTTTCAATCCATATATGTTTAAAATTTCAGATCTCTGCGTTCAGTAGATTTCGCTGGGCATCGCGGACAGACAGACAAACACGTCCTTTTATTATTATAAGATAACATGTACCCGCGGCTTCCCCCGCGATAATTATTCCAAAAATTAAAAATTAAGAGCATAATAGTTAAATCATTATATTAACACCTAAATCATGTGGACTACATATCACGATTAGCTAGCGTCACCTGGTAAAAGCGACCTCAGATTCGAGTTCCTTGGCCCAGAAAACCCCTGTATAGTGAGTTTCGTCCAAATCGAACAACGTTTGACCATATTTAGGCTAATATTGATTATCCCTATAATAATAATAATAATAATAATAATAATAATAATAATAATAATAATAATAATAATAATCCTCTTCGGTGTAGGTTGAAAATTTCATATTATGTTCGCGTGCCTTGACATTAAAAACAAATGAATCGACCAGCGTGAGCTACAACATTCAAGAGATCGCGATGCTTTTATGTCGAAGGTATGACAAAAATAGCCAAAGCCTAGTGTAATTGATTTGTATTACTGAAAACTCATGCTTCGAAAACGCAAAAAATACACGTTTTCTGCCCGTTTTTCACTCATAACTCTCGAAGGAAAGCTAAAATAAAAATTCCGGCTTCGAGGTGCACTTTCCGACCCATTAGTCCATCTATGTTTAAAATTTCAGATCTCTGCGTTCAGTAGATTTCGCTGGGCATCGCAAACAGACAGACAGACGGAGGACAGACACTTCCTTTTATTAATATTGATATAATTTATAAGCTTTCATGAACCACAGATTGTTGTCTCTGTTGGACACTACATGAGAATATCATAGGAGAAAAATTCCTCCGACACTGGGACTTGAACCCTCTTCCCTCTTACTAGCCTATGTTTAAAACCCTTAAAATTATTCCATTACAGAATATTCTAATGTAAGTAGGTGTGAAATCCCCTGTCATTCGTCAGTTATAGCCGATAACGCCTTAAGGAGAAAAGTACACCTTTGGCTAGCATTCTTAAATATCTCAATTATTTAATAAATCTTACAATGAATTATGGCAAACCGCGGGAGTTGGTGTACTTATCCTTTAAGTTAGGATGACTGAAAAAGATTATCTCTTCAGAGTTCAGCAGAAGCACGGCCGAATGAAATAGAATCTACTATAGTCGTAATTTGCTTAGAAGATAAGTGCACTGAGTTCAGCGGTGTAATTAGTCTATTTGTAATACCCACATCTACAGCATATACTAGTACATTCATCATATCTCTTGAAGAAATTTTCCTTCTAAATTTTTGTAGAGGACAAAGAAAATCTATAATAATAAAGGGAAGTGTTTGTCTTTCTGTCTGTGCACGTTGCCCAGCGAAATCTACTGCATGCAGAGATCTGAAATTTTAAACATAGATAGACTGAAGGGTGGGTGAATGCACCGCGAAGCCAGATTTTTAATTTTCGCTTTCGTTCGCGAGTTATGAGTGCAAAACTGTCAGAAAACGTGAATTTTCTTTTTGCGATTCGAAGCTTCAGTTTTCAGTAAAACATTTCTTTTGTCAAATCAATTGCAGGTGGCTTTGTCTATTTTTGTCATACCTTGGAAATAAAAGCATCGCGATCGCTTGAATTTTGTAAGCCCACGCTGGTCGATTTATTTTTTTATAATGTCAAGGCACACAGACATCTGAAATTTTCAACCTACACGGAAGAGGGATAATGAATGTAGGCAAAAATGGACAAACATTGATCGATTTAGACGGAACTCACAATGCTGGGATTTCCTGGGCCAGGGCACTCGAATCTGAGGTGGTTTTTCCCATGCTGCTCTTTCTAACCGTGGAATTCATTTCAAAGCCGAATTTTTAGCTGTTTCATTAATTATATTAATCGTTTAGTTTAGGCCTATGGATGTTTCGCGTACAAGTGTTAATAAATATAATGTTTTAATTATTTTGCTCTTAATTTTTAATCTTCCAATTATTATCGTGGGCGAAGCCGCGGGGGTCTGCTAGTCTAAAATAATAAAAAGCTAGATTAGTTTAAAAAATAAACTAGATAAGCTTACTAAAAAAGAAGTACCAAAGTTATGAAATGTTAAAACTCTCTTCCAGATAGCAATCCCAAAGTTAGCATTCAGTGGTAGTACAAGAGAAAATATTTTATTGGAGTTAGGGTGACTGGAAGATAGTATCTGGAAGTTTAACTAGCGATCATAGTCAGACCCTGAAATTGGGGATGGCGTGCATTCTAAAGCACATACTGTACTCCTCTGTACTCCCAAGCCTTAGACTTGGTTTATTTTCAGTTTTAACCTAGTTCTGAGGTTGAAGAGACCTGACAAGCTTACTACTTGAAGAGATTAAATGTTGCAGACGGGTTAGGAGGAAGTGTTGTGTGAGTTTATAGTTAGCGTGTACTTAAGACTCATGTCTTGCGGGTTTATCACTCCCCTGTCACTGCGTGTTATTCGCATGGGTACACATTAGATCTGCATATTACTACACATTCATAGCGTAAATCTCTTACATTGTCTTCCCGCACATACTTCACATACTCCAGTAAATGATAAATAATGCCTACACTCTATAGGATGAAAAGTCTACGATTTAAAAAAAAAAAAAATTATTCCTTCGGCAGGAATAAATCGTTTGCGTCCAGGCCAGACGTCGTAACCCTAATATATATTTTTTTTTTCGAAAATGAGATAGTTAGGGATGGGTCGATACCAGATTTTATCGATACTCGATACTCGATACCGATACATGATTTTTTCCTCGATACTCGATACTTCGACACTCGATACCTTCAACATTTCGAGTTTCAATAAATAGGTACATTAAAAATTAAAATTTGAGAGAACTGTGTAATACAACTAAATTAATTAAGTCTGCATATTTAATGAGACAAAATTTAATATCATCAGTAGCCTATGATTATTTTTAAACTCTACATTAAAACTAAAATTAGTTTTTTTAAAACAGTCCACTAACAAGTTTTTGTTAAAAATACTAGCATCCTCACTTAATTGCAGAATTACAAAAGTATCGAAAAAGTATCGAGCGAGTTTTCTGAAGTATCGTTCGATGCCGATACCATGCAAGTATCGTGAGTATCGAGGTATCGAAAGTATCGAGGACCCATCCCTAGAGATAATGGTACATTTGGGAAGCTGATATTGAAATATTCATGCTGAAAATTTTGGTAAAATAGAGTCAGACTGACTTTTATACAAGTTTTAAATGCTGTAGACCCTATCAGTATAAAATGTAAAATGTCTATCTACCTATCTTTACCTGAGTTTCACCTCCCCCCTTTTAGGGACATTTAAGCGACCCTAGCCGCCTGGGCCTTGCAGGGTCGTGACCTGTCGGGAGAGGGATTATCTTTGGAACACATACATACTTTTTTGACCAGACAAGGACATGGAGGGCCTCCCCGGATGAGTGGTTGTAAAATGTAAAAAGTATAATATATTTCGACCAACCTGTGGCCGTCTTCAGTGAATAATTTAAATTAAAATCTCAGACACGTTAAACCAACATGTTATGTTGTTATACACCTGAATTGCCTGGCTCTGAATCAGCCAGCCATGTATGTAAATAAATAAATAAAAATAAATAATATCCTATGCATGGGGGGGGGGGTACGCTGTAGCGGTTGAGGCGCTGCGCTACAAACTGGAAGGTCGCGGGTTCGATTCCCGATGAGGTTGTTGAGATTTTTCAATTGGCCTAATCCTTCTGGTGGCACTATGGCCCTGGGGTCGACTCAGCCTCTACCATTAATGAGTACCAGGAGCAATCCTGGGGGTAAAGGCGGCCGGTGCGTAAGGCTGACAACCTTACCACCTTCATGTCCGAATGACCAAAATCTGGGAGCCTCAACCTCCTGGAACCCTCTGGGCCTCCATGGCCTGTATAGGGATCACTTTACCTTTACTTTACTTTATCCTATATATGACTGCCTGCGTAGTCTCGTGTTAGCGTCGCTGGCTATAGATACGCAAACCCGAATTCGATCCCTCCAAGGACTTTTCTGAGGTAGGGACGTCTGGAACGGGGTTTACTCAGCCCCGTGATATAAACTGAAAAGCTACTTAATGGAGAAGTAGCGTCTCCAGTCATGAAAACTACCATGAACGGTCATGCTGACCACAAGCCCCATCCTGCCATCTGCCTATGGTAGATGACTCACAGGTCGGGGCAGGCCTAGTCTCTTCAGGGATGTATCGCCACGGAATTTAGTGTGTATATATATATATACATACACAATCTGTGTCTTCTATCTGTGGGGTTGTGAACAATATTGAAAACTAAAAAACATATCAAAACCTAAGTATTATATTTCGATGAAGTACATTCGAGATGTGACAAAAAAAAACATACAAAAATGGAGAAAAACATAGAAAATGAAAGATTATATTGAAAACTATTCCAGTGTTATATTTAACATTTTTCGCTATTTTTTTAAAATTCGATCTGAGACTTTTATCCAAAACTTTCTTGTCCTTAACAAATCTCTGAAGAAAAGTTACTCAACGTTTAAGTCGTATTTCATTAACAGTACGCTATTCTTTAATACGGACACTTAATCTATACAGGAATGTTGACCGAGAAAATCGCATTATCCGTGATTAGTTTAGAGAAAGTCAATTTTTTTCTGCAATTTTATGACGGTAAACAAGCAGGCTACAGATAAAATACATTGTGTTTTATTTTCATCGGAATCATTTACCGTGGCTTGTTTATTTTGTATTCTGAGCTTAAAATATTAACGCAACAATTTTCTTTCTGAATGAATAAGCTAGTTTACCTGACAATTAATTTTTTTGTAACTGTAATTTAAAACATTTTTATTTTAAAAACGGAATGTTGCTGTTCATGTGTATTAGCAGTCTTTGATCCCATTTCAAAAAAGCAATATTCTTGTTTACATGTTTACAATTTGTCAATAGCGATGCAGACCGAACTCTAGCGTCAATTAATCCTTAACCACAGTTTATTTGTATAAATTGATTGGATGATATTCCTTTGTATGCTTATACCAGAGTATTGCATCAGTTTTCGTTGTAGGCCTACACAGTACAACGAAATTGGGTAAACTGGGTAAAATTTAAAAAATGCTTGGGACATTACACAGTATCAGGAATCAAGATACAGTATATCAAAAGCATAATTGCAATACACACACACTCACAAACACGCAAAAACGCATAGGCCTAAGCCTATTGCATCTTTCACTCACACACAAACGTGCACATAGACCTAAATACTCACACACACTCATATAACATACACTCACTCACTCCTCACTCATTTATTCAATTAATAAATCAATCAAGCCAGTCCGTCACTTATTCATATGCTCACATATACACCCGCGAGCACTTAACATACAAAAAAATAGTATTAATAAATCCTCTGTCCGTGAGCTATCACTCTAAAACAGACAATTAACAAATTAATTTTACCGATATATATATATAATTTTTTTTTTTGTGTGCCCACCCTTACCCCCGGAGTGCCAAGCAATTAAGCCTAAACCTCCGGTCAGACCAAATTTTGGTAACCATATGTGATGTGTGTATACCTATTTGTGCCCTTATGTACATCCGTAGGGGATGTTGATGGTGTGACGTGTTTGGGCTGAGTACTTGTGTCTTTGTACTTTGGCGCAGGATAGACCTAAGTGCGGATAGGTCTTATGTGCAATATTTCCGAGTGTGTTTCTTTTTAGTGACATGTAGTTATGTATTCTAGAGATTTGTAGTGCGTGTATCTGTTTGAGGGGATTATTGACCAGTCCGGCATTCGCCTAAGAGCGAGGGAAACCCCTCAAAAACCTCGTTCGGACTGGAGCAGTGGCCAAATGACCGTCTACTTTGGTGTGTTAATTTACTATAGACTTTTCGAGAAGTGCTGTTTTTGCAAAGGTTTTAAGGGCTGGGAAGGTGTTTTTACGCGTCCAGAACGTGAGGTCCGGTGCCCAGGCTTCCTCTTCTGCCCTAGTCGAGCTTCTCGATATCGAGGACAAGTATACAGCATATGATACATGGTGTCTGGTTCGCTGTCCTCACAAGCGCATAGATCGTCGTCTGTGAGATTGAAACGGATTAAGTTAGCGGCAAAGTTGCCGTGGCCAGTTAATACCTGTGTGACGAAGTGGTCCAATTTAATCCATGGCATTTTAAGTCTATTTCTGATATTTGGGAAAAAGTCACGAGTGATTCTACCATTTTGGGCAACTACCCATTTTTGCTGCCAAATATCTATTAACTGTGAGTGAATGCGTTCATAAAGATGTGATCGATCTAAGCTCTCAAATTCCCTTGGTCCGATTTGAAGGGCACCTAATTGAAAATTAATTTGCTTCCGCACTTTGTACCTGGCTATCCTTTCCTCAAGCAGGAGATCAACAGGAAGAACACCAGCTATGACTGGTAGAGCATCATTCGAAACAGTGGAGTAGGCTTTAGTTATTCGCAAGAGAGAATGTCGCTGGGCAGATTTGAGTTTACGGATGTGATGTGTGTTAAGTTTAGTGGCCCAAGCGTTTGCAGCATACGAGACAATAGCCTCAAAAATAGCAGAGTAAAGTATACGATAGTTAGTGAATTTGTATCCCCACTGCTGTCCAGAAAGTCTGGCTAGGGCCTGAAATAGGTTGTTAGCTGTAGCACTGATTCTTTGAATATGAGCGGTGAATTTATTACCTTCTTGTAAAGTTATACCCAAATACTTTGTTTCTCGAACATATGGGATCCGGTCTTGTCCTATCCTGATGATTGGAGGGTGATTTCCTATTTTCCCCTTGAGGAGCATTGAGTTTGTTTTAGTTTTAGAAATCTTTAGCTTTGCTTTGTGGGACCAAGTTTCCAGAATTGTTAGTGCTCTATTAGCTTTGCGTTCGAGATCTGTTCTGGACTCACCTTCGATAATAATTACTGCGTCGTCGGCATAGGCTATGACGTCAGCGTCTTGAGTCTGTTCAAGTTGTCTGAGGGCTTCATCAAACACCAGGTTCCAGACCTTGGGTCCCAATACTGAGCCTTGGGGCCACCCTTTGGATGAGGGCCTTTGTGAATGAATGAAGGTTATCCCTTAGCGTTATTCGTCTGGACCGAAAGTAGTCACTGAGGACGGCATATATGTTCTGTGGACAGTTTATATTACGAAATCTCTCCAGGGCGTGTGGCCACCAGACGTTGTCAAATGCGCCTTCTATATCTACGAAGATGGTAAGCACGTATTTAGAATTAGATGTGGTTACTATTTGCTGGAGCAGTGAAGCTGCATCCTCAGTACATCTTCCAGGGCGGAATCCAAATTGCCTGGGCGAGTATGATTCTTCTAGAGAAGTGTCTATTTTGGAAGCTATGAGATGTTCAAAGATCTTTCCCATGACAGGGAGAAGACAGATTGGTCTGTACGACTTGGCCAGAGATGGATCTTTGGTGTCATTTTTCAGAATAATTTTGAGCAGTCCCATTTTCCAGGCGTTGGGAAATATACCAAGGCTAAGGCACGCATTGTATATCTGGAGAAGTTTCTCTTTAAGGAGCGGACCTCCTTTCTTAATGAATTCTGGGTGGATTTCATCAATGCCGGGGGCTGTTCAATTTTTGGTTCGGTCTATAGCTATTTCAAGATCTGTTGTATCGAAAGGGGTGGCGTTGTACTCATTCTGGTATGGTCTTCTCGCAGCCCTGCGGAGTATCTGCTGTTCTAGAGTTTCCCCTACATCAGAATCATCGGGGACCAGGGCGTCTGTCAGAGTGGTGGCCACAGTGTCCCACGTGTCGGCAATCGTGCCATCTGGAGTACGGAGACTATGGATGACTGTGCGCGGGTGCAGTTTTTTCGTCATAAGTTTATAGGCAATCCCCCATGAGTTGATGACACTTTGCTCTGTGACAAAGTTCCGCCAGCTTTCTACTTTCGCGAGATAAATCGCTCGTGAGTATTCTCTACGTGATTGAGCGTATTCTGCGTAATATCTGTCCCGGTTAGGCTGTTCGCGAGCTCTATTGGCCTTTTGGAACTTTCGCCTTTTCCTGTTAGTGTCTCGCCTGAGTTGATCAAGAGCATCGCTCCACCAAGGCACAGCTTTCTTTCGAGGGAGTGTCATGGGAATACTTTTTCGTGCTGCTTGGGAAACGGCAGCAGTGAGTTGATGCACCTGATCAATTACTTCCACAACGCTACAATTTAATAACACCGCCGCTAGAACATGGTAAGCAATCTGTACTTTCACCGCAAGAGTACACTAACTATACAGGACACTATGAAGCACAAAAGTAACCTTTAACAAAATATAAATTCAATTTTGACCGAATCGACTGTGCTATGAAGATGAAATTTGAGATAGACACTCCCGAGGTCATAAGAAACGTACGAGAATTTCAGATTTCTAGATCGAAGGGTCTCGGAGGAGTAAGGGAGCATATACGTATCTCAAAGCGCATTTAGTATAATAAATACGAAATACAGTAGTCTATAAACCCGAATCTAGATATCACTTGAAAAATCACACTTCATTTATTTCGGAGAATTCTTTCCACGTCTGTTCCAATAATCATTATATCAACACCTGGTTAGCCTTAAATCAGGTTCAACATTGAAGCCATTTCCGTGTTTGTATAGACTATTGAAAACGCTTGTTCATAACGATGTGTTCTTCGAAATGGAACTAGGTGTTTCATTGCCTTTTCAGCTATTTTCTTATACTCGGAAAATAACTTCACGCAAAACTGACAACGGATATGTAGGCCTACCTGTACATACTTGGACAAATATTTTAAATTAGGAATTACAATTAACTTCAACCAGTTCAACTTGCTCTTCCTCAAGAAGATGTAAATGATGCCACGGATCCTCTAAATTGGATTCACTGACCCCTAGGATCCCTTTAGCTTAAGGACCCTTTGAGAATTGATTTTAATTACACATGCAGTATACAAATATGCTTTATCTTACCAGTGCATTTGGTACAATGAGGCTCTGGTGCAACTTCAAAGCTTCCTGAAGCTTGTTATCTCGGAAGAGCTTGTATAAATTGCACACTTTTCCCCCCAAAATATTGGCCAGGCCAGTAATTGCGCCAACACATCCTGGAACATTAATGGAACAAAGTTCGTTAAAGAGCTATTTATACTTTATTTGCTTAAATTTATATCCATTTTAATTGATTTTTCACAACTGACACAAAAATCAATTTAATCATATAATCATGTACATGAAATGATAACGTAAAAACTAAGTATATGGGCTTCAAACGTCAAAATAACGCGCGCTAGAAAATATTAGAATAGCAGATAAAGTGGAGAAATTCAGTATCTTAGAGCAATAATTACAGATACAAATAATATTAAGTTAATTGTTGACTGAAATCAGGAAATGCTTGTTTTGATGCAATTCAGAAAAAAATTCCCTTCTCGTCATCTATCCAGAAATCTAAAAATAAAAATGTACAAGACAATTAGGCCTATCATCCTGCCAGTTGTAATAATTCGATTTGAGATATGGTTCTTACTCTTGTGAAGGACATAATCTGAGAGTGTTCGAAGACCTAAATAGGAAGATTAAAAGCCACACAACTCTGCAGTGGAATAACATCTGGACCACTAGCTACAAGGAACCGTTACGAGAGAATTTCCCCCCCCCTAGATCCAGCATCGACTCCAGTGCAAAATTCTCGTGCCGAACTTTGTGCTTTCTAAATTCCTATTTGTTGGACATTGCATGATTATATTATAGGATCAACATTCCTCTGACACCGGGATTTGAACCCTGGACCTTTGCCTATCCGTACCAATGCTCTACCAACTGAGCTAAGCCTGAGTTCAAATCACAGTGCCAGATAGAACCTCTCTCCTATGACTGATTGCCCTTAATGGTTTACCTCACTGACAGACAAGTTATGTGATATATGCAGTACTGTGAGTAGTGATGAGCGAGACCGGTCTTGGTCTTGCAGTCTTGGTCTTGGTCTCGCAGAAAATGCAAGACCGAGACCAAGACCAAGACCGAGACCAAGACCAAGACCAAGACCAACCCTGCAAGACTCTGGCAAGAACAAGACCTAACTGCATGACTCTTGCAGTCTTGCTATTTGAAATGTTATATAAAGCCCCATTGTGTACGCAGCGAGCCAGCGACCGCTACTCAAAGGCGCCGCAGTGTCGCTAGTCGGGGTAGTCCCAAGGCTGGTAGGCCTATAATGTAGAGGTTGCCTCATCGTGCGGTAACCAATGAGAGCAGTCCCGGTGCGTGACGCTGTCCGTATCCAAAAACGAGCGCACCATTCAAATAATACATATGAAATCCGTATAATACCTCTCTCACCACTACGTTAAAACAAATTACTGCAATGAAAACTTACAATTAATCTGACGGATTCCCCTGAATGGCATTCCATACAGCTAGTTCCTTGTAGAAAATGTCTGGTCTACAAATATTTGCTTGCATGAAGAATAATTATAATTATTTATGACCCAATTAATTGAAGGCCCGAAACTTGAAAGTAATTTGTGGGAGGTAGCGGAAAACTTTAAAGTGAAGAAATGATCTTTTCACAATGTGTTATAAATTAGAACTAGGGTATATGAAAAGAGGAATATTATTTATTGCAGCCTATGGGTTTGAGTTTCGAATGGACATTGTGTGATTTTCTATAGATTGCACAATTTCTAAAGCATCTGCTTCAATGCCGTTATGTTTTGTTACTTTATTATACAGTTTTTAACAGGTCAGATATAACCTCTCTCCTATGCGGAAGTTTTTTAAACATTTCATACACATCCTGTTATTATTACTTCTTGTCTCCACAGCCGTTCAATTTGAAACTTTACAATATAATATTCATAATTTTACACTCTCAAATAGTGTATGGCATCTCGTGTATTTTGGGTTTGAAGTTCTGCAATAGGATAACAGAGAATATTTAAATTTACACTCAAAGTTTACTGTTATAGCTTATATCACCATGGACGTTTCGGCAAACAGCGTGACATCACATTACTGTTTACTGCAACTAAACGCTATTAGCTTTCGTTACTTTTGCAAGCAATAACACACATGTAATCGGTGTAACTTTAAATCATGTAAGATGCGTAAAAGAAGACTGCAAGACTCTTGCAACAAGACCAAGACCTAGTATGCAAGACCGAGACCAAGACCACTGATGCAAGACCGAGACCAAGACCAAGACCAGGGTTACCTATGCAAGACCAAGACCAAGACTGAGAATGCAAGACCAAGACCAAGACCAAGGCGGTCTTGGTCTTGCATTTGCTCATCACTAACTGTGAGGCACAATAATTAGTAATTTTTGTAACCGGGCTTCCACTGTTATTGTACAATCCCAGTGTCAGAGGAATTTTCCCCCTATATTATTATCATCAGTGTCCCAGATGATTTATTCCTGCTTCTGTGGATCCCCTCAAACAGTTCTGCACTTGATTTTTGACTGTCTGAATTTGGAAGATCAAGATATGTTCTAGACTATCACCTGAACTTTCGTGACAATAAATTAACAGAATCTGGGTGTCATATATATGTATTAAAAAATGTTATACTAATTTTCTAACTTTCATTTACCGCATCTTTAATAAGCTTTCATTATAATATTCAGTCTGTTGTCAATCATATGTAATTATTGTAAAATTATAACCATAATATGCTCTGCACAGTAGGTTTTTTCTGTTTCTGGAAATGCAATAATAATAATAATAATAATAAATCGAAAAAATGGTAGGCCTGTACCATAATTATTTAATGAATTTAGTTTAATTTAGTTGAGTTGGCCCATTTAGTAATTTTAGTGATTCCCTCAAAACTTGTTTTATGATTTACTTAATCACATCATCGCACAAACCCACTTATGGAGACCTCTCTTTTTATTTTGTACATTTAAAAAATCTGAAGGGAACATACAGACAATAATAACTACTTTCCATTGATGTTTGACATAGAATAGGTCACTTGAGTACTATATTAGTCTAAGTATCTTCAGATTTTATCTCTCACTAACAATTTAAAATCTTGTATAAATTTTTACTATTAAAGTGTAATATGATAGTAACAGATTCCATCAAAATAGTAGGTACATTAGCTAAGTTTATTGCAGTCATAACGTAAAGCGATTCTTTCGACCGGCGCAAAAACTCCCAAGCTGAGTGGTCTTTAAGTGTTTTTTGATGTTTCATGTATATTCAAGGTATTATCCAACATTATGTGCAATAACCTGAAAAGTTAAATTTTAAAACCTCCTTCTCCACTAATGTTTAAATTGAATTATGAAAAGTAGCCTACTTTTACGAAAGGAGTTCCTAATGCCTCTCAACGTGATATTTTTATTGAAGCAATTAACTAAAGCATACAGTTAAAAGTTCTTTTTACTTTCTTTTTAACGGGGTTTTCGTAATAGAAAGAATATGAATTGCATAGATACAAGGGTTGATTTTTTAATAGTGGCAACAGTACTGAAACAGAGGAAGTTAATGCACCTTTAACTTGATATTAAGGTAACCAACTTTCGAGCATGAAAATAAGGGAGATAAGTCACGGAAAATTTTAGCGAAATTTTAGGGACATACATCCGACATTAATTTGTCGGGTGTTCATATCTAAAATATCAACATATTAATTTAATTTACAGCTCATGAAACCACTTAATATAATATGAAATATTCAAATATTTTCTGTGTAACAGCATTGAATATTAAATTATAATGTCTAATAACTAGGAGGTGCCCGTGGCTTCGCCACGATAGTTCTTTTAAAAATTAAAAATTAAGAGTATAATAATTATTAAAGCATTATATTTATTAATACTTGCACGCGAATCATTCATAAACTAAGCCATTAATAATTAATGAAACAGCTAAAATTCCTGCATTAGAGTACATTCCACGACATGAAAGCGCCCCCTGGGAAAACTATATCAGAATCGATTATGCAGTTCCAAAGAACCTGTGAACACATAATACGTATTGTTTCTCAACTGTTTATTGACATGAATATGATGTGAATTTTATTTTATCAATTCAGTGTAATTTTCAGAAATTATATAATGTTTCAAGGGAAGGAATGGTTTGTTTGGATTATTATTATCAGCGATATTTCAAGAGATAAAACCATCAATACTTTACAGCTGTTGCCCCCGGCTAAGCCCGCCATTATTCATTGACTCCAGGATTTTTAAGAAAATTACAATGGTAGATTATTAAAAATGTTTGTGGCTCAGAGCTATGAAAATTGTAAGTAAAAATAAAATTGTGTTCATTTCACTTAGGCCTTATATAATAAAGAAACTGTTTTCCCTCCTAATTTTGTAGTCGTCATGAAAGTTTAGACTGCGAGAGACGAACATCGCCGAGTATACCCGATGTCTCACGAAGCGGGCGAGCAAGCACGCTATTTAGGGCCGTTGAATTGTATAAGAGTAGATTATTAGGTTAAACTTACTTCTCCTGACTTAAAGTATTATGCAAATTACTTTAATAGATGTTGCGGCAGCTTTAATTTCTTACGTTAAACTTATAAGATTTGTCTACAATTGCTGAAGCAGCTTTGATTTTCTTGACTTGCTGTATAAACTGCTTTGATTTCTTTGATCTGTGCATTTATTGTTCATCATTTAGAAAACTCTCTCCGATCCTGGAATACTCATCACAAAGTTTAAAATTTACCAGAACTATTTATATTAATCTCATATTGAATTAAGCGGTTATAAATAAATTCAAGACCACCTTTTATTTATTTATTTGTTTATTTACTTCGAATAATGTAACTATTAAAAAAAATGTGCAGTAGCCTATATTTGAATCAACTTGAAAGAGCAAACACTCGTGATCTGTATCAATCTCATAAACAAATACTTATATTGAAAAGACACATTAAGACAGTTTCAGACTTAAGACGACATAAGGTAATGCAAATATAACATCAAAGTAAAGAGACAATTCAAAATTTAAATTTTAAGATAATAATTAACAATTATACAAGGTTAAAAAAACACACACATGTATATTATATTATAATATATATAGCCTATATATATACATATTAATTTAATATATATAAAGAAAAAAATAATATAAGACAAGAGATAGATTTATAGGTGTTATAAATATATTTTATAATGAAATTAAAGTTGTTAATGCTTAATTTATAAAATTCGGGTGTTTCAGTAATACAATTGTGCAATCGTAGCCCACAATTAATGGCATGTTTGGAATCTGTAGTAGTATAAAATTGTGTTCTGATATTAGGCATTTTTAACCTCAGTTACAAATGTATTATCATTTTTGTGAATATTTTAATAAAAGTAACTTATAAATTTTTCTATAGTCATAAAACTCATAACATTAAATTCCGAAAACACCTATTAATAAATTCTGTGCAATATTAGGTATTATAATTGTAATAAATAAGTTGGACTTCATTTTAGAGCCAACTAAAGGTACTAAGCAAACAAATAATTTAGTTCAAATGACTGTAAACTTCATAATTATACTATATATAAATTTTCTAAATCCTTTAAGTTATCTATTGTCATCCTTTTGTGGAGAAAGGACTGCTTTACATTCACAGTGCAATGAATCTTAACTTACCTACAAGTAGAGCCGGCAAGAGAAATCCTGTTGATCCGGCAAGTACCTGGAAGTTGTCAGTGGCCTTTACATGTGCTACCACCCGAGCTATCTTTGTGATCTGCGGATCAGAGAAAATTAACACACACTCGAACAGTTAGCAAGCTAACTTCGTTCCAACATTTCGACCAACTCCATAAAGTATGCTCCCAACAATCCAGACAGACTCAGTCAACCAGAATCTGTCTCTGGTGTTTAACTTCTAGCTTTGTACTAACTTATTGTTAACCCAGTGGTCTCCGTACTTTTTCTGTACTTTGATGTGTGCCAGGTTTTATGACATAAAATAACTACAACACAATTAGCTTATTCACAGCTTAATTGATGTTAGAACATCAATTTATAGTGTGTAACAAAAACTATCAGAGTTTATGGTGTTTTCACTATTAACTATAAAAAATACAATAGTCATAGCCTGTTTATTTTCTTCACAATGAGAGGTTTTCAACTGTGATTATTATTTATTTAAAATAAATTTGTTTAATTATGGGGGAAAAAGAGGAATGTTAACATTTTGTTTTTTAATAAATATTTGGCTTTAAAAAAAGCTATTTCAATATCATTTAAATAACATTTCCAGAAAAATTATTTTCCCCTTCATAAACAACCTTCTTCACTTTTAACAGTGAAAATCCATGCTTGAAAATCAGTATGAAGAGTTGTCAGAACATGTTCTGAAAGTGGGCCAAAAGAATGTAAAATCGGGCCATGCGTGTATGAATTAAAAAAAGAATTAATGTGCCTAAATTAAAAAATAATTCAATTAAGTTTATGACACACTAATGTATGTCACTCGTTTTGTATTCTATTATTTATTGTTATTTATTCATTTATTTTGTTGAGAATATAACAGGCTCGTTGCCCAATTATATTAATTACAACAGTTTTAAAATACTAATATTATATGTTTAATCTAGGCTAATACTAAAAATATTTAAACTAATACAACTAAAAAATACAGGAAAAAAAACAATAAACACATACAATATGAAAATTACACAATGAAGGGAACAGATCATAACATATGTAATATAATAGTTTTAGAGGAAACGAAACACTTAAATAAACAAAATGACTTGGAGCATATTTTAACTATCACTTTTTAATTAAATCTGTTTTAAAGTTTTCAATTTTTTAATCATAGGTAATCCCACGAAAGTTTACGAATTTATCTGATGAAACTCTTATTATACTGTCAAAACCACTAGCTGCATGTTAAATAGCTTCTAGTACAGTATATCTCATCTTACCAAAGTGGTTTGCAGCTCCCTACAGCCCCTAGAACTTCCCTTGTTAGCGTCGTCCACGCCCTTGATATGCTCCGCAAATCCAAGTTCGTACGTAATCCTTCTCGTTATGAAAATGCTTACCCTCGAGATCAACTCCAGAAGTTATTAATTCATTCGCACATAGTTTGTAGTTTGGAAACGAGACCATAGACTAAAAAATCTGATGTGAAAGTCACATAACTTCTTCTGCCCAAATAAAAGTTAGAAGAATTCACATATCCTTGTACAGAATCGCAAAACACAATTTTACGCTAATTATGCTATAAATATCTTATAGCCCTTTCTTTCAATGTTGCGACTAAAAACGCAGGCTATGGACAAACAAAAAAATAAAAATAAGAAAAGGTGACTGGAAACGTTTATTCTACTTTCCACCGTTAAGAATAATATCCGAAATTTATTGAATATTCCCCTCAGATATTTCCTTACTGTAAACAGGGCCAACAATACATTTTTCTCACTTCACGTATTTTTATAGAACTAGCTTAAAAGACCCGGCGTCGCCCGGGTTTTTTATTTTGTAATTGGAAATTAACTTATTTAGGACTTTCGATTTTTAAATTCTAGGTCCTTATATAGGTATTTATAATTTGAAATAGGAAGAACGACTTATTATACTCAAACTATTCTCTCAGAAAACGCTAGATATAGTTTTATATGGCTCATAGAAGATGTAGAATTTTGCATCCAATCACTTTTACAAGCCTGGTAGAGGTTCAAATAAGAAGAAACAGAAATTCCTGTAACATAAAATTGTAATATCGAGGCGGAAAATTTTATTTCCCACTCTCATGTTACCATAAAACTGTTTTGGGGATGAAATTAAACAGAAAGCAATATCACTTTCATACTTCTCTCTCCAAAAACCTGCGATATAATAATAGGCCTATACACATTACCATACCTCGTTTTGTTTTCTATATGTCCAGGGTAGAGAATGTTATGTGACTGCATTATTTTCGTGGATTTCATTCTGTACTATTTATTTATATCATGAATTATATTGATAACTCCTCTTATTTGTCAAACTTGCAATTTCATTTTTTCCAAACCCATCTGATACCACTGGCAACAATATATTCTGTGATTTGAATTTGATAATTCTGTGTAAAAAGGGATTAAGTATACTCAAAAACATTTGATTTTTAGCATTTAAAATAAAAACATTTTCAAAATCCTTTCTTAGTGAGCACCTACATTATGAAACGAAGGTACTGTCAAAATTCCAAGTCTCTACCTATTATAATTTAGGCTCTACGTTGATTCCTGTCAGTCAGTCAGGACAAAGCCTTTTATATACGTATATGTAGAGATAAGAGGCCGTGAATGTCCGCGTATTGAGTTGTTCAGGCATGACAAGAGTTTCTACAAACAAGCTTACAATCACCCTTCAGAGAATTTTTTTAGAAAAAAAGTTTCAAATAAAAGTTTTAGCTCTTGGTATAAGCACTCCATGTACAAAATTTAAAGGAAATCGTTAGAGCCATTTTTGAGAAAATCGCAAAAAACAATTTTTTTTCATATAAAGTCCCCTTAAATGTAAGAGGTTGTTAACAATCTTCGTGTCACAGCCTCAGAAGGTACCTAACCCAAACACAAAATTTAGTTTTTGTACAATTTTCCGTTACAAGATGCCGTATTGCAAAGAGCGCGTATTCACAGTGGGTGGCTTATAACTACCCTTCAGAGAATTTGTTCGAAAAAAATTCAACTAAAGTTTTAGCTCTTGGTATAAGCATTCCATGTGCAAAATTTAAAGAAAATCGTTAGAGCCGTTTTCGAGAAAATCGCGAAAAACGAAAATTTCTTCATGTAAAGTCCCCTTAAAAGTAAGAGAAACTTGTCGCCAATCTTCTCACATCTTCAGAAGGTACCTAACCCAAATAAAAATTTTTGTTTTCATACGATTTTCCATTTCGGAGCTAGCCTGTTCACAGATATCCATACAGACAGACAGACAGACACACACACACAGACATGTTTCCAAAAATAGTACTTTTGGATTCAGGGGGCGTTGAAACGTGTATAACTTATATGCTAAAAACAATACTTCCTCTACCTATAGTACCTATGGTACGGGCAGAGGAAGTAAAAAATGTGATCAGATACACTCGCGTAACTTCCTTACCCTAAAGCATGGACAATACATTTAATTTCCTCACTTCAAATATATATATCGGGACCTCGAAAATTCCCCCTTCAAACTAGGGCTAGTAGAGGAGACAATATTTTGAATATGAACCCATGGATTCAGATCTAAAATGGAACACTACAGTATGTGTACTACTGCTAAAGTAAAGTGTCTGTAAAAATAAGTATATTCATTACTCCATTCTGTAAAAACTGTTAACTACTATTTAGGAAAACCACAAATGATTAAAAAAATTTAAAGAAGGTAAGTAATTCTAGTCAGTTTATAGATTGCTATTATAACGGCGTAGGCCTATATACTTTTAGAAAGTCTAACGAAACTTGGCAAACAGAAGAAATCAAATACTTACATCGCCACCACTGTCTTTTAATCCGATAATGTTGGGATGAGGAGCAAGTTATAAGATGAGATCTGCATTGAGATCGATGCCTGTGTTACCTGGCATGTTGTACAGAATGATAGGGACTGAACTCTTGTCTGCCACAGTTTCGAAATATTTCAGTAGAGCTGAATTCTGTAACACATCAAATTTTGACTTGATTAAAATAGGCTATATTTAAAGCAAACAAAGTCAAATGTCTTTGAAACATGTTTTTATACCACACTTTTATAACGGTTTTATATTAACCATAACATTTTGGATTTATTTGGACGAAAGCCAGCACAATGTTTCATTAAAAACCATATAATTTGAGCATATTTATGAATATCCGCATTAATTAAAAATCAGTGTTGACTTTTTCATTGAATATTCCGACCAAATACTAAAATGTTTGACTTGTTTGGATTTTTCTTTACATACCATTGTCAGCAATTAAATTTAATGTAGCATTATAATTTCGGGTACAATACAAGCAACCTATTCTTTTTCAATTTTTGCTACATACTTTCAACACTTATAATCGAAGAACTTTTTCTCGTAACCCATTTTTATAATGATGAATAAAGGGAAGAAAATTAGCTTCTTTCGGTAAAAGAAGATTTCTACTTTTCTTATATCAGCTTTAGAATAGTTCAGTGGAAGAAAGAAATAAATACTGGAGATATCCCTGTTTTGTGCCCAACATAGCTTAAATTAACTTCCGCAAAAAGGCAGCACATATCTTTCGATGTAATGAGCTCACTTTTTTTCATCAGTTGATAGCACATTTAAAGCAGATGTGTACACTTTAAACTTAGAGTGACTGATAATGTGTTTCCATATTGCTTCTTATTATTTACATTGGAACGATAAAAGTGTGTTAATATCGTTTTCAAAAGATTTCATATAATTATACATGTGTATTTTTAATAAAATAAAATAAAAATATTGTTAGCAACTTTGGCACTTTTGTAACAAAAGGAGGCTAAAACAGTAATCAACACATTAGAGATGTGAACTTTAAAAAATCGTGTATCTTAAACACTCCCTCAGGTCGTGTTTTAACTTTACCCACTCTTCATTAAAGGGTCGCTGCTGAAACTAGTATGCTAAACCTTTATTATAATAATTATGAAGCAGATGTGTTTATCACTGTGAGGCCTACAGCTTTCGCCGATTCCCACCAGCCTTTCAAGAAATATCCATAATTATTCTATCTATAGTGTCTCCACTCCCTCAAGGACGAAGGAATGAGGAGAGAATGTAACAAGTTGGGCGTGCTAACTTTGCCCAAAGATTCTCTCTGTAGTAGAGTTTTTCAGTACATACTCAGGCGGCTTCAAAGGAATAGATAATTAAGTCGGTGTTTCTTTATGTTAATCGATTTGACCAATTAGGTGTTGTTTTCTGCTTTCCAAAACACAAGCAACGTTGCTGTAGTCTCTCATTGTTATCACTAACCTTAGTTCTTCCCTCAATTTAATCAATTCACACGTGTTATTGTTTACTGTAACTAGATATTGCAACCCCGCGATTCGCTTCACGCGAAGTAGATGAGTAGCTGTCATAGCCGTCACAGGACATTCTTAGATTTTGATTGGCTGAGATAACTAGCTGTTTGGTGCGGTAAAAATAAAGAACATGGGTTGAACTGTCGGCAAACTTTTCCTCCTAACAAAAGTAAGCCGCCTGGCCATGCAATGAATAACTGAACTATTATGAGTTCCAACATATATTGCGATTGTCTATGATATAGGAAAGCACAGCAAAGCAGTTTATACGGAGTATTGGTCCAAGTCCTAAAATACTAGCCATCTTAAGTCATTGAGAATACTCTTAACACTTAAGGACCCAGATAGTTGGCATGTTAAGTGCCTAAATGCGACAGAGCCAGCTGCAGCTTACGGCACGATTTAAAATGCACTTCACAAGTTTTGTCAGTAGAATATAATATTATCTAAATTACTAGAATTGTGGATGTTTAAGGCACTAAGGCACTTACATTTTCTTGTACTTACCGTCATACTGGCTTTGTAATAGTAGGGATTAAGAATAAGCACTGCATTAGCTCCAACCTCAGCCATTTTATTAGTCGTATATATCGTCGCTCGAGTTGCTGAAATCAAGAATGTATTTAATACTTAATACTTTATTTCGTTGTTTAATGTACGATAAATATTATCATATAGACGTATTACAGCCGTCTAAATGTACATGATTTCTCCAGGAAAACCCAAGCACAAGTCGACAAACACATTTGCGTGTAACATATGAAAATAGCTGCCAGGGTGTAAAATGTCGATTTTTAGATTTTGATGCCATCTATCGTTTTCATTTTTGTACTTCATTCTCTGATCACAACCAACATGCCAGCCGTTGCATTTTTAGTCTGAAAAGAAGTCTGCACTTTTATAAATTCATCCATAGGTCTAAATCGCAGTTTAAATTTAACATAGGCCTACTTGCTTTTCATGGGGGGAAATACAGTGAGTCCCACGCAAGAGTTGGCCAATGACGCGGGTTTCTGCGTCGCGGCTGGCACAGCTCCAACTCCCGAGCGATCGGGTCAAATATCTACGCAAATAATGCCGCGGTTGGTGTAATGATTCAGGTTCTCACATTTACAGTTAAAATTACAACGAAAAGAACCAAGTACCTCATCACAAGAGGTGTTGGAAATGTTCTCCTCTTGCATAAGCACAACACTGACACCTTTTTTCGGGAATTTTCTTTCACGCGCGTAAGTTCAGCTTCCGAGATAGAGTTAATTTCTCTTGTGATATTGTCTTTAAGTTCTTCTTGTGTATGGGAAATTGACCTATACACTTTATTTTTCAAGTTTCCCCATAAATAATATTTGCATACTGTTAGAAGAACTTGATGACAATATCACATAGGCCTATCACAAGAGAAAGTAACTCTGTCTCGGAAGCTGAACTTATGCGCGTGAAAGAAAATTTCCTAAAAAGGTGCCAGTATTGTCTGGATGCAAGAGGAGAACATTTCCAACATCTCTTGTGATGAAGTAAGTGGTTATTTTCATTGTAATTTTAACTGTAAATGTGAGAACCTGAATCATTACACCAACCGCGGGATTATTTGCGTAGATATTTCACCCGATCGCTCGGGAGTTGGAGCTGTGCCAGCCGCGACGCAGAAACCCGCGCCATTGGCCAACTCTTGCGTGGGACTCACTGTACTTTAATCACGGGGAACAGAAACACTTGCTATGCTGTAGTAATATAATTGGACGTTTTGTTAGTGTGTGTCAGACTTTTAGAATGGCATTACAGTATTGTGAAACATAGGCCTACGAGAGTATTTAAAACATGGAAAAGTTCCTTATCTTTGGAGATTAATAGCCATAAATTATACTTTGTGAACAGTAAAGCTTCAAAGGTCATGAAAACATCAGTTTTTGATCTATAGGCATAATTTCTTTTTTTGAATAGGTCATGGAAACATCAGTTTTTGAGCTATAGGCATAATTTCTTTTTTAGAATAGGCCTACTCAGAATTCAATGCTGAAGTTGAATCCATCCAAATCATAAAATTTATTTTTTCCCATTTAAGGTATCAGAACATTTAATTTTCCGTCTCATGGTCTGGTTTCTCTGGTAGGGTCACAAATGAATTTTTTTCAAACGGTCATATCGTTTTAAGTATCTCCAGTGGGTTTTTAAGAACTCATTTCTCATTTTCTGTCTTTCTCAATAGGATAAAATATATGATGAAATACCATACTTACATTGGCAAGAAGAACCTGCAATAAGTAATTTATCTGCTGGAATAAGGTTTCGCACCCGTTTCACCATTTCTATTCTTTCTTCTGTTGTAAGCAGAGGGTATTCTCCATTTGAACCCTGTACTACGTAACCTGGAAAAAGAAATCTGATATGAAACATATAGCTTCCTCTGCCCAAATAATAATTTTGCCTCTTAGTATAATATAATACATAATGCACCATATATTATACATGTACCATATATTATATACCCTGTAGGGAATTTAAAAAGAATCGTTAGAGCCGTTTTTTAGAAAATCAGCAAAAATGGCATTCTCTTTGTGAAAATTCGTTGTAAAAATGAAGGGAATATCGTTACCACGTTTCGATTCGTATTCCCGAAGGATGCACAACCCAAATAAAAATCTTGTAATATAATGTACTCACTTAACTATCTATCCTAAGCATGGGCAATGAACCTTTTTCACTTTACATTCTGGTAATAAGCTTATAGAATAACATACGGCATTGCAAAGAGTGCGTATTCAGTATTTTAACCTGGTGCAAAGCTTTATTGTTCACCAGACAAGACTGAGTTTTTACAAACAGTGGGTGGCTTATAACTACCCTTCAGATAAGTTTTTGGAAAAGAAGATTAAAATAAAAGTTTTAGCTCTTAATGTAAATTTAAGTAAAATCGTCAGAGCCGTTATCGAGAAAATCGCTAATAACTAAATTTTTTTCAAGTAAAGTGGCATTAAAACTCTTGACCTCTATAAATTTATTATAGCTTTGTAGTTTGGAATGTCTATAGATTTATTAATATATAAGTTAACAGTATTCCTTGCAACTGCTTGATACTGACATCGTCTCTCTGCCGGTGTGCCCGTGTATGCTCACAGAATCCCAAACACAGAGGCTGTTGATTTCAATAACTAATTAGAAAGTGTCAGAACAAGAAGCACGTATCTTAACACATTCCGGATGGGTCACTACTGGCTCTTTGAATATGCAATGAAGTTAGAAGTTTACGTATACACTCTGCGAACTTCAGCCCGAATGCCAGTGAATGGGATGACCTGAGAGCTCTGAATAGTGCCTTGTATCTTTGCAGAATTGCTTTTCTGCTTGTATGTTATAATACTTGTGCTGAAGCAAAACTCTTATCACTATGCTTAGCCATTTACTAAACGAATTACTTATTTATACACAGTTAACCGGCCTCGTGGTCTACTGTTAGAAGTTTCTGATTACTAATCATCTGTTCCATTACCGATCCAGCTAAGTGAAATTTTATCTTTCATAGATAGATTCCCCCGGCCGACATGGTCTGGTTAGTTACTTTAAGTTTAAGGATGCCCCTGGCTTTCATCTTCATCGTCATCCCTTCAGGATAATGTAGTTCTGCCTAAAAGATTCCCAAATAAAGAAATGGGGCAGACTTCCAACCTCCGGGGGGAAATACACAAACCCTACCAAGAGTGTAGTAGTGACGTTGGATTTTTAAAAAAATTTAAAAAATTTATAAAGTAAGTCTACATAAGGTGATCCATGAAGGGGAAAAATAAGTATTCGAAGACCGTGTCATTTAGGGGACAATTCAGTTAGTGTGAGATGTTTTTTATTTATTTATTTATTTGATTTTGCATTTTTAAAATTGATATACGCTGTAATATTGAAATATAAAGGATAAACAGGGGATGCATAATTCCCAAAAGTCTGTAATGCTTTACCGCATGTAACAATAATGGCGACTAAATTCATTGTTTGACTAATGCCTTGAGAGTTGAAATTTCTTGTCCTAGCCTAATAGAAATTTCATGTAGGCATATTCTTGTATATTATTTCGAGACACTGTTCTGGAAGGTGCCCTTGCAGGAACAAATAGCACTACACTACATGACAGACAGAATTTCATAGCCCCAGCGAAGAAAGCATTACGCTGAACTATAGAGACTAAAAGACTGGGTATTCAATGCTGATAGCATGTATTCACTCTCACAAAGGCAGATTGATATCATCAATTTTATACCTTAGCCTATTCATACCGCTCGGTGCTAATGTAGGAATTCGTTTCCTTTCTTAAATTAAACATCCTCGTCTTTCGTCTTTCCATTTGCTCGTATTCAGACAAAGGGTAGCTTATGCTGTGGATCAATTCGGTGCGTAGAGAACGTCACACCAGGGCCGTCGCGTGGGCAGGGCGACCGGGGCGATCGCCCCGGGCGCCGCGACCAGGGGGGCGCCGTGGCAACGGCAAAAATAAAACAACAAAATTTGAAATAATATGTTAGATGTACATAACGTATTTTTTAAACTGACGTATTTATAACTGAATTTTGAATATTACGTTGTTTGTATTTATTGAACAAATAAATATTTGACACCAATAATATATTTTCTAGGTTACCCCAAAATAAATATTTGCTCAAAATTGAACAGCTGGATTTGCTTGTATACTGTTAATAATAATAATAATAATAATAATAATAATAATAATAATAATAATAATAATAATAATGCGTGTTTAACCCCATTATGTTTATATGTGTTTGATAGTGTCGCATCACGTCGCTCGATGTGTGTTTGTGTTTGAATCCTTACAGATAGGTGGAATGTCGGGTGGGTGCACGTGGGATTAAGTTTTTTTTTTGGGAGGGGCGCCTGACGAAATCTTGCCCCGGGCGCCAAAAAATCACGCGACGGCCCTGCGTCACACAAACAACCGCCTGAAATTCTGTGGCTTCGTTCTAAAAGGATCAATGTCAATTTCTTACTAAAATGAGATCTATGCATGTATAACGTGCGTAGACAGTGGACTGTAAAAACAATTAAATTAATTAAGGGTGATAAAGATTGTACACACGCTATACATTTCGCTTAGAATGAACGATAACAAGGTTATAAGCTAAATAAACCATAGGTGAGATAACACTGACACCTTGATCTTCTTGAATCACAAACACTCGTTGGAAATTTCATCGACGTCTTGAAGTCTTCTTACAAGCAGGGATGATTGATTCCGCCAGTAAATGAAAGAGCTTGCTGATTTAAAAATATATTTAATAACAATTCCGGAGGACCTTTGGAGTCAATATTCCAAATAAAATTATGTGAATAACAATGAAATACACACATGTACCAATTATATGCCGTATTAAGGTTCACAGTCAATCTTGTGATATTTTAATTCACCAAATAATACGCAATAATAATGTTACTGAATTTATATTGCGTGTTAAAGTAGATACAGCTACGTTGCAATAAAATCAATTTAATATTATTAGCTGTATGAAATAATTTTAGAGCTTTAATGCACTCACTAGGTAATAAGATTCCTTTCGTAGCTAATATTACCTCAAAAATAGTCCTGAAGTCCAAATCAGGTCATAATCAAGATAGTCAATTCATGTAGAAATGCCTGGTGGAAGCACTAAACGAATCCAGCCTTTTCTGAGACGAATAAATGTGAAAAATTGCTTCTGTGCAATTAATATCAATTATAAAGGAGCCTTAACTTGCAGGAAGCGAAGAATAAGGAATTATGACGTTAAAAAACCACTGCTAGTTAAGTCCAGATATGGACAATGATCCTTTAAGAGGATTTAAAAATGGCGAAGACGAAGAAGGAATGTTTGAAACAAGAAGAAAAGAAGAAAGCTAACAATATAAAAAACATATTGTAGAGAAATTCAACTGTCCTTAAAAATAATGAAGAGAATGCAAGGCCCCCTGAAAACGGGCGAAAAGCAGAAAGAAATCAAACCAACCATCCATCATAAAATTAAACATTTAGCAATAAAAATATTAACAGCTAAAAAGATCACAACATAACTGAACATATTGCCCGCGATTATTCACTAGGGAATAATCAAACAGAAATGCGAAGTTATGTTGGATCTTCAAAACCACCAATAAATCCTAAAAGTTGAGAAATAAAAGTAACTAAACAAAGAAAAAATGAACGACTGCTTTAGTCGTGAGAGTCATATATGGGAATTGGGGCTAGCTTAATGATGGGTCGTTTCAGATAACTTGTAGAAGTCCTGACCGTGACAACCCTCACAAGACCGTCTGGGCCTGGGTGAGTTTGAGTTATGATGCCAACAACCCATTTTAAGGGAGGCATATTGTCATCCATGATTAAAACTGGCGTACCTATGGTAACATTAGGCATAGCCTTCAACCAGTTTGAACGTCTCTGCAAGGAAGAAAGATTTGAAGAAGAAGATCCTCTTGAAATAATATCTGCATGATTTTCCTTAGAGGCGACATGAGAACAAGAATCAATAGATGTAATCTCCTGAATATCAGCGGCTCTATTGGCCACAAGAGTTTTCAAAGTCGTGGGTGAATGAGTAAGCTGATTACTGATACCCTCATCAGACGTAATGAAGGCTGAGCAATTCACAGAAGACTCAGCGTAATTAAAGGGTCTATTTGATGAAGACCTATTCAACTCACAACGTTTCCTTCGCTGCATTGAAGGCATGTTATGATGCTTAAGAGGGAACGAAGGCAACTTGCCGGAGAAGTACCAGCCTAGCTGGGAGTTCTGAATAGTAGGCAAATTGGGAGCAGATATCTGTCCAGATACCAAGATTTGAGAACATATCTCAACTCCCAATAGCAAATCAATAGGCTTAGGAGAATTAAAGCTGGGATCTGCTAAGGGTAAGTTAGGAGGAATGTTCCAACCTCTAGTATTAACAAAGTTTTTAGGGAAATTAGAAGCAGAGATCTCAGGCACTATAATGGCCTTTGTATTGTAGCACCAATTCGTAACCTGAGATCTTATAGAGATTTCTGTACAATTCAAGACATTTGCATTGGTAGAAAGAATGCCAGCAAGAGACGTACGCTGAGATAATGGCGACAAACCAAGCTGCTTGAACAACCTGTCAGTAATTAGATTACAGTCTGATCCAGTATCAAGAAGAGCTGTGGCCTGTACGGCACTGCCATCGTTACTTAAAATTATCACGCTAGCAGTAGGTAAAAGACATTTCTGCCGTGACTGGCTGGCAGACATGATATTGGCCGTATTTATGACTTGAGAATTGCTTGGCCGTGAAGGGTCATGCAATAAGTTGCTGTGCCTGCCTTGACATTGTCTACATCTAAAAGTGTTACAGCTCGAAGTGTGACCATTTGAGCTAAGGCAAACACGACAAAGTTTGTGATTTTTCACGAATTGATCGCGGGATGAATAATTCAGCGATCTAAAGGCGTCACAATAAATGATAGTGTGATTCGATTTACTACAATAATTGCATTTCGCTCTAGGAGCGGAGAGGTTAGCCTTGACAGAAAGAGCAGATGAGGGCTTGACGGACTGACCTTTCAGAACCGATTCTGTCATCTGCAGCACCCTAACCCTAGACTCCAAAAAACTGAATAATTCCTGCAACTTGGGAAGTTTTCCTAACTTAATTGAAGATTCCCATTCTTTAATTAATTCTACTGGGAGCTTATCCACAATGATACGTGAAATAATTAAGTCAGACAGAGGAACATCAGTATTTAGTACGTTCAATGCATGAACCGTACTTGTAAAATGATCTAAGTATTGTTGCAATGAGCTTGCAGAATCTCCTTTAAGGGGCGGTGGAGAAAAAAGGTTATCCAAATGCGTGTTGGCAATTAACCTGTCATTATCGAATCTTTCAGCTAAAGTCTTCCAAGCTACATCAAAGGTGGCATTGGAGACCGGGATATTTTGAATTACAGTCATTACCTCCGGGGATAAACAAGATTTTAGATATTGAAATTTATCCATGTTAGATATATGACTGTGCTGAACAATTAATGAGTTAAATGTATCCCTGAATTCAAGCCAAGCTCTAGGATCGCCTAAAAAACTTGGTAGCTTAATTTCAGGCAATTTAGGTAAGTTCGGTAAAGGTGCAGACAAAGAAGAGTTGTGATTAGAGCTCTGCTCTTGATTCGGCTCATATAACAGTTTTGCATCTGCAATTGAAGAATTGATATAAGCTAAAGCCCTTGAACATTCTGACTGAAGCTGGCGCTCTTGAAACTCAGCCTCTTCATCGTAAATGTTACGATGCTGAAGACTTTCAACCTCATATCTATCTGACAATTTTTCTAGGCTCGACTTAAGAACAATGGCCTCTTGATAGGATATCTTGTCCAGAATTTCAAATTCAGATACTGTTTGAATTTGAATCATGAATTGATTTTTTAGAAGATTAAAAATAGCTTCGGCTTTGGCCTTGGCTCTAGCTTCGGCTTCTTCAGCCTTAGCTTTAGCTTCAGCCGCTTCAGCTCTAGCTCTAGCTTCAGCTTCTTCAGCCTTAGCTTTAGCTTCAGCCGCTTCAGCTCTAGCTCTAGCTTCAGCTTCTTCAGCTTTAGCTACAGCTCTAGCTTCAGCTTCTTCAGCTTTAGCTATAGCTCTAGCTTCAGCTTCTTCAGCTTTAGCTTTAGCTTCAGCCGCTTCAGCTCTAGCTCTAGCTTCAGCTTCTTCAGCTTTAGCTTTAGCTTCAGCCGCTTCAGCTCTATTGAAAGCATTAATCTGCTTGCTAATATGGGAGATGGCCTTTTGTATGGTTTTCTCAATTTCTGCCATATAGGCATCTTCGGATTCAGAAAAGGCTAGTTCATTGATCTCAGACTGGACTCTGTTATATTCAGATTCAAGCTTGCTTAAATCAATCTTAAGCTCAAGAAGGTCTTGAGGAGAGGTTTCCTCATTGATAACGCAGTCTAGAATGTAATTAACTTTGCGAGTGATTCTCGACTTAATAGGCGTCCTTTTTGCCTTTAAAGTCTTAAGGGTGCCTTCTACGTCAGTCATGATTTGACAATTGATTGTTCAAATAGTATTCGACTTAACGTGATTCACTGTTTATGACTTGAATTGAGCGCACTGAGAGCTTATTGAGCACTAAAGTTAGTTGCCCGCGGTTAGACAAAATGTGACAATAATGTGTGTGTACATGGATTCACAAAGGTGAGTGCAATTATGTAAATAATATCAAACCCTTTTAATAAATTAGTTTGAAGAGCTGTTGTCTGAATATTAGGCCTCACACGTGCAGATTAAAACACGGAGGCAGAAGCACTTAATATGAGATTAAAATTACCTTTTCAATAAGAAACTTCAAACTGACTTAAGTCAGGAATGTCAATTGTGCTTCAAATAAGTCAATTATTTGCTTGAATGATATTTGTGTTCAAACAGCATGAATTGCGGAACACCAACAGCTTGAATTATCTCAATAAAGTTTACTACGGGCGGAATAGAACGAGTGTAGGTTTACAATGCGTGTTACAATATTGTGGTTCTATCCGGCCTCGGAGGTACCAAAAAATGTATAACGTGCGTAGACAGTGGACTGTAAAAACAATTAAATTAATTAAGGGTGATAAAGATTGTACACACGCTATACATTTCGCTTAGAATGAACGATAACAAGGTTATAAGCTAAATAAACCATAGGTGAGATAACACTGACACCTTGATCTTCTTGAATCACAAACACTCGTTGGAAATTTCATCGACGTCTTGAAGTCTTCTTACAAGCAGGGATGATTGATTCCGCCAGTAAATGAAAGAGCTTGCTGATTTAAAAATATATTTAATAACAATTCCGGAGGACCTTTGGAGTCAATATTCCAAATAAAATTATGTGAATAACAATGAAATACACACATGTACCAATTATATGCCGTATTAAGGTTCACAGTCAATCTTGTGATATTTTAATTCACCAAATAATACGCAATAATAATGTTACTGAATTTATATTGCGTGTTAAAGTAGATACAGCTACGTTGCAATAAAATCAATTTAATATTATTAGCTGTATGAAATAATTTTAGAGCTTTAATGCACTCACTAGGTAATAAGATTCCTTTCGTAGCTAATATTACCTCAAAAATAGTCCTGAAGTCCAAATCAGGTCATAATCAAGATAGTCAATTCATGTAGAAATGCCTGGTGGAAGCACTAAACGAATCCAGCCTTTTCTGAGACGAATAAATGTGAAAAATTGCTTCTGTGCAATTAATATCAATTATAAAGGAGCCTTAACTTGCAGGAAGCGAAGAATAAGGAATTATGACGTTAAAAAACCACTGCTAGTTAAGTCCAGATATGGACAATGATCCTTTAAGAGGATTTAAAAATGGCGAAGACGAAGAAGGAATGTTTGAAACAAGAAGAAAAGAAGAAAGCTAACAATATAAAAAACATATTGTAGAGAAATTCAACTGTCCTTAAAAATAATGAAGAGAATGCAAGGCCCCCTGAAAACGGGCGAAAAGCAGAAAGAAATCAAACCAACCATCCATCATAAAATTAAACATTTAGCAATAAAAATATTAACAGCTAAAAAGATCACAACATAACTGAACAATGCATTATTGAGATTGGCTAGCCTTTATATTTCATATAATAAGAGTGTCAATGTCTGTTGCTATTCATAATACAGAAACCTTAGAGGACAATGTCGGAAGTTCGCAGCAAAAAATGTTACTTCTACAGTTATTTATCCCAAAAGCAAGTTTTATGACATTGGCCCTTTCAGAACCAAGCCACAGATTATTGTCGTCTGCAACAGGGGTTAAAAAAAAACTGTAAGAATTTTGAAAGGCTGTGAGGCCTAAGAGAGATGAAAATGGTGACTGGAGAAAACTGCATAACGACGAGCTTCAGAACCTGTACTCTTCGCCGGATATAGTAAGGGTAATTAAATCACGGAGGTTGAAATGGGCTGGACATGTTGCGCGCATGGGGGAGGAAAGACATATTTCAAAAGTATTGACTAGGAGACCCGACGGGAAAATACCACTTGAAAGACCTAGACGTATGCGGGAGGGCAATATTAGGATAGATTTAAGGGAAGTAGGATTTGTAGGGATGGTTGGATGGAGTTAGCACAGAATGGGGTTGAATGGCGGGCTCAGATAAGCGAGGCAATGAACCTTTGGGTTCCATAAAGTAGGTAATATTCCTTTACATTGCTAAGGAATTGTCTATTTCCATTGAGTATGTAAGTGATCCTTTCAAGCATTGCAAACCTATTTTTAGTGGATTAGTATTTTAAATGTGGCTTCGCTCATGTCCTACCAACTATTTTAGTCGTGTGTTTCACTGATATACATACCTAGAATACTAAAGACAGATATAATTTGATCGTTTTAAGCTTTTTATGTGCGATATGTAAGCAGGCTATAATATATGAAGGGCTTGGTCAAAGTCTATACACATAGGTGTACACATAGGTGTAACGAGGGGGGGTTTTGGGGGTTTGAACCCCCCCCCCCCATTCATTAAAAAAGGGAAAATAGTACTATTTATTTCATTATTGTGATATATCACCTTTTTTTAAAAATCTGCTTATAAATTACTTAAAATGAGTTTAAAGCGTGGGAAACTTAAAACTCATTATTGTGCACCTTACTTTTTAAAATTTTCCGGGGGGAGATGTTATGACCCCCCCCCCCATATGGTCGGCCTGGTTACGCCTATGCATACAGAAAGGTATTAAAAGGGTGGTTAGCTTATCATGATGGCCCTAGGAGAGGAGCATTTGGGCATGTAACGTGTGGTAATTTTGCTCAGGGCTCCTCTCTTTCAGGATATTGTCTTTAAAATTTCTTAATTTGTGGTAGCGGACCTATGTAACATTCTAACATTCTAGACAAAGCATGATCACGGAGTAGTGCAAATTAAAATAGGCCAACATAAGAAAAGATTACCTTTGGTTGGTAGGCCCTACAGTCCCTGTACATGCCTACTATTAAAAATAAGAGTTTGAACTGCCGGGTGGGGGGATACCTGGTGATTGGCTAAAACCCACCATGACATCCAAGTATTAATCTTATTTGTAATCATATATACCAGCATTTCTCTACCTTTTTGAACCGGAGGACCTCTAAAATGTCTAAAAAGCTTTACGGACCCCTAATTTTACATCCCATTTTGAAAAGTAGGCCTGTATTCTTAATATTTTGGCATGAAATATGTGAAAAATTTTGCTTCTTTACTTTCCACTTGCTTTATGATATTTTTTAATTATGTCTGCGGACCATCTGCACCATCTTTGCGGACCACCAGTGGTCCGCGTACCATAGGTTGAGAAACGCTGATATATACAATAGTATGTGCGGATCTGGGTAGATCATTTAATGATTTCAAAGGAGATGGCAAAATTAGTCGCTCTTTTTACTGTGTTTTATTATAATTTTTTTAAAATCTATTGTGTTCATCTGTGCATTCCTTTCATTAGTTGAATTAAATCACGAATCATAAAGGAAGATCACATGAAAGTGACTGTTATCCGATATTTTCAGGATGTGTTGTATATACAGTATGTTGAACGAGTAGAAGTAATTACAGGTCCCTTCAATCTGTGTGTTTTGGCATTTGTAATATAATTGTGAATGGGAATGGTAGCGAGGCAAACACAATCAATCTGTTCAGCGTAAACAAATCAACGCTCATCATATGTCGCATATTTCGCAAATCCAATACAACAACGAAATGTTGGAGAAAAAACCGGAATGAATACTACAGATGCGTAGAATTCCGTTCTCATTAAAACTGGTAATGCAATTTGTATTCAAATGGAAATGAAATCCAAGAGCAAGCCGTTTATATTATCATTTCGAATGGAAGCAACTAATACGTAAGCTATCAGTAATTCAAACAAAATGCAATTGTCTGCCCTAATTCCTTCTCCTTTCATGCAATTACCAAAGTTAATATTTTGAAATGATTGAAGCAAGGTGATGCAAATAAAAAAAATTCCAATCAAGTTTCATCCTAGCAGTTTGTTTGTATGATAAATATCTAAATAAGTGAGAACATTATTTAAACTTTACTGTATAATAACTACAATTTACTATGTCAGTGAAACTTCATTGAGGAAAACTAAGTACGAGGGAGAATCAAATGAAAACCACAATTAGTTTTTTATTTCACTATTTTCCTGCAGGAAGAATGTTTGCTTGTACATTATTTTTCTACATAGTCCCCTCCCAGTTCAATGTACTTATGCCATCATATAGGAAGTGCTTCGATACCACATGAGAAAAATTATTCTGGTTGACACTGTAGGCACTCATGCACCGCCGATTGGTTGTCTTCATCAGACTTGAACTTCTGCCCTCCAAGGAGCTCCTTTAATGGACTGAAGATGTGGAAATCTGATGGTGCCAAACCTGGCAAGTATGGCATATGTCGTCGATGGTTTTCATGGTTGCACGAGCGGCATGAGGACGGGCGTTATCATGTTGAAGCAAAACACCTGCTCTCAGCAAAGCCTTCGCTTTGTCACCATCAGATTTCCAAAACTTTGGTCCGTTAAAGGATCTCTTTGGAGGGCAGAAGTTCAAATCTGATGAAGACGTCCAATCGATGGTGTAGGAGTGGCTACAGCGTCAACCAAAATATTTTTTTCTCATGCGATATCGAAGCACTTCCTATCCAATAGCGTAAGTGCATTGAACTGGGAAGGAACCATATAGAAAATAATGTACAAGCAAACATTCCTCCTGCAGTAAAATAGTGGAAAAAAATTAATTGCAGTTTTTTTTTTATTCTTCCTCGTATTTGTAAATGATTTTAACAAAGGAAGTGTATTTTGCTACGGCGCTCTAAAAGCAATGGTTTTCTCTTCCGAATTTCATGGGTTCAAGCTTATAGACAGAAGCAGCAAGTCACAAGGGCTGTTCAATAATCTGAACAAATGAAACAATAAATTCAAAGTCAGGCGCGAAATGTTTGTATGTTTCAATTTTGTTGCTGGAACTAAAAGAATTACGTAAAATAAGATACCTAGTTTTTGAAACAACCGTTTGGTATTGTTATCTGAAGGTTATCGATTTTAATTTCCCACGCAAGTCTGATTGGTTTGGTTCCTATCAGCCAATCGCTGCTCTAGCGTCTCTAGTGGCAAAATTAGTTGCCTAGTTAGTTTATTGTTGGTTTTTGTTTGTTAATACCATTTTTAAAGCTCACAGACTATTGAAATAAAAACCTAGCACAGTATGTTTTTATAAATCTTAACAGATTAATTGGTACCATGAAAAAAGTATTTTCTTTTATTAATCGGGGTAGTACACGATCAAAACCACTGCCTTCTAGACTGTATTACTCGTGTAATTCTCGAGAGGGCGGTGATCAAAACGATTAGTGACAAAATTGCGTGCGATTTAAACATTTCTTTACTTGATGCAAGATAAACTAAACACAAAATAATGAAACTCTTTCAGTGAATAAAGTGTTCAACATCCCAATACTGATGTACCTATTCACCAAACCAAAAGAAAATGCAGTAGTGAAATGGCACCATTTAATGTTAGAGTGAACTTTTTCCCTTTACCTTTCCCTTTTCATTTAAAATGGACAATGGGAATTATTTCCGAATAGGCTGTAACGCTATACCATAATTAAGGGCTAGGGACCGTACTTTTTGGTAACAACGATAAGTGCAACATTTTACCAAACTGCTTTCCTTAGGTACATTTAGCTTGTTAGATGCTTAAAATATCACTGTTTAGTAAATTATACCTAAGAAATACCGCGAAATTTGTTGGGTGACACGAATGTGCAAAAACGCGTGAAAAATACCTCCTCCAGGTGTGTATCGAATAACGTGTACAAAAATACGAGTATTATTTAAAACAATCATTTTTATTGACTTTATTTTCTTTTACGTTAGCTATTAGTACCCTGTTCGCTCTTTCATGCTGTCTCTATAGCTGAAGAGAAGTTACTTATAATCGATTATAGAAACTGATTAAAGAATTCATGTAATTTAACATATTCATTATTTTGTGGAATGTGATTGGCAGTTCTGTTTGCAAAATGGTTGTTTATTATTTACAAATTCACAGAAATCTTCCATTATTAGAGGGGTATCATGAAGCATTAGATTAAAACAGTGAGTTGAAATATCGCAGAGATAATGATCCGAAAACTAAATAAAATCCCTTTATGCAAGCCTACAGGCTGAGGTAGATTTCGAAGTGCTTTTGGTTTAATTTATTGTCGCTGCATAGCACTCTTCTTCTTTAGCCTTGGCATGGCAAACCCGCAATAATAACTGCAAAAAAGGAAAGAGCACTTTTTCAAACATTCAAATCTCGCCTTATATGAGAACTATCAAGAAACTAGTTATTGATTTGTAGAGTACTCATCAAGAGCTTTTCAACGATACCCCACAAGACGTAGTTTAAAAAATTTCGAATTTCCATCCCCCACCCCCACTAGTACCCCCAAAACCCCTGAATCGTTGGTGTCACTGTGAACTCCATAGGGAGTACTCTAATTTATTCAAACAAAGTTTCCCTCTATACTTCATAGGGGCCGAGATATAAATGTTTTAAAATTTCAACCCCCGACCACCCCCCTTGGGCCAATTTTTCTCATTAACGAATTTGTCCGAACTATTGGGCCTAGAAATAACATAATAAAATTTGGTTCAAATATCTTCAAAATTACGGCCGCTATCGTGTAAAGATGTAAATATATACCGGTATATATAAATATCACAATTTTTTTTTTTTTTTGAACAGGCGGTGGTTTCGTACTTAGGGAGGCATGAAACGTAAAGATATGAAAGAATTTTTCGAAAGTCATGACATAGTATCGATTGCAATAGGTAGATTTTGCTTCGAAATCTACCTAAAATATCCCTCCATAACACATGCATTGCTAAAACAAAATATTGGCTATTTCCATTGTCATTTAATACAATGTTGTATAATACTATAATTCAAAAGGATTATAAAATATAATACTTGTATTTTTCTTTGTTATTATTTTAGTGTTAATGTAAATAAAGGATCAAACTTTATCGATATGAAATCTAGCATAAAATTATATATTCACCAAAATAGAAGCAAGTTAAAATCAAAATCAGCCGTTAAATTACAACAGAAAATCAGGCTCCTGTTAATGACTTTCTACAGTTCTTCGGATAAAACTGTTAATGTTTACCTTCTGTGTGTGCATGAGACTGTATAGGCCTAGCTCAAAGTTAGCAAATAATGTCGGGTGCCATTACTTCTGAATGTATAAACCTTTTCATGGACTCACAGACATAATGCATTTTCGAAAATCTTTCGACAGCCCAACTAGCCTATTTCACCTGAGTAATTTAGAACTTAAATCATTTAATTCCCAAGCTTATTACAGACTATAGCAAAACTTTGGCATCATGCAGGCAGGGCGTTTTATACGCTACCGTTGGATACTGTATTTCGTAGTATTCCAAGGTTCAAAATTTGTACCACACATGCGCATTGGTTGGAGGAGAACAAGGGAAAATAATGTCAACTGACAGTGCGTTAATAGGTGGCATTGCACGAGCTATCCAATGACTTACAATCCAAAACAATCGCGAACAAATGAATTGAAAATCATTATTGGGATTAATTTGAAAGCCTTCAGTCAGAAGTGAATAAACGAATAATATTTAGCTGAAACGTCAAGTTTGGTACAATGACATCCAAATACAAATTGACATACTTTCCTGTGAAGGCATTGGGAGAACCAATTCGTTTCCTGTTATCGTATGGTGGAGCAGAATTCGAAGATTTTCGATTTGACCGAAAGGACTGGCCAAAGCTGAAGCCGACGATGCCATTTGGGAAAACTCCTGTACTTGAAATAGATGGTAAGCAGACACACCAGTCCGCAGCTATTTGTCGCTATCTTGCTAAACAGTTTGGCCTCACTGGTAGTAACGCTTGGGAAGATTATGAAATAGATGCTGTTGTGGATACCATCACTGACTTAAGGCAGCAAATCGCCAACTACTTTTACGATACCGATGAGAATGCGAAAGAAGAGAAATTTGCAGCTCTACACACAGATACCGTTCCTTACTATCTCTCCAAATTTGACGATATAGTGGCCCAGAACGGTGGTCATTTTGTTGGTGGAAAACTAACGTGGGCAGATATTTATTTCGTCGGGATCCTGGATTACTTGAGTGCAATGATGAAGGAGGAGGATTTGACCGATAACTTTCCGAATCTGAAGGAGTTGAAGGAGAAAGTTATGTTGGAACCTGCAATCAAAAATTGGGTGGAAAAACGTCCAGAAAGCGACATGTAGGATTTATGTTTTGCCTTCTTGTTCGTACATGTAAATCCCAGCATTAATTTGTCTATTTATTTGCTCTCATGGTTTCCTGTTAGAGAATTGGTAACAAATTACAATAAAAAATATAAAATGTGATTTTCAAATCGAATGAATCTCTGTGTTCATTTTTCATCTTCTTTCTCTTCTCGTCATTTCGATATACGATAGTAGGGGCCACGAACAAGTTACGTCTTCAGGGGTACTAGCTTTGATAACCTGTCCACAGGCTACCTCTGCCCACTAGCTATGCTTTCAAATTTTCCTGAATAAAGACCTGTAATTATGCAGGTAATCCGAATTCCAGGAACCCTCCCAGCTTCTTAACAGACCTTAACTTAACATAAACTTAAATGTGATTTTCCTTATACATACAGACTGTATGAGTCGACTTAGCAGGACTGCTATTTTTAAATAATCAGTAAATCAATTTCTTTTTTAAATTTAAATCATTTTTTTCTTCAGTTTTATTTTTTTTAAGTATAAAGTATGTGATATTATTTTCATATTAGTATGCTTTTGAATACTTGGTGGTGCTTCACATTTTCAGCACCCCCAAAATAATTACTAGGGATGCAAGGCAATCATTTGCAATAGAAACATAATTCACAAAAAAGCCATCATTCTGTGGCACAACATACCAAGAGTATATTAATTCACTGTTATCAATGCAATAACAGAGATTTTAACTTTGTCAACTAATAATATCTTTTATTGTAATGAAGGACTTTCAACATAAACTTTAATGTGATTTTCCTTCAACTAACAGGAATACTTAAGCTTGTGCATTATGTTTTGCATCCTTATTTCTACATAATATCAGCAGGCTACTTATTGTTTTGTGAATTATGACGTAGGATTTGGAATAGCCTACACAGTTCGATGACATCGTTGCTGCTTTTTCCTGCTGCTACTACTACTAATAATAATAGTATCGTAATTTAATATTGTCTATATACCATACAATATGGTATCAGACATTGACCCTTGTTAAAATCCTATATTGAAATAAATAAATAAATATATACCTACAAAACAATAACTAAACATATACACACATATACATACATGCAGATAACAAATTCATAATAAAATACGCAACAAATATTACACATTACACAATATTACAAATCCTATTGTATTTCAATATTAATCAAATGAACAGAGGCATTTGCTTATTAAGAAGTGTTTGAGGTTTTTTAAATTGTAAATTTCTTTTCTTCTTTTATTTCAGAGGAAGTTTATTATAAAATACCGAATTCCTTTATTGAGAGGAGAATTTTGTTTTATTTCAAGTTGAACATGACTTCTATGTGTATTATTATGAGTCTTAGTTTCATGTGTATGGATATCATTGTTGAATTTTATTTTTATTTCATGCTATAGAGATTTACGTCACAAATGCCATAACATTATATTTAAAAATCGATTTTGCACAAAATCAGTTTACAATGCTGATACGCAAAATGGGGTTCTGATTTTAATAAAATAAATCTATAAAAACATACGAAGGATAACACGCAAACAGACATACACAACAATGCACACTATTAGATAGCAGATCATTGAGGTAGTAATATTGAGCTAGAATCGATACGATGCTGACAGAACAGTAAACAGGAACTGAGTATGGTATAGCAACGAGATACAATAGTAAATTCAATACTATTCATTTACATGCTAAAGGACAACAAAGCCGTTGAGTGTCCTTTGAAGGATTCCATATGCGTCACACATGTAAATCGGGCCTGGGAGCTTCCAAGCTCGGATAAAGGTCGGTTTTCAATGCAAACAACCTATATCCTATGCAAATTTAAGATATTTTTGTTGATGTCCAAGCCCATAGGCAACTTAGGATGATTTTTTATTTTATTATTATTATTATTATTATTATTATTATTATTATTATTATTATTATTATTTTGTATCATTCATGTTTATACTGTGATCTCGTTTTGAAGCTTTGGATAAATTACATACTATCTGGAATCGGCACCTAATAGCTATAACCCCATTGCAAGACACACCATGATTTTGAAAACAAGACTTTTGCAGGTAGTTTTTCTTGAAGCCCTTACAGACCGACAACTTATATCAGTGTTGTAGTGGCAAATTTTCCTGTGTGAGAACGGTAAAAATTTTGTTTACTGTGTGTGTGTAATATTAACCAATAAAAGTGTTACGAAAACGTTGCAAACTATATGACATTTGGTTTAAAATTCTCTAATAATTTTAAGCACTTTTGAATAAGGCTGTTTTTTATTTAATTTTATTACATAACATAATTTTATGCTGTACCGGTACATTTCAAAGAAAAATATATTTTAGTTACAAGTTTCTGAGTACACTTTCTTCTCAACGATATTTACAATATTTCAGCAAAAATATCTTCATCCCTGTCAGTGTTTTCAGTAGGCTTGACTCGTCAAGTTCTTGTGTCGTAAGTTTTCAAAAAATTCAAATGATAAATTAGGTTATTTAAAAATTTATTTAAATTTACAAAAAAAAAAATTGTGAATGAACGCCGTTTCCCTCCTGGCTTATAGTACAAAAGAGCAAAATCTTAATGTCACATAATTCAGCTTATAAGCACAGCTTTCAAAAACTGAGATATAGACAAAATTAATAAAATCTCAGTACACAAATTGTTTACCCACGAGCAATAACTTTCTTAGTGTTAACATACAATTGTTTATCATAATGTGTTGTTGGAATTAAAAGTTTGCTTTAATAATTGGTCAGTGATCACATAACATGCGTGGTGAATGTCCGATGAAAATAAACAATATGGCCTCTAAGCGCATGGCAAAGAAATATTTTGTAATTTACGGTAACTTGTAGTATTTCTGCTACAAATAACGAATTTAGCCGATCCCCTTGCCCTAACTTGACTTAGGCCTAATATATGGAAAAGTATATCTTTATTAATACTAATATTACACTACATTCCTAACATTATACTACAATGACGTCACATTACTGACCTTGAAATGGAATCTTCTCCCACTTCTGCATGTTGCTTTCCAATTTATCATATGCAATGCTTTCATCTTGATTGAAAGGCGTCGGAATGGGAGGGAAGATGCCAGATAAGTCCACTGATACAGCTGATTTACTGTACTTACAACTTCTTTGACGTGATAGAAATCCCGACTTCCTTGATATGGATGAATGAAACACACAAAGCCTTGAAATACGAGCCATCAACATTATGAAACCGATCTTGTATAGGCCTACGTAACATCAGTACATTCTTTCAAATTATCTCCGACCTGAATTCTTTAATAAACACGTAAATAGCTTGTGTATCGCAGTCTCTGGTGCGAAGTATTTTTAGATTACATTAACTCGTTCTGAGAACAAAACTGGCACAGGAAACCGCTTTGTTATGTTAAAGCTCTCTCGTGTTCTGTAAATTCATTGGCTTCAAGGTTAAGCAGTTCCTATAATGCCTCTCACTGGAAGCACGAAAAGAAATGCATTGTTGCGTAGTAATCAGTTTGAAATTTAAAAAAATGCTATTAAATTTATGTGAATAGGAATTAAAAGATTACAGCCTTAGTAATCATATTCGATTTTAATCAGAGGCATAACGAGGGGGGTTTTGGGGGTTTGAACTCCCTCCCCCCATTGATTAAAAAAAGGAAAATTGTACAATTTTTTAAGTCTGCTTATAAATTACTTAATACGAGTATAAAGCTTGGGAAGCTTAAAACTCGTTATTGTGCATCTTAATTTTTTTCCGGGGGAGGACCCCCGAACCCCCTCTCCCTGGTGGGTATTCCATACCCCCAGACGTTATAACCCCCCCCCCATATGGTCGACATGGTTACGCCTATGATCTTAATACGTCTTAGTACCGTTAAAATACATTCTTGTATACGAGTAAATGCAATATAAATGCAGTCCTTCCTCAGATCGTATTTTATAGATGGTCAAATTACTGTGCAGAATAGCGCAATAATTGAGGTGGCAATTTAGGGGGCGCCGAAATTATTCCTCGCCTAGAGCGCCAAGATACCTAGAGCCGGCCCTGGATATTACTTTTTAAATTAATTTTCAGTAAGATGTGATGTGATGAAATGAAATTAGCCTAATATTAATAGAGAATTTTTTTAAAATTTTCTTTTAAGGATTGTAAGTTTCTCTTAGGCATACAATTCGCTCACTATTATAGAAAAAATTATAAATAACAAATTACATATAATAATATTTACAGACACATTTTTAATAGAAATACTAAAAATAAAACACAAACCCCCAATGTCATGAAGTAGTAGCCTATATATATGATTAGAGTAAACTTTTGTAGAAGTTAATGGGAAAGTAGGATTCATAAGCAGTTAAGAGGTGATTAACTTAGAGTTATTTTTTGTCGTAGCAAGAGAATAACTTTGATAATAATGATATAGGCCTAGATGGAATTTATTGTACGAACGTGAGGCCGTGCATATAAAAATATTTATTAAATTTAGTGCTGCGGTGTCTAGGATTTTGAAATGTACTTGAAGTAAATCTATTGGAACGATCATGTATTCTTTGCGTGGGGATGAAATAGGACTGCTTTGTTAGTGGTGCCTTGGGTACGATTATTCCATCATAACGTTTCATCCATTATGACGCCAAGATTTTTAACTGTTAACTATTGTATTCAAATTGTATGATTCAAAAAGTTGAGAGAGAGAGAGAGAGAGAGAAAGAGAAAGAGTGAGAAAAGAATAAACAAATGTTGAACTTGGTATTCTTGAGGTGATACAATTTTTTCTTTGAATTGATTTATTCAGTTTTCGTGGAGTTTATAAATGTTCTTGGTCAGGCTAAAACAAAAACGACTGTATAGAGAAAAATATGGTAGGAAATCTGAATCGATCAGCGGCTTAGTTAGAATTAGCGTAGTGCTACAGTAATGCTTACATTTCCCGGTTCTGCTGTTAAAAAACTGGTTGGTATTCCATTATAATCAACATCCATGATAGCATAATATCTTGGTCAATCATAAAAGTATGATAGGAAGTCAGAAGAGGAGACTGAAAAGCCTTAAAGATTAAAAAAAAAATTGAATTAAATCAACTTTGGAGTTTACCCGAGTCATAGGCGTAACCAGGCCGACCATATGGGGGGGGTTATAACATCCGCGGGGTCTGGGGGTATGGAATACCCCCCAGGGAGAGGGGGGTCCGGGGTCCTCTCCCGGAAAATTTTAAAAATTAAGATGCAAAATAACGAGTTTTAAGCTTCCGGGGGACCTCCCCCGGAAAATTTTAAAAATTAAGATGCAAAATAACGAGTTTTAAGCTTCCGGGGGTCCACCCCCGGAAAATTTTAAAAATTAAGACGCAAAATAACGAGTTTTAAGCTTCCCACGCTTTATACTTGTATTAAGTAATTTATGGGCAGACTTAAAAAATTCTACAATTTTCCTTTTTTTAATCAATGGGGGGGGGGGGGGGTTCAAACCCCCAAACCCCCCCCCCTCGGTACGCCTATAACCCGAGTTGATATTGATGATACTGAGAGCAGTGAATAGATACGGAAAGGAGATAAAAATATAAAGTGAGTATATGACATTCTTGATCTAAGCATAGGGATAGTAACCAGGCAACGGGCAGATAAAGAATTCAAAGAAGTTCCTTGGGAAGATGATACAGTATTGGAAACGACTTCTCAATGCCAGATGTTGTATTATGCCATCTCGTTGACATCAAAATACTGTATCTCGTGAAAGTAATATCTCCTCACAGTGAAGAGCTATTATAAATCTTCTTCATAGTCGGAATAAAGTTGTGTGTGTGATTTGTGTGAGTGTTTGAGAGATTGAGGATAGAGAGAGAGTGAAATGGAAGAATAAAGGAAATGAAGGAAAGAGATCTTTAATAGTTTTGGAAGATATATGACATGCAAACTACCGGGACTATTATTGTTCTTATGTTATTATTATTTTATTCATATTATTAATGTTGTTATTAACGTATTTATTATTTATTTTTTATACAATTATGTAAGCAATTCAACATTGAAGAATTATTGGCCTATTTTTTGTACATTACTTCATTTTATAGACGCCTTTTTTCATTGAAAAGTTTTGCCAGATTTGGAAATTTTCTATAGTAATATATAATATGTATTTATTTATTTTTATTTATTTTCGCCACCATTATTTATTTTCGTCAACAATTTGTCTATTTTTCCAAAATAGAAGCTTCAGCAAACACAATTTTAATTTACGCGGCTTAGCCTTGGCTCGTTTTCAGTATCGATAGTTGAGTAATTGACTGAGGTAGCAACTATCGATTTTTATCGTGACAGTTCGTTTCGATGAGTGAATCGCAGTTACCACCATCTGTTGCCCGCTTCAAATTCCTTCCAATGCAATTCACGTAATTTCTTCAAATATTCGCGATTTTGCTGGAAGGTGAGCAATTTCTATTCATTTTTATCAGAATTAGTTTAGATTTTCTTAAAATAAAGTAGCATTTGGCGCTTCGTGCCTCTATAAATAAAATAGTTTCAAGACATTTTGAATGATGGAATGCGTTCTTTTCATATGTGCAATTCTATTTTATTCCAACCTAACACCACTTAAATTATATGGGGAACTGCCCACATACGCTTATATAATTATAATATTGTAAAAAATATATAAAAACCAGCAGTCATAAATAAAAGTTGTCAATGGGTCAGTTTCTGAATATTTTTTATAAGTTAGCTAATGGAAGACAAAATGTTATTGCCTTATTTTCATAATTTTTCTTACTAATTTATGTTACTTTGCTAAGACCAGTGGTGGCTTAAGTCAAGTGGAGGCTCAAAACGGTAAAAATTGTGGGACCCTGTAGCTTAAATTAGAAATACAAATTAGAAATACAACTGGCAAGAAAACTCTCATAAACTTATTAACAAAAAAGAAAATTATTGAAAAATTTCATACCGTTACACATTAAATAAATTTATTCAAAAATATTTTTACATGAATTTCCATCCTGCTTTATTCTTGCAAAATTGCAATTATTCTGGTAGTGTCGGTGCAGTTTAAAATGTCCTGCTCCATTTACAAAATGGCCAAGTTATTTAGTCTTTCTTCTTCCATTGTAATCCTTAAATAATTTTTACTCTTTTAAAACAAAAATCGTTCTTTATCTGGATGCGTTAGGTATGGGAATTGTTAGAAAAATTGAATGCTGCGAACTTTGAGGCCCTATGGTATCCCGAGGCCCTACGTGACCGATTAGTCTGCTTACCTTTAAACCCGCCACTGGTTAAGACATATTGCCCAACTTTTCTTAGAGATCATGGCCAATAACCATTGAGCACACAAGATTACTAATGCTTGACATAACCAATTCCTGCTTCTGCTGTGACATTAGTTCATAAATTAAAACTTTTTAATGTGTCACTGGAACAATAAGACAACACAGTCTGTACTAGAAGTGAAGAATGGATTTATTGTTTGAAAACCTCATAGGGTACAAAAAATTCTGGGGGATGGATTTGATGACTATGCACTATGTTTGTTCACATTAATAAAGTTGAAAATTGGTGGGTTTTAGGTTGTTTTGTTCATCACAAACTGTAGAAACATTTTTTTTGTTTTTTGTTTTTGTTTGTTTGTTTGTTTGTTTGTAAAGTGTCCAAAACATTGAGAAAATGAGAGTGAAAATGTCAATTTTCTATTCTATAAATGGCAGTCTGTGAACAGGAATTGGCTGTTTGAAGATGAGAATTACGTCTGGCATTGAGTTGCTCATGGGTCATGTGATCCAGAAACAGAAATAGTCTCATGAAATCTCCAATAGAGGCTATTATTGTTTGTGGTTCAAAAATACGTATACACATATGAATATATACGAATACATATACATCCATCTTCAGTGTTACTGTACAATAACAGTGGAAGCTCTGTCACAAAAATCACTGATTAGTGTACCTCAGAGTACTGCATATGACATAACTTGTCTTTCAGTGAGGTAGACCATTAAGGCCAATTAGTCATAGGAGAGAGGTTCCATCTGGCATTATGAAACAATGCTAGCTCAGTTGGTAGAGCAGTAGCACGGAGAGCCATGGGGCCTGGGCTGGAGTCCCATCGTTGTAGGAATTTTTCTCCTATAATGCTCTCATGAAATGTCCAATAGAGACAATAGTCTGTAGTTCATGAATACATATATATCCATCACTATTGTTAACCTAAGTGCCACCAATCTAATTCTACATATCACCAACACTAATAACAATATTACAACCTAACAGTCACAAATCTAGCTCTACATGTCACTAAAATTAATAACACTACTGGTATTCCTAATCTAACTGCCAATTACCTAGAATTGTGGATGAATAACGCGGGAAACTTGTGCTTTGAATCACAGCACAACAAATGCAGTGGCAATGCTGATAATGAGAATCCAATGAGATGCCGGATCTGTGCCAGTCAATCAAAGTCGTTTACGGCAAGCATAGCTCCAAAGAAGCTTGATATGTAGTGCACTAAGAAGTTCATAATGAATGAAACTATACCCAAATCCTGGTTTTCTATCACTTGAGAAAAAATCCTTAACTACTAAACGTTTTTATTTTATTTTTATAAATTGTCAGGTTGCTGTCAACATTTTGAGTGTTTGTTTTACATGGTTATGTAAACTGCTGGTTAGACCTGTGACTGTTGACTGGTGTGGAACTTGTGCAGGAGCTCTTTTACATGCCTGCTTTTTCTTTTATGTATACATAAATGTTTTGAGCCCACCAGGATCAGATTGGGTTTAGCCAATGTGAACCTAACTGTTCCACCCAGGCTGCCTGACATTATCTTTTGAAATATTCATGCAAGGTGTTAGAGTATTTTATATTTCATATGTTCAAGTGGGTTCGATTCGATTGAAGGGTTCTGTAGGCTTATCAGTAATAACATAAAATTGACTAGGCATAGGTAACAAATATTGATGGGATGGAATCGTACTGCAAAAATACATTCGGTATAATCTCACATGGGATTAGTCACACTTCAGAAGAAATTTTCATCATGAAACTTAAGAATTTCATTCATGATAGAGGATTTATTGTCTTAAGTATGTGGTTGGCCTACAACCTGTTCATCCTAAACTTTCTTTTATGGGACAATCTTGCGAAAAGTGGCAATTTTTCCACCATATTTAGTTTCAAGAACAGACAAGAAGCACACCTGATAGAACTACTTGATAGAAAGACTTGATAGAATAGTCCAGGCTTGTAGAACAGCACTAGTGAAGCATCTGGTTCAATTGCACAACAAATTAGTTTAGTGACCTCCAAAGGGTAGCAATTGGTTCAGTTGCACTTTGGTGATCACAAAGGGAGGGGAAGCAGGGGAACAACTTCACACATTTGGAGTACTTCTCGATAGTCCTGGAATAATCAGACAATAAACACACTTTAGCTCCACTTATGAACTCTTGCAAGATTATGATGTCACATTGCGACTGATTGTCCAAACAGAGAGACCAACATAAGGTAACATGCCATGCCACATGCAATTCAGCATGCCACTGCTAAACTAATTTCTCTGTTCCTAACCTAAGTGCCACTAATCCAACGTTACTTTTCATTAACCTAGCACTTCCTGTCACTAACCTGGAATCTAATTGCTGTTACTAACCTATGGAAGGCATAAGGACCATAGTTGCTCATTCTGTATACATCCTGACATCCTGAACATTTTTTATGGTTTTATGCCTTGTGTTTTGTTAGAATCATGATCACTATTTTATGTAAGCTTATGATCTTCCTCTAACAAAGACTAAATTTCACCACTACTTCTGAAGCTGTAATGTCATCTTTGGTCATATATTTATTTTTCTATTCATGCTTGGTGACTTCATTATCTAAAAAAATAAAAGGATAAGACAACAAATACATGTACAATAGACACATGTGGGGTAAAAATTATCTACAGACAGCAACAATATGCTTAAACAGCTATATTTATTTCATTAGCCTAAATATCATACCTCCACCCACCCCCGCCTCCATTACATCCCCACCATAACACACCAACACCTGCTCCGAAGATCTCAGTTAAAGGTGCAGGGACACCACCTGCACCTATAAGTTTACCAAGATAAATACTGTGCGTTTTAAAAGCATTTTTAATCCAGTGGTTTTAAATACTGTAGAAAAGTTACATGTAGAAATACACAACCAGATGAGTTCACTTGAAAATATGTGGGTTTTAGACTCCTCATAAAGAAACTTAAATTAGAATGTAGATCTAGTTCTTCTTCCTGAAAAAAAAAAAATACTATTATTGCTTCTTTAAGGTTATTTTAAAGATTATAAAACAAATTGCTGAATTGTATTTCTTTACAAGAAACAGAATTTGATTACTGTAGATTAGTCAACTAACATCATCAACATTAAGTGAGAATGCTACGAACTGAAGACACATGTAATGTTACTACATCTAACTTACTTACTCACCGACATTAAAGAACCTGAAGATTCATCACTATAATAAAAAATCTCTCTAAGCAGCCCAATACTGTGCCACATGAATCAAATTCTGACTTATAGAATTTAACTTAAAAGATCTCATTGTGTTAGTCTACCAACTATGCCTCAGTTTCAACAAATGTATGGTATAAATTATTAAGGCTATATTTCACACTTGAACTTCACTATTAAATATTTACCTAGGACTACGTAGTTTCAGTCACCCTTGTGACTATCTTCAGCTACATCTGAATTTTTGTTGGTAGCACTGTTTCCTTTTACTACCAATCCTGACTGCTGGATGCCATCTCTTGGTGGTTGGATGTACCTTCTGATTAAGTTTTCTTCTGCTGGTATCTCAAAATTTAGTAATTTGTGTTTATTTTTTTGAATAAAAATATTTTCCCAGACTGTTAATTCTTGGGGTGTTTCTATTGACTTTAGAAGCTTTACAGTTTGTTCTATTTCATGATTATCTTCCCAAAAATGAGCAGCTATTGCCGATTTATCTGTCTGTGTGTATTTAATGTTTCTGAAATGTTCTTTGTATCTGGTTTCAATATCTCTTTTTGTTTGTCAATATAAACCTTATCACAATCTTTACACTCTATTTCATAAATCCCTGATTTTACACAGACAGATAAATCGGCAATAGCTGCTCATTTTGGGAAGATAATCATGAAATAGAACAAACTGTGAAGCTTCTAAAGCCAATAGAAACACCCCAAGAATTAACAGTCTGGGAAAATATTTTTATTCAAAAAAATAAACACAAATTACTAAATTTTGAGATACCAGCAGAAGAAAACTTAATCAGAAGGTACATCCAACCACCAAGAGATGGCATCCAGCAGTCAGGATTGGTAGTAAAAGGAAACAGTGCTACCAACAAAAATTCAGATGTAGCTGAAGATAGTCACAAGGGTGACTGAAACTACGTAGTCCTAGGTAAATATTTAATAGTGAAGTTCAAGTGTGAAATATAGCCTTAATAATTTATATGATGACTTCACTGTGTTCTTCCCAATATTAGTTTCTAAATGTATGGTAGTTTTCTTTTTGGTCTAACTACAAGTACAGTATGTCCGTACTCACATGAGACAATTGATCATCCACCATGATCTCCTCAATAACTCTTATGAAGTCATCTGAAGGCTAAAGTGCATGGAGTTACACTTTGTATAGCATCCTCCATTTCCCCATAACCATTTCCCTTTTTTGATTCAGTTTACTTCAGACTTTATTCTTGAATTCTCTCAATTTATTTTCATCTCGTGGTAATATTGGAATCAAGAGGACTGTGGGGACCAAATATTTTATTATAAGACCAGTATGTTATTGTAGTAAGGGGCAATGGACTTACCACCTGTCCCTCTGCCCTCTCTAGGAAAATAAGCATAACAAAATTCACATCGGTAAACAGAAACCTTCACTTGGAGGCCCTTCGCCAACTTGGGGGCATAGGAGTCAAGAGAGAGAGAGAGAGATGTTATTACAGAAAACAAAGAAAAATGTAGTATACATTCCCACAGAAACAAATCTCTAGATATATTTTAAATTAAGTACAATATGCATATTCAGAATATTTAATTCACTCACCCAATCTCATCAGTGAAAAAAATGGTATGTCTTGTCTTGTAAAATATTTTTAAAGTCTGGAATGTATGAAGTTCCACCGATGATTAAGCAGTCTATTGGTTATTATAAATCTGAAACTATTCCTCACAGAATTCACGTTAGAAAACATAGTTTCACATATAAGTTATATCGACCTAGATACTGTCAGCACTTATTTTGAAAACTTTGAAGGAATTAATCTCCATCAGGAGAGAGCAAACGTGACACATCAACTTTCCATGCCCTTTCCTCTGCCTGCAGTATTGTAGTATTTCCATCAGTAATGAGGCCTTATCAGAGTTCCACAATTCAGTTACTGTGGTACACCATTCTCCACAAAGATGACTGGGAAAGTGTTTTTCATAACATGAAAAAATCTTACAATATGTTGAACTATATGAATCATTCAACAAATTCTTTCTTCATATTGAACAAAAAGTCTTAAAATGTTTGCACTATAGCTTCATTACAAAGTACAAAACAAATTTTGGGTTATTTAATTCTTTCCTCCTCCAAGGAGTTCTATTTTAGCTCAAATGAGTTGTACATCGTCATGTAGTTCATGTACCAATAAAACTGTCCTAATCCAGGTAACAAGTGGTAAGATTATTAAAGACTTAAAGTTTAATTTGTGAAAGAGTCACTCAAGTCACGCTGATTAGATTCTTTGGCATTGAGAAAGTTGATGTCACTCTGATACTTTATCTACATTGTATGGTATTGTCACCTGTGGAGCAAATATTGTTTCAGAGAATTTGTAAGTTGTACATAATTTTCTGAAATATTTTCACCAATTTTAATTGTAATTTTATTTTTCGCCCTTCTTTCCACTCTTGACACTAGTGTAGACTGTGGAGGACGGGGAAAAAAGGCTTTGGGGTCAGATCCAGAGTCTGCCATTTGAAGACCTCTGTCATAGAGAAAGTTTCACAGCCATAGAGTAAAATTGGCAAACCAATTGTCTTATAGGCCTATATTATAACTTTCAATGATCTAGAAATTAAATGGGATGATAAAGATTTCTGAACTGAATAAAAACAATCGTTTCCTGTTTATAACCCTAGATTCGGTAAAATCCAATTGTAGAGGACCCGTATTTTAAAACAGAGATTCTCTTCATAAAACACCTAAAATTACATGTATATTGTTAAAGATAGTTCTTTGGAGAAGAGATGTTGTCTTGGCAAATGATCTGGTCCAACCCACCAACCCTAAATAATACATTTTCTTTTTTACCACAATATAGAGAAGAGTAGCATGATTTCCACCATATTTTCTCTCCTCGAATAATGAAAAAGCTTGTGATTGGACGTTAGAGGTGTGATGTCATACCGCCAGAGCAGCTACAATTGTGGGTAAACAGTTCGACAGACCTTGTGGGAGATATAATATGACATATTTTCGAAACAGAAGAATGCATTAGGCCTATGTCCTACTACAGTAACTGTTGACTCAGCTTTTGTTACATTATTCTACAAATGCATTTGCACTTCACTATGGTTGCCACTTCCGCTTCGCTTGCTTAACTATGTCGAAAGTATTATGCATTGTTTAGACAATCTGTATGATTAAGTTTATGCTACATTATTCTTCAAATGTATTTGCGCTTTGGTACGGCTGCTGCCTTCACTTCGCTCTCTTAATTATGTGGATAGTATTATGCATTATTTAGACTATCTGTATAAAACTTCACTGTTCCTAACCCAACAATCACTAACCCACAATCTGTCATCTGCTGTGATTGTAACTTACTGATAAGCAATGTGCAAGAAGGACAGTTGCTCATCCTGCTTTCCTCAAAACCAAAAAACATCACATTGTCCATGCAAATGTACATACCATTCATGGGTCCTCTACATTTGGACTATGCCCTGAATTCTATTGTTACTGGTTAATAGGCCTACTACATCTAGATACTTAAATCTGTGTACATTTCAAAAGTTTTTATTATTGCTTATAAAGTCGAAAGTAATAAAATATTCACCAGTGGATGCAATGTTTCACAAACACGACGTTTGAGCCCCATCCATTGGGCCTTCATCGGGTGACTGAACAAGCCAGGAAAAAGGTGCTGCCTCACAACCACTCTACTGGGGCGCATTGCTAACCATGAAGTTAGTGTTTCGAAGATGTTTCCTTGGGTACTCCATAATTTAATGCTGCACGTCACACTCGGGGAGTGGTGGAAATTTAACCGGCGTTTACCTCTTACTCTTCTTATCAGGCGCAACTACTCCTCTCCTAAATCCCCATCATACCTATTCATACATAACCCCCTGTTCCCAATAATGTTCCAAGCCTCAAATACCTTCCTTTTGGTATCATCTGCCTCCACCTATATTATTTTAACAGCCCCGATACCATGTTTTTTCTCCATCATATGCTGACACATTCCCATAGATTTCCTCCCATACTTTACATCCCTCACATGCTCCTTTAATCTCGTTTTTACACTCCTCCCCATTTCCCCCACATAAACTCAATAAATAAAATAAATAAATAAATGAGATTTTATTGTCATTCAACCTTGCAGCAATAGACAACGTCACCTTACAAATTGTACAAAACATATATATACACTATATTACATTAGAAATATATAAAAATAGATAAAGGAAAAAAAAAGATGTTCATTAATTACTACCAAGTAATGTTTGCACATTCAAAAAATTCAAAGAATTCGTCAATAGAATAAAATGGGTTAAAGACTAGCCAGTTGTATATCCTTGTCTTAAATACATTGAGTGGGACCTCCATCCATTCCAGGGGAAGTCACTTTTACACCAATTACCTCATAACTATTTAGTGACTTGGATAATCTACAAAAAGGTGTATTAATTTTCCTATTATATCTGGTACCATATGAGTGTATGTCTTGTCTGAGTAGATAATCTGATAAGTTATTTTTAATATGGAGGAGGACTGTGTAAATGTATAAGTTAATCACAGTCAGCACTTTAAGTTTAATGAACAGAGGTTTACAATGATCCATCTTTTTAGCATCTGTGATAACCCTGATAGCCTTCTTCTGGAGAACCAAAATGTCCTGCACATGGGCACTATTACCCCAGAGTAAAAGTCCGTAGCTCATAACGCTTTGAAAAAAAGCAAAATATGCCGATCTTACATAATTTTGAGGTACATGATGTTTTAAGCTTCTTAATAGGTAAACTACCCGAGACAACTTAGTACTGACATATTTAACGTGAGGATCCCATGATAATTTTCTGTCCATGACAACACCTAAAAACTTAACACTACTTTGACCTTCTTCTACTGGCAAATCTCTAAGACTAAATATTATTTGTTGTGTTTTATTCTCATTTAGTAAAAACCCATTTGCTCTGAACCATATCGATACCTGCGATATAGTTTCTTTTGTCATGTTTTGAAGGGTTACAAACTCTTTACTGACATTTAAAAATGTAGTGTCATCCACATAAAGAATAGAATGACTATTTATATAAGATGATAAGTCGTTGATCATTATTATGAACAATAATGGTCCCAAAACTGATCCCTGAGGTACGCCATGTGTAATCTGAGCTATTTGTGATCTTTCCTTACCAATACATACTATTTGTCTACGCTTTGTTAGAAATGGCTCAAAAATATTATCAGATTTATCATTGATAATTCCATAATAAACTAATTTTTTTGTAAGTGATTCGTTATCTACGCAGTCAAAAGCTTTACTAAGGTCGCAAAATGTAGCCATAGCGTCAAGTACTATTTTAATCAACGAGTCAATAGCATGAACGGTGGATTTTCCCTTTCTAAAACCGAATTGTGTGGGAGACAGTATATTGTAGTGTTCCAGATAATTACAAACCTGTTTATAAATAACAGATTCTAAGACCTTAGATAAAACCGGAGTCATTGACACTGGACGATAGCTAGAGGGGCAATCTCTCTCTCCTTTTTTATAAATAGGCACAACTCTGGACAATTTTAGTACATCTGGAAATATACCTTCCCTTAGACATTTATTTATACAATGTGTAAGAGGGAATACAATCGCAGTCCTTACAGTTTATAGTATAAACCCCTGGCAATTCCATCTTATCTTTCTTTTTCCCCCAAATGCTTGTGTTGTGGAAAAATTTTTTCAATTGTTTTTTGAGTCCTAGAGGCTGGAGTCAAATCGTATACTTTGTCACGGGGGTAAGTGAAAGTATTGGAAGAATTTTCCGGAAATACAATTTGACTCCAGCCTACAGAACTGAAAAAACAATTGAAAATTGTGCGAGTGTGGTCAGTTAGGAGATCTACACCACGTATTGTTTGGTTGTATTTGCAACCCGCACATATCAGCATTCATTCAAGATCTACACCAACTTGGTTTACCATTACCATTACACATCAACAATATAATACATGAACCGAAAAAGCACGTCCTTCAGATTTTACTCAAACATCTGAAAAAATGCAAGATGAAACTCTGAAGACCCATAGAAATATAGCATAATATTTACTGAACTGTCCAAATAATTAATAATGTTTATAAAAATTCCGAGAAAAAGTACATGTGAAACTCAGAGTAGTCTACCCCTAATCCGACGGTATAAGGTATCTATTGTTACAATAAGCATCAAATTAAACTATTCATTTGTTTAGCTTATTTGCCTTTTCTTTCATTAAGGGGATTTAAGTTTGCAATTTTCAAATTCTCAATTTTCAACCACAGAGCTGCCAAGGGTTCCCATGGTTATAGGGTGAGAGTACAGATCAGGAAGAGTGAGATTCAAGGAAAATGATTGAGACAATTTGCATGGCTTGGGGATTGCCATTTTCATGGTCAAGAGAGATGATAAAGTACCACCCACTTTCAGTGAAGTTATAAAAGCTGTTTTGTTTTTCTGTACCATAGAAAAAACACGTTGTTCTCAATGAGATGAGAACAGATGAAATTCCATAGATAACTGGCAGAAACAGTCCTGGCATCTGATAAAGACATCACAATCTGTCATGAACATTTCTTGTGATATCAATATTAAAGTCATGGCAATCAGGGACTGCATTGCACTAAAAGGAGTTAAAATGAAGGGAAATTCCAAATGAAATCTTAATGTTTTAAGGGAATAGATGCATGAGATTCCAGCTCGAGTGCAAGAGAGTGTGAGATCGACCTCAAATGTGTGTGTCTCATGCTCACTGCATGAGATTTGGCAATTCTGCAATGCAATCTACTATTAAAAAATTTGTCTTGGACTTATAATACTGTTAATAGTTTATACTGCACAAGATTTTATTGATGTGGTGTAATTTGTTTCTGAAGTATGATTTTTATTATTCAGAACATTTGACAATTTGTTGAAAATCAGGCAGGACTCTTTTCCATGTGTTAAAATTCAAGAAAGTCACGCTTTTTCAGGATGTTTGGCAACCCTACTCTCATATCATAAGGGATGAGTTGCAACTCAGACTTTAGTTAGAGAATTAGTTCGTAGGCTTCCACGGCTGGTGTCATACATAAACTGATTGTACTGACTATCCAGGTTGGGCCGTGTCATGTTTTTAGTGTCTAACATTTTGGACATCGTATCATATCCTTCTTCGGAAAAATATTCGCATTAAAAAGAAGTGCCTGTGAAGAATAAACAGAATGTATTTGTCATGACGTCAGTAGGTGCATTCTGACGTCATGGCAACTACGACTGTTTATTCTTTAGAGGTACTTCTTTTTAATGCGAATATTTCTCCAAAGAAGGACACGATAGGATGTCTGATACATGAGACCCCAAAAGCACGACGTGGCCCAACCTGGATAGCTAGTACGATCAGTTTATTCTGTTAGAGAAGTTTTCCGGGCTTGTAGGCCATGGCCCTGTGGGGTTTGGTGTTCCCAACATTTCGCTGGTGACTGCGTCCGGCATCATCAGGGGTCCTTGGTCTACAGCAGTCGGCAGTGAACTGAGCTGGATCTCACTGTCACTCCTATTTATATCCATGATGGTGCACTCTCTATAGTAAGAACTCGATGCTGATTGACTGGCATGTGGGAAGACTGTTGATTGGCTGTTGGTGTCACAGTTTCAGCTGGGCTTAGATTGGCTATTGGTTTTAGGTAGATTTTCGAAGAAAAATCTACCTATTGCAATGGATACCACTTTATGATTTTCGAAAAATTCTTTCATATCTTTACGTTTCATGCTCCCCTAAGTACGAAACCACCGCCCGTTCAAAAAAAATTTTTGTGATATTTATATATATATATATATCTTTACACGATAGCGGCCGTAATTTTGAAGATATTTGAACCAAATTTTATTATGTTATTTCTAGGCCCAATAGTTCGGACAAGTTCGTTAATGGGCAAAATTGGCCCAAGGGGGTGGTCGGGGGAGGGGGTTGAAATTTTTAAAAATGTATATCTCGGCCCCTATGAAGTATAGAGGGAAACTTTGTTTGAATAAATTAGAGTACTCCCTATGGAGTTCACAGTGACACCAACGATTCGGGGGTTCAAGTGAGGGTGGGGGTGGAGGTGGGGGTGGGGGATGAAAATTCGAAACTTTTGAAACCACGTCTTGTGGGGTATCGTTGAAAAGCTCTTGATGAGTACTCTACAAATCAATAAATAGTTTCTTGATAGCTCTCATATTACGCGAGATTTTAATGTTTGAAAATAATAACACTTAAAAGAATTATTATAATATCATAATTTTGTCTTGTTTAGCGGCTTTGCTAATTTTATTCATTGCTGATCTTGCGCACGGCCTCCCAGAATATTATATCCTATTCTTGTTGTCAAAACAAATGATTGTAGGCTCTTCCTCTTTACCGAATTCAGTTCTTATTACTGCAGGTTTACCATGCCAAGGCTAAAGAAGAAGAGTGCTATGCAGCGACAATAAATTAAACCAAAAGCACTTCGAAATCTACCTCCGCCTGTAGGCCTGCCTAAAGGGATTTTTTTAATTGTGGTCTTTCTTAGAATGGGGATCCAGACTTTATTGACCATTTCAGATTCCTCTTTACGTTTGAAACTATTGCTGTGTTTGTGAATTTCAATGGCTTTTCATTGTAACGGGGCATAGAAATGAACTGTAGTGGAGAGAACATATGTGTCTTTGTATGATATGTCATGGCCATCCAGGAGGGAATGTTAAGCTACAGAAGATTTCTCTATCTGCCCCAGACAACTGTGCCTATTATATTCCTTCAGTCTGGTGGCGATGCAGCGTTTTGTGGTACCTATATATACTTGCCCACAGCTACAGGGGTTACAATGAGATGAGAAACCATCAAAATTCACAAACGCAACAATAGTTTCAAACATAAAGAGGAATATGAAAAGGCCAATAAATTCTGTATCACCATTCTAAGAAAGACCACAATAAAAAAACCAATAGTCAATCAACGCTCAGCTGAAACTGTGTCACCAACAGCCAATCAACAGTCTTCCCACCTGCCGGCCAATCAGCGTCGAGTTCTTACTATAGAGTGTGCACCGTCATGGATATAAATAGGAGTGACAGTGAGATCCAGCTCAGTTCACTGCCGACTGCTGTAGACCAAGGACCCCTGAGAACGCCGGATGCAGTCACTGCCAAAATGTTGGACCACAGCCTACTAGCCCGGAAAACTTCTCTAATGATTTCAACGCTGTTGGATCTGTCTTCTATCTTTTTCTTCGCCATGTGCTTTCCTTTAAACATCAGGAGGAGTTTCTTTCCTTGTGGTTACTGTAAATCAGTAAATCAAGATTTGAAAAGATTAATTATTAAAATCTATTGAGCATCAATGTCCACAAATTCAAAAACTTCATTTTGCAACATACTTGACATTTTCAGATAAAACAGAAAATTAATTGTATCACCAGGAGAAATTTATTTAACAAAAAGTGTTGAAAAACCATTGAGTGAGAAAATTGTAATTTTAAAAAAATGTGGTCTTGACCTTTGCATGATAGTTTATAATGTTAGCTCAGACTTAAGTACAGGAAGAACAATTATTGTGAAAGCATTTTCTGAATGAAGAAGAATGGAACTATCGTATTTTTTTCATGAAAAGTAAAGTAAAGTGGTATCTGCAAAGGGTCTTAGGGCTCCAGAAGGTTCTGGATCCCGGTATGTTTGCATTTGGCACATGAAGGTAATAATCTTGTCAGCCTTAAGCAAGGGTCACCTTTGCCCCAGGATTGCTTCTCGTATTCATTTCTGTTAGGTGTTGAGTCAGCACAAAGCCCATGGTCCCATTAAAACTTATCATGGTAGAAACTGCCCCCAGAAAGCAATTAATTTGTAAAAAATATCTCTGATTTCATTCAGATTTACTGCAGTTTTTTGTTCAATATGCCTACTGTACATGAGCATTTGGATTTACATTTCAATTTAGGTAACGAGGATTGTATCGGAGTTTAAATGACCATCTACATTACAGCCTAGAAGGCTTATTGTGCAATCCTATTGGAAGAGAGAGACACTAACTGTTTCCCAAAATCCATTTCCTGAACATGATGCAGTAAATTGGTTCTAATATCAGCATCTGTTCCTAGGTCTTCCATAGTTATAAGAAGGATAAATCTGTCTTGCCAGGAATGGGCAGTCAAGCAGGATGTCCGAGTTAGTCTTCTTGCTGTTTGCACATTCTGCGAATAAGTTCATCTTTGTAGAGTTCCACATTGCATAAATGCTTCCTGAAATGATTATGAACATATTTCAAGCAAGACTATATGACATTTTTTCACTCATTTAATGGAGAAAATTGTAAGTCGAATACAACCTTGTTTGTATATCCCAATATGTAGTGTATGTTGTATAAAGTTAACAGAATAAGGATATTGTGAGATTTTCCAAATGAATGTGAATATACCGGTAATACTAGCTTTCTCTTGCACTCAGTACAAACAACTTTGCTGAAGGGCAAGTCATATTGTCAAGCACTTCATGTCAGTAAATAGATTTTTCTGGTCATGCATAAAATAATGTAAAATGTTGCACTAACCATTAACTAATTATCAGCAATATTGAGCACAATCCCAGGACTTCAGGTTTCATAAGTTATAGGTTTAAAGCTATGAAATATTAAAATTATTATTATTTCTATTTGCAGTGCAAGTTCACCTGAGCCTATTCTACAGAGCAAGATAAATTTGGAGTTACAAATGACAGATCTACAGGAATACCAAATGGCAGGAAGTCTTATCATTCTGACTACACAACACCTCTTTCTGGTAGATGATGGTTCACTTTCACGCTGCATCATATCACCTACACTCATCTGGTAAGTAATGATCTTTTTCATAATATTGCACCAGAAAATATTACATTATATCCTTTGGATTGAATTCTTTCATAAAATAACATACATTTCCGCAAAATATTTCAGTATCAGATTATGTGTTTGCCTTATACTAAATGTGCATTTACAATTTTTCCCCACTCACTCCTCCATACTTTAATTTAAGGCTTGTAACCGAAATGCCCACAAGTTATGCTGAGAAATAGGGTTGCCGTATGTCAAGCATTTCACAGACAGTCCATGAATTAATCTTGCTAGTAATCCATGTGTAACATTTATGCCAGGAATATACACAGAAATTTACTAAACAATCCCTGCATAAAAAAACTGATTGTGTGTAACACTTTACTCAGACTAACACCCACATATAACCTAAGGTAAATAATGTAGGATGTCCGATATCTGTACCAGCCAGTCATTTAGTAGATGTTTGAGATTGAATTTTGAGGTTATGCGTCCATTCTGAAGGTGAGTTTAATTTGTTATGAAGCATTCTCAGCTGCTTTTGCAGAATTATTAACATAGGTCGTTGTTTGTAGGTAATATTTTCTTAATTTTACCCATGTTTACAGCTTTCTGAAATCAATTTCAGAAATACTGAAACTTGAATTTCTCACAGCAGACAACATATTGCTGTTTGTTCACTGCATGGATAGATGGTGACACTGGTCTGAGTGCTGCCCCATGGGCTAGAAACATTATCCCTCCACATGACGAATTGAATGATGTTTCACATTCAAACTCAGTGCAACCCTAGGCAGTTATACAGGGTTTATTAGTTTCATTGGTTATCTAGAACTTAACTTAGGTGGTGTTCAACCAAACAACAGTTTAACTCACTTCTAAGCGACTTTTATTAATAAGGCTGTTTAAGTGCAAGAACATGTCCAGGCTGAAAATATTACAAGTCCCAATTCTGATTTGTTACAAATTTTGTAAATCTTGATCAATTTAATTGCTTACAAGAGAGAATTTAATGAAATTGTAGCCTACTCTTTACTGTCCCTGTAGTTGAATTGGTGCAATAATGACCAATCATTTAGCATGTGGTATTAATTACCTACAAATATTTTAAAATATTTCCTGTTATAGACCAGTATTTTGCTTTTATGGAAGACGCATAAGAAACTTACACTAATGAGTGTGACAATACCGGTAACAATAAATTCTTGCACTTTATAGGATATAAAGAATTTCAGAATATGCTATAGTATCAACTACCGATTAGATGAATAATGTCCTGATTTTTCACTCCTGAATGATGGTGACCGTTGCTGAGAAAATTGTGGAATTTATAAATGTAAATGTAAATGCATTGCCTGAGTACAAAAAAATACTGTAGTTTAGACTATCAATGTTTAGTATACACCTCTTTTATTTAAAACTGATTGCTTTGTGGAGATTAGGATATATTGATAGGAAAGACCTCCATGAGAAGGGAATCAATTCTAAAATACAATAGTCAAAACTATAAAAATAATTTCTTTTGCTAATGCTTTTTTATCTACTTTCCATTAATGCCATTATGGTGGAAAGTGAAAACCCTGAATTTCTTGTACCTACCTGCATATTTTCCTTCTTAGCATGTCAATTCTCTAACTTTTGTTATATTTATTATTGCAGACATGGAATATAATCATACTCCCTTTGTTCCATAATATGGTATAAAACTACAGCTTTCCCAGTTTAGATTGGTTGATTGGTATATGGTTATTTAACAATGGGGATGTACTGCAAATTAGGCCTGTGACTGTTACCGGTGTGCTGGAATTTTGTCCCACAGGAGTTCTTTTAAATTCCAGTAAATCTACTGATCTGGACACATCACATTTATGCACACATGAATGCCCTCGACCTGGGCCGGAATCAAACCCACAACCTTGGGCATAGAGAGCCACATGATACTAAATGTGCCACCCAGGCCAACCCCAATTTAGGATTGCATGATACAAAGCTTACTTAGACAATTTAAGATGATAAAAAACTGTGTAACAGGAGAAAAAGATTACAATAAAGAAAGAACACAAATGTGAGGAAAACATTGTTAGTTAAAGGGGGCAGACATAGAGAACATAATACAAATATTAACAGAAATAATACATTTCTTTAAATTATGAAATGACGGTTTAGATATGAATCACTGTGAGTATATACGGTATATGGTTTCTCAGAATTAAAAGAGACCCCTTTATTGCCGCTCTTGCCATCTGCTGGATGAACCCCTTGTCTAGACCAAAATCTTTGCAGAACTTCGCATACAAGGAGGGGATAGTTCCTCTTGCATTTATCATGAGTCCAACAATTGTTATGTCTGTTAAATTATATTTTTCTTTAATACCTGCTGGTGGCAGCATAGACACAGGTCTTGTATGTTGTTCCACAATATGGTATAGGTATGTTAAATTTTAAAGAATTAGATGGTTAGGCTGAGAGGCTTACCACCTGTCCCTCTGCCCTCACTCGGAAACTAAGCATAACTAAATTAGTATAGTTAATGAAACCTCCACTTGGAGGCCCCTTTGCCCCACCACAGGGGGTTACAGGAAGTCAAGTCAAGATGGTTAGGCTATATGTAGGTCTGTGCTAATTGTGTTTTACAATTTGTTACTCATATTAATGCATTTTGTACATATTGATGCATTTTCTGACAATATATGGTACATTTATGTTGCAATATATGTTAAGCAGTTTCAGTAGTACATTTTATTACTACAAAAGCTGATACACAGGTCACTCCAATTTGAGGCAAGTGCTTATTGTGGTACTGCTATTGCTTCTCACGCCCTTCTTTAAAGTACAATTTTCCAATCGTACTTCTGACATTAATTCCCTTATATATCCTAATATTGGCTTTATCATCATCATATCATCATCATCATCATCATCTTGCATCAGGGATTAGGCTTCAGCCTGTTCCAGTCTCACATCTTTCCAGCATTTTCTAGGTCATCCTATTGATCTTTGTCCTATTGGTTTATAATTTGATATCTGTTTAGGGATCCTGTTAGATAACATGCATTTAATATGATGTAACCAGTTTTCTCTATAGTACATTACTTTATCCTGTACTGGTGCAATACCTAGTTCTTCTCTGATAGTTTCATTAATAATATGGTGTTCTTGTGTTCATTCCTTGAGTGGTCTTAGTTAACGCATTTCAGCTGCTTGGAGTTTGCTAAAGTTGTTGCTTGTTAGCGACCATGTTTCACTGCCATAAAGCAAGACAGGAAGTACTTAAAAATCTAATTCATCCAGCTGCTAAGTATTACTTGAGCCTGCAAGGAAGAGAGTTTGGCTTAAGGGAATCCCTTATAGGGCCCCGATTAGTTGACTGATACATTCAATTTCTTGTAAGATACTTAGGCATAGTTTAAACAATATACTTTGGATCAATCCTGTGATCCAATTAACATTTACCAGTCTCTATAGATTTTCTAAGATATTCCTTCTATTGGTGCTATCTAAAACTTCAAAGTAATCGACAATAATATCACCAGAAGCATTTCTTTAGGCTTTTGAAAATTCGTCTCTATGCTTCCTTAGGAAGTTTTCTTTTGCTGTTAGCATCGAGTATGCTTTTCTGAATCCAAATAATTCGTCCAGTTACATTTTTTCTAGAATCCTTATGTTTATAATTTTGGTTAGCATTTTTAACATGATTGGTTAGTGAGATTTTTTGAAGTGAAGATCATTTCTTTTTGAACATATGGCCTTGAGCTCATATGGGACAAACTAATAAAAAGCAATTATTGGTGGTAGAAACATTCAAGACACGATACCTGAAGAGATTATTGTGCCTATCACAGTACACTCCTTTAAGGTTGGTGCAAGCGATGGCTAAAGAATCTTTCCTCATTAATGATCTGCGATATGGACATAGACTCCCCTAAATACCAACAGGATTTGACACAGTGTGAGTTGGACAACTGGCGTGACTTCATCACTATGGATGCATTGATGATAGACAGTTGGTAGGAAGCAGGTTACAAACTATGACATGTGATCACAATATTTGCCAGCACATATGGCTTTCACTATAAGCTGTGCCGTAGTAGGAGCCATGGGAGGAACTGCATGTGCATGGAGAACTATGATAAATATCACACGAAGGGCGGTAGAAACAGAAGATTATTTCTGACTGGCTTCTGCTCAAAAGTAGAGTAGTAGATTTTACGACCTTTTCTTATTTATTATTACATATATCATAACAAATAAAAATTATTATCTTTATGATTGCTGAAAATCACTAAATGAGTGTATGTCATATTAACATATTTAACTAACTCCGTGATGCTAACATCCCCGGATGGATAAGGCCTACCACCCAACCGCTGCGTCATCTACCATAGGCAGATGACAGGATTGGGGGACATGTGGTTAGCATGCCGACACCCATGACCGTTAATGGTGGTTTCCATGACCAGTATCACTACCTATATATATGAACTAAATATCTTTTAGTGAGATTGACCATTAAAGGTAATCATACAAGAAATACTCCTCTGATGCCATGTATCAGAATTGGCTAGCTCCATTGGTAGAGCAATGACAGTGAATGCTGAAGTTCCTGGGTTTGAGCACTGTTTCAGTGGAAATTTTCTCCTAAATATTCTCATTTATGGACTGGTATCGTATGACCTTCTCCATGCTGTTAGTCATTTTGATTCATCTGACTTCAGGAGCAGTTTTACATCTCAAGGGCAAGAAAGTAAAACCTGAAACCTCTACCCATTCACCTGTCCCCATGACAACCATTGGCACATGTTATTGTAGAACTTCTTTTCTGTTCACTTTCTATCACAAGCAGGTGTAGGCTGAGATTCTTCCTGCGGAGAGGACCTTATAGCATTTCTTATACATCTTCTTATTTTATTATGTAGGCTAGCTTTCTTTATGCTTGTGACCACAGCATTTAGGAAATAATCCACTTTGAGAAGCTGATATGTAAATACTTCAGTCTGAACTGTGGAAAAAAAACGCTAATTTGTCAAAATTGGTACCAGTAAATAGGTGTCAGTAATGTTTCATAAAATCTGAAATATAAAATCACTAATATAAATTTACAAATCACAAATTCATCATTGTAGATTAACAATTAACATATGTCAAATTCAATGATTCCAAAACAATTCTCAATAAATACAAAGGTCTACATATTAAATGAAACAGAGCAACACACCACTGGTATAGAAGTTATGTTTCTGAATATTGTCATTTTCTGAGAAGTATAGAAGGCTTCATATTGAAGCAAAAATACATAAGGTACCAGTAATTATAAGGTTGAATAATCTATTACATCTGCATTTATCGAGTGATCATTTCCTCATACTAAACTAGTAATAACTATGTTTATTTGCTTATAGGCATAAATACACCTTTCAATTAGCATCAACCTAACTGCACAACATTGTACATTTCATACAATATTTATTTACAAACCTGTTTGTCAATACTGAGAGTGGTTTTTCTCAAGTTGTCAACAGTCATGGTTTCATGACTACATATCTGCAGGAAATGCTTGTTTTTATTAAGTTAGAAACTTATCATCCGATTAATCTTTAGATCATTGAAAGTTAGAATAGAAAGTTAGAATATGTATTACTCTATGGGTGTGAAACTTTGTCTATGACAGGGGTCTTCAAATGGCAGACTCTGGTTATATCTGGACTCCTGAACCTCCCCCCCCCCAACAGTTTATATAATGCCAAGAGTAGAAAGACGGATGAAAACATTATAATTACAATTTTAACATTTTAAAGAAATATTTAAGATAGTAATGTAAAACTTACATATCCCCTAAAACTATATTTTCTCCCCAGATGGCTATACTGTACTTTATAAATACAGTATTGTTAACATAAACTTTTTCAATGGTGAAGAATCTATTCAGCAGGTGCTATCTATTTTCTTATTACAATATCACAATAAACGAAATATAATATAGCCGATTTATTACATCTGCACTTATTGAGCGATAATTTGCTCATACAAAACTGTATTTCAGCCATTCTTTTAGTAACGGATGTGAAGTGTACATGAGGTAACAGCTAATTTAAAAAAAAATTAAATACATTTTTATAATGTTTCATACTACTTGCCTACTTACTTTGTGGTCCCCTTTTCAATCATGTGAATTTTCATTATTATCTCTCTGAAAAATTACAGTAAATAACTAATTATATTGTGTAATGGATGTGACAAAAATAACACCTGCCTACACACTTAGTTCTACATTGGTTTCTAAATCTGTTAAAATATTTGAATAAATATAATTTTAAAATACTACACTGGTACATAAAGGCTAACGTTACCTGCCCAAGTAGATGATTATCATAATTTTTTTTTCAATTTTTAGAAAATATATGTTTTGCAGTGTAACGGATGTGACATGATTTGTAATGGATGTGACAGGTATACATAAAAACCAAGTTCCTTCTTTATTTAACAAGAAATATTAGTTCCATCCAAAACATTCAAATACTACAGTATTACATAAGAAGTTACAAAGTGATCAGAGTACTCAATCTGATGCAATTTAAACTTTCCATGTTTCTTGTAACGGATATGACACATGTACTCTATTTTAAAATCCTAGAAAAAAATATACTTTTACTTACCATAGCTGGTTGAAAATTTGTGGAGATAATAACAATCGTGTGAGTTTTGTTCCTGATACACACAGACCACAACAGCTAATTCTGTTTTAAATCCTCAACTTTTCTGAACTTCTGACTTAACACTGTAAAATAGTATCATTTTGAACAAAATTATACCGAGGAAGGACCCATTCCTGTACATTAAGATATTTTACTTTGTAGTAGGCCTATGTGATTTTAACACTAGAATCAGCAGTTTTATTTTTTTGCTATGAGGTGTATGTTATAAAAGAATGGCTTATTTATAAAGTACGGTATAGCCATCTCTGGAGAAAATATTATTTTAGGGGCCACGTAAGTTGTATATTACTATCTGAAATATTTTAAAGATTGTTTGGAATATATTTTTATCTTCCTGTACATCCCCACTTTCGGGGCATTGGGGCCTCCAAGTGGAGGTTACTGCTACCGATGAGAATTTTGTTATGCTTATTTTCTGAAAGAAGCCAGAGGGACAGGTGGTAAGCCCATCGCCCCCTTAACCCCCCTCTGGAAACTAAGGTATTACTTGGACGTGAAATGGCCGAGAAATTTTGTCCAGAGGCTCGAATTTAGGGTTGGAGTTATTTTACGTGCCGTAAATCTACGACACGGCCCCCCGGAGGACTCTGTGCCCAGGATTTTTACGTCCTGAAAAATCCATTGACCCCGGCTGGGTTTGATCCCTTGACCTTCCGATCTAGAGGCGGGCAGGCTACCTTTACACCACCGAAGCCGACTCTTTTATACTTTATATTGTTTTTAAAATTGCGAGTCTCAATACTGTAATTATTTTACTTTTGGTACAAATTAGTGCAAACTTTCATCTGGCAAAGAAACAGGATTGTTTTGAAATCCCCACAAAATCTCTAACTTAAATTAGTGAAGTGACGAGTGCCGTTATATGCCCATAAGTGGTCTTCATATAAGCTGTCATTTAGGACCTTTAAATAGGTTTGTGGTTCAAAGTACATTAAATATTTCCACAAAGCACAATTCAAGCTATGAAATTATCAATGCAATAGAAAATTCACATTTAAAATAATTTATTTATTGCAACTAATGGTCATAGTACGATGTATGGAGTTCTGGTGGAATGATATATGGCAGGGGAAAAATGAGCACCCTGAGAAAACCTGCCCGACCCCATTTTGTCCACCACAAATTCCACATGGACCCATCGAGATTCGATTCCGGGTCCCAGTGGTGGAAGGCGAGCGGTCTAATCACTCAGCCATGGGGGCGGATGAAAATTAAAACTTTGACCCACATAGTTAGGATAATTGACCCTTAAACTAACACTCCAACATGGATTATCGAATGAGAGAAAAAGAGTTCTGTAAACGAAATTACTCTACTGGCATCACATTCATCAATATAACTTGTGAATTGTGACGGCAGGTCTTTTCAAGTCAAATGAATACAGCATCTTATTGTATATGGTTAGCTATCATTATATTTATAGGTTTTGAGGTTGTGTCTGTCTTTTGTGATATTCGTAAGCAAATTTGCCCAATCATGATGACTGCTTGTGTACGGATTTCATCACTATACGGATGACAAATTAGTTATACCAAGTCATTGCTTTGAATATTCTATGTCTGGGTCACTTCCCTCGGTAATGAGAGTAAACTGCGCGTGACGTCTCATGTATCTTTTGTTGCTTACCCAATGCCCATGGTCCATTGACCTAAACAAGTCTGTGATTGTATTAATTACTGTATTTCTCATGACCTAGGTTAAACACTGGATACTCAACAGCCATTCTCAGTAAGCATTAAATAATTTTACACGCACAATTTCAATGACAAAGCATTGCTTATGCTATCCGTGCGTAAGAAGTAAACTTCTGTGACCGCATTACGAACACAGGACTTTTTTTTATTTAGTCAATGTGTTGGTTTGTTTGTATATGGTTTGCAACTTAGGCCTGTGACCGTCGCCAATGTGCCGAAATTTTGTCCCGCCAGTAAATCTACTGACATGGGCCTGTCACATTTATGCATTTATGCCATCGGCCGGGGTCGAACCCGCAACCTTGAGCAGAGAAAGCCAGCGCGATACTAAATGCGCCACCTAGGCCGATACTGAGATCGAGAAAACCCTCAATTTTATTCACATAAAACATTTTGTTTCATAATTACACATACTGGAAGTGATAACATGAACAGTGGAGATTTTTAAGATGTAGGCCTATGAAGTGGCATATATTCAGGGAAAAAATGTTTCAGACGGTGGGACGGGTAGGTATTATCTGCTCTAGAAACGGCCCCAAAGTAAATAAAGCAAGTCTGTCTCACTCTAGCACATTACTCGTATCTACTTAACTGTGAAATAGACTTACTTGTTTACTTGAATGCCGATTCTATAACGGACAATACCTACCCATCCTACTGTCTAAAACATTTCCGCACCGACTGTAAGAAAAGATCTACCTACTCTGATAGGTGCTCAGTAGTCTGGACGAGTCTATTATCAAAATGTGATTTGAAGTTTTGACTTTCTTGAAGATTTAGGTACGAATAAGCCTTCACCTCTTCACCTTATTTCGTTAACAGACACGTCCAAGTTAATGAGCATCTATCTGAGCAGTGACAGATCGGGAAAAGTGGTTATAGCAGGGAAAAAAATTCGATATATTATTTACATTCACCAATCCTTCTTTAAATTAAACAGTCAGTTAAATTCTTAGGCATTACCTTGAACGGTAAGTTATTCTACAAATATTGCAATTTAAGGAGTCAAGTGTCTAAGGTGTTTTTAAAATGTGCTTATTTCACCTTAAACCTCCTGCGTGGTCTCGTGGTTAGCGTTGCTGGATTTTTCTGAGGTAGAGAGGTCTGGAACGGGGTGCACTCAGCCTCGTGATACAAACTGAGGAGCTACTTGATAGAGAAGTAGCGGGTCTGGCCGTGGGTGTCGGCATGCTGACCACATGTCCCCAATACTTCTATCTGCCTATGGTAGATGGCGCAGCGGTCGGGTGGTAGGCCTTGTCCCTTCAGGGATGTAGCGCCACGGAGTTTAGTGTAGTAATTTCGCCTTCGTGTTTTAAGGTACAGTGTTCATATTTGAGGTAACGGAAGCGGTATAAACAATGTTCTTTTATTACAGAACATAGATATTTGAATATTTTCAGGATCATAATATGATGCCCACTGAAGACCTTTGTTAAAAAAATATAATATTTTAAGAATAATTAATTTGTATATACAGTATTCCATACTCTTCTTAAGATTAACTTGAACTCGTAAGAGTATAGAAGCACCATTATTCCACAAGGTTATTTATTTCCTTGAGGTACATACCCCACGTGAGACTCGCCAATTCGAAAAACTGGTTCAAAAACTTAGAAATTAACTTGCTCAATAAACTGCCCCAAATGGCTAATAGAATAGATTTTAAGCTCTTTAAGATTCATTAATATCGTTGACTGCTTCACAACCCATTTTATACTATTCAAGAGTTCTTAGAGGCTCAAACCAATATACCATTCTAGACTGGGTGGCCTGATTTTTTACTATTTTACTATTATTGTATACAATCAGTGTAAATTTGACGATATCTATAGCATTATATTATTGCTAAGGACACTAACTTAATTTAAATTAAATTAAATTACAGAAACGAGTTGCACTTTGTTAAATTTTGAACTCGCATTTAGTTCGTTAGCTGAATTGAAAGAACTGTTTGAGACTTCCGTTTGGCTACTATCGTTAGCAGGAATAAGTAAGGAATACTTGCATCGCTGCGTGTGACATGAAATTTTTAATAATGGTTTCTACTAGCATCCGTTCTCACTAAAAACCTGAATTCCATCTTCCGTCTGTTACAATAGTGTTTGATAATAATTGTCATCTGTCAGGATACAACAAGTAGAGCGACATGACAGCTGTTCTGCAAAAAGTGTTTTATAAATGTTTAATGTTCTCTTTTGCTACTTTTCTCCTGAATTTTAGATTTCTCTCAACGTTTATACCAACCCAACTTGCACGTGCAGTATACACTTCTCATAAATTCTGTATGACGCTGCAAAATTTTACAGGCATGTCTCGCCTTTATTTTGCAGACATAAAATGTTTCGCTAAATACTAATTTTATGTTTGTATCTATATAAAAGGGGGTACGCCGTAGCGTAGTGGTCGAGGCGTTGCACTACGAACCGGAAGGTCGCGGCCCGCGGGTTCGAGTCCCGATGAGGTCGTTGGAGTTTTTCAATTGTCCTAATCCTTCTGGTGGCACTATGGCCCTGGGGTCGACTCAGCCTCCAACAGAAATGATTACCAGGAGCAATCCTGGGGTAAAGGCGGCCGGTGTGTAAGGCTGACAACCTTATCACCTTCACGTGCCGAATGTCCAAAATCTGGGAGCCTCAGTTTCCTGGAACCCTCTGAGCCTCCATGGCCGATATAGGGATCACTTTACCTTTTATGTATATAAAAGAGAGGGAGCTTACAGCTGGTTCTGAGATCTCTTTAGTTAGGTCGTTCTGCAGTTTTTTCTTTCCCTATAACTTGAAAGGAGAAGGAACAGGTTGGGCGTCAAGTAGGCGGTGGTTTTGTTCAAGGACCATCTATAAAAATGTAGGGTACTTTAGGATGCAATAAGTTTCGATCTTTCCCTTCCGAAGAATTGCACGCTGGTTTTATAACATAACTGTATTACAGCCTCACATACACTTATTACCATATCGCATTTATTTTTAAGCACAATGAAACTAATATTGTTGGGAGTAATGTGGCATGGTCAGGATTATTAATGAACCTCTTTGTGAATTGCAAAATATAATGAAAGTAATTACACCCACCACTTAATTATTTAAAATTACGTTTATTTATATCATAACATGATTTATTTTATTAAAAAAATGTACACTTCAACATCACGTACTTTACAAAGGTAAACCCATTGCTAGTAGTACGCTAATATCTATATTACAACATAAACTCTTTGGTTATTACAACTATTCCTCATCATTAAAACTAGGATAGGTAAAGAGTATGAGCAAGCATTTCACGGTGGTCTCTATTGAATGACATTGCCGTTTATATACCTTCAAATCTTAGTTAAAAAAAGCTATATTCATTCACATTTTGTCAGGTTGGGTGGATGGGCGGTATATGTTTACACCTGCACTGAAAGTCAGTTGCCAAGTTATAATCAGCGTTGACTTACTCATCCTGTCGTTTTATAAGCTGAGAACTTGTTTTCCAGCGTAAACGAACACCACCATCAAACTGACTAAAAATCAATGAATTTAAAGTAAGAAATCGATATATAAAAACTACAATGTCATCTGAGATTGACTATACAACAGACAAAAAATTGTGTGGTAGGAAAATCAAGAGTAGTTCGTCTTGTTGCTGAAATTGTTTGGATTGATTTGACTTTAAGTATCTGGCACTTTCGTACAAATATATGTAAAGTCGATAAGTTGAACTTTAAGAAAGATATAATATTATAGAAATTCCCTAGAGCAATTAAATATTCAGTTTGAGCCGTTTTTATCGTACCGTAAATAGATCACTTGCTCTTTCACCTTCGTACAATGTTCCCAACCGATACCAGAAATCCCAAAAGGGTTTGTAAAGAACATGCCTACGTCAATTCATTTTTAAACTGTTACTTTACCAGCAAGTGTTCCCAGTCGGCTCAATATATTATGAACGAATTGTTATTCTTTACTATTCGTTCTATAATTTAATGATTATAAATGAATATTGTAGATATTATTGGATCAATCAACTTTACACATGTTATTCTTAGCAACTGGATCTTGCCATGCCGCGAGCTTAGCGTGGTAGTGAAGTAGTTCTTCTTGTGTAGTCATTTTTGTCGTTTGTCATAGTTTGGTCACTGTTCAAGTTTCGTCGTTGGGTCATTCATTTTTTTTATCTTCTTTGGTAAATATTCTTTGGTCATTCTTCATTATTCGTTCTCTGTTGGTTATCATCATCATCATCATCATCATCATCGATCATTTTCCACAAGTCAACTCCATCGTATTTAATCGTTAGGTCATAGAAGGCCACTATTAGCAAAGCGGCCTATCTGCTATGTCGTGAGTCGAAATTTTCTAAAAATCAGTTATCCTACGTCTCTTTTAGTGCAGTGATTCTTAAAAAGAAATTCAAATAGGTAAGTCTATGTGAAGTCGCATATAGTTATTAGTATTATGTTATGTGATATTATCGTCCTATTTAGCAAGCCCGCATTGTTATCATAACGTATTTACAGTTCTTTAAATAATTAACCCTGTAATTGGCAGATAAAATTAAAATTTATGCCTGCTGGTTTGGCAATGTTGCTCTCAGGCACCATGTATTCCGTAAATCTAATGTTTATTACCCAAAAAATATATCTTACATTCGGAAATGTTGCTTCTAAACAACAGCTACAATACCCCAGCTAATATCTAATGACTGTCTAAATCATATTAAATGGCCGTAGTGAATGTTTTTGTGATCTGCATGCAAAAGAGGTGTGCCCTTCTCCGAAAAATTTTGCCTGAGAGGAACTCTGCCAAATAAAGGGTTAAGATCTAATTCCAATTAACAAAAACCTCTAAATACAAACAAACCGCATTCTTCTATAGGCCTACCCGTATCTAAACAATAACTTAAATATAATATAAATAATGTTATAGTAATTTTTGTTAAATTCATAAATAAAAATAAATAATAAACACATCGCGCTAGAGGGATGATTTTCAAAGGTATTGTCTTTATGAAAACCTATCTCACAAATCATGAAAATCATAGCCGTTTTAAGCGAAGATTCAAGTGCATTATTGTACTCTGTGCTCGTTGAGCTTGTCAAGGCACTGTTGTCTTCTGTGCTGTTAAATTATATCTGCAGTATGTATACCTAAAGTCATAACGTATTTAGTCACTCATATGTCAGTCTATTTTCTGGTTGAGTTTCACTTGGAGTTATTCAAGCGATGGGCTGATTTTCTCGAAAACTCACGTTTACTTCCAGTTTTTGTAATCTTCGTTTTGGTAGGTGTCACTTGCAATCCTGGAAAGAAATCAAACAAAATCTTGATAAATTTTATTTTTCGTATTGATAAATTTCATTTTTCCGTTAGGGGGAAATGTGTGTTATTATAAAGAGAATTGTCCACCTAACCACAAATTAAACTGGACCAAAAGTTCAATGAAAGTAACGTTTACTTAGCCCTTTTTTAGTCTACAATAGTGTAATATTAATTGAATTCATACATATATAGCACTCCTGCAGAAGGTTTGGTTCAGTTTAATTTGTGGTTAGGTGGACAATTCTCTTTATAATAACAAACAAAATCTTTAAGTTTAGGTTAATTTCAGTATTTTATATAAGATTGCTTTATTTATTAAGGTGTGAAATGCAGCCTTTCCGTACAGATATTCCGTATGAGTTACAATAATTTGGATAATATTTATAATACATCATTAAAAGAAAACTGAAGGTATCGGAAATTATATTTTGTAGATATTTATTTTACAGGATGTTCACCTCTTGTAATAAATTATTTATTCGTTTTTAGTGACATGAATATTTTTCAAGATAGAAAAAGTCAGCAAAATTTTTGGGGTGTAATAATTAGGCATAACCCCAAAAAGGAAAAAATACTCCAAGATTAAATGATTAATTAAAATACGTATGTGAAATTTTGTCCGACAAATTACTATAAATCAAAATTGATACTTTTTTTGACAGTTAGAAACTTTGACTCTACACATAAGCTTGCTCTGAAAACCGGCTCTCAAGTGTCAGAGTAACTTACTATATTTATACTGTTGTATGGCGGTTACCACAAAACTTTCTTCCGAGCATGGCAATCTTAAGTGTGAGAACAAGGTTTCACTAAACCAGAAGGTCCAAATACCAGTGAATGAACTATACAGAGTGGAAGTAGTAAGTTATAACTAGATTTCAGATATTTATGAACTTAAAACGATAGAAATATGCAAGACGGCATGACCTTAAAAAAGTAACTTAATTTGGCCAAAGAGATAACATATTACAAATTAAACACTTACATAATATTATGTTATTAATCATGCAAAAGTCTACGTTATTTGAAAGTTAAATTGTGCTATTTTAACTTTAAAGTTAAGATTTGTTTTCTCTTGTAAACTGCAGCATTGCATTATAGGCCTATTATTACCAGGTGCATCTTCGAATTACGGTACTTCTCCAAGAAGAATCATCTCCGCTTGTCAGTCAAAATAGTCTTGTATCGTGATGACCTCCTTTCGACGTTATGGTGTCATATTTGAATATCTGAACAGAGTCAGTTTGCTACATTCTGATTGTGGGCCTTCTTTGAAATAACATTCAGGAAAAAAATGTGACATATCATAAACTACCAAACCTTAGTTATAACTGTGCAGATTTTAACAGCTTGTTCCTTCGATAAAAATAGACAAAAAATAAAGTACATATTAAAAGAGTCCAGATTTGTTTCTATCTTTTGACTGTATCCACATTTTCATTCTAGTATCATATTGACCAAGTCTAACCAAGTTACCTAGCAGCTGGGAGGTGTTACGCATTCATCTGGTCAGAATTTATTTACGCACAGGTGTGGATTGTCCCAAGATTAGCCTAATTTCCCCAGGAAGAAAATTTTTCCCTAACTTCTATCATGATTTACTTGAAAAATGTTAACCGCACGTTTCTAATTTATTTCCCAAATGGCAGAGCCATAAATAGGAATAAATTTTCCTTTTGCAGTTTTCCCCGAAGTAGGCAATTTTCGTACAAACTGAATGCAGAGATTCGTTCATCGGCCACATTGTCTATGAAATATGGCAAAGTCAAGAGAAGTATATTCGTCTCATAGAGGATTTTTTTTAATACTAGTGACAGACAGGTCATTGGCACCGAAAGAAGGATTTGGCTTTGCGCTGTTGCCATTCTACGGATACTAGGCCTATCAATCTAATTAGCTTTTTAACCATGGACCTAATCACAAAACGCAGAATTTATTTTATATTTCTTTTAATGCTATCTACTGCTCCCCTTTAATCTGCATAGTTATACTACCATGGACAAATATTATAAGGACAAACAGTGCATATCTGATAGTCCGATGTGATGAGCAAGCAGCGGAACCTGAAGGATCCTTACACTTTTATTGCCGCGCTTACATGAGCTCGCCATTCAACCCTATTCTGTGCTAGGCCATTCAACCATCCCTCGAAAATTCTACTTCCCTTAAATCTATTCTAATATGGCCCTGTCACGTGCTCTAGGGCTTCCAAGTGGTCTCTTCCCTTCAGGACTCCCGGTCAGTATTTTGCAGATGTGTCCTTTCTCCCCTTTGCGTGCAACATGTCCAGCCCATTTCATCCTCCGTTATTTAAATACCCTTACTATATTCGGTGAAGATTATGAAGCTTGTCATTATGCAGTTTTCACCAGTTCCCGTTTCTATCTGTCTTAGGTCCAAATATTTTCCTAAACAGCATGTTTTCGAACATAAAATTATTTCACTTGTTCTCCGAATTCACAAGTCACCAGCCGATATTTCAACAAGCAAGTCGCATAACATATTACAACATACTCTATAAGTTCCAGACCTTGGTGGTTAGAGAATATAGAACATTTTAAGATACAGAAATATCTTGCTGAAAATTTGAAGAGGGTGAATGTGATGGGTAGACGGAAAACTTTGCTGTTGTCTTCATAAATCAGGGGAGGGAGTAAGTAAAGTGATATATTTGAAAGGGGGGTAGTTTAATCTTAATTTTAGATCATGGCTTCTTAAACCTTATTAAAAAATACGAGGGTTGGAAGTTTAATAGTGGCAACACGTCTATAAAATCAATGTGAACTGCAGGAAGTTCAAATAGCTTTTGTTGGATGTTGGTTGGATATCCAGCATACTTCAGAGCAAATAGGAGCCTTCTATCACTACGAATGCCTTCACAGTAACCTGAAGAAATTGAGCTGGCTCTATCAGCTGGTCTAAAATGAAATTTGGATCTGACAGAAAGGCAATGGTTAAAAATAATTAATCCCTTAAACTTATTCTTGATTCACAATAATTCCATACCGGAAGATGGGTCAAAGCCTGTCACTTATTCTTCACTTCCTTCCGGCGGAGTTTCATTCTTGTCTTAACACTCAATCATTCATCATATTCGAATAATCATTTAACCAACCTTGAAACAGTCCATTATGTTATTGCACATTATTGTAAATCAATAATAATTTTAAGGCATTCAATTCTTTTTAATTATTGGCTCTCTGTCAGATCCAAAATCCATTTCAGATCGGTTGATAAAGCCAGCTCAATTTCTTGTGGTTACTGTGAAGGCATTCGTAGTAATAGAAGGTTCCTATTTGCTGTCAAGTATGCTGGATATCCAACCAATATCCAAGCGATTTGAGCTTCCTGTAATTCACCTTGACTTTATAGATGTGTTGCCAACTTCCAACCCTAGTAAAAATAAAATCAGGTAAACTGATGTAACAAAGTGCCAGTATGTTTTTGTTTAAACAGTTATGACTGCAATTATGATATGCAGAATATGTTTTTTTTTTAAAATTGATTTCCAAGTTAAGCTCCAGATTTATTAATTAAGCAGGGCTTACGGAAGAACAAAGGTCTAGTTTTTTTTCAATGAGATTAAAATCTTCCAGCATCACCTGAACTGTTCAGATATGTGATATCATGACAATCGCACACTCACATAAAAATGTCAAAAAAAAAATTCTAATTGGCCGGTTTCGGGTTTTGAACCATGGACTCCAGAATGTGAGGCCAAAGCGTTACCATCTCGGCCACCGGGGTCAATTTAACGGTCTAGTTGGATAAGCGCTTGTAAATCGATAGTGTTTTTTGTCATAGCTACCTGTATTTTAATTTCCAAGGCCTTATAAGATAACAGTAAAACAATAGGCAGTGTTGTCAAGATAATTGATTTTCATTTTTTTTATAAATTCTTTCGAATACGTATATTACCATAAAATAGGCACTAAATTGAGCATTACTCCGAAACAGGTCAACCGATTTTATCTATTATAAATAGACGTCTTCCCATGGACATTATAAATGCGTATACGAAGTTTCATAAATATACGATAAAGCGTATTTGAGTTATTGCGCCTTTAAAGTAGACATTAAATTGGGGTTTACTCCGGTACCGGTCAACAGATTAGGTTCAAATTCAATAGGGCACTTCTCATGAACGTCATAAATGAGTATACCAAGTTTCATGGAAATCCGATACAGCGTATTTGAGTTATGGCGCCTTTCTATTAGACACTTAGGCACTAAATTGGGCATTACACCGGTACCGGTGAACCGATTTGGTTCAATATCAATAGAGTTCTTCCCATGGACATTATAAACGTGTATACCAAGTTTCATTAAAATTCGACAAAGCGTATTTGAGTTATCGCGCGTACAGACACACGGACGGACGGACGGACGGACAGACAGACGGACAGACATTTTTCGTCCCCACACACAATCTCATAAAGTACCATACTGGCACTTAATAATAAACCTTCCGATAGAATCAGGAAAAGTTCTTCGGAGGATTGTGTAAGAATCGTAAGAATCACCTGTCAGAATTTGTAGGCCTATGTTCCGAATGCATTCATGAATATTCCAATTATATTTGAACTCTCTTAATAGAAAAATTGAAATATCATGACACAGTTGTTGCACTGCTACTGTATCTAAACACGTAGCGAGAAACAAGTCTTTCAGATGACGTACACATGGTAAGTCTATTATATACTGACCTCCAATCTACATTCCATCATGAGAGAGAATTCCAATACGCTCCATATGTACATTTACATGTTCTTTTCTTACAAATAAATATTAAATTTTACTTACTTTTGTTTTATTGAAATTAAACATAAAATTTACTACGGTTATTATTTTTTAGATAAGTTAATTACAGTTTTAAATTTGATATCAATATTTACTCTGCCCATCTTTATAATTGGTTGTTCGTTTATTTCTTTAATTGCTTTTGTTTCTGAAATAGGTCACGTTGCAATTAGATGGAGTTTTCATAAGTAACAAATCAGTGAATACTGTAATTAAAAATGATAAAAATCTATATAAACATAGTGGCAATTATATGTAAAATGGTCTTGAATATCACATGAGAAGGAATCAATTTAACTTATTAACTGAAACAAAAAAAAAAATTACAACCGCTGGAGTTAAGCACTGTTCAAGTTTCGGCCCAAGACTATTCAATTAATTTATCAGCAACCTTCCTGAATTAACTGGCTTAAACAACAAACAATTTAACTCTAAAATTAGAAATGTTATATAATTACTTTATTTTCTCAATTCTGTCATTACAAACTTTAAAATATAAATATAATTGCTATGTCTTAACTTAAAATCTGTTTAACAAAAAGTATATATTATTGTATTTATTCGTATATTTCCATTGTTGTAAATATAACATGTTCTGTCCTTACTGTAAATAATACTAACTCATACTTTTCTATGATTTCTAAGTCAATGTTTTGAATTAGTGTAAAATAATTATTTTAGTCTAAGTTACTTTACTTTATTGAACTGAACTGCTCCTGTCATTTGTAGGAATAAATTGAAATTTATAGCAAAAAATAAAGAGGAACTGTTTATCTGTCTGCTTGTGTGCCATGTACATCGAAAACTAGGACATGCAAAGGGCTACAATTTTTAACATACTAAGAACTGCGAACTCGAATTGTTTGTTAGACGCAGCCTATTTGACCTTGGCTTATACCACAAACTTATTACTATCTAACAGCCGGTAGGAAAGATTATTACTCCTAGAAATTTTCAAATCCTACACTTCAATGAATATCCTGGATGTTTCGATGTCCCTTAATTATAAAACAGAACTATCTTGAATATTACCTTTTAAATGCACACTTATATAGAAGAAAGGTACCGAAGCAACTTTTCAACTATTATTTTAATTTCCCTTAATTTTAATTAATGACTTTGTTAAACAATTCTTCAAATTACGTAAGGAAACCTGCAACAAACGAAATAAATTAAGTTCGTTAAAAATGTACATGGTAAAGGGTAAACCCAAAAGAGTAAATTGGCCCTTTCTTGTTTACTAAGTAGCCGGTAAATAACTCCTTAACCACTTTTTTACAAAGCGAAAAATAATAATTAATTCGAGATATTGCCCCTTGTAGTTTTTTATAATAACGTAGACCGTTAAAACGTATTGAGGATAAAATGTTTGGGTTTGAATCGTATTGAAGAATATTCTTGTATTTTCAAAACTTTACTACTTTCACACTTTAATCCCTAAGAATTAATGGTTTTTGAATACCCTGTTTGTCCACTATTGTGATCTTCAGTTTATGGAATACATTAGAACATTACTTCCATTTATGTTTTTAGAACTGTTCAGTTTTCTGAAATATCCTCTCTATTCCTATCAAAAGTACAAATAATAACACATTTTCCTACTGGCTGCTCATAGAGGTCCGGTTAAAGATTAACCTATTAAACAGTTAAGTAGTTTTATTTTTTATCTTAATAGATCTTTATACAACATTTTACATTACTTTTTAAACATCTGTGACTTTTGATTTGGTTTTATTGATTTTATGGATATTTAACGACGAGGGATACTGCTACGTCTTAGGCCTCTGTCCATGACTTTTGTTCCGCATGAGTTTTTTATGTGCCTATAAATCTATGGACATGGGTCTGGCCACATATATGCACACATAATTTCCATCAATATGGCGGGATCGAACCCGCTATCTTAGGCACAGAAAGCCATCACCATGCCCAATGCGCCACCCATTGCCCGTTGAGCAGATTATTTTTTTCTCTCCTTCGATTCGCCAAGCCTTTTTATTGTCTGACATGTAACTATGTAAATTGTTTAGAAACCTATAAACATCTTCCTCATAGGCCTATCCTTTTCTTACTCTCTCTTTTTTTTTTTTTTTTTTTTTTTTTTTTTTTTTTTTTTTTTTTTTTTTTTTTTTTTTTTTGTTAAATTCCACACCCATCCCTTTGTAACGTGGTTTCGAGCTAATAAACACAAATTCTTACATTCTCAACACAATGTCATGGTTAAACACAAAAACATTTATGTGATTCTTTATATTCTCTTCTTTTTTGCATCGTTTGACCGCGTTCCATTATATTCCCAAGAAGAAATATTATTGTGGTTATGTTCGTCTTTTCTTTTTGTGTGCCAAAAGGAAACAGTCAACCTCCGTATTTGTTCAATATGAGTGTAACGGTTAATGATTGCTTTAAAGAATTTTGTTTTTTATTATGTGATGTTAAGATGCTAATAACAAGTTTCTACAGCCAACCACAAGAGCGCCTCTATCATGAGATTCATATTATGTTGTTGTCCTGAACAATGGGTTGTAATCTGGAGTTATTTTGAGGTAATGGTAATATTAAGACTTCTGTCTCTATGAAAGGACAGTGTGGCATTTTATTGACCCCTGAGCAAATCGTCACAGACTATTTCGTGCATCAGAAATTCATTTTATGTGAAACTTGAAGCTGTATTTATAAATAATCTTGTACAGTACACTGTACAGTAGTAGAAGAGAAGAGAGTGCTGAGCCAGGAAAATGTCAACTTTCGTACCTGGACTTCACAAATGCACAATTTTGTGCATTCATATTTTTCCCAGTATTTTATTATAAGGTTGAAAAGTCATTTTTCCAATTCAAATCTCTATATAAAGAGGCTTTGCCCTGACTGACTGAATGAATGACTGACTGACTGACTTAATGACAGAGAATCAACGCAGAGCCTAAACTATAATAGTTAGGGACTTGGAATTTTGACAGTAACTTCGTTTTATAATGTAAGTGCTCAATAAAAAAGGATTTTTGCGACATTTTTATTTTAAATGCCAAAAATTAAATGTTTGAGAATACTTAATCCTTTTTTACACAGAATTATCAAATCCAAATCACAGTTCACATGACAACATATTGTTGCCTGTGGTCTCAGATGGGTTTGGAAATAAATGAAATGGGAGTTTAACAAATTTTTTATAGAGAAGCTATCAATATAATTCATGTTATAAATAAATATTAAAGAGTGAAATCCACGAAAATAATACAGTCACATAACTTTCTCTACCCTGGACATAGAGAAAACAATACGATGTATGGTAATATGTATATTATTATATCGCAGGTTTTTGGAGAGGGAAGCATGAAAGTGATATTGCACGGTTTTATGGTATCATGAGAGTGAGAAATAAATTATTCCGCAAAGACAATACAATTTTATGTTACCGGAATTTCTGTTTCTTCTGTGTACAAGCGATGGGATGCAAAATTCTACAACCTCTGTGAGCCATAAAAAGCTATACCAAGCGTTTTCTGAGGGAATAATTTGAGTGTGATGAGTCGTTCTTCCTATTTCAAATTCTAAATACCAATATAGTGACCTATAATTTAAAAATCGAAAGTCCTTCATAAGATAGTTTCCAATTACATAATAAAAAACCCGGGCGACACCGGGCCTTTTAAGCTAGTCTCCTTATAGATAACAGTCAATATTTTTGTCTAGGCTGTCCGGGTAGCGCCGCGTCGAGTGATGAGATGCCAACGTTTCTACAGCCATGTTGCTGTCTTCTTCAGGGCCAAAAAGTCACTGACTAAGCCGGGCATCGGGGTCTTATATATCCGTGTGGTGTTGCGGAGCAGTAGCGGGCGTCCGGCCAATCACAGAAGAGGCATCTGTTGGAGCTCTGGGATTGGTCGGTCGACAGCAGCGGTTGGTCGGAGCTCCATTATCCCTATCTGCTGCATCATGGTGGTGTCGAAGAAGGGGTTGCCAGGTTTTCGGCAAGTCCAGGCCTTTATCCCCGTTGATGTTCTGGGGTCTTCTCGCTATTTCAATCGCTTCTTTCACCCTTCTCGGCCACCATCTTTCTTCTCTACTTATGAGGCGGGTGCCATCAAAAACGATAGCGTGTCCAGTCTTTGCTGAGTGGAGGGCTATGGCCGACTTATCAAAGTTGTTATTCTTGTAGTGGCGTATGTGCTCTTGTAGGCGTTCTGCTACTGTGCGGCCAGTCTCACCAATGTAAGTCCGTCCGCAGCTGCAGGGGACCTCATATATTCCCGCCAACATGGCTGTAGAAACGTTGGCATCTCATCACTCGACGCGGCGCTACCCGGACAGCCTAGACAATGATGACTCCGGCCGCGGAAGCCTACAGACTTAGTCAATATTTTGTCTCTTGAAATTTTGGAAAAATTGCTCATAGTTTATTGAAACGAGAAAGCTTTTCCAGGTGTCTATACATTGTGTGGACAGAGATATGAAGTTAAATCATCGGTCGCGTTTAGAAAATAAGCAACACCTTTTCTTATTCAATACAAACGGCATAAAAACAAATAACAAACAAGGCACCTCATCCCTTCGCGTCGTGGCGTTCCCATTTATTCCAAGTAATACCTTCATGGGTTCATTTGTTGTAGAAGTGGAAAGTTACTCACCGTTCATAATCTCAAAACAAAGTTCGCATAAGAGGGAGAACAGTTTTATTGCCGTACAGGTAACTGATGCAGTCAGAATGATGAAAGTCATTGATGCATCGCAGAAGCAGACAAGACAAAAGCCATCTTAAATAAATAACCGAAGAGAGCGCGGAAATGCATGTTGCAGTCTTGCTCGGTGCTTATCTACAAAGGCAAGAGAAAGAGAGAGATTCTGTCAAGAATGACACTCGGGTACCTGACCGTGAAAACCTGAATTCCGTAGCATGAGCCTGAATGAATACACTCGAGTGCACTGAATATTTCCGATGTAGTACGCAGTAGTTTATGTTGGTAAGGGAATTCTAAACTGGCTCCACCATGTTCACTCTCCACTCCAGTTCCACCTCTTTTTTCTACGATGGTGGATACGGCTCTTAACCTTGTTCCATAAGGGAAATAACTTTCGGTTTGTTGCCCATGTCTTTTGATTATGTATAATATAGAACACATTTAAAAGGCAATTTCATCCAACCTTCCACATAGTGTGTCTTATACCCACAATCCTTCGCTGCTGTATGTGAAACAGACCTAATGTTTGAGTGCCAGACTTTTGACATAAAACCAATATGATTGGATTCATCCAGTGGCTCATCTAGACATTCATTGTGAGTACGGCTTCCAGCCCGTTTCACCGTAAACCTAGGTCTGAGAGTTGTTACTACTTTAATGCATGTGGTCGGACATGAACTTAAACCAATAAGAGTTTGACTAACCCAAGGCTGATGTGGAACACAAAAGATTCAGTGCCAAGCTTAAGGGTGGCGTGCACCATCCAGGAGTAAATCTTACTAAAGTAGTAAATTTAAGACGGAGACCTGGAGTATACAAGAACCAGTACATCTGTCTCACTCTTAAGTCATACTAATGTATGTGCTAGAGTGAGACAGACAAACCGGTTTTTGTTACGTAAGGTTCCCTTCCTAAATTTACTACTTTAGTGCTACTCTTTTAGTAACTTACTCTTTTAGTTGGTGTTGGAGAGCTCAATTGATAGTTACTTCTTTAGTTGTTACTAAAGTAGTAAGCGATTTTTACTAAAGAAGTAGTCGAATTCTGCGCAGAACAGAGCAGAAACGTTAGTGCAGCGCAGCAGAACACGTGCATTTCAATTGCCAGTATTATTCAAGTGCCAGATAATGAAAAGGAAAGGTTCGCTGAAACAATGAATATGAATTTGGGTTGTTCCAAATATTACTAATGACAATCTTCATGTTTTAAAATAGGTCTAATAGTAATGTTTTATTCATTACTAATTTTAATTCCTTCAATTGAGTATTTTCAGTTTAGTAGCCTACGTATGGGTACTGTGATTACAATTTTTGTGCAAACTATTTCTGTATTATAATGCAAACAATTGGAATTTCCAGTTGATTTTCATAATTGATTCACTGTCAATATTATAATTATTTCTCTCATAATAATAATAAAGTTCTAAAATATATTAAAATATTTATACTTCCTAAAGTTACATATTCTTCCCCAAAAACGATAAATCAATTATTCTATAGTTGTTTATCATAAATCTCACTATAATGAATTATTAATACTTATTGACTGTTTAACAATATTAATAAGAAGTATTACACAAAATCATGAAAAAGGGGGGATAAAAAGGATAACAAAACTAATAAGGGGCATTATGTTTCTGTCCTTTTTCAAATGCACAGAACATTTACTTAAAAAATATTACCTTATAAAAATAATAATATTACAACTGAGAAATGTAATATTTAAACAAAAAATGGCGGTACAATATTTCGGAAGCTATGAACTCCAATAATAATTATGTAAATGGTTGTGTGTTTAAAAATAATTTCAGTGACTACTTCTCTAGATTCTGTGCAGCTTCAACCTCCGGGCCCCTCCTTAAAATTTTCTTTCGGCACTCATATTGGCATTTTTTCTATATAGTTTATAATGCTTCTCACTTTCCTGTCCACAGGGTTAATTAAAATAGTTAGCAGCATACTATAGACCTGCAGCATCTCCATGATCTTTTTAGTCAAGTACATAAATCAAACTTCAATAAACAGATTATTTTAGCTGGAGATTTTAATATTGATTTCAGTATTAAAAGCAATGAAATAGATGACCTTCATAACTTGTTTGAAAGCTTTGGTGTCAGACCAGTAATTCATGACGTAACCCGTCCAGGAATAAATGATTCAAATGGAACCACAATTGATAATGTTATTACGAATATTAGTAATCAGACATGCTCTGCAAGAGTAATTCCTACTATTCTGTCTGACCATGACGCAATATTTTTCACTGTAAACGCCAATGGTGAGTTATCTTCATCAAATAATCCTATTTATAATTATAAAAGAAACTTTAATGAATGTAGCATTAGGTATTTTACACTTTTATTGAGTAAAATAAATTGGCTAGCTCTATATAGCTTAAATAAATTAAATGATAAAGTGAACTTCTTTTTAGGTATATTTTCTGAACTTCTTAATGAGGCATTTCCTCTTGTACGTAGTCGTACAGGAAGTCTAAAGAAACATAGAAATATGTGGTATAATAATGATCTTCGCAAGCTAAAAGAAAATTGTACTTTTTACTATCAATTATATCTTCGTAATGGCATGATCGAATGTAAGGACAAATACATAGAATTACAGAAAGTATATAGGAAGGCTCTGAAAACGGCTAAAGTTAACTATTATTCTAGTAAAATTAATTATTCTGGAAATAAATCTAAGACTACATGGTCAATTATATCTGACCTTTTAAAGAACAAGGAAAATAAGACAAATAATACTGACCTAGATGCTGATAAAATGAATAATTTTTTTATTCATGAAGTTGATAACGTCATTAATAACATACAGAGTAATATTGATCCAATGATTTTTATGAACAACTTAATAAAGCCTAAAACTACTTTTGGTTTTAAGTATTTCAGTGTTGAAGATCTTTTTTCTGTTATTATTAATTTGAGAAATAGTTCCTGTCTTGATGTATATGGTCTTAACTCTAAAATATTAAAATATGCTGGCGCATTTATATGTGAACCTCTAGCTCACATCTTTAATTATTGTATTGATTATGGTATTTTTCCATCTACTTTTAAACTTGTAAAAGTTATACCAGTATATAAGAAGGGCGATAAGTCTGAATATTGTAATTATCGACCAATTAGTATAGTGCCTATTTTATCGAAGGTATTCGAAATACTACTAAATAAACAAATCTTAACCTACTTTGAGGGCAATTCACTTTTTACTTCTAGTCAATATGGTTTTAGAAAGGGACACAGTACTGTTGAAGTTGTTTTAGATTTTACTAAGAGGTGTGTACAAGGCCTTGAAAATTGTGACCTGGTCATTAGCCGTTTTTTTGACTTGACAAAAGCGTTCGACACTATATCACATGATTTACTCATGCAGAAGCTTGCTTTTTATGGTTTTAGTAACTCAAGTATCAACTTATTGTATTCATACTTAAGTGATAGACATCAATCTGTTTATTTGAATAATACTAATTCTACATACAAATTAGTTAAGTACGGTGTTCCACAGGGCTCTGTTCTGGGGCCTGTGCTGTTTATAATATACATCAATGATCTGCCTTCTAGTATACAGGATCCATGTCTCCGATCATACTTATTTGCTGATGATTTAGCACTCAATATATCATGTTCCAAAAAATATAATCCTGAAGATATTCTTGAAAATGTGGCTATTAAAATAGTTGAATGGTGCAATTCCAACTTTTTAAGTCTCAATAAAGATAAAACAATTGATATGAAATTCAGTCTTAATCGAAAATATACTGAAAAAGCATCTACGTTAAAATTTCTTGGCTTTTACCTTCAATCAAACTTAGAATGGAAATCACACATTGATTATACTGCTAATAAAATAAGTAAAGGTTTATTTATGTTAAGAGTACTCTGTTCTAGCATAGATCAAAACTCTCTGTTGTTGGTCTACTATGCTCATATCCATAGCCACTTAAGTTATGGCGTCTTGTTATGGGGATGTCATTCCTATGCCAAGAAAATCTTTATCTTACAAAAGAGGGCTGTTCGAATAATTTGTGGGGTTGCCCCTAGATACACTTGTAGATCACTTTTTGTCAAACTTGGTGTCCTCACTTTGCCATCATTATTTGTTCTGAGATGTCTTCTTTTTGTTAAAAATAACATTAATAATTACACAAAATGTTCTGCAGTTCATGATCACTTAACACGCAATAGATCAAATGTATATATCAATAAATGCAAGTACTGTGTGACTCAAAATAGTTATGAAAGCTTATCTTTAAATCTCTACAATAGTTTGTCCAATAGTGTCAGAAATCTATCTTATTCAAGCTTTAAAAGCACTATTGTATCTACTTTGAAGGCCAATCCTTTATATAGTATTCAAGATTTTTATATTTTAAGGCTGTGATGACTCATTGTGAATGATATTGCTTGAATTGACGATTGCCATACGTTGTATTAATGTCTGTGCAATAAAGTTATTATTATTATTATTATTATTCCCAAACATGAAAGTCTCGTCTCACTCCTCCATTCGAGACTTGGGGAGTCTTTAAGGAATGGTTTTACAATGTGTCCCCTTCTCAATGTACGCTAATCCCAGAGTCAGTCAAATTTTCTTCCGATGTGGCCTGTTTGGACATTTTTACACCTGGGTTAGAAAAAAGGACATATTATTCATTAACACTGCGGGTGCAACTATTGAACTTTTAGCTCTTATAATTATTATTATAATCTGGCATTCGCAATGTTGTGCTTTAAGTTAAGCTATAGAAGTGTAATGTAATAAAATTAATTTACAATAATTACATTAAATCGTTTAACAATGAGAATCACCTATTGTTCAGTAATTCTATGGTTAAGTAGCAGGGGGAAGTGTTTTCTGGGTAGCTCCAAGAACGGAGGCTTTCATGTATTGGAATGTACTATACCTCGCCGATATCTGTATCCATATGATTAGCTTGAAATACATCGTCGTTTTCTGACCCAAAGTTAGGGAGAACTGCAACATCTAAAGGCCGATCCAGCTAGGATGATATTTAAGAGCACATGTGCTCCTTGTACCGTGCAATGCAAACGTCCCTTCCACTCACTCTTCCCCTCACCTTTGGTGGACGTCTTCCTAATTGGATCGCTCTCCGCAATGATATTTCCACATTTGACTGGCTGAAATCACATGGATGTAGTGAGAATCTGACATCGTTTCTTCCAAACGCCAAAATTTCATGTAAGGATTTGTGAGCTTAATTATTTACGTTATTAAATGCCCTACTAGGTATGGTTCGCTTAATATTTATTAAATCACCTGCCACAACTCTCATTTTTGGTATACAACCTTCTTCATCTCAATAACTTATCCTCAGTTTGAACGATGTAATCCATTTAATGTGATATGTAACTCATAACTCACGCAAATGCCACAGAACACACTTACTCCACAACTTTACTCCACCCCCTGAGTAGGAGTAAATATTGGCCTTATTTACTCCACAACTTACTACGTTAGTAACGTACTCCGTGTTGGTGCTCTCCACCACTTGTGGAGTAAGTTCATTTACTCTGGGAGTAAATAAAATTTTTACTTCTTTAGTACATTCCTCTATGTTGAAAGCCGCCGAGTTTAGTTTACTCCTGGTTGGTGCACGCCGTCCTTACTAAAAGAGTACGGTTACTAAAAGAGTAGCTTACTAAAGTAGTTAGAACTAAAGAAGTAAGGCTTACTAAAAGAGTAAATTGCATGAGTTTGGTGCACGCCACCCTAAATGTAGGAAAACGCTAGAAGAAACCAGAATCATGGAAAGTTTCCATGCACTCGACTGTACACGGTGCTGGTTCTGACGCCGCCGCCGAAACACTTGCCCGGAGTAAGTATCTCGCTGATTAATTCGCGAGCTGATAAAAGTTTACACCGTGCTGATAAAAGATAAAATCTTCACAAAAACAGAAAACAAAAACAAGGAGGATAGGTCATATCCTGTCACGTGGGGCTTCAGATTATAATCAAAGAAACCACAGAAGAAAGGTTCTCTGAGAAAGGCCTGTTCTTTTTTGGGTTTGGTGAATTCCTACTAAGTTGCTGTTTGTAGGATTTTGATATGTCAGTTCCTACAATTTCAAGTGTGAATTCCTACAAAGACAAAATGTGGGAATTCCTGAAAATTTCTACCATTATTTTCGGGACATTCAAATCATACCAAAATGAAAACCCCAATAATATTGTACAACAATAAACTTTTATTGCAGAGACCCCGTTTGTCAAAATATAATATTATAACTTTCAGTATCATAAAAAATTGAAACTAATCCAGTTTTCTTCTGGGGGTTTTCCAGAACCTATGATAGCCTATATCAAATACAATTAAACATGAAAACGTGTTGTATTTTATCTAGAAGGTCGAACATGATTGCTTGAAATTTTAAATTACATCACACTTCATTGGTAAAAAATGCAGCGACTTCGTATGAACGAAATAGTATAAATTTACAAACTGATTACTTTCTTTCTTTCTTTACAGGTGACTTGGACACACTAAACAAAGGATGGGGAAGTTGTGTGCTATTCAAAACAGACTTTTATAAATGCATATAGGCTCACCTGATCATTCCAATTTAAACGCCTTGGTCTTCGCTTGCTCTGTGGTTGTATCCACGATAAGCCATGCTGTGAGCATCCCACCGGGCACTTCTTCTGCTGTGGTAGTCTCCGTGGTAAGGTGCCACATGGCCGTAACCCGTGCTGTATTCCCCGGAACTGTCAGGCCCGGAGCTCCAGCCGGTGTAACTATGTCCATGGTGTGGCTTGCAGAACTTGACAAGGCTCAGCATACTTGGGAATAAGATAGCGGCTAGGATGAGCAGTTTCTTGATGAACAGAACTCCCAACAAGATGGGCACCAGAAGCATCTTCAGCTTGAAGAACAGGAGTAGAGGCAGCAGCAGTGCCAGTTTTTTCTTCTTACCACGGGCCTCTGTAAGTAAAAAAAAAAAATATATATATAAATTATTTTGCTCGTTACTGGGTCATATTGAAATTTACTACTGGATGGTTTCATCATCAGGGGTTAAATAAAGCCTATACACTAACCCCGGTTTTGTTGACTTCGGGATAAGATTTTAGCTATCTTGTGGCTCAAGTATTTATCCTTACGTCTTCGCAGAGGGTTAACTAATTGTCATTTTAACACTTGAGTAAATAGGAATAGTAACAATCTAGAAGGCAGCTGCTGGAAGCTCATTTTTTTAGGAACGCACTATTTTCATGCACCGTTTATTTCGTTACTATGGGTACCAAAAGAATATCATTAATATTTTAAATAAATGCTTGTTCTTAAAATCGCATTTAGGTCATATTTATTTCGTTTTCATATTGATAGCCATTGATTTGACAAAGAAATGTGTTTTACAAAAAATGTGCTAGGTTTTCTTGTGTTGCCTACTATAATGGAAATACCTATAAAATCGAAAATTGATACGTATAAAGTACCCCTTAGTCATTTTTACTGGACAACGGAAGTAGCCATTTTATTAGTCAAAGATAGAAGTTTTGAATTTTAAATTTTTATTAAAATCTTTAGAGCCATTTTTTTAAAATCAAATATTTAAAACTCTTAAAAAGTCCCCTACATATTTGTTATAAAAACCAAATTCTGGGCGGTTCGATAAAATTAAAGAAATGTCCTTAATTAAAAGAAGAAGTAAATACAACGAACCGTTTACCCACTGTGCTTGTCTACAGATAGACAGACGAACAAACAGACGACATACAAAAACAAACTTTTTTCTGTTTCTAGGCATCATGAAACATGTTTTCTCGATGTTATCTCGAATTCGATTTTTTTGACACGATCATAATACTTTCTCTATATGCGAGAAAGTAAAAACGTAATATTATGAAAATTAAAATAACTCATTTCCAACAGATAAGGGTTAATATTAAATATATTTATTACAATATTCCGCCTTAACCCTTAACATTTAACACACAACTTATCTTGAAAATGCATTTCGGCGTATGCTGCGCCATCTTCAGTTCATATAGGCCTATGATGTAATGAACACCATTAAGGGTTAAGGCGGAATATTGTAATAAATATATGTAATATTATGACTTTAACCCGCGCCTAAATTTTTCAGAGAAGGCGAAACATACACGTAATTTGGTTTCAGAAATTATTGTAAATTCTGGTTAATTCCATGTTTAACGCTTTCAATTAATGCTCCAATTCTGCCTTTCACAAATTACTGTACTTGAATTCATGAAACGTTCATTAATTGGTTTCTTCCATTTCTAAAGAACATAGGCTATATGGTTTTCGTTTCTTTATGCTTCGTAGCTGTTTGACATTTCATGTGATGTCATTTTCTAATGTTACATGGAACATGTCTTTAGACGCACGGTTTCTCTTCCACCCCTTCACATTTAGTAGGTAGGGCTTCTTTTCATCTGACGAAGCTAAAAGCAGATGAATTTAATAAAACAGAGTGTTCACCGCGCTTGCACTCAACAGTCTTCGCGCATCAATAAGAGCAACCGGCATTCAATAAAATATTTAAGCACGCCGTCACCAAGCAGATACAGTACTCAGAAAGCTTCCCCACTTCCTAAGTATTGTGGGATCTCGCATCTGCTTTTGCATCTAAATCTCTTTCGGCAATGATTTATTTTATTCTGAAGACTATCTTTTGTGTGTTTTTCTTTTCAGAACTATTCTTGAATGTCCAAAGTTTTAAAGAATTTACTTCTTCATCTAAAGTTATCATAGGTAATTCCACGAGTGAATTTTAAATCTCCGATAATTCGTTACCGATCTACTTCAAAGTCACAAATTGCAGTTTTTAATGACTATATAACAAATAAGAGTTAATAAATAATAAAATACAATATGTAGGCCTATTAGTCAATATATTATAATTTAATTGTTTGAATATCATTTTAGACTTACTTACTCAGTGGCAATAGACAATTCGTAAGCAAGCTAAAGGAATATTATCTATTTTATGGAACCCGAAGGTTCATTGCCGCGCTTACCTGAGTCCGCCATTCAGTTAGTAGGCCTACCTATTCTGTGCTAACTCCATCCAGTCATCCCTCACAAATCCTACTTCCCTTAAATCCGTTCTAAGATTGTCCTCTCTAGGTCTTCCACGTGGTCTTTTCCCTTCGACTCTTCCAGTCAATACTTCTGAGATGTGTCTTTCCTCCTTCATGCATGCAACATTTCCAGCCCATTTCATCCTTCGCGATTTAATTACCCTTACTATATCCGATGAAGCGCACAGGTAAAATTTTAGACTGAGATATTTTAATATATTAATATCATATAATCAATGTAGTTGTTTTCTGTGCACAAAACATGACATTGTCTCTAAAATGTCTTTGTAAGGCTGATTTCTGAACAGATGTAAACGTTTTGTTTATAGAATAAAATCAGGTAAACTGATGTAACAAAGTGCCCGTATGTTTTTGTTTAATCAGTTATGATTTCAATTATGATATGCAGAATATGCAGAATACAAAAAAAAAAAAATTGGCCGGTTTCGGGATTTCAACCATGAAACTCCAGAATGTGAGGCCAAGACGTTACCATCTCGGCCACCTGGGCCAGTTTAACGGTCTAGTTGGATAATCGCATGTAAAGCAATAGTGTTATTTGTCATAGCTAACTGTATTTTAAATCCAAAACCTTATAAGATTACAGTAAAACTATTGGCTATGTTGTCATGATGACTGATTTGCATTTCATAAATTCTTTCGAATACGTATATTACCATAAAATAGGCACTAAATTGAGCATTACTCCGAAACAGGTCAACCGATTTTATCCGATGGACATTATAAACGTGTATACTAAGTTTCATAAAAATCCGGTAAAGCGTATTTGAGTTACCGCGTTTTTAAAATAGACACTAAATTGGGTTTTACTCCGGTACCGGTCTACCAATTTGGTCCAATATCAGTAGATACATTTCCATGTACATTATAAATGGGTGTACAAAGTTTCAGGAAAATCCAAAAAAGCATATCTGAGTTATCGCGACTTCTTATATATTAACATAAAAGGCACTAAATTGGGCATTATTCCAGTACTGGTAAACCGATTTGGTCGAATATCAATAGACATCTTTCCATGGACATTATAAATGCGTATACGAAGTTTCATAAAAATCCGATAAAGCGTATTTGAGTTATTGTGCCTTTAAAATAGACACTAAAGTGGGTTTTACTCCGGTACCGGTCAACAGATTAGGTTCAAATTCAATAGGGTACTGTTCAATGGCGTCATAAATGCGTATACAAAGTTTCATGGAAATCCGATACAGCGTATTTGAGCTATGGCGCCTTTCTAATATAATCTATTAACATGGGCACTAAATTGGGGTTTACTCCGGTACCGGTGAACCAATTTGGTCCAATATCAATAGGATTCTTCCCATTGTCATTATAAATGTGTTTTCCAAGTTTCATGAAAATCCTAAAAAGCGTATTATAGTTATGGTGCGTACAGGCACACAGACAGACAGATGGACAGACAGACAGACAAACAGACACTTTTTCGAACCCCACACAATCTCATAACGTACCATACTGGCACTTAATAAATCTTAACAGAACCACTCAATTGTATTCTGGTTGCAAAATCATACAATATGTTGGAGAAGAAATTTCCTATTCAGGATAATTTCACTTATTTGCAAAATTGTAACTAATTGCAAACTTACCACATTGTTGAAGATTTTGTGGTTATTCTATTACTTCTGTTTTATAGGTATCTTTGCTGTTATTTACGTAGAAATACACACAGAACAGGTGAACAATACATACACTACATGCAGTGATATAGGCCTATGCATCGTACGTTTTCTTTGTTTTCTATAATGAAAGGATTCTCCCCTCCAATAAATTTGTGGGAGGGAATTTTTTAAAATAAAATCGTCAGTGATTTGGGAATCCCCCATCCCCCAGCGGTTTGATGACTATATTATTTAGTTCCTTGCTATATTAACTAATTGGTAAGTTCTATTTCTCGAAAGATGTTATGCACAAATATACATACTCATTCTTATAAATATTATTAGTCCAAAGGAAAGAATGACGTATGTGCTAAATAGATAACTTATTATGCATGGCTTAAAGCATCTAGCAGTTCTGATATTGTTCTTATTGTGATAACTATGGACGAAATTTTTATTACACTATTATTTTTATGAACTTAATGTAAAGAGAAAGCTATGACTACATATTACTATTGTGAAATGCAAACATACACATATGTAGTAATAGTATATTGCGATACAAGTGCCGTAAGCGATGCATACTGATCGATTCTTCTTCTTCTTCGTCTTTTTTTTCTGCGTAGGCCTATTTATTAAATTCCCTTGAAGACATTTTCCACGCAATCTATATGATAAACGTAATATAAATTCCTCAAGCTTTAGACCACAACAGCCTAGATTGCTTTGAGAATTTTATATTAGGATGTTTTGAAAGAGAGATTAAAAGAAGAGAAATACATTATTGGATTGGCCTCTCTAACCTATGGCATTGGCACATGACATTCAGTAAGCCACGATTAATTTCTGTCTGACCGGATTTGCTACACGAGCTGGAAAAATCGCCTCTGGAGGTTACACAAACCCACAGAGGATAATAAATTAAATTTTCGGATCCGTATTTACTGTCGTTGGTTATAGGTCCTGCGATATTTCTGAAATTTCATTCATTGCTACTAGCTTAACATTTTTTACCAGCTGTCGTATTTTATTTAGTAAGCGATAAATTCGTTATTATTAACGTATCGTCTTCTGTAGGCCTAATAATAAGAGGGAGTGTTTGTTGTCTGTTTGTTTGCTGTATGAGATGCCCAGCAAAATCTACTGCACGCAGAAATCAGAAATTTTAAACATAGATGAACTGAAGGATGGCCGAGTGCACCTCGAAGTCGGATTTTTAATTTTCGCTTTTGTTCGCGAGTTATTAGTGAAAAACTGGCAGAAAACGTGAATTTTTTGTGCTATCGAGGCATCAGTTTTCGGTAATACAATTCAATTGTAAAAATCTGATGTGAAAGTCACATAACTTCCTCTGCCCAAATAAAAGTTAGCAGTATTCACATATCCTTTTACAGAATCGCAAAAGACAATTTTACGCTAATTATCCTATAAATACCTCTTTTTTCAATGATGCGACTAAAAGCGCAGGCTATATAACAAACTTAAAAAAAAGAACAAGTGACTGCAGACGTTTATTGATCTTTTCGCCGTAAAGAATAATTTCCGAAATTTATCGAATATTTCCCTCAGATACTTCTTTACTCTATACCTGGCCAACACTACATCTTTCTTACTTCACATTCTTATATAGAATAAGAGGCCGTGAAAGAGCGCGTATTCAGTTGTTCATCACGCAAGACAAAATTTCTACAAACAGTGGGTGAACAGTGGGTGGCTTGTAACTACCCTCAGAGAATTTTTTCGAAAAAAAGTTTCAAATAAAGGTTTTAGCTCTCAGTAAAAGGAACACATGTGCAAATTTTAAAGGAAATCGTTAGAGCCGTTTTCGAGAAAATCGCGAAAAACGAAAATTTCTTCATGTAAAGTCCCGTTAAAAATAAGAGAAATTTGTCGCCAATCTTCGAATCACATCTTCAGAAGGTACCTGACCCAAATACGAAATTTTGTTTTCATACGATTCTCCGTTTCGGAGCTAGCCTGTTCACAAACTTCCACACAGACAGACAGACACATAGACACACACACAGACATGTTTCCAAAAATAGTATTTTTGGATTCAGGGGGCCTTGAAACGTGTATATATGCTAAAAACTCGACTTCGAATTTTAGGGTCGAAAACAATACTTCCTCTACCTATAGTACCTATGGTACGGGCAGAGGAAGTAAAAATAATTGCAGGTGGCTTTGTCCTTTTTTGGCATAGCCTAACTCGGAAATAAAAGCATCGCGATTTTTTCATCATATCGCATGGAATTACCGATCGCTTCAAATTGTGTCAGCTCACCCTGGTCGATTCGTTTGATTATAACGTCAAGGCACACAGACATCTGAAATTTTCAACATATACGGAAGAGGGAGAATGAATCTAGACGTAAACTGTCAAACATGGATCGATTTGGACGGATCTCCCTATGCACGGGTTTTCTGGGCCAGGGAACTTGGATCTGAAGTTGATTTCCCCATGCTGCACTTTCTAATCATGGAATGCATTCCAAAGCCGGATTTTTAGCTGTTTCGTTAATTACACAGACCAACAGCCATTTTCGTGCCTTAGAATTTATACTTATTCTTGGGTATATTTAGGTCGCTGATGCCGAATGTGCTATTAGTTTTGCCCTATCAGCTTTAATTTTTGAGATATGGTATTACCATTATGCATATTATCCCATTTTACGTTTGATATAAATAATAAACAGTGCCTACTTTTAGCTTCTAAATCATGTGAAGAAAAAAGCAACACACTAACATTACATTAACATTACACTAACAATATAACATGGGGTCTTTCAGAAAATTGATATTATCACATATTGTACGGTCGTTTATGACTTGTAAGCTGCCAATTTGAGGACCAAAAAATAATCCAGCTTTTAGTTTTTCTGTACTTCGTACAGTTTTCGTCCTATTTGTCCAAAGTATAGTCAAGAACCTTCACTAGCTATATTATCAAGCAAGATTTTTTTTTTTTTTGCTAGACTAAGAGTTCACGAATAAAATCTATATAAAAGTAGAGCTGGTAGAGAAAAACTGTTTACATATTTGGAATAAGCACACTAAGTATAGCCAAAATCCGGTAAAACATCTGACACCAAACAAAAAGTTATTTTGAATGTTTAGCGTGTAAATGTTAATGTTTTAATTATTTTGCTCTTAATTTTTTATCTTCGAATTAATCATCGTGGGCGAAGCCGCGGGTACTTGCTAGTATTGAATGCAGTAATTTGACCCAAATATGTAATGAAGTAATGGAAAATAAACTGGAATAAAAACTTAAATTTAATATAAAATATATAATGAGGTGCAAGAATTAAACTATGAACCTAATCATAGTGTTAACGATATTCTTTGCAGTTCACCATGGGTTTTATGTAATACTAGCATGGGCCCGCGGCTTCGCCCGCGATAATTATTTCAAAAATTAAAAATCAAGAGCATAATAGTTATATCATTATATTTATTAACTCCTTAATCACGTGGACTACATACCACGATTAGATAGTATCGTCTGGTAAAAGCGTCCTCAGATTCGAGGTCCTTGGCCCAGAAAACCCCTGTACAGTGAGTTTCGTCCAAATCGAACAACGTTTGACCATATTTAGGCCTATGTTGATTATCCCACTTATAATAATAATAATAATAATAATAATAGGAAGAAGAAGAAGAATAATCCTCATCGGGATTAGGTTGAAAATTTCATATGTATGCGTGCCTTGACATTAAAAACAAATGAATCGACCAGCGTGAGCTACAACATTCAAGCGATCGCGAAAGTTTCATTTCCAAGGTTTGACAAAAATAGCCAAAGCCAGCTGTAATTGATTTGCCATTGAAATATATTACGCTTCGGAAACGCAAAAAATGCACGTTTTCTGCCCGTTTTCCACTCATTTTTGGCATTTAGAATCAGAATTTTTCAAAATCCTTTCTTAGTGAGCATCTACATTAGGAAACGAAGGCACTGTCAAAATTCCAAGTCTCTACCTGTTATAGTTTAGGCTGTACGTTGATTCCTGTCATTCAGCCAGTCAGTCATTCATTCAGTCAGTCAGGACAAAGCCTTTTATATATATAGAGATTTATTGAGATATTCAGTCTCAAGAGTTTGAGGGTTAAAATGGATGGTAGATACAGTGTTTTTCAATACGGCAACAGAATAAGCCATCTGCAAAGTTTTAAACTGTTCAGGGGAACATGCACGATAAGCATTGTACACATATAGTAGCATGCTATATTTGAAATTATTTTTCTCACTACTATGAACATCTATTTATTTAAAATTATCTATGTCCAATGTATATAATCTTGACTTTTAAAATACATTAATAAAACCATTGTTAACTATCCTAATCATCAGTAATAAGGCATTCAATATCGTGCTTCAGAAGTCAAAACAGATTTGTCTTCATTTTTTATGAATTATAATTTTTTGTAATTTTTGGTCTACATATCATTAATGTAAAATATTGTTACATGATAGAAAGTGTAATGTATATCAATTTTTGTTAATCCGTGATATATATATATATATATATATACACATATACATACATATATATATGTATAGCCTATATATACATATACATATACATACATACACACATGCAAAACCTACATATATATATATATATATATATATATAGCATCGTGTACCTATGTGCCATCTGCCTGAATGGCTGACTCTTCCACGTCCACGGGTCACCTGAAGATGGAGGAAGCGTGTTCCTTCGAAACGTCGGAGCACTTCTAATCACTGTCAACCCGAGAACATTAAACTCAGACCAAACGCTAGAAAAATCTCAAGTATTTCATAATGGTTTTTGTTTACTTCAGGTTTCTTTCTTAGCATAGTCAGACTATAGGTGCAATTTTTCCTGCTTTATCCCTCACCTGTGAGACAAGTGTTGGGAAATTTTAGGCCCTTGTGGTTCCCGGATATATCTGGCCGTCTTTAACACCTTCATCCCCATATGCACCTTGTTCGGCATGAGTGTACTGTATATGCAACTGGTGCGTCTTGTCCTATGTGTTCGTGTTGTCTCCGTGATAGTCCTGGCATTGGGCTGATCACTCATCCTAAGAGTCTCTCAATGCTCTTGTCTGATCAAAAATATTAAAATATTATAGGAGAAAAATTTTCTGACACTGGGATTTGAACGTAGGTCCTTTGGCTATCCGTGCCACTACTCTACCATCTGAGCCAATCCAGAGTTCATTCACAGCGCCAGATGGAACCTCTCTCCTATGACTGATTGTCCATAATGGTCTACCTCACTGACAGACAAGTTATGTCATATGCAGTAGGCCTACTGTGAGGCACACTAATTAGTGATTTTTGTGACCGGGCTTCCACTGTTATTGTACAGTTATTCTCATATAATGTCCAACAGAGACAATAATCCGTGGTTCATAAATGCATATATATCCATGATCAAAAATAGTTTATATGTGACCCACGATATTCCCTCCCCTGACAGGTCATGGTTCTGTAAGGCCCGGGCGACGTGGACCGCATAAATATCTCCATAATGTTAATCTCGGAGAAAGTAAAAGAAAAGTCTAATTTGAGGTAGTTACATGCATATAAAGTAATGTTAAATATTATTTTTATTATCTTACATTACCTGTATGCAGTAGTATACTTAGCCCCTATAATAAAATATAAAAATCCATCATATGCAGAAAATCCAGTTAGTAAATAAAACTAAAAAATTAGAAATATTAATGTAATGCATTAGTTATACATCCATGTGGTGTTTTTAAACATTCTTCACAAGTCCTGCACGCATTCAGGGAATGTTTCGTAACGCAGTTGTTATAATTATTACTTCTGAGGTTACTGGAGCACACACTAAACTCCTCACAACTCCGGATCCCTAGAGACTATAATCAAATTCCGCTTCTAGCCAGAAGGTTCATATCTAATTCCTGTTACAAACTCAGTTATCTTAATTTATTCTCATAGGTAAAATTGCCAAACCTTTTGAACCACATTACTTGGTCCTAGTAATTTTGTGAACGGAAAGGTCTGCCCTAAGATATTGGCAGCTAATGTTCGAAAGTAACGGAATTGAATACCTGTGCTTAACTGTATATGATAGTATTTTAGAATGTGTGTAGTTTGTAGTAGATGAATTAAAGGTCACCAAGGATGATTAAAATGTTTGCAACGCGATAGTTGGAAATTTAGTAGCAGATAAACTATAGAAGAAACAACTTATATTCTATATTTTAAATGAATTTATATTATTAAAATGAACTCTTATATAGACAAGTCGGCCCCTGGTAGCGTGCCCGCCTCTAGATCCGAAGGTCTCGGGGTCAAACCCGGCCGCGGTCGATGGATTTTACAGGACGTAAAAATACTGGGCACGGATTCCTCCGGGAGGGATTTTAAGCTGGGAGCCCGTGTCATAGATTTACGGCACGTAAAAGAACTCCAAGCATAAATTAGAGCCTCTGAAGAAAATTTCTTGGCCCATTCACGTCCAAGTAATAGCCTACCTTAGTTTCCGGAGGGGGGTTGAGAGGCGATGGGCTTACCACCAGTCCCTCTGCTCTGCTCTCTGCTCTGCTCTCTCTCTCTCTCTCTCTCTCTCTCTCTCTCTCTCTCTCTCTCGGAGAAAAGTAAACGTAACAAAATTAGTATAGGTATTGAAACCTCCACTTGGAGGCCCTATGCCCCACCATAGGGTCATAGGCGTAACGAGGGGGGGGGTTTTGGGGGGGTTTGAACGCCCCCCATTGATTAAAAAAAGGAAAATTGTATAATTTTTTTAAGTCTGCCCATAAATTACTTAATACAAGTATAAAGTGTGGGAAGCTTAAAACTCGTTATTTTGCGTGTTAATTTTAAAAATTTTCCGGGGATAAATCCCGGAAGCTTAAAACTCGTTATTTTGCGTCTTAATTTTTAAAATTTTCCGGGGGAGGACCCCCGGAAGCTTAAAACTCGTTATTTTGCATCTTAATTTTTAAAATTTTCCGGGGGAGGACCCCCGGACCCCCCTCTCCCTGGGGGATATTCCATACCCCCCAGACCCCGCGGATGTTATACCCCCCCATATGGTCGGCCTGGTTACGCCTATGCATAGGGTGTACAGAAACGAATCAGTCTATATAGACAATCTAAATTAAGATTGCACTATAGACCCAACTTCGCAGATAAAGAAAAAATAGTTAATTCTATTATAAATGTTTTTAATTGCTCGCGTAAGCGTGAATAATTAAAACCACGAAAATTGTTTAAAACACGTCGCTGTTGTTCTTTGTCATTGTAAGCGAAATAGCCGACGGCGAAACAATCGATATATCCCGACCGCTGCGTGCGGTTGTTATCAACACATTTGATTAAGATTAGCTTTATTATTTTTTAGAGTAAACTTTTTGGTGCCAATAATAATATCTAATATTACTAATAGAGTTCAGAAATTTGACATACCTTATTTCTTCCTAACGTTCATTTCAGTCATATAGAGTAAGATTTAAACAAGAACTGAACATTTCTGGTTACTTTTAGGTATATTTTATTTGTCGTATATTTGCATATAAATGTAATTTTCACACTTTTGGTCATATTGTACATGTATTCGGGAATTTAAAGTTCATTTTTCGATTGCATTTGTTGACACTGTCTTGTATTCAAAAGTGTTAAATGGTAGATTGTTTTAATGTGTTATTTTTTTAATTAAGTTAAGTATAATCCTTTTCCAAGTGTTCAATAATATGTAAAATTAGTGACATTTTAAGCGATGATAAGGCTGTTTTGGATGAAGAGACCCCAATCAGAGTGCAGCGAATTGACTCTGATCAGATAGGCCTAGACTTATGCTTCCAATATGCCAATGCCTATGTATTATGACGTTGAAAGGAGCTTCTCAAGATTATTTTTACAACCGGGGGCGATTACTCTTTGAGAATTTAAAGATGCACCTTTATTTAATAGGTGATGCGGAGTTTGTGGAGTACCCACGAGTCATAAACAAAATGATGCGTGGTTAGCATCTTGAAGTAACTATTTGGAAATCTTCTTCTTAATAGCACTAAGTAAAATGTATGAAAGAAGACTAGTAACCCTAAACGACGCATATCTTATAAAATGGTGACTTAAGAAGTGAAGAAAATTGAAGAAGCGACGTGGACTACAAGAAAGACAAGTTATGTCATATCGGTTTGAGTTCGAGTGTCGGAGGAATTTTTCTCCTATAATATTCTTATGAACTGTCCAACAGAGACAATAATCTTTGGTTCATGAATGCATATATCCATTTTTAATGTTACTGTACAATAACAGTGGAAGCTTATAACAAAAATCACTAATTAGTGTGCCTCACATAACTTGTCTGTCAGTAACGTAGATCATTAAGGGTAATTAATCATAGGAGGGAGATTCCATCTGGCGCTATTAATTGAACTCCGACTGGCTCAGTTGGTAGAGCGGAGGCACATATAGCCGAAGGTCCTGGGTTGGAGTGCCAGTGTCGGATGAATTTTTCTCTTATCATATTATCATTTTTGATTAGGCTTTACTTTGTAAGGAATCTTGTTCTTTTCTTTCTTTCTTTTTCTTCTTCTTCTTCTTCTTCTTCTTCTTCTTCTGCTTCTTCTTTTTGTTAGCAGTAATAATGTTTTGTGATAGCAGTAGAATATTTTCATTGTAGTACTACTTCAACCGTATAAAATTATTTGAACAGCTATATGGGTAGCCCAAAGTCATGTCTAGTTTAACTTCCATCACACATGCGCAGACACACCAGGAAAAGTAATAGGCTACTCTAGTAAAATGTTACGGTGAAAATATTTTTGAATTCATACAAAATTTAAAAGATTTTTGAAGGGCACAAAATTTTAGTGTATTTTTAAGAAATGTAAATTTAGCAGAATGCCCTTCATTTCCTCGTTTATTTTAATGAACTTGATTAATTTTGCATTCAGTCCTTGAGTTTCTTGTGGAGGCAAGTCTTTTTCCAGAAATACTAGTCCAGCTAACCACTGAACAGGAATCGTCAGTTTGACATGTTCAGTATAACTAATGATAGTCCTATGCCAATTATAAATGTGCAACATGATAAGAAATTCTGTTACGTACATTAAAATCCTTTTAGAACTCCACCAAGAGTTACTAAATTTACTAAATTTACATCCACCAAGAAGTTGAATGAATGAGAGTAAATGCGCTCAAATGTGCATGAGGTGAGTTATTTAGTCTGAACAGAACTTATTAAGCGATAAATGTCTTTCTGTACATTTCTGTAGTCAGAAATGACTACCAGGAGCAATCCTAGGGGTAAAGGCGTAAGGCTGACAACCTTACCACCTTCATGCACCGAATGTCCAAAATCTGGAAGCCTCAACCTCCTGGAACCCTCTGGGCCTCCATGGCCTGTAATAGGGAACACTTTACTCTTTATCGTTCACATGGGTTGTTGCACATATCACACACGCATTCTTGGTTTGGTTCATGGAAGCTCTTCGTGCTGCACCAAGATGCTGAGCATATATAAAATTCATCTAATGAAAGTGTTGTAAACTATGTTATGTGTAAAAAAAAATTGATTCTAATCTACAAGTGTATTCTAAATGAAGGAAGATCGAGAGTTAAAATATTATACTGTAACTGTTGTCTATCCTTCATATAAATGAAAAAAGAATTTTGCACGATTTTTAGTGTTATCAGGAAACATTACGAGGAAGTGACCATACTTAGTGCGCCCGGCGTTCTTCCTGAATTATTGAGAATGGCGCAGATAGGCAGACGTGCATATCTTGCAGCATCTAATTTCTAATACTTGTTATCGGTCTTCATCCGAATCGATTTTCCGCATAACTTAGGCCTAGCCTATATGACATTGTTCTGACTTTTGCTAGACTTTGTAAAGATATTAGCACTTTAACTATGTGATTTACTCTTTTTTTTTTTTTGCAACACAGTCCTATTGTTCACCGGAAGTCATTAAAACTTTTTTCTCTCAATAGGCTAATCGTACGAGATAGGCCTATCGAAAATTACCAAGAAACATTGTTCTTTAGAAAATTCAACTTTAATTACTGGAAGTGGTCTCCGAATTAGATTTGACTAACGGTTTGACAATAGAAAAATTGAATATTGGGAAGTAGTAACAGACAGACTCACAGAAACCACTAAATTTTTATATTAGTAGGCTATATGCATAGTTCCCAGTTGAAATCAAGACAAACTTCCTCCTTCATATTTTGTAGAATAAATAAGTCGATAAGTCGATAATTATAATGTTTGAAGTTCTAACGGGTATAATAAATTAATTTGTAGCATGCAATGAGGGAAGAATGAACCGGGAAGAAAGATGAAAGGAACTTAGTAACATATAGTAAAAGAAGGTTATGTGAAGAATGGAATCGAACAGATAGCATTAGCCTACAATTTTCAACATGACTAAAAAAGTGTTCTGAACAAATGCATGATTTATTTATCGATTCTGCGCGTGACAGGATTTGATGCCAATTAAATCTAAAATATCTTCAAATTAATCAAATTAAAGGCATGTTTTTGCAATAAGATGCTTTTAAAAGTGCGGAATTGTTGAGAATATACCTATGCAATCAAGTTCATTGCACCGTTTTAACAACCCTGTATTACAGGGATGTAACTCATATAATAAAATATCAAAAACATTGAATTCTTATGGCCTATAACGAGGTGTCAAACAGTGCGCCCGATGAATATAAAGTAGATGTACGTAAAATTATGATGTAAAAAATGCTAATTAACTGGTAGACCTCTATATTACAGATCCTCTCGTCATTCTAGTAGGCCTACACTTTCATTTCACGAAATAATGAGGCGATCAGGAGTGCTTGAAATGGGTGTAATGCCTGGATTTCTTTTAGGATCTTATAAGGCTCAACTGTAGTTCCAAAATTTCGTAACTTCGTGCATGTAAATAGGCAATCAATGTACTACATAATAATTATTATAATATACTAGGGCTGAAAATCGATTAAAATTTCTAATCGAGTTAACGCTTGACTTTAATCGATTAATCAACAAACAGGTCGGTATTTTAAACGAAACCAAAGTGTACATTTAATATTGTTTTACATCTTTAATAACTACTACAGTACAAATAATCAGAAGACATCCTGAATAAATGAATACCATTATTGGTTAACTAATGAAAAAATATATACAAAACCTACATTTCCGGGAACTTTTTCAGCCAAGACTTGAGACACACGAGTTTGTTGACATTTGAATGTTCAAGAAACGGTGATGTGCCAAGGCCGGAGAAGCGAGAGAATGGAGTTTGGTCTTTTGACCCATTTCTCGAAAAACGTTTTTCAGAATTCGACTAAACCGATTAATCGGAAAATTTAATTCATCGACGATTAAAAGTTTAATCGATTAATCGAGCCGATTAATCGATTCAGCACTATAATATACCTAATAATAAGAGTATAATTGAATCGATTATTTTAGAAAGAGCACAGGCCAAAATTTTACAGGAAACAGAAAACTGTTTAAATTGAAGCAATTCGTTAGGTTTCAATTCTTTCTACGACACCTTGAGAAGAATACTAAAATACACTTTACACACACGAGTTTCAGCATTCTTACACGAAAGGATAGTGTATGTAGCCTATATGTTCGTTTGTCGTGGGAATGTGCCCTTTCTAAACTATACAATTAGAAAAATTAGAGGTGAAACAGTGGACATGTAACATTTATGCAAAATTCATGCAATGAATGCTTTGTTCAATTACAAGTGTACAAAGCATTAATAAACATGGAAACGTGCCTTTTATTTTCTCTTTTGGCATTATGGACTTGACTCTGCCTTATCTTGAGATGTACTTGGCCACTTCCCATTTATCTGATAGAAAGATCTGCCTCTTTGCTTACATGTTTGAGAACCTTCTTTTTGTCCGTTTTCATTAACAGAGCTTTTGTTTTCAACAGCTCGTTCATTGGGAAAGTGACACGGCGATTTCTTAATTATCCTGGATATACACCACTTCTAATATAAGCGTGCTTTTCTAACTGCCATAGCTATGAATATAGTTAGGTTAGGACTGTGCTCTTTGAAAACTAAATCCGGCCAACTTAATAGAGTATTATATTAAACTTCAATAATTGCGAAAAAACGTGATGAGTGCCCTTTCTAAAAATAAGCAATTCAAATTGTTACAGCCAACTCTAGGATCTAGGAGGGCATGATTGTCAGAAAGCTAACAAATATTTCGTTTGTTATGGTTATTTAGCGAATATTTGGGAAAATTACGGCATAAATACAACTCCCCCAGAGCTAAAAGACACAAAAGAAATAATTACGGAAAATACAACAGCTTGTAACAACCTAAAGATACAAATTGAGGAGATGGGGAATACGTTAATGCAAAAAATGGGACTAATACTGGAGGCACAGCTCCAACAAGCTGATATCTTTATGGCAAATAAAAGCGGTGAAAAGAAGAAAATAGGAGAGTACCAATCTATAATTGAAAGGAAAAGCAAACCCGATAGTAGACCAAATATGACAGTGGATACAAGTAACCAAAACAGAAGCAATAACGGAAGTGAAAATACGCTTCTCAGAGAAGGAAGTATAGAAATGCAAGAAGAGACTGGAAGCTTGACGGAAGAGGGGGAGGAAACCGAACAAGAAGATAACACAAGCAGAACATGGGTCGAAATAACAGGTAGAAGGAGGCAACAAAAAAAGGAATGGAAGGACAAAAAAGAAATAATTGGAACCAAAGTGGAAGACTGTGATCTGCAAGCTGGAGCAAAAACAGCGTGGCTCTTTGTAGGAAGACTAAAAGATACGACCACAGCTGAAGCCTTGAAAAACTATTTAAACAAGAATGGCATAAATGGGAACATTGATTGTGAGGAAATCCAGACGAAGGGAAAAACTAAAGCTTTTAAAGTAGGTATAGGCTTTAACTATCTGCAAACAACGGAAGTTTCAGAATTCTGGCCAAAAGGGGTCCTCGTAAGGCGTTTTCGATTTCGAAAGCAACGCTATGAAGGAGCCTCCCTTGAATTATAGAACACCAAATCGACAAGCTCTTACAGCACTACTTTGGAATATTGAAGGGCTGAAGAGCGCAATGACCTCGGCACCAACGGACATTCTATTTGGAAAAGATATGGCAATACTAACAGAGACCTTTTTAATGGAGGACTGGCAGCACCCAGAGTTCTATGCAATACACCGATTAGCAAAAAAAGGCGAAAAAGGAAGACCGATGGGAGGAATAACTATATTACTGAAACCTTGGATGACCCCTGTCATATACACTACACAGTGCGAAAATGCAATAATGGTGGAAACAAAACAGATGACAATTATAGCAGCTTATTTCCAACCACTTTCTAAAGCAATTGACATAATCGATGAACTGAGCCAATTACTTCAGCAAACCAATATAGCAGAGAAGCCGGTTCTCATTGCAGGAGACTTTAATTGCAGACTAGATGTTCAGAGTTACAAATCAAAGATAGTAATTAGCAATCTGGAAGAAGAGGGCTTCACTCTACTGAACAGTTGCCGTACACCCACATATATATGTCATAATGGTAAAAGTGTTATAGACATAGCGTTGATTAGAGGAGCAGTGGAGGGAAGTATAACCCCCATGTGGACAGATAATTCCACCCCGCTAAGAAAACATGTTCCAATGGAAATATCCGTGAAAATACATGGGAAATGCAAAAGAAAAAAGACACTTCTAATGTCGAGAAAAATTAATAAGGGAAAAATAAAAGAGAAAACAGGAGACTTAAGGCAGATAGAAGAATTCATATCAAATGGAAACCTAGAAGACGCAACAGAAGCAATAGAAAACTTACTTAAGAGTGCTACAGAACAGATAAATCCAAATACAAAAAAGGCACAGATGTGGTTTGATAAAGAATGCTACATGAAAAGAAAAGCCGTAATAGAGACGCTACACCAATTAAGAAGAAATTTTGAAGACACAGAACAGCTAGAGAAATATGCAGCAGAAAGGAAACACTACAAAAAAATGATAAGAGAGAAGAAAAAAATATACTGGGAAAATGAAGGAAAAAGAGAAGTAGAAAAAGCAGAAAAAGATCCCTATGTTGCCATCAGACCAAGAAAAATACAACAAACACAATACATAAACATGCAAGTTTGGGAAGAGCACTTTGGAAAATTACTAAACAAGAGTAATGTGCAAGATACACCGGAAAATTTCCGAGAACCACAGGTTCCCATGGATCCAACAAAATGGAATCCATTAACAACAAAAGAAGTTTCAGAGGCAATAAAAAGTATGAAAAAGAAGAAAGCAGCAGGGCCAGATAAAATTTTTAACGAATATCTGAAGGACACTGCAGACGAACTCACCACTATCTGGACTAAACTACTAAATAAATGTATAGAGACTGGCAACATTCCGGAGCAGTGGAGACACTCAGAAATAAAAGTCCTTTACAAAGGAAAAGGTGATGCAAAAGATACCAATAAATATAGAGGAATCGCCTTACAAAATGCTCCCTTCAAGATGCTAACGAAAATAATAACTAACAAAATAAAAGAAGATATAGATAGAGTGTTGCCGGAGTCGCAATTCGGATTTAGAAGTGAGAGATCAACGCTGACAGCTATTGAGCTTCTTCTGAAAGATATAAAGGATGCGAAAGAGAAGAAAAAGAAACTATACGCAGTCTTTGTTGATTTCACTAAGGCCTTTGACCTCATGAACAGGGATCTTGTTGTAAAGAAACTAGAAGAAACATTAGGAAATGAAAATGCCTGGACAAGACTCATACGAGCAATTTTGAAATTTAACATAATAAGAATATCAGATAACTTGTCACTGTCAAAGCCCGTATTACAAACAAATGGTGTACCACAAGGCGACCCGATGAGTCCGGTACTCTTTATACTAACTGCAGAAAAGATACTAAGAATCACAGAGAAGACAGAAGAAGTGTCCAGCTACGCGTATGCAGATGACATAGTAGTAACATCAGAAAACCTGCAGAAACTGCAGGAAGCAATAGTAGACATGGATAAATGGTGTAAAGAAAATGATTTCCACATTAATGTAGATAAGACAGAGATGATAATCTTCAGGAATGGAGGAAAAGTACCGGCTGAAGCCAAAATTAATATAAATGGGAAATCCATAAAAATTGTGTCTGACTACAAATATCTAGGTATGACATTACAGACAAGCGGCCTTTGTTTTTCTAAGCATATAGCTGAAAGAGTTACGCAGGCAGTTCTGGCGATGAATGACATTAAACATATACAGGCTCTAAGTCTGGCCACAGCCATGTTGTTATTCCAATCAAAAATTTTGCCAATTATGACATATGGTATCGAAGTCATCTGGGAACATCTTACAGAATCTAATCTGGCTACAATGGAGAAGGTGAAAGCATTGTACATCAAAAGAGCCATCGGTGTAGCTAAATCCACAAAATCAAGACTTGTTTATGTGCTAGCAAAAGAATCTTACCTAATAGATGACATGAGAATTAAATTTCTGCTACCATCCACAAAAGCATACGAAAGTCTAAGAAATACATTACTGACCAAAAGGTCACAAATATGGCCAGAGTTCTTCGCTACCGGGGCAATGATTGACCGATCATGGACATCTACAAACTTTGAAATGCGTCATGTGTTCACGAGACTGTCTATACATGGCTTCCATCACTTATTGTGTAGGAACAAGACCTATCATGAACCAGAAGTGCTGTGTACGTGTGAACTTTGTGAACAGCTTTGCGAGAGATATCATATAGAGACATGCAAGAAGAGAATAAGATCAATAAGTGACTATGCAAAAGACAAGAATAATTTCTCAAACTAAAATGCACATTTGTGCGCGTTTCAGATATATATATTTAGCGAATAATAAAGGAGACATTTCTTTTCGTGCGTAAAATGATTTGCAGTTGTGCAATTTCCTCGATACTCCCCAAGATCTTTCAACCTTTCCAGGGTAGAATTTCTGTATTATTATATGTTATGATCAAGTGAAATCGTCAGTGGGCTCCAAGTTTGAAACGATTGAACAAAATTTCAGTAGAATGGCTGGTTTCCTCAAATGTTAATCCTTACTTGTAAATAAATAATCCTCACATTTTGCGTAAAGAAATACTCCATCGATTGTATACCTCTGCTTTTATACAATTTCAAGTAGACAGATTTATACGTCGGTAACACAGTGATAAAGTAAAAATTATGAGCATGTTGTAAAAGCTGAAATAAAATTTTAGGCTAGTATTTGGAGAATAAAAGGTTGGAGGTTATTATCATGCCATGGATGAGGCGGTAGCGCGCCTTTCTTGGATTCCGCAGTCCGGGTTCGATTTCCGGCAGGGTAAGGGATTTTTCAGTAGTGAAAATTCGCGTTCCGGGTTCAGGACTGGTGTTTGTGTCGTCTTTAGATTTAAGTGTTGGACAGAGAACTGGCGCACCCCGTAAATTTGTGAATTTATCTCCTACTGGATCACTAGGGTCGGTTGCGACACGGTGGACTATAAGAAAAACCAAAATTAGTTCAGTAATTGCGTTGTAACATACTTTATGAGTAGGGAAAGGCATTTAATGACCATAAAATAGTGAAAAAATGCAAAATAAAAAATGCATTTATGACCTAAAAATAGTGAAAAAATTACCCAAACTTAAAACAAAAAATTACCAATAAATTTACCATTATTATTTATAATTAGTTATAAGTAATGAATTGCTAAAACAAATTTATGACAGTGCGTTATATATGGATTTACATTACAAAACGCACTTATTTTGTTACTAAAGAAGTAAGTAAATTTATGCTACTTGGACACTCTTAGCGAAAAAGAAATTCTTTCTGAACTGGCATACCAACAAATTGCCCCTAGCAAATATGTGCCATTAAAAAAAAAATCTTCATTGCTACAATACAAACTGCTATGGCGTTTACAATAAACCTGAATTGAAATGAACTTTGAACACTTGGCGGAGATTCTCAAATAAAAACCATTGTCTGTTGTCTGAAAGTAACGATTTGTACATGGAAAAGCTCCTCTCTACCTCCACTGAAACATGACCTAAAATGCCGAAATGACCTAAAAATGCCGAAAATGACCTAAAAATTGCAAAAAAATGACCTATCACTCAAAAATTACGAAAAAGGAAAAGAAAACAAAATAATGCAAAAACAAATTGCCCTTATTTAATCAATTATTTCACTATACACATTTATATATATTCAAGCTATCTTTTAACCTTCATAAAGGCCTAAAAAAGATGCAAAATCATCAAATGCCTTGACCTATTTATGAGTTATGGACTATACATAAAAATTACTTTTAAACTAAGGAAAATAATAAACTGTTACTCATAAACTATTTCAGAAATTTCCAAAACAATTATTTTACTGTTATGTAACAAAACTTTCTCTGTGAAATGGGTTGCTTCTTTAATATTTCCTGCGTTTCAAATGTCTTATAACGTCTTATAACTGCAGCCTACAAATTTTCCCACTTCCAGATGAGCTAGAAACTTGAAATTTGGTTTACATATAGCTTTTAGGCTGTAAACCACAGGAAAATTCAAATAAGTAATTTTTTAAATTGTTAGCCCTAAAAACCCCAGAAAAAGAGTTCGGTTTCCGTGACAACGGCATTATCAAACAGTGTTCACGTAGGGCTCTGAAAGTTTAGAAATAATTATTTCCTTAAACCTAACGGGGTGGTCGAGATAGTAACGTCTTGGACTCGCATTTTGAAGTCTCAGGTTCATAATAATTAAATCCAATTAAAATATTTTTTTCCAGAACTAACAAAATGTTCTATTATCTGTTAAAGAAACTTCATAATTTACGTTCTTTAATCATAACTCGTAGATGAAATCCCGCATTTTTACTTCTGTCTTTTTATGATTTTCCCGTCGTAAAGGCAATGCTAAATTGAATATTTACATAGATATTAAATCTACGTAAACAAAATATTTAGCGAAAACAGCAGACTAAAAACACGCACTTATCTCCCACAGATCTTTTAAGAAACCTTTCCCGAGAACCTAAGCGGGGGTTTGGGGGCGGAGCCCCCAATGAGCGAAGCGAGTATTTAAATGCGGACAGTTGCTTAGTAAAAATTTAGTACTGAACAAAATTTCAAACTGAGGAAACCATGAATTTTTTTTAATACAAATACGATTTGAAAAATGTTGAAGTCATTGGAATAATGGTTGGTAGTAGGGGAACAATAAGAAAGTTCTTTATTAACTTCTGTAAAAGTTTCTCATTGTCACAAAATCTGTACACTGAAGTGGCGTTATTACTTAGGGGATCCATCCAAATATTAAGAAACCACCTGTACAATAACAACAATTAAGCTGGACAGGTTTCCTTTCTTCAATTTTAAAGGTTTTACTACTGATTATTTTAATTTTCTTGTCATTATGTTTATGATCTAACTGAAAGCTTGTAATTTTTGTGTAAGTGTATATTTTGTTGAAAGATATTCTTTGTCTGTAAGGCAATCTGCGTTGTGCAGAAAGATTGCATAAATAAAAAGAAACCAACGAATATGAACAACACTTAACAATATTAATAACCAACCATAACAATAACTTACTTCATATTATGAACAATAACAATAAGAGCGAATGGTTATTGTTCATAGATTGACTTATTTTAATTTTTATATTTTAATATAGACATTCAGCAAGTAAAATCACTTGTGGGTTATAAGTTTTATGTTAACCTAGGACAGTTTTAGTGGAATAGCTTGTTTTCAATTATGACAATTTTAATAACAGAATAAAATATGTTGATATTTTAAAATAATGTTTTAATGTACTAAGCTTATATCTCAGCCTTTATGCATTTTACGGCGACGCATATGTTCATCAATAGCAGACTTAGCAGGTTAAGTACATTTTAATACTGTATTTGAACTTAAAATCTTAGTGTGGTTTTCCTTATATAACTGTACAGTAGGCCTATCCCTAGATTAGAAAATCATAGATTGAAGATTTTTCCTGTCATAAAACAGCATGAAAAACTACAATTCGTCATGATTATATAAATTAACTGTTTTGAAAATAGTATAACATCGCTTTCAGAAATAATCTTTCAAGTACTAATTAGGACTATATCGAAAGGAAAAAAAACACTGGGTTGAAGATTAATTGAATTGAAATAAATGAAACAAATAAGAAAATAAGTAACTAAATAATTTCAATACACAACTACATAAATAAGTAACTAAATAAGATAAATTTTGAGTTAAATATTTATAAAATCTATGTAGAGACCAAATTAAGCCGGTGTGCATAATAATTACGCCTTCAACCATTCAATTTAATTGCGTTTAGGAAAAGAAAAATGCACATATATAAACGATTAAGCAGGGGGGAAAATAAAATTAAAATTTGAAATATATTTTTCTTTAAAACAATAAATTTCTTCGCATTATCATATTATTGATCATGTGATGATATGATCCAGTTCATGGTCTCCATGAGAACCCTTTTATAAAACATACAATTCCTTGTAGCATGAAAAGGGCCATGAGGCGATGGCTGAATCTGTACATAAATTAATTCCGTAAGCTTAGATATAAAAATAATGAAATAAATAACATTGATATTGATAAGGTGAAATTCTGTACTCTTAACTTGAATTACAAGAAACGTTAAGTGTGATATGAGCGACAATACTAGTACATGTTTTAAATTTATTAGTTTCATATGAAATAATAGGAAAATTTCATACCTGAAGATAAATCTTGAATGTCTTCTTCTGGATGTTCTTCGTCCACCAGTCTGGGAGATTGGGCAGAATCCAAATCTCTGCTGCTAGCAGGTCCTGTAGGAACCCTTAAAGACAATGCATGACTCCTCACGAACCTCTCTGCTTCCCTCAGAGCGAACTTGTACAGCCGATCCAACTCTGAGTCCGAGGATCGAGGCTGGTAATCAGGAAATATCTCCTTCAAAGAGTCTTTAGATACTGCCATTTTTTCAGGAATTGTTATCAATCTAACCGAACTTCCTAAAACACTTATCCCTTCGGAACTCTGTGCATTATCAGGCAATGGCGATGCCATCTTGTGGATATATTTCAAGCCTTTGTATTTGACGCATGCCCAGGTCTTTTTAGTTGTTATGCAATCGTTGTAGGCTTCTTCTAGGTAGCTGTCCCCGGCATATCCTCTCCCTTTTCTGGTGCTTGTGGAATTGAAAGCTTCCGGATCTGGTGTAACTTGGTCCATTACATTGTCTATTGTTGATGTATCCGCAGCACTTGCATATACTAACACCACAGTCCAGATGGCTATCAGCAACGAAACACGCTTTAGGGAAGACATATTGCACTACACTATGGGATGATCTTCACCCTCGATTCACTTGACAGAATGATTGCAAAACTCAAAAGTCTCGTTCTTTATATGTGAAAACAGTAAAGAAGGTCAAGTTAGTACTAATATTCTGTACTGATGCATGGCCTGGTGGGATGTCATTTTAGCGGTCAAGGAAGACAGAGTGGGGGGAATCTGAGGCGGTAAAGTTTAAACTGTTCTTTTCATCTGACTGCACGTGCTGCAGCTTCCCAGACAGCGGCGGCTCTTATTAGAGCTACTGGTTTTTACATCGTGAAGACCAATGGGCTCTTATGGCCCATGCTATTCACATGGGAGAATCAAGCACTATGTTGCCAGATTTGTCTGTTTTCAGAATATGACCAAAGTGAAACATTTTCGTTGATTTTTGTTTTAATATAAAAAAAATAATTTCTTCTTCAAATGAAAATTTAAACATTTTTTCGTTCAAAACGTATAAAAAATTGAAACAATTGCGACGAAAAAATCTCAGTTATTCGTTTGCCCTTATAGACAATGGCGATTTCGAATGATAAAAAATGATTTCACACTTTTTTCTACAACTTTGTCGCTGGAAGTTTTTATGTGGATAATAGAACGAAATTTAGCCAGCGACGACATTTTAAAGTGCAAAATCTAAAAATACTCTGACCTTAACTGACAATTTATTTTTCATAAACGTTATTTTTAAAATATTATTGAATTTTTAAAATCACTATTATCTATAAGGGCAAACAAATAACTGCGATTTTTTCGTGGCGATTGTTTCAATTTTCTTTTTTACGCTTTAATGTTCGGAACGAAAAAAAAAATTTAATTTTCGTTTAAAGAAAAAATTGAATGTTCCTTATTTAAACAAAAATCAAAGAAAATATAAGATTTTCGTGTCTACTATTATATTCTTCATAAAAGTTCATACAGAAATGTATTTTCCTATTTCACTTTGGTCATATTCTGAAAATATACATATCTGGCAACAGCTTGTGGATTCTTCGTAAGAACTGTCGGCCTAGTGCCTTCACGACGTGAAAAGGACAATAGAAACCATACTTCGTCGCAGGCAAGTTTCAATGCAGTTGACATTGAATTACTCTTCGGAAGTGTGAAACTCCACTTGATAAATTTCTGATATATATATATATATATATATATTTTTTTTTGCTGTGTGTGTGTAATATGCATACAGCTTTCGGTGGAATTCATAGCTGAGAAATAGGTGAATTTCATTATTTTTTCCCTCAGCAATGAAATGCTCTACAAACTCGAAATCTGACATACTCTTTATTGAATACTTCTACAATTGCGTATTTTCACAATTAATCAAACTATTACAGTTACATGTGGTTATCGTTATAAAATGGTAGCCACGTTTCATGCACTGAAATGCCGTTTCCGTGATAATTTCCACAAATATCAGCATTTCGGAGTGATTATTTTTCTGTGTATAACAGCACTATCTACAATCATTTTTTTAACATAATGGTTTACTTTAAAAAAAATATGTATTATATTTTAACGAAAAATAACATTTTAAAACATTGATTTTTTAAAAATAATTATACTATATATATTCCAAAGATTATGATGATGTTCATATGATCTTTGTAAATAGATAGAAAAATAATCACTAAAAAATATTGCCATTTGTGGAAAATATCACGGAAACGGCATTTTAGTGCACGAAACATGACTGCCATTTCTTAACGATAATCACCCTAACTGTAATAGTTTGATTAGCCTAATTTTGAAAATAGTATGCAGTTGTAGAAGTAGTTTATAAAGAGTATGTAAGATTGCAAGCTTGTAGAGCAATTCATTACTCAGGAAAAAATAATGAAATTAATCTATTTCTCACCTCACTTCAGAAATGTATTATCATTCAACAATGTTTCTGAGAAAGTGAATTTCAATGCTCTATCGCCAAGCTAAGACAAAGCTAAGATGCCATGACTTAATTTAACAATTTGTACTTGGAAATATGGTATTAAAAATTGAACTGAGTGCTGAATGGCCCCCCTCTTGAATGCAGACGAGCATTTTCTAATTAGAATATTGTTTTGGTGAAAATAAATGAGAAAAGAAATATTCGCGTTTTTGTTACGAAAAAGTTCCATGAAAGTTAAACACAAGATAATACCTAATTTTTCTATACCACCATTCATTATTAGGTCTGCTGCCACTTTTAAATTGTAAAACGCATATGTTAAACTCATATGATTTCTAATAAAATGTTATGAAAATTTTACCTTCATATTTTTAGTTTATTTCATGCACAATGGCATTTTATAAGTTTTAATGAAAATTCCCAGACATGTTCATGGAAGTGTTCTAATTCGATCCCATGGTTTGTTCGGTACCAAATCGAAAAATACACTAACAAATGCATAGTCAATCTCAGATGCCATCGTATGTTTTGGAAGAAATCTGCAAGACAGGCGTAAAATATATAGGTTATGGTACTACATTATACAAAGCTTATCATGATTCTAAGGCACGGGGGGACGTTAGGAAAAGACTAGAAAAACCATCGTATTACGGAAGAGGCTACCATCCCCTCAGAATCAAGGGTAGAAGGTATAGAACAGACGTAGGGAAGTTTTCATTTGTAAATAGAACAATTGAGGAATGGAATGAATTGCCTGTAGCAGCTTTTCAGGGAAACCCCCCTCCTTGAAGAAATTTAAGAACAACTTAAGGTCTAGGTATAAATAAGGAAAATAAGAATCTATTGAGGGTCATATTAGTACTATACTATCTTTGTGCACTTAGAATTACTTAGCTTAATTAATGCTACCTTCTTATTTAATGGTTCTTGCTTATGAAATGTTATTTGTTCATATGTAAATATTATAGTCTTCCTAGTAGTATTATAGTCTTAGGAAACGCTGCCACCGGGTAGTAACCCACTTCCAGTGAATAAATACATACATATATTAAAGTGACTCAGATGATAGGCAACACCGTACCTAATTATGAAAATCTCCAATACGTAAATATTTCGGTGATGCTTTCGATGATGTTTCAGTTTACAAGTTTGTTAATTAGGGGAAAATACAGAATTCACAGAATAATATAGGATTTAACAATCTTTACTGCACTAAGAAAGAAAGCCTTAATTGTGAAATATATATTACATTTGGATAAAAATAGCTTTAAATTAATAATTAATTTATACCAAAATGTAATGCACAAGGAAAGATTAGATTTTGATGTTCATTTTCATACGTTATTTAAAATAGTTCGAAATTTTATACCGTAGAACCTGAAAGTGTAATTCAACCCAATTTATAAATGCATTACTTTAATTATCAGCATTTTAAGAATTAGACATTTCTAATAAGGAATGTGGAATTTTCAAAATTTAATAAGTTAGGCCCTAGATCATATACACATTTCTTTTATTCAAACTGAAATTTTCGCAATAATTGTTTCAATAGTAATACAGAAAATCTGGTACAGATGTATTGTAGTATATTCGGTATCTTTATTACAATTTTTTAAAGAATTGGACGCAAAGCTGTGAAGGTTGTCTTTTCTGAGATCTTCTATTAGTATTAGTAGTGGAAATTACACATAAAATAACCCCTAGATTTTCACAGCTTTAGTATATGAGTAGGCATAGCCATGCTGTTGGAATATTATTTTTCTTTATATCTTCAGTAACGCTGCAGAATTTCGTTAAAATGAAACAGTATGGATCACAAATTGGGCGCTACTGTAAGATGATAATTAGAAATAGTCTTTTGTAATTCAGAAAGTAATCCTTATTTGATTTTGTATCTAGCCTGCTTTGACAAAATCAAGGTCTTGATTACTTTTTAATAAGACCGTCATGGTACATTTTTGGGTGAAACCACCAGTTTAATTATGTATTATATTGGTTTTTTTTTACGTACTATCGATTTATCGTCATCAACATCGTCAGAATCATTTATGTTAGCTTCCTTAAAGCAACATGCCTGGTACAGGAGTGGAAGACAGAAAATCCTTTTTTGACATGATAGTATATTTGGTATATAATTTTCTTTCCAACTAGTCTCATTGCTTTTATTTCGTCTCTTTTCATTTCAAATAGGTCTTCTTCTGTTTTTCTGTTTCCGCTACTTTAAAAAAAAAATATTTATTTAATGTCGCTTTTTAACAACCAGGGTCACCAGCGACCACAATGATTAATACATTGATACATTGATATTGAGTAAGTGGTACAAGAAGTGAAGTATCTAAAATAGATAAAGCCTATGGTAACTTGAAATTTAGTAAAACGACAATGCATTAAATATAAAAAGGACTGGAAGTAATTTTGCAACTATTAACAAACTATGAATTAAATATATATATATAATTTTGACTGTGATAATTCCAAATGTGAGATAACCTTAACACATCCTTGAAAATTTTAAAATATATTATATGTCTTCTTTGATATTTAACACACTTCTTAGAAGCAATAACCCTGGTCATTCCAGAATAAGATTGGAGGTAGTTACACCACCTTTATATTTCGGACATGGATCCTTAACAGATTTTTCATCAGATATCCATGGCTAAGGTTCGTTACTTTATTTCTCTTTCACTTCTGTAACACACTCTTCCTTTGACGTAATATCCACGGAACCAACCGAGTGAACTTTATCTTCCTGAATATGTGAGGACAAATACTCATATCACGAAATGGATATATCAGCAATAGGACATAGCTTCCCCCAGTGGACTGAAGCAAAATTACAGTTGCTATGTGCAGAAATATACTGGAAGCCATAAAGATAAGACAAGAAAACCTCAAGAAAGATATATCAAATTCTGTGACACAGATGTAAATTGTTTTGTAGAAAATCATGGTTCTAGTAGTAATAAGATAACACATAATATATAAGAACGGAAGATACCTCAGTCAAGTGAAGATATGTGGATCGCCATATAACTTAGGCTAAGTGGAAACCAGGAAAGAAACTTTTAAAGGAAGAAGTGTCATATAATATGTTGGATATTTGATATAAAAGTTAAATGAAAACAGACGTTCAGTTACTGGCAAAATTAATGTATTTTGATAGTACTAAACTAAATAAATACGTTTTTTAAAGGACTAATTAGTAAAAATTCAGGCACTCCATTGCTTTTTACGGCCCATATAAAGCTAATTCCACACCATACTGTTACCAGTAGGGATGGGTCCTCGATACCTCGATACTCTCGATACTTGCATGGTATCGGCATCGAGCGATACTTCAGAAAACTCACTCGTTCTTTTACGATACTTTGGTAACTCCGCAATTTAAGGAAATGCGTTATCTCTGCTTTTAGTAGTGTACTAAATATAGTAAATACTTCTATTTCTCCTTGAAATTGAGAAAAACCATTCTGTGACTTTTCTCTAGTCATAAATAAAGCCTTTCCTACTTTTAAAATCCAAACAGAAGAGATTCTTAATTGTTTCGTTTCCTGTCAAACGTTTCAATAACAACCAACAAGCAAGCTGACTGTCCAAACACCATTGTAATTTTTTTTAACAAATCTTGTAAGTGGACTGTTTCAAAAAGTAATTTTAGTTTTAATGTAGAGTTTAAAAATAATTATAGGCTACTGATGATATTAAATTTTGTCTCATTAAATATGCACACTTAATTAATTTAGTTGGTATTACACAGTTGTCTCAACTTTTAATTTTTAATGTACCTAATTATTGAAACTGGAAATGTTGACGGTATCGAGTATCGAGGAAAAAATAATATATCGGTACCGAGTATCGAGTATCGAGAAAATCTGGTATCGACCCATCCCTAGTTACCACAGATTAATTTATTCCACTGCTTTTCTGTAAAATATTAATCATTTAATGAAATAAGTGTATTATCAGGATTTTAATTCTCTACTTGATGCTTATCAATCCGTCTATCATTTACATCCAGATTTATTTATGGTTGGAAACTCCACTTATTAAAGCACGTGGTTTCAATCGGGTTTCTTCAGGTAATTTAATAAAATTATAGCCGCCACTGCTTCTGTTCCTTCTCTGAATCCGCGGCGAAGCGATGGCCAATGAGCATCCTTGGCTGTTGCTCCTCCATCGCCAATGGAAATGCAGATACGAGGGTTCTTCGCACGGAGTACAAAAGCCGCAAGGTGATTAACCAGGTCAACGGAGAAAATACGAACAAGATGCATTTAACACCTCACATGCGTGCTTTGTGGGTGTCATTGCTATAACTGGGACATGTTACACATCACTGTTTGTTTAGCAGAAAGTGACAGCATTCAAATATAGGGATCAACGATTCATTGTTTTCATCTGATTTCATAGCCTATATTGAATGAAACGTTTTAAACTGCACTTAATTTAATATGATTCCTTATAGGCTTATAGAATTTCCTTGATGACACTTACTAACTCAAAATACGAGAGCCGTCCACAAAGTAAATTTCCCTGGGGCCGTTTACAGAAACAAAACAAAATTTCATGGAAATATTTATTGCAACAAGTGTTCAGCTATTTTTCAACCAGAATTGAGGCATTTGTCAAACCGTGGAACCAACTTTTTGAACACTTGTGTCGTAGAAGTCTGCCGCCTGGGATTCGAACCACTGGGTGAGAACCATCTCCGCTGCTATGCCATTCTCTGTCATTGATTGAGGTGAAGGAAAATATGCAAATCACTGGGAGCGAGGTCCGGGCTGTAGGGTGGATGTTGAAAAATCTCCTAGCCGAACTTCTGCAGAAGACTTGCAGGGAGGTGTTTAAACCTCCACCCTACAGCTCGGACCGCGCACCCAGAGATTTTCATATTTTCCTACCCCTCAAGAAATGACAGTAAATGACAGATAATTGTAGAGATTGACAGAGAAACGGAGGTTATCACATAATGGTTCAAATCCCAGACGGCAGACTTCTGTGGCACAGGGATACAAAAGTTGGTTCTACGATATGGCAAATGTCTGAATTCCGGTGGTGAATATGTTGAAAAAGAGCTCAGTACATCCTGCATCTGTTACAATAAATGTTTCCATTTAATTGTGTTTTGTTTCCGTTAATGGCCTGTGGGAAAGTTACTTTATGGACGCGCCTCGTACATCTAGAAGTAGAATCAAGGTTTTTAAAATGTACAATTTCATTTAGAATGGACTCCGACTCTTGAATTATTGAAAATGAGAAAAATTCGATATATTTTTTAGTTCTTACTGTAATTATAACAATTTCTAACTTCACAGTATTAAAAAGTATTGAGATGAGCCTCCTTTGAAGACTCCTGTAAAGGCAATGGTTATATAATATGCATGCAGATTGCGATGGGAATCTTTAAACTATTAGATAACTGTAAACAAAACATCTTATGAGCTTTAGGCCTACTAGTATTAGACAAGTGTTGAGATGTTGTGTACAAATTATTTTTATATCTTATATCATTACAAAGATGTTCCTCGATACTACATTAAAAGGTTCTTTTTGCACTCCTTAGCTAGTAAGTGGTACTTACGAACGTTGTTTACATAGATCGTAAGTTGACATTCCCACACAGTCTTGTTGCTAAGGGCGGTTGCGATGAGGTTAAATTACTTACGGTCCTTGCGCTACGTCATAATTCATTACGATACACTTCATAATACATGCCTTTATGAACAAGGCCCCCAGGACAAATATTCGGTTCCCATAACAACAAACACATGCGAATCACTTTCTGAAATAAACATCTCTCTTCAAGAATGTATACACATAATATTTTCAGGTAATATCACAATTAATATAATTAAATTGATATAAGTAACCGTCGTGCAAAAAATAGCATGCAACACACGGGCCGTAAAGGCATTTACGGGTCTCGAAAACTTAAAAACCCTCGTCTGCGCCTCTGGTTTTCAATCTGTTTCCTCGACCCGTAAACGTGCCTTACGGCACTTGTATCGCAATATACTATTACGTTAAAAATAAGTTAATTATATTCTTTTCATGAAATTGACGTTGTGACCATAGAAATGCTGTGCCAGGAGTTCTCACGAAGTTTCCTGGTTTCAAGGAGGATCTGTCATATTTTAAACTTGTTTTCTAAATGACAATAAAGTTACGTATTTTTATGTTAACAGTAAAACTATTAGTTAACTGTAAACCAAAAATCATATGAGTTTATTCCTACTAAGTAGTAGTAGACAAGTGTACCCCGTATCGTAGTGGTTGAGGCGCTACGCTACAAACCGGAAGTTTGCCGGATCGATCCCCGATGAGCTCATTGGAGTTTTTCAGTTGGCCTAATCCTTCTGGTGGCACGATGGCCCTGGGGTCGACTCAGCCTCTAACAGAAATGAGTACCAGGACCAATCCTGGGGGTAAAGGTGACCGGTGCGTAAGGCTGACAAGCTTACAACCTTCATGTGCCGATGTCTAAAAATCTGGGAGTCTCAACCTCCTGGAACCCTCTGAGCCTCCATGGCCTGTAATAGGGAACACTTTACTTTAGAAGCAGACAAGTGGTGAGGGGGTGTGTAAAAATTATTTTTATATTTTATATTATAACAAATGATGTTTTTCTATATCAAATTAAAAGACTTCTTACGTTAAAAAAAATTAATTATATTCTTTTCGTGAAATTGACGTTGTGAGCATAGAAATACAGTGCTAGGAGTTCTCACGAAGTTTCCTGGTTTCGAGGAGGATCTGTCATAACCTTGAATGCATGCACGACTGCATAAATACGTGCTATGTGTTGGTGGGTTTTTGAACAACTTGTAATGTTGGATTATACATATCAAGATCATTCATCCATTTAATGTTTTTGTTCAGTTCCACGAGACAGTGTCTTAGATTTTTGAGTAATTCCAAGGCGATGAAAATGAGACCATGTAACGCGAAGTTGGGTTATTAGGTGGACACAGCTTTGTGGTATAAAGCTCAATTTTTTTTAGGTTTCATTATAAGCGAGTAATCTAAGAACATGTTATTACTGAATCAAGTACTCGTGTTACTGCAGTAATGAGATATACCACCCAGTAATAACTCAATACAATAAGTGCAAGGTAAAATCATCTTATTTTGTACTGAATTGTGACCAACCTGAAGTAATTTCTCAGGAAATTGGTCATCTAAGTGATCTCGCCAATTTACCTCACTCTTTCACTCAGATCAGTGTTCTTGAAAATGAGTTATGTGTCTCATTGAAGATATCATTACTTAATCTTCTTATAACTGCCTACAACTTTATTTTACAAACTTAAAGTTTCATTATAACTTAATTTGACATTTTCCTTGTTTTGCTTGTAATAATATATATTTTTAATTTTAATTTTTGATTTAACCTGTGCTTTTTTATGAAACTTATGCTTTTTACTTAATTAATTAATTATTATGATTAGCCTTAACCTTAGTATTAGTCTCTTAACCATTACTTTGTTTATTAATGTAAATCTACATTGTAGGCTATATATTTTTAACATGGTTGAGTGGAAGAGAAGGCCTCATGGCCTTAACTCTGCCAGGCAAAATAAATCATTTACTACTACTGTTGGTATTAATTAAATCTTAGCAAGCATACTCACTCTATTAAACAAAAAAACTCAGTATTCAATATTTGTTAAATTATGGGCATCCTGCCATTTTATAAGCAGAAAATGCACTTGCTCCTCTCACTCAGCGGACCAGAGTTCGATTCCTGGTCGGGACAAGTTACCTAGGTAGGGCTTTTCCGGGGTTTTTCCTCACCTGTGAGACAAATGTCAGGCAACTTTAGGCCTTGTAGTCCCCGGATATCATCTGACCGTCATCATAATTTTCATTACATCCTCGCCTTGTTCGGAAATGAGTGGGAGTGTGAATGGTGTGTCTCGTCCTATCTGTTCGTGTTGTCTCGGAGGTGGCCCCGGCACTGGGCTGATCACTCATCCGGGGAGGCCCTCCATGTCCTTCTCTGGTCAAAAAAGTATGTCTGTCTGTGTTGTCATCCATAGTAAGGCCCGGACGGTGCGGGCCGCAAAGGGAGAGGTAAAACTACGAAAGAGAAACAAATTAAAAAATTCCTATTGAATTGGTAATTAGCAGGCCTAAAGTTAATTAGTTTAATTTTACTTAATTTAAATTATTTGCTTATTATGTTAAACAATTATAATTATTTTTTTAAGACGCCACCAAAAGGAGCTATGATCTAGGGCAGTTCAGAAATAACATGCGTAAATATAATTGCCTGAATATACGAATGCACTTAAATACAATAATTTGCAAAAAAAAACTGAGTTAAGTTAGATTATCATTCAATATGGACATTGCTTTTGGTAAGGGCTGTACGTTACTACGTGATAATAAAAACGTATATACCATGCAGAGCAATGAATTTAATCTTGTAAACGGTACGAGCAATTGTATAAAATGTAATTTTGCACGTACTGACCACATACTCATCTTGTGCAAACGTGGCATGGGTGACCGCGCGAATAAAACCCTTGGTATAAAGTTGACCCACAATGCGCCAACCGCTTGAATGGAAGCTGCGAGTAAAATTATTTCCTACCAGTGCGGTCCCCCACAGCGCCTCGTATGCTCAAATTCATGATTATTCTGTTCAAAATGAACGGACTCGCTGTTGGGACTAATCAGTCATTACTATTTGCTAGTCACGTTGCATATTTATTCAATTTTATTGTATGTATGTTTGCATTTTATATTTTTGGGGTATTAATAAGTTTGTTCATACGTTTTACTAAGTCTGATTTGGTTAACTATTCTCCGTGTATTAAATGAGATGTAATGAATAGTTTATGCAAGGAGGAACTACTTAGCCTATATCAACCCGAGCGCTGAAGTTTGTGTACATTATGTAAGCATTAGAGAGGTAGGCTATAATTAAGAGGTATCATTAATTAATTTTGTTGTAGGTGGATATTCTTCGGATAAAGGTTAAAACGCTGGGCATCTTGGTTGAGTTATTTCAAGTTGTGTGGAGCACATTTGGTGTGTCGTTTCCAATTTTCGTAACGTTTACCTTCTGTTAGAAAGTTTTTCACTGATAAGTAACAATTACATGTTCACAATGATGGAGCAATTCCTCGAAGAGCGAAAATCGATGCGTGAGTTTCGAATGTCCAATTCTTAGTCTAGTAATCTCTATGTTTTCTTTCCTGGGTAATATGTGAACTGAAAAGACTCTTATAATTAGGGTTAGAATGTTCATGACATGTCATATTTTTATCCTGACCTCTGTTTTCTCCGCAAACACAAATTAAACATGAATTGCGCATTTATATCAGACCGTTTTATTTTGCATATAAAAAGTCTTATTTTGGCCATTTTTATGGTCTTGGGAACGTTTTGGTCATGGCCTATCTGAAATTTAATTTTATATTTCAGTTATAAATTAATATTTCCGAAAAAAAGTCACGAATACTTCGGTTTTACTGTAACTGAATTGTGAAGGGACAATAACAAGTAATACCACAATTACCTCTTCCTCCTTGTTGTTAACAACTTCCAATAGACTTGTTTTAAAAATATTTTCAGTTCACATTTGCAGTGGTATCTGGAAACATTAGAAGTTTTCTACAAGTAAAACTGTAAATCATCTATAAAATTGTTAAAAGATGAATATTTGACTGGTGTAATGTCAGGTAATAATTTAGTGTCATTAAACGTTTTAAATTGGAACAATTATTTTTAGAAAATACGTTTTTTATTGGGCCATATTTAGGATTTTTGGGTCATATTAGGTCAAAAAATTCATATTTTCCACTTTTTAGGTCATAAACATCCGAACCCTACGTATAATCATGTAGTTCTTCTTTCCTTGCATGTTGAATGTTTGAGATGTACCTGTGATGTTATCCAAATTCTAGGCAAATTATCTCATCTAAATGCACAATTCTCCAGCCTATAATTAGGCCTATCATCTTATGTATTCCATAAAAATCGAGCCAGCTTCCGGATTTCGAAAAATGTTGAGTCCACAAAGGGTTAGTACAGAAATACAGCCCGTGTGTTCCTGCATTTGGGGTTTCTTCAAAGAAGAATAGGAGAGCGATGAAGATGAACCTCTCCTATGTGCTCATTCCGTAGAGTAGCAAGCGGCATTCTATTGTCTTTGTAAAAGAATGTGTGTAATTCGCTCAATTATCTACTCTTATACAATTCAACGGCCCTAAATAGCGTGCTTGCTCGCCCGCTTCGTGAGACATCGGGTATACTCGGCGATGTTCGTCTCTCGCAGTCTAAACTTTCATGACGACTACAAAATTAGGAAGGAAAACCGTTTCTTTATTATATAAGGCCTAAGTGAAATGAACACAATGAACAAATATTCTAATTTTATTTTTACTTACAATTTTCATAGCTCTGAACCACAAACATTTTTAATAATCTACCAGTGTAATTTTCTTAAAAATCCTGGAGTCAATGAATAATGGCGGGCGAAGCCGGGGGCAACAGCTGTAAAATATTGATGGTTTTATCTCTTGAAATATCGCTGATAATAATAATCCAAACAAACCATTCCTTCCCTTGAAACATTTAATTATATAATTTCTGAAAATTACACTGAATTGATAAAATAAAATTAACATCATATTCATGTCAATAAACAGCTGAGAAACAATACGTATCATGTGTTCACAGGTTCTTTGGAACTGCATAATCGATTCTGATATAGTTTTCCCAGGGGGCGCTTTCATGTCGTGGAATGTACTCTAAAGCAGGAATTTTAGCTGTTTCATTAATTATTAATGGCTTAGTTTATGAATGATTCGCATGCAAGTGTTAATAAATATAATGCTTTAATAATTATTAAACTCTTAATTTTTAATTTTTAAAAGAATTATCGTGGCGAAGCCACGGGCACCTCCTACCTAGGTAGTTACTTACAAACCGGGATTACCGTTTGATTTCATGAAAACCATATTAGGCACGTAGACAGATTGTCACGGTCAGATGGAAATATCCATGCTTCCCTGTGATTACTTAATTTTCTATGCGTTTTATTTTTGCATCTTTATGAACCAATTCATATATGGCCCGCGGACCACCGTGGTCCGCGAAGATGGGCCAGATGGTCCTCAAACTTAATTACAAAATATCATAAAGCAAGTGGAAAGTAAAGAAGTAAATTTTTTCACATATTTCGTTTTAATGACCTATACTCAATACCCCTGATATTAAGAATATAAGCCTTCTTTTAAAAATGGTATATCAAATTAGGGGCCCGTAAATTTTTGTAGACATTTTAGAGATCCTCGGGTTCTAAAAGGTTGAGAAACGCTGGTCTAGAATACTAGCCAACAACATAAATCGCAGTTACAATAATGCATATATAAATTTTGTGTGTTTATTTTATTTCAACGTTTTTCGCAATTACACAAAATTTTTGTTAGATGGACAAGAGACCTTTTGGAAATGAGCTCCTCAAATACGCTTTATCGGTTTTTCATGAAACTTGGTACAGGCATTTATAATGTCCATTGAAGACGTCTATTGATATTAGATAAAATTGGTTGACCGGTATCGGAGTAATGGCCAATTTAGTGCCTATTTTATGGTAATATATTATAAAGAATTTAACAAATGCAAATCTGATATCCTGGCAACATATCGTTTTACACTGTTCATATACGGCTTTGGAATTTGCAATATTTAGCCATGACACATCCCTTCGCATTTGATTATCACACTAGTCAGTTGTTTGTTTCGTCCATCAAGTTGAATACTGTTATATACAGAAGATATATTACTCTGAAATAATTAGGCCTACATGCATTAAGTGGAGTGCCAGTGTATTTTGTGAAATGTTGACATATTTTAAGAATGTCTTATATGTGTATACGAGTTTGAATTAAGGTTAAGTATCAAACTTTATACCTTTGTTCTTCCGTAAGTCCTGCTTAATGAATAGATCTGCAGCTTAACTTGGAAATCGATAACAAAATAACTTATTCTCTGCATATCATAATTGCAATTAATTTTTTACTGATTAAACAAAAGCATTCTGGCACTTTGATACATCAGTTTACCGTATTTTATTAATTCTTCAGTTAGTCTTCTCTATTCAATTTAATTTAAAAAATCAGACTATTAAACAAAATACAAGCAATTTCAGTGGAATTATTATATGCAATCTTGTGTATGCAGGCGATGACGAGACGATCATGCGCAGTATGCTGAACCTGGAACTTAAAACGTTCAGACAGCCGGGTGTAGGGAAAGTAGAACTGAAATATATTGCATGTGTCGTAGTGACTGATTTCGTACTTAAGACAAAGAGTTACAGCTATTTGAATTCAGACACTTGCGGTCTTCCACCTAATGATACCATGGCTGAGTTACATGAAAAATAGCGATTGATTGAAACAAATACTCTCCTCCAACAATAAATACGCTGTACATACCTAAACTTGTTGTTTCAGTTAAAAAATATCTGCCTTTATGTATTTATTATTTATTGATTTATTTATTGTACTAAGAATATTACAGGCTAATTCCCAATTGCAATATTCTCGCTTACATTAATACACCAGATTCTAAAATTAAATATTTAAAGTGATATTCAAAATAATTAAGCTAATGCTATAACAATAAGATAAAAAAACACACACAGAAAAGAAAACCAGAAACACAAACAATGGGACAATTACACAAGGGAACATAATGTGAAAAAACAAATAATAAAATAAATAATAATGTAATAGTTTTGGATGAAAATATACATAGGCCTATAAGAAAGATTCAAGTATAGAAAATGACATGGAGCAAAATTTAATAATCATTATTTTCAAATTTTCAATTTTTTTCACATATATTTTTAAACCGCTTATTGCTAGTATTATTATGACTATTGTTGTTACTATTTTTTGTTATGTATGATTGTATTTTCATCACAAACTTCATCACCACAATCATCGTCCTAGTACTAGGAATCAGAGAAATGCAGCTGTGATGTATTACGTGATATAATAGGGAATAAGCTCGAAATTGCTCCCATAATAAGAGCAGCACCATATCCATAATGCATTTGTACGACCATAAATGCATACAAATTGCAATACTCTTATCCAATTCTGGTTTGCTCTGTGTGTAGCGTTCTCAACACAACATACTTGGTTTAATTGCAGTAGGCCTGTACCTCGTCGTCTTAATATGTTACGAAGACTATAAAAGGCGTATCATAATAAACTTAGTTTTCTTCCTTTTTCAGGTTAATAATCAACTTACCGTATTAAATAAATTTAATACGAGATAAAACGGTTATAATAAAACCCTATTAAAAGTATCATTCACTGCTGTTGGAATAAAATTATTTCAAACAAATGCTTATAACTTCATTGAAACTGCTCCTGACTGGCAGATTAGAGTATATTTGCTTTCTTGCCGATTAACAGTGTTCAATGTATTAGGACACAGTAGCGGCATAAAGATACACTACTTCACCATAAGCTTCTTTTATACTTAGTAAATAACATTCATCCGTACCATCATCATATTATGTTAAGATATTTAAAAAAAGATAAAAGTTAATACCTTAAAAAATATATGTTATTTCTCGTCAGTTTCTTACTCTGAGACCAACGAACTGAAAAGAAGGGAATAGTAGTTTTATATAAGTGGTAGAGTGCCGAAGGTCTCGTGATATTCCAAGGGATGAAGAATCCGCTTGGAATTAATTGGTTTCTAGTAACATTAATATAACAAATTATGAAATACGACAGATTTCAGAAAATATTTAATCTGCTAATGCCAGTCGGACTTTCTTATCTTGTATTTTCTTTCCGGGAGATCAAAATACGTGCACGCTGTGTTTGGTAATGGTCTATCCTGGACAGCGTGATCGAAGGTTTTAGTTGAGCATTTATTCTGGTCCCTACTAATCGACTACTCAACTTCATCGAGGTACCAGTCGCACATGCTCTGTCTTTGGCCACAGATCAATTAATGTGTTGGGCAAGGGCGGGACTTCGAATCTCTCATATAATTCCACAGAAGTCGACCCGTTGTTGGCCTTCGGCGGGCAGTTGGTTGCCCATTTGATAGTTTTGGAGGAAGCAATCCCTTGAGCGCTCCACCTGTATTAATAATACTCCGAGTACCAAATCTGTTGAGTTGATAAAAATCACCAGCATTGCCTGGGACTCTGGTAACTGCCCAGCTACAGATCTATATTCGAGTATAGCCGCCAGACAAGTATTTCTAGAGGGTGATAACTAGGGTTCGGATGTTTATGGACATGTCATATTTTTATCCTGACTTTTATTCTCGCCGCGAACACAAATTAAACATGAATTACACATTTCTTATCCTAATCGGACCGTTTTTATTTTGCATTTAAAGACATATATTGGTAATTTTCATGGTCTTGGTCATATTTCGGTCATATTTGTAATTTATCGTCATATTTCAGTTATAAATTCGGTAAAAGAGCACAATATTATGCAGTATGTGCACTAAATTGTCGACTTAAATTTTTTCAGAAAAACAGTCGCGAATATTTTGGTTTTACTGTAACTGAAATGTGAAGGGACAATAACAAGTAACAGCACAATTACCTCTTCCTCCTTGTTGTTAACAACTCCCAATAGACATTTTTTTACAAGATTTTTAATTCACATTTGCAGTGGTATCTGGAAACATTAACAGATTAGAAATTCTTTACAAGTAAAGCTGTAAATCACCTGTAATATTGTTAAAAGTGATTATCTGATTGAATTAATATAATATAATTATTTAGTGTCATTAAACGTTTTAAATTGTAAAAAATTATTTTTAGAAAATACGTTCTTTTATGAGGTCATATTTAGGATTTTGTGGTCATATTTAATCATTTTTAAAGACATATTTGCAGTCATATTTTCCACTATTTTAGATCGTAAACATCCGAACCCTAGTGATAACAGCTTACCGTTCCCACGCCCCGTATCTAGATAGTGAATACGTTCGTTCATTGTATTTTCCTCCCGGATAATTTTGGGTAAAGGTGTCGAAATCCTCTTACATACAAAACCTATGCCCATCGGTCATGGCGACGTATATCTTTTTATTAATTTTATGAGTTTTCTTTGTATCCTTCAATGAGAATACGTATTGAATGAGGACCTGTGGTATGCGAATTGAAACATACTGTCTTATTTTTCATGTGTGTTGCTAGTATCTTACCTATAGTGATTTGCATTGAAATCGTGAAGTTCCATTTGCCACTTTTGTTGTATTTAATCTCTCTTTCGTATGGCACAGAATACTGTGCAGAATTGCAGCGTCATCACGTGACTTGCATATCGATGTTAACGAAATAGAACTCGCACCTTCTGTGTTCCTGAGAGTAGCACACCGACCTGTCGGAAGTGTACCTCATATTAGCTCGAATTATTTCTTCCATCACCCATGTGAAATAGTTTCAGAAACTTTCTCTATTCTTTATAGGCCTAAGCCTAAAATGTGGGATCCGACCTGTAGATTCCTACGAGTAGAAACACTACAATTTCATAGCCGTAGAAAATGCAATTTTACATGCAAACTCCCAGAGATTTGTAATTCAAAATCATAATAATTATATTAAATTAAAGGAACAGACTCCCGTTTTTGACAGAACTGTTCATGTTTATCAGTTGGTTCCGTTTTTTGCTTCCTGGCATAATTCCTCACTGAAATCCTGTTTTTCTTAAATATTTGAACAGCTGAAGTAGGCTATATACATAATAAGTGATTTATTAACTCTCCAGGAAACAGGTACTCATGACTATTTTTTTATTTTAGCAAATACACACTTGATAAAAAATGATCATAGCCTTAAAAATGTACGGTAATGACAATCAAAATATTCTGCAGGTAGATTTCATGTTATCAATTTCATTAGTAAGCTTACAGCTTAAAAAATATAAATATTTCAAAGAGTAATTTTATTTCTTCAGAAAAATATTCAGATACACATAACATTGCAATGATAGGCCTAACTTTGCAGTAGTTACAATCCTTTACTAGTGCACTTTTACACAGAATGTATTAGCATTATCTGATTTTTTCCATTTCTGTGCTTTTTATATATTTCTTTATTTAGTTAATTTAAAATGTTTATTAGTATTAGTTCTCAAATTCATGACAAGTAAGCATATAAGTCTCACTGAGTGGAAAGGAAGATTTGAAGGCATTTACTCTGCCTGATAAAATAAATCCTTTATTATTATTATTATTATTATTATTATTATTATTATTATTATTATTATTGTTATTTATTATTATTATTCTTTTATTATTATTATTATTATTATTATTATTAGTAGCAGTAATAGTAGTAGTAGTAGCAGCAGCAGCAGTAGTACTCTTTGCCTTAATAAAAAAAAAAATTACTGGGAAACTTGAAGGGAAGAGACCACTTGGAAACCTAGACGTAGGTGGGAGAAAATATTAGGACAGATTTAAGGAAAGAGGATTTGCAAGGGATAGTTGGATGGTATTAGCACAAAATAGGATTGAATGGCGGCTCAGGTAAGCGCTGCAATGAACCTTCGGATGCCATAAAATATATAATATTCCTTTATCTTGCTTAGGTATTGCCACTGAGTAAGTAAATAAGTTACTGTTCGGCTTACTTCGATTTAGCCAGATTTTTTGAAAGTATATATATTTATTGTTATATTCAATTCCAACAAGTAATAGTAAGTACTATAATCCATCGTAAACAATTATGCTTGTAATAATTTTAAATTCACGTAATATCAGTAATATCATTGATGAACAACTATTGTTTTAACAGAATTTTATTTATAACATTTTTTAAATGCAGGAAAAAGTATCTGTTGTATTGCTAAAATATATAAACAAAAATATTAGCTCGCTATCCTCAAACTAATCAAGCTGGGAAGGATGATGTGTGAGTAGAATGCTTTTGACACAATTACATTTTATGGGCTGCAATAACATTAGGCATATATACGAGATATATATTTCTTTTTTGGGGTGTCTGCTTATAGAAAAGTATTTGTCATTTCTAGAAGCCTGTTCATTTTTTGGTGAATTCAAAGTTAGCGTTTCTTTAAGGCAAAGACCAGAGAAATTTAAATTGTAATTTATGGAGTTATATTTACACTCTATCAGCTGTTAACTCTGGGTACGTTTAGTCATAGTTTCGTTATTGACTCAGAAAATTTTACAACAAATTCAAACACCGTCTCATGGCTTTTTAAAAGTTCAAATTTATATACTGCAGCCAACATTGTTTTTCATAGCTAGCAGAAGAAAGTCAAACACAGCCTTTTGAAGACAATGGCAGGAGAAATTGCAGATGTTTGGGGATCAAACAAAAGCCCACTATTTCATTAACGCCACCGCACCTCGACCCAGTTCACTACTTTAAGCTGCCTTTGTGAGGCTTTGACAGCTGCTTAATAAACCACATCAATGTGTCGGAATGGTCTTCTCGCACTAAAGCACAGCAGGATATAATCATTCCCACATGTGAGTGTGCCCACACTACACCTTAACCTCGAATAATTCACTGTATTAAACTCTCTCATCGGAGAAATCAATGCAACCCCATACTATTCAGTCATGACCAGGCCAATTCCCCATGTCCTGTTGGACTATCGATCACAAAGTAACCTAATAATCTCAGTTCGTATGTCTATAAAATCATCCAGTGATTCAAATGGCAGTGACTGCATTGAATATCTTAGGGAGTGGGGCAGGAGTTCGAATCCCTCTCGAACCTAAAAAAAATTCCTGTCTTGCATTCCTTATTATATCTTATTATTATAGCAAGGCATTTAATGACCATACAATAGTGAAAAATGCACAATAAAAAACGCATTTTTGACCTAACAATAGTGAAAAAATGACACAAAATGTAAAAAAAAAGACCAATAAATTTACCATTATTACTTATAATTAGTTTTTTAAGAAATGAATTTTTAAAAGCAATTTAATGCATGTCAGTGCGTTATATATGAATTTACAATATAAAACACTTATATTATTAGTAAAGAAGTAAGTAAATTTATACAACTTGGACACCCTTAGCGAAAAAAAAAATCTTTCTGAAGTGGCATGTCCATCAAATTGGCCCTAGCAAATATCTGCCGTTTAAAAAGAAAGAAAAAATCCTTTTTTGCTACAAGACAAACTGCTATGATGGTTAAAACAAACCTGAATTATAATGAACTATGAACACTTGGTGGAGATTTTCAAATAAAAACGATTATCTGTTGTCTGAAAGTAACAATTTGTACATGGAAAACCTCCTCTCTACCTCCACTGAAACATTACCTAAAAAATGCCGAAAATGACCTAAAAATTGCCAAAAAGTAACCTATCTCTTAAAAATGAAAAAATTTAAAAAAATTGCAAAATCAAATTGCTCTTATTTAATCAATTATTTCATGATAGACATTTATATATATATACGAGCTATCTTTTAACCTTCATATAAAAAGATGCAAAATCATCAAATGCCTTGCCCTACTTATTATAAACAAATAATGAGCATTATCATAAAATAACGCTGAAAATGTTTTAGTTTAATGGTTTTAAGACTAAGGCATTTTTAGTTACATTACCATGGATAAAAGCATATGGAACTATTAAGTTCATATGACCACCATAAGTCTACAATGGCGAACAGAACATCTTTGCATCAGGCTGAAAGAACTGAATACGCTTCCTTCGAAATGTCCTCTTATTCTATAGCAGAATTATTTGATTTGCAAAGGTTTATTACCCATGCTTTAAGATAGAGAATGTTATGTGAGTGTATCACATCAAACTTTTCTCTCTGCACATTGAGTGACTGAATTTGGAGGATTTGAATCCTCATGTTGTATTTAGATGATCGAATCAGTTTGAAGGCCTAAAGCTGGTATAGTATGTCTAACCGCCGACAGGAACTCACTAGAGCAATTTTATTACTCTTTAATGTAAAGTGAAATATCATTCTACTGTAAGTGTACAGTGTAAGTCTAGTCTTAAAGACTGATTTATTCTTCCCTTGCTAAGGTAAAAAATACTTTGACACATTAAAACAGTAGACAATAATCTAATATTTCAGGAATTTGGAGAAAACTCTAAAATTGGAAGTCAATTTTAATGCTCTAATTCGTTGCACCAAAAATGTTGCTTTTCACAATGACTTGCTTATAAGCAAAGTCCCGGACTTGATTATTTCATCTGGAAACCAGAAAGTAGGTTAAGGACAGGCAAGAATGACTTTACACGAAAATAATTATTTTAGTGTTAGAATCATAACATGATCGCTATTGAACCATATTGTGTCCATCTCTGTTGTTGTTTTCATCTCAAAATGATTGAGTTTTCATGTCAATGAATTGAACTCGAGCGGAACCTAACCAATATAGCGACAGTGACCACTGACCGAATTTCTAGATGAGAAAAACATGTTTAAAGAAGAATCAATTTACAATTTTCATAACTGCCTACCCAAAATCTTACAAGAAATTATTTAATCTTCCTATAACACATTATAAATATAATATATTAAAAAAACTTACTATAGTCAACATATACGAGTATAAGTAGCATAGGCTACTAGTCTAGAAACATAAAACTTGTGTACGCACATTAAATTAGTCATGAGTATTATTAAGAATTCTTAAAACTGTTAAAAAATGTATTGAAAATCCATGAAATAAAAGTCTTATAATCAAATGCAGATGTTATGCAGTAGGAAGAAGATAACACCTCCATTTTAGTATAAGATTTTCATTTTATGGACTTCAAATACATTTTTTAACAGTTTTAAGAATTCTTAATAATACTCATGACTAATTTAATGTATGCACTCAAGTTTTTATATTTCTAGACTAGTAGCTTATGCTGATAGGTTAGATTTCTAATGTGTTAAATACTGAGCATAAGTAAATTGTATCACATTAAATTGTAATTTAAAAGCAAATTGTATAGCTCAGTATGAAAATGAAAATAGTTGAAATATCGACATTAAATTTTACTTAGAATTTCCATGTGTCATTCTTCCGTTTCCTGTTTTTATATGCTAAAATAATTGATGACCAGGGCCCGGATTCTAATGGCATGTCATCTTTTTATTGATGCTGCATAGACATTGCCAACTTGTAGATAAATCCTAATCATGGCCTCTAGAATAAAGAAATGCATTTTTATTAGGTCATTTTTTTCATTTAATCAATTTTATATTTCTAGGGCATTTATTTTAATATTTTAGGTCATTATTTTGTCATTTTCGTGTCATTTGCTTCCTTTTTTAGTCATTTTCATGTATTTATATTGAGTTTATTAACTTTTTTCTTTGAAGTGTTATTTGTTTATTGCAAGAAGGAAAAATTCGGCGTTAAGTGTTGCCATGTCTCAGTCGGAAATGAGAACCAAAGAAACGCAAAAATTTTGTATGATATTAGATTGACTTGGCACCAGAGTCTGCACCTGCTTGGATTTGAGAGTGCAAACTACTATTTACCCTCAATCAAACAAGAATATAATCCGGCAGACCACAAAAGGAACTGCCGAATTTTGACTCGCCAGTGCCTCAGGGCTAGTATAAATTTCCGTGAGAAAAGAACATTCACAACATTACAGTTATTTACAGTTTTTACAATTTATGTACAAACTAGTCTATAACTTTTGTGCACAATAATAATTTTTTATAAATAAAATATCAGTTTTTAGGTCATTTTTTATAATTATTAAGTCATTTTCTTTATTATTTAGGGTCATTTTATAGGTAATTTTTCAAACAAGTTTAGGTCATCAGAATCCGGGCCCTGTTGATGACCTATTTCTTAAAATTTCCCTTTAAAGGTAATAGTTCAATGGCGCATCATAGTGAATCATTAGACTGGCAAATATGACCAACATTTTGGGATATGAAGTGAAAATTCGGGACTCCTATGGAGTATTGGTTGTACCGTTTCCAAGATCATTACCGGATTAAGCAATGATTAGCTTAGAATTTGGATAGGTGACCGGTACTGTCACTTCTGATAATTCACGGTAAATGAAACATAAAAGGGATCCACTCGGTGGTTCGGATTCCATGTTAAGTTGCAGGTTCCTGTTGTTTTAATAAATGAGGTTGTGATGTTTCGATGTTTCTCGATTGTTACAGAAAAAAGTCACATCAACACACTGTGAATATACTAAATAATTTACTGTTATAAACTTCGGCAAGATTGTACCAATAGCTAGCTGGCTCAGAAATTTAAGGGTTCTTAAGGCAGGTCTACCTATTTTCCTTCTCCCAGCAGGAGACCTGTGTGATATTCTTTTTGGCCATCTATATAATCTGTCTAATATTTGTAACTGATGAAGTGATGCCCATTCTATCCCAGATTATTTAATTTGATACATTATTTTCCCTTGAAAGTTGTAAACATCTTCTCAAATAATCCATTTCAACTGACCTAATTTTGTTTCTGGCTTTTGCTGTAATTTTCAACGTTTCTGCTCCATACTACATGCTTTCCCATGCTTTTTTCATATCTACATTAATGCTATTATTCCATATTAATCCATTTAGTATTTTGTCTTTCTTCCCATTGCTATCGTGATTTCATTGCCTGTCGAGGTTGGTATGGAAGCTAAATATTTAGCCCTAGTCTGCTCCTCGGGGAAACTTATCACCCCACACAACTCCGTTTGCTATTGCACAGTTGGTATGCATGCACTTAAAGCTTCTGTCATCCTTCTATACTTTCAAAACTGACCTATCTAAACATCAGTCAGTGAATTGGTGGATTTAATTAATAAAATACCATAAGACACGCCATTTTCTTTTCGCTCTCCTGTAAAATTACATTTTTGTACTTCAGGTACCATTTTCTGAAAAGCTATTCATGCTAAAATAATGAAACTTTCAGGAATTCATTATAGATGGATGACAAATCTCCCTTAGCAGAATTATGGGAAAAGTCTTGACTATACAGAATTTTCAACTATTTTTATTTTTAAAAAGTATTTTTTTTTAGTTGTGAAGTTTTCATGCAGATTTCATGCAGTAATAATGTACATACTAGACTGATTGTGCTAGAGTAAATAGTAGTACCTATTGTTAGTAAGTTCCTAAAGTTTCACAAAAATCTAAGCTACAGAAATTGAATAAAGCGTACCTATATCAAGGGAAGTAACCGTAAAACAAAATTATCACCTATGTGTTAAAAAATTCTTTCCTACCAAACAGCGAGTTCTAGAACAACCATTCTCTGCTTACTTTAAACTACAGAGTGCACTTGCAAAGCATAACAAAATTCAACTAAATATGAGTTATGGCTTCTTGAACATACGCTATATTTTCTATCATTTCTCTAGCGGTAACTACCATCTCCCCTTAATCGGAATTCGAATGGATCTTAAACTCTTTTCTATATGAATCGAATATGGATGAATACTTGTGGAAGTTTTGTTCTGATAGGGGAGGGAATTGATTGGCTGCACTGAGTAGGAAGCGACAGTTATGGGAAGCGGTAACATACAGAGACATGCGGACATTCATCTGAATGACAGCAACACGGGTTAATGAATCCCATGTGACGCATTTCACTTTGCCACAAGAACGCGTAAAAATCAGAATCGATGTTTTCCATTCGTTTCATCTTTAATAATCGTGCTTTAATTTCCTGGTAACCAAAGCGGTTGCAGTCAGCGAAAAGCTGTTCATTGTACCATTCTATAACATTTATATCACTGTACATAGGGCAGACATGCTCAACTGAATACGCCATACTATGTAATTTAGTGCACTCCTGTAGGTGGGGATTCTAGATTTGTTTTACATCTAGTCTGAAGCTCCATATGACTAGAAAGTGTTTGGTCCCGTCTGGACCACGGATGCCGAATTGGCTGCCCCGGACAGCGTGAGGCAAGTTGCATAAACTGTTTTTGTTCGGTGGTAATTAATCTACATGAATAATGGCCGGTTTCTATAAACTCGCGAATTACCTATGGGTAAATTATCTAATGCACAGAATTTACACAATTTACACAAGAATAACACCACACAAACACAAATAATTTAAAGATAGCAATCACTTACACTTGTGGCGAGTTTCTAGATAAATGTCCTCTAGGTAAATATGAAAATGACAGAAAAAATGTTCCTACAAACTTGGGCTAGATCTGTCCAAGGGTAAATCTTTGGGTTAATTTGTCCTTTCATGGATGGCTGGATAAAATTTAACCTTTCATAGGATCAATAACAATGAGAATCAAAGCCTTCTGAATTAAATTAACTGTACAACTCCAAGGCCTTGCTCATTATACCATTGTAGGTTAAATGGAACTAATTTGTCCATGGGTAATTTACCCATAGGTAATTCACAAGTTTGTAGAAACCGGGCATAAATCTTGAGATTTTAGATTCACTCAAACAAACCCCATGATGGCCTTCGCATCATCTGGTTGCTGTAGTTCTTGTCTTCTACGGCAGCTCATGGTCGTTTTCATGAAACCAATGGATTTTTGACACGACGAAATTAGTTCATTTTAGTATGATATTAAGATTAACACGAATAGAATTCATTTTATTTTAAATGCAGGGTATTGATTACGCAGATTTCAGCTCCAGAACGGAAAATCGTATGAAAACAAAATCTTGTATTTATATTACCTTCTGAGGATGTGACACGAAGGTTGGTGACAACTTTTTTTTTTCATTATAAGGGAGTTTACATGAAGACCATTTCGAAAACGGATCTAACGGTTTTCTATTTGCTAATGACAATTTTAAGGGCAGACCAGTTCGGAAATAATAACTTTTTCACAAAGATTGTCCAAGAAGCATTAATTTACTAATTTCGTTACCTTAAATTTAAGTTAAACACTGTCATCAAATAAGTTTCTCACACAACTCATTACTTGTAAAAAAACTTTTTACAAGAAATTATAAATAATTTATTGAATATTTTTAAATCTTCCATTTTGCATTTTTTGTTACTGTTTAGTCATTAAATGCATTGCCCTAATGATCACCATGGAATATCGTACGACACACTTCGGTGAACTATGGATGTTTTGCATTCCCTGAGCTGGATTGCGCCCTATTTTCAAATCGGGCTCTTTATTAGTGGCAAATCAACTAGCTTTGGAAATAATATGTAGGATCTATTTTCCAAATGATAACCTATACTGTATGTGATATAACAAGACCTGGGATTTTAAGGCAAATGCCAATTTTGTTCCTTATGAAATAACATGAAATTTTTTAAATATGTTGACATTTCATGATATATCACTTATTTTAAGAGCCTATTTGAACCTTTGGAGCCTACCTTTACTATTTTAGTGTCTAAAATGCCTATTTTGTACATTTAAAATAAATCCAACTTCTGTAACTTTTATAATCATTTAATGGACATCCCTGAATGAAGCATAACAGCAGAGGGTGGGTTTTTCACAGAAATTTGATTTTCCCAAACAATTGTCGCCAAAGGAATGCTGACTGAGAGGGGAGGATTCGCTCAAAACAACAAGTAGCAGGTATATATAGTAAGGAGGGACATTTAATACTGTATCAATTTTTCTTAGAATCCAAAACTGTTTTTTGATAAATGTATTTTTAATTCTGTCTTAATTTTGCAATTATTTCTGTTGAGAATAAATATACCACGTTTTTTACAGTAAGAAAAGATCACGTTACACTTTAAGAGCATATTGTAGTATTTTAAAGTCTATTTTTTCTATTTACACATTTTTAAAGCTTATTTTAAGTGTCTATTTTCTCTTTTAAAACCCTATTTACTTGTTTTAAAAGCCTACTTTAGGTGCCTAAAACTAATTTTTTTAGAGCCTAAAATCCCAGGTCTAGATGTAACCAAAGGTGCAAAACAGGCTTGACATGTTGCACCATTGTTCATTGTCATTCTGAAATACAGAACAACCGAACATAATAGACTACACCATACGTGCGTTAGTATGTGTTTCACTGACCTCCATAAACCAAACTCTACTCATGTCTATACAGGGTTGTTATGAACTCACGTCAAATAGATCATACAACATACCTGAAAAATACCATACTTCTAGTGAAATTATCTTATACTTAAAATGGACAGTTTTAAATAAAAAAAAAATGATGTGATGAAATCACATAACTTTCTCTACCCTGGTCATGGACAGTATAATTTTCTCATTTCATCTATTTATATACAGAATAAGAGACAGTATTTCAAGGAGAGCATTTTCAGTTGTATCAGCCTCACGTCAGGGCAGGAATTAAGTAATGTGTACTTGGTACTCTATGTTAGAAGTCAGTAAATACTTCTATCCCCTTACATGTTATTCATCGCTGTTATCTTGACTATGGATTATATAAGTTCAGGTACTAAATTTCAACAACCCAACAAAATACTAAATTATTATTTCTGGGAAGAGTTTGAATGTGCGAAATTTTCACATGGGCTTACTGGTTATCTAATATTCACCATTTTATCTCATTTTATTTGAATATACAGTTGGTATATACAAAAATGTTCTCTAATTGCAGATATTGTCGAAGCCATCATGGATGTCGAGTTCTACTTTTTCGGTGTTTAACAGTGACGTGTGTACAAACTTTCCTATATCAAGAAACAAGATGACTAGAAGATAGTGTCTGTGTTTTTATTTAGTGTTTATGACATCAAGAAAAGAACTTTTCTAAATGAAGAACAAGCTGAGGAAGACAACAGTAAGACTCAGACCTTCACTTCATAATTCTTTGCTTTGGCATGGAATTTTGTAGTGTAGCCTGTGTATGCTCTATTCCTAATACTGCTGGACACCTCAAGGTATTAACGAAAGTAGTACTTAGGAAGGAGGATAGATAGGGGCCTCTTTTTAGAGGTGAAGAGCGGTCTTGTGCAGACCGAGGCCACTGAACACCAGAAGACCAGCAATTCTCTCATCGAAAACAGGTAAATAATATAATGTATACTAAGCACGATCCACTGATTATACTGTCGTTCACTTCTCTTTCGTACAAATTATTAATGATCAGCAGGGCCCGGATTCTAATGACATGTCATCTTTTTATTGATGCTGCCTGTACATTGCCAACTTGTAGATAAATCCTAATCATGGCCTCTAGATTATAGAAGTGTGTTTTTATTAGGTCATTTTTTGTCATTTTAAGCAATCATATATTTTTAGGGCATTTATTTCAAATTTACGTCATAATTTGGCATTTTCGTGTCAGTTGCTTCCTTATTTTGTCATTTTCATGCATTTAATTTAAATAAATTACTACTTTGGAGTAATAAATTGTAAATTGTAAATTATAGGTTACTAGCCTATAATGCAACATTTTTTCTTCTCAAATGTTCCAATCAAGAACAAAGTTTTTAGACCTACAATATCCTTTCTACATTTACAGTTTTTAGAATTATGTACAAATTAGTCTATATCTTTGCGTGCACAATACTTTTTTTATAAATAAAACGTCATTCTTTGTAATTATTAAGTAATTTTCTTTAAAATTTAGGGCCATTTTATAGGCCATTTTCAAACAATTTTAGGTCATCAGAATCCGGGCCCTGATAATCAGTATCCTTCATCTTAACTTCTACATATACCTAGGTACTATTATTCCTACTAGATGTACTACTATTGTCGTGTACCTATTAATCATTTAGAATATTCAAAATAACATAAGTCACTATTTCGGCAATAAAAATTTGGTCCAATACGTAGATACCGGCAGTTATGTTTCTCACAAAGCACAATATTTAGTTTCGCTGAAAACATTACTTACGAAAGTAATTTTTCTCCATTCATTGAAATTCTGAAACTCTTCAAAGAGAAGGATTTTTAAATATTAGTTTATTGTTTGCATTTAGTACTTTTAATTTCAAGAGAGATATAAAATGTATGTTATAATAGATCACAATTCAATAGCCTACAAGGATATGTTTCTGTTTCTGGTATGACATTTGTCATTTGTCAGTCATATGCTTTAAAACAAATTGTTGCCAACCAAAAGAGCCTGAATTCAGCTATGGAGGAAATTACCAAAACAATTTTCTCATTACTATTCTAAGCACAAGCAAACTGAAATCATCTTCCTTTTTAAATTTACAGTTCGAAATAACCTAAAACGTCGCACAGTGTTCGACAGTTGTAAGAACTTAATAGGCTCACACGAATAATAAAACTCATTAGCGCTCGTTTTGTTAATTTCGTGCTTGCCTGTTAAGGTCTATATAAGGTCGTCGATATCTATTACGTATGATTTGGGCAAAGTTCATGTAGGCTATCTGCGGTTCTGTTTCATCGTTTCATTTCAAATTTATATGCCCATATGGCAGCAAAATACTCGTGTAAAAACGATGTCAGTACTATATAATGTTGTTTAGCTATTTTTCTGTTAAATAAATAATTTAGTAAATAAAACATCTAGCAGTTGAGTAAACAATCGGGGGCTAGGACAAGGACACCAGCTAGTGTACTATAGGCCTAACTGAAATTACTCGTAGCCTATATGGGCTAGGTCTTATTCACTACATCAGTAGGTCATTCACTATATTTGTAGTTGTATTATTAGGTCTATAGTTTATTAACTTTCCTCATAGACCTACCAAGTAAATTGGATATGCATCTCAAATCAATTTGTTGCCATATAATTGTTGCAAGAAAAGCAGCTACAGTTCATTTTTTATTAAAATTGAAATATATAACATGGAATAAAACTAAAATATTTGTTGGATGCAGGATCACCCCACATGGTGTTTTGTGTGATCAATTTGAATTGAACTCCGTTTGGTAGAGCATTGGCGCGAATAGCCGGGGGTCCTGGGTTCAAGTCCTGGTGTCGGAGGAGTTTTTCTCCTATATTATTCTCATAAAAGAATATGCCTACTACTCGTGCCACCTTCGTTCATGAGACTGATTATGAGGCAGGTTTTAACTTTTAAGATCGAAGGAACAAGTGAGGACTAATTAGGTCAAACTGAGCGAGGCGCCTGTGCTATCACTAATTAGAGAGCCTCAGCTTATTGGAAGAGAGGATGCAAGTAACTGGTTAATTAGTGGCTTGCGATCTTCCCACTCGCCCATTCATCTTGTTAAAACCATATTGCAGAATTTCTATGACATAACTAACGGAAAATAGAGACTCTGCATAATTCATATTGCAAATCAGGAGTCATAATCACACGTTTTACAAATAATTTATTTTTAATGCTACAGTAAAGAAAATAACAAACGATAAACGGGTTCTAAGCACCTCTACTGCAAAATGAATCAAGCTACCAATACTCGAGATTAAAATCATAATAATATAATTAGGGTCCGGATTCTTATGCTTTAAACTAGGATGTTCCTTGCAAGCTAATTGTGATAATCTATCATAATTATCCTTTTCAATGTCATGGCAGTCACATAGTTCAATCTTATAAAACCTAAACAGAGCTAAATAAGACGTTAAAACTTCTAATCAACTAAAACTTATTTTAATTAAAACATGACAAAATACTTAACAAACCAATAATATGTAATAATCGTGATTATTATTGTTCTACTGAATTTAATTTTTTAAATATCTATCTACATTCTGTAGTATCTTGCTCATTGGTGCCAGTAGGCCTATATTTGTAAGAAAAGTATAGCATTGCATTTTGGCATTTTGCCATTTTTAATAAGCTTACACTCGCAGTTTATTCACAGCATTTGCTCCAGTAAGAAAAGTATTATAAAAGTTGTTTGATTAATTGAAAAACGTTCTTGTTGATTATATGTGGTGTAGCTGTAAATGACAGGGAACTATAAACTGTTGAAAATTAAGCAAAACATGTTCCTCTAGTTTTGTGGTTCAGAGCCATGGAAATTCAAAGTTAAAATAAAGTGTTTATCGTACTTATTAAAATGATACTTTAAAAAATTTGTCTGAACATTGTAAAATACTAAACTAATACTACTTCAATATGTTTAAAGAAACTAAAGTAGGGTTAAGAAAAACCTAAAAATCCTGGCCCTAATTATAGGCTAATATGTATAGTGTTAGCGGTTTGTGTCAAGTACTTTATGCGGCGATTATTCAAGGTATATGGAAGCAAAAGATAATTGTAATTTCCTTCTTACTGTAATTTCTTTCCTAATAATTCAGAAAAGTTTTCAGAACTGTAACGACGTTGCATCGCTTTGGGCTATTGCGAACTTTGTGAACAGTTTTGCTTACGAAAGGTGGAGGTCAATTGTCTGTGTACGTCTGAAACATCGTACTTATCACTAACCCGTGGGCTTTATTTAGTAAAAATTGTTTTTAGGTACCTAAAATAGGCTCTTTCAATACCTCATTTAGGCTATATAAGTCTCAAATTGACTCCAAAAAGAATGGAGAAAAAAGTATACATAATGTAAACAAAATATGCAATATTGACAAATGGTCATATTAACGGTATAATTTACGAATTTTAGATTTACATACATACTACACACCACTTAACGGATTTCTGTAAGGACTCGAAACTTTAAAATAAAACTAATATTTTATAAAATAAAAAATATTTTTCCATAAAGACGTGAAACTTTTACATCGTACTTTGCGCTTATATCAAATAGTTAATTTGAACTCAGCAGCTCAAGAATTATAGAAAGTGAACAAATTAGGCCCGGTGTCTCTTGCTATAATATTCAACAACATCATCTATTTAATGTTATTCTTCACACGTGTTCTGGTGACGACCTAATCTTCCCATTTCGATTTTTGGAAGCAATTCTCATCTTTTGAAAACGGTGGGTAAATTTGAAATAAATCTGTATTTTAGAATAAATAATACATGCATTAAAATACGCCATTTATTGCAATTGATCAGTACTCATTTATGCAGAGCTGAAAATAGGGAAATAAGAACCATTAGCTTGGCTGATTGATTTAACTGTTACTGACGTGCTTCACCTTAATTTTTTTTATATAAAAGTAGAGATATATGATTAAAAATGTATTTATTTATTTATTTTGTTTATTTATTCTGGCAGAGCTAAGGCCACTTGGCCTTCTCTTCCGCTCTACCAGTAAAAAAAACTACATTACAATTACATAACACAAATACATATTTTATTTATTTTATTTGCTTTCTTGATTACAAGATTGCCTAAATGACAAAGCTTACTATGCTTCTATTAACAAAGAAGTATAACACACCCTATAGTTTGAGAAAAAATCAACTTAAAGTTATAAGTTACCAGACATTAATTGATACTTAATACTTAAATACAAAGCACTAAACATTGTTATAATTTATAAACTCGAGTTCTATAAAACATTAAATTACAAAAGAAAATTACAAAATTAAATTACAAAATATAAAAATACTAAAGAAAATAATTAGGATTATAGCCTAAGATATTTAAAATTATACTAACGAATACTAAAGAGAAAAACGTATAGTTACAAGAAGTTAAGCTACGGGTTACAAGTATCAAAAAGAGCTCCAGTTAAGATTTCTAGTTACTACGATGAAAAACAAAACTAAATTACATGGTTTAGAATCAATATGTTGACTTCTCTCTCAAATTTACCAAGAGTTCGACATGTAATGTAATGCTTTAAGTTGAAATGTGAGAATTTTTATCCAAATGTTACGATTGTCATTTATAGGAAACTGCTGTTCTACTGAAATTTTACTGATTGATTTTAAACTTATAATCCACTAATGATTTCATTTGATGATTTCTTATATTAACATTTTAAACTCCAATACATAAACTTGGCGAAATGTTAATTGATGTTAATTAATCAAATTTAATATTGAGGAATTACAAATGAATCTGTTACATTTACCCACCCCTGAAACTTGCCAGAGACGCCACAAGTGAACATTGGAACAAAAAGCTGGTGTCTTACTGTTCGCTCCATCTAGGACGAACAAATAAATTTTAAAAAGTTGTTACTATGTACTGATCTGTTTCAATTTGTTTTGCAAGTTGTGTATGTGGCTGCAGATTTTCGTTCATATTGTTACGTCACTAAATTCGAATGACTGAATGATTTCGAAAGTCCCTAATTATGATTATTGGCCTAAGCGAGCGAAACTTTTAGTGTTTTAGTTTTTAGAAAGCTTATAAAAGAAGAACACTCCTTTCATTCTATGCTTTCGATGTTACTGTAAACGTCAATTCTCACTGTGAGATTAGCCATAGTCTACATAGTGCCTGTAGTTGAGGCAATGGGCTAGAATCTAGAAGATCATGGTTCCAATCCGGTGAGGTCATTGAGAATTGTCGATTGGCCCAGTCCTTCTGATCGCACCGAGGCCTGGGGCCGTCTCCGCCTCCAGTAGAAATAAGACCAGGAGCAATCATGGGAATTTAAGCGTCCGATGCCTAAGGCTGACAATTTTATACCTTCATGAACTGATTGTCTAAAAATCCCGAAGTCTCAATCTCCAAGAACCTTAAGGGTCTCCAAGAACTGTACATTTTCTTTTCTATTGGAAGAAATAAACATTTTATTGAAAAAAAATATTGGCGATATTAATGGATGCGTGACATAATTGCACTTTAAAAAGTAAATGTTAAACCACGGATCAAATTCCTGATGTGCCTTGAATGTGCAATTATATCTGTCGAGACTATTAAGACGGTCATCCAGTGACTGCAACATTGTAATAACAGTACTTCCAGCGGTTGCAATACATAATCAGTGGCAATCATATTCAATTGATTTCTTATGTCCACCTGTGTACGTAACCGTTAAACTACTTAAGTTAAACAAAGTCTGATTTTTTTTTATAAGATTACGGACTAGCTATGCACCTCGTGACACATATTGAACAGGGGACAAGAAATATTAAGGTAGAAGTGTGAAGAATACAATAAAATATCCAGCTATTAAATTATGGAAGGATAAATTGATTAAATGGGAAGGACAAATGAATTAATGCAGAAATGAACAAAAATTTTAACAAAAAAAACTTCAAAAAATTGATTTTGAAACAAAAAATGCACTGAAGAGTAAAAAATAATTGCGTAATTTTTGTTTTTACAACTTACAATCAACCTTTTTTCTACTCAATTTATTCCGTACGAACTATTTTTCTCAAAGTAAGGCGATAGTACCATGAGATGCTGTAGATCACCGGAGCGTATGACATTAGTAATTTAGTTGTGAGCCAGCCGTCGTGCACGATGCATGTGACAAGATGTTAACGGCATTCTTAGTCCAAATAGTCACTATTCCAGGGAGAAATGCCAGAGAATACCACAAGGAGCTGATGGAAGCTTTGGGGAATAATTCCCATCCGAAGCGAATTTGAAGGGTTCATGGAGTAGGCTATGTATGTGTGCTTTCAAGCTTCCTACTTCGGCATCACATTAGAGTCGCACGATGCAGACGCGTATGGATGTTTATGGATGTCTGTTTCCTTCACTATCCCATATCTAGTAGGCCTATCCATAATCTGCATTATACATATATTCCATACTTTGTATATTTCAAAAGTTTAAAATGGCCTCACATTTTCAAAGGAAAAAATAGTGGCCATGATCTATTTCTAGACCTATTTCTTTCCTTATCTTTCTCTGTCTTTCTCTCTCTTTCTGTCTTTCGGTCTCTGTAACTTTCTTTCTCTTTCTCTCAGCCTATATATTTTCCTTTCTATCCACTCTCTATTTCCTTCTCTATCTCTGATACCCACACATATATATACACATATGTACATATATATGTATATATATATACACACACACACACTCATACCAAGTAGTATGTGACACGTATTCGACACGGAATAGTTTAATTATCTAGAAGGAACTTCTACAGATTTTTTAAAATTAAATAAAAATAATTATCGCACGAACATGAAAGTTCACTGCTTGAAGGTGTAGTGCAGAAGTTGAGAGTAACGAGTAGGCCTAAGAAAATCCCAAATTCCACTGAATACCCGCGGGTTACCTGGTGCGCCACAAAATGATGCGCATATCGACATATTGGAAAGCCTGGAGGGTTCAGCAAGATTGGAATGTTTCAGTCGTACTACGGCTAATAATTATGAATGCTGCATAACAAACCGACATTCCTAAGGGTCATCTCAAATATTTAAATATATAATATGCCCTGGAATTGCCCCAGGGACCGTACTGATACGAGGAAAAATAATCTTCATTGATCGGATATTGAATTTTCTTTGTTCGAACCACTCACTGAGGTGAGCATCTGTGTTAAAGTCTATCCTTCTACCTGTGCTCAATTATAATATATTTTACAAATTAATTAAAAATATGTCTTATTATAAAATCATTGTAAGCGTAACATAAGCTACTTGTCTAAAATATTAGCTTATATGTAGGGTTCGGATGTTTATGACCAAAAAAGTGGAAAATATGACTGCAAATATTACGTTAAAAGTGACTAAATATGACTCAAAAATCCTAAATGTGACCTCATAGAACAGTGTCCGGCAGATGCTGCAGTTGTGACGTAAGAGCCGATCATCTCGCAAGAGCTTGAGAGAGCGAGCAGTTGAGTTGCATTCCTGTTAATACGCACTAGCGCAGTGGCGTTCAGTGCAGCAGTAGGGGGGTTAAGGTGAGCCGTAATGGTACATTGAATTGCGTGCATTAACCATGGCAAGGGTGCAGAGGTCAGTTAATCAGTGAAATGTATGGTAAATTTAGTGCATTCAGATTAATACTAGACTTACGGAAACATCAGGTCACCCTCGGAGACACGCCACATTTTCCAAAGTTGTCTACAGTATGTCATCCAATTACAGACATTAATAATTATGTACAAATATTAGAAGAACTGGATCAGGATATTTTATTACAGATTTCAAGATTTTGCAAAACTCCAATCCGATGTTTGCATATTTGCGACACCATTTTCTGTGGATGTTGACAGTGTTCCAACGTCATTGCAACTAGAAGTCATTGATTTGCAAAAGAATATTAAAATGAAAGACCGCTTTCAAAACAAAAAGGATCTATCTATATTTTATAGAAGATTTCCCCAGGCAACTACATAATATATTTGCTGCTAGAATGTTGAGTATATTTGTATCGACGTATGTATGTGAATAGTTCTTTTCTTGTATGAAGATCTGCAAACCACAACATGGAAACCGCCTATCTGATCAGAACATGAAAAATGTTCTCGTTTGTGTGTTAGCCAGACTATGTCTCCTAATATTGCAAAATTAGTGCGCGAGAAAAGAGGGAAAAAATTTCGACAATGCCTTGAGCTTGGGCACGATAGTGACACAAAGTAAGGGTGTGTATCAAAAGTCTGAATAGGCCTATACTTGGCATAGTGCTCACAAAGGTGTATAGTTTAATTTGTATATTTTGTATACTTCAACATGTTTCAGTTTCCGAGTAGACAAAGTTTTGCAGTACTGCTTAAAGTATTCTTATGTTTTATGTATTTGTATGTTTATAGTAGTTTCGGAGCCTCATTTAAATAACCTGACGCTTAAGCACCTGGATGCATTTCAGATTAGTGTAAGTAGGGCCTATGTTAAATTTCATTACAAACAAAACTGTTCTGTTACATTGATTTATCACAGTTGTACTATTTTGTTTCCGTACAAATGCATTGTAATTGTGCTATTCCCATTCTATCTACGAAGATCGGAGCGCACTCTGTCAATGCATAGGCGTCGTTCCGCCACTGGCCAGTTGAACCCTTCCTCCACGCTCAGTACGGAGATATTGCCGAGCAAAGAGCGTCGCTGCTCTGTAGTATGACGTCACAGAGCACGGAACATGCCGGTCACTGTCATAGAAGAACGTACTTTCTAAAAAAATGTTCCAATTTAAAACGTTTAATGACACTAAACTAGAAATCACATTAATTCACTAAGATAATCACTTTTTAGTAATTTTACAGGTGATTTGCAGTTTTATTTGCAAAGCACTGCTGATCTGTTAATGCAAATGTGAACTGAAAATATTTTAAAAATATGTCTAATGAAAGTTGTTAACAACAAGAAAGAAGAGCTAATTGTGCAATTACTTGATATTTTCCTTTTACATTTCGGTTACAGTAAAACCAAAATATACGTGATTCTTTTTCAGAAAAAAATTACGTCGATAATTTAGTGCACATACTGCATAACTGTGCTCCTTTGCCGAATTTATAACTGAAATACAACGTTAAATTACAAATATGTCCGAAATGTGACCTAAACTATGAAAATGACCAAAATATGACTTTATATACAAAATAAAAACGGTCCGATTTCGATATCAAATGTGCATTCATGTTTAATTTGTGTTTGCGGCGAGAATGGAGGTCATGATAAAAATATGACCTGTCATAAACATCCGAACCCTACTTGTATATATATTAACAATAAGTAGGCCTAGTACGAATAATCACAATTAAAATTTCTTAAAACGATAAGATAACTTCCATAAATTACCTGTTCTGCGTTAAAATTGTAACCGTAGTCCTCATTTTGCACGACGCATTTCGGCTTTAATTCGTCATCTTCAGGTCCACAATCATACAATATAAAGCATTAGTATTATGTTATAGCAATACTTCGGGTGGACTCAGCGAAAAGTTGAGAATTCATGTTCGTTCTTCTGCTACCCGACGTACACTGGTTGTTATCTTTGGTGTTCAATTCAAAATTCAAAAAAGGGGCTGTGAGTTATTGACATTTCTTTATTAGGCCATGTTCTTACGTTTCATTATATTTTTAATCTATCTAGTGTATTTAACTACCTTATTTTGTTTTGTGTATGCAAGATATTAATTTTTCTTTTTATTGTCTAAATCACGTGCTCCATTAATGAGATGTACCGTAGAATTCACGTGCCTTATGAACCATACAGAAACCAGGCTGAAGATGGCTTTATCAAGACGAAATGCATCCCGACTGTGAAATAAAAATATAATAGGCCTACTTGGACGATTTGCCTTTTGACTGCCTACAAGCAAAACCTCACAACATAACATAATCTACAAGAACAGAAGTGAATATCAAGAAAACATCAAATAAAATGAATTATATAGACAGTGGGAGAAAAACCAAGTGATTTCACAATTTTCTTTTATACATGACTCTGTCTGGTAATAATGATATTACCTACATAAAGATTGACTAAGGTAACATGCATTTTTAACACACTGTTCTTTTCTGTTATCATTTATTGTTTTTTAAATTCTTTTACACAAGATTAAGGATATAGCCTAAATACATTTAACAGGAATATTTTATTGGAATTTTATTCAATGACGCAAAAAAGAGAAGTCGGCGTATGTTACTTAGACAATTTTAATCCAGGGTTTCTATATATTGTACTGAAAGAATAAAACTTGAGGAGTTAAAGGCAAACGATCGAAGAATTATTATTTTTAAATGAGGGTATTAGGTGGCCAATCATATAATATTTTATTACCATGATTTTCTTTGTGTGCAAATCACGGAACAATTACCAGCGTGACCTACAGCAGAGTATTGGCGAATCCATTGCAAATAATATCACCAAGTGTTGGTGTAGTGTGATGCTAAATAGACTGAAACTGGATATTCAACATTACCGCAAATCTGATGGAGCGAGGATTCTGATGCTGTGTAACGGTGAACTGCAATTATTGTGGTATCTACCAAACCGAATATGTCTATTTACCTATTATCACCTGACTTTATTTCCTATTCGAGGTAAACCACCATGGGTACGAGAGTGTACACGCTTTAGAAGAGTTCAGTAACTTAGACTTTTGGAAGTCATAGTGGCACACTGATTTGGAATTATTTTCCCTGTTTGATCTATATGAAATTCGTGATAGACAAAAGCAATTTAGTTTCCACCTAATTTTATTCCATAATTTCCTGCCGCTAGGGGTGTGAAATGTGCCTCTCAATATCTTGGTCTTAAATTAACATATTTCCTGACCAAGTTTTAAGCTGAAATTTTAGGAAAAACTGTTTAAGTCAACGATAAAAAGAAAATAGCAATACAAATATATTATGGAAAAATGAGAGCTACTGGCTTTATGTAGACCAAAGTTTGCCAGCTTAATTTAAACATGTACTCATTTTACTAGCGTCGCTGGCTACGGATCGGGAAGTCCAGGCTCGATCCCCGGTGAGATAAGATTTTTATGAGGTAGGAAACAGGGTGCTCTCGCCATCGTGATTCAAACTGAGGAGCAACTTCATAAGAAGTAATTTTAATATTGTTTATTTTATTATACCATAGTTGAAAATTTAAAAATAACTTGTTTTTCTTAATCTGATTTTTTGTCACTTTTTTCCTAGAGAACCATTAGGACACATAAGAATAAATTCCTTCTTTAAGAAATAATATGTAGTAATATATATCGTAGTAGAATATACGTATTTTATTTAAGTATTCTGAATAACCATGGGCAGTGTAATTTCCCCGATGTCGTTTAAAGGGCAAGGGTATGATCCAAGGTCATGACTCGTGGAACTTGTTTATACACATATTAAGGAATTATTTAACAAGAAAAAATTAATACTAATTTTTCTTAATTTTTTTTGTTGTCTTTTAAGGGATATCTTCTTCCCTTAATGACAGTTTTATATTTTTATTCCATCATAAAACACGCAACTAGACCGATCATTTGACAAACCTGCGTGTGTCTGTTCATAAAACATTATTTACTTATTATTCCAGCTCTAATTGTCGTCTATTGAAGTGTGACAAAAGTCCTCCTCCCACCAGAGCCTACAAATCGTGATGATGTTCTCAATATTACCATGGTCTGTACAACTTGTCCGTTTCGCGGCTGTAAGCTTGCATGTTTGTATGTATGAACTTTCAGGTTTAGTGACCACACCATTTCGCGTTATTCAGGTCATTTACCTCCGTAATAATCACAAGGTCTAGTTTCGATAATAGCAAGTACTGTACCTTCTGATCTCAGCTCAATTTTATAGCCTACTATTTTCTTTCCTGCAATTATTTGTTAAATTGCAAGGAGCTACCGTCCTTGTCTTATGGTTCTGTTCAATATTAATTTTAAAAGGTGAATGTTACACGTTCACATTGCGGAGTTTTTCTATTAACCCTTTTCTTTAAGAGAGTTGGTTGAACAAGTTTTTAAATCCGAGGTCTCACATCTGGATGATTGGAGTTCACACCCGTCAATTTAAGAATGAGTTTTTCACGTCGTTCCTCACAGGTGGATTCCGGATTGAATTTTTGTTGTAACGCCATTGTTCCCCGTTTGTTATTTTAAAGGTTTTTGATACGGAAATGTAGGCAATTACCAGAATTTATGGGTACTGGAATTTTGTATTAAAGAAAACGATCTCTGTGGCATAACGGGTAAATAAGAATACGAAATGAGAGAATCTGTGCTCCATACATGGCTAAGGTGCATTTTTTATTCTCTGTATTAACTTATGCTTGTGTTTTTCGATATTTAAATTTTTTTGTATTCAATACATGTATAACTTCAGCGGGGAAACAGATACAATTTATAACTTGTATCAAATATTACATAGATTCTCGTTTTCTTGCAGCAATGATAGGCTACTAGTATTAATATCAAGATGTGTACTGTACTTTTGAAGACAACAGAATTTAATAATATAAAGTAGCTGTCCTCCAAATTTAATTTACAGAACATAGAATATTCCTATATGTCTTATAATTTCTTTTGTAATTTTCCTCTTTTCCCAGCAAAACTTTATCAATTCTTAAGGATGAGGTATGATAGAAATACTTTTCACTCCAGCTAGAATTGTTTAAATACTGTTGAGTTTTAGTAATTTGACTGAAAAGTTTACTTAAGATGTATTAAAAAACAAAGGACTTCAAAAACCATGCATGTTGTGCTGCCATGTGCTGATGACAATTAAGATTATTATCTAAAGAGTTATAATTTGTTAAGTATATCTGGTAATTACTGTAGCTGGATAAAGATTAGAAATTCTACCTAGCTCTTTATAATGAAGAGAAATTTCCTTTGAATTCAGTAATTCGTCCGTATAACATTATTTGCCGACTTTTTAAAACCGTTAATGTAGTATTTGGTTCAGTGGTCCATCTGATGCCTTCCGGAAGTGGACGCTTTAGAAAAACACAGAATACCACTGCCAAAAATATTTCAGAATGCGGTTAGAAATAAAGAATTGTATTACCGTAACGCCAAGACTGTGGTTATATTACCTAGAAATAGGCCAGAAATTTCGCTATTCCCATTTTAATGGAGAATGTGATTTCACTCTTCATAGTATGCTTATTGTGAATATTTTATGAATAATCGTAATCTATTACTATAACTACATTCTTAAAAAATATCTTCTGTGTCTGCATAATCTTCGACGGGCTCTCCTTCAATTCCAAGTGGCTAACGTTGCTAACTATTCGGAAGACCATCCTGGACCATCCTGGTTCGGTCCTCAATAACTTACCTCAGATTTTTTCATGCTTGTATGGTCTGGTAATCTCCATAACTCATTTGTCCTGGCTGTGACGTACTCTCAGAGTCTGGACTCTTGGATTCGACTCCCATTAAGATCAAAATATTTGTTTGATGTTTTCGGCATTTTCTTTCTGTCAACTCTAAAAACAAAGTCTGATATAACCTTTTTGGCTCTAGGACCTCGGAATCATTTAGCGAATAAATAAATCATTCATCCATCCATTCATTCATTCACCTCGCACAAGATTTTTCCTCAGCAATAAAAGGGCCCACCAATATTATGAATGTAAGAAAGTCCCTTCGATTTCCGTTACTTGTCCAGGCACAGTTCCTAAATGATAATTTGAAGGTATGACCGTTCTGAATTCTTTCTTTCTAGTAGCAACATCATGAGAAGGCTAAGCATAAGTAAGTTATTACAATGAACTACACGTATACATTTCGAAGCATTCTTGTGGTTTCTGCGCCCTACTACCTACGCGCATTGTGTGTATTTTTCAACACATTCTAACCGCAAGGTACCCTACATTAAATTCTTCCCACATTACTCCCCGCATATTCCAACTATTAATTAACTCATTAGCACTTAGAATTCGTGAAGTGTGTTTACAGTGGAGTGATTCCATAACTTCTTAATAATTGTGGCGCATCGGATAAAATTCTTGTAATACTGTACCGCCCAAAGTAGTTGATATACGAATTCAGCTTGAAACAATTTGCTTTTTTGTGTTCAAAAAAGAGGATTTCTCACGTATTTCATAAGAGTATTGTAAATTGTAAAAGAGCATCTTTTGACCTTATTTAATTCGCTCACAAGTGAACTTAACCGCAGTGGTTCCTTATTCCCTGAAGCGACAACGCCTACCACAGTCATTCAGAATTAATTTATTTTTCACTCGATAAATTTTACCAGTGACATTCAAAGCATCGATCCAAAACTTAAATTGTGCTGACTAAGAATCAAACACCCTGGGTTGCATTTGGACCATTTGTTTCTCATAGATCCTCCGGGAAAGACCTCCCAGTAGGAGCCTTGTACAGATCTTTCCAACCTGCTACCAATACTTTGCAGAAAATATGTCACATCCGGCAGGACATAGAACTTCTTAAATTTGATTCTACAAAAAATGGTTTTACTCTATGCAATTATTATTTTCAGTTTTGATTATTTTTTGAGGATGAAGTAGGCCTAATAGGAAAATAAAGATTATTACGATACCTGTAAATACTTTCTTTTAACTTCGAAGGTATTTTGGAACGAATAGGGATACGAAGTTTTTTTAAAAATAACTCTTTACACTATGTCCCTTTGTACATTGTCCGTACTAGTATTCTAAAGCAGGGTTGGACAACTGGCGGCCAGTACACATGTTCTTTTGTGAATCCACGTTTTCCATTATGAAGCCTGTTAAATTTTCAAGACTTACAATCTTCAGGACTTGTTAAACATAGCTACATCATCTTTGGAAATTGATTTTGATGAACTTATACTTCCCAAGAGCATCCACAGAGCTCACATTAAATGTGCTGTGAATTTTGAATAAATAATAATTTTACTGTATCCAAAAAAGTGCTTTCATTAACGTTTACTGCATTTAAATAAAGAATTATTTCAATTTTTAGTAATAATTTTACTGCATTAAAAGACTCTGCAGTCCGTGACGTCAACACATGTATACATTGGCCTTCAAAAGTAAATAAATTGACCGAAAGGATGACTCAATGACAAATTGAAAGCGGTTGACTTTAAGAACGTCACAATCCACTAAATCGTCTGTTGTACGACATGGACATGATATGTTATAAACTTAAACATTTGTCTTTGTTCAAAGAAACTTTGCTTCCGCATAAAGCTACTCTACTTACATCTCGAACATAAAACAGTTTTCATGAAAATTTTTGTCTTTTGTTTTTACGGGTCTTTTAAATATGACAAAGGGAGTTCAGGCAGGTAGTGAAGAACAAAAAATTGCTTCCTAATCACCGGTACTTTAGCATAATTCTTCGAACTTCCTTCGCATGTGTGTACAATTGTCATCTATTGCGTGCAGCATCATGACGGGTTTGGAATGTAAATTAGTAGCTTTTGTTAATAAGACAAAACTAATTTAGCGTCATAATTATCTCATGAACTGCAAATGTTTTAATGATCCTCAGAACTACCCAAACTTTGTTTTGTTTACTGTATTGTCAAACTTAAACTTGGAAATTTGAAACCGTTCTCTCTTTTCCAGACGTAAACAGTTTTAATTGCAATTCTTGCTTTTGTTCAGTTTCTCTTCCTATATCAAAAAGACAAAGGAAAGTTCAAGTGAACACCAAATACAATGCATCACTTCCTTCCTTTTCAAATGAACCTGGATTTCAGAAATTCTTAAGTACATGAATTGTATTCTACATATTGTTCTACAATAACTTACATAGAGTGTCTCAGAAATAGCTTACAACGTCTCGAGTATGTCGTTTTGTCACTAGGATGATCAGTTAGATTATTAGTCTATTGTTTAGAACACTTTAAACGCTGTATCTTAATGTTTTAGGACATATCATCCACCTTTTCAGATAATCAGGGTTTCTCACTGCTAATCAAGAGGTCCTGATTTTGATTCTCCTTTCCGTGGGTACTTTATATTCATAGATAAGTTTAAAGATCCCTTGAAACATAATAGCCTATTCATAAGTTTAGGAACAGGAATGGATGTCAGCCTGCATTTGGTACATACAGCATCCAGGAATATTTTTAATCTCTAGCAGGACCAAGGGGAGGCTCAGAGATCCATATATTTTTATTTTGTGTGCTCATCTTAAATATTTGTAATATAAATCCTAAATTGAAAATAATAATTTATTATATTATATTATTATTAATATAATACAATTAAGAAAAATATTATTAATAATAACTTATGTTGTTGTTATTACATATGTTAATAATAATTTATGTTATTATTATTATTATTATCAGTGCAACATTCTGGCATAAAAACGGAGACACTTAAAAATATTCCCAGTAAAATAATGAAGAACGACTAAACCTTGTTGAGGCCTGACAGGAACCGAACAACTTATGTTTTGTTTCATAATAAAAATGCATTTTAAATTTTATATGAATTTTTAACGGCTTTCATGTGATTTTTTCATGGTATTTATGTTTAGAAAACAATAATTTCACAAAAATTACAGAATTGTTTCAAACAATTATTGTAATATATATCATGATGGTTTCTAGTTTATATTTATGAAGTGTAACAAGTCCACTGCTGTGGTTCAGGGGTTGCGTTCAATCCTCTCACGCAGCGGGCCCGGGTTCGATTCCTGGTCGGGACAAGTTACCTAGGTGGGTTTTTCTGGGGTTTTTCCTCACCTTTTTCGGGTAACTTTAGGCACTTGTGGTCCCCAGATATCATCTGGTCGTCATTATCATCTTCATCCCATCCTCGCCTTGTTTGGAGTGAGTGTGTGTGTGAATGGTGTGTCTCGTCCTATGTGTTCGTGTTGTCTCGAAGGTGGCCCCGGCATTGGGCTGATCATTCATCCGGGGAGGCCCTCCATGTCCTTGTCTGGTCAAAAAAGTATGTATGTGATCCAAAGATAATCCCTCTCCCGACAGGTCGCGGCCCTGTAAGTTCGCTTAAATCCTAAAAGGGAGAGGTTAAACTACGAGAAAGAAAGAAAGAAAAGAATTGTAACAAAAAAAAATCTTTTAAATTATTATTCAGTAAATCAGAGTAAATGCAATCAAATATTTACTTGTGGACCATCCATGATAAAATACGAACAGAAAATTCCCTACTATTCCCAGAGTATGAGTTTCCACCTTATAAAATAAGTTAATTACATTAGTTTAATATTTTAAAATGTTGCTTGTAATATCTTACACATCCTGCAAGCTGATGTCGTGATCTAGAACACAGCACAATCCCTTCCCAACGGGCAAAACCAGGAAAGTGGAATATGATACATAGTAAACTGGATTATGATCCTAAGTGAAACAGCCTTGCAGATCACTACTAGCATTCACTTTTTATCTCTTTTAATGAACTGGGTATTTATCTGGGACCAGATTTGCTTTATGTAGTCGGTTTCTCACATGCTCTATTATCCTTTGTAAACGTGACTTAATAATTATAATGACGTCTTTCGGTTACGCTGCACATTGAGCCCTTTGAATTGGCAACAAAGGGTCATTACTGAGAAGCCAATGAGGCTTATCCTAGTCATAACTCAAGCAATACAATTACTTTCTAATATCGGACTTCCCTGTGGTGCAGCATTATGTCTATTTCCGTTTCTCCTTTGTCATATTATTAAGTAATATTCTCATGAAACGTGTGAAGCTTATACCGCGCTTACTTAAACAGTGTTAATGAAATCAGTTTCATTTGGTTTATTCCAGTTTAGGCCTATATGTTAGAGGACTGGATCTTCCTAAGCAGAATGTACAATGTGAATCAAACATGAAGCCACCGGACTTCACCGTGCATAGCGCACGGTCTTTACCGGGAATCAGGCTGTCAATCGCCGTGACAGTTTTTAAATTTCTCGCCGAAGGTGCAACTAAAAGAATATTCAAGAAAGAAGAGTTTTCCGTCTATCTTAAAGTAAATGTTGAAAATGCTGTCACCTCTGATCTGTATTTCTCTGACAACAACGTATAAATTTTATATGGACGTAACTTCAAAATTATAAGTATCCTTAACACTGATGTTTGAGAAATGTCTCTGCATTTCAGGGTCGAACACAATATTTCTTCTAGGATCTATCTGTGGTACCAGTGTATTGAGTTCATAATTAGTAATAAGCTAGGGCAAAATATGATGATTTTACGAATTTTTTTATATGAAAGCTGAAAGATAGCTCGAATATTTACAAATGTGTATCATGAATGATTTGATTAAACAAGGGCAATTAGTTTTGGTATTATTTTGAACTTTTCGTCATTTTGAAGAGATGGGTCCTTTTTGATATTGTAGATAATTTTCAGCATTTTTAGTTTTTTTATAAAGGCTTATACTGTAATACGTTATGTTTAGAATTTTTCATTCTTATTTCTGTTTGTAATGCTTAGCTATTGGGACAACGTCCACAGAAAACAGTGTAAACTTTCAGCATGTTTCTATCTTTAAAGAATGTGCATTTTGAGTTCTACTACATTTCCAAAAATATTTCTAGTGGAGGTGCAGATCATACTTTCAGACAATAGACAATAGTTTTCATTTGAAAATCTCCGTCAAGTTTTCATCCTTCATTTCAATTCACCGAAGTTTGTGTTCTAGCAATAATGAATTAAATATTTCTTAATTTTATATTGAATGGAACGTATTTGTTAGGGGAAAAATTGAAGGGCATGCCACTTATGAAATTATACTTTTTCACAAAGAGTATCCAAATAGCGTTAATTTACTTACTTCCTTAGTAACAAGATAAGAGTGTGTTATATTGTACGTTTAAAAATAATGCACTGCCATCCATTAAATTGTTCTCTAAGATGAACCGGTATTTCTAAAAGAAAAAGTAAATACAAAGAATAATGGATAATTTATTGATATATTTATTGTTGTGAATTTTATTTACTATTTTAGGTCATAAATGTACTTTTTATTTTGCATATTTCCGCTATTTTTAAATGCCTTGTCCTACTAATAACAAGTATGGTTTTATTAAAGGTTACCGAGTAACGTTTCGTATACGTTAAAACATATGTGTTTATAATTCGCTCATAGACATCAGTGGTAACACTCGTATTCCTTGACTACCTGCACTCATTTCGAAATAATTGCTTTTTTGATAATGACGTATTTTATTATGGAAATATTTAAGTAATCAAGCACGCCTTTTCTGTCAACCAGAATTAAACCTACGAGGGGGGGGGGAATAATTAATTCTGCATTAGAACAACGAAATGGAATTAATAACGGATTAGCTTAGAAGGTTGGTTTTCAGGTGCGCTCACCTAGACTGTGAAATTCGTTGTGGACAAAAAAATGCACAATTAGGCAGTTTTTGTGTCAATACAACCATATGTGGAACTATCTGATTGCGTCAGCTTGAAGATACAGTATTTATCTAATAACTTAAATCTGTTAAATCTTATTGACTATATTTAGAAGCAGAGTGCAACATTAAGTCATGATGGCTCTAACTTCGCAGGAATGGAGATAGATGTTGACGCTGTCCGAAGTAAGTCATTAATTTCAGTATGACATGAAAATCTACCCTTGCTCTTACAACAACTCAGTGCAATTATGCAGAGATAAGTGATAAGTAATGCATTATTAAGTGATGCAGAAATGTAAGGCTAAGTAATTTTTCCATCACTTCTGACTTAGAAGGAAAGTGGCATCCTTTATGGTGAAACCTACGTTGAAACTTAATTGGCAGAATGTGTGTGCTACAAGGACATATTATAGTAAAGTCCTGGAAACGAAGCAGGATTCCAAAATGACAGGTGTGTAATGGCATACAGCTACACAGACCTCCTGCAATATTCATCGGTTCATGCACAAATCAAACAACAGAGTGAACGAGAGTTACTACAGACAGGAAGTGAAAGAGAAAAAAAGAAGAAATGTAAAGAAAACCCAGAAGTAGGAAGAGAAAGAAGATTGGTAAAGAAAGAGAGAGAGAAGGATAAGAAAAAGAAGGTAATTGAGGAAAAAAGAAATAGAGAGAATGGCACAAAGGGGAAATAAAAATTAAGAAGAGATTCATATAGAAGAAAGAGGAGACGTGAGTTAAAGATAGGAAATGAAAGAGGAAAAGAAGAAATGTATATAGATAAAGAAGTAGGAGAAGAAGGAAGAGTGGTAGGGAGAGGATGAGAGAGAATAACAAGGCGTACAACGGTATAGTTGGTACTCGTATAGTAAAACGAATTCCGTTAAAAACCCTATTACAACAGTAAAAAAGTGCATTTCGGAATATGTATTGATTTCGTTTTTAACAATATTTACATAAAGCGAATTAGGTAAATGAAGACCACAGTGGATAATGATGTAAAGTCTTCAAGTTTAAACATTAAACATTCAACATTAAAATTATCCTGTTATCATCATCATCGTATCATCATTATAATTAAATTCATTGAAGAAGTACAATATCTAAACCAGTAAAACTTCGAATTGCAGAGTATGTCAGTGCCATCTACTCACTATTACCTTAAACGTTTCCATCAACTGGTTCACTACTGACATCTTTGAGGCAATCTTGGAACATACATTAAGCACAATGCATTCGATGGCTCTGTCCATACAGGAAGCAACGATAGTGAAGTAATAAAATCAATAGGATTAATAAACAATATTGTTACTGGGTGCCTACATCTTCAGTAGATATACAAGTTTAAGCGTGACACGTGAAAATGTCAAATAGACAACGGCAATGGTCACCTTTAATCCCGATAATTCCTGGTAGGCCTATAGAGATCACAAAGAGGATGAGTCAACCCCATCACCCTTCTCTAGAAGGATTGGGACAATCTAGAAATCACAATGGCCATATCCGGGGTTGAACCCGCAATAAAATTTTTAGCTGTGTGCTTCAACCAACTTCACTATGGCATATTTCTTTAAAAAAAATGGATACGACATACAATTAATTTAAAAAAAGCTTAGGCCTAAAGGGGTTTCTTAAGCGAGAAAACACAAGCATAATAAATAATTTTTAAAGATTTTAAAAGATTATTAGTTATCCATTATCATTAATTGTTTCATAAGAAACAATAAATTGTCGCTTTGTTAATTAACTTTGTTAAACGTATAAAAATACTGGTAGCTTCACATACCTTACCTGTTCGCTGGCATATACGAATGTTATTAAAGAGTAGGTTGATTACTAAGATTCAGTGTATAATTCCTTTAAAATAAGGGAGGGTTAACTTAAGGTTGGATTGAAAAAAAAAAAGCTTTTCTTTTCAGGGATATCTATTTAGAAAATAAGTTACCCTCTCAATATTACTGTTTCATGTGAATATATCAATTATCCGGGGTTGTGTACATTTAAAGTAATTGGTTAAAAAATACTTCGTTATTTAAAAGTCTTGTTGCAAAATGCATGTTGCAAGTAGATCACATTTTCCCACAAATTACATTTTCATGTATAAAACTTTCTTAAAACTTCAATGGACTTACATGAAAAACAAAATTCTTCACAATTTTCTAAATTTAAAAAATCTCTTTAAAATTAAATACTAGGCTATGTTCCAAATAGCTTTAGTTCAATTCATTCCTTGGAGTCTTTACTTCAAACTAACAAAATTTCATACCAACCAATGCTCTGAGAAAAGGAAATCTTTCTTTATTGTTATGCATGGTTTTCAATCAATATCTTGACTTTCTTAAAATATAATCAATTCCATTATCCACTAGCCTAGACATAGGTGTAGTTATTTGATGTCAAAATCGAATTGAAATTTATCATTTATCTTGGGAGATATTAATATTTATGTGCAACCCCATACAAACTGGTTTAACCTATATTAACCCCCCTTTTGGTCGTCGATTGACCCTTAATCTCTATTTAACATTGCAAAATGTAATAACCAACATGTTTTTGTAACTAATTAGCTACCAGGTAGAGTAAATGGAAAACTCTTGTTTAAATTAACAAAAATATCCGGATGCTGATTTCCAGTATAAATTGGTAGCGTGTGAGAGTGATGGGACCCCATCTGTCAATGGCTGTATTCATAAAATTTGGAAACTTGTGAAATGGTGCATGATAATGACATGTAGCAACGTCGGTTGGGGAAGAAGATATTCATGACATAAAATTAAGATTTCCACTTATGTTTTGCACGTCAGACAGCTCCGCCTGTATCCGCATGTTCAGTGAAGTGTATCATGCTTTAATTACCTTGCTGATATTCTTGATGAACGATGTAATTGTTGGTTACAAAGTACTCGTACTTGCAGCATGACCAAGATGTACCTGTAATTATTAGATTAAAATTCATGAAAGATGTCCGCCTGCATGAAATGGTACTTTTTATTTTTGGCTACAACAGTCCAAGTGGTATGAAACAGTACAGTAGAATTTAACTAGATCTACCTGTGTAATTAGATAATAATAATAGATAAAAATTAGATAGTAGATAATAATTAGATAATAGATAATATAATCAGATAATAATAAGTAGGGCAAGGCATTTGATGATTTTGCATCTTTTTTATATGAAGGTTAAAAGATAACTCGAATGTGTATATATATATATATATATGTGTGTGTGTGTGTGTATATATAAATGCGTATCATGGAATAATTGATTAAATAAGGCAATTTGTTTTTGCATTATTTTGCTTTATTGTGCATTTTTCATTATTTTCAAGAGATAGGTCATTTTTTTTGGCAATTTTAGGTCATCTTCGGAATTTTTAATCATTTTTGGCATTCTGGGTCATGTTTTAGTGGAGGTAATTTGATGGGCAGACCAGTTGAGAAAGAATTTGTTTTTCGCTAAGGGTGTACAAGTAGTATAACAAGTAGTTCTTTAGTAACAAAATAAGTGTGTTTTATAATCTAAATTCATATATAATGCACTGTCATAAATTGTTTTCAGCAATTGATTACATAAAAAAAACTAGTTATAAGTAATGATGGCCATTTTTTCACTATTTTAGGTAATAAATGCATTTTTTATTTTGAATTTTTTCACTATTTTACTGTCATTAAATACCTTGCCCTAATAATGAGTATCTAGATAATTAGATAATAATTAAGTAATTAATTAAAGATTGAACATATAAGTTTAATATCATGAAAACGTAAAAGGTAAAATACGTTATTTAAAGTTCACGGTAGTGCCTTAAAGTCACGCTCAAGCCTAAACTAGTACATCCATAATAAAAGTTACTTGAAAAGATTAGTACGAAGCAAGCTTACAATAAGGTAATAATAGTCAAAATACCGAGCGAGGTGGCCGAGATGGTAACGTCTTGGACTCGGGAGCTCCCATATTCAAATCTCGTGGCCGGCCAATTTGCATGGGTTTTTTTCATGGTTTCCCCAGTCATAAAGGCAAATGCCGAATTGAATATTTAAAAACCATAAATCATCCTCACCATTTCATTTTGTATCATATTCATTTACTCCATAAAAATACACCAATAATAGAAACTATTAACAATCAATAGTTCCGTGGCCTACCCTACTGTATAGACACACATCCCGAACTCGCAGCTAAAAGGAGTGTAAACACAGCTGAATTAAAAATAAATAGTCAAAATATTGTAAGTGGATTAAAATTTCGGCGGATGATGTTTCACTTAAAACATAAATGCATGTTTATAAATGCATCAATTTTCATTACGAGTGAAATCTTATATATGAACGCTGTTTTTCTTAGGCGTCATAAGTCATAACTGAATGAGTTGTAGCGTTTCTTCTTTAACCATGAGGATTAGGATTACTTCCCACAGAAAACCATAAGAAAGGATGGAGGAGCTTAGGTGTGAAAAGGACAATAATTTAGCTCATAAACCTCCTATAAATAGTTTAATTTATTATATTTCAACCTTTTACCTGCTTAAATATTTCTTTGTTGTAACTGGTCTTGAAATATGTCACATATGTTTCATAATTGGACTGTCTACCTTATTTCTTATTCGCCAAGTTAAATGAAGTTATATGGTAAGCTTAATAACAGTTGTTAGTGAAGCTACTGCATGTACTCCTAGATAGGAATATTTTAATGAAACAGCGTGTGAAATATGTTATGCAATTTAAGTGTTCTTACGACTGACTCCTAGGAAATGTACACACAATATCTCCATTTTATTGCCACCTCATGTACTTGAGATTATAAACTGGTGAGTACCTCATAAAACTAGTGTGCAAGCTCATAAATTGCAATTATCGTCTCTGTGATAATAATGTAGTTCTTGTGTATAATGTTTAACACACATTTAAAAATACAAATTGTTATGGTACGAATAATTCTAGAGTGATAGGGAAAAAGCGAATAAGTCAAAAAACCAAAGTTCCAGGAGAGACAGAAAACAATTTATTTTCAAAACATTATTACAATATCTAGTTCAGCTCACCCAGATATTTTTACATACTATCTTATACTGTGTAAAAATATCTGGGTGGGCTGAACTTAATATTGTAACAATGCTGTGGAAATAAATTCTAGAGTGATAGGGTAAAAGCGAATAAGTCAGAATACCGAAGTTTTAGGACAGACGAATAATTTATTTTCACAGCATTTTTACAATATTTAGGTCAGTCCACCCAGATATTTTTACATAGTATAAGATACTGTGTAAAAATATCTGCTGGATTGAACTAAATAGTGTAACAATGCTGTAGAATTAATTTTTTTTTTGTCATTCCTGAAACTTTGGAATTTTGACTTATTCGCTTTTTCCCTATCACTCTAGAATTATTCCAGGCCTACTTTATATGTATTTTAAAATTCTTTCTAATCAGAAACATTTATAATAGCTATTTAAGTATTAATTATGCATAATACCGCGTTAGCTTATATGGCACACAACATTTTTTTTAGCAAAAGCTCTCTAAATTACATGGAATTAAATGAAAAGGCCGTATAATTAATTATAATAAAAGACTTAATCAGTCATTTGTTAACCTCATTCTCACAGCCGCCTGAATCACAGAACAACAATGAACAGTACTAATACGAAATGCGGTATAGATGCATAATATATGAGTCACTTGTTTGTAAACAATATTGCATACGAACTAGTACTTATGAAAAACTTGTGAAAATATGAGTGATAATCCCGAGGAAATTTCAATCCTAGCCAGAAACATTGAATTGGAGCTACTGCCAGTGAAATCTCGCAATTAAATTCTGGTGCACCCATGGCAAGCTATGCTTTTCTTGTGAACCAAGATGTGAAAAGTTGTTGGCTTACATTTGTTGGTATATGATGAAGTAGGATACCGTGTTTGCGAAAAGCCCTGATAAAATTTCTGACTATCATAAAGGAACATGTTGGCTTAAATTTGTTGTTATATGACCAAATATGTCTATGCTTAAATCCATGTAATAGTTAATGTGACTGGTCAATGTTATGTGTGTTTTGTGTATAGATTATAGGCCAGTAAAATTCAATTTTAAATGCAGTTTTATGCTATTTTAGCGGCCTAGGACTCAAAAATGCAATTTTTCGGTGTGTTACCAGTTCAACAAGGAGCTGTTTTAGAGAGCATGTACTAAAAATGACTTTTAAAAAGTCAAAAGTAAATAAGCACTTTTAAGGGTAGACGATACTAATTAAAAGGAGAAAATTATGCCACTGAGTGTTATAAAATTGTGACAGTTGACCAGGGTGCCCAACTTTAATTTCTTCGCATGGAAAATACTCTTTTAATTAAGAATAATTGCGTATGGATATTATATATCAATGATAAATTGAAAATATTAAAAATTCATTACGCCTTTTTAAACGCTAAATTCCGGGGTGCGCGGGCAAAGAGAGTTAAGTCCACTTTCTTGATACTGAGAATTAGAGTGACTTAACACACTATACCAGCCCAACATAGCTTTAGAGATGGATAAACCTATGAGGCATACATCCATAACTACCGTACAATTTTGAATATGACTTACTGGACTTAGTCTAACACAAATGTAGAGAACATTTTTATCTATAACTCTATGGACATATCTCAATTTTTTTTAGGATGGTGGACTAACTATCTTTGCCCGCGCACCCCGGAATTTCTCACGGTGGTCGTAAATGTGTCACATTTGTTGGCTGGAAAGCGTTGCCCCTTCCATCTCTTACACGTCTTTATACGTCTATTGAGGTGTCTATAATAAACAGTGAATTACGGTACAGTAGATAGGCTAATTTATTCTTGAAAATATTCTCAATATATTAATAAACCATTACTTGTACATTTTTTTGTTACAAAGTTCTTATGAACCTGCCAACCCAAACCCGACTCGAGATGAAGGTCTAAACACTTAATAGAAGGGGAGATGGTAGTTACCGCTAGTAAAATGATAGAAAATTTGGCGTATGTTCCAGAAGCCATAACTCAGGTGTTAACAGTCAGATTGAGTTGAATTTTTTTTATGCTTTGCAAGTGCACTCTGTAGTTTAAAATAAGCAGAGAATGGTTGTTCTAGAACTTACTATTTGGTAGGAAAGAATTTTTTAACACATAGGTGATAATTTAGTTTTACAGTTACTTCCCTTGACATAGGTACTCTTTATTCAATTTATGTAGCTTAGATTTTTGTGAAACTTTAGGAACCTACTAACAATAGGTGGGGTACGCCGTGGCATAGTGGTTGAGGCGCTGCGCTACAAACCGGAAGGTCGCGGGTTCGATTCCCGATGAGGTCGTTGAGATTTTTCAATTGGCCTAATCCTTCTGGTGGCACTATGGCCCTGGGGTCGACTCAGCCTCTAACAGAAATGAGTACCAGGAGCAATCCTGGGGGTAAAGGCGGCCGGTGCGTAAGGCTGACAACCTTACCACCTTCATGTGCCGAGTGTCCAAAATCTGGGAGCCTTAACCTCCTGGAACCCTCTGGGCCTCCATGGCCTGTATAGGGATCACTTTACTAACAATAGGTACTACTATTTACCCTAGCACAATCAGTCTAATAAGTACAACATTAATGCATGAAAACTGAATGAAAACTTCACGACTAAAAAAAAATACTTTTTTAAATAAAAATAGTTGAAAATTCTGTATAGTCAAGACTTTTCCCATAGTTCTACCAAGGGAGATTTTTCATCTATCTATAATGAAATCCTGAAAGTTTCATTATTTTAGCGTGAATATCTTTTCAGAAAATGGTACCTGAAGTACAACAAATGTAATTTACAGGAGAGCGAAAAGAAAATTACACGCTTGTTCTAACGTTAAGTTATATAATACATTTTAGAAAGCTCCAGGACTATAACTGTCGCTCTCCTTGGCTTAATAAAAACGCAACATATAAGACCAATATATCAAAATGTTCAGAAAACTATGTTCTATTACAAGAGCCAAAGAAAAAAAAATCGATTTTTTGACACTGATAACTACCCCGAAGTATGTTTAGAAGGAAGTAGACGTTTTAGATTAAAGTTTGTATTTTATAGCTGAATTGCCTTGTTTTGAGGAAATAACGAGAATGGCTGTTTTACGTCCTGCATACTAAAATAATAATAATGTTCACTGAAGGACCAGTTTGTGTTTTGAAGCTGTCTCAAATCTTGTTATAATAGCTGCTGGTGCTAATAAAATTCTATTCTATATAATACAGTTATAGGCCACTTAAAAACTGTTTAGGGAAGTAGTTAAAAAAATTTAGATTTTATCTTTTTCTTACATCGCATTCAGCTGATCCCTATTTTCTCTCTTCTTTTAAAATTGGAATGATTCTGTTGTAATATTAAATTTGTAAGTGAACTCTGTTGTGACAGATGTCAATTTAAATTTCTTTATCGTGTTATCATTAAGTTCAACTTCTTCTGTAAGAGTTCATTTTTCAAATGCTTCGCATTTATGTATCAAGTTTTTTGTCACGTTGCACATTTTCTTTACCTTGCAATTCTTTCACTTTTTGTGCACTTAGCCTATTAACTTCTCAGCATTCCTCCAACATTCCTCATTTTATCACTTCACCTGCTATCGCACGTATGGGTAACTGGACGTTTATCTTAAGAATTATTCAAATGTATGCAAGTCTTAGTTTGCAAACATAAGGGTGCGAAATTTCCGGTAGCCAGACCTCTATTGGCGACTAGAATTCTGAGGTGGGCGACAAAGATTCAGTTTTGAAAACTGCTATCCTTTTAGTTTTATTTTAGTTTCCACAACAAAAGTCAAATTTAATAATAGATATTGGCACAGGCAGTCACTTAAGATGACTGAATATTCGCATTTATTCGGAAGCGTTCGGAATTATCTGGAAGTTATCGATATATTTGTCGACTGCGGTGGTCTAAAGGTAGCGTGCCCGCCTCTAGATCCAAAGGTCGCGGGATTAAACCCGGCCGCAGTCGGTGGGTTTTTCAGGACGTAAAAATCCTGGGCACGGAGTCCTCCGGGAGGGACTTTAAGCTGGGAGGCCCTGTCGTAGATTTACGGCACGTAAAAGAACTCCAAGCCTAAATTAGAGCCTCTGGACAAAATTTCTCGGCCCTTTCACGTCCAAGTAATACCTTAGTTTCCTGGGTAGTTGTGAGGCGATGGGCTCACCACCTGTCCCTCTGCCCTCTCTAGGAAAATAAGCGTAACAAAGCGTATATGTGTATATATATATATATATTTGAATGATAGAATTCCTATAATTATGGCTTAATCGCTAATTAATTATTTTAGTTAAAATGTTCTAAGATATTTGGTTGTTTTTATTTAATATAGATACCAGATAAGGCGAAATTATGTATGCCTGTAACCTAAATTGGAACTTGTATTGTTATGCAGGTGTACATATTCTTCGAACATCCTACCCTGTTACCCTAAGGGTGCTTACGGGGAACGTGGAAATCACAGAAATGTACCATTCATTCCATACCATTCAGAAATGTACCATACCAAAGGCATGTAATTACGGTTTCCTCTTTACTTCGAGCGGGTGTGTTTTCTTCTACTTAGGCCTACAGTAATATTTTTACAGACAACGGTTTCTTATTTAACACCTGGGATATCCCGTAGGATTTCATATTTACAAACAATGAAATATAAACAACAAACTAGTTGTCTTCTCCTTAGTTACAATCCCTAGAAGCCTAGGTCATGTCGTAAATGTTTATCACACAGCACGGTATAAAGAATAGGTTCCCGCATGCCTGGTAATACATTCAATGCCAGGGTCTATAGCTTTGTTCTGGAAACCGATCAGTAATGAGTTTTCTTCGAAACGTTTTAAAAGTGGTAGTTATCTGAATGTGCCCGCAGCATTAAATGTACAGTGAGTACTTAAGATGATTAAAAGTAATCTGGTTGTAAGACTAAGACCCGCACGGGTATACGCAGAGGAAGTAGCCTATTGTGTTCGACCACGAAATTCGAAGTCGAGGTTTTAAAATAAATACACGTTTTTAGGTGCCCTTAATCCAAAAAATACTTTTTTCAGAATATATATTTATACTTATGTATTAAAATGATTAAATTAATATATTATTTATTGTAATTATGATGGAATTAGTATATCTTTATTTATGTGTTGATTGGATATGAAAATTTATGTTATGAATTAGGCAAAAATACCTCTTCTTTAATAATTTATGAGGTATAACCCCTGCCCATTGTTAATAATGAAGGGCTGATGTATTTTGACAGTACAAAGGTAGCAAAATCATTAATCTTTTAATTGAAGGCTGCAATGAAGGGTGTATATATATATATATATATATATATATATATATATATATGTGTGTGTGTGTGTGTGTGTGTGAGAGAGAGAGAGATTTAAAAAAGTTGAGTATAGAGCATATAGAGCAGTTGGTATAAATATGCGATATAGAGCATGATCAACAAGGGAGACAGGATAAAGCCTATAAAATCATGATATTTGTTAACAAAACAGATAGAGATACTCTAAACATTAGTTCCATATCAGAGAAATCAATAGCTGCAATGTTATGAAAATAAGTAGACTAGTAAAAGAGTTATAGATACAAAAATTATAGAAACTAATGAATATGTTGACGCTCTCACTTTAGCTGAATTAAAAAAAATAGTTTTGAGTAAAAGAAAAAAGAAAGAAAAAAACTCTAGGATATGATGAAATTAATATTGAATTAATTGCCCACTCCAATGAAGAATGGAATATGTCCCAAATATACACGTTGTATTAAAAAGGACACAGAACAAAGTGTGAGGATTATCGAGGCATTAACTTGTTGAGTACATTTTATAAACAACTAGCTGAAAAGGCCCGGCGTCGCCCGGGCTTTGTATTTTGTAATTTGAAATTAACTTATGGAGGACTTTCGATTTTGAAACTCTAGGTCCTTATATAATATGTATGTAAAACTTGAAATGAAGAAAAAGATTTATCACATTCAAACTATTTCATCAGAAAACGCTATATATAGCTTTTTTTGGCTCATAGAGGATGTCGAATGCTGCATTCCGTTGCTTCTACACATCATGTCTAGGAGGGGTTGAAATAAGAAGAAACATAAATTACATAAGATTGTACTGACTTGACGAAAAATTTTATTTCTCATTTTCATGTTACCATACAACCGTTTCGGGGCTGAAATAAAAGAGAAATGCAGTATCACTTTCATACTTTCCTCCCCTAAAACCCAGGACATAATATACTGGGAGCATAGGACTCAAAATGTTCCATCCCATGCTTAGGGCCTATCATAAATATCCCTATTTCTCAACTAATACAAAGCCTACAGCTATGGATAACGTATCAGCGGAAAGGATTATTTACCTACTTCTGATATAGCATACTCACACGCTTAAGTTGTCCCTGCAATACGACCTCTTATTTTACATCAAAATGTGAAGTGAGAAAATATTTCTTATGTCGAGAGTAGAGAAAGTTATGTGACTGCATCACACTGTGCTTTATTTTCGTGGATTTCATTTTTCAGTAATTATTTTCGCCAATATATTGCATCGATTCAATCATAATTCGTTAAAGTCCAGTTTCCAAGGCCCTATGTGATCATAGTAAACAATACACTGTTGTCATGTGAACTGAACAGCATTTCGTTTTTTTCAGTATAATATTCTCAGAAATTATATAATTTTCAAGGGAAGGACTGATTTGTTTCAATTTTAATGTTGACCGCGTTAACTGGGTATGTGTGCAAAATTTCTTGTAAATTGGTAAAGAAATGTAGATTTGTATAGGGAACAAACATACATACATACATACATACACACTTTCGATTTTATATATTACATACGCCCGAATATTAGCTAAGAGGCTTTATCCAGTATTGAACACCATGTTACTAGATGTACAACATGATTTTGAGAAGGAAAATCTTGTACATACTGCATATTTACTACCACCCAAATTATTAAAAAGCGTCGTGAATTTAATTTGTCAACTTATCTGACATTTGTTAGAAAATACCAAGTGGGAAACAAAAATTGGCGTAAATTAATACAGCTGTTAGACAAGGGTTCCCTCTTTCACCCACACTTTTGAATATTTATACAGATGAAATCGCAGTAAATTGTTTAGATAACATTAAACATTTTAAAATTGACATGGTAAACTTTAAAACTTTCTTATTTGCAGACGACCAAGCCGCAGTGAGGAAGATATGAAGTTAGCATTTTCAAACTGAACGAGAAAAGCAAACATTTTAACAGGCATACTTATATCAGCCGAAAGGACAAAAAACCATGGCATTTATAGGATTCCGGCCTGTGTGAACAAAAATTGTATTAAATGATAAGATTATAGAACAGATAAATATATTTAAATACCCTGGTTATAAAGTAAGGTATGTGAAAAACAGTGAGATAGAGATAGACTTCACTCCTTTAACTATTTATATGGATATAGTTCTTCTAGATTTCTTTTTCTTTCCCTGAGTTTTACCTCCCTTGTAAGGTATATTTACATGGCCCACGCTGCCCCGGTCTTGAAGGACCGCAATTCGTCGGAGGAAGTTCTATGGATCACATACACACTCTTTTTGCCAGACAAGGACATTGAAGGCCTCCCGAATGAGTGACAAGCCCAATGCCGGGGTCACCTCCGAGACAATACGATTACATACAGGTAGGACGATACACACCAGAAACACACATTCATTTCGGACAAGGCGAAAATGAATGAAGGGGTGATAATGACAATCAGTTGATCTCCGGGTACCAGGAGGGCCTAAAGTTTTCCGACACTGTCTCACAGGGGACGAAACCCCCGGAACCTAGGAAACTTGTCCCGACCCGGTGTGAGGAGAGCGAACACATCCCCTACGCCACAGCGGTTGTTCCAGCTCCTCAAGACATTTTCAATGTCTGTTTTAGTGAGCAGAGTGCAGCTTTCCTTACTTTACGACCCACACACTACTGGAAACTGGCGAATTTGAAGCATGTGTATGCACGAAGCCTTTGGCGACAACTTTTCTCGTCTTAATCTAGAGCCGCCTCTGACACCAGATATTTGCTGCATACATTCTTATATAGGGTTTGTTGTCCGAACAACCAAGGTCATCATCATCACGCGTGGCCTTAATTAGGACGGAAAGTAGACATGTCTGGTTGAGACCCCTCCCGCTTCTAGTCTTGTTTTCCATAAATCATCGCTGTTTACTCCCATATCGTGTGGCCTAATCAATACAAAAACATGTATTTCGTGTCAATACCACGATGAAAATGGGAATTTGCTTAATAGGTCAGGTTCTTTCCTGAGGTGGATTATAGTTTCGACACAACTGAAGACAGGTCGTTGTTTTCTTGGATACTTGACTTGATGACGGTTTGAATGTTGTTTCTTCACACCTTTCACGTGGTGAATGACCTGCAGTTTACTTGGCATTTGATCTGAATATACTTTTCTCAAGTTGTTAGCCAGCTGAATGATTTGGAAGACTCAGAGGATCACACCTACATCTTCACTGTTCGTTTTCCCCTGAAGATAGATGAAGCGTTGTCCTCTGAAACGTTGGAGTCTTCAAAATTACTCACCTGGCTAGCAACCGGATTCACAACGGTCACTTATCAGTAATCTTGCAAGTAGTGATGATAGAACAAAGCCGTATTGCCATTTTCATACATTTTTATTCTTCAGTATATAAAATTTGAAATACCTTGGTCAGATATATTTAGATCAACGTGTGATCAATAGCCTATCAATGAATTGCAATATTTGTCTAGGGCAATGGTTTCCAACTTATATTCTGTGGAACCGTAAGATTCTGCTTATGAAATTAGGGGTTCCACAATAAAATTAGTTTTCAAATTAATTCTAGGTTTACAAGTCTCTTTTTTTTATTATTTTTATAGGGTATTATACTTCAATTTTTTATAATTGATTTTCTTTTTTTATTTATAAAGCACACCATGGTAGCAACATGTCTCATCGGGTTGCAGACATACCGAAAAATGTCGCTAGATAATAGGCCTAATGTCATGTAGTTCTCTAAAAATCAAGAAATACTATAATAAAATTAAAATACATGTAAGTGGGTTACATAAAATGTATTTGAATAATGAAATAAGAAAGTGTATGAATGCTTTTGAAACCGATATTTTTAGACTAGTAATAGCCTACAGTAGCCTACATAAATTTTTCCCCTCACTAACATAATACCAAGATGGCAGACCCAACAAATTTCGGTACCAGTGTAGTCTTGCTAAGGGTATTAATGGTTTGGGTAATTTATATATATACTAAGAACCTAAGAGTTTTACAATCACAAATTTCAGAAATGTTTAAGAAAGGACAAACCAATATTCGTATTTGAAACGAATAGTACAAAGCATGTTTTTATAGAAAGTTGCAAATCGCATTTACAGTACTACTACAATTTTAACGTTGCAAAATTCTTATGAATTCGTTCAGCCAATTGTGGGTGGGACATGGCGTAGATCAGGGCTCTCATACTGCAAGTGCCCCAAGGGCCGCTTTGCCGCTTTGAAGCAAAATGCAGTTTGGAGGGCCGCATTATAAAATACTTCACACGTTAATTTATTTTTATTTTATCGTTAATGTAAGAATTGTGCATATTTCGTATTTAAGGGTAATTTATACATTTATTTTATCGTTAATGTAAGAATTGTGCATATTTCGTATTTAAGGGTAATTTATACATTTAGAGGCCCGTTGGACAACCCTGGCGTAGATGGTTGAGATACTACACTAAAAATCGAAAGAACAGAGGTTCGATTGCCGAATAGTTTTTGGGATATTTCATCTGGGCCCTGTTTCATAGAACTTGCTAATAATATTAGTTAATTATATTAGAATTCATGATATTATTTAATAGTTAACAAAATCTTGTTTCATAGATATATGAACACTATTCATAAAATCTCTTCACTAATACTGTTAGTTCGTTAGCTAGCTGATTGATTTGGAGGATTGTTTGTGCTTTTCCCTTGTTAGTCTTTTTGTCAATACTCTTTCAAAGCAGCACGGCCTACACGTGTCTTCATAAATGTAACAAATAATAACTAGCTCTAAGAAATGAATTAATCCGCCAGACACTTATTCAAGATAGCAGTAGGTTTATGTACTAAAATCTAACCTCAAATCCTAAAAACTTGTTCTACGAGAAAAATTCCTTAGATAGCGTATGTAAGCTTTTTCTAAATTGATAGTTAAATCAGAATGATTCATTTTCCATAAATTTAAGATCACGAAATATTATCAGAAAATTGTATTAGTTCTGCAGTCTATGAAACAGTTTACTAATAATATTAGGAATATTTACTAACAATTTAGAGTCATGAACTCATAACTAATATTAATAGGAAATATTCTTATGAAACAGAAGACTAGTAATAATAACTAATATTATTACGTATTTGATAATAATATGAGTGTAAAAGTTCTATGAAACAAGGCTCTGGTCTAATCTATCTGGTAGATCTACAGCCTTGGGGTCCAATCGCATTCATAACGAAGAGTATCGAGACGAAGCTGGCAGCTAGGAAATAGCAGAAATAATGTAAATTACCTTCAACGTTTATATTTTAGTTAACAATTTTTTCAAAGAGGGTGAAGATACAGACGCGCGAGTCTTTATGTATTTTTACTGATAGTCAGGTAACCTATGAGGTCAAACAAATATATAGCCTAATTATACTTATTTTTAACTTAATGTTATTGTTATTATTGTTGTTGTTATTGTTATTATTATCCCAGTTTAAATAATTGCCACCGTAGCTGAATACAATAAAATAACAAAAGTAGGTTTTTGTTTCTCTTAAAAGTTGGAAGGTTCGGTGACGATGTTTACAGCTGTTGACAATTCATTAAATAGTTGATGGAGCGGAAGTTCTGTTTTTCTGACATTTATATTAATGGATTCCATAAACCTGGCAAGTTAATTAGGTTGAGCAGGTGAGACGAGCGACAAAAAACGTCGAGAGTATTCAACGATTTGATTTATTGCATTTTAATGTAGGCTATAGGACTTACAAAACTCTTTATAAAACCCGCTCACAGTGATATTTATAAAAATGGGAGATAGATGTTGCAGAAGATCATCGAAACAGGATTTCGAAGAAAAACTATTTTAATGAAGGTCTAGTGACACTCGTTAACCCAGAATCTGAGTGGACGAGTCTAGAATTCGTCCTTGGAGTTATCCTCAAGTTGATACTTTGTCTTGTGCATTTAACGTAGATATTTAAATTCAAGTTCAGCTCTCAGTTAAGTCTAATTGTATTTTCGTGGAAGGACTGGGCCTAGCATTCTATTATGCACCTTCTACCCCATTTCCGGCGCTGCGCTACAAACCGGAAGGTCGCGGGTTCGATCCCCGATGAGATCGTTGGAGTTTTTCAATTGGCCTAATCCTTCTGATGGCACTATGACCCTGAGGTCGACTCAGCCTCCAACAGAAATGAGTACCAGGAGTAATCCTGGGGGTAAAGGCGGCCTGTGCGTAAGGCTGACAACCTTACCACCTTCATGTTCCGAATTTCTAAAATGTGGGAGCCTCAACCTACTGGAACTCTCTGGGCCTCCATGGCCTGTATAGGGAACACTTTACTTACTTTACCTCATTTCCGAATTCGTTAGTAAGATGGCCAGTATGAACAAAACCTGAAACCTGAAAACAAATTACAGTTTAAAACTTCAGGTCAGTATCTCTATTTGTTTCGGAGGTAGCCTAACAATTAATTTTAATTGATTAAAAAAACTGAAATCAATCTCCTCCAACAAATATTAAAATATGAGCCTGACGTTTTGTAGCATTTTCTGAAGCTTGCTTTACAAATTTACTGATAGGTTTTTATTTTTATTTGTACTTTTGGATTAAAAAAATATTTTAATATCAAAATGAAAAATAGCAAACATTACGTGTGATGATACTAAATACTTTTTTGCACTCCTTAACTAATTAGTGGTACTTACGAATGTTGTTGCCGTGGATCGTAAGTTGACATTCCCGCATAGCAATCTTGTTGCTATGTGCGGTAAGAGTTTCCGTGCTGTTATGAATTTACTTACGCCTCACCTCATAATACAAGCCTTTATGGACAAGACCCCCAGGACAAATATTAGGTTCGCATAACAACAAGCACATGCGAATTATTTTCTGAAATAAACATCTATCTTCAAGAATGTATATACATAATATTTTCAGGTAAAATCACAATTAATATAATTAAATTTATATAAATAATCATCATGCCTTTATTTTGATATATTTATCGTAATACTACAATTTGTACAATTATTTAAAGAAATTTCTCCATACTTATTTACAAATATTCGGTTCCCATAACAACAAACACATGCGAATCACTTTCTGAAATATAACATCCATCTTCAATAGTGTACATACATAATATTTTCAGCTAATATCTCAATTAATATAAATAAATTGATATAAATAATCTTCGTGCAAAAAATAGCATGCAATACTCGGCGCGAGCGCCTCGTTTTTTCAAACTCTTTCCTCGATCCGTAAGCACCACTTACGGCACTTGTATCGCAATATACTATTAAAAAACTAAAGTCTATGGAACGCAGTATCTCTATTTTTGTGGGAGAAGACAGGCTACTAAATAACATGAAAATTAAACTGTGAAAGCGAGCTATTCAAGTTTGAATACACTGACAGCTTAAAGAGCATGTTACTTTTAAACGTGGTGTCAGAAACACGGCATACAGTTTTGCAGAATTACGCTTTAGGATATGCTGCATTTTTAACATTAAAATCCAAAAATGACTTTTTACAATTATAATGACTAAACCAATATTTCTGTCATCCCTTAAGGGGAATATGGTCAGCAAGCTATATTCTGCAGCCGTTAGGCCTACTGATGTTTTCTTGAACGGACTTACTTGACTATCATGTTGTAAATATGAATGTACGGAAGAGTCACTCAGCAAATTTATGGTGATTAGCATCCATTTTGGAGGCAACGACAGTTCGTCTCCCAGTGAAGTTCGAATGTATTGTATAGACACATAAGGGACTATCTGCTGTATGGGGAGGTAGGATCAAAACATTTATTTGCAGAAACTTTCCCGTGTGTCTGTGATTAGCATTACTCAGGAGTGAAAAATCGTATAACAAATTTACGTTGGGATTAGATATCTTTTGGTGGTGTGACACGATTGACGACGAAATTTTCTTACGTTTAATGCCACTTTACATAAAATTGCACCTCCGGTTAAGTTGGAATAGATTGCATTTTCTTAAACTAGATTATGACTTACTATCTACATAACCTTCTATCTACTCACTATTTTCCTTTTTCTGCTTTTCCGCCAAGGAAATGGCAAATGTATTTACACACTATAAATTCTCGTATTTTAAGTCACCCTACTAAAAATTCATGCTACTTTGGAATTGTTTTATAAAGCAATCTTGTGCAATAACGCCACGAGGGACAGTTCTTTTAGTTCTGGATTTAAGTGAACTTTTGTAAATAAAACCTTCATCTCAAGAATTAATGTATTTAATAACAGAACTATATAAACTTATTCTTTTCCTTAGTGTAACCTCTCCCGTTTTAGGGAGGTTTATGCGGCTCGGGCCACTATAAAACATTTCTATACAATGATTTTACAGAATTTTAGGATTTTAAGATTAATAAATTTTTTTAGGATTAATAAAAAGTTTTGAAGAGTCAGTATTGAAACTGTCATGGCACATAAAATGTTTCTGAATCCCTTGCGCCATTCAAACCCGATTCAGTGACATACTTATGGGATGAAATAATAGACTAGTATTGATCAACAAAGCTTGGTGTAGACATATTTTTACCATAATTTACATGAATTTCCATAATTACTGTACTTTAATTAACTTCAGTCAAGAGTATATTGTGTCATGCCTAACGGTGATAATATGCTAGACATTTATAATCATTGAAGCATGAAAAGTAGCCATGCTACCTAATAACTCAGTTATACTCATAATAGGCAATAAAAAAAATCATGTTTACATTACATAAGCCTAATTAGGAATATTATGGTCTAATATACTACCGTACCTCCAAGCTGATCATCGGCTTAACCTTTTAACTGCTATTGTTATAGCCTATAAATTCTCACTTCAAAAAGCTGTATTAAAGCATAAATATAAGATTTTGTAGAGTAATGTTACATGGATAATATGAGGTTTTTTTATCCTTGTGTAACAATTTTCGGCGAAATCCAAAAACAGATGGCCCCTTAAACTCCGCCCATTCGATATTCATATTTGCACGGACTGTGTGATGTATTTTGTTTCTTAGCGAAAAAGAATGACCAACTGTCCTTGTCGCAAGTGCCTTGTATACTGTCATTATACTTCCCGCGAAGTTTGTCAGCCTGTCTCCAGTCGTCTAGCGATATGACGTCACACCTCCAACATCCAATCACGAGTTTCTACATAATACGAGGACAGAAGAATTCGCTAGATCGTGGTGTATAAGAAAGTGCACCATTTTTGGTGGGTCGGGCGGGGTACCACTACTCCAAGGTGCGCCCTGTTTTTGGATTTTCCCCAATTTTCTTCATAAAAGCTAGCTATTCCAATTAAATTATCTAAATTGATTTAAAACTTAGATTCCATTGATTATTTCACTTGATGATTGCTTAAATTGTTGTATAAATCCATCTTAGTAAGTGGTGCTTTCTCTCCCAAGAGCTTCCAATTCTGTATATGACCGCTCCCCTCAGCTTTAAATTTCATATGAGAGGCCATCGTGGTTTAGGCCTATATTTGTGTTGAAAATGCGATATCGAAATTCATGGTCTAATAGACCCTTGTATAGACCTATGGTATGGATAGAGTGAATAAACGGACAACTAAGATATTAACAGATAATACATCTTTTTTGCGACAGCGCACAGTTCCTTACGTTTATTAGTTAAACAACTATTTTATCTTCACATGTATCTTCACGGATGTTAATTTATTTTCTGTCAGAATAATAATTATTGGAACGCTTGCTGATGTATATTATATTTTTTAATAGATTCATTAGTGTCAGTTTGAAATTTAGAAGCGATTCTTCTGTTATACGCACTTCAACATTTTCACGGTCTAAATAATCCTCAACAAATCAATTATTTCATCTCGAATAACTTGCTCTCACATCACGTTTTCAAAAGAAGCCTCTCTCCTAGATATCTAGAAAGCACAAGTAGCGTACATAGTTGTCTTACATGGTTATTCCACAACAATGACGATCGGGGTTAGCCGGTTCTTCTGTTTCTTATTTTACTTTTAAACTTGATCTCGTCTGCCATCCACCCCGCCTCTGTTTTGAACCAGTTCCATGGATAATATGTGACAAATGCTCAGCGTGGGTTTTTATAAGAGGATCTGTTTTTTCAGTACTTCACCCAGATTTTCTGCAAAGCGTTCAATACATTTTATCGACAAATGGAGAAAGTATTTTTTTTTGTATCAGCCTACTTTTACTTTCTTGTACATTGAAAGTATTATGACGTGCATTAGAAAGCTGTATTATGAATTCTGACACTCATGCGCTTTATGCGCATACACGAGATTGTCTTAAATGAATGTAAATGTTACCAGGCACATTAATATCAGTTAACTAAATCCCGGGCTTACAGCCGACAAAAAATATAGACCAAATCCTTTGGCCTTGGTGCTAATATAGGCGACACAAGAACTTCCGAAAGTTTTGTGAGAGAATGAATTGGGTTCAGATAAAGAATTTCATCACCAATTAATTTTCTTTATCTTCTACATCGTCTTCTTCAAGTAGCAAATTGCAAAGAGGTAAACTGCAAAAAGTAAAATAAAAAACACACACACACTTCATGTGCGCCTTAAAACTAAATTTTTCATAAATCTATTGTATACTGCAATTCTTAAATTACTGTCATGGAGACCTATCGCCAACTGAATTTATTATAAATGGATGCATTTTTTTAATCAATACACACCGAGGGTGTTAGAGCAAAACAAGTTCTGAGGGTAAAGCTGTCCTTGGCGGTCTTTCAAATCTGGTCAAAAACAGGGGGTGATCAAACTTGCAAATATAATTCGTAGCTGTCCATACACACTGGTCCAAATTACACGTAGGCCTACTTCCCCCATGATATTTTGCATCAAGTGTTTTTGTTTTTTCGGAACTGGTAATCTAGTACAACAGACGTGCTTGTTCGTTAGAAGTTCTTACTACATTGTACTGGAAGCAATCTCATAAATTTTAGTTTTATTACGTAATTACTGCTTTTCAAAGACCGGATTTAATTATTATTATTGCTCTAAATGGTAAAACAATTATCTCTCCAATATACTAGAAATTCACGGAATGAGTTGCCTTCCAACATGCTTCCAAGGTAGAGACATTGTCTTTTCAAACTGGTAGTTTAAGTTTAAAATCACGTTATGTTTAATTGCATTTATAAAATTACTTTTTCCAACCCTAGCCAAGTTACAAAGTATAACACTGATATTAAATGTACTACTATCTTTTATAAGCTTCATCTTCATTGTTTAGTTATCATCGTTGCTATCATCATCATCATCACGGTCATCCCCAGTGTGAAAGGGAGTAGATTTCCCACTCGGACAAAGTAATTAGTTACCCTCAGAGAAAATCATCACCTCCGTGATTTAATTACCCTTACTGAATTCGGTGAAGAGTACATCCTGTTTTCATCTCTCTTAGGTGCGAATATTTTCCTAAGTACCCTGTTTTCGAACACTCTCAGATTATGTTCTTCCCGAAGAGTAAGAGGTCATGTCTCACATTCATGTAATACAACCGGCAGGATAATTGTCTTATAAATTTTTAGTTCTAGATTTCTGAAAAGAAGACGAGAATATAAACGGTTCTGAATGCATAAAAACAAGCATTTCCTTATTTTAGTCGACACCTAACCTCTGCCGTAATATTAGCCTATTTGTATCTGTAACTTTTGTTCGCAGATTTTTAAAGTTTTTCCACTTATTCAAAAGGTTTATCTGCTATTCTAGTATTTTGTAGTGCGTTATTTTGACTCTTCATATCCATATAGGCCTACTTAGCTTTTTTCTGTATTACTTTCCAATCCAACATTCCTGCAGGTTTCGAAAAGACTTTCTGCATTTCTCCCGATTATGTTTATGTCATCGCCCCACAAACATCATCTGCATAAGGTAAAATCGGGTGATTTCCATTTACTTCTATGCCTATTTTGTATTCCTGAACTTTCCTAACTAAATGATCCAAAGTGAAATTAAAAATCCCTTTAGGCAGGCCTACAGGCGGAGGTAGATTTCGAAGTGCTTTTGGTTTAATTTATTGTCGCTGCATAGCACTCTTCTTCTTTAGCCTTGGCATGGTAAACCTACAGTAATAAGAACTGAATTCGGTAAAGAGGAAGAGCCTACAATCATTTGTTTTGACAACAAGAATAGGATATAATATTCTGGGAGGCCGTGCGCAAGATCAGCAATGAATAAAATTAGCAAAGCCGCTAAACAAGACAAAATTATGATATTATAATAATTCTTTTAAGTGTTATTATTTTCAAACATTAAAATCTCGCGTCATATGAGAGCTATCAAGAAACTATTTATTGATTTGTAGAGTACTCATCAAGAGCTTTTCAACGATACCCCACAAGACGTGGTTCCAAAAGTTTCGAATTTTCATCCCCCACCCCCACCTCCACCCCCACCCTCACTCGAACCCCCGAATCGTTGGTGTCACTGTGAACTCCATAGGGAGTACTCTAATTTATTCAAACAAAGTTTCCATCTATACTTCATAGGGGCCGAGATATAAAGTTTTCAAAATTTCAACCCCCTCCCCCGACCACCCCCTTGGGCCAATTTTGCCCATTAACGAACTTGTCCGAACTATTGGGCCTAGAAATAACATAATAAAATTTGGTTCAAATATCTTCAAAATTACGGCCGCTATCGTGTAAAGATATATATATATATATATATAAATATATATATATATATATATATATAAATATCACAAAATTTTTTTTGAACGGGCGGTGGTTTCGTACTTAGGGGAGCATGAAACGTAAAGATATGAAAGAATTTTTCGAAAATCATAAAGTGGTATCCATTGCAATAGGTAGATTTTTCTTCGAAAATCTACCTAAAAGTAAAGGCATCTCCTTGCTTCTTGCCACCAGAAATATCTTGAAATCGGAACAATAAATCATGTACTTGAAGACAACGATAATGATAGCATATTGTTGTTGATTTAATTTCTCTCTCACCTCTTCTGGCTCTAAACATAGCATTTATTATGGTCCAAGACTCTATAACTCTATAATTAGGTCACATCCAGAAATAGTACATATGAACAACAAAAAATTCAATAAGTTTATAAAAAATCTTATTTCATAGTTCAAAAGTTACTTCACTCTGTACTTAGTAGACAATTAAGGAACGATTTTAATTGTAATAACTCAGGGTTTCAATTTTTGTTCTTACTACTTTTCCTTTTTTCTTTTTACTATTCGGTTCTTTCTTTTTTATTATTATTGTTTAGGTGTTGATTTAATATTATAATTTCTTTATGTATTTGTAATTTGTATTTTATAATGTAAATGGCTGAACTGTGCCCGAGCACGAGCGCTTGCTCATTCGGATGGTTTTGTTTTGTAGAAATATTTTGTATAAATATAAATAAATAAAAAAATAAAATAAAATAAATAAAAAAAATTGTCTTTACGTCTAACGATCTAGCGTCCTCTAAGTGTTACCGTTGTATTTCTTGCATTTCTATGTATAGCCTGAGGACCGAGTGCAATGAGCTGACCACAGCCATGCCCTCTGCAAAGTGGACTGTCATAAATGGAGTATGGGTCTTCAGGGCACTAATTTGCAAAGGTAAAATGCGCTAATATTCACTGTGGAATAATGGGTAAAAAAATTTGAAGATTCTTCACTTGAGGCAAATTATCAAAACGAGTTCCGCGATTGGAAACTAGTTTAAGAGATCAGCACTGTAGTTGAGAACTGTAGAAATACGCACTGTCCGGTTATTGCTGTTATGTCCTGATTCAAAGAAATTCCACACTTGTGGTAATAAGGGAAATACAAACTTGTCCTGATTTACAATAATGATCGACTTGGAACCAATTATTTCGAGCGCCCGCCATTCCTACCTAACTAGTTGAGCTGGCCGTAATTATTCCGCTCAAATATGGCACACCGTCCTTCTTGTTTGTAAAACTTCTATGAAAAAACTTGCATAAAGTGTGCATTAACCTGTATTGATACTTATGATAGAATATGAGAGCGGAAGATTGGATCCGCGTGTGATGTAATAGTTATTACAGCGATCAAGTTATGATGGAGATTAAATTACCCATGTAATATGCATTCATAATATTTTATAAGTGTGCTAGGTCATTATACAACTATTTGGTAGAATCCTGAAGTAGCCTATAACCATTAATGACTGGAATTCAGAAAAATATAAATACTTGCCAGTAAATGTCTGAGACTATTCCATTCTTGAGCCAGCTGTGTGAAACAGTTCAATAAGAGTGACTTAATATTGTAAATATTAGTGAATGCTGAGAATAAATATAGTTATTTATTTATTTTATTTTATTTTATTTTAAGACTACTAAACTAAAAAATTACATGGTAGACTCTATTGGCAATGAAATAAAGAAACAACATTCGGAGCAACAACAAAAGGACACTAAAACAGATCAATTAAAACAACACACACTCAAATGCAGTAAAATAATTACAAATGAATAAAGTTAACAAATAAAAGAACAATAATACATTGCTTTGTGATTTTATGACTGTGTGCTGAAAGTTTTGCAAATATTTCTATAAAAGACTGTTCTGGATTGAAATAGATCTGTATCAAATTCATTACATAAATTATTGTACAAAATGCATAGTTCTAAAAGGGGAGAATTCCTGTAATAATTTGTTCGTGCATAATTTATATAAAGTTCTATTACGTCTACAATTTATAGGAGGAGTATACAGAAGTAATTTTCATATTAACTTACACAGTTCACCAGCATGAATTAAATTATACAAAAATTTTAAACCATTAAATTTTCGCCTAACAACTAGTGAGTCAGTGTTGAAAATTGATAATAACATAGAATAGGAAATATTGCTAATAATGGATAGTCCTAATACCCGAAACTTCTAAAAAGTACACACATTTTAAAAATAGTTTTTGGATGGATTCTAATAGATTTATATATTTTATCTGATGAGGGTTCCACACAACACTACTAGACCTTATAATAGACAAGAATAATATTTTAAAGCATCAGTATATTTATGATTAGAGCCCGGACTTATAAGCAAAAATAAAACAGTAAAGTAAACATCCAAATAAGCACGAAAACTGTAAGAAATAAGCATCAAATTAAGCAAAATAAATTGCACGAAAATCATACAGGGGATAAAAAATTACAAACATTACGTAGTGGGGGGAAACGCATCTATAGCATTTATTTATAAACTTCATTATGAAGTAACTAAATTTTCCAACTAGTACAATTTTACGAATTATCTAAAATGTGTTTTCCACCTCTGTACTAGTGTTTTAAAAGACTTTGCTGAATGTAATGCTGATTACAAATATTTATTTATTAGCTAAGATACACTGACGTAAAGTCCATGTTCAGTCAAAGTTAAAAATAGCCACTGATTCACTGTTAAAATTATTAATATTGTCTATTTGATGAATGACTTATTCTTCTTATTTGGAATAGCACCAACGTAAGTGGAAGATGATATATTAATCAAGAAAAAACCATTTATGGTAGTGGTAAAGAAATATATTAAAATTATTTTAGGTTTAAAATAATATTCATGTTATATTATGTTGTGGTAAAATTCTTCCAGACGTTAAAAACACTTTTATATAAGTTTATAGTGAATCGTTCTGTAATTGTCAATTAAAATTATTTTGGATTAAAATAATGTCCAAATTATAAAATGTCTTCTTCTTGGTAAAATTCTTCACTGTTAAAATCACTTATTTATAAATGTTGATTGGTAAAACGTTGTAATCAGCTTTAAAATCAGGCTTGTCATATTATTTGAGATGCATTTCAATACAAGGATGTATCATCTTCAGTCGTTCTCGGAGATAGGATGATGAACCGACCTGCTTGTTGTGTAGTTAGTCTGCTACTGAGGTGGAAAAACATTTTAGATAATTCGCATCTATAGCAGTTCTTGCCATGGGCGCAGAATCATCTTAGTAGGGCCTTACATTTATTAAATGTCAGAATGATACTTTCTAACATTACTTGGTGAACGGGAAAAAGTTTGGCCTTAAGTCCGTTTGGCTGTGCGCGCGATAGGCTATACTCGAATACACCCAGGGCCGCGACCTTTCGGGAGAGGGATTATCTTTGGATCACATACATACTTTTTTGACCAGACAAGGACATGGAGGGCCTCCCCGGAGGAGTGATCAGCCCAATGCCGAGACAACATGAAAACAAAGGACGGGACACACCATTCTCACACACACACACACACACACTCACTCCGGACAAGACGAGGGTGGGATGAAGATGATAATGACGGCCAGATGATATCTGGGAACCACAAGGGACTAAAGTTACCCGATATTTGTCACACAGGTGAGGAAACACCCCAGAAGAAAAACCACCTAGGTAACTTGTCCACGCCACAGCGGTGGACCATATGTTTTTTAAATAGCAAATTTGCAATAATCGACAGAAATAAATATGCTCTTGGGAACTAACAAATGACTGCGTATTTATACGCTTTTTTAAATTTTATTTTATTTTATTTTTTGTTTTATTTTTTTATTTCTTTTAATTTTTTATTTATTTTTCCTTATTTTTTATTTTTTTTATTTTTTATTTAATTTTTTTTCTTCAGATGTTTTGGAAAAAATAAATGGATACAGTTGACGTGAGGAATTTGTTGTAAATTCGTTGTGTTAATATTTTATTATAGTTGTCTGACTTATTCCTTCACATAACATACCGATCAAACTTTCTTACGAAACCATGGTCTAAAACTCAATAGTTTCTTAAATACGGCCTATTGACTCATCTGACACTTTATCAATTTATCTGATTTTATGCTTAAATGTTTTGTGAAGATGCCATGGCTTATTATTTTCCTCGTCTGTTTCTTTATCTTAGAATTTTTCTACTTTGTTTATTTTAAATGAAAGCTAACATTTGTTTACACAACTCCTTTAACCTTTTCACTGCCACTGACGTATAAATTCATTCGTTCAAAAAGTGTATAAAAGCATAAATTTAATATTTATAGAGTAAAGCTTCATGTAAAATTGTGAGAATTTTTATCCTTGCGTTTGACTGTAATCCATAGTAACCAGATATTCTATTGCAATTCTCTCTATTGATTTCAAACTTAGATCCCACTGATGATTTCAGTTGATGATGGCTTATATTAATGTATAAATTCAGCATTGTCAAGATTAAAATATTCACTTGAAACATTATAACTAGTGGCAAAAAATAAGCCAGCTCTGAGTGAGATAAGAATGATTTTAACTCCAACACAGTTTATAAATTATTCTGCGCTGATATACGTTAATTATTATTTCCTTCTTAAAACTCGTCTGGCAGGGTTTTCTGCTTTGAGTCTGTCCTCTTTCTATGTGATAGTTAAGTGCAATTATACAAAATATTAAGTTATTACTGAATGTGGATAGAATTATTGATTACATACGTACTATGTTCAATTTATCTTCAAGTGCAGAGTGCCTCTTGCACTGTATCTTCTGCTTAATTTTCTAAAAAGAAATTTAAAAACTATATAAAATTGTTTAGTAATTAGGCTCGAATTTAAGCTGGGATTTGAAACATAGGTAACAAACACCAGATTGTATAATAATTATTATTGTTTTAGTAGGTATATTTTGAATTTCATGTTGTAGGACGTCCTAACATTTTCCAATTAGGCTATCTAACAGTCTATATTATTTGAGCTGTTGTTTCGGTGTAGACCGTATTCAATTGTGAAGTTATTTGAAGGTGGTCTTGCTTAGTTGCCATAGAAAACTGGGTAAAAAGAGCATCGCTGAAATATATAAGTCATGTTCAAAAAGTCGAGAAGGACTTTGTAACACAGAGAGAGCAGAAGAAGTGGTGTTGAAAATAAAGTTAATAAATATTGAATAGATTGGGTAGGTGATCTTAATTAACCATTAATATATTGGTTATATTATCTTTTTTTACGGCAAAAACGTGAATGAAGTAAGATCATAAACGTGGCCGAAGTAAGAGCATAAACTTAACTGAAGGTAGAACAGAAACGTACGTGAAGTTAGTAAAAATGGAAATATGGAGATGCAAATAAAAGAGCAAACAGCACTCCTAACAAAAATTCGTCAAAACGGAGGAGAGAACAACCATATTGCAGTTCTTGGTATATGGTTATTTAACGATGAGGATGTACTGCAACTTATGCCTGTGACCGTCGCCGGTGTGCCGGAATTTTGTCCCTCAGGAGTTCTTTTACATGCCAGTAAATCTACTGACAAGGACCTGTCACATTTATGAACACATAAATGCCATCGACCTGGGCCAGGATCATATTGTAGTAAAAATATTGTAGGCCTAATGCAAGAAGAAAACGATAAGCGGGGTGTGGCAGAGCAATCAAGGAGAAAAGAAAATAGAATGAATGAGCTTGTCTTACTATTTTGTTTCATTTGGAGCCCGTATTAACCTATTTTTTATACAGATTATTTTCACCAGAAAGTTTATATACACCTTCGTAACTTAACTTGTGATTAATTAATTTTGTTTCTGATAACGTTAAATATTTTATTAATGTATATGTATTAAACGTTTTTTCCTCTTTATGACACTAGGAGTCTATGTCAATAGCGATTTACAATACCGGGGTGCGCGGGCAAAGAGAGTTAAGTCCACCATCCTCAAAAATTTGGATGTGTCCATAGAGTTATAAATAAAAATGTTCTCTACATTTGTGTTAAGTCCAGTAAGTTATATTCAGAAACGTGTGGTAGTTATGGATGTGTGCCTCATGGGTTCATCCATCTGTAAAGCTATGTTGGGCTGGTATAATGTGTTAAGTCACTCTAATTCTCTGTAACAAGAAAGTGGACTTAACTCTCTTTGCCCGCGCACCCCGGAATAGATATGCCGAGAATGACGGCTGAATTAATACATTTCGTTAAGTTTTATTCATTTATATGTGCTATGTTCAGTTACAAACTTGTTTTGTTCTAATCGAACGCAACATAATTCCGGGGTGCGCGGGCAAAGAGAGTTAAGTCCACCATCCTAAAAAATTGAGACATGTCCATAGAGTTATAGATAAAAATGTTCTCTACATTTGTGTTAATTTCAGTAAGTCATATTCAAAATTGTACGGTAGTTATGGATGTGTGCCTCATAGGTTTATCTATGTCTAAAGCTATGTTGGGCTGATATAGTGTGTTAAGTCTCTCTAATTCTCAGTAACAAGAAAGTGGACTTAACTCTCTTTGCCCGCGCACCCCGGAATTTACCATACTAGGCCTATGCACACTTAGTTGCGGTGCTGTTCATCTTGTAGGTTCATCTTTCGGTCGTTAACCTTTTCATTGCTACTGACGTATAAATGCGTCGCCCTTAAAATTAAGAAATTAAGCAGGAATTAAGACAATAGCATAATCCTTTAAGCAAAAGTGTGAGGATTTTTATCCGCGTATTAGAATTGTCATTTATGAAAAACAGCTATTCTATGGAAATTTTCCCCATCGATTTCAAACTTAATGCCCACTGATGAATTTACTTGAGGAATAGTGTATAAATTTAGCTCTCAAACATACTTCAAACTTCTAAGTGTGGTTTTAATCGTTGTCAACTTCTCTTGCAATGTTCGGGAAGCCGGTCTGAGCAAAATACTAACAATATTGCTCGTATCGTGTTACGTAAGATATGAATTAAGGCTATGTGGCTATATCACAGTATAGTATAACAGTAGCGAAGCTCTAATGAAAGGAAAATGCATCCTTTTGACAGATCGTGCGACACTAGCACCCCAAGCGGCCAGCAGGATGGAACTAGCAAACAGCCATTTCCAGCATTGGAAAGATACGAATATATGGCTGTATTTCTTCTTATTTTTAAAATTACCAGAACGAGATTATTACCGGAAAGGCATACTGGTGAACTCACCAAATCATAGACTTTATGGTAATATAAAGAAGTTGTAGTTTCAAGATCGATGACATTGTAGGCCTATATCTTATAAAGTATCAGACCGGATTCCGTCCACCATAAAAGCTACATCCCTAAGACAAATATTCAAGAATTTAATTGACCTACTACTAACATATACTGTACTTACACTGAAAATTCTGACATAGAAGAAAACTTAATAATTTCAATAAGCATGTAGTAGTACTAGTTCAGAAATTAGGAGGGAAAGTAAAGTTCTATAGGCATATAGCACGATAGGCCTATGGTCAGTATCAGATGCAATAGCAAAACACTTTTGTCTTTTTCTTCATTTTGTTAAACACGATAAATTATTAAAAAGTAAAGGATTAAACACGTTATCTTTATTCTCGACAGTTTAATTTTGTTAAATTCAATTATATAGGCCTAACATAACCTTGTGTTAAAACATTTTTAAAATTAGTAGGGTCAGGTGGGGTATTTGTAAAGAGGCCTATATATTTAGAAACCTTTGCTTCGTTAGGATTTTCATTTATGATATACATATAAAAATAATTAATTGTATATAGCATTTACAAGCCATTTTCTGCTCCTAAAATTAAAAGAAATAGGAGTAAATACACTAGTATGGATGCAAGCATGATAATCACAAATTTGCAATTTAATTTCACAAATAACTGTTTTTGCTTACCTCTCAGGATCTTTAGGGAACCTGAAGAAAGATAAATCGGGAGAATTCCTTTGGCTGTTGGTGCAATTTATAGCACCACAAGCATTTCCATAAAATATTGTTGACATTTTACATAAGCAACAATGTAACATATTGTCTGGCTTCTTGCTCACCGCTACGAGCGCTGCAGTCGCGCCGGTTGAAAAAAACTGTATGAAGCTTCGCTACTGTTATACTATACTGTGGCTATATGTTAAATTCTGTTTGTATAGACATTTTAAATTATGTGAGTCAGAAATGAGTGTCAGACGGTTCCTGAAGGATCCCGCATCTGAGTTGCGGCCCAGTCTCAGGTTTACGGGCGACCCAACATATTGAGAGAAACATCTGAGTTTCGGCCTAATAATTAGGTGCTGATCAGCCAATTAGCGTTACCCAGCAGACACTGCGGAGAGGTTGGCTGAGCAATCTCCAAAAATCTGAGCTGAATAATCAATTAAAAAAGTTACGAGGGTGGATCGAAAAGTAGCACACAATATTTATTTATTTATTTTTGTACAAAAAGTGTAATGGGTACAATTACAAACAAATGTACACATGAAGGGACATGTTTTTATCTATTTTTCTACCTTCTTTTTGTCTACCCTCGCCATGAGTTCTCTTATGAAAATTTACTTTTCGCGTCTTTCCTGACATCTAACTTCCGCATTTCACTGGTCTAGTAGGTCTACTTGTACCTTATAACCACAACTTATGTTTTTTGAGGTAGGACTACCCTTCAAATGTTAACATCCTGCGTGTCTATGTAGAGTCCTCATCACTCTTGACGAAGACAGGCAAGTTTAAAACATTTTAATTCTTTTGACATTGGTATAACCCAGGGATGACCAACTGGAGGCCCGCAGGCAGCATGCGGCCCTCGACGTCATTCAATGCAGCCCATGACAAAGCCAATTAATAAAATTTAAAATATTTATAATTTTATTTATGTTATGAATAGTTTTGGTCTGGAATAACCTGATGCGTCTATATTAAAAACTACATTCCTTGAGTAAAGGATAGCAATTAAATATAAAATCTAAACTACCTTACACAGATCATCTCATTTATGTAAAACTGGTCACGATACTATTTAAATCAGTGGGATGAAGGCATGCCAACAGGGTTCTTGTGTGAATCCACATTTTCCAACTTGAAGGCAGTTAAATCTTCCCAAAGAAATTTATGCTCATCTTCAGGACTTGTTAAAAATATCAACAATATATTGCGACATTTACTTTGGTGAACTTGTTACTTTGGACGAGAGTCCACAGTGCTCTCATAATGTTTACTGCATTTCAACAAATACTAATTTTACTGCATCCAAAAATATTGCTCTCATTAATGTGATCTGAATTTTAATAAATAATATTTTTCTGCACCCAAAAAAGTTCTCTCTTTAATGTATACTGCATTTTAATAAATAATAAATGTAATATCATAATAATATTATTGCATTAAGAAATGTGAAGCTCATGACGTGAATACACGTCATACATTGTATATTGGCCCTCATAAGTAAAGAAGTTGGCTCCCCTGTTAGGCCTATACTTGTAATTTTTAATATTTTAATTCATTGACGAGCATATTGTAGGCCTACTATTTTAGGAAATAAGTTTTGTTTTATATTATTTGACTTCGCATTACTTTGTATTTGAGGCTTATCGTATTTTTAAATACTAATGTAAGGCAAATAGATTTTATGTCTACTATATAAGGTCTACTATATGTTTCGTAAAACATAAGTTGTGGGTATAAGGCGGAAACAAGTATTATACAAATCTACATAACTCTAAACGAAAATGAAATATATAAATAATTCTGCATTGACGTACGTCCCGGTCTGAAAGTCAAGAAGTGCGTCAGGGTTTGCCTGTGTAAAACGAAATATTCAATTTCGCCTGAAAGCATCCACAACTATTCATTGTCCTGTTTAGTGGTGGCGGAAAACTAACACAAACTTCATTCCTGCCATTGATATTATTACAAAAAATAATTATAAAGTATGTTTATAGAAATCTGATAATCCTACTCATCTTATATAAAAGGAATTTAATGTATTTTAAAAACATTATGTATACATCTTATTAAAATTCTATTACAAAAATTACACAAACCACGGAACCAATGATCATGGTTTTGCATAACTTCTTGCCCACTTTTTGAACCTAAGTGTAATACTAAAATATATCTAAGGCATACCTCTAATTTGATCCGAGATTGTATAATACCTTCTTTAAACAAAACCCAAAGATCTTACCACTAAATAATTAATTATTTAAAAGAAAAGCTTATAAAGTTATTCCAAATTCATAATATAACTCCATTAACATGTCAAACAAAATTTTAAACCTAGAATATTGTATATAATCTAATAATTTAAAATTAAAATATTTTGTAAGAAATGTTGAAATAGGTTTTTGTTACTGCATTCCTAGCCATAAGCAGTAAATAAGCCTACTTGGGAGTGTCTCGTGTAAAATTATAAATTATGTAAAATAAGTATATAAGATTTATTTTAAAAGAACTCAAACTATCTCTGTATTGACATAAACATTAGATTTAGTTGCCTCGTTTTACACTGCAGATGTGTTAACATCTGCAGCAAGGTGTCTAGAGGTCTAGAAGAATGTTTGGAACGGGATTGGTTGGGTTGCTAGTGCTGCCGAAAACTCGGATTAGGGTGAAGTAAGGTATAGATAATTTTGCAGTATTTTTTTATAAGCTTGCTGCAAAATAAGCTTTGTCTGTTGGAGTCCTGTCTTTTTACCTCAGCTGATGGTAGATGCATCATGCAAAATACTGCAAAATTAGCTGCATAATACTGCAAAAATATTCTACCTTACCTGTTTCTTGCCCAGTAATAATTCTCCTCTGCAGAATACAATGTACATAGGAAATGTTTTTACCATTACATTTTTTATTATTTATATGTAATTTCATTCAAACGCTAAGCTGAGGTGAATTTTAAGGGGATATACAGGTTTCAGTACTAAACATTAGTAATATTTATATGTAATTATATTTTTCTCAGTAACCAATCATATTTTCACCTTCTAATTTAACAAGCTCAATACTCACTACTTCTACACCTTACATTATTTTCAAATGTTTTTATTGTAAGTAGGCCTACTGCCAATATTGGAAAGTATCATCTCGATGAAGTTGTTGTTTCTTGTGCACCGATTTGATATTTTAAGGATAATTAAGGACAATATTATTTATTTACTTACTCAATGGCAATAGACAATTCCTAAGTAAGCTAAAGAAATATTATCTATGTTATGGAACCCGATGGTTCATTGCCGCGCTTACCTGAGCCCCCCATTCAACCCTATTCTGTGCTAATTTAATCCAACCACCTCTCGCAAATTCTTCTTCCCTTAAATCTATCATAATATTGTCCTCCCACCTAGTCTAGGTCTTTCAAGTGATCTCTTCCCTTCGAGTCTCCCAGTCAATATTTTTTAGATATGTCTTTCTTCCCCCATGTACGCAACATGTCCAGCCCATTTCATCCTCCTTACAGCGTCCGGTGACGAGTATAGTTTATGAAGCTCGTCGATATGCAGTGTTCTCCAGTCCCCATTTTCATTTCTCTTTGGTTCAAATATTTTCCTAAGCACCCTGTTTTCAAACACTCTCAGATTAAATTCTTCTCGATTAATATATTTTTGTCTAGATGTTACATAAATTTAGCTACATAAAACCATTAAAATATCTGCAACATAAACATTAAAAGTTTCACTTTATTTTGAAAACTCAGGTTTTCATATTTTTAAAATTATTTCAGTTATAAATGGGTAAGTTATGACGGTAAAGAATACTGTTTAAAAGTACATATATACAGTGGCAAGGGAAATTTCACTCAAGTATCTTTAAAACTTTTTCAGTTATCATTATAATGGTTCTGAAAAATAACACTCAGGAACAAATTGAATTAAACAGCGTTTATTGATTCACAATTTACACAAAGTTACACAATATTCAAACATATCATTCACACAAATCCTTTCATAACTATGATAAATTACCTAGCATAATTTATTTCATACACTCTCAGTAGTTTTATAACCGTAAGTTCATAGGCTTGTAATCACGAACTTATTTTAACAGGTTACCAGATAAAGCTGATGGAAAATAAATTTAAAGTAATTTCATTTGTAGCCTATATAAAATGTGTCACAGATTCGCTAAGCGGAAAATAAATAAATAAAAATGTGTTTCAATTGTTAAATATTAGTAATTTTCCAAGTTTTAAATGGCAACCTTTTATTAACCCACGATTCAACATCAAACAATTTGTGTCTCCCACCATCTTTTTTTTTAAAAGGGTATGAAATTCTTCACTGTCAGTCTTTGTCGCTTAGATAAATTAATAGACTTGTCAGAAGTGAATGAGTAAAAAGTGTATACCCTCGACGAGCTAAGAAGGAAACCTGAAGTAAACAAAAGTCAGAATGTCTGTCTCTCTCTTAGGTCATATGAGTAATCTGCTAGAGTGAGACAGGTATACTGGTTTTGTTTACTTCAGGTTTCTTTCTTAGAACGACAAGACTTTAGTAGCTTCGTTATGTTCTGCATTAGAGATGTGAAAAATAGTTTTAAACAATACGATTACGTAATGTAGGGAGAGAAAATCCACAAGGGATAGTTGCCCCAATTACTAGTGAAACTCTGATGGTTGATAATTAATCAATAATAAATCTAAATAATTTAAAACTGAATAGTATTTCGTTTAATATTAAAGGAATAACATTCTTTAGTATTAGGTCAAAATCAACCAGAGGATGAATTGCTTTTATTATACTTTTAAGTTATATTTCTTGCATTTTGTTTTATTGAAAATAATTCCAACGAATTGTGTGCCACTTATTTTCTGTACATTTACAATAGAGTACATTTTAGTATTTCTAATTATTGATGTTGCTTAAGCAGTTGATAAAGCAGTATGTATGTGTGTGTGTATATATGTGTGTGTGTGTGTTTCAAGATATAGATTATCTTCATAAATAAAGATCTGTTTTAACGTTTTAAAGCATGCTTTAGGCCTACTTCAAAACTGTCATAACTAATCTGGCTTACAATTTATTGCGTCTCTAGTCTACAAAAACATAGTCAAGTCCTATTAATTTACATTGGAAATATTTGAAGAAAATTATAAAACAATAACCACAATTTCTTCAATCACCTGTACTTCCCCAGCATTTTCTATATCCAAATTCAACCATATAGCCTATTAGATTGGTAATACGTAAGTAATTAAAAATACAATCCACCTTAACACCTCCCAATCTCACCATGTTGCCATGTTACACCGATTTGAACATAATATACAAATTAATGTCGGCCTATGGATCTCTGTAATAAAGTGTGAACCCATTAGAATTCCACCAGCCTCAATATACATATACAATATATTATGATCTAGTAGGGTAACTTAAGTACTAGTGATTCGTTCTTTCCTGAGTATATCGCTGTTTTGAATCATATGTTTGTCAATGTATACTTTTAGGGTTATGTAATTTAATTAAAATTTAATGTCATTTGTCTACTCTAAATTTTTAAGGTTTACTAAGAGTCATTAAGGTTAAGTTTTTCGTGGAGTAATAGAAGTAAATATAAAATTATTAATTTTTACTGGCAGTTGCATGAATACCGTCTTTTTATGATCCATTATTATTAAAGGACCCTATAAAATAATATATTATTGTGATAAGTTAATATTTAACTAGTCTATGCGTTTATTTCTGTCAATGTCCACAAGTAATTTCGTTAGAAATGTTATAAGTTCTTTGGTGAAGTTGTGTAAATCTTCTGATTCCTAATTACCAACTATGATAATTATTTACTAGAAGAACTAAAATACAAAGTCTCAAAGATAAGAAACTAAATTTTTCTATAGAGAAAGTGAGTCCGTCAAATGTAAATGAATTTAATCAGATTTCTGTTGTACTAGAGCTTCAAAAATGAATTACTGGTAAGTTAACTGTTGTATTTTAGCTTTTGATATCTAAATAATAATTTTTACTTTTGTCTGTTGTCTTCGAGGTAGAAAGTTAATACCATTTATTATAATGGAACTCACGTCTCGTTTTGTTGTCCTGACGAGTTTCTCTGTTCACTGTCACTTTTATCAAGATTCATTGTGACTTGAATAAACGGAGTAGTTGCTGCTGATTTCTGGGTTTGAGTCTTGACTTTGTATTGCTGGTGTTACTGTATCTATACTGGATTCTACGTCTTGGTCAGAGTGATGGTCATGATCACATTTCTTCTTCTTGTCAGTTTTCTGGTAGTTTTCACGGTCATACTGTTGAGTGTTATACTCATTAGATTTCTGACTAATATCTGCAGTGGTATCCGCTTTTATTACTTTATTTACTGTCTGCTTTGGGGTTTCATTTGATAGGTATTGTTTTGAAGGGATGTTATTTGGCACATAATGTTTTGAGGTTCGATACTCGGGCCAAGAGCTTGCGTTCTCTACTGACTCACTCATTGACGAATAGGATGTCTCTTTATCCCTAGTATATCTTTCCCTTCCACTTGTAGAAGGTCTTCGATTCCATGGGTAGTTAGTGTTACTATTTCTTGCACTCTCTCTATTGTAACCACGACCTACCTCTCGGTACTGTTCTTGGCTCCATCTAGTCTGTTCCCAAACTTGTCTAGGATCCGGGTGTCGTTCAAGGTCCCATCTATCATCATCTATTCCGTAGGCACTGTCACTTCTACTGCTAGGAGTTACATCGCTTCCTTGATTAGGAGTTACCATGATAAGCGGAGCATGTCTGGACTCACCCCAGGCTTGCTGGCTCGATGGCTCTTGAGGAGGTGGAACGCCTTCATGTCTATAGGAGTCCCAAGAAGTCTTTGTAGCTTGCGGATAACGCTTGCTTGCTGACCAACTTTGATGGGTCTGGGCACCATGGTTCACCTTGTGGCCTCCGTGGCTGGTCTTGTAGGAGTCTGCGTATGCAAGTAAGAGGCACAGTGTCAGGAATCAATGTATCCATACTTCAGAATAAATAATATTTGCAATGTGACTCGATTAATATTTTTAAATGCCTCATATAGTATGAGTTACACATTGGTTTTGTTTTCAAGCATTGTGATAAATGATACTCAATTTGATAAACATTGCATTTATTGCAACATATTTCTGGTACATTGATTCCATACAGTTGGTAGCCTCTTACTATAATAGCAGCAGTATCCAAGTTATTTCTCATTTCTGAATTTATAATCTAACCTTTTAAATGTAAATTATATTTTGCAGAATTAAAAACGAATTTCTCCAAATGGATTACTGTATACTTGAAATCTGTCTTGAATTGAGCTATTTCATTGTTAAATTAAGCTAGTGTAAATTTATCAGGAACGAACCTGGAGGTCGAAGAGTAAAATGTACATATTTTGGAGTAGTGCTCAAAATCTTGAAAAATGTATAAAGGTTTCAGGTACACTTTAAAGGAAAGTATTGTTTGGATTTTAAGCCTCATCCTCTACCTAATCTATAAAAAGTAACATTGCTAAAGTGAAGGTTGTATTATGTTTTATCTATACATTATCGACAAGATTTTTGAAGAAAAAAAATTGGGTAATCTTAATAATAGAAAAGATGTAACAATAGGAACCTCTATCTCTATAGGACTGAAAGCAGGTTATTAATGACTTACTGTTGTCATTGTAAATGGATGAATTTAATTCAATTATTGATTACATTTTTAAGAATAAAGGTTTGTCATTTGAAAGGATGATAATCGTACGAGGGAGTTAAACCAGAAACCTCAATTATTTACTTATGGTATGACAACTTAAGTGCTTGTATTTAAATTTAATTGCTAACGAAGACAGTTAATTAATAATTCATGTAACGCAAGCAGGTTTACAGTATAATAAGTTTCATCATTTGCTGAATAAAACAGGATCAAGAATTCGTAGTAAAAAAAGTTATCTGAATTTTCAGCAAGAGGATATTATTACGGAACTAAGGCAGCCTCTTCCCACACTTGGGTTTACTTAATTCGGGTGCACGTGAGTCAACCTTGATCTTAATGTGGCACAGGTAAAACTTGTTTAGTGAGCTATTTTGTTTAAAGTCTACAAAAAGCGAGATGTCACTTAAAAGATTCGATCAAGTTGACGTAACGCTGACCTACTGAAGATGCAGAGTTATTTAATTAAGGCACTAATCAACCTGCGCAACAGGTTGTTCTTTTGCATTTTTATACGAAAAATGTAGCTTCTGTTCTTCTTTAATCTGTGACCAATTTTTAATTAAGGACAGTTCATGTTTGCTACAGACACTTTACCCGTTAGGTCCTGGTCTGATTTTAAACCTAGTACTTTAATGTTAAAGATGTAATACATTATTTTTTATTGCCCAGTCTTTCCGAACAGTTTTGGCATTTTAATGTAAATTTTATTAGTTTCATTCACTCTATTATTACTTTCACAATAGAAAAATTTACTAGACATATATTATGTTACTGTGATGTAGATTCGTTGGATTTTAGAATTAGGCCTACTTCCTGAAACATGGTTTATTTGGTACACTTATCCCCTGGAAATCTACAAATTCTTTGAAAATTCAAATATTTTATATTGCAGTTTCTTTCAGCAAGGGGTTTATTCTCAGTTTCTTGTAACGTGGGTTTCCTTAATTGAAAAGGCTACAGTATTCGGTCCTTTAGTAAAATAATCAGTTATATTTTATAGAATATTGAAAGAGCTTTCACACGAGTCAATGCTGAGGAAGTAGAAGGGTCCTTATTAATACGTCTTGTTACTAGGAGGAACGTCCTTCGAGACCTAACGTTTGTAAGAAACAAACTATAATGGAAATATGCCGAAAATGTAATAGATATTGTGTGTAGGTTGTTTTCATATATAGCCTGGTAGTTGTGAATTTATTCTATAGTTCAGTGTTGTATGGTAGTAATTTGCTCCTGAGTTGCATAGGCTATGCAAGCTAATGTCAAAGTAGGCTAATTTGAAAAGTGGCAGAAGTAGGCCTACGTCAGGTCGCCTAAAATTAGAGCAAAAATACATATTCTCTTTGCAAATAGAATTTAAGATTGAAAACCCAATACATTACCGCCTCTTTCTGTGTTCTATTGCTCATGTATGTAAATTTTCTTTTTAAAAATCTGATATTATCAGATTTAAAACTTTTTGCTTTACACAAAGAATATTGGAAACATTTCTTCTAGATTTCGGCATATTTCCATCTGTGTTTCACTCCCAATTTTAATAGTAATATGCACAGAATTGCTATGATCAAGAGAATCCGGACAATTGTGACATTTATTGATAATATTATAAATATTCTAAGACTTCAGGATATTGTCTTACTTAAGGTATAAAAAGAATATCCACATTTACACATATTATTGGGAAGAATGAAACTAATCAACCGGATTCTAGTGGATCATGAATAGGATTCAATTAACATTATCTTCGTTCTCGTCAATGGAATACCATTATTGTACTTACAGTTCATAGTAGTTTTGTTGTAATTATAAACAGTTAATCACTACTGAAAAACTCGAGATAGTTCCTACAACTTTGTTGAATATTACTGAAAAATATTAGTGAATTGTACGGAGTATTAAGTTATAACCTTAGTACTATTTTTTATTGTTTTATGAAGAAATAGTTGATATGTCCTTGTTAGTGTATATTAACAAGGATGGAACTGTTTTCTTAAGTGTAGTTTTAACCGTGCTATTTGTTAGTTTCTGTAAAATTTCCTATACAGACTTTATGAATTCTTACATTCTGAATACGAAGACTGAACATAATAAATACAATAAATTAGGAAATATGCTTTTAGTGACAGTTGCCACTGATGTGAAAACGGATTCATGGAGCTTTGTTTGGAAGATACGCACTGTAAGCGATGTCTTGGGGACTATCTACTGTCCTGACCTCTCTACTACGTCGCCGACTTGCGTAATCCTTACCATAATGAGGCGCATATTCCGAATGGTAGTCCATGGGTGGTTCGGGTTCTGAGTACCATGGCAGATGGTGATGGTGCATGGGCTTGCACCACTTGACGAGCGAGAGTAGACTTGGCAGGAAGATGACTCCAAGCACCAACAGCTTCTTGATGAAGAGCACGGCCAGCAGGATTGGCACCAACAACGCCTTCAAATGGAAGAACGACACAAGTGGCAGCAAGAAGAGCAGCGTCTTTTTCTTATCTCGGCTTGCAACTGAAATAAAAGAAAAACTTTTTTAAATTTTTCTGACGTAAAAATACATATAATAATATAAAGCACTTAGGAGCATAAAAGTATTTTTTTTTTTGGCTCCGTCTTCCACCCCGGATCACCTGAGCCATAAGCCCGTAACTATATCTCCTGTCCAGCAACCGATTTTGTATTTGTTCTAAAAAAATCACTTACACCCATAGACTTACATAGTGAACATATTTTACGTTGAATAAAACTGCTAAATTTCGAAATAAAATTATATTACTTTTGGTAAGGTATTATTTCACAAAAGTAATTATTTCTCATTAAAGAATAATTAGGTTTACCGCTTATGTGGCGCAAAATATTGTACATTTCATTATCATAATGGGAACTTAGTTATTTTGTGGACTGAAGATCTTACACATCAGTATTATTATTTTTCTCAGCACCAAACACCTAAAATTCATAATCTTTAAACTTCACTGCTAGAATTTAAAAACCAGTAGCAATTTTCAGATTTTTATCATTTAATATAAAGTAAATACCATAATATCGCATTGCACCAGATCCTGAAATAATACGAAACTGACAAAGTTTATTTTTGTTTTGAATTCAGATCTTCATGACTCCTTGCCAACTCAGTAACTTTTATATTGAGTATTTATTGCATTATTGGGTACAACACATATATCATTTGCAATTTTGAATAATGTATAATTTAAGCTTTTTTAAGAAAAAAATTGTAATCTAAACGAAAATGTAGCGTTTATTCGCTAGAGTAAATCCAAAGAATTGCTAAACGTTATTGGTCAATATCAAACACTCGGAATATGAGTGGAATAGTCAGTGTTAAATACATTAAACTCTCTTTCCGCATTCTAAGAAAAACTTGCATTAGGCCTGTATTTTATTATTTTACAGCAGAAAACCAGGCCAATTTCTAACTCTTAATTCTTAATATTAGTTTAATAAAATCATGCAACATTGTACACTTAACTAATGTAGATAAAAATACTGTTTACAGTATAGAAGAGGTAACTTTTCTTGTTTGTAAGAGAGTTGAAATTATTTGTGGACTTAAATATTTTTGGTTTGCCAATAGGCAAAACACTTATGTCCCCGAAACGCCGTCCATTTCCTCAAGATATACGCATCATGACTGCATGCATGGCTCACGTATATTGTTAGGTATTTGATATATTCAATTACTGTTCATTGTGTTTAGGTTGTAATATTTTTTTCGTATATTCCGATGTTAACAGGTGCTACAGTGATATTCCATGGGTTTTTTTTTAGGATGTATGATCAATATTTTGTTTTTTAAAATCTACTGTTTTTAGTAGGAGATGGATTTGAACTCAGGTCTTCTCGCATTAATCACTACACTAACCACTCGTGCACAATGAAAGGAGGTAGTGTAATGTCAAATTCTGCATTATACATTACAGATAATTGCTTGGATTTGTGGTTTAAAATGGGTAGAACTATTACTAGTAACGTAATTTTAATTAAATAAAAAGAGCAATAATTTTAACAATAATTAATCAGTAACAATACTAAAACAGATACTGTAAAATGTACACTATCTATATAATATAATACACTATCTATCTATCTCTATATATATAAAAGGCTTTGTCCTGACTGACTGACTGAATGAATGACTGACTGATTGACTGTATGACAGGAATCAACGTACAGCCTAAACTATAACAGGTAGAGACTTGGAATTTTGACAGTACCTTCGTTTCATAATGTAGGTGCTCACTAAGAAAGGATTTTGAAAAATTCTGATTCTAAATGCCAAAAATTAAATGTTTTTGAACATACTTAATCCCTTTTTACATAGAATTATAAATTCCAAATCACAGAATATATTGTTGCCAAATGGTATATGATGGGCTTGGAAAAAACAAATGAAATGCACTTTTGACAAATAAGAGAAGTTATCAAAATAATTCATGTTATAAATAAATATTACAGAATGAAATCCACTAAAATAATGGAATCACATAACTTTCTCTACCCTGGACATAGAGAAAACAAAACGAGGTATGGTAAGGTGTATATTATTATATTATATCGCAGGTTTTTGGAGAGGAAAGTATGAAAGTGATAATGCTTTCTGTTTAATTTCATCCCCAAAACGGCTTTATGGTAACATAAGAGTGGGAAATTTCCCGCCTCGATATTACAATTTTATGTTACAGGAATTTCTGTTTCTTCTTATTTGAACCTCTACCAGGCTTGCTGTGCACTGTACAAGCGATGGGATGCAAAATTCTAGATCCTCTATGAGCCATAAAAAACTATATCAAGCGTTTTCTGAGGGAATAGTTTGAGTGTAATAAGTCGTTCTTCCTATTTCAAATTATAAATGCCTATACCTATAAGGACCTAGAATTTAAAATTGAAAATCCTTCATAAGTTAATTTTCAATTACAAAATACAAAACCCGGGCGACGCCGGGTCTTTTAAGCTAGTATAATATAACTGAAATAGAGCCTTCTCTGCAGTTTTACCAAACCTTAATGACGTGATGTGAGTTGTTTATGACAATAAAATAAACGTCGTTTCAAGGGCGACCGGTACATCGTAATGCATTAAAGTAAGACTAAAAAACTAAAACTATTTCCGTGGCGGTACGTTCCTGAAGGAACAAGGCCTACCACCCGACAGCTGCGTCATCTACCTTAGGCAGATGGCAGGATTAGGGGGCATGTGGTCAGCATGCCGACACCCACGGCCGTTAATGGTGGTTTTCATGACCGGAACCGCTACTTCTCTATCAAGTAGCTCCTCAATTTGAATCACGAGGCTAAGTGCACCCCGTTCCAGACCTCCCTACCTCAGAAAAATCCGGGGAAGTACCGGGGATCGAACCCGAACCAACGGATCTGTAGTCAGCGACGCTAACCACAATAAGACCCTGGCGCCTATTATGTAGGCTATTATGTGGTATCTATAATCGAAAAAGGTACATTAAAACGATATTAATTTTAGAAAGCAAAAGATTGAGATAAAATAGATTTCGTTTGATGCAGTCCCATACTAAATCATTACTGAACAAAAACCAAAGAAACATATAATAGAATTAAATATCGTTAAAACTAAATTCCACCTAATTTACTAACAACGTCTAGCATAATATACAAAAACGACACAATAATCATGTATTCCATGCATGCGGGGCCACCGGCAAAAGCTGATGTTTACTGAAATGTAATTACTGCATCAATATAAGAACTTATTTAAATCACACATGCGTGTTTACAAATTTCTTAGTACTGTCTGCATAGAAATGATGTCTAAGTGTGTTTCCTCATCTCCCATGCATCGTTGCGTTTAACATGCTAACCAGACCTGTAATTAGCAGCAAGCACTATTATAGCTTAACAAGCCTTTTATAATAATACATATAAATCTTCTTAGCTTTTACTCAGCTTTTGAAAGTCATATAAATATTTTTAAACTTAATATAATTAATTGAATATTCAAGTAAATTAATTTTCTTGTGCATCATTATTCATTTTTTCAAATAATTATAGAGATTACAAGTGAGGAAAAAAAATACGTTCTCTATCCGTACCATAACTGCTGTAGCTAGAGATGATGTGTATGACTCTGAAATACGATCTCGAGTTTTCAGCTTAAATTCACGTTTTGAGGTACCAGTTCCCTGAATCTAATAAGTCTACAACTTTCGGAAACCTGTCTGCCGTATGTGTCTGTCTTTGTATATGTGTGTCTGTTGACAGTATAGCTAGTGAACGTAATGCACTACCCAAACGAAATGTTATATTTAGGCCCGATGTTGTCTGAAGATGTGACACATAGATTAGCGATGACCTTTACTACAATTTTACATGAAGAAAATTTCATTTTTTGCTATTGTCTTATCGCAATCAAATTACATAATTGTAATTTTTACGATTATAATTAATATTTCCCTATTTTTCAATGACTATTGTTATTTGTTACAAAAATTATAAAAAAACTTTTTTAAATTTCACTATTAAGTGTACAATAGTTACGCATAAATTCTTCTTCTTCTTCTTCTTCTAGTTTCATATTACAAATAAATGAGGGTATAAGGTGGTTTTAAATTTATATCTAACATGCATAATTTCGCAGTACCCCTAATTTCGCAGTATTTTTTATTTTATTTATTGCAAAATTGGGAACAGTAGTGGAAATGTTTCATCTTATTCATCAAAGATGGCATCTTCTCTTCTATTTTATATACATTTTTTTTAATTTTTCCATTACTGTTCCTGATTTTGCAGTAAATAAAATAACAAGATACTGCGAAATTAGGGGTAGGCCTACTGCGAAATTAGGCATGTTTATTGCTATATTTTCAGAGTTCAGCGCATATTTAGCTGGGTTTGAATTGTATAGAACTAGGAGGTGCCCGTGGCTTCGCCACGATAATTCTTTTAAAAATCAAAAATGAAGAGTATAATAATTATTAAAGCATTATATTTATTAACACTTGCACGCGAATCATTCATAAACTAAGCCATTAATAATTAATGAAACAGCTAAAATTCCTGCTTTAGAGTACATTCCACGACATGAAAGCGCCCCCTGGGAAAACTATATCAGAATCGATTATGCAGTTCCAAAGAACCTGTGAACACATAATACGTATTGTTTCTCAGCTGTTTATTGACATGAATATGATGTGAATTTTATTTTATCAATTCAGTGTAATTTTCAGAAATTATATAATGTTTCAAGGGAAGGAATGGTTTGTTTGGATTATTATTATCAGCGATATTTCAAGAGATAAAACCATCAATATTTTACAGCTGTTGCCCCCGGCTTCGCCCGCCATTATTCATTGACTCCAGGATTTTTAAGAAAATTACACTGGTAGATTATTAAAAATGTTTGTGGTTCAGAGCTATGAAAATTGTAAGTAAAAATAGAATTAGAATATTTGTTCATTGTGTTCATTTCACTTAGGTCTTATATAATAAAGAAACGGTTTTCCTTCGTAATTTTGTAGTCGTCATTTAAGTTTAGACTGCGAGAGACGAACATCGCCGAGTATACCCGATGTCTCACGAAGCGGGCGAGCAAGCACGCTATTTAGGGCCGTTGAATTGTATAAGAGTAGATAGATAGATTTGAGCTACACAGTCATAGAAGTTCAGAACCTACTAATCAGTAGAACAGTGACACATCACAACGATCAATCCAGATTCGGATTAAATATTCCTAGAGCGATAATAGACCATAATAGAAGCGGTTCGGTTGTCGAAAACTGTAATATGAACTCCTCACCTTCATAACCACAAACTTAAATGTTCCGCCACCAGGTTTTCTCATTCTTCGTTTTAGTGGCCTCCAGGAGATTAAATTAGTGGTTTCAAGTGCGGTCTCTCGGAAGATGACAGGTTGTGTCAGACCCTCTCAGGGGTATTGATTTACACAGGCGATGATCCGAAAAGACTTGTTTATCACGTCCATAACCAGAAGGTGTTCACATAACGCAATCTCCCCAAACTTCTTCAATATCACAAGTAAGACAAGTGGCATGATCCAGATAAAAATAGCTTGACACTTCTTAAGGAAGCAGGCCTCACAATAAATTGTCAAAACATGGATCTTATAATAATAAATAGTTATTATTTTCCGTAAACTTTGGCATTACGAAAGACGGAAATTTGATCCTGAATCTGAAGTCATGTAAAGTTGCTTTCAGTGTACATAAGGACGTTCTTCTAGTTGTCATGAGCATTTACTGTAACAATTTGTTCAAGTTACATAAAATTTCTGATTGTGGATCTTCAAGGTCGCCTTCATTAGGAGGCAGATGATTTATTAAATAAATAAATCTGTGTTGTTATGTATAATTTGCATATAGATTTACTTTTATTGTAATGGAGCATGCACTTCATAAATTATTTTTAAAATACTTACCTACATACGTATAGTCCAGTTATTCATTACCAGGAGGCTTCCTTTTTTTAGGAGGAAAAGTTTGCCGACAGCTCAACCCATGCTCTTTATTTTTACCGCATCAATCAGCTAGTTCCCTCAGCCAATCAAAATCCTGCGACGGTTGTGACAGCTCCTCGTCAGCTCCGCGTGGAGTGGAATGTGAGGTTGCAAGATTTAGTTATAGTAAGTAGCCTATAGGCCTACAATAGCACGTGAGAACTGATTAAAGCGAGGGAAGAACTAAGGCTAGTGATAACTAGACTTCGGATTTTAGGTAAAAACCTATTTTAATCCTTAAGTGATATATGGACGAAAACTTGTATATGCATGTTTCATAATTGACTATGCCTAAAACTGATACTTTTATAGGACCTAAAACAGCCTATTTTTACGTTAGTGCCTAATATTGCCTTTTTGATTGTTTTTCCTCTAAAGTTCAAAATAAGTAATTTTTGTTATAAATTCTAGCATTTATTTTCAGTTCGTACTAAATTTTTAGCTCGAAATGTGCAGTACATGACACATTTGTAACATGGTTGGATAGTAAGGAATGTTTCGTCTTCAGTAGAAAAATTCCTTGGAATTCCCAAGAAATTGTAGTGTTTTTCTTCCGACTCCCACATCCAGTAAAAAAATTTTAAAAATTAAAAAAAAAAGTAGATCTCTGAATCACTGAGGGATTCAAGGGGTTGAATATGATAGTATGATATGCGGAGCTTCTGGGCAAAGGGATTAGGTTTTCACTGTTATGGTAGTAGGCCTAATACAGGCCCTAGTAATAGGTCTATATAATTCTGTGTACCATAGGCCTATATCTGTGTTTTATTATGATTACTGATTAGTGGTGACTTCAATAAATATAATATTCTGCATTGCAATTGAAATATTTCAGAAAATTGGTAACTTAACGATTTTATAAGAGACTATTTTACGATTTTTAGAACCTATTTTCCAATTTTTAGAGCCTATTTTAGGTACCTAAAACAGCATTTTTAGCGACCTAAAAGTCCGAAGTCTAGTGATAACAATGAGAAAATATTCCAACGTTGCTTTTGTTTTGGAAAGCGGAAACCGAGACCGACTTATGCCTGGTTTCTACAAACTAGTGAATTACCTATGGGTAAATTATCCATGGACAAATTAGTTCCATTCAACCCACAATGATATAATGAGGAAGGCCTTGGAGTAGTACAGTTAATTTAATTCAGAAGGCTTTGATTCTCATTGTTTAAATATTACTATTGATCCTATGAAAGGTTAAATTTTATCCAGCCATCCATGAAAGGATAAATTAACCCGAAGATTTAGTCTACCCTTGGAAAGATCTAGCCCGAGTTTGTAGGAACTTTTTTTCTGTCATTTTCATATTTACCCAGAGGACATTTATCTAGAAACTCGCCACAAGTGTATGTGATTGCTATCTTTAAATTATTTGTGTTTGTGTGGTGTTTTTTTTGAGTAAATTCTGTCCATTGGATAATTTACCCATAGGTAATTCGCGAGTTTATAGGAACCGGCCATTAATGGTTTATTTCTTTGAAGCCGCCTGGCCATGCAATGAATAACTGGACTATACATTCATATTATCGCCTCACTCATAACGTTGACGGGCGGCTCGCTTTGTTCTCATATTACAATGCTTGTTGTTTCTGTAAAAGGTTTTCTCAAAAGAAACCGCTGACTGAATCCGTATTGCCAATTCTCTCATTGCTCAATGTCATTGCCACGTAAGTATTTTGCTGCATCTACATCTTCCTGCTCTGTTTACTAACACTGTGCAGTATGGCAACTACTCCAAGCGGCGGCGACTTCTTTGATGTTAACTGTCAACGAATTGAGTGCGGCGATAATATGTACATATATTCATACATACACATACATACAAGGTTGGTAACTCTGACAAGTCACATGTGTGAGTGGAATGCATGAGTCCGGTTACTTGTTACACGTGTTGGACATGGCCTTCTCGAGAGTAATAATTATCCTTGCCGTAGGTCAAGACACTGCATGCCTGTCAAGTGTGTGAACGTTGTTCAGTTTCCTGCGGCCAGTTCATTACAGGATGGCTCTATACTCCAACTTAACTGTTTATTACATCACATGAAATTAAATTACGAATTCCGGAGTATGCTTAGGACACACTATTTGATTGTTAATAACAGCCAACCTATGATTTTAAGACTATAATTTGGAAGATGTTTGCGAAAGTAATAATGAAAGAATTACGCAGGAATACAGGTAGGGAAAAAAAGCGGACCGACTCTTGTACCTGATTTCAGAGCCTTGTGATACGTAAATAAATGTAAGAGATGTAACGGAAACGTTTGTTTTCACAAGCAATGCAAATTACGTGAAATTATTTCTCAATTCAAGCAATTTATCGGCTGTAGAACAAATTTCAATACATTCCCTGCTTTCCTGTGAATGCCGCTAGGCATGCACATTGGCTCATATCGTCAACTTAGATAATTTAGTCGGTCCGCTTTGTTTCCCCCTACCTGTACATAAAGAAAGTTCGTTTATCAATACTTGCGTAACTTTATTTATTTACTTATTTTTTATTTATTTAGCGATATTGTAGAAATAAACGATTATTCTCATCGAGTAGGCCTACATGCTTCACAAAAATGCATTGTACAAATAATACTTTCTAATGCCGTATTTAAACATCTTTGAGGCCTTTACATTCTTCATGTATTCTAAGGTCAGGGATAAAAGTACAGGTACGTCCACAAAGTAAATTTCCCTAGGGCCGTTTACAGAAACAAAACAAAATTTGATGGAAATATTTATTGCCACAGATATGAAAAGTGTTCAGCTATATTTCAACATATTTGCCACAGGAATTGAGACATTTGTCATACCTTAGGACCAATTTTTTAACAATTGTGTCATAGAAGTCTGCCGCCTGGGTTTTGACCCATTGTGTGATAACCTTCTCAGTTTCTTTGTCAATCGCTACCATTCTTTGTCATTCAATGGCATTCTCTGGGTGCGCGGTCCGAGCTGTAGGATGGAAACTTCAACACCTCCTTGCAAGTCTCCTGCATAAGTTCGGCTGGGAGGTGTTTCAACATCCACCCTACAGCCCGGACCTCTCACACAGTATTTTCCATCTTTTCCAAAATTTCAATAAATGACAGAGAAGCGGAGATGGTTGTCACACAGTGGTTCAAATCACAGGCGGCAGACTTCTACGAAATAAGTTTTCAAAAGTTGGTCCCAAGGTATGACAAATGTATCAATTCCTGTGGCGAATATGTTGAAAAATAGCTGGACACTTGCTATAGCTGTTGCAATAAATATTTCCATTAAATAGGGAACACTTAGGGAAACATACTTTTTGGACGTGTCTCGCAGATTCTGCGGCAGACCGACTTCACCAGTATTCACTTTTCTTACAAGTATTTCACTTATTTAAAAGAATACATAAGCCATCATTAAGTAATTGGGAAGAAATGCGGCCTTCGTCGGTGAAATAATTTGTATAGTTACGATATTATTTACATAAGCCTACACGCTTTACACGCCTAACTTAGCTTAGCTCTGTTGTTACTGGCTAGTTTGGTAAAATATTTTACCTTATATTAGAGGGCATAAGGAGAAATATTATCTATCTCGAATGCACAAATAATTCAATATGAAGAAAATATTATGATTTTTTTTGCAAAACTAACAAAATATGCGAGAATATGCAAAATAAAACCATAAATTTTCTGTTATTTCTTTGATGTCTTGTACACATTTTAACAGTAGCATGTAGTAGTGTGTATTATTCAAAATTCTATTTTTCATGTACTTCCAGGCACTACACCATTTCAACCTCAATTTCGGAAAAAGTAATTTCAATTTCGGAAAAAGTAATTTCAAATTCGGAAAAAGTAATTTCAATTTCGGAAAAAGTCATCTCAATTTCGGAAAAAGTAACTTCAATTTCGGAAATACGAGGGCTATTTTTTAAAGCATTCGATGGGGCATAAAATGAAAACCACAGTGAAAATGAAAACTGTTTTATTTGGAACATTTAGGTACACCTTCTAGCTACTTCTCTACATAATCTCGCTCCGATTGAGTCATTTGTCCTAGCGTGGTACCAACTTTACTATACCCTCTTCATAGCCCTCGCATTTCCGAAATTGAAGTTACTTTTTCCGAAATTGAAATTACCTTTTCCGAAATTGAAGTTACTTTTTCCGAAATTGAAATTACTTTTTCCGAAATTGAAATTACTTTTTCCGAAATTGAGGTTGAAAAGGTGTAGTTATAATATAGTGTAGATAACATTATTCGTTTTGCTTGTCGGGAGTCTTAAGTACAGAAGGCGTTGAAAAGGTGCGGCAGTTGAAATACGTCTTTCTCAAATTACACCGTGCGGAATGAGTTTGAAAAGCCGTCGACTTGCTGCGTCTTGCTTGTCAAGATCGCATGCGCACGATATTACCCTGATTATGCCGTGATTCCTGTATTATTATTAATGCATACCCTGATGTATAATCGGCACCAATCCTATGATGACCTACTGCTCGTTATTTTTCCATTAAAATAATTATCTGCAAAACTGGTGTCCACAAAACCGGATACCTACTTCAAGTTCAATTTTTATTTGTATCGAACTGCAGTAAAAAAATATGGACTGCTGAAGGCACGACTTGATCTGTTCATTTTAATCTCGGTTATTAAGAAGTTAAAACTTGCTTCCTTAAAACAAATACTGTAGGCCTACTTCTTCATCTTCTGAACTCGAGTTTAAAGGTATTATTTAAAGTAGTTACCGTTTAATGTTCTAAGCCCATGGCACAATCTTATAGGTATGCAAACTTGCGACTATGTCATTAGTAAGTCTCTCAGAAATTTTGTTCAGTAATTTTTTACTCCATTATGTACGGTACATTATTCAATACACCGTTATTGTGTGTAATTAGATTGACCTATGGGTATTGCATTTCTCATGAGGCTTGTCGTAATCAGTGGGCAGTTTCGAAATTATTGTTACACCTCTTCCAAATCGGGTTAGCAACATTTAGCTCGGAACAGAATGCGGAAGTTGATGAAATGTCATCTTTTTTCTGAAACATCACAGGCATTGCAGGATGTAGCATAAATTCGTGGCACCACAAACAACTATAGCCTACCTATATTTTGCATTCGTTTTGCATTTTTCGGCGAGACGAATTTCGGAAATTTTAGGCCCTCATTGTCCACGGATATCTTCTGGCTGTCATTATCACCATCTTGTTCGGAATGAGTGTGTTTAGGAATGGTGTGACTCGTTCTATGTGATGATGTTGTGTTGAAGGTGGCCCCGGCATTGGCTTGATCACTCATCCGGGGAGAATCCTCCACGTCCTTGTTTGGTCAGAAAGTATGTATGTGATCCATAGATCCCGACAGGTTGCGGTCCTGTAAGGCCCGGTCCCTCTTGAACGGGGGACGTAAAACTCAGAGAAGGAAGAAAGAAGATTATTAGTAGATTAATATCATTAGTAAATTTAATAATGATCGCATCATTATACAGTGTTCGTTAAGGACTGCTGTTCTAGGTATACGGATTCTTTAAGTTCGGGAGTCCACTTTGCCTCATGAAGAAATACCGCAGTCAATGTTGGTGCTAGTCATCGTGAAAACTATAGACGAAAGAAGATAAAATATCAGTTCAAAGTTAGGCAGTGTCCCTGTGGCTGAGTGTTCACTTCAGGCGTTCACTTCGGCGTGATTTTCGGGGAACAACCAAACCAGTATTAAAATATATTCTTATAAGTGACTTATTTGGGAAGAAAAAAGATGGTTGACTGTAATTAATGTATTTACGTATACAGAAGCTGTAGTAGGACCCAAAGTGGCAGTCACCAACATGTCTGTCGTCAAAGAAACGGATCCAATTAAAAAGACAAGATATCCTTCTACTTATCCATCTCTGTTCTTATAAGTCGCCCAGGTTTTGTAGATGTACTCGTTAGTAGTTCATAAACATTCCGATCTTGTTTAAGTGATACATTCCTGTTTTTAAAACCACTTGCCTTGTGCTACTTTTATAAAAGTTGCAGTAGTTTCACTATTTCCTTTGTTTACCCAGACTGCTAACAACCAAGTAGGCCTATACAGATTCCTAAACACAGCATTTGTTATTTTTCTTAAACAGCAAAGTAACTTACCTTTAATTTTTGGAACTAAGTACTCCAAGCTTTTATCTGTCCCTTGACTGTATTCGTAAAGTATGATTTTTCGTTTCTAAAACTCCAAAATATTATTAAAAATGAAATTAATCCCTGTTATTTAAAACAGAATAACTAATGATATTCTACGAGGTAACTCACTTATGCCCGGTTTCTACAAACTAGTGAATTACCTATGGGTAAATTATCCATGGACAAATTAGTTCCATTTAACCTACAATGATATAATCAGGAAGGCCTTGGAGTTGTACAGTTAATTTAATTCAGAAGGCTTTGATTCTCATTGTTTAAATATTACTATTGATCCTATGAAAGGTTAAATTTTATCCAGCCAACCATGAAAGGATAAATTAACCCGAAGATTTACCCTTGGAAAGATCTAGCCCGTGTTTGTAGGAACATTTTTTCTGTCATTTTCATATTTACCTAGAGGACCTTTATCTAGAAACTCGCCACAAGTGTATGTGATTGCTATCTTTAAATTATTTGTGTTTGTGTGGTGTTATTTTTGTGTAAATTCTGTCCATTGGATAATTTACCCATAGGTAATTCGCGAGTTTATAGAAACCGACCATTAGTCCATTTCTTTAAATCTCGTAAATGGACCAGATTATAGAAGAATTGCCACAAAACCTGGTTACCAAATGGGAAACACCAAATTCCATGTCATGTTAAGTTATGTAAATGATTCAGTCATCCTTACAGAAACAGAAAGTTCAGGCTGCACTTACCATAAAATAAGTTCTCTTTTCTCATTTAAATAGATAATTACAAATAATTAAATTATTAGTTAAATGACGGAATTGTCCATTTTCTGGTTAACTGTTATGTTCATTGATAAAAGTGTTGGTTTTTTGAGAAATTATTTTCTTAGTTAACCAATTAACTACTATCCGGATAATTCCAGCTGTAATTCAAAAGAGCTGAATACCGCTCATTGCATAACCCGTCAACAATAGAAAACAGATGCACATTAATGGTTACATAGTCTACTGGTGAATACACAAAACTTGACTTCTGATGTATCTTCGATGCTCAAATGAGAATGAATAAAGCTGAATTAAGCAAACATAATTCTGTATTATTTTAAAATTACCATTAGATCTACACACTATTTATTGCTTAGATTTAGAAAGCTTAAAGCAACAAAAATATTTTTAGTAGCGTTTTACGTGTGCTTTGAATTTCAAATAGCAGACTAGTAAAATGGTTTCCTGTACATCTTTAGCTGCAATCATCTTTAAAACTTGTATTGTAATTTGTGGCAACATCCCACTGACTCACTTTGCAATCCCAAATTATCGAACTGTATAGAGAAGACAATCTTAAACCTTGAATTTCGATGCTAATTATATCAATCTACATTTTGCGGGTCACTACGTGACCTCATTATGCGTAGTCTATAATTTATCCGAATTCAATCCCCGACTTCAGAGCCAAATTGGTTGTTGTATATCATTGATTACATAGCCCAACAAAAAAGAACTTTTTCTTTGGTGCTCAGATGTTTTACCGGATTTTGGCTATACTTAGTGTGCTTATTCCAAATATGTAAACAGTTTTTCTCTATCAGCTCTTCTTTTATGTAGATTTTATTTGTGAACTCTTAGTCTAGCGAAACAAAATCTTGCATGATAATATAGCTAGTGAAGGCTCTTGATCATACTTTCGACATGTAGGACGAAAACTGTACGAAGTACAGAAAAACTAAAAGCTGGATTATTTTTTGGCCCTCAAATTGACAGCTCATAAGTCATAAACGACCCTACAGTAAGTGATAATATCAATTTTTTTAAAGATCCCATGTTATATTGTTATTGTAATGTTAATTTAATGTTAGTGTGTTGCTTTTTTCTTCACATGATTTAGAAGCAACAAATAGGCACTATTTTTTGTCTATATAAAACGTTAAATGGAATAATATGCATAATGGTAATACCATATCTAAAAAACTAAAGCTGATAGGGAAAAACTGATGGCACATTTGGCATCAGCGTCTTAAATATACCCAAGAATAGGTATCGGGGTCGTTTTCATAAAACGGATCTTCAACCATTAAGAGTACTTCAGAATAGAGCAATCAGAATTTTACTAGGTGCACATTATTTGACACCAACTCGCATTCTTTATGAACAATCGAAAATCTTGCCGTTTGAGACCTTAGTTAAAGTAAATGCCATTACATATATGCACAGAGTAGTACATGGTAACATCCACAGTAATTTTCCAATAGAATATAACAAAGACATTCATAGCTATGAAACAAGGCAAAAACAGAACATATACCTCACACATTCTTCAACTGTAACTTATGGGACAAAGGGATTAAAATATTATTTGATCAAAACATATAATGAATTACCACAAGAACAAAAGAATATATTAAATTATAACAAATTTAAATCACAAATAAAACTCTTTTTAAAATCTAAGATTACTTAAGTTCTTTGATATAGTAATAAATAGATACTGTATATTGATCACTATTATACTATGTAACTATGTTTCCCTTCATCATCTATCATTTCACTTCACTCTTAAAATCAAGTCATTTTGCTTTGTGTTCCTATATTCTGTACCTCTTCACTCTTGTACCTCTTGTATATATTGCACCTCTTGTATATTTATAAGTTATTTGTAATTGAAAATTTATGTATCACAATGCATGTCATGTTGTATATAGCCCCTTAAGGTGAGCTTTGCTCGTTGGGGTTTTCTTACAATAAATAAATAAATAAATAAATATAAATTCTAAGGCACCAAAATGGCGGTTGGTCTGTGTTATTTAGACAGGAATCCATCGTTACTCGCATTTTGTTTGAAGACTTTTCTTTCCCAATTACACATGTAATTATGGAAATTGCGTCCTAGGAGATGCCACAATACAAACAAATTCGGTATTTAAAATAATATATATGCCTATTGTTTCATATTTTCTTCACTAGCTTATGAATTAGATAATGAAGAAGCTTCATAACCTATGTATCATTCATTATATTGGCCTACCTATATTGTAAACTGATACATTAAAGCTATAAGTTATGTAGGCCAAAGCCTAGGGCTAATATTTTGTAAGATTTTTCACCTAAAGAATTTTTCACCTAAAGAATCGCCTGCGTGATCTACAGTGTGTCCCACGCAAGAGTTGGCCAATGACGCGGGTTCGTGCGGCGCGGCGGGAACAGCTCCAACTCCCGAGAGATCGGGTGAAATATCTACGCTAATAATGCCGCGATGGGTGAAACGATTCAGGTTCTCACATTTATAGTTAAAACTACAATGAAAATAACCATGTACCTCATCACAAGAGATGTTGGAAATGTTCTCCTTTTGCATCCACACAATACTGGCACCTTTTTAGCAAATTTTCTTTCACGCGGATAAGTTCAGCTTCCGAGACAGAGTTCATTTCTCTTGTGATAGGCCTAGGCGATATTATCTTTAAGTTCTTCTAACAGTATGTGAATATTATTTATGGGGAAACTTGAAAAATAAAGTGTATAGGTCAATTTCCCATACATTAGAAGAGCTTAAAGACAATATCACAAGAGAAATTAACTTTATCTCGGAAGCTGAACTTATGCGCGTGAAAGAAAATTTCCTAAAATGCAAGAGGAGAACATTTCCATCATCTCTTGTGATGAGGTATGTGTTTATTTTCATTGTAATTTTAACTGTAAATGTGAGAACCTGAATCGTTACACTCATCGCGGCATTATTAGCGTAGATATTTCACCCGATCGCTCGGGAGTTGGAGCTGTGCCCGCCGCGCCGCAGGAAGCCGCGTCATTGGCCAACTCTTGCGTGGGACACACTGTAGTAGTTAGCATTGGATCCACAGCCTCTAGTTTGATCCCGGTACCATGTCAGATTTCTCTGAGGTAGGAAGGCCTGGATCAGGGTACAGCCTCATGAGCCTCATGGGCCTCATGGGGAGCATGTGGTCAGCATGCGGACACCCACGGCCGTTAATGGCGGTTTCCTTGACCTTATCAAGTAGCTCCTCAATTTGAATCACGAGGCAGAGTGCACCCCTCTAAGTGTGTAGTATGGAAAGGAAAATATTGGTTTTCAAGTTCACGTTTTTTGTTAGGACAAATAAAGTTCTTATGTGAAAGATGTTATAGGGGCAGAGTCCATGAAACTCACAATGAAATATCTTAGATTTCATGTTAAAGCAGAGACCATTTATATAAATAGAATGTGAGAAGGCATGAGTGGCGTGATGAAAATTAACAGGCTGAAACTTGTCTAGATTTAAGAGCGAGTCTATTCAAAATTTATGAACATTGTGAGTTTTTACCAAATATAGTAGAAATTAGAGTCTGGAAGCCAGATTGAAAATTCAGTATTAAAATTATTTTTAACCATAAAAGTGTACCTTATCTCTTAAAACTCCAAGAAATTGCAAGTCATAAGTATAAACCGGTTTGCAGATCAAGTGGTTCACTCCAATACAATCATGATTTTATGGCAATATTCTTGGTGCTTCAAGCCTCCTAGATAATATCGGGTTATCTCAATGGTTGTGAACTGAGGGGCAACTTTTATTTTATCGGATGTAAATGGACTGCAAGGTGTGCCTTGGAATTTATGACGTAATCCTAAGGTCAAGAAATTTGTAGACCTGTTCTATCCAGAGTTATTGCAGATGCTATCTAAAATATAACGATGATGCGTCATTTCTGATATTAATAATTTTAGAACTAGTATTTTAAGATTTGATTGGTAAGCCTAACCTATACGACTTTACCCGAAGGAATGTTTGGAATAGGATTGGTGTTGTGAGTGGTCTTGGCCTGAGTGCACTTAACCGAAAACTTAAGTTCGAATTCCTCCCAGGGCAATATTCCCTATTTAGAATACACAGTTATGATCAAAATTGGTTTTATATTAGATTTGGACGTCTTCCAGATTTTGAAAAGTCTTGGCTAATAGATGTACTAATTTACTAGGAAAAATAGCCGTTATCCGCAAATTTCTTGAAAATGTTTATAAAGGTTTTGGAACAGCTAAAGAAAGCTCGGGCCAATGAACAATCAGGTTTGTTCGGCACTAATTACCGCGCTATCACGTGACGCAGAAAACAGAAGACGAGCGATTGCCGCAGTAATCAAATTTCGAAGAGTTTCAATATGGCACAAAACGCGCGCAATTCAGTATGCCGCTGCTAAACTAATTTCACTGTTCCAAACCTAGCCTCATCTAACACTTAGCGTACAGTCATTTTTTGTTTCTTCCAGCTGTTCCGACACCTAGTACGCACATGCGCAGAAATGATTATTGATTTTGTGGTGCATGGCAGCCAACATAAGGCATGGAATGGACAACGGTTTTCAGGCACTAAGTATGATTATTTTAGCGACCACCGTGAGAAACGTAACACTTCAATAGGTATAATGAATTTTAACATTTTCATTTTTTTTTAATAACTATAAGCAATTTTTCTTAACTAAAATAGTATTTTCCATGTGACAGAAACCATAAAAATGTTATAGCCCTAATGCGATAATGTGCCCCTTTTAATTCGTGTGTCTTGTGTGTTAGAAGTTTTATTTTTAATTCGAGCTGCCTAACAAAAATAACTTCTCTATTCGCATCCTTAAAAAAATGTTAGCCATTCAGATAATTTCCTCGGCGCGGCGGTCTTAATCATATAACTTCATGTATATACTCGTACATTAGTTCGTGCCCTGGGCACGCCATTCCATTAACTTTTTGGTTAGAATTGTACCAGATGCTGGAATAGCAGCATTTCTTCTTTGTTACTGCGAGAAAGTGAACTTACAGTAAGAGTAGTTTCAGTTGTTATTGCAACTTGTGTTCACCATAAAGTTTATTGCTCGTATTACAAGATTCAACCGCCTTTAAGTAGCTTTAATTAGCTGTACATAGGCTGCTTTGAAGTGGTATACATAATTGTGGGAACTTCCATATATGTTGTAAAATACAGTGTAGCCTAGTAACTTATTTAATTAACATTGCAGCACTTAAATGCTTCAGGTCTTCATCTAGAAATGAAATTGTGAAATTCTTTATTTGTTGAGAATATTAGGCTATTGGAGAAAAATTCCTCTGACACTGGGATTGGAACCCAAGACCTTTGGCTATCCGTACCACTGCTCTACCAAACAAGCTAAGCCAGAGTTCACTTCACAATCCCAGATGACTCTCTCCTATGACTTATTACCCTTAATGGTCTACAGCACTGACAGACAAGTTAAGTCCAACAGAGACAATAACCTGTGGTTCATGAATGCATATACCTTTATTTACTTACTCAATGGCAATTGACAATTCCTCAGCAAACTAAGGGAATATTATCTATTTTATGGAACCCGAAGGTTCATTGCCGCGCTTACCTGAGCCCGCCATTCAACCCTACCTGGTATTCTGTGCTAACTCTATCCAATAATCCCTCACAAAGATAACGAGATAGAAGTCATCAGTTCACTTACAAAAGTTGCGATTTTCTCTTAGATGCACCTAGCGATATGTAAACAATCATAATATTAATGATAATGCCGACTTGAAATTCTTTGAATGCTTTCTGTAGGCTTGTTTAAATTTTAATGAGGTCACTTATGTGGGTAAACTAGTATAGCGTACTCCATACTCCGGAGTCCTCCGGGAGGGACTTGAATCTGGGGGGTCCGTATCGTAGATTTACGGCACGTAAAAGAACTCCAAGCCTAAATTAGAGCCTCTGGACAAAATTTCTCGGCCCTTTCACATTCAAGAAATACCTTAGTTTCCTGACAGGGTTGGGGCTTACCACCTGTCCCTCTGCCCTCTCTCGGAAAATAAACGTAACAAAATTAGTATAGGTAATGAAACCTCCATTTGGAGGCCCTATGGCCCACCATAGGGGTTACAGGAACAAGCCAGTCACTCCATACTGATACTGGCACATAATTATATTGAGAAAGTTTATAGAACAGGTTTTATTTGTTTGGTACGTAGTTGTTTTTAGATATTAGCCAAAATTATGGTAAAATTAATTTATACGAGTATATAACACAAAATCACTTCCACGTTAAAAAAGGTCATTATGAAAGGACGATATAATTTTTTAATTGACCATGACACTTTCGGAAATAGAATGTGGGGAAGTCCTTTGGAGCGTACATTCTGAACATATCTCAAAATCTTTTTAAAAAATCATTCATATATATATATATTTTTTTTTTTTTTTTTTGGCCCTGACACGTTGGCCATACAAAACGAGAAGTGATCTAAGTCTTTATTATACCTTTCTATCTTGATACTTTTACTTGTAATTAAAATGAAGGCTTTTTTTATTAGTAAAATTATATTTCTGATGTTGATAAATACTCATGTAATAAACCTAAAGTATTTAAATTGTAATTGAAAGACAGCTGAAAGTTGAAGTTTAGGTTGACAAAACTCTTCACAAGAGTTGTCTTGACGTAAAAAAATCACCCTTATTAAAAATTGGTACATATTTGGGTATTTTTTTAACAAAAAATGTTCGTAGATGACGTACGTCTTTAAAAACCTACAATTTTACTTTTATAATATAAAAATTCTAAACTTTTGTTGGGTGAATTTTTATATGAATATTATTATTTATTATTATTTTTTTTATTATTATTTATTTATTTAACCTGGCGGAGTTAAGGCCATAAGGCCTTCTCTACCACTCAGCCAGGGCAAAAACATGAAATACATAATGATGATAATAACAATAACAATAATAATAATAATAATAATAATAATAATAATAATAATGATTAATAATAAATTTTAAAAGAACTGATATACATGAATACAAGAAACGTACATTAAATACAAAGAAAAAATTCGAATATAAGTACTTGAATAATATGAATATATAATACAAATGACTAAAAATAAAGAAATAAAAAAAAGATGAAAGTCTAAACAAATACATTCTTAGTTATTACAAAATATAATGAAAATTAAAATATATATTACTAATTAGCATCAATTCCTAAATGTTATTGTATACTAAATTTATTAAATGGCGCTTGAACTGTGAAGTCGTTTGGCAGCTCCTGAGATGGCTAGGCTTAACTTTAATTCACTGACATTGAGTCAAAATTATATTCCTTGCCCTTTGATGTAGCCTACATGACCTAGATCTTACAAATGTCTACAGTCCATTTTAATTTTCCTCCAATAACTTTTTTATTATTTCTGTTCTGGAAAACTATGTGTTTTTTGGATACTCAAATGTTCTTAAAAAAAATAAGTGGTAATACAATAATCTGATACAGATTTTCATTGGTGTAAAGGGCTTCTACACGCTGTAGTTGAAGTGGACAAACAAACTGTGGAGTCATAAAACAAACTTACTTCATTTTTAAACTATAACTTCTGAAGAAACTAACGATTTGCAACATATAATTTTCAAGAAAACATTGAGACCCAGGTTCCTGAATTAATAAAGGAAGACTTAAAGTAATCAACGTTCTGAAAATTAAAAATTTGCATTAATAGGCTAATAAAACATCCATTATACAACTGTCACTTTTAACCTGGCATGACGATTCAACAAACACCAAAATTAAACATATAAGAAATACTGTGGACATTTCTGTACTATTGTAGTTGCGATAAAATAAAAGTTTCAAGGTGCATTATCTGAGATTAGTGTCCCAAAGTTTGTCTGCCTACATTAGTTAGGTTGTGTTTAGTGGGTCCTTTATAAAATAGTGCCCAAAATCTCACCTTGCTTTGATATGTCACTGAAGAAATCTTCATCGATGAACCTGGGCGTTGCAATGTTGTCAGCTCTTCCCGAAGCCACGGCCTTGGGGACATTGATGGTGAGGGCGTAAGACCTCACAAACCTCTCCGCTTCCCTCAGAGTGAAGCGGAAGAGCTTCATAATCTCATTGTCAGAGGCTCGAGGTCTGGACTCTGGGAACAGGGGATCTCCTGCAGGTGCGACTTCTTGTGGAGGAAGCGCTACCAACTTGAGAGGTCCTCCGAGGGAGTATTCCGAATACCTGAAACTCCTGCGTCGTCCAGTTTCTTCAAACGGTGATGCAATTTCATGTACATATTTCAGAGCCCTGTATTTAACACATGTGGTCATATCTCTTATTTGAAGACAGTCTTTGTTGGCAGAGTCAATGTACTCGTCTCCAGATGTATATGCACGTCCTTTATCTGGAATTTCTGTAGTTGTCGAAGACGTTGTTGATGAAGGGGTTGCCGTAGTTGTACTCGCATTTGCGCTGGTATCCTCTGTTGGATTAGCTTCTACGGTTATTAGAACTATCGCAAACACTAATAAAACAGTCTTATTTAAACGCCTAGCACTTCTGGTGACCATGTTGGAGTATTTCACTAAAGTCTTTTTCGCACTGTTAAAGTAAAAAAATTAGTCTTTTTTTTCCTATTCACTTCCACCACATGTATAATTTGAATGACACAGGGCCTTCCTGGTCGACAATTGCTAAACTGAATGTAATCCAGTTTCAGCAAACAAGCTTATATCGGTTTTTGAAAATAAGGTCAGCAAGATGATGTATTCGTATCGCTACTCCCCATGTGCTCATAATCTAGTACATGGCATTGAACTTGGGAGAGAGGGGTTATATTTTGTTGTCGGTCAAGGGGAAGGACAAAAATTATTGGCTCCGATCTGGTTTTTCGTATTTTAGCAGAACTTGCGGAGTAGAAGCAAAGTGAGGGAATAAAAAAGCGGTCTGGTCGCGGCTGGGGCTTCCAGAGGCGGAGCAAGAATTGCCGCTGCCCATTCATGTCTGCACGAGGCCTCGTATTGCCCAACCAAACCAGCAAGACGCCCCTCTCTCTGCTCCAGACACTTTTGTTTCATTCAGCAGGGATCATATTGATATCTTTGGGTTAATAGTATGGTCAATGGTCATTCCTGAGGTTTAAGGTCGCGATGCCAAGGCTGACGACTTATTATTTGTACCTTGAACTGTGATTTTGCTTCTAGTTATTGCATTGTAATAAAGAATTGTCATATATAAACAGAATATTGTAGGAGAAAAATTCCTCCGATACTGGGACTTGAACCCAGGACCTTTGGCTATTCGCGCCAATGCTCTACCAACTGAGCTGAACCCAGGACCTTTGGCTATTCGCCCCAATGCTCTACCAACTGAGCTAAGCCGGAGTTCAATTCACAGCGCCAGATGGAATCTCTCTTCTATGACTGATAGCCCCAATGGTCTACCTCATAGACAGACAAGTTATGTCATGCAGTACTGTGAGGCACACTGATTAGTGATTTTTATGCCCGGGCTCCCACTGTTATTGTACAGTTAATATTCAAGATAGATATGTAAGCTTTCATGAACCACAGATTATTGTCTCAATCGGACATTACATGACAATATTATAGGAGAAAAATTCCTCGGACACTGGGACTTGAACCCAGGGCCTTTGGCTATTCGCGCCAATGCTCTACCAACTGAGCTAAGCCGGATTCAATTCACAGCGCCAGATGGAACCTCGGTTTCATACAAGCATCGTCAGTGCATCTTATTTGGTAGAATTATATCTGAAAAAGTGAATTTGTTTTAGTAATGACGTAATTGTTGATTAAAATCACTAAAACTTTAAAATTCTTTATAAAAAATTCAGTAAAATTCACTTCTTCTTTCTTTTATTAGGTTGTGTGAATTCGGTTCAAACCATCAATAGTTCAACTTATATTGCAAACAGTAAAAGAACAAAAGTAGTTCACCTTAAAAGTGTTGTAAAACAATTAAAAAAAAGTAATTTGACTTAGATAATACTCTGCGAAACCATAAGAAAATAAGGTTAGTTTTATTTTAAAATGTCGCAAAGGAATGACAAAAGTATTCTCATATAAGAGAAGTAGTTCATTACAAATAACTGAAATAAAATAAAAATAAAATTTAGATTTTTAAGTTTATTATGAAACAATAAAACGGTTATCGAAATTTCTAAAAAAGAAAAAAAAAAAAAAAAAAAAAAGCTATGTAAAAGTAAAAGCAAATGACTGAATAATCACAATAATCAAAAGTAGAAAAAAAGATAAAACATATGCTATTTTGTTATTGAATGTGGTTTATCTATTTATTTATTTCACCGTTTTACCTCCCTTTCCATTACAATGCCAGAGTCTTAGGTCATAGGGGAGGGACAAATGTTTGGACCGCATATATATTAAGACAGGGCATAAAGAAGTTTCCTGGTGTATGATCAGCACAACTTAGAACATCCCCGAAGACAACATAAACAGTCAATGGACAGACATAGATAGGCAACGACAAGGAATTTTCGGGGTGGGTGTCATCTTCTAAAGTGAGAAAATCCCCGAAAAAACCCACATGCAGATCGGGCGGACAAGGGATTCGATCCCACGACCTTCTTAAAGTAAGCCCGAGACGTAACAATTTTATAATAATATAATATATTATTCATTAAAATGATTGAGTTTTTCATGGTTCCTCATTCGCAAAGGCAAACGCCGGATTTGTAGGACTCAGTTTATTTTATGGGCAGGTAATAAATTTTGTCAAAGCATGATTTACTTAGAAAAAGAAAATTTATTGACTAGTGTGTACACCCACTCAAAACATCCATCCTCTGCCATTGGTTATTGATTATTATTATTATTATTATTATTATTATTATTATTATTATTATTATTATTATTTCATGGTACAACCATTGAACACAAAGATCGACTCTGATGCTTTCCGTTCCAGATACTTGTTAGTTTTACGAAAATGTAATAAATAAAATTAAATTGTCTGTATACTTTACTTTTTTCTGTGCTGCTAGTTTTTAACACGTACAGTATATGCGAGAAAGTTTGTGCAACATTTATTTATTTCAAGTAAACAGTGAAAAGTGTACATATTAACCACTGTTAAAATACTTTTTTTTTTCCATTAAGAGAGGTCTATGTTTCAAAAACCACAAACTGAAGGAATTTATTGATACTGTTCTTACATCACTAATACAATACAGTACTGGTTTTTGGATGTTCGTATCACGTAAAATATGTTCTACTCGTACGTTCATTTCACACAAAAAAAAATCCAGATGGAATTGCTGAATTACTTGTGTCGTCAGCAATTTGTTTCTCGTAAGCGGGTAGAGCTAATCCTTTTATAGTGATGGCACATATCATAGATAAGATATCCTAGATATGAATTAAGATTTCTTGTTTAAAACTTTTATAGACAAGTTGACCCGCTAAGAAAGACTTCATAATGCTCTTTATTTTCAACATGGGAAGGATTTGTAGGTGAAAAAGAACATAACCTACTTTTCTCACAAGTTTCTAATGCACGCCTACATAGAAGAGGAATTTGTAGAGTGTGGCAGGGTGGAGCACTGCCAAAGGTGTGTATGGCTGAGTGACATTTGATAACTGAGGTGCCGATGCGAATTTCTTCGAATAATAGCTTGCATTCTGTTAAAATGGAACGCTTAATTTAAATGACTGTGTAGGATGATAACGTATGTGTGAGTGCATATATACGTATTTATAGCCTGGATTTATAAAATAAGATAAAGCCGTAAAACAAGGAAGCAAATAAGCATGAAAGATGTAAAAAAAGAAGAATCGAAATAAGCAAAAACACGAAAATCAAATTGGCTAAATTTCGTAGAAATTTTATCTTATTTGCGGCTATTACAGTATGTAAGGAAGGTTATCGACTGATTTTATTGTCGAAGTTCCTGAAGGCTTTAGTGAAGAACGATTTGTAAAGTGAATCTGTTCTTTCAACGGTGTAATACGTCATAGAGCATGTGAAAAGCAACACAGTTCTTCTTCAATGAATTCCTCTTCAGTATCTATTTTTTCAAAGGATTTTTAAAAGAGATTTGGCGGTGTTTTTTAACCTGGATTTTTCAGAGGGCTAATTACATTAGCCGACAAGAGAACGGAAACTGGTGATAATGACGTCTAGGAATTAAATTAGCACGTTTAATATGACAATTTTGAGTAAAATACGCTATTTCAATTCAGAATCGTAGAATAAGGAAGCAAAATCTTATCTGCAGTAACTTATATTTAATTATTTACATACCTAACCTCCACTCCAATCTAAAGTGAAGATTATCATAGAAACTCAGAAAGTAAGCTAGAAAAAACAGCACTTACATTTCACTAATTATCTAATCAGAGACTTTCGCATATCTAAGTTTCTGAAGAAATTTACATAGTCCAAGTCAATTGCGTTTATCCAGCAATAAGTGGACCACGACCCCTACATTCAAAAGTTAAGTATTGAAATAATCTTTATTAAATTTATTAAATTATGTATATATTTACCAAATAAATTGAGTTTAAGCTACCTATCTCATATAATACCTAATTAGTTCAAATATCATGAGGCAGGTTCTGAGGTATTTCGGACGATGATATAATTATAGGGTTGATTGTCATGCCAGAAGCACAGCAACGTATTATTACCTTTATTGCCTGCAATTTCCGACTGTGTTTAGCATTGTTAAAGTGAGTACAGAAGTTGGCTACTATCATCAGCACACGTCACATCCTATAAAAGATGACGCTTTTGCTGTAATTGAGCTTCTGTGTAAACTAATTGATTGCAGGTGGGATGTTATGTCTGTCTGTCGATCTGACAGTTACAGGTGTGTGAGGTCGTTAATGACTGTAAGTAGGCGCTGTTTGTAATGAGATCCTGGAAAGTGTAGGATGTAGGCTAAAGTCTGACTGCGTCTATTAAAACATGCAACTTTTTAAACATAATTTTGGATTTCAAGCCTTCTGAGGTCCACCGCTGTGGCTCAGGGGATGCGTTCGCTCCTCTCACGCAGCGGGCACGGGTTGTTCGATTCCTGGGTGAGGTTTTTCCGGGGTTTTTCCTCACTTGTGAGACAAATGTCAGGTAACTTTAGGCCCTTGTGGTCCCCGGATATCATCTGGCCGTCATTATCATCTTCATCCCATCCTCGCCGTGTTTGGAGTGAGTGTGTGTCTGAATGGTGTGTCTCGTCCTATGTGTTCGTGTTGTCTCGGAGGTGGCCCCGGCATTGGGCTCACTCATCCGGGGAGGCCCTCCATGTCCTTGTCTGGTCAAAAAAGTATTTATGTGATCCAAAGATAATACCTCTCCCGACAGGTCGCGGCCCTGTAAGGCACGGGGGGCTTGGGTCGCTTAAATCCTAAAAGAGGGAGGTAAAACTAAGATAAAGAAAGAATGAAAGAAAAAAAGAAATAAAGATAGAAAGAAAGTAAGAAAGAAAGAAAGAAAGAAAGAAAGAAAGAAAGAAAGAAAGAAAGAAACCCTTATGAGCTCGCGCAATTTGTTGTAACGAAAGTGATCAGGGCCATACTCTCGACCGTTTTGTTTGGATTATAGTTCTTGCTTAGCATTTTATATAAGTCCTATTTAAAAATATAATTATCGTTGTTTTTAACTTTTGAAGCATTATATCAGAGGAAAATCTATATTAACGTATTAAAAATAATTTTTCTACGACAATATCTGGAAAGTAGGCTACTATAAAAAGAAGTACTTCAAAAGCTAATAGAATCTTATCAAAATGAAATTTTATATTCGAGTTAAATGTTTTACGAGAGCAGAACACGAAATATTTTGACGATTTTTCTTAGTATTAGGCCTACTATCGTTTTCATTCAAACAGTGTTTTAACGATTTTCTAGAAAACGGGTATAACAGGTTTGTTTAAACATCGTAACATAGCTTATTGCTTCCACTAAGGCAACTGTAATTTGATGCTATTTTCTTATAAATTATTCGAAAAATTATAAGCCACTTTCTCAACTCTACCTTAAAGAGACTGAGAAGAGATGTTGACTGCATTTTCTTGTAGACCTATTTATGCATTCAACAAAATATGTTATCTTCGCTGCTTCTATCAAACACAGACTATTTTTTGTGTCAAGTTATAAACATAAATTTTAATTAAGAGCAGATTACAGAAATAAATTATAAGTACCTATAAAATTTCCGCTCTATCAGTCTAGTAGTTTTTACGACAGATTCGAACAGACAAGAACCACTGGATTTCTGTATATAATTAAGTTTCATGGATCTTCAGACGACATTCTAGTAGAATGGAAAAAAAAACTTTTAAATAATGAAGGAATCTCAATTGATCGTAAAAACAAGATAAATGCATTACTGTTCGCAGATGACGTAGTACTCTTGGCAGAATCTGAAAAAGATCTTCAAATATTAACATATAAGTTCCAAATTATAGCCAATAGGTATAATTGCAAAATTTCCATAAATAAATCAAAAGTAATAGCATTTATTGGTAAATTTGGAATTAGATCTAAAATTGTCATAGAAAATAGGATAGTAGAAGAGGTCTCACATTTTAAATATTTAGGATGTGACATAACTTATCAAGAAAACAGAGATAGGCCTATAGATAACAAAATAACAAAATTTCAGGCTATATGTGGAACCATCAAAAGAACTTTAGGACATAAAACAAGGAAAGAGACAAAACTAAAACTTTACAAAACAATGGCCGTTCCTTCACTGTTGTATGGAAGCGAGAACTGGATAATTAAACCAAAAGACAGAACCAAAATACAAGCAGCGGAAATGTTATTTCTCCGAAATGTTAAAGGATGCACAAGAGCAGATAGAATCAGAAATGAAACTATCAGAGAAGAATTAAATATATATAAGATTGAGGATAAACTTAACATATACAAAAAGAACTGGACAGAACATTTAATGAGAATGGACTCTGATAGAATACCAAAGAGAGCTTCCTATATAACCCGAGAGGTAGAAGAGACATTGGCCGCCCTCGTAAAAGATGGACTCCACTTATGACTTCGCCGGAACGGGCTACTTAGCCTAAACCATGAAGAAGATGATGATGATGGATCTTCAGAATCATTTCTGGGAAGAAAACTAGACGGTTGCTGAGATATTTGAAAAAAATACTGTGCAGCATGTTTTATGTGCAGTGCAAATCAATAACCGATGATAACCTTCGCATTTTATATATCTCTTTGCGTGTTTTCACTCATACAAATTATTCTAGTTTCCTGAAGACATTCTTAGCGTTTTACTATGGATCACTGTCCCTCCTTGGGGTGCAATTAAGACAATAGCAATAGTCATTATCTCACACCTTTATTGCCAAGGGGACAAAATGTAAATAGCTTTCTGCTTTGCTTTTAAGACTTTAAATATTTCTCCAAGCATTTTCTATTGTGTATCTGTCAAGCCTTTCACGATTTTGCTCCACTTAATAATAAGAATGATTTGGACTTGAGGAACTCTGTGATGGGTTCCTGTAAGTAAATGAACATAAATCCCCTTGCACAGTGAAATTATTTGTATCCAAATAAGTTATTTAGATTTTTTAGGAAATAGTCTCGTGAACTTGGTATTTTCATAATAGAGGAACCGAAATTAAATGTAATATAGAACTGTTGTCACTTTCGGCCATATATTGTATTGTTCGCCATATACGGTATTTCTTGTAAGACCATCGGGCAAACTGTGTGGCTGAGTCACGCTTAATGCTAGCATTTTACACGCACCTTATTGCAATTTAAACTGCGGTAACTCCTCCTTGTCAATAAAATCTTTTAACATGTAAAAAATTCAAATATATTTTGGCCAACTGGCCAACTTGAGGCCATCTTCAGTGAACAATTTAAGTTAATTAAAATCATAGCAAAACCAACATAGGAAATAAGTTAAAATTATGAAAGTAAAAATGTTTGTCTATACAAGGTAATATTATGGAAATAAAGGCCTGTTTTACTTACGTAGGCCTTTGCGTGGTTATGCAGCTATGTTGGCTGGATCTGAACTCAAGCTTGACTAGATGAGCAAAGAGTAGACACACAAAATGTATTGCTGAAGAATGTTTGATAAACTTTTAAATTAAAATATTAATCTTTATTGTCAGATTATCTCACTTTATTAACGTTTTTCATTCAAATTTTCCTCTTTGTTATAAAGGTGGTCGAGAAAAATTTGTAAATTCGTATTTAGAATACGACTTATGTTTTTGACGTGTAAAATGTGCATTTCTCTATCCTTGATTATAAAACCGTGTTGTGTGTCTGCTTTATTATCAGCATAGGCCGAATGTTTTTCATATGTTATTGCTTTTACGTGCTCTTTGAATCTTTCATGGATTTTCCTGCCAATTTGGCCAACATACCTACATTTACAATAGACCTGTATTGTCATAATGTTACCTTGTATAGACAAGAATGTTTACTATCATTATTTTGACTTATTCTTTAGGTTGATTTGACAAGACTATGATTTTAATTTTAATTTTAATTGTGCACTGAAGGTGGCCACAAGTTGGCCGAAATATATTTGACTTCTTAACAATCTAAAACATTTTATATTGGGAAGGCGGAGCTACGTACTTAAAACTCTAATAAAAGTCTTTATTTTATGAACATTTCACCTTATTATAATATTATCATATCCTATGTTCATCGCTCGAGGATTATGGTATCCTCATAAGAAAACGTCGCAACTCCAGTTTTTATGATTTTTGTATTTTGATGATTTCTGCAATGGAAAATATCAAGTGAACACCTATGAAAATCTCTTCACTCCAAATAAATGTTACAATCATAATATATGATAGCACATATATCTCGTAAATATAACTTTTGCACTATAAAATATTCTTTTCTGTCCTGTATAATCAGTTTTTGGGTGTTTTGGGGTTTTTCATATCTTTTTGTCCTGAAAAAATTCACTTATTGAATAGTAAGCTTCCTCAAATTTTGTTTTGTTTAAGTTTTGCTTTAAATTGTTTATTATTCAATTGTTTTCTTTCTTCTGACAAATGATTGTATGCTTTCATGCCACAAGTTAGACATGTTTAGACTACGACATTTCTTTAAAAATACTTGGGTATCAATGATGATTTCAGTTTTTATCTATCTTTGTGTGTGTGTATGTGTGTATGGGTCATTCTTCCGATTGTGGGGAATTTCGTGTCCCAACCTTGCCAGTCTCGTAAATTAGAAATTTCCTACCTTTTTACTATTTACTCGTAAGTAATCATCATTTATCTAGTTAAAATATAAAGAAGTATATTTTTATTCTGATATATTGTGGTATTTAATAGCTTGAAATGTTGACAGGAACTACAAATTACCCGTGAAATCAATGTCCCAACTCGAAGTACTGCATGTACGAAAGCTAAGAAATTGACCGAGAAGTCTTCTAAAAAAGTTGTAAATACAGGAACTGAAGTAGGTATGCTCACTCTCATTGATGATATTACGATAATTATTTTATTCTTATTTGTACTGTGTTATTTATTTTTTATTTAAGTGCTTATCTGAGTGTCCCTGCATTAGAATAGTCAACACCGTAACGCACGTAGGAATTAAATTTGCGCCAAATATGCTATTGCGGCATTAACTACGGCCATAAGTTAATTGGGAAGAACGATGGCAACAATGTGGCAACCACAAAAATATTCCTTGTGTGATTGTAGGAAGCGTAAGAGCAAAAAACCAGATTTTTCAGGAAAGTACCTTAATTGCATGTCAACACCGTAACGTAGAAAAAAGTGTGATTTTGTGATTTTTATAAATATTTTTAGTCTAGCAAAGAATTTTTGGCTGTATTTGAAGATAAAGCATGTGATGAATCGTCGTTTTTTTTTCAGTCTTAACTTCGAAAACTTATGAACAAAAAAAAATGTCAACTCCGTAACGAATTTCTTCGTGACGGAGTTAAACACTGTTACAGTGGTGACTTTATTGGCTTGCATATGTTTAATTTAATTTAAATTTAGCTTATTAATTGTATTTACCTCATTATATGAATACATTATCGAAAACATGTCCACATCTTGAAATGAATGTCCACACCATAACGCAAGTGTCCACACCGTAACGCAGTCTCCACCCCATTTTTCTAAGTAAAATGGCAATAGTTAGCACTAATTTTTAAATTTCTTTTTCTTAATGAGGAGGCATTTATGCACTCTATTCTTAGCATGCATGGGATATGAAAATAAATATTTTACATTAAAAACTCTGACCATAGTAACAAAATTTAGCATTAAAAAATCTCGATCCTATATTCTAAATTAAAAGTTTTAATTTTTTTTGTCCATTATAGTAAATATTGGAGATAAAATTGATACAAGGTGAATCGCAAGCTAATGACCTATAGAAACAATGAATAAAAATGCTTTAATATTTCAAATTGTTAATATTAGGACCGGAAAACGCTCCGTTACGGAGTTGACTGATATTTGCACCTACTGATATTAAAAAAATTATATCTAATTTAGTGATTAACATTGAGCTCGGCCAGTTCACTGGGAATAGGTTAACATCATAATAAACGAGATGACATCAATAAAACACAGTTTTGTGACAATTGTAATTCCAGCTTAACAGTGGATGAAAATCCCCACAATCGTGAGAATGACCCGTATATACTGGTACACGCCCGCTTTCCTAAGAAAACTTGACTTTTCGCAATGTGACGGCCCTAGGAACTGTTATCAATAAACATTTTAATGATATCATTATTATTTCCAGGAAAACCATGAGATGGGAGGTCAGGGAACGTTATCCAACGATCCTATTGAGGAGACTGTAAGTAATAACTGCAGAATTATTTGTTTGTAATTTATTATATACCAGGCCTTTTATTATAGAGTTTAGATTAATAATGATATAGTGAACTGAAAGAAATTTGATTACACAAACAATTATTATCGATAACACCTAATCATAATTGGTAAGACAATGTAAGAGAGATTCTTTCTCCTACCACTTTCACGAAATCTGAGTACCCCCGTTTGTAGAGCGTCTGTTCGAGAATCTGAATATCACCGTTCTCACTTAACCTCATAGCCATTTCTTAAAATATGGGAATTTTCCGTCAAAGAGAGAAGTTATGAAATTATTGCAATTGGGTGGTCAGATATAAGTTTAAAACCTCAAATTCACTGAATATTAAGGACTTAGGTGCATCTGAAGTGTTTCATGTGTAAAATCTGTCGATTTACTTATTTATTGCATTGAGTTACTTTTTTTTTTGCTATTTTAGCATGATTTTAACATTCTTTAATACCAAGTAGTCATGAGTAATCAGCTATGTCCATTTTCATTTGAGAAAATATACATCTTAAGGTACAATTTGGTATAAGATTAACTTAAAAAAGTGTGGTTAATTACTATGTAAAATAACAAACAAGTTACTTTTTATCCCACCCGTAATGTCCCATCCGTAGTGGTGATAGTTTTGATAAATTGTTATTGATGAGTTAAATAAATGTTCTGACAACCTGGAAACAATTTATAATTTGTATTTAATCCCTCATACCTTCATTAATAACAACATTAAGACCCTAACAGTAATAGCAGAACAGCAAATGAGCTTTTGTTTCGCATTATTAAAATCAGTGTCCAAATTATGTCCCACCCGTAATAGATTTTGAAAAACAAATTTAAAATATTTAAAATAAATATTACGTAATGCTTTGCATGTAGTGTGGACGAGAAGGCATTGTAAATTTTACAGAACGTGAAGAACCAATTCTAGTTTATTATTTAAGAAATGTAATAAACAAAAATAATTTTTATAATTTGCTAGATTGTCCCACCCGTAATTATGAAATGGCTGCTCAACAGATATAATATTAATCTATGGAAATACGAATATGCCTCCATTGATTGAAGTTAATACTGAATCACTTACTTCATCCAGTTTCTGCTCGATTCCGGTTTTGATGATATGCTTGACAGGAATGTGGTCTAGTTTTACGTGAGGAAGGTTGGTCTGAGAGAAGGCTGTTATTTTGGAAACTCGCACAACAAGTTGGCGGAGTGCATACTGTATATGCACATGCATTGGATCATTTAGTGCCAAATTTGTAAGGTGCAATTATTTTGATCTGTAAACAAACTGCACAGTGAATTTCAATGATATCAGATTGCTTGAAGACATAAATGTAAGGGTATGTAATTGGGTTAGCTACAAAGTACTCATAGGCTATATTGAGTGTATAATTTATAACTTCTTCCAGTAATATAGTAGGTGTGTATTTCTTGTATTAGAATCCTTGTAAATGAAATCGTAAACTTCCTTAAATCTCTCACTTGAACTTCTTTTTTTTAAACGTTTTGATGACGTCAGTTTTAGAGAGAATAATAACAATTTCTTGTAATTTAGGTTTTAGTGCACCTGTTCGTCTCTCTATCTGTCACCAAGACTCAAAATTAGCATACAAGGCACGTAAATTGACGTAATTTATTCCATATTTGTACGCTCCTGGGAAGGATTGCCTAGGCTATAGGCTAGAATTAGTTTGTAGATTCTTATCAATAAAATATTGACGTTAATTTATGAGCACAGATAGAAAAGGCGAAGCGTTTCGCGCATTATTGATTTTGTTGCAAATATTACGTGAATAGGCTAAGCTCAAAAATTCCTTGTAACAATATTATATCGGATAAATGTAATTTATTCGAATTTCTGCAGAATGAATATAACATAGAAAAGGACATAGTGAAAGCTGTATAACTATTTTTCGTTTTTTGATCATGTCTGTGGTTAACGAGATCATTAGGTGGAAACGTTCCTTAGAATGACAACAGCGCACTGCCAGATAGTTGTTCCCGGTGCCAGTGACCTCTTTCACACATATGAAAACAAACATATTACGCGACGAAAACACTCCTATCTTGAGGTAGCATTATTTCGCGGAGTATGTGGTCATAGTAGTTTATTTTTGTATTTAACTTGCAAACTTTATCGAAAAAACCGCAGAAGGAAATCTTATTCCTTATTCTTTGTTCTGCTGATGTGAAAAGAAAGATAGAACGATATGCTTAATAGGCCTACTTATCAAACAGAGCATGCCTAAAGTTTAAGGACTTTTTGCTGGGAAAAGAACTCACTTGGGACAAAATGTTATTGATTTTATTTGTTTGTACCTACCGAAAGTATAAGCTGTAGGCCTACTATTTCATCCTTTATACGTCTAATTATTTTTCACGGAGAAAAATACCCAGGGTTTCAAAAATGTTAAATTTCGAAATGCTGTAACTATGTCACCTTTCTGTTAGGCCCTAGTCAGAATATTCCTTCAAACTTTCAGGAAATATCCAGTACTTATTAGTTCTTGATTTAATGCAGCAGTGTTGTGAAATGTCCCTTTTTTAGGACAAATGAAAAAAGCTTATTCTTGTTTTAAATTAGGCTATAATTTCCAGATTAATTAAAGTTCACCAAAACATGCCAGGCATAAACTCTCAAATTCTTAGATAATACGCCGTGCTCCAATTTTTGTTTCAGATTCCGAAGTGATATAGCTTTATCATCGTTCTTAGGGGAGAATAGAGCATTTGGTAGTAGTCATAGTATTTCACACTTTATATATATATATAAATATGTATATATATACATATATATATATATATATTGATGTATTTCAAAATGTATGGTATCTCAATGGTTCTTGTTACAAAAATATTACATTAGCAATCGAATTAATATTTTTCGAAACACCTTGTATATTTGTGTGTATCTACAAAATATTATTCGAAATATTTCCTTTGTTTTCGTTATTTAATCCATACATTATAGAAATGTAAGAGAAACCGAACATAAGTTTATCAGGGACTGTTAACGTAATAGAATACACTACGGAAGCATATTTGTAGAATTCTTGGACTCCACATCGTGAAGTCTACGAATTGTGAAAATTTTTATGTCCTGTAGAGGAAAATCTGTCCTTACCAATTTTAGCCGAGAATATGGAAGATCCAATATAATATTTGGGCTGGTGTTTCCGTTTAGACCGTATTCAACTGTGAAATTAATTAAAGGTGACCTTGCTCGGTTGCCACAGTGAATTGGGTAAGAAGAGCATCGCTGAAATGTATCAATCACGATCATAAAGTCGAGAAAAACGTTGAAAGAGAAAGAAGAAGAAGAAGAAGAAGAAGAAGAAATAAAATAAGTGTTAAGAATAAAACGTAATAAAATTAAGGACAAACACGTAGGTGAAGTTAGAATATAAACTTGATTGAAGGTAGAACAGAAACGTGGGTGAAGTTAGTAAAAATGGAAATAGGCTATTGAATCCAAATAAAAGAGAAGCGAACGCTCCTGATGAAAATTCATCAAACGTGCGAAGGAAGAATAGTGTTGTAGTAAAGATATTATAATGCAAGATGAAAATGAGAAACGGGTTAAGGTATACCATGAAATATTTTGAGATTTATGAGTGAATGATCTTGTAAAAGCCTGTGGCTGCATTTCAAATATGCCCTTCAGATTAAATAGTTACCTAGAGCAAACTAAGGTTAATTAGCGGATGCCTCTGTTTATTTGTTTCTTCAAAAATTGACATTTAATCTAGAAGCCGGTAATTTTTGAACGGGCCCACCAAGCTAGTCACTTTATTGATATAATACTGAAAACATGTCCGTATTATTTCTTGATAAGCACTAATCCATCTGAATCTTGGAGAAGGCTCGGCATCAATTCACGGGATTCCAAGAAGAACAGGAAATGCCAGTTTGAGTCTTTGCTGTGTTTAATACAAAAAACTGACTTTCCTTGCAGTCATGAGATGGGTTCAGGTCCGGTTTTGATTCTTTTGAAATAATAATAATAACTGCAATGCATGCAATTATATTTTGTATACGTGAGCATGTTTTGCATATAACACGTAAGCTTTGCAAATGTTGGGACAGAAAAGATCTAGATTTAGACTAAGATATTGCCCGAGGGTATAGTAGTCCCTCACAGACTGTATGACCTACTTAAATCCGTTCGTTGGAATATTAATAATAATGAAAAATATCATGAATAGAAATAGATATATACTGATTTTTATTATTGATAGGAAACTTAAAACATTCAGCTGTGAAACGTCTTTCCTCACGGCTATTGCATGAATCTCTCTTCATTCAAGGTGTTGTGTGTCTGATATATAAGATGCATTATTAAATTGTTTTAACGCTTGCAGTTAGGCCTATCATCATCTTAAGGGGGTAGTTGATGAATTATTCACCATATTACTATTACTATATTACTATAAGACAAGGCACAAGAATGATATAAACATACCACACCACAGGTTAAGTAAAACAAGCAACAGTTATAAATATCTGCAAGTTAAACTTTGAAGAAGAGAATTTCCCACAAAAGCAGTCATTAAATTTACTGCCAAATGGCTAAAAGCGAAAGCACATTATTCATTAAATGAATTTTTGTCACTAAAAATCTCAGCCACGTAGTTTTATTAATGTACTTCCATACAAGAGTTTTATTGATGTACTTCCATAGAAGGGTTTTTTACTGCATTGTAATGCACAGTACTTTTTATTGCTATGTAAACTGTGTACTATTTGGACAATGCCTATTTCTATCTAGATGGATGATTAATGGCGAAAATAAAAAATCTTATCTTATCTTACCTTAATTGATCAAAATTACCGCTTTTGTTTTTTGTATTAATACATTCATGTTTGATAGATTTTTGTCCCGGTATTAAATGGCTATACTCTATATTTTCATACCTTAATTCTGAAAATAAATTTTGAGGAAAAATGAAAATAATATTCAAGTTGGTAAGATATTAAAAAGTAGCAGCGTATATGTATAGGCTACACAATTTTTATTTAAGTGTCATGCAAAATTTCAGCCACTTTCCCGTACTTTTATTTTCACTCCATTTCGATATATTTAGAACCAAATGGGTCCTAATAATTCAACGCAACGTGTCTGAAATTTTTACTCTAATTTCTACATGTTATGACCAGGGCCCGGATTCTAATGACATGTCATCTTTTTATTGATGCTGCAAAGACATTGCCAACTTGGAGATAAATCCAAATCATGGCCTCTAGATTATAGAAATTAATTTTTATTAGGTCATTTTTTGTCATTTGATGCAATTTTATATTTTTAGGGCATTTATTTCAATTTTAGGTCATTATTTTGTCATTTTTGTGTATTTTGCTTCCTTATTTAGTCATTTTCATGTATTTACATTGCGTGAATTAACTTTTTTTCGTCGCTAGCGGTGCTGTCTTGGAAGTGTTGTTTGTTTAATGCAAGAAGGAAAAATTCGTCGTTAAGTGTTGTCATGTTTCAGTCGGAAATGAGAATCAAAGAAACGCCAAAATTTTGTATTAGGCCTATATTACTGTTGTTATTAGATTGACTTGGCACCAGAGTCTGCCACCTGCTTGGATTTGAGAGTGCAAACTACTGTTTACCCTCAATAAACAACAATATAATCCGGCAGACCACAAAAGGAAATGCCGAATATTGACTCGCCAGTGCCTCAGTGCCAGTATAAATTTCCGTGAGAAAAGAACATTCACAACATTACAGTTATTTACAGCTTTACAATTATGTACAAACTGGTCTATAATTTTGTGTGTATAATAATGAGTTTTTATAAATAAATCATCAATTTTTAGGCTATTTTTTATAATTATTAAGTCATTTTCTTTAAAAATCTAGGGTCATTTTATAGGTCATTTTTCAAACAATTTTAGGTCATCAGAATCCGGGTCCTGGTTATGACTAACAAAATAGCACTGTTTTTAAAAACTCAGTCTTGCCTGGTGAACAATAATGCTTTGCATCAGATTGAAACAACTGAATACGCACTTTTATTTAAATTTCCTACATTAATTCCATAATGTGCATAATATATTAAACACTATATTATGTATTAATATACGAAGAGTCAAAACTTTTTATTGGGTGGAGAAAGTTATGTGAATCACATCAGATTTTTTTCTTTTTACTTTTTTTTCTGTCCAGCGACTTAGTAGCTTATTTTTTCACATGATAACAAAAAAGTTTGTTTTATATTTATTTATTTCTTTATTAGTCGCCAGCGGGTGGTGGTTCAATTGAATGGAGAATATCATGAAAAGTGATTGAAGCACATTTCCTGTTTTTGTGGTCCAAGATATTATGTAGGACGCTATGAATCCTCTTGACGTGATCGGTTAGCCTTTAAGAAATGTGTTACATCATTATTGTGTTGCATTGCCTTCCATTTGCGTGATTGATTTTGCTAATGTTCTCTTCAGATGGGCTACTATTTTGCACGCAATTTGTATGGATGCCTTCGCATAATTCGTCTTATTTCCTTGCGGTTTCGACAATCAGTGTTATAACATGTATGCCCTCGAACTACTCTGAAATTTTGGCAGTTACTGAATATGAATCTTATTCTCACCTTTGCCATTTTCTATATACTGTTATTATTTATTATTAATATTCTTTATTGCTGTCATCAGCACCACTATTGATGGAAGTCAATTACAATTACAAATGTTTTACACATATCACAAAAAATATAACACATTAAAAAAATCATATCAAAATTGGCATTAAAATATTCATTGATGTTGTAAAATGGATGTAGTGTAAGCCACTTTTTCAATTCGTATTCGTTCTTAAATTTATTAAGACTCACAGTGTCTATATATAAAATCCCGATGAGGTCGTTGAGATTTTTTAATTGGCCTAATCCTTCTGGTGGCACTATGGCCCTGTGGTGGACTCAGCCTCCAAAAAAAATAAGTACTGGGGTAAAGGCGGCCGGTGCGTAAGGCTGACAACCTTACCACCTTCATGTGCCGAATGTCCAAAATTTGGGAGCCTCAATCTCCTGGAACCCTCTGGGCCTCCATGGCCTGTTTAGGGATCGCTTTACCTTTTTTTTATATATATTAAATATATAGGTATACTATATGTATAACCTAATATTTTACTTGAATTTATATTTTTACTCTCAGAGTGGCATGGACGTACAGTATTTAAAATTTTTTGTTTATTTTATTTTATATGAAAGGCTATAATTTCCAACAGATAGAACAACTACAGGTAATGTGATATTTCTACAGATATTTCATTTGGTCTTAAAAAAACAAGCCACTTCTTTTGTTGGATAATGATAACAGCTCCCAATTGGATTCCAACATCTTTAGCTCCTTGGGTATAATTTTTAAATTACTTTAGATGTCCAATTGTAAGGTAAAATCAAAACGATCCACGTGCTTTACTCTTTTCAAGATCAAAAAGTTTATTCAAATAAAATAAAATAAAATTAAATTAAATTAAAGAAACAAACAAAATTATTGCACATTACAAAACCTTACATGTGTAGGCCTGCTTTCTTTGAGAGCCTCCAGGTGAGCAAAACTCGTGTTTAGGGGCTGCAATTATACCTATCAAATAAGAGAGAACGGAGTGGACACATTGAGCTTATATTCTCAACATGATGAATTCATTAAAAGATATTTGTAAAAATACAAAGAGAATCAATATGAGTAACCGATGGGAAAATTCCAAAAAGTTCTACTTCTTAAATTTTTACCTCTAAGAAAAATTTCAAAATGGGGACGCACTTTAAAGTCTTTTCTTAGTTCTCATGACAACAATATTACTTACAGTGTTCACGTAGTGCTTTAGAGGCTGCAATCCACAGAGTTTTGAAATAATTTCCGTAAACCGAGCGAGATGGCTGAGGTGGTAACGTCTTTGATTCGCATTCAGGAGGTCCCATTCAAATCCCGTTGCCGGCCAATTTGACAAGGGTTTTTTTTTTTCATGGTTTCCCCAGTCGTCAAGGCAAATGCCGAATTGTATATTTACATACCATGAATCATCCTCACTATTTCATCCTACATTATAATAATTTAAATTTATATCAGTCGAAATTCTCTCCTTAAAATACACCATTAATGTTTACCCATTTCCAGAAGAGCTGGAATTCTGGGATTTGGCCGAATTTTACCTTTTAGCTTGTAACCGACGGAAAAATTCCAAAAGTTCAATTTTTTATTTTTTTTTACCCCGAAAAAAATCCTAAAGTCTTCCAACACATTTTTAGGTTTATTATGGCTAAACAGTAATACCCTATAAGGCAGACTAAATACACGGACTCGTATCTTCAATACGGTGTCAGTTCATCAAAACAATCCTTTCCCGAGAACATCAGCGGGCAGAGCGTTAGTGGCTTATGAATGATTGTGATGGTATGAATAAGCAATTAATGCTATTATCGAAAATATTGCTTAATTGTGGCCTATTGTACATACTTCAATTTAAATTATATCGGGTGCTAGTTACTGAAATATGTGTGCTACTGAGATGAATGAAATACTGTAGTTGGCAGTGACGTGTCCTGTGATTCTAGGTGTCTTTGATTCTCAGCTAAGACGAAAAATACAAAAGTATGTTAAACTTTACATATTTCTAGGGGACGGATTTCTATGACATGTCATATTTTCCCCTTTGTATTATTTCAGGTTTCCGACTAATTTAAACTCGATTCCAAGCATCCTGTTGAAAATGGAATAGATTTTATTGTGCATATAACTGCATATTTAGGAAATTTTCAACTATTGTAGCATATTTAGTATGAATATGCATATTTAGGTCATATTATTTGCATATTTGTGTGCATATTAAAGAAATTTTGAAGTTTCATATCATATTTTGTAAATTGTGCATTATAATTTTACTTTTTGAGAATTTACAGATATTTTAAATAATTAACATTATATTTTAATAAAATGTATTGTAATGAAACTTAAAAAAATATACACAATGGGTAAGTGGTAGAGTCATATTTTAAATTTTATTGGCCATATTTGAATGTTTTGAATGTTTTTAGGTCATAAGTGCATGCATATATCCTATTTTTAGGTCATAGAAATCCGCCCCCTACATATTTCTTAGTGGGATCATATCATCAAATTAGTGGTCGTTTACATCTTTCACAAAAATAATAGCTTTTACAAATATTATCTAATATATAAAGTCGAATGTGTGTTTGTGGGTATGTATGTATGTATGTTTGTATGTATGTTTGTTCCTTATACAAATCTACATTTCTTTACCAATTTACACGGAATTTTGCACACATACCCAGTTAAGCCCGGGAAGTAACGCGGTCAACATTAAAATTGTAATAAATCAGTCCTTCCCTTGAAAATTATATAATTTCTGAGAATATTATACTGAAAAACAATGAAATGCTGTTCAGTTCACATGACAACCGTGTATTGTTTACTTTGATAACATTGGGCCTTGGCAACTGGACTTGAACGAATTATGATTGAATCGATGCAATATATTGGCGAAAATAATTACTGAAAAATGAATTACACGGAAATAAAGCAAAGTGTGATGCAGTCACACAACTTTCTCTACCCTAGACATAAGAAATATTATCTCACTTCACATTTTGATGTAGAATAAGAGGTCGTATTGCAGGTACAACTTAAGTGTGTGAGTATGCTATATCAGAAGTCGGTAAATAGTCAGTTATCCATAGCTGTAGGCTTTGTATTAGTTGAGATTTATCATAGGCCCTAAGCATGGGATGGAACATTTTGAGTCCTATACTCGCAGTATATTATGTCCCGGGTTTTAGGGGAGGAAAGTATGAAAGTGATACTGCATTTCTATTTTATTTCAGCCCCGAAAGGGTTGTAACATGAGAATGAGAAATAAAATTTTCTGTCAAGTCAATACAATCTTCTGTAATTTATGTTTCATCTTATTTAAACCCCTCCCAGGCATGATGTGTAGAAGCAACGGAATGCAGCATTCGACATCCTCTATGAGCCATAAAATGCTATATCTAGCGTTTTCTGATGGAATAGTTTGATAAATCTTTTTCTTCATTTCAAGTTTTACATACATATTATAGGCTATAAGGACCTAGAGTTTCAAAATAGAAAGTCCTCCATAAGTTAATTTCAAATTACAAAATACAAAGCCCGGGCGACGCCGGGCCTTTTCAGCTAGTCTAATATATAAAATCGAAAGTGTGTATGTATGTATGTTTGTTCCTTATACAAATCTACATTTCTTTACCAATTTACACGAAATTTTGCACACATACCCAGTTAAGCCCGGGAAGTATAGCTGTCGACATTAAAATTGAAACAAATCAATCCTTCCCTTGAAAATTATATAATTTCTGAGAATATTATGCAAAAAAATGAAATCCCATTCAGTTGTCAAGACAACAGTGTATTGTTTACAAAGTTCACATGGGGCTCTGGACACTACATAATAATTATTGGACTTTAACGAATTCTGATGCTAACGTTTTGTGAAAATAATTCTTGAATAAAATCCACGAGAATAAAGCACATTGTAATGCAGTCACATAACTTTCTCTACCCTCGACACAAGAAATATTTTCTCACTTCACATTTTGATGTAGAATAAGAGGTCGTATTGCTGGGATAACTTAAGTGTGTGAGTATGCTATATCAGAAGTAGGTAAACAATCCTTTCCGCTTATACGTTATCCATAGCTGTATGCTTTGTATTAGTTGAGAAATAAGGATGTTTATCATAGGCCCTAAGCATGGGATGGAACATTTTGAGTCCTATGCTCGCAGTATTTTATGTCCCGGGTTTTAGGGGAGGAAAGTATGAAAGTGATACTGCATTTCTCTTATTTCAGAACCGAAACGGTTGTATGGTAACATGAGAATGAGAAATAAAATTTTCCGTCAAGTCAATACAATCTTATTTAATTTATGTTTCTTCTTATTTCAAATCCTCCCAAGCATGATGTGTAGAAGCAACGGAATGCAGCTTTCGACATCCTCTATGAGCCATAAAAAGCTATATCTAGCGTTTACTGATGGAATAGTTTGAGTGTGATAAATCTTTTTCTTCATTTCAAGTTTTACATACATAAAGTCCTCCATAAGTTAATTTCAAATTAAAAAATACAAAGCCCGGGCGATGCCGGGCCTTTTCAGCTAGTCTAATATATAAAATCGAAAGTGTGTATGTATGTTTGTTCCTTATACAAATCTACATTTCTTTACCAATTTACACGACATTTTGCACACATACCCAGTTAAGCCCGGGAAGTATAGCTGTCAACATTAAAATTGAAACAAATCAGTCCTTCCCTTGAAAATTATATAATTTCTGAGAATATTATGCAAAATAAATGAAATCCCATTCAGTTGTCAAGACAACAGTGTATTGTTTACACAGTTCACATGGGGCTCTGGACACTACATAATAATTTATTGGACTTTAACGAATTCTGATGCTAACGTTTTGTGAAAATAATTCTTGAATAAAATCCACGAGAATAAAGCACATTGTAATGCAGTCACATAACTTTCTCTACCCTCGACACAAGAAATATTTTCTCACTTCACATTTTGATGTAGAATAAGAGGTCGTATTGCTGGGATAACTTAAGTGTGTGAGTATGCTATATCAGAAGTAGGTAAACAATCCTTTCCGCTTATACGTTATCCATAGCTGTATGCTTTGTATTAGTTGAGAAATAGGGATGTTTATCATAGGCCCTAAGCATGGGATGGAACATTTTGAGTCCTATGCTCGCAGTATTTTATGTCCCGGGTTTTAGGGGAGGAAAGTATGAAAGTGATACTGCATTTCTCTTAGGCCTATTTCAGAACCGAAACGGTTGTATGGTAACATGAGAATGAGAAATAAAATTTTCCGTCAAGTCAATACAATCTTATTTAATTTATGTTTCTTCTTATTTCAAATCCTCCCAAGCATGATGTGTAGAAGCAACGGAATGCAGCTTTCCACATCCTCTATGAGCCATAAAAAGCTATATCTAGCATTTTCTGATGGAATAGTTTGAGTGTGATAAATCTTTTTCTTCATTTCAAGTTTTACATACATATTATATAAGCACCTAGAGTTTCAAAATCGAAAGTCCTCCAAAAGTTAATTTCAAATTACAAAATACAAAGCCCGGGCGACGCCGGGCCTTTTCAGCTAGTTAATCAATATTTGTCAGTTCATCTGACTCTTTGATGAATTGTCGCATTTTTCATATGCTATATACCTATAAAATATTCTAGGTTTGTTAATAGAAAGTTTTACTTTGACTTTGGCTACAGAACTGCTACATATTCCTGACCAATAAGTTAACATATATGTTTGTGACAGCCAATTTGAGTGACTGATGGCATTGTCAATACAGAAGCCTCGAATCTACTCTATTGGCATAGATTCGTCACACGCAAAACTCCACTCAGACGATGGAACCAGATCACACTTAATTGGCAGGTGATTTATACAGGTGAAGGTTTATTTCCCTTCCATTAATGAATGGATGATTGGTCTCGTTTACGTAGGCGGTATAATTAGGCCCATATTCCTTACATACTCGTACTTGTATTATTTTATCTTCCCTATTTCTACAGTACAAGAAAATGATCGTAGTAAAAGGCATCGTGGATATTCTAGTGAACTTATATTTTACCTCTGTATTATTTACAACGTTTCTATACAATGGAAGTCAGGCTGATTTGGAAACGTATTTCTTCAGAAGTTCCACCTCAGAATCATGTTCAGAAGATTCTTTGAAGAACTTCAGAAATGTTTTCCTACGAACGCACACAATTTACCTTATTATGATCAACTGTTCATTTACATATCCTCAACATTTTGAAGTGTTTACGTTTTTCTCTGACATATCTATCCCTTGTGAGGTGTTCAATGGAAATACAGACACATGGTACAAGAATAAAACTGAAGCTTTTGTTAACTTCAGGTATTTCAAAGAAAAATGGAGAGTATCCTATGTGATATTCGCCGAAGATATTGAGGAATTACTTAATTATTTTCATTCTTGTGATAGATATTATCGTGGAGACATTTCAATTATAATATTTCTCTCTCCAAAATTATTATGTACTCCTCAAACAAGTTTCTTGCATGTACAATTATTATTAAAGAATTTGTGGAATATGTTTAAGATATTAAATAGTGTATTGTACGTCAGGTATGAAGGCCATTGTGAAGATCGCGTATTTATTTACGACCCTTTTTCGTTAGATGAGTTTGGTGAAAGAGGAAGAGTTCATGGAATTTCAGAAGGCTTGTTTCCTTCGTATGTTCCCCAACAATTTGAATCCTCTCGTTTGAATCTCAATGGCAACATGCTAAGAGTTTCTATGTTTCCCTACGTGGGGACAGCCATTGAAACAGAATTTTACAGCAACGAAACAACTTGTGGAGGTTCAAATATGTATCGAGGAAGAGACGGATTGATTCTTGATGTTTTCTCAAAGCACATGAACTTTACTCCTTGTCTACATCCTCCAATCGACAATCAGACTGATGTGTTTGAACTCTCAGATGGAACAACAACTGGACCACTGAGGGATGTTGTTACAGGTGAAACTGACATTGCAATGAACTCGAAACCAATGAAAGCGTACAAAGCTAAAGAAGTTGCATACATCACTCCAGTACTTCACTTCGGAAAAATGTGCATAGTCGTACCGAAGTCCGGTAAAGTACCAGTGGCTACTTCCATATTTCGATGTTTTTCTGTAGAAGTGTGGTTAGCACTAATTGTTGTGTACTTTATTTCCGCTTTCTATTGGCACTTGCTGAAAAATATGAAGGTTATAATCGAAAAAGACGAAGGGAAATTGAAGAAATCCTTTGACACTTTAGCAGATACTTTGTCTATGTTCCTGCCCACTCCATGTACGAAATTCTTCTCATTTTCTACGCAGTCGAAAAGAGTGTTTTACACAAATTGTGCATTGTTCAGTATTGTCGTCTCATGTGGATTTCAAGGGCAGCTATTCAATGTGTTTAAGAATCCTGTTAATTACCCTGATATAGACACATTGGAAGAACTTGATAGTACTGGTCTGCCTGTGTTTAGCAGAGATGAAGAATTTGGCGACTTGTTTGAATTGATTGACACCCCTGTAACAAGAAGTCTCTCTAGAAAGTTTTCCATCTATAACAGTAGTATAGATCTCTTAGACGAGGTGGCTTTCCACAGAAATTTGTCTTACCTATTAAGTTTGATCGCAGCTCAAAGCATTATGGTTTCTTATCCACCGTATGCTCATCTTCTTCATATCTGCCAAGAGTGCCCAATGACTTACTTCTCTTCCTATATGATCCCCAGAGGATCTCCGTACATAGAAACTATAAACAACCTTGTTGGAAGAATGTTTGAGGTGGGATTAACAACGAAGTGGTACCTCGATGCATTGTACGAAATATTTATGCCTGATTTGTTTCTATATGCCAATGAAGAGAGTGATGCCATTAACAAAGCATTTACACTTTCCGATCTCTTTGCAGCGTTTTTGATACTAATACTTGGTTGGGCGACTAGCCTTTCTATTCTTATAATTGAATGCATTATGTGTAAAGGAAACCATGTATTTTTCTCAAATATTTTAAATAATGGTTTAAGTCTACGATCTCTAAGATGTTAGTAAATACTGTGAACGCCGCTTAATGTAATGGTGGATGTTATCAGTCGGATCACTTTTATGAAGTCCCGTAAGGATTAATACTGATACATTTAAAAAATACCGTTCATTGCGATCAATGGTTCGGTTTACGTTATCACATTTTCCTTTTTTCGGCCTTATTTCCAAGTACTGTGTGTCATTCAAAATTTCGTTTTTAAGGGTTTCGTTTCTAACTTAACTGTATTTTGTTGTACTGGAGGTAGCAATACTGTTCCCAGCTCACAGGATGACCAGTTCGAAGGGGTGACATTTCCTAACTTTCTCTTTTAAGCAATCATACAAGTTTCACCCCACAGTTAAGCTGCAGCTTTTGATTTGTGAAGATAACAGTGTTGACATGTAGTGATTGCTAGTGTAAAATGAAAAGACTTGAACAGACAGGCGTTAGATGTTCTGCTACACGGTGTTCACAGATCAGAAGATTTCCAAAAACACTCATACCTGAGTATGGAGTATTGGTTAATGCACTCCTAAAAGAAAGTAAGAACAGTTAAAAACTTTGTTACTGATTGAAAAAATAGTTGCTTGCAGTCTGTTGCTGTATTAGACTATTAGTGGTTCAATCATTCACAGTTACGTATTATTTTATGAATAAATAGCTTGTAATTCTGTTTTGTAGTGTATTATCTTATATATGAATAAATAACCTTCATTTAATTCCTTCGGCTACTGTTATCAATCGGTTAATATTATCAGATTAGTTACATCCCGAAGTGAACACAATAAGCGGCGTGCACTGTAATGCTATCTAGTAAGCAATTAATGCAAATATATTGTGAACGTGTATTTCTTTATAATTTTCAGTTGAGATTAGTAATTTATTCGTAGCTTTCTAAAGTATAAAATGACATACATATTATAAAAAATAATTAGCTTTTGTTTTAAAAATTGTGTCCCTCAGCACAAGTATAGTAACTCAGGTGTTTTGTTGGTATTAATTTGTATTGGATTGACACGTGTATGAAGAAAATAGTTGTCTTGAAAATGATGTTGAACTATACGAGATTTTATATCAAGCGATTCTTTTATTTACTTATCTTATTGTTTGTTACTTTAAAAATCAATACAAAATGACACATTGTATGGTATTATGTGTAACCATTTATTAAAAAGAGTGAGAATTAAAAAAAAAAAAAAAAAAAAAAAAAAAAAGCAAGAATGTTGGTGCCTTACCCGTAGATATGATCATATCAGTATTTTACCTGGTCACGTTATTCCTTATGTGACTCAATATTCTTTAGCCTATATTAGTATCTCTCTGAAGAAGGCCGCAGAGATGTCAGCGACAGAAAGCTTGAAAGTATATCCCTTCACTCGGCTTATAGCCCGTGACACCATTATTAATAATCAGTGCCGAGATAGTCTCAATTCTTATGTTATATATTAAACATAATTAATATATTAAATATATTATATTAAATTAACGAGATTTTTAGAAAGTTAAATCTTGTGTTAGTCTTTTTACTCTGTATTAATGTAGCAAATAGATGAAGCAAATGCAAATTTAGTATCCTAAAACGTCGCTTTAATAACAGAAGGCCGAATGTGGAGATTCCACCGAAATTGTGTTTATTTGTTTACTTACTTACTCAATGGCAACGGTACTTACTTACTCAATGCCAATAGACAATTCCCCAGCAAGCTAAGGGAATACTATCTATTTTAAGGAACCTGAAGGCTCATTCCCGCGCTTACCTGAGCCCGCCTTTCAACCCTATTCTGTGCAACTCCATCCAATCATCCCTCGCAAATCCTACTTCAATTAAATCTATCCTAACATTGTCCTCCCACCTACGTGTAGGTCTTCCAGGTGGTCTTTTCCCTTCGGGTCTCCCAGTCAATACTTCTGAGATATGTCTTTTCTCCCCCATGCGCGCAACATGTCCAGCTCATTTCATCCGTGATTTAATTACACTTGCTATATCTGGTGAAGAGTACAGGTTATGAAGCTCGTCGTTATGCAGTTTTCTGCAGTCCCCATTTTCATCTCTCTTGGGGCCAAATATTTTCCTAAGCCCCCTGTTTCCGAACACTTTCAGATTATGTTCTTCCTGACCAGTAAGAAGTCATGTCTCACATCCATATAATACAATCGACAGGATAATAATAAATTGATTTTATTTGCTAAACATAATTAAAACATCTGCGAACTATCTTGTGACAAAAGGTTTAATGTTGAAAACCACTCTGACTTATGTAGATGTGTATCCCATATGGTTGTACTTAAACTTTTCAATAGTTCCATATCCAAGATATAATAATTATGTTGTGTATACAAATTTCTGGCATAAATGCACACACGACCTTAGGCCTAAAGTATTATAATTGCCATATGTTTTAGTTACTACACTGTATAACATGAGAAATGTCCTTTAGATTAAAATATGTGTTTCTCATATATTTTTGACTGTGTAATTATTTTCTGTTCACCACGCACCATTTTCCATAAATTCATATTTTTGCTTTTTACGTAAAAATGAGAAGTGTATTTCTTACAAAAATGGTTCGTGATGGACCATTTTGGTTTTGATATATGAATCAAAAACCTTTTGTTTATACAGAATCACATAGTTTCATATAAAGGGCAGGGAAAAAGTTAGAATTTGTTGTACAGCGTTATTAATTAAAAATAAAACTACAATAATAATGAATTTTTATCTCAAATTGTAACATATAACCTACTACAGTTTTTATTTTAAACTGTTTTACATCTAATACGAAACTAGACTACAGTGAAACGAATTTTTTTATTTTATTTTTTATATTTTTTTAGTGAATTGCTTTTACGGTATATTTTACCATCAGTCTTCCAGTGAAACCAACATCCGTTAAACTAAAGTGGTTATTTCTATAAAAATTTCGACCTACGCGTTAATTTAACCTATATTTAGTTCAGATCATCTATTGTGAACTAAGGGGCTCATTTACTACTACATTGCAGGTGAGTCGAAAGAATGTACGCTGATTATTTTATTCAGCTAAACTATTTTAATTAAGAGGATGTGAGTATACAATATTATTCTAGCATTATTAGCGAAAATGTTGGCAATTAATTTAATGGAATCTACTTTAATCTTTTTATTGTTTGAGCAGTCGTGAGGTTAAGCAAGATTTACCGATTCACGTTTGCGTTTCTTCAAGCCATTGGGTGAACTAGAAATCCACTATTACTCAAACAGAAGAAACTTAATTAAATCTAAAGTAGAAGTAGACCTACTTATTCTATCCTCCATAAGGGGAAAAATAGGCTAGATAATATGCAAAATCTGTACACAAATACTTAAACATATTCAAATGCTGTAGTAAAATGTGTGGTATTTTTTATCTGTCCTTGCAAACCCATCCAAACCCATCCATATGTATCGAGATAAATGACATACATCGGATCTCAGCTTATGCGGATAATGTTTGTCTGTTGGCCAATGACATAAACACAATTGAGAGAAATGCAGAAAATCTTTTAGATGCCTACAGAAATGTTGGAATGGAAAGAAATTAATACAGAAAAAAAGCTAACTACATGGTAATGAAACGTCAAAATAATGCGCTACAAAATATTAGAATAGCAGGTAAAGCATTCGAACAAGTGGGTAATTTGAACAATTTCAGATATATGGGAGCAATTACAGATACAAGTAATATTAACATAAAAGTTAAATGTCGACTGAAATCAGAAAAATTCTTGGTTTTATGTAGTTCAGAAACTTTTATCTTCTCGTGTTCTGTGTAGAAATCTAAAAGTAGAAATTTATAACACAATTATCTTGCTGGTTGTATTTTATGGATGTCAGACATGGTCCCTTTCTCTTCGGAAAGAACATAATGTGAGAGTATTCGAAAATAGGATACTTAGGAAAATATTTGTACCTAATCGAGATGAAAATAGGGACTGGAGAAAACTACACAATTACGAGCATCATAACTTGTACTCTTCACCGAATATAGTAAGGGTTATTAAATCACCGAGGATGAAATGGGCTGGGCATGTTGTGCGAATGGGGGAAAAGGATTATCTCAAAACTGTTGACTGGGAGACCCGAAGGAAAGAGACCACTTGGAAGATCTAGACGTAGGTGGGACAATAATGGGTGGATGGAGTTATTATAGAAAAGGGTTGAGTGATGGCCTCATGTAAGCGGGAAATGAACCTCCGGGTTCCATAAATAGACAATAATACTTTAGCTTGCTTAAGAATTGTCTCTTGTCACTGAGTAAATAAATAATGCCCAATGAACTTATATGCCAAGCGTCATTGACGAATGAAATATAGATTGGTACTTAACAAACTGGATGCAATATAATTTTTAAAAAGGACCAACTACAATATTTAATTGCTAGTATTGCTGACGAAAGATTCACTGTCCCAAGTTCGATAAGCAGTTCTTCTCAATTCGTTTTCAGACAGGTAGCTCTGGATCGGATTGTACTCCATCTCATGACTCAAACAGCTATCGAGCTACTTGATAAAGAAGTAGAGATTGCGACCAAGCTTGCTGACATTAATATGCCCTTAATCTACCAATTAATTTCAAGAAAAGAATTAGATGGCACAAGGGTTGTAAGCAAGGCTTCTGAGCCATTGAATTGGTTTAGCCATTGAGTTAGTATTGAGTTAGTTAAATAAAAAGAAATTCAGATTTGTTCGATATATTAGTTAATTTCAGGGCACAAAATTAAATGAAAGGAAGAATAAAGACTAATTTCTCTTTCCTTGGTTGATACATTATGTACTTTACAAATTGAGGTTTTTATTTCTCCCCACAGCCTGTGGTCTTAGACGCTATTTCCGTTCGCAATTTATTTCATACCTTAATCAGATACGTAGATCACATTAATAATAACTTCTTATGTTAGTGTGAACAGCTTCTGCCGGTGCCAGGGCTAAAAAGAAAACTCGTTTTATTGTTCTTAGTTACTAGCAAATTAACAATTTAATCTTCCGCAACGTCCATTAAAATTCTCATCTTGATTTGCTTTCTGCATACAAATAGGCTACTTATCAGATATCGCTAAGCTTTTAGCAGTTATTTCTTTATTTTATAATGACTATGTTGTTATTGTTTTCTTCATTATGTTAAACGGATAGAAAATGAAAATGCAATTCTACTAAGCCTTCGTGATGGGTTTTCGTCAATATAAGCTTGATGACTAGGGCAAGGCATTTAATGACCATAAAATAGTAAAAGAATGCAAAATAAAAAAATTGCATTTATGACCTAAAATAGTGAAAAAATGATACGACATTTTTAAAAAAATGAACAATAAATTTTCCATTATTACTTATATTTAGTTTTTTAAAGTAATGAATTACTAAAAGCAATTTAATGGATGACAGTGCTTTATACATGAATTTACTATATAATAAATACTCCTTTTACTACCAAAAAATTAAGTAAATGAATACTACTTGGACACCCTTAGCGAAAAAAAAATCATACTGAACTGGCATGCCCATCAAATTTCCCCTAGCAAATATGTGTCATTTAGAAAGAAAGGAAAACAAAAATATGTATTGGTACAAGACAAACTGCTAACACTTGGCGGAGATTCTCAAATACAAAAGATTGTCTGTTGTCTGAAAGTAACGATTTGTACACAGAAAAGCTCCTCTCTACCTCAACTGAAAAATGGCCTAAAATTCCAAAATAAACCTAAAAGTGCCGAAAATGACCTAAAAATGCAGAAAATTACATAAAAATGCCAAAAAATGACATACCTCTTGAAAATGACGAAAAATGTAAAATAAAGCAAAAAATGCAAAAAACAAATTGCCCTTATTTGATCAAATATTTCATGATACACATTTACATATATTCGAGCTACCTATTAACCTTCATATAAAAAAGTTGCAAAATCATCAAATGCCTTGCCCTATGACTAAAAATTAATTAAAGTTCTTGGAGTAACTATTCCTTTACTCACCAATTTTAGCGTTAATCAAAAGTATGAGATATGAAATGGAATAGTAATTACTGGAAGACGAAACATTCAAAATGCTCACAGTTACATTTACGGCTTCATCACGATATTCAGGCCACAGGCATGTAATGTGAGTAATTTTTAGAGGAACCACGTCTGACTGTTTATTCCTGAGGCGTTTAGATGAATATACTTTTTATATTTGCATTAGGTCTTCTACAGAACACTTCAGTTAAATTTCTTGAATATATTCACGTGTTACTTTGTCGGACCTAGAAGTATGACATTCTCCTTGGTGTCACGAATTATGCTGTACTATAAAAACACAGTCCGAGAATGCGAAATCGCAATCGCTTTAGTAAAAGGCGTGGCTTTCGTCTGTCAGAATAATTTAATTCGCTACTTATTTTCTACCCCTCTGGTATGTCAATAGCTAGACTGTGAATCGCTATGATCTGAATCACTTAACAAGTCCAAGTTTGCGTGCTTGTAGATTGCATACTTGTTTTTATTTCTCTTGAACATGGCCATGAAATTTTATTTGCAAATCTTCTTAATCTTTCCTGTCCTAAATGACAATTTAGTGTACTTGTTCCAGTGGGTCGCTGTGAATTCCTACAAAATCGTAGGATGTAAACACTTTTGGAAATCGAGGATATGTGAATTACTATACTCTCTGAAAACTGACAACATGCTAATTTTTACAGTTTCCCTTCTCAGTACCAATACCTGTGAAGTTTTCCATGCAGACATCAATGCTAATTGTTTATAATCACCATTAATTTGTAAATGTGATGAAGAAAATGAAATAATAATAATAATAGCAATAATTATTGATAAACTTCATTTTCAAGTTTTAAGCATGTATCAACTAGTACAAATATCAAATATGTTAAAATCTTTTCCACCTATGTACTAGTAAACTTTCATTACCAACTAACAAATACAAATACAAATACAATACAATTGTATTTGGGATATATACAATACAATTGTATTGTATATATCCCAAATCTTTCACATTCGGACTTATCCACGTTAGTTGGTAATGAAAGTTTACTGGTACATAGGCGGAAAAGATTTTAAAACAACAATAATAATAAAATCAGTTTTCGCGCGTACAGACACACGGACAGACGTGTAGATCTGACAGACATTTTCCCGTCCACTATACAATCTCATTTCTGGCACTTAATAAACATACACGTAAAACCACACAATGCAGTAAATAATGTCTTATTAGAAAATGAAAAGACATTAATGAAAGAAACAAGAAAGGGGATAAATTAATATTTATGTGGACGCATGACAGGATTTGATTACCGGTAGACCTACGTGAAGAAAGTGTCTTACAGAAACAAAATATATTAAGAATTTTACACGTAGACTATTAATCACTTCAAAATTATACTAGGACGTTTCAGTAACTAGCTCACGTTTTATCAGATAAAATTGCATCCTTGCGATCCTTGCAAGGATATTACAAGATAAACGACGTTATTGGTCAATATCAGAGGCATTATTAAAAGTCATTGGTCATTATCAGTGGAACAGTCGATTAAATTGACAGCATCCAAAATGGATTAAATTTTGTCCAAAAACTTGCGGATATTTGCCAAAAATTTATTTTTTCATTTTTTCTTACCTTTGCATGAATATCAATTTTACTTGTAGGATTCATAAAAAAATGGATGTCGACTTCTAACATTTGATTTTGTCATACTTCTGGTATGTGGATGATGCGTACAGTTCTTGATAAATGCTTGAAGGTAAAACGCCAGAAAGAAACTGGTTCAGATTCATGTATAGGCCTACTTAAACTGTAGCCTGCTAGTTACAATTACTTTCAGAATACACCTGTTTAGAAGAAAAGGATAGCAGGAGGTGCAATTATCTAATGCCGACACGTGTAATGGAAGTGTGTCATGTGAGTGCCTCACTACGCGAGTGGGTGAAAAGTTCAGATTGTCTCCTGCTAATAGGCAAGGTCTACATTTTCATGCATAACAAGTCATGGCTGGAAGCAGAAAACTCCTCTAGACATCGTCTGCCCTTCGGCATTGCAAACAACAAGGCTTAATTCTATGTAATTATATTTCCTCGTAAAGGCAAGAAAAAAAATTCTAAATGCCAGACCTATTAACCGCTTCCCAATTCAGACGCAAGAAAATGTCTTTCCAATTGCAGTCAGTCTATATATATACAGTGCAAGGACTGATGAGTCACTTTGAATGCAGGTAAGTGTACTGTGTTCCGAGGAGTTTTTGAGATCAGCTACTCATTATTGCAGAGTCGTTCTGTATTGTTGCATATTGTTGATTGAATTTATGGTTATAGTTCTTTCCAAACCATGAAAGCTTCGTCCAACTCCACCGCTCGAGGCCCAGGCTGAATTTGAGGAATGGTTTCACAATGAGGGTCACTTATTGTTCGCTAATTCCAGGATAATAATAATAATAATAATAATAATAATAATAATAATAATAATAATAATAATAATAATAATAATAATAACAATAATATTTATTTAATCTGGCAGAGTTAAGGCCTTAAGGCCTTCTCTTACACTCAACCAGAGATAGAAAAAAAGGAATAAACGAATACACTAACGTAGTTCTATAAGTAGAAGTAGAAGTAGAAGTAGAAATGTAGGCTACTACTGACTCTATTTAATAATCATATGCAAATATTTGTAACTAAAAGCGCTTTTCCATGTAACTGAAACCATAGTTGGTAACCCTGGCGCGTTTTCTCCTTTTAATTAAAATCATCTACCGTTAAAAGTGCTTCTCTTACCTTCGGCTGCCTAAAATAATTATGTATACTTTCTTTGCAGTAGTTTTGCTCGTAATATAAATTAAAGTTCTACAAACAGTTACAATTTAAATATTTTGCATAGGAGAGGAGTTTTCCGAAGATACTGGCCATCCGTGACATCTTTTTCCTAAATTTGCGTCTTAAAAGTCTAGATTAAATTCTTTCCCACAGACCTGCTTAGTTTATTTAAAATATTATTCCAAACACTCATAACAAAGAACATTTCATTATTTTTATTTTTCCAGTTTCTTTAACTGCGGACATCCTAGGACCTAGATGTAGTGTTATAGCAGTGCACCTTGTTAATAGGGCTGCGGTCGGAGCAATCCTCACCATTCCTCTAGCCTCGAGGAATCCAATTTCAACTAATGCGTACTATGGTATTACCCAGGAATGTGAAATGTGCCAAAATTCTAGGTTCCAGTACTTTTATTATGTTTATTATAGATGTCGGTTTTTGTTAGTGATGTCTGTATATGAAAGCTGGTTTCACAGCTATGACATAATCAGTTATAGAAATGAAAAAAAATCTCATAACCCTTTTGCATTTTCGTACGTTTGTAATGAAACATATGTCAAACTTTTCACTATTACTGTCGTGCAAATTCGTCACCTTAAATATTGTATAAAAACTGAGATGTGAGATTAAAAGGATACTGTTGTACATGTCAAATGTGAGAATTTTTCCGCACTTTACGATTGTCATTATGGAAACTAGATTTCAAACTTACTAAAATTTCCTCATCGATTTCAAACTTACAACCCATTGATTATTTTGATAGAAGATTGCTTAAATAAATGTATAAATTCAGCTTTGAAAGGGTTAAACTTAAATTTGTGTCAACTATAATAGCACAGTCGGCCGCGATGGTCTAGAAGTAGCGTGTCTGCCTCTAGATCCGAAAGTCGCGGGATCAAACCCGGCCGCGGTAATCGATTTTTCAGGACGTAAAAACTCTGGGCACGGAGTCCTCCGGGAAGGACTTTAAGCTGGGGAGGAGGCCGTATCATAGATTTACGGCACGTAAAGGAACTCCAAGCCTAAATTAGAGCCTCTGGACAAAATTTGTCGGCCCTTTCACATCCAAGTAATACCTTAGCTTCCGGAGGGGGATTAAGAGGCGATGGGCTTACCACCTGTCCCTCTGCTCTCTCTCGGAAAATAAGCGTAACAAAATTCACATAGGTAACAAAAACCTCCACTTGGAGACCCTTCGCCCCAACATAGGGGATATAGGAAAACAGAGACAGATACAAATAATAGCACAGTTTGTTTCATGCATGCCGTTCATTGAATTTTAAGTCAAGGTAATTCACACAAACCAGACTGAAATTGGTAGTTTTCAAAACGTGAAAATCTTCATGAAGGATCCCAAGTTTGAGATTTCAGGTTTACTAAATCTTCCTGAAGTTAGGTCTCTGATAATAATTTCATTCCAGAACGATTGCTACCAAGAGGCTCGTCAGTTTTAATTAAGTAATATACAGATTGCTCCTTGTATTGTGTGTGTTTCTGAAATGATACTTTACATATTTTGGGGTGTAGATCGGAACAAAGAAAATTTAAAATCTAGTGGTTAAGGGAAAAATAGTAAAGAAAACTAAAAGTAACAAGAACGACATTGAAGATAAGGGAATAATTGTTTGAACACTCGAATCATAAAAATCAGACACTCAGTTTTTAGTATGTTCATTGGCTATTTTTAAACTCATAAATTTGAATTTTTTTCTTAAAACTGTCCCATGCAGCACACAATTACTACAAATTTATTAACAGAAAATAGGGTTTTCCATAAACAGAAATGTCGAAAAAGTAAAAAAAAAAAATATTTGATAGCCGGACTTGTAAGTGCCTCTTCTATTATTATCCTGAAGGTGTAATATTTCTAATAAATAGAATTTTATCATTTCAATTTAGTTCGTAAAACCTTATAAACCTACTTGTGTTACAACGGCTCCTGCTCTCGGCAAAGAATACCGCCAAAACAAATAAAAATATAGTAACTTTATATAATTTCTCCAATAAATGGAATTTTATAATTTCTTTGCAATGTAAGCTTGGTAGAACATGTAGTGTTGAATGTTAAATATTAAACAAGTGTATCGTGGAAAGGATCTTGAACACCAGACACTGTATTAAAGCCAAAACAGGTTTCAATTAATCTTCATTGCAAATCTGTAATCAATAAAGAGATCATTTTCTTTCTTGAGGTTGCTATCAGCGTTTTAATCTTCCTACCGTTTCTCTTTATCGTTTTTTCCTGTCATGCCTTACATCGTTAAAATGATATACAGTCTACAAAGAGAGGACCTTTGATACAAAAAAATTACCAATATAACTCATCGTCATAGGTCTCCTAAATGCTTTGTTTCATGAATTATAATTTTTTTTAATCTTATTCTGATCGGTTGTCTAGAGGTAGCGTTTTTGTCTCTTGATTCAAAGATCGTGGGTTCAAATTCAGCCGAGGTCGATGGATTTTTAAGGACGTATAATCTGGGTACGGACTACGAGTGGGCTCTCGTGTGGTAGTCACGGAACTCAAAGACTAAATTAGAGCTTCTGGGTCAAATTTCTCAGCCTTTCACGTCTAAGTAATACCTAGGCCTAAGTCTAGATGGTCATCTAGTACGCTATGAGCTTGACACCCAAATGTTCTCTATAGGAGAATAAGCTGGTCTTCGGTAAATCAGACCGCCAAAAAGAAGGCTCCGTGCGTGGAGTTTGTATATATATATACACACACACACATAAACAAGTAAAAGATGTGACCATACTTCGTTTCTCATTTAAATATTTTAAAAACTGTTTCGTGCTTTTGTTAATTTTGAGCAACAGATAGTGAACAAAATAATCTAAATAATGGAACTGAACAATATTTACATATTTTCTCTCTAGAGTGTATATACAGATTGTTCTTCCGGTGTCCCGCTAAATCGCTGGGTAAAGAAGTATGGCAAATAGAAGCTAAACTATTCTTTTGATACAATATTTAAATGTTTGTCTCTTACATTGCAAAGGGTGTAAAAATTTGTTTACTATTGAATTATGTAATAGACAACCATAATTTCTCCCTTAATTTAGTTAAATTATTTTACTTTTGTACTTAACTCTCATTACTGCTATTAGTCAGTATTAATTACCTCGTTGGAGCAATTTCAGCTACACCTGACTCGCTGACTCACTTGCTGAAGATAGCTGCTTAATGCAGTTGAAGGCGCTCCAACGAGTAATTAACAATGTCTAATCGCAGTTATAAGTGTCAGGTAAAAATATTAAACAGTTTAACTAAGTTCACAAGTTATTGCATCACTACAAAATGCACAACTTTCAAAAATTGTTTTTTATATATTACATTTGTGTTCTTTACTTTCACTAAAGTACTTCGTCTAGTGCTATTAAAATGTGGATTCAATTTTAGTGATTATTTATTTTATGAATATAAATCAGCAAAAAATATTTATGTAATTGCGTTAAGTCAAAGATTTTAACTCCGAAAATACTAAATTAGTTGGATAATAAGTCTGTTTCCTTAAACACAGGGTTCAAAAATGTGGGGGTATTTCCCCCTCTCAAAAAAAATTATTTCGTCAAATAAAAATGTCTACCTTGCCAGGGAAATATTTTTCTACATTTCATAAAGTTCAGTTTAAAATTCCAAAGCAATTACCGGAAAAATACACTTGTGTTTCTTCATAATACCGTTTTTGAATGTAATGGTATCAATAGCAAAATGCATAGCAACAGAATCTCTCTATATATAAAAGGCTTTGTCCTGACTGACTGACTGACTGACAGACAGGAATCAACTTAGAGCCTAAACTACAACAGGTAGAGACTTTGTAATTTTGACAGTACCTTCGTTTCATAATGTAGGTGCTCACTAAGAAAGGATTTTGAAAAATCTTGATTTTAAATGCCAAAAATGAAATGTTTTTTATTATACTTAATCCCTTTTTACACAGAATTATCAAATCAAAATCACAGAACATATTGTTGCCAGAGTGGTATCAGATAGGTTTGGAAAAAAATTAAATGCAAGTTTGACAAATAAGAGAAGTTATCAATATAATTCATGTTATAAATAAATATTACAGAATGAAATCCACGAAAATAATGCAGTCACATAACTTTCTCTACCCTGGGCATAGAGAAAACAAAAGAGGTATGGTAATGTGTATATTATTATATCGCAGGCTTTTGGAGAGAGACAGTTTTATGGTAACATGAGAGTGAGAAAGAAAATTTTCCACCTCGATAGGCCTATTACGATTTTATGTTACAGGAATTTCTGTTTCGTGTTATTTGAACCCCTATCAGGCTTGCTGTGTACAAGCGATGGGATGCAAAATTCTACATCCTCTATGAGCCATAAAAAAACTATATCAAGCGTTTTCTGAGGGAATAGTTTGATTGTGATAAGTCGTTCTTCCTATATCAAATTATAAATACCTATATTAGGACCTAGAATGTAAAAATCGAAAGTCCTTCATAAGTTAATTTCCAATTACAAAATAAAAACCCCGCGCGACCCCAGGCCTTTTAAGCTAGTATAACAAATATAGCAAGCATTTGACGTGCACGGTGTAATAGAAGCTCGAAAATGGATATAATGTTTGTTGTTTTATGTTTGGTTTCTTTCTGCCGGCAACATGTTTGCTAAGACAATGAGTGCAGTAGTGATTGGTGTTCTGTGGTAGTCTGTCGAGTATGTCTTTTACATAAAGTAGATGTTCTGGTTATTAATACAGATAAATTTGGACCCACATTTAAATTTCCCCCACATCATAATGTTTGATTCGAACCCTGCTTAAACATATTTTGATTATACGCTTCTGAAGTGTGAACAATGGACAAATTTCATTTTTTAAGTACCACCCCAAAGTGAAAATACCATACTGTATGACTGTTTGTACTAAACTCTGATATATTAGAGGTAATGTAGATAGTGGGATATAGACTATGAACGTATTTGTACACATTTTAAATGATTTTTCTTAATCTGTTGAAACATCAGCTATGTGCATAATCGTATATCATCTGTTAGTGAAATTACAATAAATCAATAAAATAGGGGACTTCGTGCCCACAAAATTTTCGTCCTGAAAAATGTATCAACTTCGGCCGGGTTGGACCCCGAGATCGTAGTATCTAGAGGAGGGCACGCTACTTCTGCACCACTAAGGTCGGCATTAAAAAAATCAGATAATAAATTTTCCCCATACGGTTAAAGCAATGAGAAATATGTTGATTGGTACACGACCTATGACAAATAAATTAAACAGAGCCTGATTTGTGGTAATAATTTACGCGTGTTTGAACAAGCTTCTGCACCAGCAATTCCATTATACTAATTGGTGTCACCGCTAAGAGGAAAATAACCACGTAAATTAAAAAGACTGCGCGTTTACGGCCTGCGAAGAAACTTCTACTACCTCAGTCTTGCTTGCTGGCAGATAATGTGATGTTTGTACCTGTTTCACAAGATTATACAAAGGTACACGTAGAGTTAACCTACATAAAGTTATTTAATTAATGGGAAATGTCTATTTGTCCACCCCTGTGGCGTATTCGGATTTTTTCACCTGTTGGGAAATTTTACGCCCTTGTAGTTCCCGGATAAGAATCCGGTATTTCGGCATTTCAGTATTCTATAAGCCTATTGGTAAATTTTTTGTCGTATATTATCAATGGAGCTATCTTTCAAATAAAGCGTAGGCCTAAGTAAAAAGCCCATTATCGCAACCCTAAAATCTGCAAACAAATGGTGCTTCGGGTAAGTATTTTGGGGGAGAGAATATAATGATATGACGAGGGCAATTTATTAATTTGTTTTTCATTTTATTTCAGCACAGTAGCATATAGTTCAATAGTGATCAATAGACTTCGGACTTTTAGGTCGCCAAAAATGCTGTTTTAGGTACCTAAAATAGGCTCTAAAAATTGGAAAATAGGTTCTAAAAATCGTAAAACAGTCTCTTATAAAATCGTTAAGTTGCAATTTTCTGACATTATCTCAATTGCAATGCAGAATATTATATTTATTGAAGTCACCAATAATCAATAATCATGATAAAACAAAGATATAGGCCTCTAGTATACAGAATTATATAGACCCATTATTAGGGCTTGTATTACCACCTTAACAGTGAAAACCTAATCCCTGCGTCCAGAAGCTACGCACGCTAGCATATTCAACCCCTTGTATCCCTCAGTGATTCAGAGAACTACGTTTTTTTAAACTGGATGTGGGAGCCGAGAAAAAGACACTACATTTTCTTGAGAATTGCAAGGAATTTTTCTACTGAAGACGAAAGATTCCTTACTCTTTAACCACGTCACAAATGTGTCATGTACTGCACTTTCCGAGCTAAAGTTTAGTACGAACTGAAAATAAATGCTAGAATTTATAACAAAAAATAACTTATTTTGAACTTTAGAAGAAAAACAAGCAAAAAGGCAATATTAGGCTCTAACGTAAAAATAGGCTGTTTTAGGTCCTATAAAAGTATCAGTTTTAGGCATAGTCACTTATGAAACATGCATATACAAGTTTTCGTCCATGTATCACTTAAGGATTAAAATAGGTTTTTACCTAAAATCCGAAGTATAGTGATCAATTGCTCCAATAATAACACAAATTAAAACTCATTTACTTGCGGAATCCCATTGTTGCTCAGCGTTTAGTTTTGTTATTACAGAACAGGGGCGGCGCAAGGGAGCTGGGTGGGCCCTGCCCCACCATTTAGCCCTGGGTGGGCCCTGCCCCACCATTTAGCCCACCCCAAAAGCTGGCCCATCTTTTAGCCCACACAAAATATGCTGGTCTACCTTCCCCCAAAACATATCTTGTCTTACCCTTTGCCTCACCCTCGCTTTATACAGAACTGATGAAGAAACAATAAAGAGTAAAGTTTTTTTAAAAAATGAAAACGTTTGCTATGACAATGAATTCAGCTGTGCACGTTTGTTTTGTAGGATAGTTATTATCAGAGCCCGGTTTCTAATGACATGTCATCTTTTTATTGATGCTGCATAGACATTGCCAACTTTGAGATAAATCCTAACCATTATAGAAATGCATTTTTATTGGGTAATTTTTTGTCATTTTATGTCATTTTATACCATTTTATACTTTTAGGGCTTTTATTTCAATTTTACGTCATTATTTTGTCATTTTCGTGGCATTTGCTTCCTTATTTTGTCACTTTCATGCATTTACATTGAGTATATTCTTATGTATTTAAATAAATTACTAGGTTAAAATAATGCAACATTTTTGTAGGATCTACTTTAAAAACAGTTTTCTTATTTTTTCTTCTCGGATGCTCCCATGAAGAACAAAGAACAAAGCTTTTAGACCTACAACATTCTTTTTTGCATTTGCATAATGACCTATGTGTGTACAAAAAAAGTTTTGTAAATAAAATATCAGTTTTTAGGTCATTCGTTATAATTATTCAGTCATTTTCTTTAAAATGTAGGGTTATTTTATATGTCATTTTTCAAACAATTTTAGGTCATCAGAGCACAGGCCCTGGTTATTATAATATTGCGACTGTAGTACCGTACCGTAAAAAATATCCCGGATATTGCATTTATCTGTATTATTTACTTTTTATGCCACTACACAAACATTTTATTCCTTCCATGTCATCAGTGACCTGAATCTAAGCACACTGTCTGAAACCTAAATGAGCCCAAAAAAGATCCTGATCTAGATAAATCAAATTACGTGTGTTAGTATTCGACCTGCAGAAATCGTGCAATTAAAATTTAGAGTGACAATGTAGGTATGAAACTGACGATGCGTTTTATGTTAATAAATATAATTTTTCAATACATGATAGGCATATTACAAGAGTCCTCCATTAACCCTGTGAATCAAAGAAGACTCGAGAACCTCCCATTTGAGTGGCACAATTAAATGAAGGAAAATGTAGTGTTGTATTATAATCTAAAGTGCAACTCTTTATCAAATACATAACTCAAAAGTCTTTACAAATAATAATAAGCGTGACACTTTCAAGAAACTGTATACCTGTCGTTGCATTCCCACGCATTAGTGCACTTGCCTGAGTCTAAACTAACATTAATTGCCTCCATACGCTTGTGATTTAAACGATGAAGGTAATAGGCTCGTATTTTTAATAAATAACAATTATATAATCCTTCTTGTTCGCTTGAAAGCCAATTCTAGTTAGGTAATTTTTATATATTTTTAGATCATACAAATTGCTCCTTTTGTCAACTAAGATAAAAAGATGCACCTAATAAAGTAGTCCTAAATACCTTAGTAATATTCCATGTATCATTATCATATGTACTGTAGGCCTACATAAATGTTTCGAAGGCGTTACAATTTATTACATACTTGCAAACCAGTTATCGCTGCATTAAAACTAACTTGTATCGGGCATGTAATTTGAAGTCTTAAATCTGGAGCATATGAAATCACTGTGATTGCACATCCTTAAGCGGTTGAAATATCTTGTTTTCGCATGGCTTTCCTTCAATTGAACAATTATGCGACTTGCATGCTGAAGATTTTTCTACCTTTTTTACCCTGACCGAACTATATTGCTCTTAACGATCCTGGAGTTTTCAAAGCAAGATAATTTTAAAATAATCACCAGAATGATTTAATGAATTATTTATAGGTGTAAACATTAAAGTGTGGAAAGGTATTCCATCTCATAAAATACTTTACAAGTGGAATTTTATTTATTCAGAGCAAACATAATGGCTCTTCCATGTATTGCATTGCTTATCCTTGTATTGAAATATTTTCTTTTGTAAATGTAGGTCTGTCGAGATTCCAAATGAAGAAAGCTGAAGGTTACAATCTTCCGGGCTCAGGTTTGACTTTTCGCTCAAGGCTGTGATGGGCATCTTGGAAGTGGGCCTATTACCTATGCCCATCAAAGCCATGGAAAAAAAGTCATTGGCTACAGCCCAGAAGATTTTTAACTAAAAAAGACTGTGTTATTATAAAGAACGCTGAAATCAGGTGCTGTAATCGCAAAAAAAAATTGTAATTACATGCAATAGCAAGCTGTTACTATTACTTTATGGAAGAATTTTCGTTCCGGTTTTGGTTGTCATCATTTTCTGCTAGTTTTTCTTGTCACAGGTTCACATTCTGGAGGTCGCAAGTTCAATTCCCGCATCCGGCAAATTTTTGATGAGCTTTAAGGGATTTTCCCCAAATACTTTCCACTTTAGAGTAGATAGATATAGGGCTAGTGTGCGATTAATGAAAATAAGTCTGAATGATTTACCTGTTCCGAAAGGCCTCTGAATATTCTCTCCTTTTTTTACTGAAACGAAAACAAAGGGTTCAGAGCTCCGTCTATTACAGGTTCATTTGATTCTCTCACCGTTTGATCATTTATTTAGTGTTCATCTCTATCAAACACTATCAACTCGGTGCGCCAGAAAAACAAGTTATGGTTGGTTGGTTGTATGGTTATTTAACGACGGAAGTATGCTCCAATTGTGGCCGAATTTTTCCTAAGCAAGCTAAAGTAATATTAAACTTATATATTTTATGAAACCCGGAGATTGCCGCGCTTATATGGCATCACCATTCAACCCTATTCTGTATTAACTCCTTCCAAATGTCCCTTGCAAATCCTACTTCCCTTAAATCTATTCTAATAATATCCTTCCACCGACGTCTAGGTCTTCTTAGTGGCATTTCCTTCGGGTCTCCGTATTTTATTTACCCTTATTATATTCGGTGAAGAGTACAAGTTATGAAGTTCGTCACTATGCATTTTTCTCCAGTCCCCGTTTTCATCTCTATTAGGTGCGTAAATTTTCCTAAGCACCCTCTTTTCGAACACTCTCAGATTATATCCTTCCCGAAGAGAAAGGGACTCGTCTCACTTCCGTATAATACAACCGGCAAAATAATTGTCTTATTTTTTTTTAAAGATATCTGGACAGAAGACGAGAAGATAAACGTCTCTGAACTGCATAAAACAAGCATATCCTGATTTTAGTCGACATTTAACTTCAGTAGATATTTCAAGAAGTGAGCAAGAATACAGCTTGGAACAATTATTCATTGCCCCAAATCTTACAAATTCGAGTATGTGGTACAGTTTAGAAATATGGTAATCATACAATAGGTTAGATATACCTGCTCTTGAAATCGGGCCCCTGGCCATTCTGCCACTTCTGCAATAGCCTATTTCCTCAGGAAGCTGTGCATTCAGACAGCTCTTGTAATTGAATACTCAATATTCTCTTTGAATGTAATATGATAGCTGGAAGCGTAAGTTTCTTGTAGAATGGTTGCCATTTTTTTTAGCCTTCATTGAAGATTGTTTTTTTTTTTCTGAATTGCCATAGCAATACATCGACCTGAATTGCTATAGCTTTAGACCGACTTTCTAGTACCGGTATATTAAATTATTGTGAACAACTGGATTTAATTTTGTTGATTTCATAATTATTTTACTTAATCTGTTTAAATAAAATGCATTTGCATACAGGCTACAATTGATTTCGATCCGGTAGAGATTAAATTTTAAGCAGGAATGATTTTTAAAAAATATTTCAGGTAACCAGATCGTTGCACGGTAAATAGTTCATTCTGGCACTTTAACGTACATCTGTGATTCTGTGTGATTTTAAAGTAAAATCTGAACTATAATAGGCATAGGCTATTCAATCTTTGCCGTTTCTTATTCTACAAAATGAGTGATTTTAAAAACCGGATGAAATTAAACAAACTTTTAGATTACACCATTTAACACGTTCATAAATTAGGTCTATTGATCCCTTACTCTGGAGAATTTCAGTATTGTCAATCAGATCTAATGACTTGGGACAATCTACTCTTTCCTCGGATGGAGTGCGAAGTAAATATAGTAGGCCTACTTACCGCTTTTTCCGAAATGTGACATAATATATTAAAGAGTTTTTAAATCAGATTTGAATATCCCAGACCTTTCACTTTTCTGGAAGAGTGTTTTTCAGTATTAGGGGTATCTGATGGTAAATGAAGGATCTCTTTAACAGCACTCCTTATAACCTTCTCAGTGTTAAGGGAAAATAATGATAATTGCATTTGGAAGCCGATAAGACAGTAGAAGGCGGATTAAACTGGTTGATGATCATACATTTCTGTTCTGCTTTTGAGAGTGGAGAACCAACCAGAACATCTATAATTTACTCCGTTTTAAATCGCTCACAATTTTTCCTTCATCCAGGATTAATGTGTGATCTTTATAGGTGTGCCAGAAGGCCGTGTAACTATTGACATACATAATATGTTTCTATTAACGTAGTATTATTTCTTCTCACCGTTTTATCGTGTTATTACGATACTAGTTGATAAATTGTGGGAATGTGTTGTGACAAGTAAATATTCAAAGGAGGGGACTGGGGAACAATGAAAAAGAAAACTGTAATCTAATTAGCCAGCCACAGGATTTGAACCGGGAACCACTCAACTTGCGTGTCACTACACTACATCTCAGCCTCCTTGCTCGGTAACATGGTTTTAAAACATTATTAATAACTAGACAAGCCATTTTGAAGCTATTTTAAAATTTCAGTCATGAGTGTCCGCAGCGATACAGCACAATTATACACACAGATAGAATTGATAAGTACAGAGTAAGATTCATATTTAAATGTGAAAAAAATAACATTGGTTCTCCTCCAGTGATAATTGACTGCTGTAGCAGGATACTGATGTGTTTCCGTCGAATCCCAGTAGTTAGTTCTGCGTGAACTGAAAATATAACGATAGGATATGTTTAATTTTTTTGTCTATTTCTATATATGGCATTGGGTATATGATATCTTTAATGCATCATACACTTAACGCTGTATAACTTTCTAATTGCTACTTTAAAGATTTATTCAGCCTCCGTCTTCGTTGTAACACTTGACAGATATTTTTCTCATCAGCGTATGTCGAAAATGGGAGCATGATAGCGGAAGCGTGCGAAATCTACGTCTTTCATTGTACATAAAATCTGTTTGATTAGGCCTATCTCTTCGACGTTATATTCAAAAAGTATATTTCAATTTTGGTTTATATACGATGTTTTTTTTTTCTTTCCAGATTGGTACAAGAAACCACTCCCACTGCTTATGGATGAAATCTGTCAAGAGGGTGTGAAACCAGCCTGAATTTGGAAGTATGAGCATATTCAGGTATAGAAAATTCGTGTCAGCATGATAAAACTTGGTGGCTGCATCCTATCTGGCTGAAAATTTCATATGTATTTTTATTATACTAAATAGCATTACGGTTATATAAAAATACTCGCTTCGCTCATTGGAGGCTCCGCTGAGGTTCTCGGGAAAGGTTTTTTAAAAGATCCATGGGAGATAGATTGCGTGTATTTAGTCTGCTGTATTGGCTATTATCTTTTTGCCACAGTAAACTTGAAAAAATAAAAGCTAAAAGCTATCAATTTTCTTATGAACCTGGAACCTCCAGAATGCGAGTCCAAGAGTTACATTCTCGACCACCCCGTTAGGTTTACGGAAATAATTATTTCTAAACTTTCATAGCCTTATGTGAACACTGTTTGATAATACCGTTGCCATGGAAACCGAGCCCTTTTTCGGGGGGTTTTTGGGACTAAAAATTAAAAAAAAATAATAAACTTTTTGAAATTTTCCTGTAGTTTACAGCCTAAAAGCTATTTGTGTACCAAATTTCAAGTTTCTATCTCATCTGGAATTGGGCAAACATTAATATCAGTGAGTGAGTCAGTCAGCCATGTGGCTTTATATTATAGGGATTCGCAAAACATAAGTTTATATATAGTTGATTAAATTAAGAAACCTCTTCTGTCGACAACAGATTCAAAATCTTCCCAACATCATCATAAAGGCCTAAATATTGATAACTCTTCTTAAGGGTGGTATGTGCATGAATTTGTATGTAACTTATCGTAACAGCAGAGGATATTTTCATGACATATTTTGAAATATGTTTCTCGGAGTCGTATAAGCTTACAACTACACAGATATATAGCGTAACATAGACCTACATAGGCCTGGGCCTAAGAAAATTAAGATTTTGTGTATTACTGCCCAGGAAATGTTCGCATGGTAATCATTGACCTCCAATAATTAGTTGGCTATAAAATGAATAGTGTAAAGTGTCTCTTATACACAGACCATAGGGTTTTTTTGGGTTTCTGGGGTTTTCAGGGTTCCAGCGTTTAGAAAGTCTTCACTTGAAAATGGTAAGATTTACAGCCTTAGGCCTAAGCATCGATTCAGTTCTTTTAAAGGCTCAGCCGACACTAGGACCTTGGTGTCAACAGAAATATTAGGCAAATTTAAAAAGGCATCGGGTTCGAACCCTCGACTTTACGATTTGAACGGTGGAGTAGAATGAAACGAAAATTGCCATAATTAAGTTCCAGAGAAGATTTTTAAGAGTAATAGTGAGAACTTAATAATGCTCATTTCCCAACAAGAAAGTGAAACAAGTTGCTAAAATTCTGTTCATATACAAACATCTCATGACGATAATATGGTTAGTTATATGGTTATTTAACTATGCTTGTTGGTCTGTGATCGTCGCGGGTGTGCCGGAATTTTGTTCCGCAAGGAATTATTTTATATTCCCGTAAAGGTACGTCACATTTATGCACATAAATGTCATCAATAGACTTCGGATTTTAGGTAAAAACCTATTTTAATCCTTAAGTGATATAAGGACGAAAACTTGTATATGCATCTTTCATAAGTGACTATGGCTAAAACTGATACTTTTATAGGACCTAAAACAGCCTGTTTTTACATTAGAGCCTAATATTGCCTTTTTGCTTGTTTCTCCTCTAAAGTTCAAAATAAGTTACTTTTTGTTGTAACTTCTAGCATTTATTTTCAGTTCGTACTAAATTTCTAGCACGGAATGTGCAGTAGCCTACATGACACATTTGTGTCTTGGTTAAATAGTAAGGAATTTTTCGTCTTCAGTGGAAAAATTTTTCGTCTTCAGTGGAAATATTCCTTGGAATTCCCAAGAAAATGTAGTGTTTTCTCCCGACTCCCACATCCAGAAAAAAAAAGTAGTTCTCTGAATTACTGACGGATACAAAGGGTTGAATATGCTAGTATGATAAGCGTAGCTTCTGGGTGCAGGGATTAGGTTTTCACTGTTATGGTGGTAATACAGGCCCTAATAGGTCTATATAATTCTATGTACCATAGGCCTATATCTGTGTTTTATCATGATTATTTATTAATGGTGACTTCAATAAATATAACATTCTGCATTGCAATTGAGATATTTCAGAAAATTGGCAACTTAACGATTTGATAAGAGACTATTTTACGATTTTTAGAACCTATTTTCCAATTTTTAGAGCCTATTCTAGGTACCTAAAACAGCATTTTTAGCTACCTAAAAGTTCGAAGTGTAGTCATCAACCTGGGCGGGCCTTGAGCTCAGAAAGCCGACGTCGACCTCATGAGGATATGGATAATGGTAACGTTTGTCAGTATTCTATTTTACAAAATAAAATGGGAATGTAGAATTTTATTGAAGTGAGCCTGTGCGTTTCTGGTCCACCCTTTCCACGATATTTTTCGTATCCTTTCCTATTTTACTTCTGAAGTATAATTCATGTCATTGCTAAAGGTTAAGGTAAGTCAAGGAGACGAAGTGAATTTAACCCTACAACAACCCTACAACGGACACGCAGCGAGGAAGCCGCAGAAGATAGTTCCGTGACAGTGATTTTATGGGGTTTTATATATTTTATCTTATTTTATAATGGGGACGAAATGTAGTTTTTTTAATTAATTATTGGAGCTCCAAGCCAACAAAAGATGCCCTGAAGATGGTGTAGAGACACCGAAAGGTCTAGGCGACTAATCACAAAAAAATATATATATTTGTTGAGCAACTGGTGTCTTCTTTATTTTATTACCTACACTGGAACTCTGAGCGAGTAGGACATGTAAAAAAAGGGCCTACATTTTTTTTCTTTTAGGATATTTGTGAGAAAAGAAAAACAATTTGAGGCAATGCAAAGAGCTGATCAATGTTAAGTTCTGTGATTATGCGTGGATCTTGCATGTCACTTCAAACACGTGTCGCTTTGGGCACTTTAATGTATCAATTAATTGCACGCTAACTTTTTTTATAATTTCCTTAGTCATACTTAAAACTATCCACTCATTTAGCCTTCTTTAATTAATCTGGACTAGAGTCAGGGCTTTGATAAAGGCCTACCATACAGTTACGGCAGCTAAGCCAACTCTAACAAAAATTATTTAAAACATTTATTACATAGCGGGCCAACCCCAACAATGTGAATTCAAAGAATACTACCACAAACCGTGAGTTTAGCATAGTTGTGGAAAAACATAAACGGAAGACTCATCCCTTTGAAAGTTAAATCAATGTCGTATATGATTTTACGTTATACATTTCCTATGATACTATTGCCCTGCGGTGGACTCAGCCTCTAACAGAAATGAGTACCAAAGGCGGCCGGTGCGTAAGGCTGACAACCTTACCACCTCCGTGTGCCGAATATCTAACATCTGGGAGCCTCAACCTTCTGGAACCCTCTGGGCCTCCATGGCCTGTATAGGGAACACTTAACTTTACTTTTACATTCCCTATGATAAACACGGTTACACGTCTGCACTGTAATAGTAAAGATGCTTTCATGCATCATATTGTCGAATGCACAACAACGAATCGTTATCTAAAACAACCAAATTGCTCTGGTCTGACTTCCGCCTACAACCCTACCTAAGTATATTGCAATATTATGGTTAATATCCCCTTCCCTATATATATATTGCCAGTGCAATACATCACAAATTCTATATATATCTGTGAAATCCATGGATATTTAGCCAGCGGAACGTACACATTTAGAAAAAACGAATCTACCCGAAGTGTTTCAGTTTTCCCTACCAAATACTTACAAGTACTAAAGGCAGTTGGGATGTTTCTTAAGTGTGTGTGTGTGTATATATTTGTGTGTGTATATATATATAATGTTCTCATTGCAGCATTTTAATCATTTGCTGCGTCTAATGATGGGAAAAGGTTTTTGAATTGCCAGTGCAATACATCACAAATTCTACCTAATTATAACTAATTATATTAGTTATAATTATATTCATATCATGGGTTATTTGATTTAAATATTAATTTTGGAGATTAAAGAAGGAGCTTTACCTCTGAAGTTTTAAAAAATGAAAAATCTTAATTTTGTTTTACAATACCAACATTTTATTTAAATTATTAAAACTAATGATTATTTATTTTATTTTGTTGTTGTTGTGGTGATTGAGTATTTTATTCTAATCGAAAGCATTTAATGGTAAATGTTTGTGTTTATTCTTGTAATAAAAAATCAATTATAAAAAAGATACAGTTAGCAACTGAGCAATAAACACAGTAATATGTATGATTGATATAGTCGGCGCGGAAATGTTTTAGACAGTGGGGTGGGTATTGTCCACCCTAGAATCGGCCCTAGAGAAAACAAATAGGTCTATGTCAGTCTCACTCTGAAGTAGATACGAGTAGTGTATTCGTACTGTACCACTCGGATTAGAAAATGGATGTGTTCAAAAAGAGGTGATTGGATAGGCGGGATCGGTAGGTATGATTATTATTTATAATATAAACAAATTGCAGATCGATTAGACTGACTCTCCTGCAATCCAGCGTGGACAAAGTATGATAATCAGGGCCCGGATTTTGATTACCTAAACATTCTTAAAATATGAACTATAAAATGACTACAAAAATACAAAAAAGACCCGAAAATTAACAAAAATTACTAAAAAAATTGTATGAAAATACTAATTTATTCGTCAGATTTTTGTCTGTTCTACATTTATGTAGTACGCCCAATTATTTACTTGTAATTGGTTAATTACATACGGTTAAATGCAAACAGCAAACATCGTTTTTCTATTTCCAAATTAAAATTATAACAAGATATATTTATTTATGCTTATTTAGAGTACCGATAACATTCATTGTAAGTAAATGCACAAAAACTACTTATAATGCAAGAAACAACACAAAATGAGATAATTATGAGAAAATAATAACTTTAGATTTTAAAAAAATCACCTAAACATATGAAATGGGGAAAACAGACCAAAAAATGACCAAAAATCGCCAAATAATGACACTGAATTTTTAAAAATTACCTAAAAGTAGAAAGTTGGGAAAAATTACCCTACAAATCACAATTTTTATAATGTAAGAGTCATGAACAGAATATCTGTACTAGTGAGTAATGTCCATCATGTACCAGTTAAAAGATGACATGTCATCAAAATCCGGGCCCAGACGATAATTAAGTGAATGATTTATTTTTCGCATACACATTATGCTATGATTTCAAAGAATTGGGTGAGGTCATTTTAAATTTACTACCTGGTTTATGTTCTTGTCATTGTTCCTATAAGAGCTGTCGCATGTAATAATTATTTTTTATTGATCGTTATTGGAGGTCAATATTGAATGCAGTAGCGGCTAAGCAAGTGTGGATAATTGTGCAGTTTTGCAAGGCGTATAGATACTGTTATAATTACTGTTTCTCTGGATATATGACGCTCTCTTCTACACGCAATACTTTAATTATCGTGAATTCCAGTTAGATTATTTTTCGCGAATTTTAGAGCAAATCGCGTAGCCAAGAGCTTCATTGGTAGATGTAAAGGCAAAGCAATTAAGTCAGTCGTAAAAAATCTCGTTTTCTCACTGCTTGTTATTTTATACGAAGCAGTGTAATAAAACATTATTATTATTATTATTATTATTATTATTATTATTATTATTATTATTATTATTACAGCATTATTATTACAGCATTATTATTACAGCATTATTATTGTTTTATTTCTTGTTAGGCATTGCTTTTTTGAGGTATTTCTTTTCATGTTGCTAGTATGCTAGTAACCTATTATAAGCTGGTCTTAAAATGTTCATCACGGATCATGGATGATAGGTCGCTTGTTCAGTAATTGTAACATTATAAACTTACAGCATAGCCTAAGGGCTCATGCAACGAATAATGTAAAAAGATAGTTATTCTTGTTAACAATAAAAGCACTTCATTCATTCATAGTATAAAATCAATAGCTATGATCGCTCGGTATAGTGAACACTCTAATTGTGATTTATTTATTCCAATCTATTCTATTTTAATTTAGTCTAATTATGTCCAAAAAAGTATAGCATTAAACATTTATTTCATAATATAAACGTAATAACAATAGCTATTCTTTACCGATCGAGTTGGCCGATATGGTAGCGTCTTGGATTCGCATTCGGGAGGTTCCGGGTTCCTGCCTCGTGGCAGATCAATTTTACTTTTTCTTGTGATCTCCTCACATTTAGTCTCTTGAGAGCTGGAAACATGCAATTTTTAAATTTCTACCTTGAGTATGTCATTCATTGATTTTAAAACCTATACATATAAGCTTATAGTATATTGCGATACTAGTTCCGTAAGCGGTGCATACGGATCGAGGAAAAAGTTTTTTTTCAATTTCCGAGATCCGTTATGCGCTTACGGAACGAGTATTGCATGCTATTTTTTGCACGATGATTATTTATATCAATTTAATTATATTAATTGAGATATTGCCTGAAAATATTATGTATATACATTACTGAAGATAGATGTTTATTTCAGAAAGTGATTCGCATGTGTTTGTTGTTATGGGAACCGAATATTTTTCCTGGGGGACCTTGTCCATAAGGCTTGTATTATGATGTGCCGTAAGTAAATTCTTACCACACGGAAACTCTTACCGCACATAGCATCAAGATTGCGTGTGGGAATGTCAACTTACGATCCACGGCAACACAAGCACCACTAATTAGTTAAGTCGTGCAAAAACATATATAACGCAATTATTCAGCCTTCCGCAAAAGACTAACACAACTTCCGACATATCTACATTTTGGTAAGAAAAAGATGGACTATAGATGGATTGCAGAGAACAGGGTCTTCCAGACACTTTGCATAATTCATACAGCTGCATTAAGATAAAGAATACTGCCTGCAGTAATTATGTTCGATTTCGGAGTAAGAAATGAGGTTAAAGTTTGTGTATCTGGAAGATGATCAGTCTGATTCCATTCTAGCATTATTATTCCCTGAAGACTTTATTTAATGTTCTTGTAATAATGGGTCTAGATCCGTCCATTCTACATACATATAGACATCATCATTCTGTTACCACTAGTAAAGAAAAGGAGCTCAAACTTGTTTGCTGCTAGTTCGTAGAAACTGATTCCTTGTTCCTTTTGGTGTTCATATTCGTTAATAATTAACATTTTTAACATTATTGTGATATTGTTGGTCTGATGTGGCTGATGTCTGACCTTGTCATCCATAAAGTATTTATTTTTCTCTCATATCCAACCGGGAAAAATAAACCATTACCATTTAATAGGACATAAAGGAGAAAATTTAGCGAGATTTTCTGAAAACTTATAACTTATACTAATAAAAGTGACGTCATTAGTGAAACAGTTTTATTTTTAAATTTACTCTACAAAACAAGAGACCCTGACGATGGTTTCATGTAACCGAAAGGCATAGGCAAAATTAGATAAGTTGAGATGAAGGTATCACACAATATTTTCTATTTTTAATTCAATAACTTGATTTTTTTATTGTTTATGTTTGTCTTTTCATTTGATATTATTTTATGTTATTATGTGATGCTGTTTATGTCTCATTTATTTTATTTTCTTTAATTTAATTTAATTTATTTTCGTTCCCAAATCAGTTTCCCTTCTTGTGTCAGAGTTTTACCTTAAAGAAAAAAGAAGTTCTTAAGATATTCTTGATTTTTCTCGTCTCACTTTAGAGTGGAATGACGTTCTCCTGAATTTTTTAGTTCTCAATGCCGTTCCCCCTTTTATGTACACTTAGATGTTCACATAAAATTCATGAATATTCAAGTAATCTCGAGGGACAGTAAAAGATTGCTGTGGTGTTCTTCCCATGTGGCGTTTTGCCTTTGAGCTATGTGCTCTATTTTCTATATTTTATTCTCAAGTCCTTTCCCCACTTTAACTCAGAGATCAGACGGCAAAATTCACTTAAAGTTCGTGAATATTCAGTGGCGCCAACTTATATGGGCCCGTGGGGCACAAGCCCACCCAATAATTACCATAACTATTTATTGCTACACCATTAACGGTCGTGGGTGTCGGCATGCTGACCACATGCCCCCCTTCCTGCCATCTGCCTGTGGTAGATGACGCAGCGGTCGGGTGGTAGGCCAAATCCCTCCAGGGATGTAGCGCCAAGGAGTTTAGTTTTAGTTTTAGTATTTATTGCTAATACTAAAAATCGTGTTTCATTGTTTACTCGCTCTAAAGCGAAAATCAGGCTATTGTTGGCATACAATGGTTACAATTCACTCATAATCGTTTGGGATCGTTCCTAAGTTTATTGATTTATTTTATTTTTTATTTTATTTTATTTATTTTCTTGCACTGCAAGTGGGTCAACAACCTGGTGGCAGTGGTGCAATAAATACAGCCATACATATATACAAAAATGACACTACACATTAAATATCACATTAAATAATTTATTTACGGCTTACTCTGTTAAATGGAATTTCCTAAGATACTGCCGAAAAATATTTTACGCTTTGAAAAAAAGAGTCTTTTTACGTTCAGGAGGAAAAAAACTTAATGACGTTGCTGTTCTAAATATGTATAAGGAGAGCACGAAAAAGTTCAATTTAGAATTTAGATATGATATAAGCCAAGAGTGTGGAGTACAGGATATCGGCGAGTGGAAAAAGATGAAAGTCAAAGTGAAACGAACAAATAGAAATAATGAATTAAGAATGATTCGTTAAATGAGCAAGGGACAGTAAACCAGAGTGAAGAACGAAATAAGGGGTGTGAGTATAAAAATTTTAAAATATTTCAGACCACCCAATATTTTTTCAAAACTTGGTGCCCCTGTGAATATTCGAATAATTTCGTAAGGTACCCCATTGACTCCAGTGCTCGAGAAGAACGGTAGTTTGTACGCGGAGTGATGTCTTAAAATTGGCAAACTTTGCGGTGAGATTTAGAGAGCCCAGGAGGTGTATGCAGATCATGTGGTCAGGTTCAAGGTGCTGTTTGCAAATTAATCGTGAAAAACGTAAGCCAAAACCTGCGACCTCGAAGCTGCTGGGTACTAATATGCGAGTAGAGTTTCGATTCTTTATTACTCCTAATGATAAACCTCTGTAGATACGTGAGCTATTTGATTACAATTTGCTTAATTTAAACCCTCTTGCCTATAGCATCGCCTAAAGCATAGGAACAAATGTGCCCGCTTTCAAAACGGGTTATCATACTATGTCCTTATATTTTTTATTTAACTTAATTAAGCTGTGTTCAAGCTTGTTCTAGGAATTTCCGTTATTCTGCTTTTTAATAAATCTCATAGACCAGGTGTCGTGTTGTTGACCTCATACACTAAATCAGTAACCTGCGTCCTAGAAATATTTGCATAAGATGGCCTACAAGTTCTGCTGTCGTCTATTTTTAAACAATCAGAATTTCGAGAGAAGCTGTTTTGGGCTCAGCTGTTTCCATGCTGTACCTGAATTCATCGGTTCTAACCCAGCCATGGGATGTAGATTTTTCGGTCTCAAAAATTATTAGTAGTATCATCTGAAAGTGATTTAAAATCCTTATATCGGAGTACATTCATGTCTAAAAATTATATGATCCGGGTTAAAAAGAATCTTATATAGAAGATGATAAACAGTATTTTGAGAGGTGATAATCAAAAAAATTATCAAATAAACAAATGAATATTTTCAGGGGTGTGAGCTCTTGTTTATCTATAACCTATATAGACTCAATGTGATCAATGCGAGGTAAATAACAATCATTCAATATTTTAAGGATAAAAAATAGAAAACAATATAGTAAACAAAATTAATACTTTGTATGGAATAAGGGCATTGAAACTGAGATACCAATGAAAGTAATATATTATATTAAGAAAGAATATATAATAAGAGGAAGTGTTTGTATATCTGTCTTTCTTTCTGTCTATCTCTCCATCTTCTGTCTGTCTCTCTGGCTTTCTGTCTGTCTGTATGTGTGTGATGCCAGCCAAATCTAGAGCACGCAGATATTTGAAAATTTTAATATATATGGACTGAAGGGTGTCCAAATGCACCTCGAAGCATCTTCTGCGATAGATGACAGCTGATTCCGTACGGCGAACTCGAGCTGCTATTGTCCTTTTAACGTCAAATCACGGACTTTTAAAACACGAAATGAACTCAGTTTCGTACAATATTAAAATGAACACGAACAGAATTCATTTTATTTTAATAATACAGGTTTTTTATTACGTAATTTCATTTGCTACTGTCCATACTTCAAAGATAGTTCCGTGCAGGCCCGACGAGAGGGAGGGGCAGCCGGGGCTGTAGCCCCGGAGCTCAGGTTTTATTTTTTATCTTCTAAATTTACTCTAAAATAAAATTGGTTAAAAGTCAATAAGCAACTTATTCGGATTTTGAAATCGAAATTTAAAATTCTTTTACTAACATGCATATGAGGTTTAAATGAAGTTGACTTTTTCATGAACACGTTATTATTTTTAATTATTGTCATCTTCTTAGTGTTCGTTCGTTGAATTACAGACTTTTCATTTAAATACTATAAAAAGAAAGAATAATTGTATAATTAAAGGGTAAATATCTCAATTGTGTGTGACATTTTCTAGTGCCGATATAAGGAAAAGTTACCTGTTTATTTTCTAAAAAATCTAGAATAACTGTGTCAAAATAATAATACAATTTTCGGTATTAATATTAGTGTTTTATTAAGGGGGTAAAATCTTTTGTTTAAAACCTAAAACGGGCTGTTCCACTAAAATAAAAAGCTAAAATACCTTCTATAAATGCCTAAAAGTCCGGACCCTATATATTACCATAAAATAGGCGCTAAATTGGGCTTCACTCCGGCATCAGTCAACCGATTTGATCCAAAATCAATAGGCTTCGTCCCATGGGCGTTATAAATGCGTATACCAAGTTTTATGAAAATCAGATAAAGAGTATTTGAGTTATCGCGCATACAGGCACACGGATAGACGTACAGATATTTTCCCGTCTACCACACAATCTCATAAAGTAACGATACCATTCTGGCACATAATAATTATACGAGTATAATATAATTACGTAATCTTTTTGTTGCATACATTACAAAGGACGAGGTTGGGTTTCAGTGGTGAATTTAATATTCGAAGGGGGCCCGGAAAAATTTGTCCCTGGGGCCCTTGCTTTCTCTCCACGGCCCTGGTTCCGTGTCCGATAATAATCGATACCACATCGGTAATATTTTATCATGAAAATCTGTACTTTAACGGACGTTTAAGACACTGATACATCAACATATAATAAACTTATTAAAGTATGGTCGATCAAAAAGTTACAAACAAAATTATGACTATTATTTCATACAGTACTAAAAAGACAATAACTCAAAAGTTATACGAAAATAGTTTGAAACAAAATTAGTAAGTAAAACGGTTGTAGGTTCGACACCCCCCTTGGGAGTCCTAAAGTACTGTCGCTTTTAGAGACTGCTTGAATTTTGATACCTGTTTTCTAATAAGCGTACACTCAAATCAGGAAGTGCTTGTTTTTATGCAGTTCTGAAACTCTTATCGTATCGTCTTCTATCCAGAAATCAAAAATTAAGATTTATAAGACTATTATCCTGCCGATTGTATTATATGGATGTGAGACATGGCCGCTAACTGATCAGGAAGAATATAGTCTGAGAGTGTTTGAAAACAGGGTGCTTAGAAAAATATTTGGACCCAAGTGGGATGAAAATGGGGACTGGAGAAAATTGCATAACGACGAGCTTCAGGACCTGTACGCTTCACCGGATATAGTAAGGGTAATTAAATCGCGAAGGATGAAATAGGCTGGACATGTTGCACGCATGGGGAGGAAAGATATATCTCAAAAGTATTGACTGGGAGACCCGAAGGGAAAAGACCACTTGGAAGACCTAGACGTAGATGGGAGGACAATCTTAGAACGGATTTATGGGAAGTAGGATTTGTGGGGGATGATTGGATGGAGTTAGCACAGAATAGGGTTGAATGGCGGACTCAGGTAAGCGCGGCAATGAACCTTCGTGTTCCATGAAATAGATAATATTCCTTTAGCTTGCTTAGGAATTGTCTATTGCCATTGAGTAAGTAAGTAATTAAGTAAGGAAGTTTTCTAATAACACTAGCAACACTTTACAAGAAAATCATACATTGGGAGCGTTTTTATAAAGTCTCATCTGTTCATAATGGACTTTCTTAGTATTTCTCTTTTGAAAAATAATTATTTAAGTCTGTATTTGCGATTTTAAAACTTGTTTCATAGCACACTGTAGTAGATGAGACCATCATGCAAGAAGAATTAAATTTCTAAATCTTCATGAATTTTTAATTCTGTCCAGGTTTGCCCAATGCAAATTACTGCAATGGCTGGCTTTTAAAATGGAAATACCCATGACTGATTAAATGTGACAAAATATTAGGTGCCCTGTGGAAGGAATTATTCAGCTGACGTTAATTCCCAGAACGTCGGATGACTTTGCAGTCTCCTTCATGCTCTAATTTACTTCTACGTACTTATCTATTTTAGGCTGATATTATAGCCATCGCTTCTTTGACATGTAATCATGTGAGATATATTATAGGCTAAGCTAATAGTGGCGTAGGCGAAAGATGCATTTTAGACGCCAACCGTCGCGACGCCTAGACTTCGAATTAGGCAATCAGGTGTGAACTGTTTTTCAGAAGTTAATGGAAAATATCCTATATATAACGAAGATATCTTGAAGCTTACAACAGTGCACCACCAGCAAGGCTCCGAAGATCTACCGATACACAAAGGTGAGTACCAGTAAGCACATATTTGACATTTCTTAAGTAAAAGAATATACAGTAAAAGCGAACTCCGTTTTGCTACATCCATGGAGGGACTAGACCTACTATCCGATCGCTGCGCCTTCTACTTCCTGCGCAGACGGCAGGATTGGGGGCATGTTGTCAGCATGCCGACACGAACGGCTTTTAATTATGGTTTCCCTAGTGGCTGCGGTCATGGTTTGCATCACGAGACTGATTTCACCCGTTCCAGTCCTCTTTACCTCAGAAAGCTTCTAGGAGATACAGAGGATCGAACCCGACCCTGCAGGTCCGTAGCCGGCGACGTTAATCATGGGACCATGCAGATGATCAAATAATAGGATATAATAGTATGTAGCATAACATAATAAAGTAAAGTGATCCCTATACAACCGTGAAGGCCCTTAGGGTTCCAGGAGTGTGAGACTCCCAAATTTTTAGACAGTCGGCACATGAAGGTGGTAAGGTTGTGAGCCTTATGCACCGGCCGCCTTTACCCCCAGGATTGCTCCTGGTACTCATTTCTTTTAGAGGCTGAGTCGACCCCAGGGCCATAGTACCACCAGAAGGATTAGGCCAATTGAAAAATCCCAATGACCTCATCGAGGATCGAACCCGCGACCTTTTGCTTTGTAGCGCAGTGTCTCAACCACTACACCACGGCGTACAGCATAAGATTATATAATATGGTAAAATTATTTATGCATAATATAATACTGTAATAACACGATATAATATAGTATAATGCAATATACAGTAGTAGACTTTTATTTAGTACCATAATATAATATAACGTGTAATCATTTGTAATATTAAATTTAGATCTCGGAAAATGTACTTTTTAACAGCTCATATAAGTTATTTTTTACTGCAGTGGTTAGTTTATACAGAACAAGTAAACTGTATTACAGGATAGCCTACTCAAAATACGTTGGGTAGCTAGCTTAGAGGTCGACCTTATCCCTTCATTAGATTTAGGACCATGGAGTTTGGTTTAATATGGAATAAAGAGCCTTGTATGGTTTTGTATTATATGTAATAGTTAATCGAGTCCATTTTCGCAACTGTTACATGACTCCTGTTATAATAATGGGATTGTTTCAGATGTGGCGAGCTTGTCTAAGGATTGTCCTCATCGTAGCTGTCTGCTGTTGCTCACAATCGGTATCCCAGTCGGGCATGGTCCTTGTCCCAGAAAATAACTGGGAGATTAAGAGATACTGTGGAAACAATCTGGTAGCTGCTGTACAATCTGTATGTCAAGAAAGATACAACGGATATACCACCAACAACAGCCACAAAAAATCACTCCCAGGTTTGTTAAATATAACTTACAATATTGGTTTATATTTATCGGAGTTAGAAAGACGCTCTCATTTTCATCGAACGTCATCAGCGTCCACATCTTTGTCATTTATTTTTTCATGTAGTAGTGCTAGAACAAATAACTGGATAACAGTTTACTGCAGGGACAATTAATTGCAGGGAAGACGAAGCAGTTAATTTATTTGAACACATACGCCTAATTAATTTGATATTATTTATAGTTATCTGGATTTTTATGTTGATTAACCATAGATGGAGAAAATTATAGTTAATTTTTATTTTCTGGCTCTGAAGTGTGCACTGTACGCTCCTCTGTCTTTGTCAAGGGGACAATTATCAGAAGCAGCCACATGATCGCCCATCCACTCTAAAACATAACGAAATGTAGATATATAAGCATTCATGAGCCACAGATTATTGTCTCTGTTGGACACTACATGCAAATATTATAGGAGAAAAATTCCTCCGGCACTGGGACTTGAACCCAGGGTCCTGGGTTCAAGTCCCAGTTCAAGTCCCAGTTCAAGTCCCAGTTCAAGTCCCAGTGCCGGAGGAATTTTTCTCCTATAATATTCTCATAACGAAATGTTTTCAACATTCTTCTTACATTAGAATAGGTGATTCAGACAGTACTTGCCATCACATAACTTTCTTATAATTGATAATTGTACAACAACAATTTTATTAAGTGGATTATTGGTTAAAATTATATCATTCTTTAGTTATTGGAAATCCGATAGTGCCAAAGCGAAGGAGATTGCTGAGTGCAGGTGCTTTGATTCAACATGATAACGCCCGTCTTCATGCTCCTCGTGCAACAATGATAACCGTCGACGACATCCGCCATAATCGCCAGACTTGGGACCATCAGATTTCCACATCCACGAGTGTCTACAGCGTCAACCAAAAGAATTTCCCTCGCTCGGTATCGAAGCACTTCCTATCCGATGGCTTAAGTGCGTTGAACTAGGAGGGCATTAAGTAGAAAAATAATGTACAAGCAAACATTCTTCCTGCAGTAAAATAGTGGGAATAAATTAATTGCGGTTTTCATTTGATTCTCCATCGTATTATTAATAAAAATAACTTACTAAAATTATTTAATAAGTTAATATTGTTAGTGTTCTATTTAATTACTATATTAGTTAATATTATTAGTTATAAAATCTAAATAATTATCTGATTTCTTTTGAGCAGGGGAAAGTGAAACACTTTTCATCGAGCACTAGTTAGATAGTAAGCCTACTTTGTTAGAAAGAAAAAAAATATTACCACCTTAATTAATACTGACTATTCAATTAGTAACTTGTAAGCCTACTTCTTACGACTACCTACTCTCATACGAAAATTTCAAGAGTGCACATTGAACGACATTCTGATAGATCTGTAGCTTACCTCCATGTTAGTCTAAGTATTATACAACTGCTGTTTTTTTTTACAGCTACTGACGAAGATTTCTGGAATAAGCTCCAGAATTTGGATGATCAATCGGTCACGTATCCATTCCACTCTCGATCGGTTGCTCACAGATTCAAGAGGAGGTCCAGGGGCATCGTTGAAGAATGCTGCCAGAAAGGCTGTAACCGTATTGAATTGTCAGGCTATTGTGCCTATTAGACCATCGCTTAACGCTGGAGAATTGTAAGGTTTTGTGTTTTATAGAACACTTAAAGAATTAAATTATTTAACTAAATATGTTTTGGCATACGCACAAAACCTTACCCTTCTTTGCCGTCCGTTTATTTGTGTATGATAATGACCGCAGCTGTGATCTCTTTTAACATTGTTCGACTGAAAATATATTCTAACATGGGGTAGTGCATAGGTTAGATCTGGTATAAATAGCAACATTGTAAAATAAACACTTAAGAATAAAATATATTCTTACAAAACTTAAGACAATTTTATTTACAACAATTTCACCTTCTCTGCTATATGAACAGATGAGAATCCATAGCGGATCTGTGTCTTCCCCCGCTTCCTCTGGTGAGACATCTTTAACATGAGCGATTCTACAATTCCTTTGTTCTTTTAAGGAAAACATAGCCATGAGGGAAAATCGTATACAAACAAAATTTTATATTTTGTGTTAGATATCTTCTGGGGATGTGACACGAAGATCGACTTTTGTTTATTTTTAATGCAATTTTACATGAAGAAAATTTTATTTTTCGAGAATTTCTAATGTTTTTTATTGTATTCTGCACACGAGATGCTTATACTAAACTTGTATTTGAAAGTTTTTTAGGGGAGGGGGGAATCCTCTAGACGCTAGTTATATGCCTACAAACTCGGGCTTGCGTAGCGATAAGAATTTTGTTTAATTTTTCTACACGAATTTCATAATATGCTTAATATTTCCTACATAATTATGATTTATTGTATTATTATTATATTAATATAATATAATATTATGTGGATATTATGTGGATATGGAGAAGACTAACAAAGACGAGTTGGGTGGATAGGAAAACAAATGAAGAAGTGCTTAATGAAGTTTTGGAAGAGAGATCCCTTCTGAATTCAATTAAGAGTAGAAGAGCAAAGTTAGTGAGTCATACATTTCGGCACAATGATCTACTCATTAACATTTTTGAATGGAAAATACTGGGGAAGAAATCAAGAGGACGTCCTAGAAATTCATTTATTAAAAACATGATAAAGGATATGGACGTGCTGTCATATGAAAATTTAAAGAGAACAGCGATGAAGAGGAAGACATGGCTACTACAACAAGGCATTGCCTTTAGATCCTGATGATTATGCTGATGATGATATTAATATAATAATATTATAATATAATATTACAGGTGAAACTCCCATTTCATACACGAACTCAGGATTTAGGCCTAAGTCTCGTCTCGTGAATAATACAACTCTGAATGAAGATGAGCCAACTGAATGATCACTACTGCAATATAATCATGTTCTTCTGCCAATATCCTAGTATGGTTAGAGGAAGAAACAATTAAAAATAAATCTAGTATGTTTTATTTGTTGCAATTTTTTTTTACAAAAATCAACTATTTTTAATTCTTATTAAGTGTGTGTTGGAATGCAAATGGAATATAACCCGTAATGGATTCATTCTGTTCGTTAAAAAAATATTATATCTTTATCCAAAGTCCCTTTGGTAGCCTATATCAAATTAAGTTACTTAACTTTTAAGATATAATTTTAATTATTTTTAGTCAAAGGGGATAATAACAAAAATAAAAACTTATATTTAATAAAATTTAATATTATTTTATAACATTTATTATAATTATAATATATAGGAGTAATATAATATATATATTACCATTCTTCTTCTTTTCTGGCGCTACAGTCCAAGATGAACCTTGGCCTTTCCAACGAGCTTCCTATATCCATCACGGTCGCATGCTTCCTTCTTCCAGTTTCTACATCCCAGCACCCGTAGGTCATCTTCCACTCCATCCAACCATCTTGTTCGAGGTCTACCTCGTCCTCTCTGTCCTCCTGGATTCCCAAGAAGGATCTTTCTTGTCACCTCAGACTCCTCCATTCTTACCACATGGCCTGCCCATTTCATCCTTCCTGATCGTATGATTCTGGTCACTGGACCATCGGAATATATAGTGTACAATTCTGCATTATATCTTTTCCTCCATCGTTCTTTATCATACACGGGGCCAATTATTCTCCTCAGGACTTCCCTCTCAAATCCATCAAGGAGTCTTGCATCGATTTCCGTCAAGGGCCACGTTTCTGAGGCGTAAGTGAGAACTGGTCTAACAAGAGTTTTATAGACAGTGAGTTTTGTTGGGCGGCTGAGAAATATATTACCATTATACAAATAATATATTATTATTACTATCATCATTAATCTTATTATTTATAATCTTGGTTTAATCAGCATGTGCATTATTGTTGTTGTTAATATTATTATCATCATTTCAGGTATAACTTCCCCATTGTAGTCTACTTTACTGTCAAAATCAGAAATGTTGATATTGCTTTTAACTTGTCTGCATTGCCTCTAGATCAGTAGTTTTGAGGGCGTTCCACTTGTTGAGGCGTTGACGCCCAGTCTAGCATTGTGTCAGCAACCTCATATAGAACAGATTCGGGCGAACGAAATACAGATGTGCCCCATCCAACAATCAGACCGGTCAGCATCCCAAATAGTCAAACCAGTTCCTCTTAGCAAAACGAATCAGTATATCGTTTATCACTTTTATTGTTGCTCCGTATGTGAAAGGGGGTTGGAGGTATTTATTTATTTATTATAGTCATACAATATGTTCCGTTAGGTAAATAATACTACAATCGTTAATGAATTTCATTTTCCACTAGTGATATTAATTCTTTGTAAATAAGAAAAATGTTTCCACCTTATGCATTAGTATTAGGAGAGAGGTCCCTTTGCAATATTCATATTTTTCTCTCTTTCTCCTAATACTAGTGCATAAGATGGAAAATTTTCTCTTATTTACAAAGAAGTAATACTACAAGTTTATTTTAAGAGAGTTTATGTTTTCTATATGTGACATTTGGAGGTCCTCGCTAGAATTGGTTCCAGGGACAGCTCTCACACCAGGCACGAATGCTAGCCATGAACTAAAGAAGGACCTCTGTTAGGAGAACAGAAGACATGAAATAATTAGTAATTTTTCCCATGTACTTCTTATAAGGCTAAGTTTTCCCTACACTTTCGACACGTTCCTATGCTTTACTTCCTTTCTGGAGGAAACCATTACGACATACTTGCATTTACGACCGAAAAAAAAAAATATTTAGTCCGGATTTGAAACGAGTTCCTTAGATATAGATCCAAACTTAACTACCAACCTCTCGGTAATTACGGATATTGCCAGTCAGTATTAAACGTTTTTAATTCTTTAGTTTCTCTTCCCCTTCCTGCAGCAGAGCTCTTTTCTCTTTACTTTTATCATCTTGTTCCATTAAGGTGAAAGGGTCGATATTGCAATTTTTCTTCCATTGCGATGGGTTCAGTTCGATCACGATTTTCATCATGCAAGCGAATACTGAAGCAATCGTAATTTTATAAGCTAAACCTCCAATCATATGCACTTCCTCGTGAATCACGAGGTTAATTTTACATTCAATTAATGACGTGAGGGAGTGAAGTTCAAAGTACGGCCAAAAATGCTCTTGGGTCAAAAACGTTTTCCTATCTAGTTTGCAGACCTGTATAATAAAAACATCGTACCAATACTCCGAGGTCAGTGTATTGCTACAAAATTAAGCTTGGGTCAGTGCGAGATATGTGAATTGCCACAAAAGTGTGTGTGATTTGTCACAAAGATATATGTGAATTGTCATGAAGGTATATGTGAATAACTATACAGAAACACCATCTCAATTTTTTTATATTAGACGCCTGTAACGAAACATGAATGAGAGTGATACATCGTCACATTGGTATACCTGTAAGACTGATGACTAGGGCTCGGATGTTTATGACATGTCATATTTTCATCCTGACCTCCATTTTAGCAAAATAAACACGAATTGCACATTTGTTATCCTAACAGGATCATTTTATTTTGTATGTAAAGTCATATTTTGCCCATTTTCATGGTTTTGGTCATATAAGCCATATTTGTAATTTAACATCATATTTCAGTTATAAATTCGGCAAAAGATCACATTTATACAGTATATGTAGGCCTACTAAATTGTCGAATTAAAATTTTTCCAAAAAAGAGTCACGAATATTTTGGTTTTACTGGAACTGAAATGTGAAGGGACAATAACAAGTAATAGCACAATTGCCTCTTCCTTCTTGTTGTTAACAACTTCCAATAGACATGTTTTAAAAATATTTTCACTTCACATTTGCAGTGGTATTTGGAAACATTAACGGATTAGAAATTCTTTACAAGTAAAACTGTAAAACACCTGTAAAACTGTTAAAAAGTGATTATCAGATTGAATAATGTGATGTAATAATTTATTGTCATTAAACGTTTTAAATTGGAACATTTATTTTTACAGAATAAGTTTTTTGTGAGGTCATATTTAAGATTTTTGGATAATATTTAGTCATTTTAAGGTCTTATATGCAGTCATATTTTCCACTTTTTTAGGTCTTTAACATCCGAACCCTACTGAAGACAAACAGCTTCCAGACAGGATTTTTACACGAGCTACCAAAACTAGTGCGAACAGAAAGATAATGTGTTTTCATGAGTTAAAGATCATTATAGTACTTTCATTGGTAAAAAAGTGCAATGCTTGTGGATTCAATATGAGAAATCCTCACACAATTAGGGTCAGTCAGCCGCTTCCGGAAAACAAGCCAGTTGATGGGATCAGTATTACCACCCGGAACAGGTGCAGCCTATTTCCCGTCCTTTTTTAACGTCTCTATTTCACGAATTTGATCCTTTCCAAGCTATAAGTTAGTTCAATAGTTCATCTACTTTCGAAATGTGCTGCTTTCCCAAGTATCTAGAAACCTGTTTGCCGGCCACACCTCTTTTTAAGTCTTTTAAGACTCCTCGGGGTCCGGTTTAACACATCAGAAGAAACTAAATTTTAAGAGAAATTAAATAAAAGATAAATTTGACAGTAGGATCTTTATTTTACCATAATATTAAATATTGTTGCATTAGAAGTCGAACAATTAAATTGTATTTTGTGGTTGTGAAAACAGACTCATAGATAATAGTAACATTGTAACCAGACAGAGTAAATTAAGTTATTATTCATTTTATTTCAAAATTATAAGCGTAGATAATCCAGTATACCCATGTAATGGAGAAGAATAATAGTCGTCCGTCCTCTGATTTATAAATGCCAAAAATTTAATAATAAAATATAGGTCTTAAGTGATAGAGTAATTAAATCTGGACGAACATGGCCGATTAATGAAATATGAATTAATGAAAGACTTCACAAAAGTCTAAATTAAATTTATAAATAGCTTAGATTTAGGTATTATGTTAATGTAATTATGTAAGTTAGTATTGTTAAAGCTGATAATTAATTAGTTACATGGAATGTTCTAAGATTATAATATTCTAACGTAGTGAATATATTGTATTATATGGATTCTAAGGCATGTAGTATTAGAAATGTTGTAATGAGCATGTCGAGCAATATTTTTTTTTACTACAATAGACAACAGTTCCACCATAGAAATAAAATATTGCAGTAAATTAATTGAATTTAAAATGGATTAGGAACAATTATTGTTTTTTGTTACTTGGGTAGCATTATCAATAAGTTTAACAAGTGTGACACAGAAATTAAGAGAAGAATAAACCTGGCTAAACAAGCATTTCAGAACAAAAAGAATCTTCTCACAAATAACCATTTAAGCATGGAAGTAAGGAAAAAATTTTCCAAAACATTTGTAAGTTGTGTATTAACTTATGGATGCGAAACATGGACAATCGAAAAAGCAGAAGCCAAGAAACTAGAAGCAGCAGAAATGTGGATATGGAGAAGACTAACAAAGGCGAGTTGGGTGGATAGGAAAACTAATGAAGAAGTGCTTAATGAACTGATGGAAGAGAGATCCCTTCTGAATTCAATTAAGAGTAGAAGAGCAAAGTTAGTGGGTCATACATTTTGGCACAATGATCTACTCATTAACATTTTTGAAGGGAAAATACTGGGGAAGAAATAAGAGGACGTCCAAGAAATTCATTTATTAAAAACATGATAATGGATATGGACGTGCTGTCATATGAAAATTTAAAGAGAACAGCGATGAAGAAGAAGACATGGCTACTACAACAAGGCATTGCCTTTAGATCCTGATGATGATGAGGAACAATTGTTCTATAATTACTCTTAACTCTTTCCACATATTGATAATTCCATTCCGATATTTTATGTTATGAATTAAAATAGTATTAAAATTGAAATAAGTAATTTTAAACCCTCATTGGTAATAAATCAATACACGACCTCCCTCCGTTTTTATATACTTTCAGTTCTTATATTCAATGCTTCTTGAGCATTGTTAATAAATGCAACTGAATTCAAGACATAGGCGTACTTTCTGTGCATTTCCGTTGCCCCTATTGACAATATTTTGTAGTTTATTAGTAATTAACCCTAAAGTGCATATTGAGTCCTATAGGCTATAATAGTGTGCCTAAATGTTGTAATAAAATAACATAAAATAACTCAAAAGAAAACATTAAGTGTAAGTTACAGAATAAGGTACAAGAAATAAACTAGAGCCTAATAATAGTGTTAACTGTTTTCTATGTAGACCGGCGCAGATACGTAATTCGTGTGAGAAATTGAGGAACAGTTAATTGTAGTGTGTCAACATTCTGAAAAGTTAGGGAAAATCATAGAAATTGAAATTAGTGAAGGAAAGTCAGGGAATATTGTAAAGAAAAGGAAAACGTCAGAGAAATTTGTAATATATATATACATAATAGTCAGGGAAAATAACTATCCCCAGTGAGAGGAATGTGAGAGGCATGTGTTTTGGCCCAGTCTGCTGTATACCAGACTGTCTAACCAGTTCACTTTTGAATATTTGAATTAATCATTTCTTATGTTTGTTATGGGGATGGAGGAGGCTGGATATTTTTTTTACAAAAAACCTTGTAAACATCGATTCTTATGGTCAGGGAAATGTAAGTTTCACTGTTCACAGACACATAGGCGAATTCTCGAGCTCGTGCGCACGTACAGTCCCACAAACAGACATATCTTTATGAAAATTTTATTTTTGAACACATTGAATTTCCAAATTTGTATTAATGTATTAATTCATATTGAATTTCAATCGATTGGAACACTTCCTCTACCTATCGTAAGGAATACAGAAAGTAAAAATCAACACGGCATTTAATTCAGTAATCACAATTTGTAAGTTTAAGCAAATATTTACAAACACCCTGGCCTAGAGCTTTGGATGAGGAGGAAAATCCTGTCACCTGGTGGCTGGTTGCGGAACTAAGACGGTGTAGTCTCCAGTACCTCTTCGTAGTAAGCCTCTCCTCGCGTATACATGATAGCCAACACAAGGAAAACGTTGTGGAGAACAAATTACTTTCGAGTGACCATAATGTCTATAAGTATCACTTACATTCAATCCCAGAGCAAGATAATATATAAGTAAATATTGTCATTAATCCATATACTGGCGCAAACTTACTGTTATTGAAAGTATTTGTAACCAACTATTTAATTATATTGTTGGATGCTCTGGTATGTCTACAACTTTTCGCAGTAGATGGCAGTGTTGTACAATACGGGAATTGTGTTGACAGGAGTGGATAGGAGTTGTTAGTCATCAAAATTTCGACTGGGATTATTTATTGTAATCCTTTCGCTTCTAAAATAAAAAGCGGATTCGCTATTCCGCTTGGTTTTTTGTGATACAGTTTAAAGAACGGCGTCAAAATTTGTCGTAAGAAAGCAGAAAAGGCCATGCCTATGGTACATATTATAATACCGTTATATGTAGGCCTACTCTAGTGATACTTTCACAAGTAGGCCTATCCATTGGACTGCATTTATTGTCATTGAGCAGGCATGGAGTTAAAGCTATGTTCTCATTATTTTTCAGAACCACACAAGTACCACACCGCTGGAGGATATGGCTGCAGCTAGAGCAGTCAATACCAATAACCAGTGTCTCAAAGTGTTTGTTCAAAGAGATTACAGTGAAGGAACTTTAGTTAAATTCCACACTCGTTTCCCCACCGAATTGGAAGATAGGGTGAGTATTTTAAATGGTAGTTTATTTTGGCGAAATGGAAGAATCTGTTACATGTTGGCTCTCACTCCACTCTCCACATTTCGTCACTATGGCAACAGCCTTCTTCCCATAGCTGCTGTCTGCTCAAGCCCGCCTGCAACCTTACCCCTCTGTACTGCATGTTATACTGCGCTGTTAATTGTAATTAAAGTACAATCACCCTTGCACCAAAACTGTTATTTCTTATGTATTAAAGCTCTCTAAACTTATATAAATGAATTTTCCCTTCACTACTCAGCAATCACTCATGGTGTAGTGGTTAAGGCTGCTAGCAATGTTGCTAGTGCTGCCAGATTCGTATACCAGTCGATCTGAAATTTACTATTAGGGAGAGATCCAAATAGGTAAGTAGGGTGAAGAGGGGATGAGAGAAAGGAGGAGGGAAAGCAAGAGTAGAAAGGAAAAATAGGTTATTTAATTTTTGGGGAAAAAATAGTTTTATGCTGCGCTCTAGGCTCCTCCCACGACTGTCTAATGCGACCCGCCTCGAAAGGCGGGGTTTAGGGTTTCATCGCAGAAGACATTCAATGTGAGGCATAATAAACCTCACGCTATTCAGTATATATTGCTCCTAAACTAACATAACGTTGCTAACCTAACAAAACCTGTCACTGACCTAGATTTACCTATCATTATTTAACTAAATGCAGAAGCTTTTTACCCTTTTACACCTTTCATAAAACAGCGTTACGACTAGCAAGGAATCCATGGTACAACAGGTGCGTGCACTGGCTCGGAAGTGAGGGGAAGAAACTGGCAGGCTATTCAAGTCTAATACCAAATTCAGAATGCCCTCATAAATTAATATCACCGTCTGCCACTGAACTAGGATTTCGGGAGAATTCAGAATGCCCTACTAAATTAATAAAGTAATTTTGCTACGGTACAATTGTATTTTTCGTAACTGAGCAAGTACATAGCCGTGATAGGAGATGTAGTGGAAGTAAGCAGTAGCGTGCGCATTGGCTCAGAAGCGAGGGTCAGCAGGGGAAACGAGTGGGCGGGCATGAGCGGGTGGAGCTTCGCCGGGGTGCAGCATATATATCTATCTTTCGCCAATTTTTTCTCCGTTTCACCTTCTGCCTACTAGGTGGCATTGCACGGCATTCCTTGTTCAAATCTTGCCGCTAGGCTGGTCCCATTTAGAGATTAGGAGTGGGGAGCTAGGGTGTAGCAGATTCTTTTATTTTTCAAGTATATTCCATGTAATTGATTTTTCTGTTACATTTTTTATTGTACCATGCCTATGAATTTTAGCAGAACCATGTACTATAATGCTGTCTAAACTTAAATAGATGAATTTTCGACTCAACTTTGGAATATGTCCCTCGAAAATTTTCTAAGTCCGAAAGTTCACGTTGATATGCTATGAACTGCGAAGATTCCCGAAGTGCCGAGACTAAGAATGGAGGCAACATCTGAAGTCACTGCTGCCAATATATGCACCAAAACCCCAGACATGTGTTCTGCAGATGGGTTCAAGTCCCAAAATGTTAAACATGAGCACGCCTATCCAGGGGCGGTATCAGACGCGAACAGGTTGATACCCATTTGGTAGAATACTTGTGGCGTCTGGACTGTAAGCACCGACTAGCAGATCCGTTTCAGGAAATGATAGAAGATATCAGGACTGTTTATCCTGTAGACTAGAGTTTAAAGTTAAGTAGGTTTAGCGCCTTTACTTGTAAATAAATTATTATTATTATTATTATTATTATTATTATTATTATTATTGTAAATATTGTACTAGTGTTTGAGGTATTGTAGGCCTATTAATTTTAGAATTGCATACATTCATTTCCATCACAAATAGATCAAACAAACATTTCGGTACATTTAATTTAATTGGAAGTGCTAGCTGCAGCTTCACCCGTAGCGTCACTTGTAGCGTTGCGAAATTGCGCATTAGAGTCAGTGTCTTCACGTTGGAAATTGGCAGCGTGACCTAGGGTACACAATTCCAGCAATGTTGGCAGCAGTACATGACGTCTCCAATCCAAAATGGCGCGTGTCTGGTAAGTAAAGAATCCGTCGAATGTGCAATTAATCTGTTAATATAAATAAATGATATAAACGTTTGTGTAATAAAAATAAAAATGCTGAAAAATTGTCAATGATGCGTAGGGGCCTTAAAAATTCTGAACAACAAAAAATACGCAAGAAACGGCAACTTTTTTTTAAGGGACGAACTTTCGGACTTAGAAAATTTTCGAGGGACATATACCAAAGTTTATCCGAATTTTCCCTTCACCACTTAGCAATAGCTCATGGAGTAGTGGTTAGCCTATAGTGCTAGTTGTCACGAGTTCGTATACCAGTCGATCCAAAATTTACTGTTAGGAATAGGTCCTAAATAGGTAGGTAAGGCGAGGAGAACGTGAGAGAAGGAGGAAGAGAGAGGAAAAGGAAGAGAAGAAGAAAATAAAGGTAAAAAAAATGAAAAAATATTTTTTCCCCGGTTTCACCTTTTGCATAGGCTAATAGATGGCGTAGCTAGTAGTTAAAATAGTGAGACATTTAGGAGGCGCCATTTGAACCCTAAACCTCTCCTTCCCAGGTGGGTCCCATTATAGAGTTGGTGGGCGGAGCCTAGTGTGCGACCAAAATTTTTTCCCCCAGACCTCCCTATCATCCTCAGCTACATCCAACTGCCAAACTTCTGTCTTGTACCACCAGGTGATGCTGTTGCGCTTTCATGAGTTTCCCAATTAGGCTTAACTCATTCTCCCCTGGGATGTAAAAATTCTGGAGGTTATTTCTATGTTTCTGTATAGGTTATTTCTATGTTTCTGTATGTAGATCTTCTCCCATGTGGTCAACTGAATTGGATCATGCAGATTTTTAAGTAGAGCCGCTTCCTTTACCACATCATGATCAGAATTCCATTCATATGTTGTAGGCCTACTGTGGATTTTCAATTTCCCCTGTCTAATATTTCTGAAATGCTCTTTCCATCTTGTATTTAAGTTCCTTTTTCTTTTGCGTATGTTTACACTGTCGCAATCATTGGAGGTGATTTTGTAAATGCCTGATTTTTGTCCAGGTGGAATTTTGTCTTTCAGTTCTAATCTTAGTAATGTCTTGAGTTTGAATTTATTTTGAGGAGCTGACTTGATGTTACGTTCTTTGAAGATCTAATTGAATTTATGATTTGCCCAAGGGTGATATCTCATCTTTTCAAAACGGGTCTTTTCATTTATAGGGGACCAACTCTTTATTGAATCCATTCTTTTCTGCAGTATGTATTATTTGTTGGTATTCTCTTCATACTCTATCTTACTGTGAACCAGTCTAAGTTAGACTAAAGAAACTCTTCAATAAGATTAAATTGAAGATGGCTCATCTTTGGTGTCAAAATGCATCTTTTTAATACATGACAATCTGGGATCCAGTTAGAAGAAGGACTGGACAGGCAGAATCATAAAGAATTGACATTTTAAATACTGTGACAAACATTGCTTTAATGTGTGTGTGTGTGTGTGTGTGTGTGTGTGTGATATGTTTAGGCCTATTTATGAATTCAATCATAAATCAATCAATCAAGTTTTTAATATCGATTACACCTTACTGCAAGTGAAGTTCTTTAATATTTTTTACCTTCTAGTGTTTTGTTTGTTTTTTCTCCCATCAGCGAAGATGCAAAGAAGTGTGTTATTTTGCTATTTGTTGCAATTGGATTGAACCTTGTGAAACATGCTACACAACATGAAAATGTCATCATATTGCCGTGAAGCAAAGACTATACTATGTATTGCAGTATAACCAGCATAAAACTTACATTATAACACTGTTGCAGTGTTTGGTGTGTGTGTTTTATTCTAAATTTCTGATTTTTCAGTTGAAAAAGTTTAACCATACCAGATTGTTCCCTGTCTCATATCCACTAGTTTGCATGCATGTAACTGTTCTGAGCATAAGAGCCAACGGGTTAATTTCTAATCCACTAAAACAAAATATTTTCTTCCAATTTCACAGATAGAACGTCAGGCATTTGAGTACACAGTGAATCAGTTGAATGCTATCTATGCAGAAGCAGAGAAAGCTGGATGTACTACTTACTGTGAAGGTTGTATGGCCTGTCTCACAGCTTATCTCATCTATATCTGTAAGGAAACTCATTATGAAAAGGTATATATTGTTATATAAGTTATTGTAGGCATGCTTGAATATTTTAAAGGGGTCTAACAGTAGTGGATTAATTCATTGCATGCTACATGACAGTAAAACTGGGCTAAATAAAGTATCTAATACAGTGTGTCTCATGAACGAGTTGGCGGTCGCACAGGGATCTGGCGGCAGCAGTCTTCCTCCTGAGGAATCTGCTGTAATATCAATGAAACTGCTAACTGTGTAGTGATTCAGGTTCTCACATGTGCAGTCACAATTACAAAAAAAAAATAGTGGTCTACCTCATCACAAGAGATGTTGAAAATGTCCTCTTCTTGCATCCACACAACACCAGCACCTTTTTAGGAAATTTTCTTTCACATGCATTAGTTCAGCTTTTTGAAAGAGGGTTAATTTCTCTTCCATATTTTCTTTAAATTCTTCTAGAATAAATGTAAAATATTCTCAATAAGGGAGTGGATATTACAATTTAGACCTGTGATTTCAACTTTCATTTCTGTCTGGTCCGATTGTCTGCCACAGACTGTCTGTCTGTTACAGTTTCTATTTGTCACACAAAACTCGGCTCATAATTTAACGAAAGTTGGTAAATTCTGAATTTACATACTTTTTGGAAGTTGTAATTATTTTTATATCAGTAAATTAAGGGGGGAATATGAGGAAGGGGATGTAAAACATGTTCTTCTAGAAGAACTTAAAAACAAATATCCGCAGAGAATTTAAGTATTTTGGAAGCATGAAAGAAAATTTTCTTAAAAGATGCCAGTGCTATGTAGATCTAAGAGGAGGACATTTTCAATATCGCTTGTGATGAGGTTGTGACTGCAATTCTGTGAACCTGAATCGTTACATCATTAGCAGTTTCATTGTCATAAACATTTCATCCAATTGCTCGGGAGTAAGAGCAGTGGCTGCCGCCGCCAGATTCCCAAGGGACTGGCCAACTATTACATGAGATACACTCACTAAATGAGAAACTAGTTTCTTGAATGTAATAGCCTATATAGTAGGTCTACTACTAATGTTTGAATTCTTCTTATTAGTTCTCTACATTAATAAACTTGGAGGTATTTGTCACTAGAACTAGTCTTAATTTTGAGTTCAGAACTTTGTTTTGGATCATGTATTTTAGCTTATATGTTGTAGAGAAAAAACACATGCTTAATGTTATTTTTTATATAATGAATAGTTTTTTATTGGTTTAATTAATAGAATTATTTTGCAAGATGTGTAATCGAAAACCTTTTTCATTCCATCATCGTCATCGTTTGGGATTAAGGAATTACCTCTATACACTTAGAATACTAGGGTACAATTTGTCTCCTTGTGCTCCATATCTAAGATTCTGAGATATGGTAAGAGTAATTTACTAGAAGGTGTGTAAGTTAATCAGCTGGTATAAAGTGGTACTACTCATTTTTAAATGAAGGGGAAAGAAGACAAAAACCAGAGAATGACAAGCAAAAAATATTGTGTATAAAAATAAGAAGCTAATCACTGATATTTTAAAATTCAGGTATCGGTTAGTATGCTTTTCTTAGTAAACCAATTTTCACATGTGTTTTGAAATGCTTGTTATTAAGTGACAGTATGGTACTTTATGAAATTGTGTGCAGGATGGGAAAATGTCTGTCCGTCCGTCTTGTGTCTTTACGTGCGATAACTCAAATACACTTTATCAGATTTTCATGAAACTTGGTATTACGCATTTATAACATCCATGGCAAGAAACCTATTGATATTGGACCAAATCGGTTCAGCGGTATCGGAGTAACGACTAATTAAAGGTCACATGCTTTTTAAGTGGGAAATCATGACTATACTACAGAGGTGCTTTGTTAATCATTGAGGGTCTGTGAAAATTTTATTTTAAGGACAGAAACATATTGAAAAATCCAGCTATTGTCTAACTACAGTGAACATATAGAAATAGCCGTATCTCTGTTCCTACATTTGATAAATTTGATAAACAACATTAAGGTCAGTTACATACGTGTGTCATCCCGAAAGTAAGTTCTGATCGCATCTAGAGATGTCATGACTAGTCAGATGCGCTTGTGCATATGTGTAGCAGTAGAGTGGGGTTATGTGGGAATGTTACAGTGCAGTTTCAATCTTGTGACACCAGTAATTGTTGAACAGCACTAGAAGAAAATGGTTGCACTGATATTGTCTCCCGCCAACTGATTACAGTTTTGCATGACAATGCACGGCCCCATACAACCAACACCACATGGAATCAGTTGCTTCAGTTTGGATGGGAGATCTTCGACCATACACCCTATAGCCTCAACCTTGTGCCAAGTGACTTCCATCTCTTCTGTTTCGTGAAGCGATTGAATGAAAAAATATTTTGATTGATATCTCGTAAGCACTGGTGCAGTTTGACTTCAAAAATGTTTTAATAACAGCAGAAGTAATGGATAAGGCTTAATCTTCCATAAAATTCATTGTCCACTCTTTTTACTGAAAATAATTTCTTCCCTGATAGTATAAAAACTGTTAACACATAAAGCTGAATCTCTCAACTTCCATAACCAGTTCATAACTATTTTCTTCATGAACTTCATGTCCTTTAACCACTGGAAACTTAGAAGTTAGAAAAAATCTGCCAGCATGCTTTGCTTGAGACATAGATGTGGTAAGTATTAACATTGTTGATTTGCACAATATAAAACAATTAATAAATAAAGCTTATGTCTCTGTTCAATTGCTTTTCATTTTTCAGTGCCTAAGAAAAGTGGCAAAATTTGTAGTGGAACAAAACGAGCGGGTCTATGCTCCTCGAGGCCTTCTCATCACAGATCCAACAGAACGAGGACTTAGAGTTGTATCCTTTCATTACAAACCATAAGTTAAAAATCTGTTATGAAATATTCACATGACTCTTTACCGTAATCATGGATTCAGAAATATTCTCGCTTCTTGTCATGCCTTATGTTGAACCTTTTGTGTTGACCAAGTCATATTAATTGTAACTGATTATGTGCTTTGAATTTTTCCTGGTGCTGGTAATACCGGTATATGATATTTTCCCGGGCTACTAACCAGGTGGTGAATTGGATTAATTCCGACGTTTCGAAACCAAACTGAGGCTTCGTTGTCAAGGAGAATGAAATGCCGGGATTAGATGGCGTGTATTTATAGGACTGCTGTGAATGGGGACATCCGGATTGAAGAAAGGAGTTGTTGAAGACCAACCAATCAGGAAACAGATGGGTGCTGTAAGAACAAAAGGGAAAAATTAGAGAAGTAGAATCGGTCCAAATAAGGGCCAACGGTCAATAGGTAGTGAAAATAAATTATTATTATATAGATATTATATACGGATAGACCATGGCCACACAGCCCGGAAATGGAAATATCATTAAACTCCTATACTTCTGTGGTTTCTACTGTTAACAGTGGCAGCACGTTTTGCTGCTTTCTTTATGAACCTCTCTGTTGTAACATTAAGGGCCACTTGTATAAACCATTTGATCTCAGGTCCGAGTCAAAACTGATCTCAGTTTAGGCTGAACTCTGACATTTTTGTTGTATAAACGTGAATCTGAGATCAATTCATACTGAACTAGGATCAATTTTGACTGAAGAAATTTCTCCGATAAAACTCATTGATCTCGGTTCAGATGTTTTCTTATTTAAGACAGAAGATCAGCTGATTATAAATGTAATATTACCTGTGTTATTACGATAAATGGCAAGAAGATACACAAAAGACTAACTTCATATATTCCTAGCTATACTGTACTTGTCTATATACAGGCTATGTTAGACTTCTTACAGTGCAGTATAACATAAATCTACAACATAACCTCTATAAAGTCTACAACATAACCTCTATAAATTGCTTATCATCTCATTCCAATTTTACAGATGCCTAATTACACTGATATATCTTCTGATGATGGAAATGCTGAATTTCGTGGGGCTCCCTATGTGTTTTACCATTGTCTAGACTCTAGAGAAAATATTCCCTGTTTTATGTGAACGGTTAGCCCTTTCAGAGCTGAGATTTTACATTGGTAATAAGGAAATCATCAAGTAAACACATCATTTGAGCTCTTAGGTTTAAAATAGATAAGAAAAAATTTCAATGGAATAGCTGGTTTCCATGAATGACAAACATACTGTAACAGACGAACAAAAATCCTTAATGTTTTACATAAAGCATTACTCTGTTAATCTTACATCTCTGTTTTTATACATTTCTTGAGACGAAGCATTTATAGATCAGTAGCAGTGAAAATGTTAAGCCAGAACTGAAATCTGAGGCAACATTTTTCCACACATTTTGCTTTTGCATGGGACATTTGGAGAAATTAGGGGAACAGTCCTTTTTCTGCTTGATTTCGATCATATTTTCCCTTCCTTTCGCACAACTCACAGCCTGAAGACGAAGGAAAACAGAGGAACAATGCCCTTGCCTCGCGATACTCAGCTGTTTATGAGATGCTGCGAAGCGCTCATGTATGAACTGGGATCAAAATTGATCTTCGATTAGCTGATCTTAGATCAGTATTATACAACACGACTCCAGTCTGAACTCAGATCATTTTCTGAACTATCATAATTGATCTCCAGTCAATGATTTTAATACAGTCGGCCCTAATAGTTTTTATGTAAAGTTAATGTTGATGCTGTGCCTCTGAAAAGTGGCCATTTTGCAAATTATGTTTTCATTGCAAATGTCTACCTGTATCATTAGTTTGTATAGTTGTGGAACTAGTAAGTACTTGGGGTGCTCAGCACCCTCTACAATTATTTTGGGGGTGCTGAAAGTGATAAGCACCCTGAATTCAGCACCTTTGGCTACAGCTATGACATTTTATTTTAATGGATTTTGAAAGTTTTGATGTTTTTTAATAACTTAATATATTTCTTTACCCTTCTATGTTGCTATGTAGTCACTTTCATTTTCCTTAACACAGATTTCCAGATAGAAATTTCAATATTAAATGAACCTGCGGCTACCCGAACGTGACTCTCCCTTTCTGAGTCTACAGAGGAATTTTTTATGTAAATCTAAGTGTGTCATTCTAAACGTTCAGCACTAACCCAAAAGACCTTTTTATGTGGTATATGTTCAGGTTTCAATCATTTCCAAGAAACTTGAGATCTTGATGTCCTGAACGGCTGTTTTTATGAGATGTAATGTATACTGGCTGCTCCAACAGAAACTCTTACAATGGTAGATTGTGAGTGTCTTAGGGGCATTCTAATTGGAGCTGTCAGTAGGAAATAAAAATGTAATATAAGGTTTGAAACTTTCCCAGCAGATGTGACCAATCAAACATTCTCGGAGCTTCAGATGACTTGATAGGAAAGTGTCAAAACCTTTGGCAACTGCTATAAAAAAAACTGCAAAAGAAAATTGGCGATGTAACCCTGAAATTGAGGTTAAAGTCCTGAGTTCATAGACTGGACAACCCTGCTCCAATGTCACTTATACTGTTACAGAATTTAAAGACCAGTTTCCAGTAATTTTATTTTCCTATCATTATTGTGTATACTTCAGGGTCTTTCAGTGGAAACAAGTTGCTATTTTGTGCACATAGTCCTTTTATAGCATTATCAGATTTAATCTGAAAATTTCAGTTTATAGGCTATTTGGACATAAAGGTTTTGGTACTTCCTTGATAAAAGAGTCCCTCAAACAGGCAACATTGTGTGTTGGTGCAAGCTCAGAATGTACCAGTTTGCGTTAGATGTTAGTTGAAGAGTGTTTAATGTTGTATTCTCTTTCAAACTCGGATTTAAATAACACTGGCAATTACATTAATTGATGAAATTAAGATTTACCTTAAGTAAACCAAGAAAAACTTTATACTTTTTCAGATTGTATATAATATGTTTATATTAATTTCTTATTCATTATTATGCAGCAGCATATAATAGAAAAAAAATCTTCTTCCAGTCTTGTCAAAAACATAATGAATCTAATTAACATTCTTTCATTGTAACTATGTGCATTTCAGAAAAAATATGCAGTTTTTTAAACAATATTATTGTCTTTGGTGTTTAGGCCAATAGCAGGTCGTTTTTCTTATCCTTGACTTTCTCTTTTAGTAACCAGTATTTTCTTTTCTTCTTTAAGTATCTGTGAGCTGAATTCCAAGACCTGAAATTCCCTCCAACTTTCCTTCAATGCTGCCATGCATCATACAGTTTCATCACAAGATGTGACCTATCAAAGAATTGTGTTCAGGATTCTTCTCTTCTCTTCCTCTCTTCTCAGGACTTCATTCCTCACTTTTTATTTTTTTCCATTCTCCTTCTTCAGCACCACATTTCAGAACTTATTTATTGCCCTTTTTTCTTAGTGTCCAGTTTTCCAATATAGAGCAGCGCTCCAGATGTAACGCTTAAATCACAGATCCAAGGTTAAGTCAACTGTGATCTGTGTGGCATGGCAATCCATAACCTGAACTCCATTATGCAGTAGACATCTTTCATCCCCAGACCATCTTAATGCTTAATCTAATCAACATTTTCCAGTTCTAGGTTTCCCATGATGATTCGCACTGAATCTTCCCATTGTGTTATTTTGATTACTTGCGACTTGCCTATGTTGATTTCCATTTCCTAATGCAGTAGCTTCCTTCTTTCACTAGGCTCTCATTTATGTCATGCCGAGTTTCTAAATTCTTCACCAGCAGCGCCAAATCATTCATGTATTTTAAAGTGTTGATTACTTGCTATTCTGTTGTGAAGTCTCCAGCTCCTTGGTTGATGAACAGAATCCTTCTCTCACTATGATGGTTCTGATGCACTTTCACGTTTTGTTCTAGGTACAAGTTGAGGTTTGATCTTCTAAGCCTTTCAGTCAATACTGATTTCCTTCAAGATTTCAAATTGGCCTATACAGTATATGTCATGTTCATGTTGAATTGCACATAGCTTCCAGCAAATATTAAAAAAAGAAATGAAATCTAATCATTGTGTTTTTCTGGGAGACTATAAGTAGGATGTTTTATAATATTTTTAGTAATGTTTATAAGAATGAACTGCATTTATTTGTCACATTTGGACTAAGACAACTGGGTTTTTTGCGAGACTTAATCATGTACAGTAGCAAACAGTACAATTTATATCATGACACAAGATGTGATAATTAGAGAAATGCCTGCTGATGTGTAAACTTTGTAAAAATGTTGATCCTGTCAACACAGCAGGTTGTTATGCATATACTTAATTATAGAATAGAAATGCTGCATTTTAATAATTGTTTATTATTATAATTCAGTGGAAAGTTTTAACAAAAAGATTTCTAGAAGTAACATTCAGTAATAAATATGTTCAGTCTTCCTTTTGGTTAAGAATGTGTAAATTGTGATTGTTCAACTTTTATTCACAGTTATTTTGAAAACTGTTCACAGCATGTCCAAGCTTTTACTGATTTTGAAAGCTGATGTCCTAGAAATATATGAAATGTAATTAATGGTCATCAGTCAGGCCAGAGTGAAATGGTTAATGTTCGTTTACAATTTTAGAGTAACATTGTTTTATTACTATTATCATCCCATTTTCTTTCCCTTTTATCATGTTGCTATTGTATTATTTTATAGTAGGCCCCCTGTTACAGAATTCTGTTGGTATGAGTAATTTAAATTCAGTAATAACTGTTTTATTTAATACTTAAACCTAGAAATGGTGAAGTTGACACTCACAAGTGAATACATGAGGTATTTGATTACCCCAGCTTCTTATATTCAGCATACAATATAAGTTTCTATTAAATTTACTTGTAATGGGAAACACAATGAAGTAGAACAAATTGATTACCATATAATACAGTGCCACAAGAAGTCGCTCCACAGCACTTGTGCAGGCGAGAATCCGGTAATATGCGGAATTCAGTTGGCAGCACTAGTGTACTACATGCAATTATGAAGTAAGAAATAAAAGAACCATAAAATTCACCTATTTACAGAAATGTTGAAAACGTCTAGTTTTAATAGGTTATGTGACATCCATTGTGAATTTTAAACTGTGTTGTGTTTTGAAGTTTTATCTGGTTTTAAAGTCCCTCCCTGTTTCCCATGCGTTCTTAACATTTATCCACTGTTTTAGAAATAATTTTTAAAAAGTCTTTTAATTGTGTTTGACACAGTGGAATTCAGGACCAATAAGGATGTTTTATTCTTGCCAATAGTTAACATTGCCTACTCTAGTATACCTACTACGAGTCTGAAAGGAAGGTAAGGAGAAATACTGATCTTTGCATGGGTGGCGAGCATAACCAGAGCTACGGAGAGAGTTTTTGATGGCACTGTATATAAAAGCACATCCCTACTTCATTACAGTCTAATCATTTACTGGCTAAAGATGGAAATGAGGAATTATAATGAAGTAACGAGTATATTTTTATGGATATATGTGATGATTCAAACATTTCCTTATTTATTACTGAATCCGAAATTACCTGATTGGTGTATCATTTGGAAATATAACTGCAGGCTATGAGGTATATTAATGCTACATTTGACATATAAGGGAGCTTATGAATGGTGTAATGAATACCCGAATATTATGGTTAGTGATTTCTAGAGTAATGAAATTATTTCCTAATGCCACTGCCGGAAATAACTAATACGAATTTTTAATCAAGTATAATTAAGACTATTTTCAGGCTTTGAAATGTATTTTGTCTTTATTGTAAGTTAAGTATGGATAGTAATAGGTTGCATAAATACCATAAGCTGTTTCTTTCAGTGAATAAATGTACAAAATTACTAATTGGGAACAATGACAGTTGAAGAGAGTGGGGTTAGCAAACAGCAATTGTTGGCCATGATTAACTTACGATGTTAATGAAAGCATATGCATTACAATTGAAATGAAAAATACAGATGTTTTGCTTAATAAAACTTTTTCTTTAAACAGTAAAATCTTTCGGTTTTGGGACAGCTTTTAATAACTTTATATAATTTTCAAATTCATTATCTGTAGTCCAAAAAGTGGCCCTTGCTAATCATTTCTGGATATTTTAAAAGTGTTTTACTATACAAACATGGTTTCCTTGTAAGCTCATGATAAATTGCAGGAAAATGCATTCTCGTGACTTCACTCTACATATTTTGTGCCATGATAATGCAGTTTAAAGACTGATGGCAGCAAAATCAAATTCTTAGAAATGTGGGAAAAATTTGGGTGGAAATGCAGCATTCCTGAGGTGGTTCAATGTTTTCTTTTATAGCATTTATCTTATTCTTTGCTATTTTAATACATTAATATATATATTTTTCTTAAATTCATTCATATTAATGTTGCTTTAACTAAAAAGTCGTATCACGACTATAACACTAAAATACATTGGATTTACAAAATCCACCTAGATTATTAACATTGTGATTAAGGTATTATAATTATTTATTCAGAATTCGGATTTGCCTAAGTGGGGTGCCCCAGATTACAAAGTACTTCCCTGGGGTCCCCATCCATAATTATTACAATAAATAGCTTTATAGAATCCTTACCAGCCTTTTAGGATTGTAGCCTGTGTTCTCTTCTAAGCTTTTCCTTGTGGTGCCTTTTCTCCTTTATGCTATATAACAATATAAATGATTCTCTATAGAGTTGAGATCTTCAATTAAAGCATCTTTATCAACCTCTCTTCCCTCACCAAACAAATGTGTATACTGTAGTTCATTTTGTTGGCAATCCCTCATTCTTCAGCCAAATTTCGCAGGACGTCCTCGACTGCCCTTCAGTTTGCGTGAAACTGCCTCAGTGAAATGCTGCTGAAAACTTTTTGTAAACTCGAATATTTAATTGTCTGCTAATCTAGAGAATGCATATCTATCACATTGGAATTTCCTGCTTAGTTCTGCTATTTTAGATTCCTTAATGAATTTAATTCTACATGTATGAATTTTTCTTATACAACTTGGTTCGTTAGTTTTTGTGTAACATTGTGATTAATAACAGTGCAGTTGCAGTGTGTGGACACGTTTAAGAAGTGTCACTAATTTGTAGGTCACAATTCTTGATTAACAATTACTTTATTTTGTTTTAATCCAGTTTGAAGTTGACGTATCTTTCATTATTTCATGTATTCGCTCCTGTTGTTGCTATCCCACTCTCGTTATTTTCTATCTCAAGTCTTATGGTCTTGGGTCAATGACACAGCAGTGAATTTAATGATTTTAGCATTAAGAAATGCTGATTTGCAGCAAAACTTTCTGCTTAGGTCAATTCAAAATTGAAATAACCAGTGCTGATTTTATAGAAATAAGTCGTGTGATACTCTCAGTTTCAAGAAAGTTGGTTAATCGCAGAGGCCAGTATTTTGTTAGTGCATCCTTGTGATCTGTTTTAACCTTTATGGCACTAGTTGTTTGAGCCAAAGGTTGCTGGTTCAGTCCTGGTCCAGGTTGTCTGAAGATTTACATGCTTGTAAAAGAACTGGAACACAATCAGCGGTCACATGTCTGAGTGCAGTACACCCCGGTCATTAAATAAATATAAAACCAAACAAAAGATTAAAGTAAAACCGACATAACAGTGTTCCAGTAAAATTTCAACAAGCCTTTTATTTATTTTTTTACTTCTTTCAGTATTCATTTATTATTTTCCATAAGTTTAACGGTACCCGTACCAGAGCATTCCCCAAGAAAATCAGCACTGGAAATAACTTTCTTTCAGTGACATTGCAATATAAGATAATGGTTGTAATTGATAGTTTGAAACTTTGAACTTATCACTGCTGAATTTTGCATGATGATATTACTTGCATGTTATGATGGTGGTTGTTCTGATTTAACACTACTAACCGTAACATAGTCATCGTAAGGATGGTCTACAGCTTTAGAGAAGTCTCAAAAGGTTGTACAAATGTACATAGCCACTACAAGTTGTGTATATCAATGAATTTAATTTCTTGTAAAATATTGAATTTTAGAATATATGAAAGAACATGGAATGCTAATAGTACACCATTCTTATATGCCTTGTGTGTCTGACTGGGAAGGTAGTTGTTCTTTTTATTTTCAGTTAAATTAATATTCTTTGTGTTGTAATAAGTAATTTGTTCAAAGCAATGATGTTCCATAGAGTTAAGTTAAACCTGTCTCTATATTATAAAATCTTGGCTTTCTAGAAGGCATTTTGAGTTTTAAGATCAACATTTCGGTCATTGTGTTGTGACTTCTACTGAGTTGATGGCTCTGTTTTATGTTATATTGTACCTGGAATCAGCTCTCTGTTGGTTGGCTGCTGGATCACACATAGGTGTTGTGATTGGTTGGAAGCTATGTCACACATTGTCAGTGTAGGTGGTCTGCTGATCATAAGCATGACATTCCAGGCCAGACTTCTTTGAAAACCTTTGACCCAATTTACATTATTGGGGTGCCAGACAATCTCCCATACCTCTATTTGACCAAGCTACTATAATACATAGAGAAGATTGATGGTAGTCTAGGGAAATAAAGGTTGTATTGGGAGATTGCTAGGCATCTCAATAATATTAAAATAAATGGGGACAAGGGTATTCAAATAAACCAGATGTGGTGTCCCTTGCATACGATCAGAAAGTCCCTCTACCTAAATTTGTGACTCAGCATCCAAACCGATCACAGCCAGCTGATTCTGCAGTACCTACAACATGCGTTTCCAGCTGCAATCAACCAGAGGCAGCCAGTTATTTTATTTATTTATTTTATCATATTTATACAAATACAAATACATATTTATACAAGTGAAATAAAACAATTTTTAAATTTCAGAAGTAACAACAACTACTATTTAAAAAAAGGAAAAGAAAGATAGGCTAATCTTACATAATTAATCATTATTCTAGCACAAGAAGTATTAACATTTAGTAATACACCCGAATGAGCAAGACTGCTCGTGTTCGGGTGCAGTTTCAAAAATATCAAAGTGAAGAAAGAGGAGAGACAAAGAAATAGAGCGTATAATGTGATTAACTAAAAAAGAAAGTAAAAGATATTAAACATAAATACATAAAAGGAGTGAAACAAAAATTACTTAACAGCTACAAAATTACAAAACATTCTTTGATTATCTTTTAAATTTAACAGTGGAGTATGCTGAGAGATCAGGATATTTTCTGATAATTGAGTTATAGAAGCGTGGTCCAAAATTAATGCTATGCTTTAATCCTGCTGATGTGAGACATTTGGCATAACATGCGGCACAACATTCAAAATATGGACAATAGATCCACCAACTCAGTCTTCTACAAACCAACCCAGAAGAAGGTCACAACATGACGACGTCGATTTAAAAGCAAGCCAAAATATTATAGTATCCAGCCACAGAAGCCTATGAGAGCTTGTCTGTCTATTATTTGTGCTGGAAAGGAAAGTCGTCCATTCGTTAGGTTATTGTATCTTGTCTCATAAGGAAACTATTTACATGGAACGTTTTTCATAGCTAAATAAGTATTTTAAAACGTCTTCTGTTGACGTAAGTATTGATTTCTGGTGTACGCTTCTCAAATTCCATTTCTTTGTTCTAACTCAGTTGTAATTTAAATCGGAGTATTGGAATGTGCTTACCTATTGGAAAAGTTTCAAAAGAGATTGTAAATTTCCTTCTTAGAATTACATTCATGTTAAATCTTTTTTTTAAAACACTACTTTTTATGGAAATAATTTTTAATTTGTTAGAATTTCCCAGTTGATACAACCAGTATTTGGAAGAGATGCAACAAAGCTACAAAAGTGCAATGGAATGCACAATACAAAATAAAAATGCAGTATGCCTTGTCACATGCAGTGTTGGAGAAACCAGTAGATGCCACCAAATTGTATTCCATTCACATTTGGAGGCTTGTATCACCTTTATGTGACATATTGTTCATAACGAGTGTATTATTGTTAACATTGATGAGTCCTTGTAAGTCTTATATAAAATGATTTGTTGTAAACATATATGAAATGGTATTATAGCCAATCTCAATGAAGTTATAAATGATTAGGGAGGTACAATTCATAAAAAAATATAAATACTTTCGTAAATAATTAAAAAAAAAACTAATATTGAAAACATGTCATTTAATTTTACAATGTGCTACATTCAATCCTTTTTTCAGATATTGCATGCCTATAAGAAGAAGAGTTGCATTGCATGTAACTACGATGAGATATTACGATTCTTCCTCCTCTTGGCCTGGGTAGTACAGTGGGTATGGTGTTGGCTTTCTATGCTCAAGGTCATGGGTTCAAACCCAGCCCAGGTTAGTGGCAGTTATGTGAGCATAAATGTGACAGGCCCATGTCTGTAGATTTACAGGCATATTAAGTACTAGCTTAAAAGACCCGGCGTCGCCCGGGTTTTGTATTTTGTAATTGGAAATTAACTTATGAAGGATTTTCAATTTTAAATTCTAGGTCCTTATATAGGCATTTATAATTTGAAATAGGAAGAACGACTTATTACACTCAAACTATTCCCTCAGAAAACGCTTGATATAGTTTTTTATGGCTCATAGAGGATCTAGAATTTTGCATCCCATCGCTTGTACAGTGCACAGCAAGCCTGGCAGAGGTTTAAATAAGAAGAAACAGAAATTCCTGTAACATAAAATTGTAATATTGAGGCGGAAAATTTCCCACTCTTATGTTACCATAAAGTCGTTTTGGGGATGAAATTAAACAGAAAACATTATCACTTTCATACTTTTCTCTCCAAAAACCTGCGATATAATATAATAATATACACATTACCATACCTCGTTTTGTTTTCTCTATGTCCAGGGTAGAGAAAGTTATGTGATTCCATTATTTTAGTGGATTTAATTCTGTAATATTTATTTATAACATGAATTATTTTGATAACTTCTCTTATTTGTCAAAAGTGCATTTCATTTGTTTTTTTCCAAGCCCATCTGATACCATTTGGCAACAATATATTCTGTGATTTGGAATTGATAATTCTATGTAAAAAGGGATTAAGTATTTTCAAAAACATTTAATTTTTGGCATTTAGAATCAGAATTTTTCAAAATCCTTTCTTAGTGAGCACCTACATTATGAAACGAAGGTACTGTCAAAATTCCAAGTCTCTACCTGTTATAGTTTAGGTTGTACGTTGATTCCTGTCATTCATTCAGTCAGTCAGGACAAAGCCTTTTATATATATAGAGATTTTAGTACATAATATTTACAAGAATACTCGCTATTTCATTGTAATTAATTAATTACTAGCAGGGCCCGGATTTTGATGACTTAAAAATAGCTATAAAATGACTGCAAAAATAAAAAAAAACCAAAAATTTGCATGAAAATACTAACTGAAGATTTGTGTCTATTCTACATTACTTTATGTTGTTGACCCAATTAATTGTAATTGTAATTGTTACATATGGTTAAATGTAAACCGTCTTTCTGTATCCAAATTAAAATTATAACAATATCTATTTATTTATGCTTATGTAGCATTCCAATAATATTCAATGTAAGTAAATGCACAAAAACTCTATTTAATGCGAAAAACAGCAAAAATCAGAAAATAATGACTTTGTATTTTAAAAAATTACCTAAAAATATGAAATGTTAAAAAAACCCTAAATCAAAGGTGAGCAACTGAGGGGAAACGTTTTAGTCCTCATCCCTTGCTGTGACGTAAGAAACCGGTTTTTCATGTTCAGTGTCACGTCGAAACTGCTTTATGCTGACGTCAAGGGTGATGGTAGTGGGAGAAATTCCCCTACAGCACAGTGACACGATGTGCCACAGATGCGCATCCATGCCCTAAATATTACCCAGAAATGTCCAAACAATGGCATGTAATTCTAAAAATTACCTAAAATTTAAAAAACGGGGAATAATGACCCTAAAAGTCCTATAATGTAGAACTCATGATCAGAGTATCTGCATTAGTGGGCAACGTCTATGATGTTCCAGTTAATATACTGGTATGACATGTCATTAAAATCCTGACCCTGCTTACTAGTAACCGGTTTCCAAGAGGACATTCCTTTCTTCGTTAGCTATGTCCAACTGCCGAACTACTGTCTTATACCACCTGATGATGCTGCTGTTGTGGTTTAATAAGTTTTCCAATTAGGCCTAACTCGGTCTCCCTTGGAATGTCAAAATTTTGGAGGTTATTCTATGTTTCTATATGTAGATCCTCTCCCACACAGTCAATTGAATTCGACGATGATTTTTAAGAAAAGCCATTTCCTTTACCACATCATGAACGGCATACCGTACCGTGGTAGCTGCACACATATTTTGTACAGAGTGCTACAAAAAAATGTATACACACTTTGAACTGTTATAGAAAATTTACTTCCCGTTCTACAAGGTTAAATTTCTTGGAGAAAGTAATGTTATATTTCTTTAACAGGGGCAGCAGAATAGTTTCAACAATCGTGCCAATAATAATCGTACGATGAAATGTACCTAACAATGCTTACTGATTCCATATTCCCTGCCATTCATGCATTATACGGTTATATTAGCAACAAGGTGGCACCCCGCCGCACTATCCTAGGGACGTACAAACATACCTGGATAGAGCTTTGCCAAGGCAGTGGATAGGACGCAGGGGGCAAATCGAGTTTCCTGCACTCTCTCCAGACCTTACTCCGCTGGATTCCTTCTTATGGGGCATAGTAAAAGATGAGGTGTACAAACGTAAACCACGAAACCTAGACACACTTTGGAATGAGATTAAAGTGGTGTGCACAGAAATCTTATTGGACACTTTGGTACAATGTACGGAATCGGTGGTGACTCATACTCAGAAATGTATTGATGCTGAAGGCCACCATTTTGAACTTTTAAACAGTTGAACTAATCCATTTTCATCAGAAAGTAATTTATTTTTTTCAAATTGGACTTTAAGCTTTCCATTTCTAGAAATTTAACCTTGAAGAATGGAAAATAGATTTTCTATGACACTTCAAAGTGTGTATACATTTTTTTTAAGTACTCTGTATTTTTGTTTTCTGTGGAAAGAAGTTGCCGTCAGGTAGTTTCTTCACTATTACAGGTGGCATTCTAATTCTGGGGTGCGCAGGCAAAGAGAGTTAAGTCCACCGTCCTAAAAAATTGAGATATGTCCATAGAGTTATAGATAATAATATTCTCTACATTTGTGTTAAGTCCAGTAAGTCATATTCAAAATTGTACGGTAGTTATGGATGTGTGCCTCATGGGTTGATCCATCTCTAAAGCTATATGTAGGACTGGTATAGTGTGTTAAGTCACTCTAATTCTCAGTAACAAGAAAGTGGACTTAACACTCTTTGCCCGCGCACCCCGGAATTTGTTTTTGAAGCTGAGATGTAGAGGCTTGGTTGTGCATGGAGGTTGGACCTTGCCTGTTAGGCAGTATTATGTGTCATTTCCATTTTGTTTATAAGACGTTCGGACTTGTTGCACATGGGAATATCAGGGTGAATTACGGAGATTCCAGGGCTAGATTTGGTAACTTGATTGATTTGTGTGACTTCTAGTTTCTTAACCCTGCAGTGCTCGTGCGCTATTTTAGGACATAGAAGCTCGTGCGGCGTCTGAAGTGACTGTCATGCATTAGCAATGCAAGCCAGCATTCAAGGTAGCCTATAGTGCAGCACCTACCAGAAGAGAGACGTTGCTGCCATGTAGAGATACTTTAAAAAATCATCTGCAGGTGCCCGGGGGATGAACACCGAGAAGTGCTGCACTCTACCATCATTTACATGCAGTTCTGTGTGATGCAGGGTCAAAAGGGGATCAAATTTGAGGTTATGTATGAATTTTTTTTATTTTAACCATGTAAAAACCAATGCATTATATGCTCCCTCTGCGAGTATGCTTAACAACCCCAGCAGAGGGCAGCAGCAATCAATACTGAATAGTGCAGCCATCTGTTGTAAGTAGTGAGCACTAATAACAGCGGGGCGGCGATCTTACAATGTATTGGTATTTCCATGGTTACAATACCTGGCGATTTACTCTCGCTGCCAGTGCTTAACAACCCCGTCAGAGGGCAGCAGCAATCAATACTGAATAGTGGTGCCATCTGTTGTAAGTAGTGACCACTACTTACAACAGCGGGGTGGCGATCTTACAATGCATTGGTTTTTACATGGTAAAAATACCTGGCGATTTGCTCCCGCTGCAAGTGCTTAACAACCCCCCCAGAGGGCAGCAGCAATCAATCCTGAATAGTGGTGCCATCTGTTGTCAGTAGTGACAACTACTTATAACAGCAGGGTGGCGATCTTACAATGCATTGGTATGTACATGGTTAAAATACCTGGCGATTTGCTCCCGGTGCAAGTGCTTAACAACCCCAGCAGAGGGCAGCAGCAATCAATACTGAATAGTGGTGCCATCTGTTGTCAGTAGTGACCACTACTTATAACAGCGTGGCGGCGATCTTACAATGCATTGGTTTTTCATGGTTAAAATACCTGGCGATTTGCTCCCGCTGCAAGTGCTTAACAACCCCACAAGAGGGCAGCAGCAATCAATCCTGTATAGTGGTGCCATCTGTTGTCAGTAGTGACCACTACTTATAACAGCGGGGCGGCGATCTTACAATGCATTGGTTTTTACATGGTTAAAATACCTGGCGATTTGCTCCCGCTGCAAGTGCTTAACAACCCCACCAGAGGGCAGCAGCAATCAATCCTGTATAGTCGTGCCATCTGTTGTCAGTAGTGACCACTACTTATAACAGCGGGGCGGCGATCTTACAATGCATTGGTTTTTACATGGTTAAAATACCTGGCGATTTGCTCCCGCTGCAAGTGCTTAACAACCCCACCAGAGGGCAGCAGCAATCAATCCTGTATAGTGGTGCCATCTGTTGTCAGTAGTGACCACTACTTATAACAGCGGGGCGGCGATCTTACAATGCATTGGTATTTACATGGTTAAAATATCTGGCGATTTGCTCCCTGTGCAAGTGCTTAACAAGGCAGTGAGCACTAATAACAGTGGGGTGGCGATTATATATGAGTAATTATTTGAGTACATAAATCATATAGGCATACACTGAATATATTAACAACTCGACAACTTTCTGTTTTGTTCATTTTATAATTATTCTTAGACATTTCTTTTGTAATGTTAAAACCCTATTTGATCCGCCCACCACTATCGCACTTCCATTCCCCATGACATCAACCAGCGAATCGAAAATCCGTGCATCTTATTTCATTGGGATTAAAATGCCAATACTATCTATAGGAAAATGTTAGAAAGCATTTTCAGCTGCCATGATGTCAGCAGAGATGCATCATTCTGCTATATACGCCCCGCTGTTATAATTAGTGCTCACTACTTACAACAGATGGCACCACTATTCAGTACTGATTGCTGCTGCCCTCTGCTGGGGTTGTTAAGCACTTACAGCGGGAGCAAATCGCCAGATATTTTAACCATGCAAACACCAATGCATTATAAGATAGCCGCTGTTATTAGTGCTCACTACTTACAACAGATGGCACCACTATTCAGTATTGATTGCTGCTGCCCTCTGCTGGGGTATATAAGCACTTGCAGCAGGAGCAAATCGCCAGGTATTTTAACCAATGCATTAAATATAAGATCGCCGCCCCGCTGTTATGAGTAGTGCTCACTACTTGCAACAGATGGCACCACTGTTCAGAATTGATTGCTGCTGACCTCTGCTGGGGTTATTAAGCACTTCCAGGGGGAGCAAATCGCCAGTATTTTGCATGCCAGCATTCAAAGTTCCGACCGTAGAGAAACGTGCTGCTATCTAGAAATACTTGATAGAATCATCTGCAGCTGTGGGCGGAAAGGGGGGAGGGGGATCACCGAGAAGCGGTGCCCTCTGTTGTTCTTTACATGTGGTTATATGTGATGCATTATGCAGGGTCATAAGGGGATCAAAATAGGGGTTATATATGATTTTTTTTTAGTGTAACTTCTTTAGCCGCGGTAGGAGTAAATCGAGAGCTAACCCAACTTGCGTTACGAACAAAATCATCAGGAAATCAGTGGGGCTGTGACCGAATGGACTACACAGAAAACAATCAATGATTAGGCTTAACCAAAATTTAAAAATCCAAAAATTAAAATGGCTAATATGTTGCATTCTCTTGTGGTGTCATATTAGCCTGGTACATACCCACAATGGGACCTCTATTTATTTGTAAAATAATTGGAGCCATTCCGCCACGAGGAAGTACCTGCTTACAGCTTACAGAGGTGGGTGGGGTAACCAATCATGTTTTTGTAGGGGGATGTTAAAGCGTCTGACCGGTTTTGTTTTGTTGACAATTTCCAGCTATCCATTAAACACAGAGCAAGAGGTAAAAACCTACAAATAGTACAGTGAGTCCCACGCAAGAGCTGGCGAACAACGTGGGTTCCTGCAGTGCGGCGAGCACAGCTCTAACTCCCGAGCGATCGGGTGAAATATCTATGCTAATAATGCCGCGATTGTTGTAATGATTCAGGTTCTCACATTTACAGTTAAAATTACAATGAAAATAACCATGTACCTCATCACAAGAGATGTTGGAAATGTCCTCCTCTTGCATTCACACAATACTGGCACCTTTTTAGGAAATTCTCTTTCACGCGCATAAGTTCAGCTTCCGAGACAGAGTTCATTTCTCTTGTGATATTGTCTTTAAGTTCTTCTAACAGAATGTGAATATTATTTATGGGGAAACTTGAAAAATAAAGTGTATAAGTCAATTTACCATACATTAGAAGAACTTAAAGACAATATCACAAGAGAAATTAACTCTGTCTCGGAAGCTGAACTTATACGCTTGAAAGAGAATTGTCTAAAAAGGTGCCAGTATTGTGTGGATGCAAGAAGAGAACATTCCCAAGATCTCTTATGATGAGGTAAGTGGTCATTTTCATTGTAATTTTAACTGTAGGCCTAAATGTGAGAACCTGAATCATTACATCGATCCCGGCATTATTAGCATAGATATTCACCCGATCGCTCGGGAGTTGGAGCTGTGCCCGCCGTGCCGCAGGAACCCGCGTTATTGCCCAACTCTTGCGTGGGACTCACTGTACATTATCCAATGACATTAGAGAAATTTGAGAACTTCAGCTTCGGGTTCTCCTGAGTCCTCCGAGGCTTGTTTTTTTCACTGGGTTTAGAATTTTCTTTGCCTAGATTTACAGTTTTCTTACCATGCCAGACAATCTTCAGAAAATTAAAATGGGGTAAGAGATTAGTCTTCAACTTCCTGCAGCCATTGCAATGTTTGCTGCTCTTGATGTTATTGTAATCAAACCTTTCTAACACCACATACAATTAACACAATAATGAGTCAGAACCTAAGAACTGTGAAGGATAAATCAGCAACGTAGTGGGAACAACAACAATACAATACCTTACCTCTGTACTTCTTAAAAAGTAACACGACAATGGGACACTGTGTAATTCAAACAGTCGACGTATGAGCCGCGTGCTCACTTCACTGACATGGATCATGTCTTCTGCTATCTGTAGGGGAATGAGATGTTCGAACATTCTAGAATTTATATCAACTTATCCCATGCTTAAGCAGTGAAAGGTATACAGTATCTCACTCTATTTGGCTTCAGTGGTAAACACTTTGAAATCAAAAGTGAGCGCAGTGCTCACATGTCAACCAAAGACGAGTTAACAAAAATAGTTCCGGTTCTATTATAGTACTGTAATAGAAATGGAACCATTTTCTGTGCTACAGTCCTTGCCTTTGTCATTTGCTGCAACCTTACCACAAGTAGATTTTAGGGACCACACACAAGTTGACCTGAAATGTCAGCGATCATCCGTCCATGTTCTCACTAGTAATCAGCTCGGAAGTGGTATGACCAAAATCCACAGGAAACCTTTACTAAATTAAATTTGTTATACTGAAATAAAAAACAATATGATAACTCACAAAATTTAAAATCTATTATTAATATCTTTATCATCATAGAGAACCTGCTATTATAAAGGAAATAAAGACAGTTTCACATGTATTACCCATCACAGATGGTACATTCCACAACTAAGTTCAATGTTGGGACTAGACAATCAGCAGTAGCTGACTATAAAAACCAATAATAACTGAATTGAGTCAATATTTGAGCACCTATTGTTCAACACTTGTATAACAAACATTTACAGCTGGGTAAAAAGTATCTTCCAAACCCTTCTGATTTCTCTTCATTAGGAGTGTCAAACATACATCATTGGGCCACATCAAATTGTTTAATTCTAATAAATTTTTGCCTAATTAATTAACCAAATTTACATATCGGTGTCTAAGAAATATATACAGTGAGTCCCACGCAAGAGTTGGCTAATGACGCAGGTTTCTGCGACGCTGCGGACACAGCTCCAACTCCCGGGTGATCGGGTGAAATATCTACGCTCATGAAGCCGCGATCGGTGTAATGATTCAGGTTCTCACATTTACAGTTAAAGTTACAATGAAAATAACCATGTACTTCATCACAAAAGATGTTGGAAATGTTCTCCTCTTGCATCCGCACAACACTGGCACCTTTTTAGGAAATTTTCTTTCACGCGCATAACTTCAGCTTCTGAGATAGAGTTAATTTCTCTAGTTAACTTATATTAAGTTAGTCACATACTGTTAGAAGAACTTAAAGACAATTTCACACGAGAAATTAACTCTATCTCGGAAGCTGAAGTTATGCGCGTGAAAGAAAATTTCCTGAAAAGGTGCCAGTGTTGTGTGGGTGCAAGAGGAGAACATTTCCAACATCTCTTGTGATGAGGTACATGGTTATTTTCATTGTAATTTTAACTGTAAATGTGAGAACCTGAATCATTATACCAATCGCGGTTTTATTAGTGTAGATATTTCACCTGTTCGCTCGGGAGTTGGAGCTGTGCCCGTCGCGATGCAGAAACCTGCGTCATTGGCCAACTCTTGCGTGGGACTCACTGTATTTTGAGAAGCCACCTGCTTCTGTTTTGTTCTAGTGAATTTCTAAACTGATGAAACAATTCAAACCCCATAGACATGTGAAAGAGAAATTACTTTTTTAACATGTCTGCTGACTTCAAATAAATTTTACAGTGGATACGAAATTGCTCATTATTGATATCTAGAATTGGTCAAATTTATCAATAAGTTATTGCCTTATACTCTTGATGTAGCAAGAGGCCTGGGTTCAATGTTCCATATTTTCTTGAATTTTTCTGAGATAGTGAGTCTGGAATGGGGTACATTGAACCTCATGGGAACGACTGAGAAGCTATTTATAAAGAGGTAGGCAGCTCTGGTGTTAAAAACCATTAATAATGGCTATGGGCGTTAGCTCGCTGACCATATGCCCCACCTGCTTCTGGTAGAAGATGCAGAGGTCAGATGGTAGGCCCTGTCCCACAAGTACTTTATAATTTTAGTTTAATTTTTACAAGTTCGCATCATCATTAAATTGAGTTAACTTAAACAGTGAAGCAACAATAATCAAATAACTAGGCCTATACTAAGAGTTGAACTAAAACGCTTGTATGCTGCACTTACCACTTTTTTGGTAGTACATATATGTACTACCAAAAAAGTATATATACAGTATAAGTTGGTTAACACCATAATTGTAGATTAGGCACAAGTCTGATGAATAAACTAGTATTTTCATACAAATTTTTAGGTCTTTTTGTTGGGGTTTTGGGTCATGTATCTTTATGGTTATTTTGTAGGTCATTTTTTTAAGCATTTTTAGATCATCAAAATCTGGGCCCAGGTTATTAGTTATAATTAGCTAGTGTGCAAAGCCCCATTCTTCTTCAAATAGTACAAATCACATCATGTTTGAAAATAGTTGCCAGAACTAAAAAATCAATCCTTGTACTTTAAATTCCTTCTCTTTGATTGTGACATAGTTTAACAGAAAAATTGAACTAATTTTCTCTATAATATAAAGAAATGCATTGCAAAGAGTAAAGAGAACTCAGCAAATTGATTTGAACGATAAAGTGTATTAGTTTATACATTTTCTGGAAAGATGGAACGGTATTTCTGATATGTTAATGGCTCTAATAATGATTTGTGTTTGACACCCCTGCTCTTCATCATTGTGCTCCATCACAAACACACCATTGAACTACCGATCAACAGCAGATGTCTTGGTTTAAATCTTGATTTCAGGTTCAGACATAATTATTTATAGAAGAGCACATAGCTTGCTTCTAGCTTTATTCTGCTTTCCTTTTCTTAACTGCGTCACTGGTTTATTGTTATTACTTTTCAGCTCTGGAATTGTTGGCACTAGAACTGTTTCTGCTTCGTTCTGTTGTTGCTGTTGTGGTTGCTGACAGCGACCACTACTACTACTGCTACCGTACAATGAGCTGCTGAGTCGCTCTCTCACAGCCTTCCCTATTGTCTTGCCACGACGGAGACTGGCAAACCTTCCCAGAGTTATGCCTCCTGTGCTTGCTGCACTGCCGTTTGCTTTGCGGAGAGGAAGGTGGCCCAAGGAATCTGCAGGCTGTTACAAAAACCACATGGATTTAATTAATGGTAAGTAGTGGAAAGAAAGGCATTCATTAATTTGGTTTTATAGTAGGTTATGGTGAAAAATATCATGCCTTTTTAAGGGGAGATGGTAGTTATCAGTGACAAAAAAATTGATTTTTTTTTCTTAGGCTCATGTAATAGATCATAGTTTTGTGAACATTTTGATATATAGGTCTTATATGTTGCGTTATTATTAAGCCAAGCAGAGCAACCTGGAGATTTCTAAAATGGATAAAATACCATATGGCACATCATTTTCTTTTCGCTCTCCTGTAAAATTACATTTTTTGTACTTCAGGTACCATTTTCTGAAAAGCTATTCATGCTAAAATAATGAAACTTTCAGGAATTCATTATAGATGGATGAAAAATCTTCCTTAGAAGAATTATGGGAAAGTCAACTATTTTTATTTTTCAAAAATTTTTTTTTTTTTTAATCGTGAAGTTTTTATGCAGTAATATTGTACATATTAGACTGATTGTGCTAGTGTAAATAGTAGTACCTATTGTTAGTAAGTTCCCAAAGTTTCACAAAAATCTAAGCTACAGAAATTGAATAAAGCGTACCTATGTCAAGGGAAGTAACTGTAAAACAAAATTATCACTTATTTGTTAAAAAATTCTTTCCTACCAAACAGCGAGTTCTAGAACAACCATTCTCTGCTTATTTTAAACTGCAGAGTGCTCTTGCAAAGCATAAAAAATTCAACTAAATCTGACTGTTAACACCTGAGTTATGGCTTCGTGAACATATACTATATTTTCTATCATTTTGCTAGCGGTAACTACCATCTCCCCTTAAGTACAGATTTTTCTTTGTTTTTTAAGAATGATTAAAATAATAGACTATAGAGGCGCAGACTTGAAAATATTATTGGGGGGCCTTAGGCCTTAACTCTTTATTTGGCTGAAGCAGGGGCGGATCCACGGGGGGGGGGGGGGAAATGGGAGAAATTTCCCCCCCCCCAAAATTTGTAACATTAAGCACAAATTATTCAAAATTTATTAGAACATAACCCAAATACTTAATTTAAAGCAACGACATTCATTATTTTGAAATACCTTTGTAAGAAAATGCTGAAATGTTCATTTTGTTTTCAATTGTGTACTGGGAATAATTAATTTTTATGAGTAAAAACTTCCCTCTCTACTTTGGTTCCCCCCCCAAAATGTCTCTCTGGATCCGCCACTGGGCTGAACTCACTTTCTCATACAATATATAAGCGCATGCTGAACTGCAAAAAGCTATTAACATAATGATGAGGATAGTTTTTTTTTTGTAACTACCGGTACCTTATTTATATGAAAATTATACTTTCTTCAATTTATTTTCCTTAATCCTTTCGGTGCCATGTGCCAATATGATCAGTATCACCCTCACTGAGTTCCTCATCTTTCTATTGGTTCTATGCTCGAAAATGCCATGGCTTTTTACACAAAAATGCAAAGTTATTAAAAATGACGTAAAAGGAGAGACTTTTGCTCCCTGTGGGATAACTTTTCTAATTATAATAACAGAGATACACTTAATTTAGATATGTTAATAATATGTTCGTTTCTGTTATGTTTATTGCTATATATAACATTGGTATGATCATGATGTCTTTGTCATTGCTGCTATCAGATAAATCACCATCAATGTCATAAGTAAATCTTTTGTGTTGAATCACACTGTTCTGAATACTCTAATAATTTTTCATTATCTTTACTGCCAACAAATAAGTCTTGCAAACATTACCCTAAGGTTACCAACAAACAAAGAAATTACAATGAAACAGCAATCTGTTTCACTCACAAAACCGTCCCCTTCTGAATGTCAAAGCCCTTGCAAAATGCATCCTTAAAAAGATGGGAGAGACCTGATCCTTTTGTTGTATATCAAAAGGTACAGTTTACCTCAAAAATATGTATGTTATTTCGTAAAACTGAGTACCACTCTGATCGATGCTGGAAGCAAGAATCGAGTGAATCAACAAGTGGCATTGCAAGAATCGAGTGAATCAACAAGTGGCATTTTAGAAGCAGTTCTCTGACATACAGCTTGGCACTGAAAGGATTAAGTTTATTATAAATGTAAGAAAAACAACTATTTGGGAGAGAGGGTAGACTTTGCCCTAAGTCAGTGCTTATGGTAGTCTGCATTATAATAGTCTGTTGCTAACTAACCATAACAAACAAACAATAGGATAGGAAGAACACTTACTCTTTTATCTGTACCATGAGTGCAATTCAGAGTGGTAACAGTAAACTCGATGTCCTTTGGTTGTTCTGAGCTGGCTGAAATGTAAGAGGAGCACGTAGGGATCATATATTTCTTTCCAAAAAATACATGGACATCCCTAACTTTTTACATAGGCAAAGACCCTAGGCCCCCTTGTAAAATTCTGAAAAAAATAAAGTATCTTGTGGTCATCTTAATGGAAGGATTTTTTTAATATTATAGACCTAATAGAAATCAAATCAATAAATCTTTTTAAAAATTTTCATTTGCAAGAATTATTACTGTTCTTTGTTATATTCATTTCTGTTTAAGAGAACTAATTGTGTAATGATCATGAATGTGTATACATTCTTTTCGGAAGAACAGTTTCACAGCACTGATTTTACTGTGTCTATGGAGAGTCCTTTTTTTTTCTCACCAGCAAGTAACTAGAAATAATTTACCTGAGCAATCTATATGTCTACATGACAATATTTAGTTGAGATAAATTCCTATGTCACCAGGACTTGAACCCATGCTGATATTCTACTAACTGTCATGTTATAATTTGATTAAATAAAATTTTATAACTAAAAGATAGCTAGGACATAAAACTGGGGGATATTTTAGTTCAAGAGTTTCCCAAATTTTCTCACTAATAGGCAACATTGATCAATTGGACACACTTTTTTCTGTAACTTAAGCCTTACCTGAAAATTCTTCCACTGGCTTATCAATAGTATCATGGTCAATCCATGTGAGACCCATCTCAACTTTTTCAGCTAGATCTTGCCAGTTTCTTCTGTTTTCGGCACAACCATCGTACAATGGTTGAATCCAAGGAAATGTTTCAGATAGTACCTGTTAATAAAAATATATGTATCTATTAAAATACTATAAAATAATATTAATAATAATAATATAATATTTATTTACCAGCCATGGAGATTATGATCAGTTGGATATTGTCAAGTTTGTATTTGTACATCCTTGTAGACCCCCCCCCCCCCCCAGTTGGGGGCATAGGGCCTCCAAATAGAGGTTTCGGTACCTAGACTAATTTGGTTATGCTTATTTTCTGAGAGAGTAGAGGGAGAGGTGGTAAGCCCATCACAACCCTTGCAGGAAACTAAGGTATTACTTCAACTTAAAAGGGCTGAGGAATTTTGACTAGAGGCTCTAATTTAGGCTTGAAGTTCTTTAGCATGCTGTAAATCTATGACATAGCCCCCCCCCCAGCTTAAAGTCCCTCCTGTAGGACTCCGTGCTCAGGATTTTTTAAGTTGACCGCAGCTGGGTTTGAACCCATGACCCTCAGATCTAGAAGCAGGCACGGTACCTCTACACCATCATAGCCGACCATTTTCAGGTTACTTACATATTATACATTACAATCAATATTCATATAAATTCTCGAAGTTATGGTAATTAGTATTGTCAAAAAAATTTCCTGGGATTACACAGTATGCATGACAAATTAACAATAGTACATACAGATTTTACAAAAGGAGACTACAATCATGGAGTAGAGTAATCGATGTATCAATCACCGCCAAGATTTGCTATTTAAGGAACTTGAACACCATCTCAAACAGCAGTTGGAATTTAATTATTTTTCATGTTAGTATTTTAACATATTTTTCTCTATAAAAGAATAGTTTTTCATACAAGTATGTGAGAAGTGTATAATAGAATTTTCGAAATAGATTCTGTTAAAACACATTTCCCACCCTTATATAGCAGTACTGTATACAGAGGTTTGACAACGTATATAAACTAGCAGGTGCTTGCAGCTTCATTCACGATTATTTACTTAACTGCTAGATATTTAAAAAATTTATTTAACAGAACAATAATTAAAACAATATATTTATTAACACTTATGTCATTTTTATATAAATTGCATGAATTAGATAATTATTAATTCATAATGATATTGTTTTACGTAATAAATATAATTAATTAAATGAATAGAACAAATATTGTGCTTACTGATTAAAAATCACACGGTTAAATCGTACCACAGACTCATGAATCTTACCCAAATCATCCATAAACAATTAATAAATAATTAATAATAATTAATAAATAATTAAAAAGCTAAAATCCCGATGTTTAATTATTATATTAGATATGATTTCCAAACAGATTGATTAAGCCTTTAATATTAAAATACCAGAAAATGTTTGTAATGAAACAATCTTAACTAAATTTACCTTGTATAAAGGAAGACATATTACATCTATGAAGCCAACTTGCATTTGTGGTAATTCATCTTTTCTTTCTCGATCCATCATAGCCTGAAACATCCCACAAAGGAAAGGGTTACTCTAAATAAAACTGAAGATTCAAATACATAGAAATAGCAGATGCTACAGCCAGGATTGCTGCTCTTGAGTCAGAGAGAATAACTGCTTGTTGAAATTTAGTTATTCTATACAATAGATTTTGCAGTGATGTGTAAATAGCCTCGACTTCTCCATCAAAGTTTGTAGTGCCAAATCCCAGGGGTTTGTAAAAGGAGAAAAGTTGGCATGTGGCTCCAGCACCTGCTCCGGATTGATTTGGTAGAAGGGAGCCATCAGTGAAGATGTGTAGCCATTGTTCCTCTGGAAATCTTGAGTGAATTGTTTCTAATCCTAACAATTTCAAAACTTCTGTTGGAGTGTTGTCTTTTTTAATTTCTTCCATTAGATCTGTATAGTATTCTATATCTATTGTTTGTAATGGGTTTATTCTATGGAGTAAATTTTCTTTGTTAAGAGGTAGAGTTATCTGCTTTTTGATATTGTGTATTTTAGTGAGGAAACTCTCCTGTGTTTTAAGGTGGGTTGAAAAATTTCTTGTCTGCCAAGTGTTGAAGGGAAGTCTGATTAACTTTTCGTATTGTATAACAGCAGATTTTTCTAGTTCTAATTGGATAGGTTGCTGTTTTGTTAGTATTTCCATAGCAGCCACTGGTGTAGATTTCACAGCGCCTGTGATCAGTCTAAGGCTTTGATTCTGGAAACGTTGGATTGTGTTAAGATTTGCTGTTATCAGAACTTCGCCACAGTATGTAATTATAGGTTTTATGTACACATTATATGTTGTGTTTAATGTGTCTCTTGAGCATCCCCATTTTTTCCCTGCTAACCTTTTTAGTAGTGTCAGGTGTTTTTCACCTTTTTGTTTTATGTGTTCTAAGTGTGTTTTCCACGTAAGCTTAGCATCTAAGCTCATTCCCAAATATTTTGCTGTTTGTGTTTCTGGAAGGGGTTTCCCATCGAACGTTAGTTTTATGTTCATTTGCTTTTTCCGCAGTGAAAAAATCTGATAGTTGGATTTGGAGGTGTTGATGGTCATTGAGTTGTTAAGGGACCACCATTTTAGAATATCTAGTGCCTCTTGTATTCTTTTTCCTTTCATGGAGCCCTTGGTTTTTGGGATGGAGTCCCATATTACAAGATCGTCGGCAAAAAGTGTGCATTTTACTCCAGATTTCAGTAGTTTACTTGGCAGATCATTGATATATACATTGAACAGTGTGGTGCTGAGGACTGCTCTTTGGGGTAGGCCGCGGTGTATCTGTCTATATCTGGATGTATTCTTTCCGTACCTGGTAGCGATGAAACGCTGGGAGAGGAAGTGTGATATCCATGTAAATAGGTGGCCTTTTATACCTAAGTCTTGTAATTTCTGTAATAATTTAAGTCTGCAAATAGAGTCATATGCACTTTGGAAATCAATAAAGGCTGCCAGTGTGTCTTCTCTTCTGTTAAACGAGTCTTTGATTTCTTGGCTAAGTAGAAGAATTTGTTCGTTTGTTGAGTGGAACTCACGAAATCCAGCTTGGTACGGAGAAATTAAGTTTTGTGATTCTAGGAACCAGTTTAGTCTGTTGGCAACCATTTTCTCCATGGTTTTCGCTATAATACTGGTAAGGGCTATGGGTCTGTAACTTTTTATTTCAGAAGCTGGTTTGTCTTTCTTTAAGACTGGGATAATTATTGCTTTTCTCCACTCAGCGGGTACTGTAGTTTTCCATGATAGGTTGTAAAGAGTGAGTAATTTCCGTTTAGCTAATTTTCCTAGATTTTTAACAAATTCCGGGTAAATCTGGTCGGGTCCAGGGGACTTTCTGTTTGGTAAACTGTTGATTGCTATGTTTAGTTCCTGCATAGTAAAAATATGAAATCAACCGATCAGCATCATTCTCTCCACGTGCGACCCACGTGACAATAATATGAGAGCTTCTTCCATACAGCAATTTTTCTTTGCTGCCAGTGTTGATCAGTGATCATTAACAAAAAAGATAATATGAAATATTAGAATCAAGAAGATTAAAAGAGATGTGTAGCTCATATCAATATTGAAGACCAAAATTCAAAATATGGTACAGTTCTTAAACTACATACACTTAAAGTTGCAATTGTTTGCTGCGATGATGTCAAATTTCATTAAGAAAGCTGCCAGCCGCCAGACAGATATATAGCAAAGATTCAATGATAAATTAATGGAAAAGACCACTTAATGGATTAGTAATATTAAACCTATGGCAAGAGGATGCTTCATTTCGTTGAATATTCTATTTATAGTATACGTATTGAAACCATCATAAATATAATTCAACCTACCACCATCTCTGGTGGTCCTCAGCCTCATGAAAAACACCAACCTGAACTACTTCAGAATTTACTTTCATTCTAAACCATGCATGCAATATCCGTTCATAGGAAAATGGAAAGAAATTCACATCCTGTGTGCATGACAACCAGATTGGAAGCCGTTATTGGATAAAGTAAAATCAAAAGAATATTGTGCTCTATAAGACATAATTAGTGATAGAAGATTTCTGAAAGATCTGATACATACAAAAATAATTTCTTACATACTAGCAAGCTATAATGTTTTCATAATGAAATGGCTGAAATATTTTCCTAAAAGGGTGCACTTCAGTTTTGTGGGAATGTACGTAAGATCTGTGATCACAGCTCTTGATCATAATTCCCACAAAAAGAAGGAGGTAACATGTGCAACATTTTCAAAATCATCAGCAATGACTGTCTCGGCAACAAAAAATTATTTGTAAAATAACTGACAAGATACCTAATCACAAATGAACCAACTACACCATTCCAGACATAAAAGATAGAGAAGATCATCCACAAAACCTTGGTTTTCTATCTAAGGAAAAACCTAGTAAAGAGGAAACCTGCTTCAGAAAGGCTGCCTGGTGAGATTGCAGAGTGACATTCACCACCACAAGACTCAAAACTTTCAAATTTACGTAACTTGAGATCTATTTGTGTTTTCAATGTCTGATTTTCATCATTGTATTTATAATTATTTATAGAATTACAGTTTCCTACAATATGATTTTTAAGTTACACAGTATAATTAATTTCTGCCTCCAATAATATAAATTAACTGTAATGACCTTTATATGAGGTTAAATGTTTCTAAAACATACACTATTGCTGATAGTTTCTTACCACTGGCTGCTGATTAAGCTGCAGTTTTTCCAGATCTCCCTGATCAAAGAACTCATCAGCCACCATCTTAGCAACTTTGTGTTGAACTTCCCAGGGCTTTGCTATAGCACTCACGTCACATGCTGTCATCATCATGCCACATAACACTGAAATAATAATGTGCTTATACAGTCTGGAAATGACAATATTTTCATTTATGTTTATGCTAATTTAATATAATTCCATGATATAATTTAATCCTTACGAGGTCATGCAACTTGTTGTAACAGAAGACGTTGCACATGGTACTTTTGACCACTTTGTAGTGACTATCAATCTTGCTTAGAATTTGATACAAGACTTACTTGAAAATGTAATAATCATTGTTTTTAATTTTTGAAACATTTATTTAAGACAAAAACTACATTAAAAAGTTAAAAATAACTTTTCTTGTGATGTACATGGAACTGTATTTCACACCTTGATTGCAGTGTAGAAAATGAAATTTACAGTATCTGTATGTGAAAGAAATTCACCTATGCTTGAAGTAATAGTTTTTTGCATTTGCGTATGCTTTAAAACTATCAATCTATTTTTCTACTTTCGTAAAATGGTAGTAATTGAGGCCTAGTTATTATCCGTGAAAGAAAATTTCAAATATAGACACTAAGTGTAAGTTTATCTCTCTCTCTCCTATCTTCCCTATCTCTCCTATCTCTCTTTTTCTTTCTATCTTTCTCTCCCCCCTCTCTCAATCTCCCTCTGTCTCTCTCTCACACACACACACACACACATACATACATATACACGACAGCTATTAGGCTAAGTCCATTCGTATTGCAAAACCACCCCCTCTTAAAACCTGATTTGTTTTACAAGCAAAGCAGTTTCAATTCATCACTAATGGTCATGCTATAGTCAAATTGGCAGACTCTTGACAGGACATGAAAGCCACATATATACAAGATAATAAAAACAAATAAAGCTAGAGGCTACATTCAAATGCCATCCTCTTCTTGAAATTATAGAAACCTTGTAGCAAGACGGGTAGATTTGTGAGGTCATTGGATACTCAAATTGTATTAAGAACTAAAAATTTAAGGTCATTTCCACTGTGGCATGACTCCTAATCTTTATTGATGTGTACTATTGCGCTTAAAAAACAGTAATTGAAAATTACATAGAGTAGAACATCATTCATCCGGCCCTTATTCATCTCAATCTCTTTTTTCATTCCGACTATTTGTCATATTTTTATTTTTATTAATTTTTTTGCTCTTTTGGATTCAGAATGTACTGAAGATCACCACCTCATGATTTAGGGATACATTTACTATGTGGGAAGAAAGTCAGGGGTCACCTGTTTTGACAGAACTGTGAGACGGTCTATCCTCATGTGTTGAGATGGGTAGTGGTTTATTTCTGTTGCGAAAACTAGCTTAATTATTTAGGAATTTTTTCCATGGTCAGTAAACCCAGCTTAAACAGCCACGATGTTCAACTTTCACTACTAAAGTCAAAATCTCAAATCATACTTACATTCCTTTTTGCCTTCGCTCTGCCAATCAAATTCTCCTTCTTCCACCAGCTGCATGAAGTTGTTTTTCTTCTTGAAGTACATTGCCAAGTCAGTTGAAATGATGGCATTCTCCACTGTCTTCATAACATTCCTATAATCCTCTGTTGACAGAGACTGTGAATGAATAGGAAATAACATTATTGTCAAACAGTTGAAGATTTCATATAAAACTAGTGGGTGCCTGCAGCTTCACTTGCGATTATTTACTCAACCGCTAGATGTTTTATTTAAATCATTTATTTACCGGAAAAATAATTAGAACATTTCATTCATAAACACTGACATCGTTTTTACATAAATTGCATGAATTACGTAATTTTATTTTTAATTATATTGTTAGACGTACCAGTAGTAAATGATTAATTAAAATGACTAAAATCAATCCTGCACTGCCATACGAGCATACAGATTCAAAATTAAACGATTAAAACAAACCACAGATTCACTCTTACATGCAAACCATGCATGAAGAATTAAAACGATTGATAATTAAAGAGCCAAAAATCTGGCTTTGAGGTGCATTTCACGATTAAAGTGTGCCGCACAGGAAAAAAAGGTTTCCATCCCATACAGACAGACAGACACTTCCACTTATTATATAGATTTCACTACATTTTTATTTTTATTTGCATACAGCAGATTTTATATTGCTAAGTGATTTCCAAGGATTCAGAGATCCTTGAATCCAAAATGATTTAGTACATAACCTTAAATCTAATAAAATAAAAATTAAATAATCTATCATACCATAGAGTAATTTGGTTTTTGATATCAGTACCAGTAATGGGACTCATTGTGTTTGAATGATTAGATTTTCTTGCAAGGCAATGCATCAGTCAAATATCAGATCCAATTTTTCAAATATTATTTTAATGATATTGAATCAAATCCTTTCCATCCTGCATATGGCCTTCTGGCGGAGATTTTATTTACTGAAGGCTTGTTTAGTTATGCTTATTTTTGTACAGAGGACAGAGTGACACGACTGCTATGAAACAGGAAAATAGGAAATTATTTAGTGAAAAGACCGATGAATTTGATCCATAAACTCTAATTTAGGCTTGGAGTTTTTTAATAGGTTGTAAATCTATAACATGGGATTCATGGTTTATACCGTACTCCCTCCTAGAGGACTTTGAGCCCAGGATTTTTATATCCTGAAAAAATCCATTGACCTCAGCTGGTTTTGAACCTATGATCTTTGCATCCAGATGTGTGGCACAATACCATGTACAACAGAAACCAACTTCATTAAACTATATGCTACCTTGTCAGAACTTCAATTGCATTCTAAATTTATTTTTGGACATCTTCACTGATAGAGAAAAGTACATTTACAAACTCTGGGAGAAGCTAGAAAGAAATAAATATGAGAAACAAACCTTAAAAAATAATTAGTACGAGACAGATGATTCCTATCAGACATATTAGGGAAAAGAAAATAATTATAATAATATTAAGGGAAGGACATTTGGAATGAAAACATAGAAAGAAATGTAGAGATAGGTTTTATTGAATTTATAAGGACGAGAAGAGATTTTGATACTTTGTACTTGAATGAAAAGATTGGTTGGCTGTTATAGCTATTTAACAATGGATTGTACACACATCTACTTAGACCAGTGACCTAGTTTGGGTTTGAGACTTTATAAAACATACCTGGAAGATATTGTTTCCTTCACTGTTGAGTATCATTACACACTGATCAAAGTGATGGTGTTCCATTGTGCTGGTAGAGTATAGAATGGCTAGAGGAGACTCAGTCTTGGTTTGAAAGGCATTGTTAGTACCACGATGATCGAGATCATGGCATAAACAAGCCACAAGAAGACCCAGAATCTGAAAAGCAATGAGATGTAATTGAATGAGAATCTTCGAATGTGAATCTAATGCCAGTCCCGTTGCTCTGATGCATTTGGGTTCACCCTAAGGCAGATAGATGGTGATGGTGTGGCCCACTATCAAGTTATGCACCACTTGTGTGAGGAATATTACATGATGATATGTTTAACTGCCAGAAGTGTAAGAGGTGTAAAGAGATGAATGTGGTATAGTGGTGTTTGTGTAGTGTAGTCTGGGGTGTGAGTGATGATGTTGAGCTGAGGAATGAAGGGTAAAGGGGCCTACTCTTTTCGAAAGACACCAAGGGGAATGTCAAGCTTAATATTTCCATCCGTCAGACGAATCACTATCAAAGTGACATATGCCTTCAGATCATAGGCACTGTGGAGAGTTTTGGGGTTGTACCCAAGTATATTTGGTGCACAGACTTGTGATTAAATGCTGTACACCACCATTTCTCCCAGATCCAGCCCTTGGGGCCAGAATAAAACTCGCCTCTACCAGGAATTGAACCCAGGTCACTGGGGTGGAAGGTAGGCATGCTGTCAACCACACCATGGCAGTGGACATCTTTGAATGTTGGTGTAAATAAAACTTTAAGTTTACTCTAAAGGAATGAAGACAGCTGTCAGATTTAAAGCAGCCATACCACAAACATTACTAAAGCAGAAGCCTTCATAATACACTATTTCTAATAATCCAATGTGGTCCACTTTTTAAAACTTTTCCTTACCTCTAAGTCAGTCATGAAGCGTTCCATTTTACCCGTCTTAAGCATGGCAAACATAGTTTGTGCTACGTTCAGAGCATGCCTCCAGTTGTGGTATTTTACAGGACGGTAATTCTTCTTCACACTCAGAATCCAGCGGCAAAGAACCTAAACAATAATAATCTTTATTACAGCCAATAAGCGTACAGTGTACAATAGGCTTTGTCTCATATCAATACTTACGATATGCTGTTTACATTACAATTAAGGAATTCTTTGAGTAGAAGACCTTGAAGGAATGTGTGTTTGAAGATTAATAAAAATTAAAAGTCCCCATAAATTTTCTGCTTTATATTTTAAGTTTTTTAAAAATTCTATTGTTTTAAGGCAAATTAGGCTACCGTATTTTCTTTCAGCTAATATTTGTTTCATTTTTGTGTTTATTCTTCTTAGTATTAGTGCAGATAACATGTATCTGTAAATGTTGTGGATATTCTACATGTATTCCATACTGTTAGCCCTGAACTCTTTTGGTGAACATGAGTTTTCTTGCTACTACAAGTATCTTCAATTCTTAAAGATCACTAATTTATTTTACAACTTCCCTAGTCAAGGGCTGCGAAATGAAAAAGTGTACAATATATAAGTTACAATTAAAAACTACAATATTTTTCTAGGATATAAAAATATGAAAAGCATGTAGGAATAGGAGAAGGCAGAAGGACAGGTTGCCTCAAAATCCCTTGAGAGGAATTTAAGGCAATATCTTACTTGGAGGTAAAAGAGCTGAGAAATTTTATCCAGAGGCTGTAATTTACGCTTGGAGTTATTTAATGTGCTGTAAATCTATGGCATGCCCCCCCCAACTTAAAGTCCCTCCAAGAGGACTTCATATCCAGGACTTTTGTCCTAAAAGGTCCATCGATCACGGCTGGGTTTGAACCAATGATCTTCAGACCTAGAAGCAGCACACTACCTCTACACCATTGCAGCTGACCAAAATAAAGCAATCCATAAACGGGCCGTGAAGACCCTTAGGGTTCCAGGAGATTGAGACTCCCAGATTTTTAGACATCCAGCACATGAAGGTGTAAGGTTGTCATCATTACTAACCGGCCACCTATATCCCCAGGATTGTTTCTGGTACTAATTTCTGTTAGAGGCTGAATCAACTCCTGGGCCATAGTGCAACCAGAGAGATTAGGCCAATTGAAAAGTCTCAAGACCTCATCGGGAATTGAACCCGTGATCTCCTACTCGATTCCTGATGACCTTGTGCTACAAACTGGAAGATAAAGCAGATAGCAGTGATGAAATAGTATGATGGCAACGATGCCAGTAGTGAGAGTTCTAGGCATACTTACAAATTCTGTTATTTTTCATAAATCCATTTGAGATGATACAAGTTAATTGAAGAATTAAAATTATGGATAATACTTACATCATATGGAATGTGAAACTGCTTTACTAGGTTACACTGAAGGAACATTCGTACGGTGGCACGACAGGTATCTTCATCTGTTAGGTCGAAGTCAATAAATGTAAAGCTGAAACATGAAGTATTACACAGTCTGTACTTGCTACTTTGTATCATTTTTATCTATGATAAATTAGAATCAATATAATACCTATAGAGATTGTAGGTTTCAGCAGATGGAATTGAGTCTTGACTTAACTTAGTGGTGTCATCTGAAGTAGCAGTCGCATGGTAAGACAGACACTCTAGTGCCACTTTCTGCTTTGCCATCAGCTTGCCTGAAATTTACATCAGTTATAATATTTAAGAAGTTTATGCTGTTTAATAATGTTTTGGTTAAGTTAAATCTTAGTACAATGGTGTTGATGAACTTCTGGCTGAGGAAAGAAGATGATCGATGAGAATGTATCATATAATCCAGAAAAAAAGACATTCCATTCTGTTTTTTGTAGAGAAAATTGCTGGAATTAATCAAAAGAATGTTAAACGATGTGCTGATTTTTCCTCCAAAGAAATACAAATTTTTGTGAATCTACATAAGCATCTTCCTAAGTAATGTCTAGTGGAAAAGAAACCTTGAATTGAGAAACCTCAGTTCATCAAAGCAAATTTTTTTTTTCAGGAGAGATAAATTACGGTTTATTTTCGAAAATAGAAAAGATGCAATGTTTTTCTTTACCTAAAGTTAAGGTTTCAAGAGTGACAAGACATAGACCTATTTGAAGTGAAAGCTGAATATTTGTACAAGAGGAAATCAGATTTTAAAGTCATGGATATATGGCATTTCTCAAATGCATGTTACAGATCTGGAAATCTAAATGTTTGAAAGTCATGGACATGTGACTTTCTCAAATGCTTGTCTGGTTGAATTACCACAAACAGAATTGCCAACATCAAGTATCCAGGACATCTCAATTTCGTTACTTCATTCTGCTTTACAAAGCTAAGAAACTAAAGGACATGTGAGTTTTCTCTCTGCATAAATGGGTCTAGTTGTACTTAATACGTACATTCCTACCATAATAGTATTCCTCAGGTTCGCGAGCAACCCCTGGTGAGCCCGTAAGGGGATATTCACAGTGGATTTGTTACCGGGGTGTGCCAGTCTCCTACCTACCTACCTACCTATCTAAACCTAAACCTAAGGACTCACACATACAACCAGTCCTGAACCCGGGAAAGGAAGTTTTCACTACTGAAAAATCCCCAACCCGACTCACCCACAGCAGCGGACCATAAAGTAGCTTAATTTTTCCCAAAAAGTGGACGTGTGTGGTTTCTCAATTTTGTGATTCCCTTAAATCCAATTTCTCATTTATTGTCAGAGCAACAAAAAAGCAAAAAAATAATAGGCTAAGAATACTTCGATTTGGTAAGCAGGAATTACCCTTCTGTGGACACGATGGAAGTGAATCATTACTTATCACTAAACTGCAGAGATTTATAAAAGGGTCCGCAACCTGTGTCTGTAGTTAGGGACTAAGACCATCTGAATCACTAAGAAGTTAAGATAAATCCATAGGGTTGTACAAAATAATTCAAAATGATTGAATCTGTATATGAAGAGCCAGCAGAAAAAATTACAAAATGAATTTAGAAAGCTCTGTATGGACGGACTTAACAGAAGTAGCAAATCCAAATTATTTGTTATCGTGAAATATGTAGATGGGTCTGGTATCAATCAAGACAGATTTTTAGTTCATAATTATGAATTTTCACAACCAGAGAACAGCTATCGACTTAGGCTATGCATATGCCTACAATATTACATTCTGTGCTGTATATGTGCCTACTCTAAATAGTTGATCACTGCAACATGAAAAAAAGAAAGGGTTTGATAAATCCCTGGTTTGATTACATAAAAAAAAAAAAAGAAATTCTAAAGAACACAGTGTAAACCTCTTCGGCTAAAAATTTGTCAATAACTATATAATTTACCTTTAAAGTGTTAATGTAATTGAAAACCCAAATAATAAAGCTGGATATACGAGGGTCGTTCAATAAGTAATGCAACACATTTTTTTTTCTTAAAGTAGGTTGGTTGTATTTAGGATTCAAATACAACATATTATTCCCCAGTCCTTCGGCTACAAAATCCTACTTTTCAACATAATCTCCGTTCCATGATACAGCCTTTCACCACCTTAATGGGAGGGCCTGTATGCCTGCATGGTACCACTCTACGGTCTATGTCAGAGTCAACGTCTTGCTGCATCAATAACATCCCCACCATCCGCGAAGTGCTTCCTGTGGAGTGCATCCTTCATCGGGCCAAACAGATGGAAGTCAGAAGGTGCAAGATCCGCGCTGTAGGGTGGATGAGGAAGAAGAGTCCACTGAAGTTTTGTGAGCTCCTCTCAGCGTTATCATGGAGAATGAGAAGTTCATTTGCATTTTTGCACTGGAGACATTTTTCCTGGAAGACCTGAGAATAAAGTATCTTCTTCCATCCACAGGACCATACAATAAAGCGCTGGAGAAAAGGAAACAGAAGCAAAGGCTCATAGAAGAGGAGTTCTACGCAACAGCCGCAATGACAGACAGAAATTGAACTAAAGAAAACCAGGACCTCAGACCCGTACTTACAAGATTCGCGGTACACAGGTTTCATCACAAACTGTGTAAAAATAAGAAATTTCATGAGCCTAACCAAACGTGCATAGGCCTATGTGTGATATGTGACAAGATTTGTGAATGATATCATGCTATCAAGTGCTCCAACGGCATAATCTCACTATCTGACCTTAGCAAGGACTGAAAGTAACCCTAATGCCCACTCGGGCGCACCTGTCTTTCTTATTATTATAATTATTATTTGCAATTTTGTGGCGACGAACATGCTGAAGTCGTTTCTTCAATTTCCTTAGAGTAGGCCTAGCACAATACACTTCAGAGTTGATCATTCCACCATGAGGAAGGATATTGAACAGAATAACTAGGGTTGCCATATCTCCAAGAGTAAAAAAAAGAGGACACATTTGTCGATACCTATCTACACAATTTAAATAAATTAGGTTATTTTATAGCCCTATTATTCACAGAGCAAAGGAAATGTAATGTGTTGGTAACAGCATTCAAATTTTCAATTATATATATAGCCTAATTATGTAACTGAACTGATTTAGTTTACATTTAACTAGTAATTATAATATTCAAGTAGGCCTACTGGTATGTCGACTCAAAAGAATAAATGTTTCAATACATTCAGTAGGCCTACTCTACATGCAACTGTAAGTACTACAAGTGGAAATACAGTTGCCTCAAGATTTTTCACTTTTAATGCACTTTGGCCTTCCTTGGACCAAGCATATTTCTCTTGTTCAGCAAAGGTTTTTTATTTAAGACAAAGGCATAGAATTCCTTACAAGTGAAATACTTTTAATTATATTGAACTAGCAATATGCTCTGCTCGGCTCGTTAGGATCGAGGCCTGTTGGCTCATGTGAAAAGAAAGAAAGAAAGAAAGAAAAAAAAAAAAAGAAAAAAAAAATTGAATTTATAGTCTGATAATGGATCCATTCAGAAAACCCGGACATTTTTCCGAAATTAAAATTTCCACCCGGAAATTATAACCCTAAAAAAGAGGACATGTCCGGGAAAAACCGGGCATATGGCAACCCTAGAATAACCCCTTCATAGTGCCAGAAGACCAGCTGAGGGTATGGCATTGAACTGTTTCTTCGAAGGAGAGTTGGAGTGGTGCCACTCCATGGATTGCCCAACGACTAACCGTGCTTTTGTCCATTGCCAGGTCTCCGTAGACATTCTTGCAAGCACCTATGAATATCAGTGATGCTCTGGTTTTCCACCAAAAGAAACTCAATAACCGCTCTCGCGCTCTCTGTTTGAAACGCACCTCCGTTACAGACGCCATTTTGAAGGCTAATTATAGCGCTGCCATCTATCGGAAATTAATGAAACCATATGAGATGAAGCGGGAATATTTTAAAGATGCCCCAAACAAAATTCCAAATTCTTTCAACCAAAATTGGCCGAGAAAAAAAAGTGTTGCATTACTTAATGAACGGCCCTCGTATATGCATTCATGAACCACAGATTATTGTCTCTGTTGAACATTACATGAGAATATTATAGGAGAAAAATTCCTCTGATACTGGGATTTGAACCCGGGACCTTTGGCTATCCATGGTTCATGAATGCATATATATCCATCTTGAATGTTACTGTACAATAGAAGCTCGGTCACAAAAATCACTAATTAATGTGCCTGAAAGCACTGCATATGAAATATGACGTCTTGTATGTCAGTGAGGTAGACCATTAAGGGCAATCAGTCATAGAAGGAAAGATCTATCTGGCATTGTGCAGCAATGCTAGCTCAGTTGGTAGAGCAGTGGCACAGATAGCCAAAGGTCCTGGAATCAAATCCCAGTGTCGAAGGAATTTTTCTCATATAATATTCCCAAAAGTCCGCCGGCGTGGTCTTGTGGTTAGCGTCGCTGACTACAGATCCGTCGATTCCCGGTACCTCCTCGGATTTTTCTGAGGTAGGGAGGTCTGGTAGGGGTGCACTCAGCCTCGTGATTCAATTTGATGAGCTACTTGATAGAGAAGTAGCGGCTCCGGTCATGAAAAACCACCATTAACGGCCGTGTGGGTGTCGGCATGCTGACCACATGCCCCCCAATCCTGCCATCTGCCTTACGGTAGATGACGCAGCGGTCAGGTGGTAGACCAAGTCCCTCCAGGGCGGAGTTTAGTTTAGTTTAATATTCCCAAAATGTAAAATTAGCTTAAGAATTTATTGCATTCTTGCTAATTGTATGTGTGTTAATATGTATAAATAGCTATAGTAATCTGTCTAGAATAATACTCGGGATGGGTCACGGTGATTTTCAAGATAGCTGAGAAGTCTTTGCAGCTGCATACTAAACAGAAATTCCAGTTTTGATTCCTGCCCAAGTCAAAATTTCGTCTAAAAGTGTCCATTTTCTTTTGTTTGTATATCTATATAAATATGAAGTACTAGAAGTAATTCTTAATACTTACAAGCATTTTCATACATTTGAGTGTTATGGATTCCTAGACCACAAAATATAGCAAAGGCTTCAAATATTGATACATCACAGTCTGAGAAGGGATGTCCATTTCCCTAGAAAACAATAAAATAATATTAGTACATTCTATAGGGTAAGGTGGTACATTTTCGAACACTTAACAAATATTCTTATTTTATGAACACAGTATACTTAAGACAAGTTCAACTGTATCGTAATCACAAAGTTGGCAATGTAGTTGGCCCTTAAAAAAAATATGGAAGTCAAACAGCTGTAAAATTGGTCATGGCAATCAATCTTTCATTTCCAGAATATCGTTCGAAAATGTACCACAGTAGGTACAATTCTAAACACCAGTGGGTACTATTTCGAACAGTGGCATTTTCAACGAACGAATTGCTTTCTTCCAAATATTATATTTTATTATTATTATTATTTATCAATAATATTAATAAATAAATTGCAGCCAAATAGCCATACTTCAAAGATAGTTTACAATGGTAGTTTACATGTTTGCATATTCACATATTGTCTTTGTTCTTTTTGTACAGAGTTCGATATGGTAACGATCGCACGGTTTCTCACATAGTAAGCATTCACAATCGACACTGGGTTCATGGAAGTGTGTGTTTTTGCACATTAGGTGATGAAACCCGTGGACTGCCAATCTTGTAATGACGTGTCTCATTTCGAAGTTTGCCTTTGACCATGATCTGTCTATCATGGCTCCTGTGCCATAGAATTCTGGTTGTACTTCATCTCTTTTTCCTGTCAGTGCTGCCAGCAGTTTTTCTGATGCGCTGGTGTTGGGTAGAGGTATGCTTGTCCTGAGATCTTCTACGAGGAAGGTTTCCTTTGCCAGGAGATATGCGAGTCTTGACCGGGTCATTTTTGAAACTCCTATTGCTTTCTTTATGTAGTTTGCTTTCACCCTTTCTAAGGTGGATAGATTCTTTGTTGTTAAATGTGGCCAGGTGATTTCGATGCCGTATGTTAGTATTGGAAGAATTTTTGCTCTGAATAGTAACATTGCTGTCTCTAGGCTAAGGGTTTTGATGTTTTTTATTTCGTGCGATGCCATTATTGCTTGGGTTGCCTTCTCTGTGACGTGTTTTGTGAAGCATTTTGCGCTTGTTTGCAGCGTGATGCCTAAATATTTGAAGTCTGGCACTATCTTTAATTTTCTGCCCCTTATGAGTATCTCTGCTGATGCGGGTGCCTTCCTTATATTTATCAATAATATGAGCGTAATAATGAACTGTCACGTTTTGAATAGGCAGATGACAGGTTTGGGGCATGTGGTCAGCATGCCGACTCCTACGTCAGTTATTGATGGCTTACTGAACCGGAGCCGCTACTTCTTTATGAATTAGCTCTTCGGTTGGTGTCAGGAGGCTGAATGCACCCCGTTCCAAATCGCACTACCTCAGAAAAATTCGAGGAGGTAACGGGGATCGAACCCAGACTTGCGGGTCCGTAGTCAGCAACCACTAGACCATGCAGGCGGGTCTGTCATAACATCAAGAGCAATAATAAAAAATACTTAACAACTCCAGAACGATTTCTGTTTGTTATTCTGTATTGCATAATTGCTGAGATGTAATAGCAATCCAGAGGAAGTGCAGTTCATAAATCTTCGTTGAAATAATACCACTGTTGAAAGCATCTGAATGCCATCCTTTAAATATTTGACTGGCACAGTTAATAATAATAAACATGCAGAACGCTGTGATGGCAAAACAGCTTTTCCATGCAAGCGATCGCGGGTTAAAGTACTGTTGGAAATTGTACCTAAAATCCGTTCGTATTTGTACCTCGAGCTAGTTTTTGTAAATTATACATAGTTGCAAATTCCGCTCTCGAATGACCATTGTTGTGCCAATGACTTACGTATTAAAGGCTACGCTATTTGTTGGTATGAGTTAAAAATTGGTCCTCAACAATGTATTCCAGTAACACAACGTGGGATTATAAGCAATTTTATAACGTGTCATTTTTCCAGCATGGAGTTCTTACCTTCGATTGGAAAATAATATTTTATGGCCGAATGAGTCAACTTAAAACATCATTCTCGCGGATACAGATCAACAAAACAATCAGTATGGACGCTATACTTTTAAAAAGAGGTTGGCTAACATTTGAAACCCAAAAATGGATAAAAATCTTAGTCCGTTCAGAATTGTACCATGTTCGAAAATGTACCACCTTACCCTACTAGAAGTTCCATATTGCGGTTAAAATTCAGCCAAAGGACCAAATACTATAAGTAATTTATGCAATATATCACCTGTTCGAGTGTACCCAAAGAACATTACCCCTCTCACATTATGCAAAGGACGAATGTCAGTAACTTCCTATGTACAACCCTTTGTACACATTGTGTTTACATAGTTCCATTTAATAAATATTTATGCAATATAACACCAGAACAAATTCCTTTAATTGTTTGGTCTGTAGGTATTACTGCTGTATTATTATTGTAATTATGATGGAATTAGTATATTTTTATTTGTATATTGATTAAATGTGGGAATTTGTTGTTATGAATTAGGAAAAATAACCCACTTCTCCTGAATTTGATTTTCCTGTCTTTTTATTTTCTCTGCCCATACCATAGTTACTAGAAAACCAGGAAATTCGATATTGCGTTTTCAGCAGATGTGAACAGGTTTTGAGATCATTTTGATAAAATATGCAGTATGGTGTCTCAAAACTCTTATCACTCACTGACATTAATGTTTACCCACTTCCTGCTAGAAATCATAAATTGTAGACTTACAGCTTTTAGCCAGTAACCGACGAGAAGATTATAAAATGTTCAATTTTTAAATTTATTTTTACCCCAGAAAATCTTAAAGTCATTCCTCAATTGTTTTTAGGTTTATTATGGCATAGTTTATTATGGTAATGTACGGCAGTTTAAATTCACGGACTCATCTCCGATATGGTGTTAGTTCATAGAAAATGTATTCCCGAGAAAATCGCCGGTAGTTTGGGGGCCGACCCCCAATAAGTAAAGCAAGCAGCCAGAGTTTTCTGATTTATTAAATGCCAGAATGGTACTTCATGAGATTGTGTGGGGACGGGAAAACGTCTGTCCGTTTGTCTGTCTGTCCATCTGTCCGTGTGTCTGTACGCTCGTTAACTCTAATACGCTTTATTGGATTTTCATGAAACTTGGTATACGCATTTATAACGTCCATGGGAAGAAGCCTATTGATATTGGTCCAAATCGGTTGACCGGTACCGGAGTAATGCCCAATGTACTGCCTATTTTATGGTAATATATTAGAAAGAATTTATCAAATACAAATCAGTTCTCATCGCAACATGTTATTTTACAGTGTTCATATACGGTTTTGACATTTTCAATACAGGTAGCTTTGACAGATAATACTACCCACACATTCCTTCACATATGCTTATCAAACTAGACCTTTGTTCTTCCGTAGGCCTAAGCCCTGCTTAATGAATTGATATGAAGCTTAACTCGGAAATTGGTTAAAAAAAATAACTTATTTTCTGCCTATTACATCAGTTTACCTGATTTTATTATTTTTATTTTCAAAGTTTGCTGTCATGTGTGTTTCGGGTAGAAGTGAAAAAGGAAATGGCAGTTTTGCTTTTCATGTTAGTTGTTATTTAATCTGCTTTTATGTGTTTTACATTTACCTTATTGATAAGTTGTGCTACTCCAATTACAGTCTTCTGACCATTGACTATAGGCATGCAGAGAATGCTCTTTGTGATAAATCCATCTTCATCTTCTCGCATCTCATGGTTCATCCACGTTGCAACATCCCCAATATTTAGAATCTGGAAATAAAAGATAATTAATTTTACATTTCAGTTCCCTTTTAAATTGAGTTACATACCATCAAACGCTATCTGTAAAATCCTTTTTGTGTGAACATTCTCATAAAAGAATTACAGCATACTGGTAAAAAATGTGTTACGCTCATATACTCTCTCTCTCTCTCTCTGTCGCTTGCATATTGATTGTGGAGAGTTATCAGGAATTCATCATATTCGCAATTGTGTTTCCTAGTTGTGATTCCAATTACACGGTCTACTCTGTACGAGTATTTATCTCATATCTTTTTGTTTGTTTTGTTTTGTTGTTTTAGGTAGATTTCGAAGAAAAATCTACCTATTGCAATCGATACCATGTCATGACTTTCGAAAAATTCTTTCATATCTTTACGTTTCATGCCTCCCTAAGTACGAAACCACCGCCCGTTAAAAAAAAAAAATGTGATATATATATATATATATATATATTAGGGATGGGTCCTCGATACTTTCGATACCTCGATACTCTCGATACTTGCATGGTATCGGCATCGAACGATCCTTTAGAAAACTCGCTCGATACTTTTTCGATACTTTTCTGCAATTCTGCAATTAAGTGAGAAGACTAGTATTTTTTAACAAAAACTTGTAAGTGGACTGTTTAAAAAACTAACTTTAGTTTTAATGTAGAGTTTAAAAATAATTATAGGCTACTGATGATATTAAATTTTGTCTGATTAAATATGCAGACTTAATTAATTTAGTTGGTATTACACAGTTCTCTCAAATTTTAATTTTTAATGTACCTATTTATTGAAACTGGAAATGTTGAAGGTATCGAGTATCGAAGTATCGAGTATCGAGGAAAAAAATCATGTATCGGTATCGAGTATCGAGAAAATCTGGTATCGACCCATCCCTAATATATATATATATATCTTTACACACTAGCGGCCGTAATTTTTAAAAGATATTTGAACCCAATTTTATTATGTTATTTCTAGGCCCAATAGTTCGGACAAGTTCGTTAATGAGCAAAATTGGCCAAAGGGGGTGGTAGGGGGAGGGGGTTGAAATTTTAAAACATTATATCTCGGCCCCTATGAAGTATAGAGGGAAAATTTGTTTGAATAAATTAGAGTATTCCCTATGGAGTTCACAGTGACACCAACGATTCGGGGGTTTTGGGGGTACGAGTGGGGGTGGTTGGTGGAGGGATGGAAATTCTAAATTTTTGAAACCACGTCTTATGGGGTATCGTTGAAAAGCTCTTGATGAGTACTCTACAAATCAATAACTGGTTTCTCGATAGCTCTCTTATAAGGCGAGATTTAGCACTTTGAAATCTACCTCAGCTTGCCTAAAGGGATTTTTTTAAATCAAATTCCGTAATTTGATAAAAGAAAGAAGAAATTTGTACTTATTGGTAATGGTTTCTAGGCCTGCTCCTCTGCCGGTAGCTTGGAATCAAACCTCCTGCACACCTCTCAAGTCTTTCAATACAAATAAGCTACATAGATCTTTTTAATGAAGTTGTTAGAAAGCTGATTGCGCAGTATTATCACAAAACAGCGATTTTTTAACTCCGTACAACATACAGATTCACCTTTAAAAGAAGGCCTACTTCGATACTATGTTCACAGCCCACAAAGTACAACATTACGATAGTTTTTCTTCACATAGAGAGTAAGAAATGTATTGTGGATGCCACTTCTTAAAGACTTCTATTCCAAGAACTGCCTCTACCTGCTGCTACCCTAATCCTCTTCGACCTGTCATTCAATGAATAGAAAGGTAATTAGGCGTATTCAGACTTCTCTGTAGTTCAGTACATTGTTGCCAAATACGTACCACAGCACGTTTACTTCACTTGAGAAGTGGTAAATGACAGCGGCAGCACTGTGGAAATCCACGCGACTATAAGAGCACCTGTTCTTTGTCGTATCGGTATTTAGGATTAAGGGATAATGCTACTATATTCTTTTGTTGATAGACGGTGGTTTGGGACGAGGTCTTCTTAAAATGGCACGAACAGTAGGCCTATCCCTTTTTTAGATAAAGAAATAAGCTTATGTATTTCTCAAATATGTATTTTATTAGTATTATCATTTTAGGACTATCATATGGAATATACAAAACATTTTCTTTGAGTCATAACTGAGGTAATTAGCCTACTTACACGAAAAAATAAATTAAAATTGTCAAGGGAATGCATTAAGTATACTGTGAAATAATGCTCTCATAGTAATCTGTTTTATCCCCGAACATTCCTCTGTGTCCAATCAGAAGCTATTTCAGGACAGATTTGAGTTAATTACTTTATTGGTGCCGTGGGGCAGATTACTGTAAAAACGGGTGTGCTGAGAGAACTATAGGCCTGCAGTAAAAATTATAAAAACTCCAAAATAGGGCATTGTTTTAAGTTTGTGTACTATGTTGTGTGTAAGAAATTGAGACCATCATGACTTTTTTTCGAATTCCAGATATTAGCAGATATGGACGTTGAAAAAAATACGTTCTTGGAATGATACCGGTTTTTATTTTGTGATTATATTGTGTTAAATTATGTTCACTGGCTGTTACTAACGTTAGGAAGGAAACAGCATAAGCTTTCAGCCTTTCAAAATCTTAAATATTTAATTTTTATTGCAATTGATTTATATAACTTAAGTGAACATAAGTTAGATAATAAATAAGTTACCCAGTGTCATATTAAGTTGATAAAAATTGCTGTAAATGTATATGTTGTATTCTTTTGAAGTAATTGTGAATACAGTATTAACATTGATTGTAAAAAAAATATATTCTAAAATGTATGGTTATGAGTCAATAAAAATAGCTCCATCATTCGACTCCTTTGCTATTTTATTGTAACTTTAATTTTAGAAAACATTTTTGTCTTAGCTCATTTCATAATTTCATACGAGTCTGTTAATTATCACTATTGGCAAGTTGGATACGTCTGTATTTGTTCGAACATAATTAAATGTGTAAGATTTGAGGCCGGATTTTTAGATTTAAAAAAATGATCAATCGTTATAATAAAATTGTTTATGCATGATTTGGGTAAGGTTCATGAATCTATGGTTCATTTTGATCGTTTCATTTCGAATTTTTATGCCCATATGGCGGCATAAGATTCGTTTTGTCCGTTTAATTATTTATATTTTAACGTCAAATAATATAATTAAGATTAATATTAAGTAATTCCTGCAATTTATGTAAAAACGATGTCAGTGTTAATAAATATAATGTTATAATTATTTTTCTGTTAAATGATTAAAAAATCTAACAGTTTAGTAAAAAATCGCGGGCGAAGCCGCGGGCACCTGCTAGTATCGTATATTACAAAATATCTACTTATTAATAAAAAAAATTTAAATTTGCCTATATGAAAATAAAATACAAAATTAGGTCTCACCACATTCATTCCTCAAGATAGCTGGTAATCTAAATACAGCCTTCAGTTTATAACGTACCATTGTACTATCGACTAGCATTATTTAACATCGATTGAAACTTATTACTGTCTTTACTTAAGGCGCTATTACAAGGCGCTTTATAGTGCTCCGTTTCGGTTCTTACTATCACTGACATATAAACGTATAACGTCAGCTGCATTAAAAGTAAGTTTCGGAATCAATAAATGCCATCTTTGTTATCCAAAACTCATTAGACTCGCCACTGAGGATCCAATATACATATGTGGGCAATATCTTTCGTTGCAAGCAACAGTGCTTTGTAGCTGTAGCTTATTTCTTTCGTGAAATATTATTCCTTTGTGGTCATAGACTCCCCTCTTGGGTATTCTTTTTATTGCAAAATGGAAGTTAGAGTTGCGCAGGTGATGGCACTAGCTGTGTTTAGCTTCCAGATTGCAATGAATAAAACATGAAGTTATTCTTTTATACCGCAGCCACAAAACTCAAAAGCAGAACTTCCTTTTGTGAAATTTCTACAAGATGTGAATGCGGTGGAGTTATGTTTCGTTGCTTCCAGTTATTATAACTTCGACGCTGTGTCGGCTAAATTACATTAATTAGTGTGCCTCACACTACTGTATATATATATATATATATATATAAGAGGCTTTGTCCTGACTGAATGAATGAATGACTGACTGACTTAATGACAGAGAATCAACGTAGAGCCTAAACTATAATAGGTAGGGACTTGGAATGTTGATAGTACCTTCGTATTAGTGTATTTCGGTGCATTCCAGCTCCATATTATAGAATTCTATATCCTCATGTGCCTCTGCGTCTTCTTTAGCTCTTTTCATGTTCCTTCTAGTTTTCTTGGTCTGCTTGAAGATCTTTTCAGTCTGTCTATTTAATCTTCCTTATCTTAGTTCATAAATTTCTTGAGAATATTTTGTCGAACTTAACTTGACTCCAAGAATTGCTCTTCGTAAACGTTTATGTTAGAGATAGTATCAACCTCAGCACCATTGTACCACCAGATTGATTAGGCCAACTGAAAAATCGCAATGACCTCATCGGGGATCAAACCCTGGATCTTCTGGTATGTAGTGCAGTGTCTCAACCAACTACACTGTGGCGTTCCCCCTTACTGTTACTTTACATGGAGGACATTTTGTTGCGGTTTTTAACGACGCTAAGCGAATTTTTATTCACGTATTGGGAAGTCTTAGAAATGGTGGGGAATCAATTAGTAATTATTAAATTTTAAGGTGAAATTTATTTAAAATAGGTGAAAACCCGCTCATCCAAATTATCCAGGGACATTTGATTTTGAAACTCGAAAAATGTTTTTGAAACCTTGTTAGCATGGCTTCCTGCACTGAAAGGTATTGCTGGTAATGAAAATTCGGATAGGCTACAACGGCTAAACCGACTGCAATGTTCCCACAGACTGAAATTTTTTTAAGATAGTACATTAATGTTTAATGTTAGAGGACACAAACATTGATCAGATAATATATTACGAAACATCTTGATTAAAACTGTAAATCCACTGTTTCAAAGCTGCAGTTCGTACGGATATAAGTTACAGGGTTACCTATTTCGGATACTCTCCTTCGAAGAAGACAACACGTGCTGTTTACCAGATTGCGGATATGACGTCACTTTAACCTAAGTCTAATGAAGAAAACAGTCAAAAATGTAAAGGGCGTGTAACTAACATTATTCTTGAGTGCCCAGGTTTATAAATCAAAGATGTGCGTTAAATATCAAAGGCGACTTGTATAATATCTTTAACATTTTCGAAGGATATAGAAAGGTCATCATTATACTGGAAATACTACATTTAAAATCGTACCACTACCCAGTCCAAGCGAGGTTTTTGAGGGGTTTCCCTCGCTATTAGGCGAATGCCGGACTGGATAATAATCCCCTGCAACACACGCCAGAAAACATCTCTATACAAAACAATCAACACACCAAGAAAGCTAAAACTTACATCACTGCGAGAAAGTCAAACTTGCGCCACTTAAATATGAAACAAGTACACAGCCCTAACATGTCACAAACACCACATATCCCATAAGGATGAAAATGGGCGAACCTCGGTACACACAGCAAACAAATGGTTACCAAAATTTGGTTTGACCGGAGGTAATCAACTTCATTGTTGGGCACTCCGGGGGTAAGGGTGGGCACAAAAAAAAAATGCTGTATGTATATGTATGTATATGTACCGGTATATGTATGTATATATAACATTATATATATATAATATCTTAAAGAGCAAAACATAATCTCCAAAGATTAAAAATATGGTAATTAGGTTTCAAGATTACTTTTTTAAGAGTCAAGGTCAATTAGTCTTTGAACTTTGTAAATCCAGGGAGATTAACTTAAATCCGGGGATAGAATATAACTGCGGGGTCTGTCCCTTGGTAACATCTGATAACACCGAATACTGTAAATTAAAAATTCCACTGGAGGATTCAATACTAATGTAATGAAATTTTTTTCTGAATATACCTTTGTAAGAACAAAACATGAAGTCAATCAAATATTCGTTTATATGTTAATTTTTTTCCCTTTGGTATTCGTTTCCAGGATGGAACTTTTTATTCCTGTCACTGCTCTTCATACGCAGGACTGCACATATAGCCTAATGCTGTTTTCTATAGTTTACAGTATCGACATAACAGTCGATATTCTGCGATTGCAATGCAAGCTTAACAACTCCGTAAAAATTGCTATGCATGAGACGCAATGCGCGATAAATAGGAGTTACTGTGCACTAAACCATTCCATGACGCTATATAAAGCGTCGTTCTTCTTTTACTGCTTAGTGTCCATAGTAACAAAATGCTGCGTCATGTTTCTTTGATTCTCTCTTGCGGTGAAGCTGTCGCACGAAACAAACCGTGCCATAAATATATATGACGCTCTTGAATTGTAACCAACGTGTAAGGAAAAGCGTGTAGAATACTTTCATGACAGCAGGAAATTTGAAACAATTTGTGGTAAACATGTTAGGCAGGTTTCCACTTTAATTAAAAAAATAATAGCTGCTTCGCTCCAATTTTGGCTATTTTACTTTTGTTTTTCTTTCAAAATTCTGTAACATATTTCATTGCATAAGAAATTTGTTTTAATGTACGCTGTTCGTACTGAAGGACAGGTAAAATTTGTGAAATATATAGCTGGAAATTTCAACAAGAAGAAAGATGTCATAGGCCCTACACCGTTCTAACCCCCTTCAGTTACAAATTTCGACCACCCCACCTACGTTTTGAAGCTACCGGAATAAACAGGCTAGGGAAGGTAGAAGTGGAAGGATGTACTGGCAGTGTAGGCCTAAATGACAAACCAACTTTCTGATGTCAGGGTCTAGTCTCAAGTTACGAGGCGCGTCCATAAACTAAGTTTCCCTGGGTCCGTTTACAGAAACAAAACACAATTTCAAGGAAATATTTATTGCAACAGACACAGCCAGTATTCAGCTATTTTTCAACATATTCGCCACCGGAATTGAAACATTTTTCATACCGTGGGACCAACTTCTGAATACCTGTGTCATAGGAGTCTGCCGCCTGGGATTTGAACCACTGTGTGACAATCACCTTCGCCTTTCTGTCATTCTTTGTCATTTCGTGAGGTGTAGGAAAAGATGTAAATCACTGGAGACCTCCCAGCCGATCTTCTGCAGGAGACTTGCTGGAAGATGTTTAAACATCCACCCTATAGCCCGGACCTGTCTCCCAGTGACTCCCACCTTTTCCTACACCTAAAGAAATGACAGGGAATGACAGAGAATTACAGAGAGCCGGAGATGTTTGTCACACAGTGGTTCAAATCCCTGGCGGCAGACTTCTACAACACAGGTATTCAAAAGTTGGTCCTACGGTATGGCAAATGTTTCAATTCCTGTGGCGAATATGTTGAAAAGTAGTTGAATACTTGCTGTATCTGTTGGAATATATATGTCCACGAAATTGTCTTTTGTTTCTGTAAGCGGCCCCAGGGAAACTTACTTTATGGACGCGCCACGTATATATGGTAAAAATGAAGGAAGATTATGTGGAGGTATTCGGTAACACAAAAAAATACTCGATTTATTTATAAAAGATTTGGTGCCATTCCACCGCTGAATTTTTAGTGCTTTCTTTCCTTGTTACAGTGTAGAGTTGGATTATTCCCACAACGTCTCTGGCCTTGAAGCCAAACCCAGCCAGCGAGCTTCTCGTTTCGTCTCGTTACCAACATGCGCGAATTCGCTGCGTGTAAGATCAGTAAGCTACCGCTGGGCAGAGAGTGAACATCATGCCAGTCGTAGAAAATACTATAATAGTTGAGTGCAGGGTTAATGCCGCTGCGAGAGAGACAGACAACACGTGGAGTGGGATAGGAGAGCTGATCCAATCAGCGTGCAGCTACCTCCCCTAGCCAGGAACTCTACGAGCGGTGAGACTCGCTCCTAAGGTATATACGTAAAAACCCAGAGACGTTGTGGAGGTAATCCTACTCTAAGAGATAATTATTAACAGCAAATTGCTTGCGAGCAACTGTTTACATTTTCCAACACATGAAGAACTACAGATTAGCGGCGTATCGAAGGTCGAACTAATGTGTCCCCATTCTGCGCCTAACTACTTGCTATAGTAGGCTATTATAGTAGTATTGAAATCTTTTCCCCACTAACAACCAACTCTTCCTTCGGTACTCCGATGAGAGCACTTACTACAGTACCGGGCTACTGAAAATGTTTGTTTATTAAACTAGTCTTCCACATCGTCGCCATTTAGCCGTTTAGCCTAGGAGTTTTGGATTTTTCAAACATCAGTGTTAAAGGGACTTAAAGTTCGACATCCCTTCCGTATAACATTTACAGACGTTAGATACGTATAGATCAGAGCTGACATCATTTTCAGCATCTACTTTAAGATAGGTCAGTTTAATATGCCTACTGCAATTCTCCTTTTCCTTCGGGTATTCTTTTACTTGAATTTATGGCGGGAGATGGAAGTAGAGGAGGTAGCTAAAAACTGTCGTGGTCATCGACCACCCGAATCCCGGCGAAAGCCGCGCTCTATGCACTTGACACGTCCGGTGGCGTCATGTTTGATTTGCACTGTATTATTTGTGCATCTTATTAAAATCTGTTAAAATAGTTTGAGGTTGATTTACTAATACCACTGATCCAGGTTCACAAAAAAACATTCATTTTTTCCGGCAGTTGTTCGGTTATTCCACATTAGGCCACATATATAAGTTATATATACACATATATTTATACTTTATTTATCGGAGAGTTGGCCTATGCAGTTCAAAGTTTATTAAAACATTCCTGTAAAACAATATTGCCGATATTCAAATCACGTATTTCTTTGTTTCGCAAAAAGTTTTACATCCCTTTCCGTACGAGTGTGTGCGAAAGACAGGAAATAGAATTTACTTTGCTTGTTAAAAATAAAGACTGTGAATGAAAGAGAGAAAAAAGAAGAAAAATGCTAATGTGTGTTAGTTTCTATTGAATTCCTCAAACTTTGTTTTCCGATATTTCGGACCATGAGAAATTTTATATCAACACCAATACACACTTCAAACTTGTTGATTTTGAGGGTTATCGTTTTAAAGTAAGTTATTCCGATATTTTATATTTCGTTGCTCTGAAAAATTCGTTTTTTACTAAGCAGAGTTTTATAAATTAATGTTAAATTAAAATTATCTAAGCTACCTTGAAGCTGTTAAACTTTAATTAAATACCTGATGAAATGTTGCTCAGTTTTGTCTTATTTTCCATAGTTTATTTTCTAATCATCTGCCTTCATACAGTACATTTCCACAATCTTTTTATTTTTATTATTATTTTTTATTTTTAGATTTACAATGTGCCAAATTTGATTCTTATTCGGAGAAAAATGCCGGGAGAGACTTGCAATAAACTGGAGAATACGACGGCCGCCTTCTCGGTCGGGACGCCCCAATAAAATTGGGACCAAGTAACAATGTCGTCAACATCCCAAACATGACTGCGTGCCAACTGAACTCAGCAGATGGTAGAGTACACTGGATTATAAACTAAACGCATTGCCGGCGTATTAAAATTCAGAATTGTGAGAAATACAGAATGACGAATAAAACCACAGAATGATAAATAACATTTGACGTTAAATACAGATTAAATCAAATAATAATAATAATAATAATAATAATAATAATAATAATAATAATAATAATAATAATAAAGGTTATTATAAATAAATCACTAATAAAAATCACTATTAAGGAAATGTCACAGTGTTTAAAGACAGAATGATGAATAACATTACGATGGTTAATGAAGGTAAGTAGTGGTGGATAGATTCTAGGTCAGTGACATGTACTGCCAGTGAAAGGTTATGTTATGTTAAGAACATTTATATTACTTTAGCAGCAGCATACTGATTAGCACGCGTTTCGTTATGTGACATATTGAATCTCTTCTTGCGCAGGGAAATTTCATTACTGCGATAAATGTTCCTTTTACTTTTCCTGGGTCCGTAGTGGCACGGACGTTAGTGACGGAGCATACCTCACTGTTGATTGGCAGTCGCGTTGTGCAACTGTTCCGGGACTTCTATAAAATATTCGATTAATTTCCATGTGATTCCAAGCTTAGAATATGTCAAGATAAGGACATAGGTTACATTCACGATGTCGGCCGTGGTGGTCTAGAGGTAGAGGCCCTAGATCCGAAGGTCGCGGGATCTAACCCGGCCGCGGTCGATGGATTTTTCAGGACGTAAAAATCCTGGGCACGGAGTTCTCCGTGAGGGACTTTAAGCTGGGGGCCGGTGTCGTAGATTTACGGCACATAAAAGAATTCTAAGCCTAAATTCGAACCTCTGGACAAAATTTGTCGGCCCTTTCACGTCCAAGTAATACCTTAGTTTCCGGAGGGGGTTGAGAGGCGATGGGCTTACCACCTGTCCTTCTCTCGTAAAATAAGCGTAACAAAATTCAAATAGGTAATTGAAACCTCCATTTGGAGGCCCTTCGCCCCAACATAGGGGCTATAGGAAATCAGATATAGATACTATATTCACGATACCACAGAACATTATTTCTGTTTAACATTATGAGAATTCTCATAAAGTCATAATATATGGTTACATAAACATTACATATTTTTCTTAGAATGGCTTCATCCAAACTACAGAAAGTAAACCCGGAGCTCTCATGTACACAACAACCATTAACCGACATCGTGATACTAGTAGCCTACTTTAGAATTAATGACCTGGATAATGAAAATATATTTATTTTAAAACGGCACCTGCACCTTAACGTTTCATCCTGTGCAAAAAACAAAAAAAAACAAAAAAAAAAAAAAAAAAAAAAAAAAAAAAAAAAAAAAAATCAGGAATTTCACATGTGTACCTTCAGAAGTGCACGCATTGATTAAATAATTGTGGCTTGTTCTTACCTGTCCCGTTGCAGCCACATATCGTGCAATCTGAGCCAATCTGGATTTGCAGAGCTCGCCCTGGCTAGGTCTGAAAACCAGAGCTTCCTCTGCTGCCGCTCTCAGTTCGAACACGATGGTGAAGTGGATATTCTGCTGGAAACAATAGTTGTGTTACCAGTTATGTAACAAAGAAAATTTTAGATAGGCTAACACGTACACACTAACAAAAAATACTGTAGAGAACTGTTAATTTATTGCGGGCGTGCTATTGATGAAAATAAAATGGTTTCATTCCATCTCTCTTCTCTCTCCTCGTTCCGAAACCTTGTTCGTCTAACGACGGGGATGTACTGCAACTTAAGCCTTTGACCATCTTCGGTGTGTCGGAATTTTGCCAACTAGAAATTCTTTTACATGCCTGTAAATCTACAGACATGCGCCTGTCACATTTTTTCACACACACACACACACACACACACACACACACACACATACACACACACACACAAAGGTGACATTGACCACGGATCGAACTCGCGACCATGGCACAGAAAGCCAGCGCCACATAGACTTCGCCATCCAAACCGCCATGAGCTATATTGATGATGAGGATGCATTGCTCCTTTCTAAGTATTTGTTCATATGCTTTTTTAGAATTGGGTAGATAGGTGGGTCTAAGAATTTGGTGTTAATAGGTTTTTGAACCACTGTATGTAGGCCATCCTAGTGGGATTTCTTTCATTTAAAACTTTTCTCCCACACACTGTTCTTTATGACTCACAGTATACCAAATATTTTACACTAGCGTGTATAAAATTATAAAATTCCCCTTCACATGCTAAAAGCGTTCTGTTTCATCTTCAAATATTCAAAAGATGACGCTGGGTATTAGCTTTAACTAAATCAATCAACACGATTTCCCGTAGATGGCACACTCTCATAATATGCAGAGTGATCATGGGAAAAGAAGTATGTCCACATTCAACAAAGAGCGTAAAATAATTTTCGGATTCTTGACGTGAAAGGTACGAGAAAATCTTAATCAATTATGCTAGAAAATGTGTATCCTTTTCATAATAGGTTTGCTTCGAGTACAACGTAGACCCCTTGATACGTTTTCCTTTTATTTGTCGAGAGTATTTTCATTGTCGAGGGAAATTTTCTCTCGCAACGCATAAAAAGTTAGCAGTGAAAATGTTCCATCCTGTTATGCAAGTAAATAACTGAAAAGATCGGTTGGCTTGGAATCCCAAATCCTCCAAATTAACATCTTTTATCAGGAATTACTGGAGTCTCTAGAAACCATTTTGGGAAGTTTCACTTAATTTTTAATGGCCGTCTCTTACTATTAAAAGCTATTTTATCTAGATTTTATCTTTTTTAATAAGTAGCCTACCCATAGGAATGTACGCACCAGAGTTTTGGATTCTCTGGTCTATAATGTTTTGCAGGCTAGTCCAATGAGCTAAAGTCTTCCTAATATAAGCCTTTATCTCTGAAGTTCTTATTTTTTGTTATACAAGGCCACTATTTTATTTAAATTATTGAATTTAAATTATTGAAACTAATTGTGATTGAAGCCGTCAAATTATATTAATAACAATATCTTTATGACGTTAAAGCAAGCTTTGATTTGCAATAATGAGTTAACTAGTTATTTGGTAAACATAGGTTCGACCGTAAGAACTGGTGCAACCAGATTCAACGTGAAAAGCGCTCTGTGTGTTTAAGTCAGTCAGTTGTGCAGTGTATATCAGCGGGATGAGACCTATTAAGCTATTAGTCATGGTGAGTCTACCAGCCTCTTTACATTGTGGTTATGATTGAAGAGTTACTGAAGAAAACTATTTATTAGGTATTCCTTCGTATTTTAAAGTAGTTCGCGATTACTTCCAAACCAATGTGGAGATGGGAAAAAAATATCTTACCAGACGAACTGGTTCAATCAGATTCAACGCGAAAACGCGCAAAGTTTGTTCCAATTCGTCAGTTGTGCAGTGTTCATCAAAGGGATGAGACTTACGAAGCTATTAATTACGGTAAGCTCAACTGCCTCTATTATATTACGATTGTGAATGAAGTGTAACTATAGAAAACTATTTACTTACATCCTTTTTTTTAAAAAAAAAACTAGTCCACGATTGCTTGCAAATCAAACTAGGAAAAAAATGAACATATTACCTTGTTTACGATATCGGAAGAAAGCTTGCTCTTTAGCTCTTTAGCTTTATTGAGATTGTATTAAAAACAGAAGAGTTGAAACTTATATAGAAAGATAGCGAAATGTAGGTTCATTGCTACCAAGGTTGTGACTTGACGTTATGGCAGTTTTATTGATTTTATTTTATAATTATTGATGATATTTTTTGTGTTTTGTTTTGTATTAACTGTTGGCTTGAATATAGTCCTTAGATCACCTAGGAGGCATAATTAAAACAGAACACAATGTCATTCAAAATACGAACGATAACATGATTCGGCGGCGGCCATATTGACAATCATTACAACAAGATGCCATTGCCATGTTATGCTTGAACCTAACCTGCAAGGAATAAAGGATTATAAAGATAAAATGAAAAGTAGAAAGCTCCCACTTTTTACTGGCATTTGGGTTTCCGACTGTTACACATCGAAGGGTCAAATAAGATTATATAAAGTTGGACGTTGTACTACAATATCTTAATTAATCTTACTGTACTGAACATAGCAACACAGAATGCAGATTGGCAAATTGTAGGTAGAACTGCATTTTCATATAAGCAAACTTCATTTATTTACTATTTTGACGCAGTATATTATTTATATATATATTATTTATATAGTATATAGGCTACAATTAATTCTTGGACGTAAACATATTTAAATTGTAATGACGTTAGGTTCTAATAATTAATTATACAAATTCTCCTTACAGTTTGCGCAAAATAGAAACAATTACTCGCTCAAATTCTGTAATAAAATCGAGGCCTATGCAAGATGACTGGTTAGGGTACAGTTGACAACTTTTGCAAGCTTTGAAATGTGCAGTATCCTATACTTATGACTGGGTTTTTTCGCATGATGAAAAAACATAACGATTTTTGTCTAGTAAAAATAAACGGTTCAAAGAACAATATTGTAGGTCCAAACGAAACACTTATCCCCAACATGTAGACGTAGATGTAGATATCTCGTCCTGTAGATCCTGTGTTGAGCGGGGCTCAATGATATAGAACACGTCAGATCAAAAAATACATGCATGTTATAACAATAATATAGGCCTACAGAAACTGTAAGCTGCCAAATTTATCCAAGCTGGAAATATTCCTCCAAATTGTAGAAGGTGTGAGTTATTAAAAATTCCTTGACAGCTGTTTTGAAAGGTTTGCTCTTTCTTTGAATACATAATAATTTAATGTTGTTTGGAAGCTTGTTATATATCTGTACTGCAGAATAATAAGCACCCTTCTGAAAGAGTTTTAACGAGTTATTTGGTCTGTGTAGATCATTCATGTTTCTGGTAGTACGTCCGTGTACACTAAAATTAGTTTGAAATTTATCAATATTATTCACTACATAACACATAACAGAGTATATATACTCCCCTGTAAGAGTGAGGACTTTTAATTTTTCAAATAGCGGTTTACAAGATTCCCTTTTTTTCTTTCCACATATTATTCTTATTGCCCGCTTTTGTAATCTAAATATTTTCTCCCTATGGGAAGAGTTGCCCCAGAATATGATCCCGTACCTCATTACCGAGTGAAAATATGCAAAATATACCATAAGTAATGCATCCTGTTTTAATATATTATTCAAAATTCTTAAAGCAAAGCACGCTGAACTCAGTTTTGGACCTATCATTTCTATGTGTGTCTTCCAGTCAAGATTTTGGTCAATTTGCAGTCCTAAAAATTTTACATTGCTAATTTCTTGTAAGATTTGTGTTCCATAATTAATTTCAAGATTTGAGATACATCTGTATAAAATGGGTCTTATCAATATTAAGTGTCATTTTATTAGCTAGAAACCATGTGTTTAACTCGTGAAAAGCCTTTGTAGCTATTCTTGATAAATGTTCTTGTGACGTTCCTGTTACAAGTACACTAGTATCATCTGCGAAGAGCAATACCTTTGATTCGTCACTTAAGTTATAGGGCAAGTCATTAATGAATATTAAAAAGAGCAAAGGTCCTAGTATTGATCCCTGAGGTAAATAACATAAGCAAATAATGAGGAAAATAAATAAATATAAGCAAAGTAAATAGGTAAAAATGTTCATTAAAGATTTATTATTTTGAAGAGTAATTTTATTTGTAATTATTAAGTGCCAGATTGATACTTTATGAGATTGTGTGGGGGACGGGAAATGTCTGTCTGTCCCTGTATCTATACGCACGATAACTCAAATATGCTTTATCGGATTTTCATGAAACTTTGTGCACGCATTTATAACGTCCATGGGAATAAGCCTATTGTTATTGGACAAAATCGGTTGACCGGTACCGGAGTAATGCCCAATTTAGCGCCTATTTTATGGTAATATGTTAGAAGGAATTTATCAAATGATAATGAGTTCTAATGAAAACATATTGTTTACAGTGTTCATATACGGCTATATAACTTGCAATACAGGTAGCTTTGACAAATGACACTATCCACATATTCCTTAACATATGATTATGTCCATCCGTAAGCCCTGCTTAAGGAATCGATCTAGAGCTTAACTCTGAAATCTATTAAAAATAACGTATTTTCTGCATATCATAATATTGCAATTGCCACCAATTAAACAAAAGCATTCTGGCACTTTCTTACGTCAGTTTACCTGGTTTTATTATTTACCGATAAAGTGATATAGCTGGTTACGATATAAGACAGTTATATAGAACTTAACAGACGAGCACGAACGCTCGTTTTGTTATTCGTGTGAATCTGTTAAGTTATTATAACGGTCGAACGTGGTACGACGTTCTTTGTTATTTTAAATCCTGAACTTTTAAAAGGAAAATCATTTAAGTTGGAAAAAATAAATAAATAAAAATTCGGTGATTTTTATGTAGCGGCTCTTTTGGTTGGCAACAATTTTTTTTAATCAAATCACTGTTCGAAACAGCTGAACATCGCAGAAACATTTGCCTATTTGTAAAGAAATGTATATCTCTTTTGAAGTTATACTAAAGGAAAATAAGAACTGATTGGAAAATCCTGTAAGTTATGACAAGGAATTTGCAGATTTTGAATGAATGTGGAGAAATGAAGGTCGTAAGTAATATTTTAAGCGAAACTAGATATTGTGTTGGCTTACGTTTGTGTTTTGTCAGAACTTTAAACTGCCAGTATCTAATTTTTGGACCAAATGTTTATTGCCGAAATATTTATTTATTTATTTATTTAATATACAATTTCTTTTAGCCCTATTTCACCATAAGGTTCATTAGGGCTGCAGTTTTATGTCAATTACAATTTATAATGTATTGCCGAAATAGTAATTTTGATTTTTTGAATTGTAAATGATAATAGGTACCCGATGGTAAGTAGTAGGAATAATAATAAATAATGAACGAAATGGATAATTATCTATTTATGCGAAAAGGAAGAGAACCGGTGATATCTGGTGATATCCTCAATAATTATTTAAAAAGACCAACACTATTTTCTTTATCCTTAATGGGCTCATCCCGTAAAATTTAACTTTACATACCCTCGGAGAGAGTTCTTTCAAATAATGTTTACGATCCAAAATAGCATGAAGTTAGAGCATGAGTCATTGAGTGTTGTCTGTGTGCGAATGTTTAATCTTTACTAAATGGCTGTATATATACAATATTCCTGTCACTTCAGTTAATTGTGAACTGATACTAGGCACTATATAGTTCGGTTCTTGACTTTCCAGTCTATTCGCAAACATAGTTGTAAATATGCAGTCTGCAACTCAACCCGCCTGCAATTGGAGTTAACTTGTGATGAAGGTCTAAACATTCCTCATCCTGCTTTTAGTAGCATCCTATCAATATTTATATCAATATCAAAATTAAGCAAATGCGACTTCCCAGTTTGTACCACTCTTTGGACCAGCGCCTATTTCTCTTTCTCTTTGATTTGTTCTTTTTCGCATAATGAAAGAGTCAATGCTAGAAAACCCTAATCCGAACTGGAAAACATTCCGAAATAAAAAATTAAAAAAAAAACACTGAAACAGCCCCGATCATGCCGCACACATCTAGGGGCTTGGTTCTAAAAGGGCCAATGTCATAAAACTTGCTTTTGAGATTACTGACTTTGAAATCTTTGTAGAAGTAACTTTTTTTGCTGAGAACTTCCGACATTGACCCCTAAGGATTCTGTATTATGTCTATTAATAACAACAGATATTGGCACTTTTAGTATACGAAAGATAAAGACTAGCCGAGCTCAATAATGCATAGATCTCATTTTTGCCAGAAATTTATATTGGCCCTTTTAGAACCAAGCCACAGAAATATGTTTGCCGCAATGAGTATTGGTGAAAATATTGATGCGTTTTGAAGTACAGTATAATGACATCCGCTTCAATATAGAACGTTATATTGAAGAGAATATTGACAATATTATTGATCGTTTAGGGGACCCTTAAGACATAACACTACTAGTATGTAGTATTACTAGTATTTACACGACGAAACTAGATATCGCGACTAAGCATCTTAGTTGTTTTCTTTTGTTTTGAATACGTATGCTTGAAGTGCAGTGGTGACATCGAGAAAGTACGAAGTTTCAGCTGCTTCTAACTTTTGTTAGCGAAACTGGTATAGTTGAAGGAGTAACCAAGCTAAACAGAAGTTTTATACTGTAAAATTTGTCAAATAAAATGGGGGAACGAAGCAAATATTTAACGTCGTGTCATGATGCATTACAAACTTTTCCTCACAAACTTCTGGAACTACTAAAAAACAAGTCCGGCTGGGTGGCGCAGTTTGTAAGGCGCTATCTGACTTTCTGTGTCCAAAATAACGTGTTCGATCCAGGCCCAGTTCGATAATATTTGTCTGTGCATAAACATGACATGCTCAAGTTTGTAGATTTACTTTCTTTCTCGTAGTTTTACCTCTCCCTTTTAGGATTTAAGCGACCCAAGCCGCCCGGGCCATACAGGGCAGCGACCTGTCGGGAGAGGGATTATCTTTGGATCACATACATATTGTAGATTTACATACATGTAAAATAACTATGCTGGAAAAATTCCCGGTACACACACGACGATCACAGGCCTAAGTTGCACAGGCCTAATCCTACACCCCCGTCGTTAAATGACCTTAAACCAATTGTGACCTGAGTTCAGACCGTCACACGACGATCACAGGCCTAAGTTGCAAGCACAATTATACACTGTATATACTACTTGGTCGAGTTAAATTTTGAAATTTATTTAATTAATTTAATGTTTATGCCAAATTAATATGTAACTTAAATATTAAAATTAATGCAATTGTTAATATTTCATAGGGACGTGCAAGGTCTACAAAATATCAAAAGTGTATGGAGCTGATGAAGCGAGCAAACAGGAGAAATTAAAAAAAATAGAAGCTCATTACAAGTAAAACTGTAAATCACAAAATTGTTAATAAATGATTATCCGATTGAATTGATGTGATGTAAGAATTTAGTGCCTTTAAACGTTTTAAACTGGAAAATTTATTTTTTGAGAATACGTTATTTTATTAAGTCATATTAAGGATTCTTGGGTCATATTTAGTCAATTTTAGAGGCATATTTGCACTCATATTTTCCACTTTTTTAAGTCATAAACATCCGAACCCTAGCGATGACATTACTGCTGAGGAAGATACGACACCGGCAGAGATACTTGTCCCAAGTTACACGTTTTGCATAGACCTAACGTAAACTGTTTGTTGTGATTTCAGGTGGAACTAGAGAATTTTATGTGTGCAACAACTGGTAGTGTTCGGAGCCCGGTCTGCCGTCTCTCGTTATGGCGTAGGTGAAAGACTTCTGTATTGTAAGTAGATTACTTTTTGTTCAGGTGAATTTGCCTTAACTATTAGGTTTCTATGCCTTCACTTTATTAAAGCCCAGTCAATTTTCTCTCTCAACTGTTAATTTAATTTCTTGACCAGCCTTTGAAAATGTTCAGGTCCTTTTGTATGGTGTTCGGAACTAAGCTGCTGTAGCCTATTCAATTATGAAGATCATAGAACCATATACTACCGAGTATGCTACGGGAATAGGCTAGCTTTATTGAATGCAATACAGGAATTTGGAGCGGTAGCAGACAGTTTACGACTTAGAATACGCGCTTCATTTATTACAACTATAAAACCTAAGGATTTCGAGATGTCTGGGTGCATGAAAAAATAAACTGTACAGTCCCCCCAGCAGCTGAATTTACTGGGCAATGTTTATCGCTGTTTCAGAGTTTCACTTTATATTACAAAGAAGTAGGTAAAGAAGCATAATATAAATGAGCGGTGAAAAACTACAACTCAATAATTTAAGACTTGACGTAGCCTACATATTACAGATAAGTTTTCATATTCGCACTTATAAATTTACTACTGTTATTCATTTGACATGAAATAAGTGGGCGTGTAGGATAAGCATCATAAGTGTATAGATTGAAGAGGAGACTAAATAACATCGTGTTCGTGGTTAATGAGGTAATCGGGTTGAAAAGTTGCGCAGAATGGCAACAGTGTACTGCCAGATAGCTCTTCCGGATGGAATTGACCTGGGCCCTATTTCATAAAAGTTACAATTTTACAGGTGACAGGTGACATAAAATTGTCTTACAGGTTTACATTTTGACAATTGTGCTTTTCATAAAAGCTGACAACTTTACATAAATGTCATGACAATTTTGTAGATTTGTATGACAATTTTACATATTGTTGTTTCTCAAAACTTTTGAGTTTACAGGTAAAAGTCTGACAAATATGTCAAATCTTAGGATACCTGTCATTTATGAAACGTTAATTTTTGCTGACATATTTAAAAATTTACAAAAAATGTAGAATTGTCATTACAGAAGTGACAGGCAATCTTTCATATGTAGGCCAACAGAGTAGGTTATGTAAATGTGTGGCATAACTTGGCAAACTTTCTTGTGATTTAAACTTTGTTAATAAACTTGCTAAATTGTCTTGTTAATAATGAACACTATAAATAGTAGTAGTGATATTGGTAGTAGTGAAAGTGGTGAAAAAATAGACATGAAACCACCCAGGTTTTTTTAGGCAATGGATTAACCTAACTTTCAATTTCAGTGACTTTGTATTAAAAAGAGAAATATAATTTAATTATTTTTGATAGTAATAATCGATTGCTTAGGTATCATATTCGAGGTTGAGACACGTATGTGAGAGCCATCTACAGTGTACTAAAGTAATCTATAGGTTTGACATAAAATTGTCACGTTTATGAAATGGGTTCTTTTAGTCTGACAATTTACATTAATTTGCCTGTAATGTAAGGAAAAGTTGTAATATTTATGAAAAATACAATTGTCGTGACATATTGACAAATTTGTCAGACTTGACATAATTGTCGTATTTGTCACACCTGTAGAGTTTTATGAAATAGGGCCCTGCTTGTCATGTTATATAACTACTGGACGAAGACCGTCTTGCCTAGAATTTTATTTTTCGTAGATTGCGGTCTACGTAATAACCTGTGTATTTAATTTGCAAGAAAACTGCCAAATTTAATGAAAAATCGCATAGGGAAAATTTATTTTTTATTCTTTCTTCTGCAGATATGAAAAATATTGGAACAATACGGATAGTACTTATTAGGTGAAACACTGTTATTAAAGTTGGGTGAATTTTTTTTTTTTTAAGGAAAGTACTCACTTGGGGCAAAAAGGTGTATTTTTTTTTCTACATGCTGAAAAATCTTCTCCGTTGCTCTTTATATTGTGACGGTATATAACGGAATTTCAGAGCAGGCTATTAGGATACAATGACTATAGAAATATAAAGGGCTTAAAATGGCTGTCATGTCAATGGTATAATTATGCAGTAATGAAGTACAAACTCAGTTATATCATAATTCATAATTATGCCACCGTCTCTCCGTTTAGGTTTGTTAAATGCACCATGAATACATTAAAGCAGGGCTCACGGAACATGAAATTTCAGTTGTCATGGTATTTTAAACTTAATTTTTCTATACATAACTTTTTAAATTATTACTAATGTGAACTTCATTTATGCGTAATATACAAATGCAAAATTTAATAAAGTGATTAACAATACAATTATTCTTTTTAAATGAGTTATGGAAAAAAGTTCCATACAACTTCCTTATGTAAACAACAGAACCTCATGGAGACGGGCTCTTTTGTGTTACAATTTAATACATAGGCCTATTATACAAAACACATAATTTGTGGCGCGTAGGTGGCGCAGTTAGTATCGCGCTGGCTTTCTGTGCTCTAGGTTGCGGGTTCGATCCTGGCCCAGGTTGATGGCATTTATGTGTGCATAAATGTGACAGGCCTATGTCAGTAGATTTACTGGCATGTAAAAGAACTCCTGCGGGACAAAATTCCGACACACCGGCGACGATCACAGGCCTAAGTTGCAGTACATCCCCGTCGTTCAATAACCATATACCAACCAACCATTCATGTGTAGATTCTTTTAAAGTCAGACATTATACGTAAGTTTATTTCACTTTCCTGGACGGCCTACTAATATAGAAATAAATAAATGAAGGTCCTTAGCTCGGTGCGTCATACGTGTACAGTGTACGCTCTCCTACGGCGGATGTTTTTTTCCTTAACGCAGCTAACTCGTTGTTATGGGAACGTTCACTCCACATTACGTCAGTCAGTTTACGATGGCAGTTCAGCACCGCATTATAGGATATTCATTATTAGTTTGGGGCGATGCCTGTGGAGAAATTTCTTGTCCTTTTAATTACAAAGCCTCGTTTATTTGGTTGAATTAAAGTATTTTTAGAAGGGCTAAAACTACTAACTCCTTGTTCCTACGGCCCGTGGGACAGGGCTTACCATCATATCGCCTCGGAGGACACTTCGTGATATGTTCTTCTTCACTACAAAGGCGTCTGCATTTTAACGGGATAAAAAACGTGATTTAAAACTGAAACGTTTAGAAATAAAGAAGCTGAACTCATTATGGGACACGGCCTACCGTCAGTTCGCGTCGCTGGACATTTCGAGCTGTCTTCTTCTTCATTACAAAAACATCTTCATTTTAACGAGATGGGAAACACATTTTTTAAATTTAAAACTTTTAACAATACAAAAAACTGAAATCCATGGCGCTAAATCCCATTATGGTACATGGCCTCCCGTCAGTTCGAGTCGCTGGACATTTCGAGCTGTCTTCTTCTTCATTCCAAAGACATCTTCAACTGTTCGGCGCTTAATGTTCTGCTGCTGTCAATTTCTCACTGTGTGTAGTAAACGAGAAGTTTTAAATAACTTAATATCAAACTAATGCTCTTTAAACCATGACAGTGATACGCACAACAATCCAGCAACTGACTTTATGGTATAGGTTGTTTGTAAGGTTGATACATTTTTAGCGGGATTTGATTCGAAGGATATGATTTCAGAAATGGTTTGTTTGGAGTTTGGAGGATTAATATTAATTGACTTTTTTGGCAGAGAAGTGCAGTGGATTTAGAATATATTAAAGTTGAAAATTTATAGATCCTGGCTATAAAGAAAGAGCCTCCATGGGTATTATTGAACTATACTGTAATAATAACAATAATAATAATAATCGTTATTATTATGATAATGATAATGATAATAATAATATTTTGTCAAATGATTGTAGGCCTATTTTTAAATATTAGAATGTAGACTATTACATTATTTTTTTAATTGAAAACTTACCCTTGGCTGAAATATATCTTCTACATTGACGTTGTTACTCTGCAAAGCAAAGCAGATGGAAGCCTATTACAATATTAGATAGTGTTTCATCACAACATGGATTAATACATTAGTAACATATCAACATTTATTAGCACTTACGCCACTTTAATCTGCAGATGAAAATTATAGCGTACTTCAAAATATCACATAACAAAGTTTCTTGAAACATTGTTATTAGTCCAATCAAATTGTTAAGAATGGATGCAAAATTTAGGGTAGAGCTAATTTTTTTATATGGTGTCTGGGATGGTTTTGAGAAATAAAATCTAAAATTTTGAAGTTTTTTCAAGATGGCGGCTCCGGCGGCAAAAAAATTTTGTTGGCAAAATGTCAGAAATTACTCAGAATACCATCCCAGCCATCATATAAAAAAATTAGCTCTACCCTAAATTTTGCATCCAAATGGCTTTTTTTGTGATAATTTGATTGGACTATATTGTTGTATATTACCTCTCCTGAAAAACTCTAGCAACAAATGAAAATGTCGTTTTTGTAAAGAAATAGACCACAAAATTAAACGTATCGTATTAAATGGTTTTTCATACAACTATGATTTCAAGAAGAAAAATAAGGGGTGACTAAATCTGTTAAAATTTTTAAAATAAAATTGACTATTTTTATGTAGGTTTAATGAAGAGGATAACAAACACTTACGCTATTTAGAAAGAATTTAGCTTTAGAAGAAAGTACACTCTATGTTGTCAAGATGTGCAATTACCAGTATGATTCGAAGGCAAGACAGGGAAGTGCGTGAAAACTTCATTGTGTTTCCTCCGAAGACTGATGTTAACCTGGAAAACCGTGTGTTCCAATTCTAAATTTAAAAAAGAGTTACTTCTGATAAAGACCACTGTTAGTGCATGGAGCACTTACAGTACTGCAAAACTGCAAAGAGATTAAAATGAACCTAACTGTATGGATAGCACTTATCTAAAAATAGTGTTAAAACTTCATGAAAACATTATCTGGGAACTTTCTCGTCATATATTAGAACTTCAAGGTTTAAGTTATAAGCAAAATTTCTGGGAGCTTATCCTCGTCGTAACTTTTCGACTTCATAGTGGTACTCCTGATTAAGGCACATGCCCTATTTTACGATGGTCTTCACACAAGTCCTATGGAATGCTGCCAAATGACAATGGTGTTATTTTTACTGAGTAGGTTTTCAGTTATTTCATGAACTGAGTGTTTTCCCCTTCAATACCCTCACTTTCGGAGTCATCCGAGAGTATCAAGGATTCTGGATCGCTCAAGTAGAGGCAGAAAGATCAGGCGGTTTTCTGGTTGTATACTGTATATTGGTTTCCCTCTCCACTGTTTTCCTGTGAGTTCATGGTTCGTGTACCTGAACCTTGGCCCCCCCCCTCTTTTCGAATGTCAGTTATTGTCAAGTGTTGTCTTGGTTTCCTTCGTGTACTTCTTCAAATCAGCCTGTACGTATATTATTAAGGTATGCATATACGTTTAAATTGACATTTTTGGCTCAAATTACTGAATTTGTGAAATTAACACCATTTGAAAGCTCTGAGTTTATAGTTTTCAAAAATGTATTATTTATGTTTATTTTGTACATAATTGTCCTTTAAATGGCATTTGAAGCAGGGAGTGATTAAAAAAGGTGTGGCATTAGTGTCCACATCAAATTTATTATTTCGAATTTTCTCTGTTTCAAATAGTGCTCCATTTTGTAGCAGGCACTTCTTGGTGAATCAAGTGGCATATGGATGCATTATTTTCTGGGTTTTTACCAACCCAAGCACATGTTCTGTTTAAAAGGCAGATATTCTGTTCAAAATTTTCATTACGCGTTTACCGTAATTGCAAATTTGCAACATTTTCATAACTTTGAAACATGAACACACCCACAAAAATAACCTATAATGTTCATTTTGGTATCAAATTAAAGCTAATTTCAAGGGCTACTACATACACCAAAGTCTTTACTTTAAAGGATGTGTACACACTGAGACAGCAGAGTAAATATTATAAAATATTTATATGATTAAATTGTGTCACATTATAAAAATTAATTTTTGACATAGTTAAAATAGTGATATCATAGTGATTTTGGTGGATTCATTAGACGATAACTACAGAAGGATGCTAGTAAAAACAAAAATTAAATTGAAACAATTTTATAGATGTTATGATGTTACAAAAATTGAGTTAATATTCTTGTGAAATGGGGGGTCAAACCCCCCCCCTTGCATGAAATTTAATTATTTTTATGTGGATTCTTTATCTGTTGACTTACTTCATTTACTATAAAAATTACAAGTTATTATCTTATAATATGTGGCATTTAGTCTGAAACGTATATGCATACCTTAAAACAGAAAAAAGACTTCACAAGAGAGATAGACAGGGGCCATATTATTGAAAGATTCGTGATAAATTTACATCGTTGCAGCAATAGTTCGACGCGGACAGTGGCAATGACGAGTTTTGAAATTGTGTTTGTTGAAATGTACACAATTCTCTTGTAGGCTACATTCTGAAGAACCAATTATTCTTTCACAATTTACATTATAGTAATTTTAAAATAATAAGACCTGTACTTCACGAATGACGAGTATTAAAAAGTATTGTTTTTACAAACTATTCATCTAGTTTAATTTTTAAATTCAAATATAAGATGTAAAATTTAATTTAAAAATTTTGATATTTCTTTATGTTAAGCTTGTAGGTTTATCAAAAGAACGCCAGTAAAGAAGCTTATTTGATGAATTTTTAAAATTAATTATTGAATTATTACTTAATTAAACTAATATTTTCAAATATTCTGTTAATTTGAAAATAATGTTACTGGAGTAATAACGCTAACACTACATTATAGCGCTTTTTAAGATACTTTGTGGAAGTGAAAGTTCCTTCAGACGCATCCTTAAGTACTTGTAACAGGAAAGGTAAAAGGGTAGTCGATGGATGAAGTTGTTTTCAGAAACCCGCCTAGTTTTTATGCTTCGACCATAGTCAGCAACTAAAATCTTTAGACACTGGAGCATAGGCGTAACCAGGCCGACCATATGGGGGGGTTATAACATCTGGAGAGGGGGGTTCCGGGGTCCTCCCCCTAGAAAATTTTAAAAATTAGATGCACAATAACGAGTTTTAAGCTTCCCACGCTTTAAACTCATTAAGTAATTTATAAGCAGATTTTTTAAAAAGGTGATATATCACAATTAGTGATGAGCGAGACCAGTCTTGGTCTTGCAGTCTTGGTCTTGGTCTTGCAGAAAATGCAAGACCGAGACCAAGACCAAGACCGCATCGTCGTTAGCAAGACCAAGACCAAGACCGACCATGCAAGACCAAGACCGAGACCAAGCCTGCAAGACTCTGGCAAGAACAAGACCTAACTGCAAGACTCTTGCAGTCTTGCTACTTGAAAATGTTTTATTTATGCAGCGAGCCAGCGACCGCTACTCAAAGGCGCCGCAGAGTCGCTAGCCGGGGTAGTCCCAAGGCTGGTAGGCCTATAATGCAGAGGTTGCCTCGTCGTGCGGTAACCAATAAGAACAGACCCGGTGCGCGACACTGTCCGTATCCAAAAACGACCGCACCATTCAAATAATAAATGTGAAATCCGTATACAACCTCTCTCACCACTACGTTAAAACAAATTACTGCAATGAAAACTTACAATTAATCTGACGGATTTCCCTGAATGGCATTCCACACAGCTAGTTCCTTCAATTGGTGGGAGTTAAAATCACGATAAACACTCCATATTCATTTTTATAATGTTTAATTGCAATAGTTCTCTAGTATTAGTGTACGAAAGGCAAACAAATGTAACAAAGGCCCTAAGACATATGTGAAATTTCATTTTGCATACAAATACTGACCACATAATTTATCAATAAAACTGTAAAAATTCTGCCATACGGTTATTTAATAACTAGTTTCTCTAACCTCTCACTGGGTTAAAAGAAAGCTATTACTAAGGATTTATAATAATTCTTTATTAGCTACAGGAAACGTAGTGAAATGTTCCACAATAAAAAACAATTACGCGGTTCTTCCATCACAATAAGAGAAGACTTGACTCGCAATCGCTACAAATTGCTACAAGAGTGCATCACTAAATATGGTGTCAAGAATGTGTGGACTCTGGATGGAGTAATTTTTGTAAAAGAAGGCACTACTAAACGCCGCATAGTAAGAGCTGCTGACATTTGTAATCAGTAAGTCACTGGCCTAAGTCGTTAACGTGACACATTTTAATATAACATTCATTGTTATTTCTAGTTAACCATCTACACATTATATTAGTTATTTTTAGTTTGTAGTTAGTTACTTATTTTTAGCACTATTTTTCAGTAGTTGGCACCATTGCTCAGTTTGATTCATCACTTGTTTTGGAAACTCCTGAGATTAACGGCATTCTTTGTGACAATGACATTTACACGGCTTCTACAGCTGACTGTTTGAAATCTTCTCTCTCTCTCTATAGCCCTACTTCTTCTCTTCAGGTGGCCCATGTCAACGCCCAAAGCCTTTTGTCACATTTCCACGAATTTCACTCCATATTTTCCCAGCTGCAATTTCACGTTATTCTAATCTCTGAAACATGGTTAAAGCCTTCTTTGCCTTCTACACTAGTTCATCTGCCAGGTTATTCATTACTTCGCAATGACCGCACTCTTAAGAGGGGGGGGGTGGTGTCGGAGCTTATGTAAGGTCAGATTTAAGCCCCAAAATAGTTTATCAGTCACCAAGTGAATATGCGGCCCATCCAGAAATAATGTTTATTGAAATTCTTGTCTCGACTCAGAAATGCATTGTTGGAGTAATATACAGACCTCCAAAAACCAACTTCCTAAACGACTTGGAAACTACACTCCTTAATATTTTGCCGCTTTATGAACATGTACTTATTCTCGGAGACATGAATACTAATTTACTAGAAACAAGCCACAAAGACACGAAAGAAATGTGTGAAATGTTCCAGTCTTTCGATCTAAATATCCTACCTCTAAATCCTACCCACCACACATGTACTTCAGAAACTTTTCTAGACTTAATTGTAACAAACAATATTGACAAAGTAATGACTCACGGACAGATCCCAGCTCAGGGCATCTCTGCACACGACATTATTTACGTAATTTATTCTTTACAGTGCCCTAAAAGAAAAGCAAGGGTAATTACTTACAGAGACCTGAATCATATAGACGAGACTGCACTCTTAGAAGACGCAAACGAACTACCTTGGCACAGAGTTTGGCATGCACATTCTGTTGACGAAAAAGTAGATATATTTAATGACTTAGTAATTAAATTGTATAACAAACATGCACCTGTTAAGACTAAGCTCACAAGAAGACCGCCTGCTCCGTGGATGACACCCGACATTCGAGAGATGATGGCTTTAAGAGATCAGGCATATAGAAAATTCAGACAGAATAAAAATGACGAAAATTTTCAACATTACAAACGTCTTAGAAATAAAACTACACAGATGATTAGAAATGCTAAAGTTGGATATATCAACAAACTTGTTAATCGCAACACGTCACCGACTGACCTGTGGCAGGGTATGAGATCAATGGGAATAGGACACATAAAAGAGCAAATAGAACATATTTCTATACCTCTTGACCGTTTGAACGAATATTTCACGAATGTCATGCCCACATCTCAGAATATTACTACACATTTTCGAAATGACACGACTGACATGCAGACGGACACAAACTTTATAGGAGACAATTTTTTCTTTTCTTACATAATGGTTGATGACGTAATATCAGCGTTGAAACGTATAAAGTCTAAAGCGACAGGTGTTGACAAAATCAGTATTACTCTTATAAATAAAATAGCACATTTAATATTACCAACAATAGCACACATTTTTAATGCTTCGATCATGACAGCCAATTTCCCTAGTACATGGAAGAAGGCCTACGTATATCCCCTTCCTAAGGTTAAAATCCCTGAAAATCCCAATGATTATCGTCCCATTAACATTCTTCCTGCCCTCTCGAAAGCACTGGAAAGCATTATACACAAACAACTGACTAACTACCTGAATGAAAATAATCTTCTTGACTCTTTACAATCTGGCTTCCGCACAGGACACAGTACCACAACTGCAGTCATAAATGTCATTGAGGATATCCGCACTGCAATGGACGTGAGCAAAGTTTCAGTGATGACTTTACTAGACTTTTCCAAAGCTTTTGACTCTGTGAACACAGATCTGCTTATAAGCAAACTTAGACGTCTACATCTTTCAAATAATGTCGTGAACTGGTTCTGCTCTTACCTTAACGACCGTCAACAATGTGTTGTTTTAAACAATATGAGCTCTTCTTGGCGGGCTGTTAAGGCAGGAGTTCCCCAGGGATCTGTACTGGGACCTCTACTTTTTGCAATATATATAAACGACATATGTAATAATTTGACTCACAGTAAATACATGATTTATGCTGACGACATTGTACTCTATACACACTCACGACTCGACCGTGTAAATGACGCTATCGAAGAAATCAACTGTGACTTAGACTCGATTTCTAAATGGGCAGAAAGACACGACTTAAAGCTAAATCCTAGGAAGTCACAAGCTATCATAATAGGACTCAAGCGGCAATTGTCTAAAATAGATGCCAATTTTCTAAACCAAGTGAAATTAAATGATTCTATAATTCCTTATAGTAATACCGTTAAATACCTTGGCATACACATTGACCACAATTTATCGTGGGATATGCAAGTCGCTAATATCTGCAAAACAGCATTTGCAACGCTGCATACTCTGTATAGTATAAAAGACTGTCTCCCTTTTCAATTAAGAAAAACACTTGTTCAGACACTCATTTTGCCTCATTTTGATTATTGTGACGTCCTACTAACCGACTTAAACAGCAATTTGACTCAAAGACTACAACGTGTTCATAATGCGTGCGTCAGATATATATGTAACATTCGTAAATATGACCACATAACACCGTCACTGGAATCACTTCGATGGGTACGCCTGCGTGAGCGAAGATATTTTCACTGTCTCATACTGCTCTATAGAATCCTTCATACCTCAACACCTAGCTATCTTTCCAGTCGCTTTCATTACCTTTCTTCCTACCATAACTTGGGCACGCGCTCTCAGCTTGACCCCTTACTATCCATGCCTCTTTACAGAACTACACATTATTCGAATTCGTTTACAACAACAGCTATTCGTCACTGGAATTCACTGCCTAGCCATCTCAGGAGGTGCCAAACGACTTCACAGTTCAAGCGCCATTTAATAAATTTAGTATACAATAACATGTAGGAATTGATGCTAATTAGTAATATATTTTAAGTTTTCATTATATTTTGTAATAACTAAGAATGTATTTGTTTAGACTTTCATCATTTTTTTTATTTCTTTACTTTTAGTCATTTGTATTACATATTCATATTATTCAAGTACTTAAGTTCTAATTTTTTCTTTGTATTTAATGTTCGTTTCTTGTATTAATGTATATCAGTTCTTTTTTTATTTATTATTTATCATTATTATTATTATCATTATGTATTTCATGTTTTTCCCCTGGCTGAGTGGTAGAGAAGGCCTTATGGCCTTAACTCCGCCAGGTTAAATAAATAAATAAATAAATATTACAACCAAATGGTCATACTATGATGAATCGAGCAACGATGGAATGATATATGGCAGGGGAAACCGGAGCACCCCGAGAAAGCTTGCCCCGACCCCACTCTGTCCACCACAAATTCCACATGGATCCATCGAGATCCGGTCCCGGGTCCCAGCGGTGGAGGGCGAGCGGTCTAACCACTCAGCCATGGGGGCGGCCTATGACTGAGGATTTGAAACATTAAACAGTAGCCCCCGTAACTTAAAACGCCTATTACCATGGTCAGTAGCCTATTTCATTAACGATGATATCCTTTTTTACACCTATCATTATTATTCATAGCCTACTCTCACATATAGAATCTTTCCTGTCTACTTGAACAAAATATAACATAGCTATTCAGCTCATTCCATTCTCCTTGCAGAAAATTTCAAAATAAAGCGAAGTCTGAAAAAATCAGGTTAAACGCCTGGTATTCTTTATAATTATTCAATAAAACACAATTAAACCGTAGATTAATTAAAACAGGAACTTATTTGACGGGTTAATACTAATTATTACTTTACAGTTACGTATCTGATTGTACTGTAGCTATACAGGCCTGCAATTTCCTTATGATAGGTAAGACATCCATTGAAAACCTTTTTTGCTACTACAATTTTGTTATTGACACATAACTGTGGCGGTGTTTAAGTTCTTGCTGCTGATTCATATTAAGGATGCATATCGAATGGGAAAAGATACTGAAAGTAGAAAATGCCTGGTCTAGAAACATTTGCTTGCATGAAGAATAGTTATGATTATTTATGACCCAATTAGTTGAAGGCCCGAAACTTGAAAGCAAGTAGAAAGTAATTTATGGGGGTGGCGGAAATCTTTAAAGTGAAGAAATGATTTGTTCACAATGTGTTATAAATTAGAACTAGGTTATATGGAAAGAGAAATATTATTTTATTGCAGCCTATGGGTTTGGGTTTCGAATGGACATTGAATGATTTGCTATAGACTGCACAATTTCTAAAGCATCTGCTTCAATGCCGTTATGTTTTGTTACTATATTATACAGTTTTAAACAGGTCAGATAGAACCTCTCTCCTATGCGGAAATCTTTGAAACATTTCATACACATCCTGTTAATATTACTTCTTGTCTCAACAGCCGTTCAGTTTAAAACTTTACAATATAATATTCATAATTTTACACTCTCAAATAGTGTGTAGCCATAAACAACAAAAGTAACTAATGGCTAAATTTAGGTGGTTACTTATTGATGAATAGCTTTTAATTGTTTTGTTACTGTTTACACGGTCAAAGCAACTAAACGCAATTACCTTTCGTTACTTTCGCAAGCAATAACACACATGTAATCGATGTAACTTTAAATCATGTAAACGCCATCGATCACAGTAAGATGCGTAAAAAACTGCAAGACTCTTGCAACAAGACCAAGACCGAGTATGCAAGACCGAGACCAAGACCAAGACCACTGATGCAAGACCGAGACCAAGACCAAGACTGAGAGTGCAATACCAAGACCAAGACCAAGACCGCCTTGGTCTTGGTCTTGGTCTTGCATTTGCTCATCACTAATCACAATAATGAAATAAATAGTACAATTTTCCATTTTTTAATCAATGGGGGGGGGTTCAAACCCCCCAAACCTCCCCCCCTCGTCACGCCTATGCACTGGAGGGAAATAATCCAGCTACTTTCACTGCAGGCAAAATGCTAAGCATAACGTCCCGAGATGACAATCGAAAGATTCACCAGTTACCTTGCGATTTAATTTGATATTTGTTTCCTTTGTGACACCAAGTCTGTTCTTTCAGGTTGAGTTTATGGCGTTGACATATCGTATTTTGAAACTTTGTTGAAGGAAATTTAGAACCATTACGAATTAGATGTTTTCCCATGAAATTATTAGAGTAGAGACATATATGATCTTGACATAGAATCATTTTTGCAACTTTGTTTTAAATTTGTTTAAGAAACTTGAAAACCTTCCAGAGTTTTCGAATTTCTTGCGACAAACGCGAAGGTATTCGAATTAAGAGCGGGGCAATTGGAGGGATTACACGAATTTCTTCAGAGGTTCGCTGGGGAAGGCAACATAATTCATTTAAATAAATACGAATAACATTTTTCTTCCCACTTTGCAGATTAAGGACTGCCAGTCACAATATGATTCCCTGGTGTAGTTAAAGTTAGCTTCATATAACTTCATTCTTCCCTTTCGTCCAATTCATCGCCAAAACATTACACTTTTTTTATACTGCTAGGTGGCTCAGAGTGACTACTAGCGGCATTAGACCTGTAGAGGTTATGACGTAGCATGCATCGAAGTGCCACCTATAGTCTTATCTACCAATTGTTAACACGATCGATTTCAATTTTAGTGGTTGTGTCGTAATATTCATCGTTAAAAATATTATCGCTTTATCAGACGAAATTTGGTGCTTTAACTAAATTTTACGTTTTTTCTTAAAATTTACTTCAAGTAAAGTGTATTTAACTCAGTTTTAAATTACCTCAAGTAAGAATAATAAGGAATTCGTTTGTCATGAAAGGAATTCAGTACTACCTTCGAAACCACCAGGAAGAAGCTAAATTGTGTCTTTATCTACCTACCATCATCCGGAAGGAATTAGAGTTCCTCATATTTATGACTAGGGATGGGTCGATACTAGATTTTCTCGATGCTCGATACTCGATACCGATACTTGATTTTTTCCTCGATACTCGATACCTTCAACATTTCCACTTTCAATAAATAGGTACATTAAAAATTAAAATTTGAGAGAACTGTGTAATACCAACTAAATTAATTAAGTCTGCATATTTAATGAGACAAAATTTAATATCATCAATAGCCTATAATTATTTTTAAACTCTACATTAAAACTAAAATTAGTTTTTTAAACAGTCCACTTATAAGTTTTTGTTAAAAAATACTAGCATTCTCACTTAATTGCAGAATTGCAGAATTACAAAAGTATCGAAAAAGTATCGAGTTAGTTTTCTGAAGTATCGTTCGATGCCGATACCATGCAAGTATCGAGAGTATCGAGGTATCGAAAGTATCGAGGACCCATCCCTATTTATGACCTTCACGAATTGGGAGAAATCTGTTTGGTCTTCATATAGCATATATTTTGCATCTTCGTTGTAATTTTGCTCAAGAAATTTTAAAACCATTATGAATTAGATAGTGCTTTTCCATGGAAGTTATTAAAGGATAATTCTATTTGATCTTCACAAGGCATTGCATTTGGAAATCTTTGTTATAATTTTGTATCATAAAATTTAGTACCATCACAAATTGGATAATTAATAAAAGAGAAGTACCGGTATATCTAACGTAAGAGATAAATCTGATTATTCACCGCAGGATTTGCAAAGACGACTTGCACTAATTCAGCAGAATGGCGGACATGGAATAAACGCTAATGACTGTTGCAATATCAGCAGAAATAATAATGCTTACCTCTCTCCTACACAGCGGTTTCCTCTCCTGCACAATCCTGTTTGGACGCTCCAGAATCTTCTCTAGATGACTCTGCAAAACGAGACCACTGATTTTCATCTGTCACACCCATAAATATTCCAATACAAGCAAAAGTATGAACAGTTCCACCTTATACCCCCGTTAATATAAAATATTTAGGATCTGTGACGTGCTCAGCGGACTGTATCTCCTTGAGTAATAATTAAATAGGCGCTAATATTAAGCCTAAGCACATCACATCCCGAAAGAATGAACTACAATGGGAAATTATAAATAATAAACCCTTGAAATAGCACTGACACTAATTTTCTTGAATCACTCACACTCGATGAAGCTGGACCGATGTCTTGATTCTTGCTTTAGAATGGAGCGATGAACAATTCCGCCGTAAATAAAGAGCTTGTTGGGTTTTAACACAACTTTATTAACAAATCCGGAGGACCATTCGATCTTACTAGCGTCGAAGACTAATGTGAATATTAGTTACAAATATATAAGCAGCAACTGTATGCTGTGAATGTAATTTAAGGTTAATCCTGTGAAGCTTGCATTCACAAATTACAAGGCGCAAAAACAATGTCATTCAATTGCTTGCGTGCAAATAAATCAAGGTAATGTAAACCTTTAAACACTCACAGTTATAATGAATCCTTTTCGAGGTGAATATCACATAAAGGAATAATCCTGTAGTTGAAACAGGCTACAATAAACCTGGTAGAAATCTAGCAGCAGCAAGAAGAAAAATTTCACCATTTAGCGATGAAATAATATGTTAAGTCTGCTTCTATGCAGTAAAAATCACTCAAGACGAATCTTTGTATCGCTGAGGACGAAATAATGTGCTTAAGGTTGAATAACCACTGCTGATTGAGTTGAAAAAAGAATTATAAATCCACTAGAAGGATTATGCTAGTGATGACGATGTAAGACGAAGAAGGAATGAATTAATTTGAATAATAATGCTACGTAATAATATTAGTAAAAGCAATCCCATTGGACGAAGATTACGAGCAATTGAGCGATTATATTAATAAGAGAAAAAGATTGTGAAGCAATCATAGACAGTAAAAGCAGAATGAATAAAATATATTTATAGTTAATGACTGCTAGAAAAATAATAAATATATAGTTGAAAATAAAGGTTAATTTGACATCTATAAGAAAAGAATTTGAAGATCAATTGTTTTTGACAATAAAAATAATAATTACTAGGCGGCAGTGAAATTAGCATTGAATAAAAATATTACCAAAGCCGCAAGAAGACAAGAATAAAATATTATAGGATTATTAAGGTTAGACATGATAATAAAAAACTCTATCAAGGCTCAAGTATCAAACATAACTGAACAGGATCAACCTAAGAAGTCTAGGCCTAGGAATTAATAAGAATATCAGCTATTAAGATTAATTAAGTCTAGTACTAGGCCATATGAACATACATCTATGATTGCTGACAGAATGTAATATCAACCAAATTCACTTAAAGGTCTGTACACTGACCTTCAGATATATTTAAAATTTAAATTGTTACTAGATGTAGGCCTACATATATAAATGAAAGAAAGTATTTCGTAAAAGGTCCGCCTTTAAACCACTATCAAAAGCTAGATAGGGAAATAATTACTGAAAACGAATATGGGTATATATCTCGTTTTCAGTAATTATTTCCCTATCTAGTTTTTGATAGTGGTTTAAAGGCGGACCTTTTACGAAATACTTTCTTTCATATATTCCCACTATCGGAATGAAATTCATTAATACTACATATATAAAGTTCATTAAAACTTAAAGGTTAATGCATAGAAATCTGAATAATAAAATAACTCATATATATATATATATTAGGGATGGGTCGATACTAGATTTTCTCGATGCTCGATACTCGATACCGATACTTGATTTTTTCCTCGATACTCGATACCTTCAACATTTCCAGTTTCAATAAATAGGTACATTAAAAATTAAAATTTGAGAGAACTGTGTAATACCAACTAAATTAATTAAGTCTGCATATTTAATGAGACAAAATTTAATATCATCAATAGCCTATAATTATTTTTAAACTCTACATTAAAACTAAAATTAGTTTTTTAAACAGTCCACTTATAAGTTTTTGTTAAAAAATACTAGCATTCTCACTTAATTGCAGAATTACAAAAGTATCGAAAAAGTATCGAGCGAGTTTTCTGAAGTATCGTTCGATGCCGATACCATGCAAGTATCGAGAGTATCGAGGTATCGAAAGTATCGAGGACCCATCCCTAATATATATATATATATATATATATATATATATATATATATATACACACAAAATTAGTCGTATAAAACCACAGTGAAAAAATGTGATAAATCACAAGTCCACAATAATTTACTGAAAGTTCAGACGTCCGTTGTTAAAATCTGTTCATGGAATGTGTACATGTAAGCTCAGAATAAAATTGTGAAAGAACACTTTCTAGTCACTTCTGGTTAAGTTCTGGTATTGAATTAAACCAATTGTCCTATACACTAGTTCCTTCTTACGGGGGTGCATTTCGGCATATATTATGCCATTTTCAACCCTATTAACTCAAAAATTAAACGGTGTAAAGAACAGTTTTTTTATAACTATGTAATAACTAGGGGGCGGATTTCTATGACATGTAATATTTTTCCCCTTTGCATTATTTCCGGTTTCCGACTTATTTAAACGCGATTCCAAGCATCCTGGTGAAAATGGAACGGCTTTTATTGTGCATATAACTGCATATTTAGGAAATTTTCAACTATTGTAGGATATTTGGTATGAATATGCATATTTAGGTCATATTTTGGCATATTTGTGTGCATATTTTGTAAATTTTGAAGTTTCATATCATATTTTGTAAATTTTGCATTATAATGATACCTGTTGAGAATTTACAGATATTTTAAATAATTAACATTATATTTTAATAAAATGAATTTTAATGAAACTTTTAAAAAATATACACAATGTGTAAGTGATAAAGTCGTATTTTAAATTTTATTGGTCATATTTTAATGTTTTTTAGGTCTTAAATGCATGCATATATCCTACTTTTTAGGTCATAGAAATCCGCCCTCTAGTAATAACTAAAAATGTATAAAATAAATGCAAAAAGTTTACTAATAAAAAAAAAAAAACACCATAAAATGATATAGCTGGGCCTACATAGCTAAATGTGTTTGGATAACTCACAGCTTCGCCTCCGCACTCCGTATCTAGGAGAAACACCGCACATCTCTCACACTTGAGCAGGTCTCTTGCTTCCGTCATGATCTTGGTGACGAGACACTCCAAGTTGTTCTGTTCTTCGAAGATGCTTCTCGCCAGGTTCAGCAGAATCTAAACAAATGAAAGTTTGCCCTTTAGTGATTTTCCAAAAGTGGGTAAATGCCGAAGATCAGATTAGTTAAAATTCCATGTGACATTAGCACAACTTCTTCAAAGATTCGTTAGATGTTTGAAAATATAAATTAATATGTAAGTGTTTATTAAATGTACCGTACATACTTATTCAAAACATAAGAAAAAGATATAGAACAAATAATTAAATAAATAAAATACAAAATAAAATCAGGTAAACTGATATAACAAAGTGCCAGAATGCTTTTTTTAATCAGTGATAATTGCAATTACGACAGGGCCATGCAGAAAAGAAGTTATTTTTTGTAATAGGTCTCCGAGTTAAACTCCAAAAACAAAATGCGCTGGCATAATATTAATGATGCAATAGGCCTACGATTCGCTGCCATGTTCGTTTGAAGTTTAAAGCATAAATGAATGAATAAAAAGTCAATCTGAAATCTGTCAGGAATTACATTAGGTATATTGGTGCACAGGAACGAATAAGAAAAATACTCTCATTAAAATTTAATATAAATATCGGTAGTCATACTTATCCATAGAATGCACAATATAATATCAATATTCAACGGCTAGTTGTGTTTTAAACCTTTTAGTTCACTAATATTTACACTGACATTATGAAGCACCGCCGTCTCGAGAATTACACGAGTAATGCAGTTTAGAAGGCAGTGTTATGAAGAAATGGATCAATCAAGGCGGGTTAACAATATCAATAAACGATTGGAAATTTGTTACGTTATGTTTAATATTTTATTGTGGGCCATGCAATAAATAATATTTTAGCGTTCTATATTCATTACAAAATTAATTTTGATATACTCGTTATTTCTGTACCGTTCAACCCATTTGGTCCAAATTCAATAGGCTTGTACCCATGGACGTCATAAATGCGTATGCCAAGTTTTATTAAAATCCGATAAAGCGTATTTGAATTATCGCGCTTTCCTAATATATTACCATAAAAATATGCACTAAATTGGGCATTACTCCGTTTCGGGTCAACCGATTAGGTCCAATATCAAGGCTTCTTCCCATGGACGTTATAAATGTCTATACCAAGTTTCATGAAAATCCGATAAAGCGTATTTGAGTTACCGCGCGTACAGACACACAGGACGGACAGACATTTTCCCGTCCCACACACAATCTCATAAAGTATCATACAGGCACTTAATAACACCAACAAACTTTTTTTTATTTTAATTTTTTTTTTTATTATAAAGATTTGGACATTGCCGTCATGTATGGTGTAAAGACTCCCGACAACAGGGAAATTTCATTTTATATACACATTTTAGTATTTTTACAACATAGACCTGTGTAATGTGTGACTAATTTTAATCTGTACATATTTTTAATGGTTTTTTTATGCTTCTGTACATAAATATCATTGTCACAGTGTGTTGTATGTTTATTATAATAACAGTATGTTTATTATAATAAGGAGGTAAATTCTGTTCAAAATTATCCTCCCTCTGCAGCAAACATGAAATTTATCAATTCACAAACAAACTAAGCCTATTCCTCACCCAATGTTCAGCCTGAGACCAACGTCAAATTACTTGGATTCCAATTGACCTGGGATGCTCATATTGAATCAATCTGTTCAAGACTATCAATACTTGTTTTTTTTTACTAAGACGTCTGAAAGCACTTGTTTGAAAAACTTATTAATGCATATCTTATTTTGCATTCTTTAACAGCGTTCTGCTTTATGGAATTCGTGTTTGGGGTAACAGTATTAAATTGCTCTTACTGCAGAAGAAGGCTTTACGTATTATAACGGGCGCATCTTCCTATTCACATTGTAAACCCTTGTTTAAAGAAGAGAATATTTTAACAGTCGTACTAGCGAAATTCTTACTTGTCCATTGATAATGAATATTCTAACTTTTTAGCTTTTTAATTGACTTGAACATTTGAATTTTGATATTATCACACACTTATTATTTTCTGCTATACATTACAATATTTTATTTACGCATATAAGTTCATTAAGTTCTTGGGGATTATTATTGACGATAAACTAACTTGGTATCCTCATATAAAGGAACTCTCATCTAAGCTTTCTAAGGCCATCTATCTGTTACACAGACTTAAACACACAATACAATTCACATATTTACGAACAGCGTATTTTGCGTACTTTCAAAGTATATTGCAATATGGACTGCTTCTTTGGGGCAATTCAAAACACATCACCACCATATTAAATCTGCAAAAAAGGGCTATTAGGATTATTACGAGATCTAATTTTAGAGCACATTGCGAACCACTATTTGTCCAAGAAAAAATTATGACAGTGGTGAATCTTTATATTTATACTGTATTAATATATACAAAGATGAAGTTGCCTAAAATAGTTTGCAATTAAGAAACAACATACATGCATACAATACATTATTTAATTCTCAAATAAATTTGCCAAACCATAGATTAGTAAAATCGACAAATAGCCACCAAATTGTGGGGATGAAATTACTCAATAAATTACCAGCAAGCTATCAGGAATTAACACTCAATATTTTAGAAAAAGAGTATTTGAGTGGCTTGTTATAAACCCATATTATTCGTTAGACGAATAACTGCAACATATTTATGTAAGTCCTATCTGTATGTCTCAACTGTTTATTGTAAGTTGAGTGGAGTTCTGGATACATAATGATGGCATTTTAATGTTTTACTGTTTAATAATGTATTTATATCCATAATTTTAAGATTGACGTTGTCTATTACTATGTAATTGTAGTCTAATGACAATAAAATTTATATTATTATTATTATTATTATTATAGCATTATTCGCTATCTTTTGCTTTTCTTAGATACACCACATAAATCATTCAGCTTATTTCTTCGGGAGCTATGAGGGAACTCACAAGGTCTCAAGGGGGGTAAAATATGCATAATTATCTTACTTTTCTAGAAGGATAAAAAAAACTGCAGCTCTTGACTTAAAGATGCATAAAGATACCATGAAGCAGAACTTCACTAGTTAAAAATTATGTGGAAGATAAAAATTCCTCTTAGATATTTTCATGTAGAGTTGTTGGGATAAGATTAGGAATACTTAATTCTGTATTCTTTTGTTGCTCATTATACTAACAACTTTGTTTGGAAACTTGAGGAATGCACGTAGGAGATATTAATTTTATCATAAACTGCGAATAGCTAGATAAAAGCTCGCTTTTAGTAAACTTGAGTATGGAGATACGAACAACGCGAGAGAGGCACATAAAAGAGATTTTCTATTTACCTCACCCTACATTTTTGGAGGGTTGAATAGATTACCATGAAAATGTATGGGACATGCAGTATTAATAACAATGTTATGCCACTCTAGTCATATTCTGCCGAAATATAATTTCACTGGAAATTAATTATGTTTGTGTATTATTCACTGCACATGTTTATTATAGCTAAAGGGCGGACTTCTATGACATGTCATATTTTTACCCTTTGCAATATTTCAGGTTTCCGACTAATTTAAACCCGATTCCAAGCATCCTGATGAAAATGGAACGGCTTTTATTGTGCACATAACTGCATATTTAGGAAATTTTCAACTATTGTATCATATTTAGTATGCATATGCATATTTAGATCATATTTTTGGCATATTTGTGTGCATATTATAGACATTTTGAAGTTTCATATCATATTTTGTAAATTTGCATTATAATGATCCTTTTTGAGAATTTACAGATATTTTAAATAATTAACACGATATTTTAATAAAACGTATTGTAATGAAACTTAAAAAAATATACACCATGTGTAAGTGATAAAGTCATATTTTAAATTCTATTGGTCATATTTTAATGTTTTTAGGCCATAAATGCATGCATATATCCTATTTTTAGGTCATAGAAATTCGCCCCTAGTTATAGCTTTAGCCAGGCCAGATCAGTTACAACAGGAGTAAAACAAAACCAGGGAATTAATTTATACTGTTACGTAAATGAGTAAGAAGCTTTTGAAATGAAGTGTACTCACTTTAAATTTTAATGTAGTGTTACATAAAGGTTTAATAAATGCCCCGACGACAATAGCAGATTATAACAATTCAAATTTATTTTATTTTTAATCATTTTCCACATGTAATATTCAAAACCTACAGTATATTAAAACTAAAATGAACATTTCATTGATTCAATTTTTGGGATTTATTTGATGGTTGAGGATTTTGAGGATTTTAACATTGACATAACATTTCCACAATCTATATGAAGATTTGTCTGAAGAATATGGCAGAAACCGCAAGTGTTCTTCAAGAACATACTCGTATGATAATAAATGCTATTTTGGGCTTGTTGCATAAAGTGCCTACTATTTTTGGTGTTGTGCAATTTTTTCTGCACTTAAATTTCTTTTAAAGGGGATTTGCATACCTTTAAAATCAGAGAACGGATTTCAACTGATTGTCAAGCACAATGGAAACTAGATTCAAGAGATGGCAACCTGAGAGGAAGAAAGAGGCATAGCATGAACATAATTGTTATGATCCTAGAATGCTACTTGCTAGAATCCTAGAATAGTTCACTGAGTATTTAAGAGATATGAGAAGGCAGAAATGTCGAAAGCTCAAAATTAAAAGATTTGTACCTTACGCCCTTATGTAACTAGGCCGACAAGGCAACAACACAAAATCAAAATATGAATTTCATATTGTTGCACGCCTCCCCCCGGTTGGGAACCCCTGATCTTTTTTATTTATTTAAATATTTATTTATTTAAATATTCAGCAGTTCACAAACAACATATATCAACAAATGGGCCACCTTTGCTTACAAAGTATTGCCCCAGTGTCCCACTACAATTAACATTAACATTTCATAACTTGTAGTTTCTTCTTGCTCTTTCCTTGTGGAGTCTTTCTTCTCTAATATTTTGGAAATAATACCCCAATGTTCTTAAGTCATCTAATATTATATCCCTATCCATCCCTCTTTCTTTACCAAACCACACGTATAATTCAAATAGGCTATCTCGTGTTGGCAGACCTTCATTCTTTAGCCAAAGAACTCCTTATCTAAGTTATATATGCACATACATAACCTATACCTAGGTATATGTATTTATGTGTGTGTGTATATTATTATTATTATTATTATTATAGCGGGCATGAAACTTATCAATACGAGGCGAACATTAAAAAAAATTAATAATGATAAATGCAATAAACGCCAATATCTCAGAACAAAATTTTCGTACATGTTTTTAAACCCCATCTCAAAATGTGTTAGAGCTGGAGTGCTGCAATCTTTTACAATCATTTAACATGCTAGTGAAAAACTGGTAGCATATTTACTTTGATACCATGTATTAAAAGATTTAGATTTGAAATTTGGTGCTGTCCATGTTCGGTTTGTCATTGCTTCGGTGCCGTAGAACTCCGGCCATACATTCTCTCTTTTTTCCTCCATGGTCCTTAGTTGGTTTTCAAAAGCCTTGGTGTGTTGTAACATATATCGGAGCTTGATGTCTTCAATTAGGCGGTAGACCAGTCTTGATCTTGTTTTCGATAATCCTAGTGCTCGTGTCAAGTATATTGATTTTACTTTTTCTAGAGTTTCTAGGTTTCTTTCAGTAAGATGATTCCATATCACCTCCATCCCGTAGGATAGGATTGGTATGATTTTGGCTTTGAATAATTTCATGGCCGTTTCTAGGCTGAGTAGTTGGATGTTTTTTATGTCCTCCATCGGCATTATTGCGTGGGCTGCTCGTTCTGTTATATGTTTAGTAAAACATTTCGCAGTTGGTTGTATAGTCATTCCCAGGCATTTATAGTCTGTCGAGATTTTGAGCTTTTGTCCTCTGATTTTGATTTCATCATTTATAGGTGTTTTACCCCTGTTTCTGAAAATCATCATTTCCGTCTTCGCATGTCGTGACTAGATTATCTACCCACGGTTTTCATCATCATCTAATCTGAAGAAACAAGAAATTTTCACGACCCAAACATTGTGTGTGTATGTGAACTGTGTAATAAAGGCTGTGAGCGATACCACATAGAACAATGCCCGAAAAGAATTAATTCAACAAGTGAATATGCAAACATGTGACTCTGAAAACTGTAAATGGCTATTTTGCTGCAATTAATTATTTACATAAGATTTAGGTTTACGTTTTGTGTGACACTTTTTATACATGTTTTACAATTTTTTAAACTGATTCAATGTGTACAGTTTACAGGAGTTCTTTAAGTATGTGGAGGATATTCATGAAAAGTTTTAAGTCTCTTTTTAAAGTAGATTCAGTAACCAGAGTTCATAAACTTGTCCATTTTTTATGTTTCGCTTCCTTTATATATAAAATTTATAGCAATGAACGAAGAAGCAATATAATTCTGAAAGTATCAAGGCTAGCAAGTAGAATTCTTTTATCAATATTCTTTATAATTTTTTACTAATAGCCACTTAAAGTATGTACTGTCCAGAACAGAATAGCCAGAGTACCTTGTTTCCTTAAAAGCTTAATGCTCAAATTTATATAAATAAAAAGGTTTTACACGACACCTAGTTTTACAAACACAAAGCACAATCAGGACTACTGTCTGGCTGCGAGCTGAAGGCCGAGCTAGCGTTCCCCCACTACCTTACCATGCGCTTGCATTTACTGTCTATGTCTTTCCCCCACTATGCCACCAGCTCGGCCTTCAGCTCACAGTCAGACAGTACATAATACCTTACTTTACTTTAACCTGATGAAACTGCACTATATGAGTTCAAAGTTCAAGCACATGTAGTGCACAATCAGGACTACTGTGGCTTGGTTTTGAGATAACTGACTTTGAAGCCTTTATAGAAATAACATTTTTTGATGAGAACTCCCGACATTGGCCTCTAAGGTCTCTGTATTATGTTTATTAATAGCAACAGACAGTGGCACTTTTAGTATACGAAAGATAAAGACTAGCCAAGCTCAGTAATGCATAGATCTCATTTTTGCAAGAAATTGACATTGGTCCTTTTAGAACCAAGCCATAGACATAATACCTTACTTTACATTAACCTGATGAAACTGCAATATATGAGTTCAAAGTTCAAGCGCATGTAGATGTAACTATATGCTCCATCAAATGTTTGAGACAAGCAGTCTCTAACATGGGATTCGACATGAATATTATCAATGCGTGTGGTAATGTCACATCCTTTGTTTGACATGAATGTGTCAGATCTAGTCGACTGTGATACGCCACGTTTATTGTAACTTCCTATGTATCAGATAAGGACGAGGTATACCTATGGCATGTCAAATGTGAAGGCTGAAACATCAAAGCCTTTCCCCGTTTCATTATTCACGTTTGCAAAGATAAGGAACGTTCGGCAAAGGCAAATACTGACGTCTCTTGATTTATACAAAGAAGCGTTCCATATGATCTAGTATATCCTTAAAATATACATTAAAATCTCATTCAGTATCACTAACAAAGTTTTGCACGAGCGAGAACTGATCTCTGGACTAACATGCACATTGTGCGATTTTCTCTCTAATATATCTCATTCAGACTATTAAAATAGTGTTACTCGCAAATAAGAAATAGAGTTAATCTCTACAAAAGTTATATTAACGGTTTAGCGTTAATTTCTGTTAATAGTTCATATTACTAAAATAGACTGAGAGAATTATTCTGCATCTGCACTGATATTCAATTTCTATTCATAACTTTGTTACGTATTCATAGGAATATAAATAATGAAGTTTCATTCGACGCTATTTGAAATTAGCCTTAACAGCCTATGTAGTGAACAAGGAAAACATAAATTTACTAGTTCTCAGGTATATACAATAATTATACTTTTATCTTTAAGATATTGTTTGAATTATTGATCTGGTAGCAATAATTATGCAACCTTTCATAACGGAGATAGGCCTACAAATGCTTAAATTTGTTTACGTCATAATGTCCCACGTCATAAAGGTTATATAACTATTGGATCTACGTCCTTCCATGCTTTGGTATTGTCTTAATACCTTAGCAAACGTTTTATGACAATTTAAAGTTTTGCGGGCATGCTGGGGGCTTCTTTTCTTATACTGTTATCAACAGTTTTACATAAGCAGTGTAACTGCAGGATTAGCAATTTGTTAAATGTTTACCTAATAAGTTAGGGAGCCATTACCATTGGGGGTGAAAAAATTCAATTACCACAGAAATCCCATTTACGTAGCTGTTTACTCATGAATCAGTTTAATGTTCTGCCTTTGATACGAAATGCACATCAACCAATCTGAAAACAAAATTATAGATGGAAAAGCAGCTTTTCAGATATTCTACAACTGAAAAAACTTGCATGACCATAATATGTTTATATCTCCTTTGAATTTTATTTACTTAGTTATGAAGCTGATAATTTATGCTCTAATTTTGGGTGTGTTTATTGCTTTATCATAAGAAATATAACGAGAATCCTTCGCGAGTGAATTTATCTTGAGAAGATCCGGATCTTGAACTATATTAATTGTGATTATTTATTGAATATTTACAGAAATAATGATTTAATGAATAATAATTAAATCCATCGTAACTGCAAGAGGGATATTAAGGATAGCCGATGGCAAGAATGTCAATATATTTTCGGGATAATCACCCTGCGATCTGATATTAAAATTTTCGTGCTCCAAATCAGCTGTTTTACATATAAACTCTTTGTTACTCCTAATTATACAGCCCAACAAAAAATAACTTTTTGTTTGGTGGTTCAGATGTTTTACCGGATTTTGACTATACTTAGTTTGTTTATTCCAAATATGTAAACAGTTTTTCTCTACCAGCTCCACTTATATATATAGAGTGCCATTAACTTATAACCTATTTCGCGAAACAAAATCTTGCTTGATAATACTCGTACCTCGAGAAGGTTCTTGATCATACTTTGGACACGTAGGACGAAAACTGTTCGAAGTACAGAAAAACTAAAAGCTGGATTATTTTTTGGCCCTCAAATTGACAGCCCATAAGTCATAAACGACCGTACAATATGTGATATCATTTTTTTGAAAGACCCCATGTTATGTTGTTTTGATTTTTTTCACATGACTTAGAAGCTAAAAATAGGCTCTGTGTTTTATTTATATCAAACGTAAAATGGGATAATATGCTAATGGTAATACCATATTTCATAAAACTAAAGCTGATAGGGCAAAACTAATGGCACATTTGGCATCAGCGACCTAAATATACCCAAGAATAAATATAAATTCTAAGGCACCAAAATGGCTGTTGGTCAGTGTTATACAGCCTACAGTGCTTTATTCTGAAGACTTTTGTATTTTCTTTTAATTTTAACTTTATGACGAGTATATTGTACAATTTCTTGGAGATAAGTCGTGTGACTTTATATCACACATATTTTAATTTGAAGTGGAGATTATGACTAACATGTGATAATTTGACCTACTATGTAAGGGTACCTTACGATACATATGTTTGAGGGTATAAGAAGCAGAACAATAATGTAAAAATACAAAATATAATCCTCAACGAATATGAAATATTTCAACAACTCCTACATCCTTTATTGCATTTCAATTAATGGTGTTGAATTTTTTCGTGGCTAGCCTATAATTTGATTTTGAAAATTATTACTACTTGAAAATGTACAAATATACCTTGCCCCTTACAAGTTTATCTGTTTTAATTATTCTATTACTCTATGAGTTAAGAGTTTTCATGATTTTTTTAAAATTTAGCGAACAAATTAATTAAATACGGTACTTAAATAAAAATGCAGTAATTATATTAGGCCTAGAGGTATTTTCACCGAAACAATTTAGGAACGAAAAATTAAAAAAATTCCTTTAGGCAAGCCTACAGGCTGAGGTAGATTTAGAAGTGCTTTTGGTTTAATTTAGTGTCGCTGCGTAGCACACTTTTTCTTTAGCCTTGGCATGACAAACGCGCAATAATAACTGCAAAAAAGAGGAAAGAGCACTTTTTCAAACATTCAAATCTCGCCTTATATGATAACTAACAAGAAACTAGTTATTGATTTGTAGAGTACTCATCAAGAGCTTTTCAACGATACCCCACAAGACGTAGTTTCAAAAATTTCGAATTTCCATCCCCCCACCCCCACTCGTACCCCCAAAACCCTCTAATCGTTGGTGTCACTGTGAACTCCATAGGGAGTACTGTAATTTATTCAAACAAAGTTTCCCTCTATACTTCATAGGGGCCGAAATATAAATGTTTTAAAATCTCAACCCCCTCCCCCTCCCACCCCCTTGGGCCAATTTTGCTCATTAACGAACTTGTCCGAACTATTGGGCCTATAAATAACATAATAAAATTTGGTTCAAATATCTTCAAAATTACGGCCGCTAGCATGTAAAGATATATATAAATATATATATATATATATATATATATATATATATATATATATATATATATATATATATATATCACAAAAAATTGAACAGGCGGTGGTTTCGTACTTAGGGAGGCATGAAACGTAAAGATATGAAAGAATTTTTCGAAAATCATGACATGGTATCCATTGCAATAGGTAGATTTTTCTTTTAAAATGAGGGTTCTCGTAGTAGCCAAATCAGAGCAAATACAATTTAATAAGAGATAAAAGATAAATAAATTAGGGCATAAGTGGATACAAAAAACAAAGTCAACATATGTGTCATGTTGTGGAAAGTTACCCTTGTGAAATGTACTGCATTGGATTCATTAAAATAGTACATACTGTCATTTCATCGGCCTTTTAATCCGATCGGAAATACCTGCCAATCAAGAAAGATAACGCTTTAAAATATGTCGACGATGTCAAGAATATTCTGTTTCCAATTGTACGATTTAGAGCTTGTCAATACCTGCAACTAAAATGAAAACCAGCCATTTCAGGTTTTACGCAGTATCTCTGAATATTGCTGCACAGCCTATTCATTTGGAAATGCTATTTACAGACGTCCAAATCTGACATTATCGTAATTCTAGCTGGGAAGCTTTCGAAGTGCGTTTTGTGTAAGAATCGATCTAAATATTAACCACTGATGTTTTGAATGAAATCTATCTCCTTTGTGTGTCCATGGTGAAAATGAGAAAGCCGTATATCAGTCGACTGTGTTAAGAGCTTACCACATATTGAGTGTATACAGTAATTTTTTTCTTCTTGACATTCGTGAAACGCATGTGAGGGGAAGGGCATTCAGAGGTGGGAGTTGAATTCAGAGAGACAAGCCATTCTTCCCCTCCCGCCAGTCATGACAGCCATAGTCGTAGCCGTATACCTTAGTCAGCGCTATGTGACTCCTTGAAGACTGGATTACTAATGTAACATCACCCCTTGAGATGACAATATTTCGATTGCAGACTCGTCCAAACTGCTTAGGCCTACTTGTGAGCATCTTTCTGAGCAGGGTCTGGCAGAAATACTTGTACTGTAATCTAAACTATACGAAATGTCAAGCATGTAAAGATGTAAACTGTTAGCAGAAAATCTGATGATGGCGTATCTTAAATGTAGTTCTGATATACTGTAGATTTATCGTTGCATGTATTCATATTATTACATTTTCACAAGTGTTAAATCTCTGAAACTGTCTTGATGTGTCTTTCCAACGTAAGTATTTGTTTCTGAAACTAATCACGAGATGAATACTTGTTTATTCGGGTGCGTATTTATATGAAGTTTTTGTAGTTGTGAAAGAGTATTTTAAATAAAATAAATAAGTCCATTTCGCCTCCCAACTGATCAGCGAAGCGAGATTCTGTTTTAACTCGGCAGTGCGACATTTCATCTGTTTGAAAATGTGTTTATTACTCAGTGTCCACCAAACGCTTTGTTGGTTTTTCTTCCAATTTGAAATGAATGTTCTTAGAAGTCGTTAAAACATTGTATGTACAAGTATTTTAATTTTTTTATTTAATTTTAAGTTGGAGGCTTCTTTAATGGTTCCAGTTCATATTTTGTAATGTTCAGCTTCTTTCAAAGATTTTAGCCAAACGGTTGATGCTACAAACACTTGAAGATTACATCCACTCTCCATTGCAAAAATTCCTACAACTCTGTTCCAGTATATTCTTGGCATAAATCTAATGGTTTGCCAGCAATTCGTCTTTTTGTAAATTACTTTGTTTTGCGTAAGGAATTTTATTTTTTATTCCGTTTCAAGATTGTGGCCGTTATCTGACGAAATATAGATCTTAGATTTTTTTGACGCTAGGTCTGCTGTTCACAAAACTGATATTCTCTATCCCATTTAAGAACGATCCTGTTCAAAACAAAGAGGCGTGGCTGCCATAGCGCGCACGTGAGAACGCACGTGTTCACAGTGTTTAATGTTAGTTTGTTTATTCTCAGTACAACTCACCCGCAGGGTCGTCGTGAACAATGAATCCTTTGTTTTGTTTGCTAATTGATATACTATAATGATGACGATGCCAGTGAGAGTTTGTTATTTCACGTGTAAATGTTGATATTATTGTTGCATGAACTTGCGAACACTCGTTAGCCACACCCTACTAATGGCGCATGCTAATGACATTAACCAATCACGTTTTGTCACATGATGCGAATTTTCCGCGAACTCTCTGTGAGTTCTCCTCCCCTTTGTTTTGACTAGGATCAAACTAGAATGGGATCAATAATAGTGTTAAAAGTGTTAGCTCATGTTGAGTCCAGAATGAGGTATGGTATTTTCTCTGAGTTACCTTAGCTCGAATGTGTTTCTGCGTCAGAACCAATAAGATTCATGGCTGGCTTATATTTTATATAGAGAATAGGATGCATGAAATGTTTCAAAACTTTCTGTGACTAGCGCTTTGAAATTGATGAAAAACCATCTTTTTCTGAGACATCACAATGCAGTTCGTATCGCCTCAAATATCAACAAAAATAGCTTACTTTTATTTTGCATTTTTTCGGCATTTGATTTTCTAATGGTCTTTTTTAGCACATTGCCTTTTTTCTTTTCATTTTTCCATATTTTTTCTTCAGAGTGGACTTTTTCAATGTTACACATAAAGCGATCTCATAATTCCTTAGCTATGAGGCATTCATGAATATAGTAATTATAACAATAATAATAATAGAAAAATAATAAAAGCAGAAATATAAAATACTTAAATCTTGTTCTTTGTTTTTTATTATCTATTATTATACTAACCGGACTGTATACTGTCTTTTTTAAACACATATTTAGAAATATAAAGTAATTTTTTTCAATTTTTAACATCATATTTTCATAAATTTAAGGTCATTTTATAGCTCATTTTTCAAGCATTTTAGCCTGGCCTTAGCTATAACTATTCTTATTCTTTCCAAATTTGATAAATCCCAGCTTTATATTATTAGTACAAACGTATTGATAACAAGCTTCGGTCGGCTTTAGTTAAATTATAACCGAGAGATATACACTGAAGACATATACTGATGTCAAACTATGCCGTTGTCAGTCAGTGATAGCTAACTAGAACTGCTGTCATTCTGAAGTGTAGAATGAAAGTAACAACGACATGTGTTACACAATGTACACATGCGCAGAAACATGGATCACGCTAAAAATAATGCTGTATGCCATCCATGTGAGATAACTGTGTGTGTGGAACCGTGAGCTTTTATCGTAGGAAGTCCATGTAATCTCATTGTATTTACATGCCTGGTATGAAACGTTTTCTATAAATAAACTCCGAGTAGCCAGTAGCAAGCTATGGATATTTCATATAAATACATACAATGGCCCATATCTGAAAAGCTGCTGTTCACATGAAACGTATTCCTATTGGGCATTCACGTCTGAAGAAGATGTTCTCAGTATCATTATCAAATCCTCAGCTGAGTATTACAGTGTATTAACTCCACTTTTAGCGAAAAATGAGAGAAAACATAAATTCAAACTCTTATGCTATGGCTAAAATAGCCTTCAACAAAAATAGAAATATTCTCACAGGAAAAATAAATTTGCAGCTAAGAAAAAAAACTGATGAGATGCTACGTTTGGAGAGTAGCTTTGTATGGAGCCGAAACATGGACACTCAGGAAAAGGGGGGAAAAAATATCTGGAGAGCTTTAAGATGTGGTGTTGGAGGAGGATGGAGAGGATTCAATGGACGGATAGAATCACAAATGCTGAAGTTTTAAGAAGAGTGGAAGAAAAGAGACACATCTTGCAAGATGTAGGAGTGAGAAAAGCCAATTGGATGGGGCACATTATGAGAAGAAGAGGACTCTTGCTAGATGCCATAGAAGGAAAAATAGAAGGAAAGAGAAGACTAGGAAGAAGAAGAATTGAGATATTGGATGACATCAGGAAGAAAAGAAATTATGGAGAGTTACAGGATGCAGCAGAAAATAGAAGGAGCTGGAAAATGGAATTTTACATGGGAGTGTAGACCTGCCGTAAGGCAGAAGTACCATGAATGAATGAATATGCGGCGCACGGTTTTAGAAAACATGTGTTCTTAGCCAATGCGTGCTTGCGACAGCTGCACTGCTGCCAAGTGTTGCGTTCTGAGCGAGTAAGGCGCGGATGTAAATGTAACGAAGTAATGTTCGTCGCTTCGCTCTGTTTATTCCTGACACGATAACTTGAGAACTTTACGGTGCAAGCTTTTGGACAGGCTTCATAAAAATATCTTGCAGCTCACTGCTTGAAACGGCGAATTTCCAATAGTATTTTTGGGTGCATGAAAAATAGGAAACTCTGTTGCTCACGCTTGTGCCGTGAGTGTTCGAGCTAGGCAACAGCGCACGATTATGATAGGCTAGTCGCGCTAGACACGCCCCTCCTAGTCCCGCCTCATAACCTTCTAAACCCGTGCGTCGTATAGTTTAGGTGTGCGAAAACAATTTTCCACCACTAAATACCGAAAATCTTTAATTTTTCCCCACCCTCACTACTCGGTTTCTCAAACCTTACCTTGACGGACATGGTAAAGAATTCATTTTTTAGATCTGCTACTTACACTATTTTACCCAGTCCCCTTAAACCTGTCAATCAGTAAAAAAGCAACTCAATTAGCTGTAAGCAGACATCCAGGAAACATTTTCCAAATTATAGCTATAGTACAAAGAAGCTGTTCGTTGTGTGAATTCGACAACAATGCAGAATGACTTCCATTCTCCGCCCCCAAACCCCCGCTGAGGTTCTCGGGAAAGGGTTTTTAAAAGATCTATGGGAGATAGAGTTCGTGTATTTTGCCATGGAAACCGAACCCTTTTTGGGGGGTTTTAGGGCTAAAAATTAAAAAATAAACTTTTTGGAATTTTCCTGTGGTTTACAGCCTAAAAGCTAATGTGTTTCATGTTTGTAGCTCATCTGGAAGTGGGCAAACATTAATGTCAGTGAGTGAGTGAGTGAGTGAGTGAGTGAATGAGTGAGTCAACCATGTGGCTTTATATTATAGGGATTGTCCACAGTAAATTCAATTCAGAAATCGCAAAGAAAAGAAATAACCGCACTATTAGAAGCCCGCAAAATCTGTCAATATAGAATTAGTATAGAATTTCGCATTATATTACGGAACAATACTGTTGTATTCAATGCAGAAACTCGATGGTACTGGAAGTAGTCTTCTTAATGTGGAGTCCACTTTACACTCCAATACTCAGGTGACGAAACGCTAATTTCAGCTCGTATAAAGAATTCTAAGAGTTTATTATTTTATTTATTAGATTTATATTGTAAGACTGCATAAATAAGAGGTATACGTATACAAAGTTTAGAGATTAAAAGATAAATTAGTACACAAATGATTGACGTGCTAAATTGTTTTTTCTTTTTATATAATATCGTGTTAGGCTTTTATATATTTTTAGACGGAATAGTGGGTTAATATTTATCAGGCTGGTTTCCTCAGATTTCAAAAAGTAAAGTAGGATCTACTATGTAGCCTCAATTTTAACCTCTGGAGTACTTAAATAAAAGTTAAATTATGACTGGCATATTTAGAGGGAAATTTATTGTAAATCACACATCATTCATGTTCCAATAATTCATGTTCCAATAGTTTTACTTAAAAATAATCATACAGGCCTACATAATTAAAATGAGGCACTGACTGTACGTTTTCAAGGATTTTTAGTAATTAATATAGCAAAATTGTTAATAATTATCACAAATTGCTTTGTATGGTACTGAAATGGGAAAATATCCTCTTTTTTTAGTGTGATTCAGAGCTTGTAAACTGCTGCTAATTGTTTTGTTGACAAAGTTATAACAATTGAGCGCTGGAGTGTTAACGCACCCATTAAACGGATAAATTTGTAAACACAAGGCTTGCCTTCATTAATAGTTAATAATGTATAATCTCTAGAGTTTGCACGGCTCCATTTGCATAAACTACAATTTCTGGTAACTACCTACCTCCATTCTGTTGGGTGATGTTTCTTGACTGATAATTAGTTATTAGATAATTGTTCATGCTTGCTTTCTTCTTATCTCTCTTATTCTCTTTACTCTCTCCTATTCTCTTGACTTCTTACCTTACATTGGTCAGTATCCTAACTTTCTTACTTTTTTTTATACCTATTTCATATTTGTGTTATTGTAAGTACATGATGTATTGCTAGTATAGCCATGAACATTGTAATTGGGTGTATACCTGTAATGTTCATTCTTGATTAAATTAAATAAATAAACGATTGTGATATTGGGCGATGAATTAAGGAAAGGAAACAAGACGTACTAATCCGGCGTTGCCGTTACGAATGAAGAAACCATGAAATTGACCGGCATCGAGGTTCGAGATTTGAACCCAGGATCTTTTGCTTCTTCCACCTTGCTTGCGCTATTGTGCATTGAAGTCATGCTTATTTAGTTTCTATCTATTTATTTTATAAACGAATTGCAACACAAACAATTCGTTTTAATTGTGTCAAATCTTACTCTGCTACTTTCTACTATATGTCTTCTACTATAATGGATAGAGCCTAGAAAAATTAAAAATGGACACGAGTAACCACCATATAAGTATTTTTTTTTACAGAAAAATTAATATAGCCATTTTATTAGACATAGCTATATTTTTCTTAAAATCGTTAGAGCCCATTTTTAAGAATCATTTTTTAAAAAGTTTTCATGAAATATCTCTTTAATATTTCAGCTATAGAAACCATATTCTGGGGGGGAGGGGCAAAAAATTCTTACTCCGTAATAATAAAAAAAACATAGTGTTCCACTTATCCGCTACCTCTACACAGGTGAACAGGCAGTTTTCATTCCAAAAACTTTTTTTCGGTTTCTAGGCGTCGTGAAACACGTAGATGTAGCCTATGTTAATGAAGCTGCAGAATATTTTTTTCTGATCAACACTACAGAAGAGGTGAAACATGTTTTTCCGTTGTCTCATTTAAATTTTTTGTTACGATCTGTATTATCTTTATGTAGGCCTACGAGAAAGTAAAAAGAAAACAATTATTGAACCACAAACAAAGAGTCCCAACACGAGAACTAAACATGCTTAATCATTGATGAACGACAAAATAGGCCTATTAAGATATTTTATTATAATATAATTCTGAAATGTATACAAATAGGTGCCACAACAGTCTGTATCTACAACATTACCGGAATTTAAAAAATTCGTTCACAATACGTAAATTTTGTAGTTATGTTAATGAATCTGAATGCTGGCGCGCCATTTAGCAGCAGTGGAAATTCCATAGCTTCTACGTCGCATAGTTTATATTTACCTACATCTTTTAAATTATTTATTTCACGTTCGTGATATATTCACAGTTTACTACTCGAATCACGGCGCCAAAACCATTTTTTTTAAAATTATATACGATATTGTTACATTTCCAGTTAGCCGACATGTTAAATAGAAATGTCTAAATATTTGAATCAGCAGTAGGTAGTTCTACCTTCTTCCTCTTCAGATTAATCTTGTTAGTGTGGTTTTTTGCCAAACAAGTTAGCCTATGTAAGTATAAAGGGAAAAGGATTACTCACCTGGTTTCTTCTGAACTCCAGCACTGACATCTCGAAGAGCTGAGCATTCTGTATGCCTATCCCACAGAATGTCAGATATCTCTTGAACACCTGCAAATCACATTAAACCTTATATTAATAGTGTACCACATAGGTTTTGTACATTTATTCCTATCTTTATAAGTTTAATGGTGTAATTGTCATGTTTTACCGGCTAAGGCCTATATTAATTTGATGACGTAAGTTGACGTTTTAAGTGGATAGACTGGTCAAAATTCGGTGAATTGAAAAAATATAGACGTAAATTGTATTTTACTAGCTTAAAAGACCCGGCGTCGTCCGGGTTTTGTATTTTGTAATTCATAATTAACTTATGAAGGACTTTCCATTTTAAAATTCTAGGTCCTTTTATAGGTATTTAGAATTTGAAATGAGGAAGAATGACTTATCACTAGGGTTCGGATGTTTATGACATGTCATATTTTTATCCTGACCTCCGTTCTCCCCGCAAACACAAATTAAACATGAATTGCACATTTGTTATCCTAATCGGACGGTTTTTATTTTGCATGTAAATTCATATTTTGGTCATTTTCACGGTATCGGTCATATTTCCGTCATATCTGTAACTTAATGTCGTATTTCAATTATAAATTAGGCAAACAAGCACAATTATGCAGTATTTTTTTCCGAAAAAGAGTCACGAATATTTTGATTTTACCTTAACAGAAATGTGAAGGGATAATAATAAGTAACTGCACAATTACCTTTTTCTCCTTGTTGTTTACAAACTTCCAATATACATGTTTTTAAAATATTCAGTTCACATTTGCAGTGGTATCTGGAAATATTAACATATTAAAAGTTCTTTGCAAGTAAAACAGTAAATCACCTGTAAAATTCTTAAAATGTGATTATCTTATTGAATTAATGTGATGTAATAATTCAGTGTCATAAAAAACGTTTTAATTTGGAACATTTATTTTGTGAAAATATATTCCTTTATGAGGTCATATTTAGAATTTTTGGGTCATATTTAGTCATTTTTAAGGTCATATTTGCAGTCATATTTTACAATTTTTTAGGTCATAAACATCCGAACCCTACTTATCACACTCAAACTATTCGCTCAGAAAACGCTTGATACAGCTTTTTACGGCTAATAGAGGAAGTAGAATTTTGAATTCCATCGCTTGTACACAGCAAGCCTTGTAGGGGTTCAAATAAGAAGAAACAGTAATTCCGATAACATCAAATTGTATTTTATTTCTCACTCTAATGATACCATAAAACCGTTTTGGGGATGAAATTAAACAGACATGCGATATTACTGTCATACATCCCTCCCCAAAAACATGCGATAAAATAATATATTTATAACCAAACCTCTTACTGTTTTCTCTATGTCCAGGGTAGAGAAAGTTATGTGACTGCATTATTTTCGTGGATTTCATAATTTAATATTTATTTATAACATGAATTATATTGGTAGCTTTTCTAAAAGTCCCACTTCAATTATTTCCAAACCCATCTGAGAAACAACTGGAAACAATATGTTGCCATGCCAACTGTGATTTGGATTTCATAATTCTATGTAAAAAGGGATTAAGTATACACAAAAACATTTGATTTTTGGCATTTAAAATAAAAAATTTTCAAAATCCTTTCTTAGTGAGCACCTACATTATGAAACGAAGGTACTATCAAAATTCCAAGTATCTACCTGTTATAGTTTAGGCTCTACGTCGATTCTCTGTCAGTCATTCAGTCAGGACAGAGCCTCTTATATATAGAGAAGAGAAGAGATATAGGTGTCCAGATTCTCCCTCTAAATGCTAATGTAACACGCAGTTTTATGTACTGGCATTTTATCAAAGGTAATCCCAAGAGAAATTACGAGTTTATATTATCTGATGAATCTCGTAATCTCATGTAGGATTTATTAAGACTCTTTCACGAATAAAATGTAATCGGATATTGTAAATAATTATTTTTTACTTTGTTAATGTTCTGTAAGCCGTAAGATCACGGCATACTAGTTGAATGAACATACATCACAAGATGCACATCACAAGATGGAAGGCATCGTGATAGTTGCTTACACCAAAACGCTATAAAAGCACACGAAATGGCTTGCACCGAATCGAAATTGTGTTTTTAGTCAATGGACATTTATACTATTTCAATTTCCAAACAAGTTATGTTATATAAAATGATGTGTTTTCATTCTGCTGAATGGCAGCATGTGCCTTTTTAATCACTGCACGTTGATGCCTTACTTGTCCAGTAACTAGCTGACGTTTTATCAGATAAAACTGCATCTTTGTGTTCCGAGGAAGGATATAATGAGATAAACGATCCTGATTGGTCTATATCCGAGGAATTGCTAAACGTTATTGGCCAATATCAAACACGTGGCGTATAAGTGGAATTCAACTATTTTTTAAATGCCTTAACAGTGAGATTGGCCTATTTTATCAACTGTGGCTTCATTATTATTGATATAGCGGTTGTTAACATTAGTCTAATTATGAAGTTCACGGTTTGATAATTCCAAAACTATATGAGATGAAGAGCTGCAATTGTCAACATACAACTATCATTGCCATTGGTGGATGCATTATGAATCCATTCTTAATTATATCAGGGTGTCAGTAAATATTTATTTAAAATTTCGCATTTTTTAAATTAGTAAACATTGAGACAACATTTTACAGTAGTTAAATATTGCCTAGGAAAATAAAAATACCTGATAAAGACACCAAGATAACCAGTTTCATTAAAAAAATGTCATGAATTCATCATTAATGCATTCACAGTGATTTATAAAGTAGTATAGCTCTAATATCTCGTATATATTTTTTGTTTATAACAAATATTAAATGCCAATAACACCTATCAATGTGTTGTGGAACATAGTGAGTTGTGGGTATTACGTGAACATTAAGTTAAAAGAATACCACAAACTTTCAATAAAATACAAGGTTTTATTAAAGAAAAATTCATGAATTTATATTAAATATATTCAGAGTAACCCAAATTTTAATAATGTTTACGTACCTTTGTTTATAACTAAATTAAATGTTATTAAACTTATTAGTATATTGCGGGTATTATACAAAAGCAAGTTTAAAAAAATATTCCAACAAACATACACCAATGAAAATGAAAAATTCATGAATTTTTCTTTAATAGATTAAGTTATTTAGAAAGTAACATATTCTAATATTAATATGTATCTATGCCTATAACGAATATTAAAAATAACAACGCTCAGTGCATTACGGAAATTACATGAATATTAAGATAGAAAAGATTATCCACCAACATACAACAAGAATGAAGAGGAAAAATTCATTAATTTATATTGATACATTCAGAGAGTAATATATTCTAATATTTTTCAGGTGTATTTATTAAATATTAACTATTAATAACACTTATCGGTGTATTGTGGGTAATACATGAACATTAAGTTCGACAAAAGAAAAAAACACCAACATTCATCAAGAAAGAGAGAAAAATTCAGGAATTTAAATGTATAAATGAGTAATTTAGGAAGTAATACATTATAAAATTTTATACCACCTTTGCTAATTATGAACTGTTAATAACATTTATGAGTGTGTTACATGTGGGTGTTACATGAACATTAAGCTCAAAAAATAAAAAAATAAATAAAAATAAGCACAAACATACACAAGTGAAAATGAAAGGTTCATGAATTACTCTTTAATGCATTGAGTTATTTTGAAGTAATATATTCTAAATTTGTAAGTATCTTTGTTTATAACGAATACTAAACACTAACAACACCCAGCATATTGTGGGTAGTACATTAACATTAAGTTCCAGAAATAAAGAATCCAAACACATTCACCAAGAAAGAAGAGAAATTTAAATGTATAAATAGGGAGTAATAATTGAGAAATTAATAAATTATACAATTTTATATCATTTTTGTTAAGTATGAATTGTTAATAACACCAATGTATTGTGGGTATTACATTGAATTAAATTTTTTTAAAGTACCTACAAACGTCCAGCAAGAACGAAGGGAATAATTCACGAATTTAAATGGATAAATTCAGAATAATTCAGAATGTAATACATTACAACAGTTTATAGTATCTCTGTTAAATATTAACAGTTAGTAACACTTATCATTGTATTGTGGGTATTACATGAACATTAACTTCACAAAATAGAAAATACCCACAACCATTCACCAATGGAAATAAAGATTCGTGAATTCTTCTTTAATACATTGCCTTATTTTGATGTATATTCTATTTTTTTAATTTTCTTTGTTTATAACGAATAATAAGTATTAATAACACTCAGTGTATTGTGGATATTACATGACCAATTAAGTTAAAATATATATATATATATATGTATAGGCCTATGTATATATATACCTACAAGCATTCAGCAAAAAAGAAAAGAAAAATTAACAAATTTAAATGAATAAATTAAAAGTACACAAAAAGTAATACCATATAGTATTTTGTATCTTTGTTAAATATTAACTATTAATAACACATAGGCCTATCTTTGTGTTGTGGACGTTACGTGAACATTAAGTTCAAGAAATAAAAAATATCCACAAACATACACTAGTGAAAATGAAAAATTTATGAAGTCTTCTTTAATACATTGAGCTATTTTGAAGTAGTATATTCTAAGTTTTTAAGTATCTTTGTTTATAACGAATAATATGTAATAATAACACTCCGTCTACTGTGACTATTATATGAACATAAAGTTTTTAAAAAATCCCAGAAACTACAACAAGATACCAGCTTCATTAATGAAAAGTTTATACATTCTTATCTAATGCATTGAATTATTTAAAAAGTGATATGTTATAGTATTTTATGTACCTTATAATAAGTGGTAATAATTCTTAGTGTATTGTGGGTATTCTATGAACATTAAGTTACAACAAAGTAAATAATCGTACAAATATTCAGGAAGAAAGAAGAGAGAAATTCATGAATTTCAATGGATAAATTCAGGGTATTTCAGGGAGTAGTACATTATAATACTTTATACTATCTCTGTTAAATATTAACTGTTAATAGGACTAATCAGTGTATTGTGGGTGTTACATAAAGATTTAGTTTTAAAAAACCCACAAACATATACCAGTGAAAATGAAAAGATAATGAATTATCTTTATTAAGATAATATATTGTATATTTATTTATTAAGTTATTTTGGAGCAATATTTTCTAACGTTATAAAATATCTTTCTTTTTAACAAATAATAAATATTATTAACATTCAGTGTATTGTGGGTATGGCATTAAAATTAATTAATGTATTATACTTTAATGTATTATCAGACATTGCAGATAAAGCCTTTCCTATTGGCTTAAATAGAACTGGTACCCGAAGTAACAAAATTGATAATAGGTGGTATTCTGACGAGCTCCACAAACTTAAGGGATGGTGCTTATCTTAAAGTATGATTTAAACACCTGCAACTTGTGACAGTTCACTCAAACTGGAAAAGGGGGAGAGCTGCGCTATATTATATTGTATTACTTGTATTTGAGCTTCAGTCAGCTTTTGAACAGACCCCAAATTTCAAACATCTCGCATTCTTCAGATTAGCCTTGGAAACCTACCTTTCCGCGAAGTGTCACAAGTAACAGGTTGTTTCTGGAATCAAGCCACTTTCTGTCTCTACAAATGCAGCAAAAGTCAGTCACATTCTATCAAATATAATCTTATTAAATCCAACACCACCTTAATAACACAAGACAAGTCACAATTCATAACGAATCCACTACGTATGGCCTAAATGGAATATTACCTCATGCTATAAAATTGTATAACATGTTACCTGAAAGTGTGTTCAGTTCCATTAGAAATTTTAAACCAAAAGCACTATCATATTTTTTAGATGGGTACTTGAGTCAGTAGGGTAGTTATATATTTCTGTGAAGTCGTAAAAAAAATGCATATTTAAAAATTGATTAGTATATTTCAAGTTTTTTGTGGTTTATAGTATGTTTGTCACTAGTGAATTTGTTCCTCTGAACCAATGCATGTATGTCACCCCTCGCATGAGCTTTGCTCTTTGGGGTTGTATATGTAATATATATAACACATATATTAAATCAGACTGTACTATAGGTCATATTCATATTATGGTATGAAAGAGTTAAGAAATGTTTATAAGAAGAATATCAGACAAAATTTTATTACTTTTCCGATATAGTCAACAGTTCTTCTGATAAGTCAGTAGTGGTCAGTAATAGCTAAATAAGAATTCTAACCATAAAAAAGTTAACATTAACTTGGATGCTGCAGAATTAAATTAATATTTTTATTAACAAAGTTGAAAACACTGTTAACGGAATAAATAGTAAGATGGATCCTATTGTTCTTATAAATAAGTTACCTAAGTTTGATGACACCTTTTCGTTCAAACATTTAACAGTAAGGACTCCATTATTTTAAAACTTACAAAAAATTACAAATTACAAAAATTCTATCTCTGAATAGAATTTAATTCTATCTCTGTCTTAATTTTTATGGTTTTAATTCAAGCATACTGAATATGTGCTGCTGTGTTGATATGTGAACAATTGGTTCATATTTTTAACTCTTGTATTGAACATTGTCAATTTCCTGATACCTTCAAAGTAGTTAAAGTGCTGCTACATATAAAAAAGGGCAATTTAAATTATTACAATAATAACAGGGCTATTAGATAGTACCCAATAGTGTCGAAGGTTTTTGAAATGTTATTGAATCAACAGATAAAAAGTTATTTTGAAGCAAATTCGCTCTTTTCTCAGAACCAATTTTATTTTAGAGCTGGTCATTGTACAGTTGACGCGGTTTTAGCTCTCGTCAAAAAAGGTCTAAATTCTCTTGATATAGGCGATTTTGTTTGTAGTCAATTCTTTGACCTTTTCTACCTTTTCTAAGGCCTTCGACACAGTCTAACACAGTATTCTTTTAAATAAGCTTAGAATTTATGGTTTTATTAATTCAAGTGATGTCTTCTAATTTAAGCAATAGATTACAATATGTCTGTATCTCTACAATATTTCTCAACTTTCTGTAATCAAATATGGTGTCCCCCAAAGTTAAATTTTGGGGCGTGCTCTTATATATATATATATATATATATATATATATATATATATATATTAACAATCTCCCAGATTATTTTAAGGATGAGTGTCCAAATATTTATCTATTCGCTGATGACCTGGCACCTAATGTTTCTCATGATACAAATGACTGCTTCATAAATAAATTTGATAATTGATCTACTAAAGTTCAGGATTGGTCTGAAACCAATAAATTAAGAATTCACGTTAAAAAAAAACACCTGACATTAACTTTTAGCTACAACAGAGTTATTAATTATCAGATTCCACTGGTTAAGTTCCTTGGCATTCATCTTAATTCTGATCTCGGACGGCATACCCATACTAATGCCATTGCACCTAAAATAAGCAAAGGAATTTTTATGCTTTGGGCTCTAAAATATAATATTTTCAGACAATCTCTTTTAACGGTTTACTATGCACATATTAATTTTCACCTCAATTGAGGACCGTTTTCACGAAACTCAACATCTCCATTTTTTGCAAAATTCGTTTTTTAATGGTTTTAGGTGCTTTGAAATGGTGAAAAAAGAACATAAGAAAAGTCAACATAACCAATTCATTTTGAAGCGTCAATATGTAAGGTTTCTACCTTCTATATGTCAATAAAAACTAAAGAAACCTTCTCCTGAACAATTTATGTTTTGGCACATGTTGAGTTTTGTCAAAACAGTCCTCAATTATGGTGTAATGCTTTGGGGGAGTCATATTTCTGATAAACTTTTGATTTTACAGAAAAAAAAAGCTATCAGAATCATATGTGGAGCTTCGTCAACAACCCATTGTAAACCACTGTTTATCAAACTTGTCATTCTGACTCTTCCAGCAATGTTTGTTCTTAATTGCCTACTTTTTGTATTTAAACATCTGGACGAATTTACTAAATGTGAAAATATCTATAACTATGACAAATGCAACAGAGGCAATTTATGTATTAAAAAATGTAAATATGCTACAACATTTAATAGTTATGAAAAAGTTTCTTTGAATATGTAAACAGCCTACTTGTCAATATAAGACAAATGTCTTATTGTGCTTTCAAGAGAACTTTGAAATTTTACTTACGAAATAATCCGCTATACCACGTGCAAGAATTTTATCCTATACATTGGATGTTAATTTTATAATTTTTGACGTCTCTATACATTTTCTTTTAATATCCTGGCAAAAATCAATCAATCTAAATCTATCTATAATAAAAAGTGAGATTGCCCACAAATATTCACCAAGAAAAAAGAGAAAAATTCATGAATGTAAATTAATGAATTCAGAGTAATTCAGAAAGTCTTACATTATAAAATTTTATACCATCTTTGTTAAATATTATCTCTTAATAACACTTATCAGTGTGTTGTGGATATTACATGAAAATTAAATTCTTAAAATAAAAAACACATACAAACATACACCAGTGGAAATAAAGTTCTTGAATTCTTCTTTAATACATTGACTTATTTTGAACTAATAATTATATTCTCATTTTTTAAATTCTGTTTATAACGAATACTAAATATTAACAACACTCAGTGTATGCTGGTATTACATGAACATTAAGTTAAAAAAATGTAAAATGCCCTGAAACGTTCATCAAGATACAAGCTTCGTTAATGAAAGGTTCATGAATTATTCTTTAATGTATTGTTATTTAGAAAGTAATATAATATAATATTTTACACATGTTGTTAATAAAAAACTAAGTGTTGATAACATTGAGTGTATTGTGGGTATTACATGGATCTCTAGTTCAAAAAACAAAAATACCCACAAACATTCAGCGAGAAAGAAGAGAAAGATTAATGAATTTAAATGATAAATTCACTGTGATTCAGAAATAATTACATTGTAATATTTTAATATTAACTATCAATAAAAGTTATCAGTGTTTTATGGGTGTTACATGATTATTAAGTTCAAAAAATACAAAATACAAACATAAACCAGTGAATTGAAAAATTCATGAGTTCTTCTTTAATACATTGAGTTATTTAGAAGTAATATATTCTAATTATTTAAGTAGGCCTATCTTTCTTTATAACGAATATTAAATATTATTAACAGTCAGTGTATTATGGGTATTATATTAAAGTTAATTTCACAATTATTAAAATACCCTCAAACAATCACAAAGAAGGAAGGGAACACTTCATTAATTTAAATGAATAATTTCAGAGTAATTCATAAAGTAAAAACATTATAATATTTTATACTATTTTTGTTAAATATACTTTCTGTTAATAACACTTATCAGCGTATTGTGGGTAATAAATGAACATTAAGTAAAAAAAAAAAATACCCACAAACAGTGAAAAAATCAAGAATTCTTCTTTAATACATTGAACTAGTTTGCAGTAATGTATTCTAATAATTGTGTTTAACTTTGTTTTTTAACTAATACTAAATATTTATAACACTCGGTGTATTCTGGTATTACATGAACATTAAGTTCAAAAAATGAAAATACTCAAGAAAGAAGGGGAAAATTCATGAATTTATATTGAGCACAGGGTGATTCAGAAAGTAATATAGTCTAGTGATTTTATGTATATTTGTTAAACATTAATTAACTCTTGATCACACTTGCCTGGGGGTATTACATGAACTTTAGGTTCAAAAAAAAAAATACCCTGAAACATGCCCTAAGATAGTAGGAGCTTTAACGAAAAGTTCATGAATTTTTCTTTAATGCATTGAGTTATTTCAAAAGTGATGTATTATGATATTTTGGGTTTCTTTGTTTATAATAAATTTTAATTACACCATCAGTATATTGTGGATACTATATGTACGGTAAGGGGGCAAGTAAATAAAAATATTGTACTAAAACTAAACCAAACTCCGTGGCGCTACATCCCTGTAGGGACTTTGCCTACCACCCGACCGCTGAGTCATCTACCACAGGCAGATGGCAGGATTGAAGGCATGTGGTCATCATGCCGACACCCACTACCGTTAATGGTGGTTTTCATGACCGGAAAAATATTGTACTACAATCATAAAATTAATTAATTTATATTGAATACATTCAGAGCTAATTGGAAAGTAATATGTTGCAATATGATTTACGTAAATGCATGTGTAAGAAACAATAAATGTTAATAACACTTATTATTGTATTGTTGGTGTTACCTGGACATTAGGTGTAAATACCCACAAACATGTAAGAAGATACCAGTTTATTAAAGAAAAATGGGTTTAGTTTCCCACTCTACTGGATTTCCACACGCGATGTTCGGCGTTGGTATGCGGGCTCTGGCTTGCAGACCAACACTCCCATTGGCTGCCAACGACCTTGCATGTCATTGGTCTGTTCCATACGGTCCTGCAACCTCTACATAAAGCTAAATAATGCAAAACACTAACCACATTAGTTAAGTGCGCGAGCGGAGGCGGCAGCCGAAGCGAAGCGCCCTTGCATTTTCGAATAATGTACGATACACTGTTTGTTGGTTTCGAAAATGTGGCATATTATATCTTCCGGAGATTTGTCTGACCCTTATCATGTTGGCAGTTGATTCCAGCACCACGTGACCCATCGGATTCTTCCCAGCATGCACTGCGCTGTCTCTAGCAGCTGATTCTGTATTATTGTGATTCCTTTCTGAACTCCATTTTAGGTTAGTTTTTTGTGAACTTCTTACCGATTTTACCCATATTTAAAATATTCTTAGAAACAAAATGTGCCTATATATGGATTCTAAAACTTCTGGAGAATAATATTACATGAAATTTCGCCGTTTTTCGAGCGTAAAAATAAAATTAACGAATCCAGTAGAATGGGAAACTAACCCCAGAAAAATTATTGAATTTAACTTTAATATATCCAGCGTTTTTAGAAGGTAATATATTCTAATATTTTACCTATCTTAGTGTATAATAAACAATAATATTGTTAATTTTCTTTATTAGTATATTGTGGGTATTACATGAAAACTAAGTATCTACATCTATTGAGTTTTCCACAATTAATGTTAAAAACGTGGAAATTAATCATTTGACCAGCCTATCTCCTTAAAATGGCATAAATATTATTTGTTTAATATTAGAGTAAAATAACGTCCAGAAGCTGTTTCGATTTCCTACTTCAGTACCGTTAGCTTCTTGTCTCTTACTGTCATTTCAGTATCATCAGTCATTTGAATAAGCGATTCGCTTGTGACGTGTGCTTTCGTTTTAATTTCATAGATCGCCATCTAACTAATCTATCTTGGGTTTCTGAATTCTTATTCTCTGAAACTATCTTAGTGCTCTATTTAGATATTAATTTGAAGAAGTAGTGAGGAATGTTGACCTTAGAATGACCCGATTTCGTGCTAACCTCAATCTGAATTCATATTCCTCTAACAGAAGGCGATAAAGATTATTGTTTCCTACGATGAGTAGACTAGAATAAACCCTCATTTGTGGCCTGAAAATTTAATGGTATTAAACAATATGTGAGTCTGCCAAGGAAATCTGACTAATTATTTTTCTGATTTGAATATATTCAACTTGAGCATAAAATCCTGTGCATTCTAAGAAATAAATTATACCTCTAGCTCAGAAATTTATGTTTTTATGACCTTTACACTTTATTGTTCAAAAAGAATAACTTATAGCTATGATGTCCAAACATAAGCAACATTCCCATATTTTAAACATGAGTTTCACAATACTGTGATACTATATTCAATAATACTGTGTTCAACGACATTACTACAGCACGGAAAGTGATTCTGTTGCCTGTAGTTGTCTTTTTTTTCACCAAAAGAGACAAAGAAAACATTAGGGACAATATTAAATTTCCATTGCAACTTAAGGATGAGTTTCTAAAACTGCGGGTCTCTTATCATACAGAAAATACTATGGTTGGTAATGCTGTTTTAATGTTTCTTGTGATCAGAGAATGTATTAAGAGAAAATCGACATTGTAGGCAGGCCTATATTGAAAAATGATTTATTAAGAGTATAATAATTATTAAAGCATTATATTTATTAACACTTGCACGCGAATCATTCATAAACTAAACTATTAATAATTAATGAAACAGCTAAAATTTCGGCTTTAGAGTACATACCAGATTAGAAAGCGCCGCCTACGAAAACTATCTCAGATTCGATTATGCAGTTCCAAAGCGTCCTGTGAACACTGATAATACGTATTGTTTCTCAACTGTTTGTTGACAGATGAATATGATGTGAATTTTATTTGATAAATTCAGTGTAATTTTCAGAAATTATATAATTTTTAAAGCGAAGGAGTGGTTTGTTTGGATTTTTATTGTCCGCGATACTTCCAGGGTTAAACTATCAGTATATTATAGCTTGACTCCAGGATTTTTAAGAAATTTACACTGGCAGTTTATTAAAAATGTTTGTGGTTCAGAGCTATGAAAATTGTAAGTAAAAAAAAATTATAATATTTGTTCATTGTGTTCATTTCACTTAGGCCTCATATAATAAAGAAACGGTTTTCCTAACGGTATTATATTTGTATAATATTGTGAAAGTTTACACTGCGAGAGACGAACATCGCCGAGTATAACCGATGTCTCACGAAGTGAGGGAGCGAGTGAGCACGCTATTGAGGGCCGTTGAATTTTATAATAGTAGATACCATGATTTTTCACCGTATACTTATGTGGTGTTGTGGCATATTTATTAGCATTTAATACGATTGAACACGTCTATTTGAATACAACATTGTCTGGATTAGCGTACTCACCTCCACATCCTTAGGGGTGAACTCCTGCGTGTCGTTCGTTTTGTTGATAATCTGTGCAACACCGATCACCTCTCCTTCGTAGTTGCAAATAGGCATGGAGAGTATCAGATTCGTCTTGTAACCCGTCCGCAAATCAATTTCGCTGTTGAATCTCGGATCCTGTAAAAAAAGAAAACAAATCATTAATCATATCAGATATGGAATCCTCCATCCACACTGACAGGTTGTTGAGTCGGTTTCCCGTAATCAAATTTCTACTTTAACAGCTAGGCAAGCACATCACACAAATGTTAGTAATATATAAGGGTTGTTCAATAAAGATAGATTGTTGTTTTATTTTCACGTTGAACGTCTGTTTAGAGTTATGAAAATTAATATCTTTTTAAGAGAGCAATTGAGCAAAACTCTGCAGAGAAAACAAATATGAATATTCTTTACAATTTAATAACTCAACCTTTAGTGTAAGTGGTATCACTTTTACTTTCTCGCATATACGTAGTATAGAAAAGGTATTGTGATGATGACAAAAAATCTAAATTGAGACAATACCGGAAATACATGTTTCACGATGCCTAGAAACAGAAAAAAGTGTTTTTGGAATGACGTCTGTCTGTCTGTCTGTCTGTGGACAAGCACAGCGGGTAAACGGTTCATTATATTTACTTCATTTTTTTAATTTAGGACTTTTTACTTTCTCGCTTATACGTAGTATAGAGAAAGTATTGTGATCGTTGAGATAACACCGGGAGAGCACGTTTCATGAAGCCTAGAAGCCGAAAAAAATATTTTTGGAATGACGTCTGTCCGTCTGTCCGTCTGTCCGTCTGTCCGTGGACAAGCACAGCGGGTAAACGGTTCATTGTATTTACTTCATTTTTTTGAATTAAGGACTTTTTCGAAATTTTGTCAAACCGCCCAGAAATTTAGTTTTACAACTGAAATATTAAGGGGACTTTTCATGAAAACTTTTTTTAAAAAATTGTTTTTTGAAAAATTGCTCTAACGATTTTAATAAAAATTTAAAATTGTAAAGTCTTATCTATGACTAATAAAATGGCTATATCCGTATTTCCGCAAAAATGACTTAAGGGGCACTTTACTCGTATCCATTCTCAATTTTTCTAGATTATATCCATTACAGTAGGCGATACATGAAAACCTATCATAGTAAAGTTGTAGAAAAATTTAAAATGAACATTTTTTGTTTAACACATTTCTTTGTACATTTAATAGATATCAAGATAAAAACAAAATAAGGACAGCTTAAATGCGAATTTCAGAACATAAATGTCAATTAAAATATGAATGACATTTTGTTGCCCCCTAGTAACAAGAAAACTATAGGCCTAATGTACTTATTGTTGTGAAATGCAATCAGTTTTTTACTCATTTTAGAGGTCCTCGGGTTCAAGAAGGTTAAGAAACGCTGATATAGACTAATGTTTCACGCAAACATACTAAACACGTGGTATGACCTACATGCAGTTAAAGCGTGCAATATAACCTAAGTAGTAGTAGTAGTAGTTGCGAAATTCAAATATAAGTCGCCCCTAAAGCTTCATCATTCGATATTCACATTTGCACAGACTGTGTGATGTATTTTGTTTCTGAGCGAAGCAGAGTGACCAACTGCCCTTGTATACTGTTGCTTATAGCTAAATAATGCATAACACTAACCACATAGTTAAGTGCGCGAAGCGGAGGCGGCAGCCGTAGCGAAGCGCCCTTGCATTTTCGAATAATGTACGATACACTGTTTGTAGGTTTCGAAAATGTGGCATATTATATCTCCCGCAAGGTTTGTCAGCCTGCCACCTCTCGTCTAGCGGTAAGACGTCACATCTCCAACGTCCAATCACGAGTTTCTTCATAATACTAGGACAGAAGAATTCGTTAGATCGTGGTATAAAAGAAGCTGCTTCGGTGAAGATAGGTTGGGTGGGACCGATTTATCCCAAGGTGCGACTTATATTTGAATTTTCCCGTAGTAGTAGTAGTACTAATAATATGCAGTTTTACTGTCATTGATTATTATTATTATTGTTATTATTATTGTTATTATTCTTATTATTATTTCACGGTAAAAGCATTGAACATAAAGATCGACCCTGATGTTTTCCGTTCTAGATACTTCTTAGTTTTATGATAATGTAATAAGTAGCCTAAAATTTAATTGTCTCTTTAATGTAATTTTTTCTGTGCTAGCCTTTAACACGTATATGCGAGAAAGTTTGTGCAACGTATTTTTGCACCATTTATTTTCGGAATTTTATCGAACCGCCCAGAATTTGAGTTTTATAACTGAAATATTAAGGGGACTTTTCATGAAAATTTTTGGCAAATTTTTATTTTCGAAATATTCGATCTAACGATTTTAATTAAAATTTAAAATTGGAAACTCTTATCTATGACTAATAAAATGGCTATATCTGTTTTTCTGCAAAAATTACTCATGGGGTACTTTACTCATATCCATTTTAAATTTTTCTAGATAATCTCCATTGCAGTAGGCGATACATGAAAACCAATTAAAGTAAAGTTGTAGAGAAAATTAAAATGAACATTTTTTCTGTCGTAACTGGAATGAGAGGGTTTGAGAGCCTACAGAGTTTTCGTTAGCAATAATTCTCAATTTTCAGCTGTTGTGAAGACGTTATACTACTTTACAGCTTCCATTGTTTGTATAGGGATAAACAATGTTAGGGAAAGGCCACAATAGAACTACAAGAGGTCACAGAAATATTGAACAGAGAGTACAGTCAACATTTTACATGAATTACACATCCTAAAAATTATTGGACTAAAAGAAAGATAATTTTACAAAATTATTATTTATGAAGAAGAGAACTCTGCTAACTAGTAGTCTGAACCTAGAGCTACGTAAAAACCTGGTGAAGTGTCATATTTGGAGTATTGCTTTGTATGGATCAGAGACATGGACTTTGAGGAAATTAGAGAAGAAATATTTAGAAAGTTTTGAAATGTGGTGCTGGAGACAGATAGAAAATATAAAGTGGATGGACATGGTGACAAACGAAGAGGTTCTGAGTAGAGTGGGTGAGAAGAAGTCAATCATACACACAATTCGTCAGAGGAAAGCAAACTGGGTTGGGCACATTCTCAGAAGGAACTGCTTATTACATGATGTCGTAGAAGGAAGATTGGAGGGTACAACTAGACTTGGAAGAAGAAGAATTCAGCTGTTGGACGATTTAAGGGAAAAGCGGAAATATTGGAGGCTGAAGGAGGAAGCAGAGGATAGACAGTTTTGGAAAACAAAATTCGCGTACCAAGTTTGAAAACCTGCCGGAAGGCAGAATACTTACTACTACTACTATTATTTATTCTTTCTGCTCAGCGCAGATTCACTTCTGAGACAAATAATAAAAGAATAATTTTCCTACCAAATAAATTACATGAGGCTTCCGTTACTTATAAGTTAATAAGTAAATTTGTATTGCTCATTTATTTATGATTAATTATATATATTTTTATGTTCAATTCTTTAATGGCTCATCAAATTATTTTTAACATCCAACAAGAATCTGAAATCCCTATTCTACCCTTAGGTATATTAGGGTTAAAGTTATTACAAATCATTGAGCTACTTAATGTAACATAAACGATGACATATATTAATAACTTGACAAGTAATTATTTAAGCATACTTCAGAGCCTAAATATTTCAGTGTTCAAGTTTTCAAGAATGTTTATTGTTCATCAAATGATGATGCATAAAAAGTGGAAATAAAAATATCAAACCAATATGCGATACAATAGTAGCATTTTCTCTGATTTTGGAGCTTGGCGTACTTAGAATCCACTAGACTATAACTAACAACATTTCTGAAATGCATATTCTATATTAGGAAGGCATGTGGTGTACATTTGAAGTGGCACTAGACGCATAATATTTAACAGCACTTGTTCGTCTCTGACACTAGATCATCATACCGATTAACCATAAACTGACAATTAATTATAATTAATTACAGCTCGCTGGTTCTATGTGTTGTAGGCGTCTCTGTTGTTGGTTACACAGCTCCATATGGACAATACCACATACATAGCCAACAGAAGCAGCCGCACCCTTATCAATCCACTTCACAACATGATGAAATTTTTCAACAACCTTCTTGCACTGGAACTATTGATTTAGGCTGCATTTACCATCAAGTGAACTTTATTTTAACAGTTAATTTAAAAACCACAGAGAATTTTTGGTTAAGAAGACGTCATTTTCCAATTTTTGTTATCCTTTTGTTAGATAACATAATGGTTATTTGGGCAATTATTTGCTCAGTTAACCGTTCACTTTTATCTGGATTGTCCCAGCTTTGTCAAGAGTCAGGGTGAATCCCTTTCCATATCTCTCTTATCTCAGGAAATCGGAGGAATACCGGTCAATATTTTTGTGAGGAAACTCTGAAGAGTAAAAAAGTCTGTAGAACATTATTCGTAGTACGAAAACCATTTTCTTTTATTTCGAAAAAATTCAAAATAATATTTAGAGCCCGATTTGCACGACATATTTTCTTCTGAGAGCCTATCCAAAAACACTGATATACGAATGATGGGAAAACATCTATGGGAGTGGGCCAAATGACAGAAAAATTTCACAAATTTCACAAATAGTTTATTGAAATAGTGCAATTTTCAAAATATTTTTCTGCCCTCTTTGCTGCCGCGGGCAAAATTAAACATGTTTGAAGGTCGCATCTGGCCCGCGGGTCGTTTTTCCCATCACTTAAGGAGATTCAGCTGTATTTTATTATAGGGCAGACTTTTGCACACACGCTATACCTCTACTCAAATGGCTTATCACCTGTAAACTCTCCAGGAAGAAGTAACCGTATATTCCAGCTTTTCATTGACAAAGGACATGGGATATCCTTTGCATAGGCTAGCTATCTCTACTATTTTTTCGTTCCGTACACAATGTCATTATCTGAATTTCGAAACATTATCTTTCACACAACAGACAAAGGCTATTTACGTCAGTAAACATGGCTTTACGACAAAGCATTTGGTTGCTTAATGCGCAGAGGTATTGTTTTAGTTCCAGTAAAATGCAAACGTATTGTGGTACTGCAAAATAATGACATCAATGTTTATATTGAATCAGCCCATCGTTATTTGCATTACCAAAGTTATAGATGCCACCGTGTATTTTCACAAACAATATGAATAGCATGTTATGGTATTTCATGTTTTTTAGAATTAATTTTACAAACAACGCACATGAAACAAATGTCATCGGGAGTTTTAAACTACAAGGTTGCAATCCGGATTAAAATCAATCATGTAAAGCTGGCGGTCATTAAACAGCGTCCCTATGAAACATATTTGTTCCTAGGTCGACTTTTCCGGAAAACTTAGAAAATGATAAAAAAAAAAGAGTGCGTGGAACGCCACGCGACAGAAGTAAAACTTTATTTTATTTTTTTATTTTTTCAATTTTTGATTATTGGATTTTTTTAATTTTGCATTATTGGACTTTTTAATATTGGGTTTTGGACTTTTTTAATTTTGGATTTTTTAAATTTTCGATCTTTGAATTGTTTATTTTTTATTTTTAAATTTTTTATTTTATTATTTATTAAATTTTGGATTTTTGGATGTTATAATTTTTAATTTTGTTTTTTTAAATTTTGGAAATTTGTATTTTTTAATTTTCGATTTTTAATTTTCGATTTGCGCGGTAATGAACCTCCGGGTTCCATAAAATAGATAATATACCTTTAGATTGCTTAGGAATTGTCTATTGTCATTGAGGAAGTAAGGTCTGAAAAATTTCCTTTGATTGAGTTGATTGTTTTCTGTGCAGTCCGCACCGAAACAAGTAAGAGTGTGACTGATTGTGACTGATTTCGTGACGGTTTTAGTGTGACTGATTTTCCAGATTTACCCTCTACCGCCACTAAATAAGTTTTACTTCAAAAAAAAGAAACGGAAATAAGCAGCAACTTACATAAACCACTGTTTGCTGGATTTGTATGGCAAGCGCGGAACCCTTAAATAAATCTATTCATTGGCGGCGATAAGGCCCCAGCAGACTAAGCGTACATTTTATGTACGTATTTGAAAAGTATTAAAGAATTTAACCTGCATTCTGCATTCTAAAGTAAATGCTAGTTACTTAATTGTAATTTGTAATATTGCAATATCACCGTGAACAAATATATATACCTATTATTATATATTTATTTATTTATTAAATCTCCAAGTACAAGAGCAATATTTTACCTATGTATGCTAGGGCTATAGTTTTAGAATAAGTATGTTATAATTATGACATGCAGAAAATTTTAAAAATGTGGCAGTAAACAATAAACAAAAGTGAACATAAACACAAAACATTAAAAAGTTACTTCATAGAAATAGTTGTGAGAATTGATCACAGTGTTTTAAAAACTTTGTTAACGAATGTCTTAAATTCTGAGAAACAGCATTGGTTTTTTAAGAAGTCAATCATTGGATAACCCAAAACCTTACTACATTTAGTTAGATGCTTCTTTAGTACTATGTGACGCTTGTAACCATGAAATGGGCAGTCTAAAACAAGATGTTCGACAGTTTGTTCATCATGTCCACATGGACAAAAATATCCATCAATAGAGGGTATGTGGAATCTTTGAAAGTAAGATTTAAATTTACCATGACCCGTCATAAATTGAGTTAAAACGAATGATGGTTCGAAATATTTCAACAACAGTCTGTCGCGAACTGTAGGAAAGTACATCACTCTTGTAACAGCGCCATTGATGCTATTAGCCCAAAGCGAGGACCATTTATTTAGCAGATCAACTTTCAGCTCTTTTTTCACATAAGAGATGGGACACTTGACATGTTCAAATTCCAAATCGGAAGATGCAGCAAGTTTGGCCAGCTCATCACTCTCTCATTACCTTGATTACCAACATGACCGCGAACCCAAACCAGACAGATATGTTTGTCATAGGCGCAAATAGTCTCTCTAATTTCAACAGCTGTAGGGTTCATATTAAATTTATCATTCGCTGCAGAAAGTGCAGATTGAGAGCCACAAAAGATACGTACGTTGCACATATTATCGACACTCCACTGTGCAGCCTTTTTCAGTGCAAGGAGCTCTGCTTGAAAAACAGTGGAAGTAGCTGGAAGTTTAAACATTTGATTTGTGATTTCAGCGTTAGATGAGAACACAACCATAGCACTACCAACAACTGCGGTTTCTCGGTCTGTAGATGGTGTTCGTGAGCCGTCGGTGAAATTATAATAATCGTGATCAGAAGAACAAGTTAGCTGAACTCTATCATAATGTAGAGAAGGATGTCTTGCCATCAGAAAGTGCGCAGGAAGCCCGATTTCTCTCTGAGCAACAAATTCTGGAATAAAGCGACCCTTTTTAATGTTTATTAGTTTAGCCCAAAACATGCCCGAGAGATGCAAAGGTTCGATTCCAGCCAAGATCAATGCTGCTTCTGTGGAAACAGTACGGTATGCCCTAGTAATTCTAAGGGCAAATCCACGTTGAATTTGAGCAAATTTCTTTTGAACCCATTTTTTATTCAGAGTGTCTTGATATACTGAAGCACAATACAGAAGCATAGGAATAGCTGCACCGGTAGATAATGTTCAAGATTGTAGAATCCAAACCCCAGGTGGGTTTTGTAGCGATTGACAAACCAGCTAGTAGCTTATGTGCTTTAGATTGGAGAAAGTCAAAGTGAGCTCGAAAAGTGAGCTTTCTATCTAGAATAATCCCCAGATACGTCAACTGATCTTTAAAAGTTATATCTTGTCCATTCATGACAATTTTTGGAATATCAATTCGTCTTTCCCTTGAAACTGTCATAGCTGTGGTGGGATTAAAAGTGTGTTTGTTGTCACAGCCCCATTGATATATGATGTCAAGAGCTACATTGGCATCAGTTGTTAGAGTATGTATTATATATTTATTTACTCTTTTAAATTAATACAGAAAGAGTTACATAAGTTACCCCAAAGGAGCAAAGCTCGTGTTTGGGGTTAGTTCCTTTTAAATTACATCAGTTTAAAAATAAAAATACAAATACAAATAACATGTAATGAATACAGGTACAAACAATCAATTTAAACTAAAAATACAATAAAATATATTGATACTAATACCATTCAGAAAAAGGAAAGAAGAACATATAAATCATCACAAAGGGGAAAGTGTGAAATGTGGTTAATATTAATGTATCTTATATAATTTTTTTAATACTGGATTTGAAAATGAAATCCTTGTACATGGCTAATTCAGGGTGAAGTTTCATTATCGAGTTGTATAGCCGTGGACCAGAGTTCGAGCTGTGTAAAAGCCCTGCCGATGTGAAACATTTAGGTTCAATTAGAGTAGGTATTTGATTGCTTCTTGTAGTGTAATCATGAGGATGCTTTTGATATTTTTTTTCGATTTTTATGGTAGAAATTCAATATAGTGTGTTTATATATTTGCTCAATATTTAATACTTTAAATTCGTTATATATCCGGTTAGTGGGATAATCAATTCGTTTATTCAGGCATATTTTTATTATACGTCTTTGTAATATGATCAGTGGCTCAATAGTAGTTTTTGCAGTACCTCCCCACCCACATATGCCATATTGGATTACCGATTCAACTATAGCTAGATATACCAGCTAAATATAACATTTTTTTGTTAATAAGCCTGCCTGACTCTCTGAAACACATTCTCTCCATACCAACATAAACCACTTCCTATTGCATAGGAAAGATTCCATGCACTCGAATGTACATCATGGTACTTTTATTGTAATAACAGCCTCAGTCATGGTGAACCAACAATGGTGGGCTCCCCCTAGCCACCCCGACCCGATCTTTAGGGGGTTGGCTCATAGTCCGCCACCTAGATATAAACGTGCCATAGACCCAAAAACAAGAGAAAGAAGAGAAAAGTAACAGAGTGCAGCATCTACGTAATCTGCTCTACCTCCTTTTTCATCATCCAAAGATTTAGATTAGGCATTTCCAAGTTCAGATGAATCCAACGTTGGTGAGTTTTCAGTTCAGACTTCTGAGAATGTATTATTGCAGATTGCTACAAGGCGACATCAGAGATTTCAAAATTAGTGGCTGCTTTAGATATTGTTTCATGAAGGGCTGTTTTTTATAGTATATATTTTAATTAATTAATCTACAAAGGAAAAGAGATAAAAATTGCATGTTGCAAGGTATAACTTAGCAGGATTTTCCTAGAAATTCAGTTTAATATAACATAGGCCCTAGAGATATAGCAGCAAAGAGTTAATATTTAATTTTCCAAGAATTCATTAAACAGTAGAATTGGAAAACATGACGGTATTGCGTTCTTTTGATCTCTATCGCATACCATACATTTCAAATTCGTAAATTACATTTTGTCTTTTTGCTTCTATTCAGGATTTATCTGATACGACTACGTGCGGTTGTCAATATTTCAGCGATACGAAGTTTCGATTTGCAAATCAGTATTAACAACGTTTGCAATGAGGTATGGAAGAGATATTGGAATGGAAAAATAGGAAATGAGTCTGTAATGATCGCAATTAGCTGACAGGACTGATGCGGTTTGCTGGTAACAAGGACAGGTGTCGCCGTCCCAGGGCGCCTCCACACACAATACGCAGCCCCATGCATCACTGCATCCTGTGCTCAGTTTACACGGTGTCAGTGATTACCAGCTTTATTCCGTGCTCTGTTTACATGGCATATATGTTAACAGACTTAACAGAATCTATGTGTTCAAGCTTCCCTGTTCGAATTGTACGAATGATCAGAGGCGTAACGAGGGGGGGTTTGGGGTTTGAACCCCCCCCCCATTGATTAAAAAAGGAAAATTGTACAATTTTTTTAAGTCTGCTTATAAATTACTTAATACGAGTATAAAGCGTGGGAAGCTTAAAACTTGTTATTGTGCATCTTAATTTTTAAAATTTTCCTAGGGAAGACCCCCTCTCCCCCCTCACCCACTCTCCCTGGGGGTATTCCATACCCCCCAGATGTTATAACCCCCCCCACATGGTCGGCCTGGTTACGCCTATGCGAATGATCAGCCTTACTTGTTCGCATGTAGGCATACAGCCCATTAAAACAAATCCCTTTAGGCAGGCCTACAGGATGAGGTAGATTTCGAAGTGCTTTTGGTTTAATTTATTGTCGCTGCGCAGCACTCTTCTTCTTTAGCCTTGGCATGACAAACCAGCAATAATAACTGCAAGAAAGAGGAAAGACCACTTTTTCAAACATTCAAATCTCGCCTTATATGAGAGCTATCGAGAAACTAGTTATTTATTTATAGTGTACTCATCAAGAGCTTTTCAACGATACCCCACAAAACGTAGTTTCAAAAATTTCGAATTTCCATCCCCCCACCCCCACTTGTACCCCCCAAACCCCCAAATCATTGGTGTCACTGTGAACTCCATAGGGAGTACTCTAATTTATTCAAACAAAGTTTCCCTCTATACTTCATACGGGCCGAGATATAAATTTTTCAAAATTTCAACCCCCTCCCTTCGACCAAGTTTGCTAATTAACAAACTTGTCCGAACTATTGGGCCTACAAATAACGTAATAAAATTTGGTTCAAACATCCTCAAAATTACGGCCGCTTCCGTGTAAAGATAGATATATATAACGAAAAAAAATTGAACGGGAGGTGGTTTCGTACTTTGAGAGGCATGAAACGTAAAGATATGAAAGAATTTTTCGAAAGTCATGACATGAGAAAGTCATATGAAAGTCATTTTTCGAAAGTCAGATTTTTCTTCGAAATCTACCTAAAAATGCCTGGCTCTTGTGTGTTTGAAAATTAAAGTTATATTGTTTTCGATTGAAACAATAGGAATTATTCCATTCCTGAAAGATCTCGAGGTACCAAGAATCGTATAAAAATTATTCGAATGTCTGTTTGAATGATTTAATGCTTGGAGAAGCATGAAGTGAACACGACTTCTCGCATATTCGCGCATTCGTATCACTTCGGTTAAATTCCTTAACGCTGTGCAAGTTTTGCAGGCAAGAAAGGCATATGTTTGAACGCACAGCTCCATGCGCACAGTGTTGCCAGACTTAAAATGTTTAACAGACCATCTGACGGCAGACGAGACGGCGTTATCATCATATGGATATTTACTCTCTGAATAGCCTACTTCTAGTAGAATGACGTTAACCCAATATCTGACAGTGCTTCGTGAATGGTTTGTGGTTCACTGTATATTATTATTATTATTATTATTAAGCTCCAAGTTTTAAAACCCTATTTCACCCTAAGGTGTGTTAGGGTTGTAGGTAATGCAGACATACATAACTTGAACAAGAACAAATATTTGAATAGCTAAACATAGAATAAGGCCAAGACAAAAAGGAAACTGTTTCAACTAACATAGCAAGAAATTATAAATGTGTAAAAATATGTCGAACAAATTTCAAGAATTCTCACGAACAACATCTTTTACAATATATGTTAAACAAAGGCTTCTGAAAGTGTTTTCTACATTCCATGAGGTGCAGATTTAAACCATAACGTGCGCTATCAAAGACAGGACATCTGAAAAGGAGGTGTTCTATAGTTTGTTCGCTGTATATTAAACACCTTTAAAATTCTTGATTTGATAAAAATACAAACTTGTATTAATTTGATTTTCAATACAATCTTATTAAAAAATTTAAATAATTTTATTTCTGGTAATTGTAAGGTAATCCGATTAGGTGTCTCTTTTGGGCGCAAAAACACAGACAGCGACGCAACCCGACGCGCAACTTTGCTAACGAGCGACTGGACGCGATGCGGCTTGGAATTTGTCCAGTCCACGTCGCCCCAAGTCGCGTCGCTCATTGCGTGTTTAACCCCATTATGTTTATACGTATTTGATAGTGTCGCGTCACGTCGCTCGCTGTGTGTTTGTGTTTGGATCCCTACAGTTAGGTGGAATGTCAGGAGGGTGCACGTCAGATTGAGTTTGGGGGGGGGGCGCCTGACGAAATCTTGCCCCGGGCGCCAACAAACCACGCGACGGCCCTGCTGTCAATCAATCATATATTATTATAAAGGGTGTTTATAAAGTCACTTACCATTTTCCACTTAAACACTTTTTTATAGTCTATAAACAACATGAACAAACAAACCCCTACCTGTAAAAATTAAACAGACCCCTGATATATAATCAAATCGATAGTGAACTAATCAACACAGTTTTTCTTCGTTAAATTGCTCTGCAATATCAGTTTCTTCATCGGAACGCTTTTTAGAAATCTGGTAAATTGTTTTATAATCCGGTTTTCTGTAATTCTAGTAGCCGACATAAAGCAAACCAGTGATAATGACGTTCAGGAGTGGAATAAGGACTTTTAATGTAATAGTTTTGAGTAAAATATGCTATTTTAATTCAGAATCATAACACGAGCAAGCAAAATCGTTTTCCTCTCAGAATAAGCAAAATAAGCACTATCAAATAATGTTAATATTCCTTGACAATGAGTGTCTTACAAAATATACCATTTCTCATACATCTCAATATAAATATGCAGTTTGCTTAGAAAACCGGGCTCTAGTAATAAATTGGTTAGATTCGTTTTTTCTGTTAGGAAGTAACTTCTATGATTCACTGTATAATAAACACCTTATTTAAAGTTTTCTCAGTCCTGGTTTACTAAAACTTGAATAATACTTTCCAGTTGTCCATGGCCTAATTTTTCGGCAGTCTAAGCTGCTGAAGAGATTATAAGAAAACAGAATGCATTGTAGTTGTATAGACAATTGAAATGCACCTTTGTATGACTTTCTATTTCTCCAAAAAACTTCAGATCTGGAATTAGAAGTCTGTCGAGTTAAATTTTTAAAAAGGCATTTTATGAAAATATGATTAATGCTTACTTATTTGTAAACTCATAGTAATAAGATAACTCGTAAAATCCAAAAAACTGTTCCGAAAACCCCGTCATAATAAACGAAAATAATTTGCTTAGTTATAGATAACTACATTTTCTCGATCAAATTCCATTGCCAAATACTGAAGTATTCGGTTTCTATATATCTAGGCTTAGATATGTCGCCAATGAAAATCGCGGTGAATGGTGGATTCCTAGTCTTTTCCTATTTCTTTTAATTAGCCTGATAAATCCAAAACTTCAAATTATCCCCTTGTTTGTTTGTGTCGCTTTACGAAGAATTGTAACAGACCTGTTATGTTCGTACGTTGGTGATTTTAAAATCTCCAAATCTGTGTAAAAATCAAGATAAGAAATTAACTTTCTTAGAAGTTTTACCTAAAACTGCAATAACTTAAGGTACTTGAATATGCGAAAAAACTTTTCACTGTTTATGGTTGTTTTTTTTTTCACGAGTTAAGTATCTAAAAACTTGGATAGCCCTGAACTAAGTCTTCATATTCGTATACTCTTCGTAGAAAGGATTTAAATTCCTATAATTCTACATCGTAAAGCCTTCATATATGATTCTTATTGTGTCTCTGTAACTTGCGTTTTCACTTCTACAGCAATAATGCAGTTCCTTGTCAAATGTGACATTTTAGTGTCACAAGGAAGCCACTATGAAATTCGGTGGAGTGAATACGCTTTAGCCCTACAATGGAAAGGAAGAAAGAAGTATTATGCATGCTGACACCTTTACAACCTCTATCGTGTATGAATGCACTTTTCGGGTGTAGGATCTCGCTAGCAGTACGTTTATATACATTTACGACAGTGGTGAGGGAATTGTTGAAGACAAAAGGAGTGGACAAAATATTTTTAACAACTTGATTGCACTGGAACCTATGATTCAGGCATACTTAACCATCATTCAACTCTCTTTTAACAATTAGGCCTAACTGAATTATCGATTAAAGTGAAGAAATAATCTTTTATCTGAAAAATCTTTAACTATTATTTAATTATTGATTAAAGTGATGTCATTGTCCAGGTATCTGGTTAACTGTTGGATAAAAGATAATGGTTATTTGAGCAATTTTTTGGTCAGTTAAGAAATAATCTTTTATCTGGAAAATCCCAGCTGTAATTCTTAGTGTTAGGGAAACGTCAACATTGCCCGCAAGAGAAGCCCTCCCCGATTCCGTAGATTCTGGGTATTAATGAGAAAATCAATGTACTACTTAATGAATGTTCATTTAACTTCAGTTTAGTGTGGTTTGATGCTGGACTACATTAGAACCCCGTTAGTTCTATTTCTGATGATCCGACTCCCCGCTTAGTCTGTCCATGCCGCCATCAACGCCATAAACATCAACAATGTGTGATTGTTTTGTGATAATACTGAGTGTTTTTAATCACTTCATGGTTGTGTGCTGATGTCAATGGGTTTTGAAAGAAAAATATATTTCAGTGCTCTTTACTATTACACGTAGCGCAGTATACGTCGGTATAACGACCGTTAAATACCGTCTATTATCATCAGTGAATATCCTAATTGTAAGTGCAGCCAAACAGAAGAAATGGTGGAACTTTTATTTTTTGAATTTCACGTACTAAACAACGAAAGACAGGAAATTAAGAACTCAGTGTTAGCAGCAAAGTGCGTTTGGCCACCTGAAAAAGCAGATCTGTTAAGTAAATATAATAGTCAATTTATAAACTTTGTAAATAAAATTAATTTTGATAATTTATAAAGGTCAATATAAACTAGGTGAGCACAACAATTTATAGATATAAATGAGAAAGTACAGATTTATAGAGTATTATATAAAAAAAAATACGAAAGTAAAAGAAATCATTATATTTACACAGCAGAACATAGGACATGTAGTATTGCAGAATGTAGTGGAACTTGTATCACTAAGTTAAGAAAAATACAGTGACCGTTGATGATGAAAAAGTACTATCTTTCTGTCATGATTTTACGTAAATAGACGTGTTCCTCTGATAAGACGAACTTTTTGTGTTCCGACCATGCACCCGGTTCCGTTGGGGTCGGACTAGCGGAATTCTGTAGTACTTATAAGAAAATAACAATTAACTTCTTCGCCTAAGTCTGTATTAGAAAAAGTGTCATAGGGAGCTGACTTTTTAACTATGTAATAAGTGAAATTTAGCAGCATGAGAATGCTCCTTATTGTTCCCGAGGTCTGCCACAATTTATAGGGAACCAACAGGTAGTTGACAGTCCGCAAGACTGCTTGAAGTCGTCACCTTTAAGTAGAGATTCGCACCCTTGCACTCCGTCCTAAAGTAAAGCTTAGAACTCTTACACCTGAATTTACTATTGTAGAAGATACGATTCCTTGTTATGTACTACATTATACAATGCTAAGATCTGGATCCATTATACATCAAATATGTAAAGAGAAAAATGAAAAAGACAGCCACAAGAAGTCATGGAATTCTTTATTGAGGAATAAATCAGCCATTCCTGACCTACCCAGAAGACAAACAGTTGCTCTTTTCCGCATAACTACAGGTCATGACTGCTTTAGCTTCATATCTTCATAGAATCAACATTTATCCTTCACCCCAATGTACCCTGTGCAATGGTCCGGCTTCAATAATGAATGGAGAACACCTATTGACTTGCCCGGCAATTAGGAAGATTGATGCTGATCTACCAACCCAGCTCACACATTACTATTGGAACGCCCAGAGGAGAATGGAGGAAATCCAAGTTCCGGAGCATTAGCAAACAACAAAATTATACATTTCCTCAGGCTTGTAGGAATTTTTTTTTTAAGTCATGAGCCCATTTTTCAGTTTTAATGTTCGTCACAACAATTTTATTCCTTTAATTTTATATTTTATTTTGATTTATCAAGTGCGATGCCATATTGTATAGACAACACTTTTAGACTATTTAGTAACAACTGAAACTATTCGCCAGAAATATAAATATTGGACGTGGTTTAGATTAATATTATAAAATACTGAATATTAAATTACAATTATAAATACAATTACACAACGAATTCAACTTCATAGACTAATGTTTTTAATACTAGACTATGTTATGCGCACATTATGTATAAAAATACTACTTCATAATGACCATTAAAATGTTATTAATAAAATTAACGGTAATAATACCTAACAAATTGAGGCTTAGCACTAAGAATATATTTCACACCAATCTAGCGGAATGAGTTTAATTAGTTTATACGAATTCTTGCCTTTAACCATTTCATCACGCAGAGCATTACCAGATTTGGTGAAACTTTCGCCTGAAGAGTTTCTTCGTATACACGTACAACAGATTACAAATAGAAACCAAAAATATACCACTGTAGTTGTAGTAAATAGTTTGCGAAGGTGCAGTGCATATTTACGACCATATAGGCCTAACCGAATAGTAATAATGTAGTAAGTCCTACTGTGTTTGATCCTGGAATTCGATGTCGAGTTTTCAACATAATTATAAGTTTTGAAGACTCCCTGAATCCAAAACTGCTATTTTCAGAAAAATATATTGAGTATGTGTCTGTTATCAACAAAGTTCGAGAATGAAGTCTCATATAAAAACTAAATATCATACTTAGACTAGATCCTTTTTGAGGTTATGACACTTAAGATTGGCGACGATTTACACAACTACCTTTTTACTTAAAGAAACTTTCATTTTTTGCTATATTTTCGAAACCGGTTCTAACGATTTTGTTAGAAAAAATTACATGAGGTCCTCACATTACGGGATAAGAGTTGTATTTGAATAAAAATTCTGTGAAGGGTGCTTATAGGTCAGTTATCTTTTTGTACAATTTTGTCCAAGTCTTGCGTGGGCAACAGTAGGCCTCATCTTTGCATTAGGGTCAATCAAATGTATACGGTCCCTTCAATATCACCTTTCAATTAGTGTGAGAATTATTTGAAGTGAGAAGTTGTATTGCCCATGCTTAAGCGAGTGTATCACGTCCGATTTTTAAAGAAAATTTTAGTGTATTTTGCTCTAATTTTTTTTTCGTTTTGTAGTGTGTGTGCACCAGCTAGCAATGCCTAGTTCCTGCTTTCTCATTCAAACCTGTTATAGGAATTCACAGTCAATAGTAATATCGAAACTCTCGTCAATATAGAAACAAATGACCATATAAAGATTTCTAACCACTTCTAAATTTGATGGGTTTCCGAGAAAGGAATTTCACACACTTGAAATGCTAAACTCTAATTCTCTTTGAGATGAGTTTACTACAGTCAGACATTTCTGATTCTCTGCAGTTCAACAAGACGTATTTTTCTCTGACACTTCTGCAGAAGCCCTCGATTTGGAAACAGAATTGGTCAAGATCCGTGGTGATCAATTGTGAAGTCGAGGATGGTGTAGGATTAATTAAAGTTTATCTGGAGTAGCGCCGCATAATTGGGTCAACTGGACATGGAGTGGCCTAGATAGAAACCCACAATGAGATTTCCTGCAGATGTTCTCTCGAGTATACTCAGAGTTCTATGGTCTCTCGCTTACTCGATATCCATCTGCCTCATTAGCTAATTGCTAAAAACCAAACGAATCACCCAGGTGACCATGGGATTTCCAAAGCGCTGCAGATTATCCACACGGAGTTCTGTGCTCCATTCAATAATTTTATTTTTATTTATTTGGTATTAAATTACGAAACAACAATTAACAACAGTTAATTAAAAATAGAAGAAAAATTATGATTCGGGCGGCTTGGTTCGCTTAAATCCTAACAGGGAGAGGTTATAGAAATAAAGGGGAAAAAATTAATTTCAACAAAAATATTATAATAATCCTGGATATATTTTATGCTTAATCCTAATTAATGACTAATAAAATATAGCAAATTCAGACAGTCTGTGATATGACGGGACAAGGAATTCCAAAGGGAAAGGAAAGGCACACTAAAAAAGATGAATTTCGTAGAGTAATATATTGCCTGTCGGGACAAAATCAGTAGGTTTTGGTTATGACATAAAGAAAACCTGGTGTCTAAACCTAGAACTGCTAGTTTTTTCTTTCTATGTCACGAACTACGAAAGTGGATGAATACTTTATTATTTTCTTAAATTTAAACTGACTTTGTGTCCTTTCGAACATGCTGATAATGTTCATCGAAAGGGGGTGAGTTTTTTGAACCCACTACATGAAATTACTTTAAGTGAGGAAAGTGAAGACTTTATTATTCTGATATTCGTTTTAAACAGATTTTTTTTTACCTTTAGAGCATGTTGTTCAGATTGTTGTACTTTTCCATTTTGGTTTTTGCTTCTATCATTTCGGTTCAGTCGAACCCATATTAATAACTGTATTTATTACAGTCAACTAAAGTTAAAAACATACTTATGACAACTGTTATTTTATACAGTTCTGAAGACAACTCAAAAAGAGATGATTCTGAAAAAAATTTGAAATAAAGAAGAGTAGAATTTGTAGGTTCAAGAAACCCCGCCCTATCGGCGTCCTAGTGTTGATTATATTGGGGGAAAAAAATAAAGAAAGTTGATAAATAGCAGACTGTTACCTGTTACTGTACAGTAACTTTGACTAAAACGAGAAAGAAAACTTCTAGACTTAAAAAGCAGTAGAATTAGATTCCTTTGAAATGTGGGTCTGGAGAAAACTACTAAAAGTATCATGGATCGAGAAAAGGACTAACTTATCCATAATAAAGGAAGTCAAGCCAGACATGTCACTAGAGGCAACAGCAACTAAGAATAAATTATTATATTTTGGTCAAATAATGAGAAAATCTAGCTCCTTGGAAAAAGACATTATGCTTGGTATAGTGGACGGCAAGCGTGGTAGGGGTAGGAGAAGAATAAGATGGCATACAGAGATTAGTAAAGCAACTAACCTAGGTTGGGAAGAAATTTTAAATGTAGTGAAGGACCGGGTTCGATGGAAGAAGTTGGTGAACATGATTGTCAAAAACAGGAAAAGACATTTCGAATAGACACGGCTGGCAACCTGACTGCTTTGGAAATCCATTCGGATCACCAGGGGTCGTCCTCGACCTGATGGATTACTACTAGAATTAACCACGAAGCTGAAGTGTAAATAAAGGGTTTACTTTCAATTTGAAGTGTAAAATGTCTCCTTTGGAAGTTCGTCAATGGACGTTTTTAAAAACAGATTTCTTTCTGAGTTTATTTAATTTAAAAGTTGAATTAATTATCCTTCCTTTGGGAGTTTGAACTTTAAAAGTCATTTTATCTTCAAACTTAAAAAATGTTACCGTACTTTAATCGATGTTGTCGTTGACTCTTCCAAATGTTAACGACATGTTTAAATCCGCAGAGCAGATCTTTTAATCGTTGACTCTGTACCTTATCTCTCTCCTGAAATTATCTTAGCGTGTCTTTAGACACTCATCTCTCATATCAGTGAGGCTGCTGGAAGAAAATTGCTTCTTACGCGTTCCGTTCTTTATTCTTTTTTCGAAGATCTACTTTTAGCTCGCCGTGCCTACGTCTGTAAAGCTCTGATATGCATTGAATGGAATAATTCGAAAACCAATATTCTGAGTGTGAAATGCTTGTTATTCCAGCTACTGAATTAGAAATTGCAGCGATTCTATCACCAGCAGCTACACTCTACGCGAACTGCGCAGCATAAAGCGAAAAGTGCTGGTTGTGATTCCGAGACGGAATTAGGGACGTAGCCAGTAAGGGGATCCAAGGGGCCCAGCCACCCCTCCCCTTGAAATGAAAAAAGAAACTTAAGAAAATATAACAATTGAATAGGTAAATATGTTTGATAGTTTAGATAAGTAAATATTTTGCAAGAGTTAAAAGTTGGTCTTATTTTGTTACTAGGAATAAACTGTTTTACTCTTAAATAAAGTATTACTTAAGCTAAATGTATAACAATGCATAATTGTTTAACCCCTTTTCTTTTCATTAAAATGAACTTCTCATTTATTATTCTTAAATAAGGTGTTTTATTACCCTTATGGCATTTTATATTAGACTATCAATAGCCTACTTATTAATATTAAATCTTCAAATTTATTTTAATGATATTTTTTTTAAATTTTAATACACTTAAATACACTATTAATTAAAAATATCACTTTTCCACAAGTTTGAGAATGTCTGAAATAAAACCGTCAGAGGTGCTGAAAATAGTTATCTATAGGTTATATCTTGTAATTCAAGAGATTTAGTAGTAGTTATTGCCATAGGTAGTGACTAAATCTGAACAAGATGATTGAACACTCGGATTTATTCGGAAGTATTCGGAAATATACGGAAGTTATTGTTAAAATCTGATTAATTTTTGTTTCCTCTATTTTAGATTATCATTGCTCTAGCTCAGATAAACAGTGGATTTTGTATTGGACTGTTATTTGTCCCAGTCGTTAAAACTTATCAGTTGAAATACTTTCAAAAATTTAGTTTAAACAATTTGTTAAAAATTAGTTGGTGCCCTTCAAAAATGCATTTTTTGATAGGGAATATAATTATATCAGAGTCTTGTTCATTTTTATTTTTCCATAATTAAAAGGAATATACGCTCAAATATTTTATTTTTTAAGGGGGATAGTCTATAATAATGAGGAAGTGTTTGTCTGTCTGTCTGTCTGCCTGTGCGCGATTCCCAGTGAAATCTGCTGCACATAGACCTATAGATCTGAAATTTATACATAGACGGACTGATGGGTGGCCGAATGCACCTCAAAGCCGGATTTTTCATTTTCGCTTTCGTTCGTAAGTTATAAGTGAAAAACTAGTACAAAACGTGAATTTTTTGCTCTATCAAAGGAGTTTTCGGTAATACATTTCAATTGTCAAATCAATAGCAGACAGCTTTGCCTTTTTTGTCATAATTTGGAAATAAAAGCAAGGCGATTTTTTAAAATATATCGCATGGAATTATCGATCGTTTCGATTTTCTGAGCTCACTCTGATCGATTCGTTTGTTCATAATGTGAAAGAACGCAGACGGAAGAGAGATAATGAATGTAGACCTAAATGGGAAAATTTTGATCGATTTGGACGGAACTCACTATGTAGGCGTTTTCTGGGCTAGGGAACTCGATCTGACGTCTTTTTCCCAAGCGGCATTTTCTAATTATGGAATGCACTCCAAATCCAGATTTTTAGCTGTTTCATTATAATTATTAATCGTTTAGTTTATGAATAATAATAATAATAATATTTTATTGTCATTAAACCTGAAATACAAGCAATAGACAACGCCAGAAAACATAAAATTTAAACATATTGGATTCAAATAAATTAAATGACTCTAAGTGTAATTGTAATTGTAATTGAGCACAATTTCAAGCTTATTCATATGTTAACTTCTTTACATTCAAAAAATTCGTCAATTTTATAGAAGGGATTTATGACTAACCAGTCATATAATTTAGATTTGAAAGTGTTAATTGAAAGTTCCAACAATTCTAATGGTAAGCTGTTATATAGTTTTAGACCCATTACTTCATAACTATTTAAGGATTTCGAAAGTCGATGAAAAGGTATGTCTACACGTTTACCGTTTCTAGTGTTATGGGAGTGTATATCTTGTCTAAGCTGTTTGTCTGAAAAATTACGTTTAACATGTATCAGCGAGTTGTAAATGTACACATTGATAACAGTCATAATTTTTAGATTGACAAACAATGCCCTACAGTGGTCTAACTTATTTGAATTACTAATTATTCTGTTGACTTTCTTTTGGAGCAAGAGAACTTCCTGAACATGACTGCTATTGCCCCAAAACAGGATTCCATAGGATACAACACTTTGAAAATATGCAAAATAGGCTGATCGTATATAGTTGGGTGGTACATAACGTTTTAGATTTCTTAGCAAGAATATAACTCTAGACAGCCTACCAGTAATAAATTGAATGTGTGGTTCCCAGGTTAGGTTTTTGTCAATATAAATTCCTAAAAACTTTACCTTATCTACGTTATTATTTGGGGGGAATTCTCTTAGGCTGAAAAACAACTCTTGATTTTTTTCTTCATTTAACAAAAATCCATTTACTCTAAACCAGTATGAAATTTGTGACATGGTATTATCCGTCATAACTTTTAGTGAGTCTAAATCATAACTAGCATTGAAGAATGTTGTATCATCGGCATACATAATTACATGCGTTTTTACAAAAGAATGCTTCCAATGTAAGTGTTAGTAAATATGTTTAATTATTTTGTTCTCAAATTTTAATCTTGGAATTAACTATCGTAGGCGAAGCCGTGGGCACTTGCTAGTTCTTCATAATTATCAAAAGGTTGTATGCTATACCATATATAACAATAATGGCAACTAAAATTCTTGAATTGGCTACTTCAGGCTTGAAATTTCGTACTCTGTAAATTTTAATGGGTTTATTATTGCAGACATGGAATACAAAATATTTGCTAGTTGATTTTCACAGTTCAATCTGACTTGTTTTTATTTCCTTTATATTTATTAATATTGACTAAATGATATTTTATCCAGAAGTTGATACGAGTGTTCAGGAACTATGTAGTACAATGCGACTAGATACGCCTGCTGTAATTTTAAAAAATGAAACAAAAACACGCACAATGAGAATAAGCTATATTTTTGTCAGTGGGAGGTAAAAGAAGCACTTTTAACGGTATATGATATTAATTAACAGGCGAAAATTATGTTACTGGATGGCATAAAATTATAACACTCCAGGGTTACCAACTTTCATTGCTTTACAATTTCTCCCTACACCATGTGCATCATACACTACTTTTAGACAACCGTCAATATTTTTGTGACGATAATAACAAAAATTATATATTTTAATATTAACTCATATTTATTTATACTCCTTTGATCAGGTAATGTGTGTATATCAGTAGGCCGTAACTACTGATGTGCGACTGTTTTGTATTTTGATGAGTATGTGTTAAGCAGTGGCGGATCCACTATTTTTTGAAGGGAGGGTTGTGCCAGGTAAATCACCGGCATCAAAGTATTGGATGACAGATGTTTAATACGTTAGTGATAGCATTGATGATATCACAAAAGCAGTGCATCATAGTAACGGCTTAAGATTGGTACCCTTGGTACCGGCTTCTTGAACAGTTATTTGTATTTAATTTCACGTGAGTTTTTCAGTCCTTTTCCCTATCGAAGACGAAATACGGTAGTATGCGATGCAGAAGACTTAAGTGATGGAAGAATCTCGGAAACTTAAAGAGACTCTCCTTTATTTCGTCTATTCAGTCTCTTTTTCCAGTACTTATGACACTCCTATCGGAGTATATATGTCATGAAAACACTGCTTACGGTATTACGAATGTAAGTACCGGTACCTAATTTATTTTGTGTGACCCACTGTGCTATGGTTCTCCACTGAAGACAATTTTGTTTTACTGAACGAGCAGGAAAAAACCATTTACAGAATTTTTCTTGTAGCATTTTATTTTTAGCTCAGTGTAGGCATTCATTTGTATAGCTCTGGATGGCGCATACATTATCTGTTAATCTGCATCGCAAATTGATGTTTCTAGAGCAGATTTATCTGAATAATTAAATCATACACATGCTGAACAGGGTCGTTCAGTCGAGAATCCCGGGCACGGCGAAGGCTTTCAGAAATCGCAGACAAGGCTCCATTAAGACGAACAAACATGACGGAGATGCTTCTAATAGCCTACATATTCCAATATCAGACGTTTTAAAACGTATGTTTCTTATGTACACTTGGAGTAATTTCATATCGATTTATTTGTGGAATATGTGTAAAATTCATAATAATTATCCAGTCTACTAGGCCTATACACAGCTTAATATGGGAAATAAATCGCCTCAAAGACCACTATCATATAAATGCATGGGCAACAAGTGACTGAAAACGAGAGCTTACAGAACAATGAGACTTATTTATTATATTGATCAACTAAAATCTTTTCGCCTTATATCCTCAAATAGCATTAAAAGGTCAGGAAGTATATATACAATGAGAGAGAGAAATTTGCTAGTTATGTAGTTCTTTTTTATTAGTTGAAAACAGATATATATATATATATATATATATGATATTGGTCGTAATTTTAATACTAACGAAAATTGGTAAGTATTTTCATAAAAATTACGTAATTCAGTGACCTGTTTGCCTGTGGCAACATAAGTGAGTAATAAATGTAGGCCTAGAATTTTCACGTCATTTGTTTGTAAAATATCTTGTTTCTATTTATAGATAAAATGATAAAATTTACAGTTGCTTCGTTAAAAATATATGTACAGATAATAAAGCATTTTACATGCTGCAAGTCTTCTATAAAAATAAATTTAAATATCTTTAATTTATTGAATTGCGTCCATATGATTTCAAAAGTATAATCTTGTACGTTGACAGATAAGTATGTTTGATATTCGTAGAGTTAATTTCTCAAACCTTGCAGAGGAATACACTATTCTTTGTCTTGTAAAGATGTAGATGATAGGTTAGGAGTTCCACACTTATATTTATATCTGGCTATGTGCTGGAGGAGTTTCACTTCTTAAGAAGTACTATTCTATTATTAAGAAATGAAACTCCTCCAGCATACAGGAATTTAACAATGATAACACTTTCTCGCTTCAGTGACCGAGCGAAGCATTTCATCTGTTTGTAAATTGTGTGTTTCGCCATTTACAACCAAACGCGTTCGATTTTCTTCAAATTCGGCATTAATGTTCCTTGAAGTCATTAGAAGTGACCTACGTGTAAGAATTTTTATTATTTGATTCCGTTTAAAAATCATTTCCTTTTAAATTGTTAAACGATTCTAGCCATACGGTTCATACATTAAAAATATGAAGACAACTTCAGTCTCGAGTGTAGTATTTTCTACAACTTTGTTCCAGTACATTTTGGCGAAACTTTAATGGTTCACTGGCATTTCTTCTGTGACAGTGATAACTTTCGACAGGAACTCAAGTCTTTCTCTTATACCTTTCGGTGTAATGGTTATCCATCGCGTGAAATACGAAGATGTCTCAAGAAAGTGGAAAACAGACTAGGCCTATCTGGAAACCAAATAGACTTAACAGATCCTACTGAAAAGCCGCCACCTAAGTCTAAGGCCTATCTTCCCTACATCGCTGGAGTCACGGACCTGATTCAAACAAATTTAAAGAAACATGACATTGAAACAATTTTTACTCCTGTCAACAAATTGGAAGGCTTTTTAAGAAGAAAAAAAGACGAAATCGACATTTTACATAAAGCGGGAGTCTACTCAATTGCGTGTATGTGTGGAAAAGTATACATAGGACAAACGGGACGCTCTCTGGATGCCAGAAGAAAAGAACATGTGAAACAAAACAACACTGACTACTCCGCCATAGCATCTCATTCGGACGAAACGGGACACAAAATCCTTTTCGATTACATAATTCTTCTTAAACATGAAAACAGAAGATTCTCTAGACTTGTTACAGAAGCCATAGAAATTATTAAACATCCCCATAACATAAACAGGGAAGATGGGTATAAGATCAGTGATATCTGGCGTGAAACAATTAAAACTTTAAAACTGACGTCATGACAACTGCGACTTTTAGGTAGATTTTCGAAGAAAAATCTACCTATTGCAATGGATACCACTTTATGATTTTCGAAAAATTCTTTCATATCTTTACGTTTCATGCTCCCCTAAGTACGAAACCACCGCCCGTTCAAAAAAAAATTTTGTGATATTTATATATATATATATTTATATATATATATCTTTACACGATAGCGGCCGTAATTTTGAAGATATTTGAACCAAATTTTATTATGTTATTTCTAGGCCCAATATTTCGGACAAGTTCGTTTATGGGCAAAATTGGCCCAAGGGGGTGCTCGGGGGAGGGGGTTGAAATTTTGAAAACTTTATATCTCGGCCCCTATGAAGTATAGAGGGAAACTTTGTTTGAATAAATTAGAGTACTCCCTATGGAGTTCACAGTGACACCAACGATTCGGGGGTTCGAGTGAGGGTGGGGGTGGAGGTGGGGGTGGGGGATGAAAATTCGAAACTTTTGAAACCACGTCTTGTGGGGTATCGTTGAAAAGCTCTTGATGAGTACTCTACAAATCAATAAATAGTTTCTTGATAGCTCTCATATGACGCGAGATTTTAATGTTTGAAAATAATAACACTTAAAAGAATTATTATAATATCATAATTTTGTCTTGTTTAGCGGCTTTGCTAATTTTATTCATTGCTGATCTTGCGCACGGCCTCCCAGAATATTATATCCTATTCTTGTTGTCAAAACAAATGATTGTAGGCTCTTCCTCTTTACCGAATTCAGTTCTTATTACTGTAGGTTTACCATGCCAAGGCTAAAGAAGAAGAGTGCTATGCAGCGACAATAAATTAAACCAAAAGCACTTCGAAATCTACCTCCGCCTATAGGCCTGCCTAAAGGGATTTTTTACTCTCCACAGGCACTTATTTTTATTGCGATTCTTTCTCAGAAGAAGGACACGATATGATGTCCGAAACGTCAGAAGACACTAAAAACACAACGCGGCCCAACCCGGATACCAATTACTATCAGTTTATGTATAATACCGGCCGTGGAAGCCTGCGAACTAAATTTCTTCTGTTTGTTATGCAATCACTACCAAATGCGTTGTTCGATTTTCTTCCAGTTTTGCATGGATGTCCCTTGAAGTTATTTATCTTTTACCTGCTGTAGTAGGCCTAGAATCGGGGGAAGATAATTTTTGCATCACTGAGGAAATTTCAATAAAATAGCCCTTCTTACGAGTGATATTTGATACATAAGCCCAATAGAAAAGAACTATTTGTTTGGTGTCTCAGATGTTTTACTGGATTTTGGCTATACTTTTTTGTTTAACATTTTAACACAATTTATTATCATTATCATTATTACATATTTAATACAAGTAAAAACAACTAAAACCAAACATTCCCCTATATGAGCAACGCTCGTGTTTAGGGGATATAGTAGATTAATATAAATATAATTACACATCACTGCACAGTATACGATACACGAAAAAGTTCTAAATTTATGAGTATATGTAAATAAAAATAATTTTTTTAGCATTAACCAGTGGTTAAAAATAGCATTTACAACAAAAAATGGAATAAATTGGACTGAAACATTGAAAGACCAACTTAGTATGCTTATTCAAAATATGTAAACAGTTTTTCTCTACCAGTTCTACTTTTGTCGAGGGGAGGGGGGGGATTTTATTCGTGAACTCTTAGTCTAGCGAAACAAAATTCTTGCTTGATAATATAGCTAGTGAAGGTTCTTGACCATACTTTGGACACCTAGGACACCTAGGACACCTAGGACGAAAACTGAAATCTGTATTATTTTTGGCCCTCAAATTGTAATGTTAATGTAATGTTAATGTAATGTTAGTGTGTTGCTTTTTCTTCGCATGATTTAGAAGCTCAAAATAGGCACTGTTTTTTATTTATATCAAACGTAAAATGGGATATTATGCATATTGGTAATACCATATCTCACAAACTAAAGCTGATAGGGCAAAACTAATTTCACATATGGCATCAGCGACTTAAATATACCCAAGAATAGGTGTAAATTCTAAAGCTCCAAAATGACTGTTGCAATTTTTATTTTAGTTTCTTTGTGTCGCCTGTTTTTTAAGAAAATTTTCCTCTCGGTTATGCCCACAGCATTTAAAAGGTAAAAAACTACGTATACGTAAGGATTTTTTTAGTCTGTTTCAAGATGAAGAATAAAATGAATGCTATGTCTACTGTTCACAGAACTACTAGTTTTACCAAATGTGAACCAGGTAAACACGCATATAACCTCAAAAACATACTATAGTTTCGCGAAAAGTTGCATTCAGCCGAAACTGCGCAGTGTCGGAACTCAGTGTCCCCAATACAACTCGCGCATGAGGCTTTGTCCTGACTGACTGACACAGAATCAACGTAGAGCCTAAACTATAATAGGTAGAGACTTGGAATTTTTACAGTACCTTCGTTTCATATTGTAGGTGCTCACTAAGAAAGGATTTTGGAATATTTTGATTTTAAATGCCAAAAATAAAATGTTTTTGAGTATACTTAATCACTTTTTACACAGAATTATGAAATCCAAATCACAGTTGGCATGGCAACATATTGTTGCTTGTGGGTCTCAGATGGGTTTGGAAATAAATTCTGTTTAATTTCATCCCCAAAACGGTTAATTATGGTAACATGAGAGTAAGAAATAAAATATTCCGTAAAGACAATACAATTTAATGTTACCGAAATTTCTGTTTCTTCTTATTTGAACCCCTACCAGGCTTGCTGTGTACTGTGCAAGCGATGGGTTGCAAAATTCTACATCCTCTATGAGCCATAAAAAGCTATACCAAGCGTTTTCTGAGGGAATAGTTTGAGTGTAATAAGTCGTTCTTCCTATTTCAAATTCTAACTAGGCCTACCTATATAAGGACCTAGAATTTAAAAATACGAAAGTCCTTCATAAGTTAATTTCCAATTACAAAATAAAAAACCCGGGCGACGCCGGGCCTTTTAAGCTAGTTTAGGTATAAAATAATTGCGAAACTTAGTTATGAAACTAATTTAGCCGTGTACCATAGGGTTACCTCCTAGCCCTGTTTTATTATACGTGCACTGAACAGCCCGATTCCTCGTAGTGGCTTGGGGATAATCAATATGTTGTGGTTGTTTGTCTTACTAAATTTTAGAATCGGAATTAATAATTGAAATGCAGCTCTAAGGTGGTTTCATTGTGACTTTAATAATAGAGTGTAACAGGAAGGGATGCTGTAATCTGCTTAAAGCTTAATCCCCTGCTGGCCTGAAGACCACCTGCTGCTTCTATGTCTTCTCACCAGGTGTCGTCACGTTCTGATCGTGCTTAAAGCCCTAGTAATGAATATTTACAGCTGTTACGGAAGTACAACTACTTATTCTGGCTCCTCTTCGAGAAAGATGCTTATTTGAGATTCAGGAGCCAGTTTAATGCTAACATAAATTATGAGTAATAGGTAATAACAACGTGAGTCACTTTTAAGACCGTGATAATTCTTGTTAACCTTTGACCTCTACAACAGCATTATAAGTAGGCTTGCCAGACGTCCCGGTTTAACCGGGACATTCCCGGTTTTCAGACAAAATCCCGGTGTCCCGGCCGGTTTACTTCACGTCCCGGTAAAAATTAAATTTGATTTTCTAGATGACCAAAAAGTCTAAAAATAATTAACTGTGAAGGATTATTTAGGATAGTAATTATTACTTTGTCATTTATTGGGAACAGTAGAAGCAAGAAGAGACTACCAGAGATATGATTATTTTAAGTGAAGAAAAATGGCACAGGCTGTTTGTTCACTTCAAGGAGAATCACATAGCAGCCTTCCAATCTGATCAAGAATGTTGAGTATGCTTCTGCTTACCTGGGACATCAACACCAGTTGAGAGAGTATTTTCTTTGATGAACAACGTATGGACTGATGATAGGGGTTTGATGAAGGAATCTACGGTTAAAGGCTTGATGACATGTAAAATTAATATCGGATTAGCTTATGAAGATTTTTACAACAAGATTAAAAACAAAAAAAATACTTTCTAAAAAAAGTTCTAGCCGATGAAAAGTACATGTAAATATTGTTCATATTTTTATTCCTCATTCAAAGTGTTTCTTCTTACTTAAGTAACTTTTAAATATTAACATGTTAGAAATAAAATGTTTAAATTTATATGCTTATGTCATTTATTATTACCCCTGGTTTAGGTTCCTAATCAGTAACCATTTATTGATAGCATTGAGCATAAGCTACCCTCTAAAACACTCTATAAACCCACCAAGGGTATGTACCCTTGAATACCCGCGACGCTGGGGGGCATTCCGGTGTCCCGGTTGAACATTTCAGAAATCTGGCAAGTCTAATTTTATAAGGAAAATATCTCCTTTCACTTCACGATTGCAGTGTAAATTCTAAATTCGCATAATAACTAGAATTATGTGCAATTAAAATAGCTTTATTTAAAATTAGTATAATTCTGGATATTTATGGAGGACCCAGTTCATTTGAAGTAACGTTTCCATTGTGACCATGATCACAACTACGAAAATGTTCAAAATTTCTAAATCAGTGCATTGGTCGTCACTTCGAAAATAAACAAAAGTGGCCCAGAAGACTTTTTCAGGATGGATATACATTTTAGAGTGCAAGGAGGATCAATCTTGCACAAAAATGTTTCCTAGGTTAGTTTTCCCACATTGCAGAGTCGGCCTGATGGTGTAGTCAGTATGACGTAGTCAATATTGCATTAGCTTTCTGTTTAACTGTTTTTAGTTTATGTATTCATTTGTTGTGTAAATTCTTTTAAATTTATCTGGTATTAACATGTAGTATAACTGCAGCCTATAAGCAAGAGCTTTGCTCATCTGGGGCTTTCAGAGAAAATATAATATGAACGATTTTGTAATGATGGTTAATTTCTATTTTTTATTATTCAGCTGTGTTTATACTCCTTTTATCTGCGAAGCCATAAAAGAAGTTCGGAACGTGTGTCTATACAGTAAGGTAGACCATGGAACTATTGATTGTCAATTGTTTCTATTACTGTATTTTTATGGAGTAAATTTCAACTGATATTAATTTAAATGGATAAGATACAAGATGAAATGGTGAGGATGATTCATGGTATGTAAATATCCTATTCCGCATTTGCCTTACGACTGGGGAAACCATGAAAAATAACGGCGAAATAAAAAAAACAGGTGGTCCCTTAAGCTCCGCCCACACGATATTCATATTTGCACGGACTGTGTGATGTATTTTGTTTCTTAGCGAAGAAGGATGACCAACTGTCCTTGTATATTGTCGCAAGTGCCTTGTACCCACTGGCCTTGTAGGCCTATACTGTCGCAAGTGCCTTGTACCCACCTCATTATATTTCCAGCGAGGTTTATCAGCCTGTCACTAGTCGTCTAGCGATATGACGTCACACCTCCAACGTCCAATCACGAGTTTCTACACAATACGAGGACAGAAGAATTTGCTAGATCGTGGTATAAAAGAAAGTGCACCATTTTGGGTGGCTTAGGTGCGCCCTGTTTTTGGATTTTCAACAAAAAAATAATAATAATAAATGTCAAATTGACCGGCCACGGGATTATTGGTAATTCTTTTGATAGATCAAATAAATAAACTCGGAAAAAGTAATTCCGTCTAGTGGGCTCGATGAATCTCCCAAGTTCTTGACACGGAAAAAAGCGTGGAGTTGGAAGTTTTAAAGATAGATTTAATTAGGTACTTCTTTCTTCGTGTGCAGTTGTAGTACTGAAGAACTCGTTATGGTAGGCTTATCAGTGTATTGTTCTTGCAAACTTGCAGCTTGTTACCGTTTGTGAGTATAGTGTGTTGAGTTTGTTAGGAAGCTATTCCTGCCATCGTGTTAATGGAAATTACATATGCATGTATTTGTTTACATAACCCAAGTCTTGAAGTTCAGCACACACTAATAATAGGTGTAGAGTGATGCGACGTTCTTGAATACAAATAGCAAGTGATGCTATCTTGAATTAAAGTTAAACATAATCCTGAACTCATCTTGGGAGTGCGGGGGACAGCATGATTTTGAAATAAGCCCCGTTACAATTCAGATTGGCACAAATTACCTATGACAAGTTTATTTGTCAGAGCGGGATTGTTCCTCACATCTAAGGAGTTTTAGATGTTATGACCAGATTTCACTTGGAATATTTTCGAATGTAAACTTAAAAAATGTAAAACCAACTCCACCATTACTAAGCCCCTATAATACCATGTATACAAAAGTTCTCTAACCATCAAAGGTATACAAAACAAAAACGACCTTAATCCAACGGTAGCTAAACAATTAACCCTAGAAGCTTTACATACAACCTATCCCGAATCTGAATGGGAATGGATCTTTACTGACGAATCCAAAGTGAAAGAAAACCAAAATGCAGGTGCCAGAATAGGCCTATACTCAAAACAATTTTGTCAATGTATCACTCTAGGAAATAACAATACAGCCTTCAACGGAGAAATAAAAGCAATAGAAATGGCACTCTACAACTTATTTATCAGACAACAAATTTTCAAAAAAGCAGTAGCATCCAACACTGCCACTGATGATTCTTCTAAAATCTCTACAGAAAATCAATAAAAAAATACATTTCCAATGGGTACTTTCACACCCAACTAGCCGAAAAAGGAACTAGGAACCCAAATCAAATAAACAACAACACAACCACCAGAAGGAAGACCCAAGAAATAAAAACAATCTTCAATGCAAAACAAACACTGGAAGACAAGAATGTTGCACCAGGAAAGAAATGGGGAACTGTTTCAGCATTATATGATACAACAAGGAAAGCAGACTACCTAGAAGCTGTTGGACTGTTGCGCCTAATAACTGGGCAAACACCTTTACAGAATCGACATCTTTCCTTCCCCTGTTTGCATCCTATGTAACCAGTATGACAGCATCATGAACGAAGATCATCTGTTGAAGTGCACAAAACTTAATTAAACCAAACAACAAAATAAAGATTTAGTGTATCTATATTGGGAAGCCAGAAGGAAAATGTCGCTAATGTCAAATCCTGCCATTGGATAAATAAATAAATTAGTATTTTCGAAATACCCTATAAATGTACGAATCACGTAATCATGGGGAAAGTTATCTAGGAATTTCAACAGTTGGAATTGCATTTCCAAAGATCATTTCACTAGCGGTAATAAAATGGAAGGAATAATTAATAAACCTGTCTGTTCGGACTGGACATGTTCGTACACTGTCCTAAATCCAACGTACGTCTTTAATAAGAGAATAAATAAGTATTGAATCATCGGTGTAGATAGGGATTGAATACAATTGACCTAGATCTTCTTTTCTTCGAAACATTTGCATTGATTTTCTCAGGATCAGTGTGTATCTAGGAGCACCCTAGGTAGCATCTTGAGACGCTCGAGAATATCCTATTATTGTATATGGTGGAAGCCCGGAAGCAGGAGCAATATTGAGGGTTCTAATCAATCGAAATGTTTCACAATAAACATTTACCATGTTTCCATGATCTTTAGTAATTACGATGGAGAACTTCCAGATTACTGTTGAAAATAAAAACAAAATAAATGTTTTTGTGATCGATTTTTAGAAGTTAAAGTTATATTTGAAGTCTTTAAATGTTATGAAAAATGATGTTTCTATTACAGTAAATTACACTCTGTTCACACCATCGGACGATATTTTTAACGGGAGTGACTGAATGAACAGGTAACTTTATGACTGGAATCAATTGAAAGGCTTAAAAAAAAGTGGCACAACAGATTTTTATTTTTATTTCACCTGCTATAAATTCTTAGTTTTAAAATTCTATGAGTAAAGTTGTTTTTATTCTTACTAGGCCTATATAAAATATATTTATAGTAGTAAAATAAAAATGATTCTTTTCGTGAGCTGGGGGTATTTTTTTACAAAATGTTTAAACATCGACATTTATACCACCTTTATTTTTCAGCCTTTCAATCGCGATGAATGATCTTGGTCAGAACCAAAGATTACAGAATTTTGTATTCTTTGATCAAACCGTCGCACTTTTTATAAATAATAAATGCCCTAGACACGACATTAAAAAATAGAGAACTATTTTCTGCGAAAGTGAATATTCGGAGTGCCATTTAACAAATAAAAAAATAAAAATAAAACAATAAAACAAACTTCCAGGTGAAACCACAAATCTGGCAAACATAGCAACCATAGGAACCGTACTATTTCCATTCGGGCGAGGCCAGAGGTAAAATCTATATTTAAATAAAGGCGAGTAAAAGGACGGTGAAATGACAGTACCTGGTAAGCATCTTTGATGTTGATAACCTCTTTGCTCTGTGCCACGACGCCAGCGATGCCGACACCGAACGGAATTCGTATCTCCTCTGTGCGAGCCTTCCGCACAGCATCCTCCAGCTCTGTAACAAGCATTAATTATCTCTGTGAATAAAATACTTCATGTTCTATAAATATACAAATTATATATTGCTATAATAACTAATTGCTCAGCTATCAAATTTCATTATTTTTAATTTTCCCACTCTGCTAAAACTTATAATATTGACTATTTAGTAAGTGGAATCGTGTGCTGAGTAAGTACGAACTGTTTGAACTTCGTATTTTCATGTTCATCCATCATCATTCATGTGAATTAAAAGTAGGGATGGGTCCTCGATACTTTCGATACCTCGATACTCTCGATACTTGCATGGTATCGGCATCGAGCGATACTTCAGAAAACTCGCTCGGTACTTTTTCGATACTTTGATAATTCTGCAAATTCTGCAATTAAGTGAGAATGCTAGTATTTTTTAACAAAAACTTGTAAGTGGACTGTTTCAAATACTAATTTTAGTTTCAGTGTAGAGTTTAAAAATAATTATAGGCTACTGATGATATTAAATTTTGTCTAATTAAATATGCACACTTAATTAATTTAGTTGGTATTACACAGTTCTCTCGACTTTTAATTTTTAATGTACCTATTTATTGAAACTGGAAATTTTGACGGTATCGAGTATCGAGGGAAAATCATGTATCGGTATCGAGTATCGAGAAAATCTGGTATCGACCAATCCCTAATTAAAATTCATTACGTTTATATTATTCATAACAGAAAATAAAATTACAAGATTTGCTCACTTCCATATTTGTCTCTGTACTGCAGTTCTGTTGTTATAATTACTACAATACGTGTTTTGCACTGGAATGAGCACTTTATCTCAGCACGGTGCTACCTTTTCTCCTCCCCTCGCCTCCAGCCCCAACAAATAAAAGCATTCCAACAAAAAACCCCGGCTATTAGGACATTAATGTCGCGTTCAGCTATTTGTCCGATATGCTTGCTGTGTTCGGTAGGTTGCGGTATTTCTCCTGCGGCAGTGTGGACACTAGCTCACCACTGGGAACACACTCATAGGCCGCCATTTGTGTGCAAATAATTGTTCTAACGTTTTTATGATGTTAAGTACAGATTATGTCAATCGCACATGAGGTTTCAGCTTTACGTCATCGTTCATAATTTGCATAACTGTTAAATATTAGCAGAGCAACTCACATTATGCTTTTGTTTTTATAATTAAGGTTTATCTCTTAGCAGGCTATGCTTTATTATGTATTAATTATTTTCTCTTTGCTGACCATAGATACGTAGAGGAAGTATTGTGTTCAGCCTGTTTATTCCACGTGTCGTTTTCAGTATAAGTATACGTTTCGAGGTCCGCTGAATCTGAAAATGCACGTGTCCAATCCAGTAGGCTTATATATGGTTATATGTGGTATGTGGTATATGTGGAATTTCAACCAATCGCAAGTGCGTATCGTCATTAATTTTTTACTTTAATTTTCATCACTTTCATTTTATCGGACACAAGCATGTGCCCGCGGCTTCGCCCGCGATAATTATTTCAAGAATCAAAAATTAAAAATTATGAGCATAATAGTTAAATCATTATATTTATTAACATCTAAGTCACGTGGAGTGCATTCCAAGATTAGGTAGCGTCGCCTGGTAAAAGCGACCTCAGATGAGTTCCTTGGCCCAGAAAACCCCTGTATAACGAGTTTCGTTCAAATCGAACTATGTTTGACCATATTTAGGTCTATGTTGATTATCCCTCTTCCGTGTAGGTTGAAAATTTCATATGTCTGCGGGCCTTGACATTCTGAATCGTCCAGGATGGACTTACAAAATCGTCCAGGATGGACTTACAAAATCAAGCGATCGCGTATGACAAAAATAGCCAAAGCCAACTGTAATTGATTTGACATTGAAATGTATTACTGAAAACTGATGCTTCGAAAACGCAAAAAAAAATGCATGTTTTCTGCCCGTTTTTCACTCATAACTCATGAACGAAAGCGAAAATTAAAATTCCGGCTTCGAGGTGCATTTTCCGACCCTTCTGTCCACCTATGTTTAAAAATTCAGATCTCTGCGTTGAGTAGATTTCGCTGGGCCTCGCGGACAGACAGACAGACAGACAGAAGGAAAGACACACACTTTTATTAATATAGATAAGCCTACGTGTATTTGATTTTTATGTAAGTCCACATGAACAAAACACTGAAACATCTTCATACCTGTAGCTTCTTTGATAAAAATAATAAAAAATTGAAACAAACGATTGGGTGTAATATAAATAAGCTGCATATGAACAATAGTATATTGCGATACAAGTGCCGTAAGGCACGTTTACGGGTCGAGGAAACAGATTGAAAACCCGAGGCGCAGCCGAGGGTTTTTAAGTTTTCGAGACCCGTAAATGCCTTTACGGCCCGTGTGTTGCATGCTATTTTTTGCACGATGATTATTTATATCAATTTAATTATATTAATTGTGATATTACCTGAAAATATTATGTAAATACATTCTTGAAAATAGATGTTTATTTCAGAAAGTGATTCGCATGTGTTTGTTGTTATGGGAACCGAATATTTGTCCTGGGGGCCGTGGCCATAAAGGCTTGTATTATGAAGTGTATCGTAATGAATTATGACGTAGCGCTTGGACCGTAAGTGTTTTAACCTCATCGCAACCGGCCTTAGCAACAAGACTGTGTGGGAATGTCAACTTACGATCCATGTAAACAAAGTTCGTAAGTACCACTTACTAGCTAAGGAGTGCAAAAAAGAAATATGAAAATAATCTATAAATTATGTCTGGCGAAGGAGTATTATAAATCTCGTAAAATAATAAATTCATTTTAACAATAAGACTCTTTTTTTAGTTATATGAAGGAGGTTAACCTAAGAAATATAATAGCTAATCAAAATTGCACCAACCAAAATTATCGCCGATGGCGAAACAATCGAACCTCAAGTTACACTCATTGTGACAATTTAGTGAATACTCGCAGAAGCATGCAATGAAAATTATTAAAACCACGAAAATAAATACAACACATCGTTATTTGTGTCACAGTAAGCGTGGTAGCCTATGGCGGATTTATAGTATAGGCTATATATATATATATATATATAGTCTACAGGGTGTTTCACGAAGTTTTACCGCCAGTAACAGAGCATGTTCCTGACGTTATTTGGAAGAACTTTTCCTAATAAAAGTTTTAACTATCTCAAATAATTACGGAGTAATGTAGATATTTATGAACGTCTCCGTGTGAACAGAGCTCAACATAGCGGACATGCAACAATAATAAAAAACAGTCCTGGTCAAATTACGGAACGCGACACGCGCCGTTCATACCCGTGCGTCAAAGTGCTTGGACGTAGAGGGAGGCATCTTTGATAATCTGATGGCAAACTGAGGTAAAGGGTGAAATGTATGTTAAGTTTGTGAATTAAACCCATTTTGTTTATTACTTTCAATTTCTGTGCCGATTTATTGCCGAATTTATTGCTATTTTGTCACGAATGTTGAAACTTCAAACGTTTATAACAACGTAAGTACAAGTCAGATCACATTTTGTATTTACATTTTTTGTTCCAAATATCCTCAAGAATGCACTCAGAAAGTGGCGGTAAAACTTCGTGAAACACCCTGTGTGTGTGTGTATATATATATATATATATATATATATATATATATATATATATATATATATATATATATATATATATATATGTGTGTGTGTGTGTGTGTGTGTGTCTGTCTGTGTATATATACATATATACATGTACATATATATACATATACACACAAATTCCGTCATAGGCTACCTCGCTTACAATGGCACAAATAACGATGTATTGTATTTATTTTCGTGGTTTTAATAATTTTCATTACATGCTTAATTCGGCGAGAATTCGCTAAATAGTCACAATGAATGTAACTCGAGGTACGGATTCTCTCACGATAAAATCGGATTTTTCTGAGGTAGGGAGGTCTGGAACGGGGTGCACTCAGCCGTGATTCAAATTGAGGAGCTATTTGATAGAGAAGTAGCGGCTCCGGTCATGGAATCTACCATTAACGGCCGTGGGTGTCGGCATGCTAACCACATGTCCCCCATTCCTGCCATCTGCCTGTGGTAAATGACGCAAAGGGTGGTAGGCCAAGTCCCTTCAGGGATGTAGCGCAACGGAGTTTAGTTTTAGTTTATGCTAATACTAGAGCTGTGAGAATGATATGTGGTGTACCTTCGAGAACTCACTGTAAGCCACATTTTACGGAACTAGGAATACTTACCTTGCCATCAATGTTTGTTCTGGACTGCCTTCTGTACGTTAAACGCAACTTGCATAACGTTTCCACATGTTCAACAATTCATAACTATTCTACCCGTAACAGATCCAATATTTATTTAAGAAAATTTAATTATAGCACAACTATGGATAGTTTTATATGTTTGGCTTTTAAATTTTATAACTTTTTACCAACTGAAATAAGAAATATGTCATTCCATAAGTTTAAAACATCAGTCAGAAAGACAATGTTGGCAAACCCACTGTATAGCGTCCATGACTTTTATAATATTAAATTTTAAATATTTCTTAAATTTACTGTTTTAATAATGTTATAAATTAAATTAAATTGTACTCAAAACCACGACATCTGAATCTGTACATTATGTATGGCAATGAGGAAAATAAATATTATTATTATTATTATTATTATTATTCACTTATGCTGTACCAGTAATAGAATACAGCTTTGGTGTATTGACATGGACAGCAACTGAGTTGAAAGCATTGGACATCAAGACCAGGAAGGAATTTATGAAGCACAGAGCACATCACCCCCATAGTTCAATTGAACGTTTTCACCTGCCTAGAAAACTTGGGGGCAGAGGAATAGCCAGCTTCCCTGATAGACACGCCAAGCAAATAAGCAACCTGCGGAAATATTTCTATGAGAAAGCAGACTGTAGCAGGTTACATGAGATGGTAGTGGAAAAAGATAACAAATTAACTCCATTGAAGCTAAGTGATAGAAATTATGAACCCGGAGAGAATGTAGCGACATCAGATAAACTATTAAACCAGTGGAGATCAAAATGCCTACATGGGAAGTATAGGGCTTGCATAGAGCAGCCACACATAGATACTGAAGCATCGCAAAAGTGGTTAATGAGTGGAAACTTATTCAAGGAAACGGAAGGTTTTGTAGCAGCCATACAAGATCAAGTAATACCAACGCGCAGCTACCAAAAGAGAATCATGAAGCAAGCGGTAGAAAACATCATCTGTCGTATGTGTGGGAAAGCAGAAGAATCTATAAGTCATATAATATCTGGATGTGAGGTGATGGCACACAAGCAATATTATTATTATTATTATTATTATTATTATTATTATTATTATTATTATTATTATTATTATTATTATTAATATTATTATTATTACTACTAATAGTTAGTAATAGTAATAATGATTAAACAGTAGCATTAACAATAATAATTATGATAAACTAAAAACAAAGATTATCAATGATTAAATTTTAAAATCGTTAAAGTAAATATCTTTCTTCATAAGATCAGAAATAGTTATTAAAAAGTTTAAAATCCTTTCGTGTTATTTTCCATCATAGTATCATGGTATGGTACATAAACGAGCCTTTCTAACGCTTTCCAAAGGGTTCTTCAAAGCACTTTAGTCTTCCTCACTGCTAGCTGAACTTAAAAGAGTAATTACGAACGAGAAACTCATAATGGTGAACCGATAATTAAAATATTCTCAACCAAAAGTTTCAAGAATTCTCTTTCCGAACACCACAAACACTTTACTAGGCTTACTCACTTGACTAAACTTACTTCGTCAAAGTCTTTGTAATATGCTAAACATTTTAATGTGTGGGAGTACTTTCAGTGTTTTCACATTTCACAGTATTCATTATCATTAAACAATGTAATGGAAAATTTTCTGCTATTTAATTTTTATCCTTCTATAGTATTTTTTGTAAATAAGAAAATTTACCCATAAATTGACTCTTCCTTTGTTATTTTAAAAAATAAACGAGTTGTAGAGTGTATCCACTTAATTCTTTTAATATCAGCTTCTTGCGGTTCACTGTTGCACGTGTAATTTAATATACTTAATATTATTATTAACGTTTATTATAACCTAGAGAGAAATGAATTATAGAATTTGTGGTAGTACAACTGGATTTATATGAAGCTGGTGGAACACTGAAATTTGATCGAAATATTAATAATTACTGAATGAATATAGATTACTCTGTAATTTGAGAGTGCACAACGGTCACCGAATTGAATCTATCAGCAGTAGGCCTAATTGCTGTTGACCGATGTCATGTTCTTAATGACACTGACATAATCTATTCTTCATTTCGAATAGCCCATGTTTACAATTTTTTTGCACGACTTAACTAATTAGTGGTACCTACGAATGTTGTTGCCGTGGATCGTAAGTTGACATTCCCACACGCAATCTTGTTGCTATGTGCGGTAAGTGTTTCCGTGCGGTTGTGAATTTGCTTACGGCACATCATAATACAAGCCTTTCTGGACAAGACCCCCAGGACAAATATTCGGTTCGCATAACAACAAACACATGCGAATCACTTTCTGAAATAAACATCTATCTTCAAGAATGTATATACATAATATTTTCAGGTAATATCACAATTAATATAATTAAATTGATATAAATAATCATCGTGGAAAAAATAGCATGCAATACTCGTGCCGTAGGCGCATAACAGATCTCGGAAATTGAAAAAAAAAATCTTTCCTCGATCCGTATGCATCGCTTACGGCACTTGTATCGCAATATACTATTATATGTTCGACCTTGCTATAATACGCTTATTACGTGTGACGTAAAGGAATCATAATGATACCGTACTCATTTCGAAACTAATGTTCATTATCATATCGGTATGATATCGATTACCAAAGACAGCTTGAGTGAAGCAGCTAAAATATGCATAATAAATAGCCTGTGTTTAAAATAAAATCAATTCTGTTCGTGTTAATTTTAATATAATTTTAAAATGAATTCACTTGTGCTGTGAAAATCCGTTGGTTTCAAGAAAACGACCAAAAGTTAGCTTGGATTTGACCGACGCCATGGACGGTCGTAGAAGACAAGAACTACGGCAACCAGCTGATGTGAAGGCTATTGTGGGTTTGTTTGAGTGAATCTAGAATCTCAAAACTTAAACATTTAAACTAATTATGGTCGAACAAAAACATTCGTATGTTACTTGCCTATAATGGTAATTTATATACTTGTATGAAAATTATTAATAAATGCCATTAAAGGCTTCTTGCATAATGTACTAATTTATACCTTACAAGAGACTATCTAATACACCTCTCACTGTCCCATCTGCATTGTTTCTGTATGCACACTAAATCTAGTTACTTTATTTTACGTTTACAATGTAAAAATTAAAACAAGATTTTGGATGATGGTTATAAGTAGACTTGGGATTTTAGGTTCTAAAAAAAATAGTTTTTGGCACCTAAAATAGGCTTTTAAAACAAGTAAATAGGCTTTTAATACAAAATAGGCATTTAAAATAAGCTTTAAAAATGTGCAAATAGACAGAAAATATACTTTAAAACACTACAATATGCTCTTAAACTGTAGCGTGATCTTTTTAACTGTAAGAAACATGGTATACCTATTCTTAACAGAAATAATTGCAAAATTAAGATAGAATTAAAAATAAATTTATCAAAAACAGTTTTGGATTATATGAAAAATTTACTTGTGTTATGCTAACCCTCCCCTGTCAGTCAGCATTCCTTTGGCCACAATTGTTTGGGAAAATCAAGTTTCTGTAAAAAGGAAAAGAAAAAAAGAAAGAAAGAAAAAACCAGCCTCTGCTGTTCTGCTCTTCATTCAGGATGCCCATTAAATGATTGTAAAAGTTACAGAAGTTGAACTTTTATTTTAAATGTACAAAATAGGCATTTTAGGCACTAAAATAGTAAAAATAGGCTCCAGAGGTTCAAATAGGCACTAAAAAACTCTATAAATATACTTAAGTGATAAGTCATGAAATGCCAACATATTTTTAAAAATTTCATGTTATTTCATAAGGAACAAAATAGGCATTTGCCTTAAAATCCCAGGTATAGTTATAAGTTTGAAGGGATGGTTAACTTACCTGTATCTACGGTGACGTCGAAGAGCTTAGCTACCAAATAGCGGCCATCTCTCGGCCCACGGGCCAAGAATAAACTTCCACGGTCTGCATGTGTGAGGAGTCCCACATTCACCAAGATTTTGTGGCATAAGACATCTATGTCCAACTCATTGGCGACGTCTCTGATCAGCTCCATGAACAGCTCGCCTTCGTCCATCCGCTCCAACTGCTTCCTCCGCAGTGTGCTTGCCACCGGTCTGCACACAAAACGTGAAAACCATTCTCAACACTGCATTGTTAATATTATTAATTTAAGGTATTTTTTTTAAATAATAGCCAGCATTAGGATTTTTATATACAAATTTCATATGTAAAAAGGAAGCGAAAAGTGCTAAATACAAGGCAAAATGGGGACAAAAAAGTCCTACTAAACTGGTTATGTACCAAACTTGTATTCACGAACAGCAGGCTAATTCCAGTGAAATCAAAAAGAAATATTGAAGATTTAGGAATTAGTTTTCGTTGTTGCTCTCGGGTCTTTGGTTCTGCGTTTGCTGTAAGCAGACAGGCTCACTATTTCCACGTTCATTGCAAGCTGATGACAAGTTAATTGAAAGTTACGTAAGATCTTAGATATTGGAACGAAACCAAGATATTTATATAGTAAAAGCATTGAAACTCAAAAGTCATATTTAATTTAATTTAATTTATTTTACAATCATTGAGTGTAGAATACACCATAGACATTGTCAATTATTAATATACGAGGGATATTCTGAAAGTAAGTTTCGTCATTTTTTTTCACATGAAAACTTTATTACCAAAACAAATACACCATGCAATCATGAAATATACCCCTTGCACTATTTTTCAACATAGTCTCCACCGACATTGAGACATTTGTCATAGCTTGCAATCAGTTTGAAGAAACCACTCTGGTAAAACTCGGTGCCCTGCTATGCAAGGAATTGTCGCACAGCCTTCTCCACCTCAGCATTGTTTTGGAAGTGACGTCCCGAGAGTGCGGCTTTCATTGCATGGAACAGGTGCCTTCCTTCACTGAACATGCAACACCAGCGACCAAAAATTTGATGAGATATGACCTCTTCACCATACACAGTCTGTAGGCGTCCATGGATGATGGACACACTAGTCCTACGTCATGCCCATTCATACCGGATAACAGCATGTACTTCCATTGTCGACCACGTTTTCAGTACACGTCCATCTGCCATCGTGATTTGTACTCAAATAACCTCGGGCACGCCAGTCTACTGCTACTCTCTCTTCTTCGGGACTCTACTCATGCATCGTTTCTCCTCTGCTGACGCTCTTTCCGTCGTTGAACCAGCAATAGGTGTCGATTCTTATGGCAGTTGTTTGCTTCATCTGCTTTACCATCTTCACTTTTTAAAAAAAACTACGAAACTTACTTTTGGAACATCCCTCGTACAAATATTGACAGAATAATGGGACAATTAATTTCCATAAATTCACTTATATTATAAAATGGGTTCTTTAAAAGCCAGCAAGTAATACTTTTGTTAAAGTGTAGTTCGTTCCTAATAAATAAGTCGGGTGGCATCTAATTTCCTACCTTGATAGCCATACATTCAAAGCTTTCTATTGATTTAGATAGCCTATTATACGGAATATTGTATTCTTTGTTGTTCCTAGTGTCGTATTGATGTATGTCACTCCTAGTTTTGAAATTACTAATATTGTCTTTAAAATATGCTAATAAACTTTTTATATACAAACAATTCTGAATAAGTTAAAATTCTCTGATTAACAAAGAGTGGTTTGCAGTGTTCGGTATATCCAGAATTGGTCATGACTCTGATGATTTTCTTTTGTAACGTAAAGACTTTATTTACATGAGGACTGTTACCCCACAGTATTATACCATAGTTTAGAATGCTTTGAAAATACGCAAAGTATGCCACTTATAGGTTATAAACTAATAAAATCACTTTAGAAGATTATTAAAAATCCGCAGTACAGTACAAAAAGTGGGATTATGAACACGGTGGAGATAAAGGGTTAAAAGCCCTAAAAAGGGGGAAAATGTTCTAGAAAATTATCTCCATTCTCAGCTAGAGACTTTTGGCACTGTGGCTTCTTTCCCTGGAGCTCTAATTTGTCCTACGAAAAAAGGTGCGCTCCTAAAATTCCTAACCCGGAACGAGGAAATCATCCATATTTCTGAAGCGGACAAAAATATAACAAAGGTCATTTGTTTAACGCTGATAGACCCAAATGCTGAAATTGCAACAATTCAGTCAAAATTTCAAAGATCAATACTACGGTTCAAAGGACCTGAAATGAAGCCTTAAAAAGCTAATTTTGGTCCCCGGTGTTCCCGAAATGTTATTGTTTTTATGTAGGTCAACAATATATCTTCTTTATTCTGTGAAATTTCTATTTTTAATAGAAATTATATGAATTATTTTTCCCAGAAAAACCCTAATTTTGTTTACATACTTTATAATGACCACGGGTCAGAAAGGGGTATGCAAAATGTTGGAATTCATTATTATATTGTTTTTACGAAATATATTTATAAAACAACTTCCCTTATCCCCCTCCAGAACACTTAGAAATGATGTTGCTGCTAATCATTTCTGTTAGAAGCTATTTGGATTCCAGAGCCAGAAGACTTATGTAAGTTGAAGAATCCACATGGTTTCATGCAATACAGCCTACCTCCATTCAGTCATTTGTAATAGGGTAGTGTCAAATAAACTGCTTGCTAGAGTGAAGACCGTGGAAGCTTCCAGGTTTTTGGATATTGAGGCTCCCAGATCTTTTAAAACACAAAATTATAAATGGTCCAACCTTATTCAACGAACTTCCTTCCTGGGGCTCATTCCTGTTGGTGGCGAGATTTCCCCCGAGCCATATTACTAGCTGAAGGAGTAGGTCAGTTGAAAACCCCAAATGACCTTATCTGAATCGAATCCGGGACTATCTGGTTTGCTATGCAGTGCCTCAACCAATTCCATCGAAGCGTACGTCAAATGTGATGTACAGAGGAGTAATTAATTATATTATTAATTAAATACTTATATGCTGTTTAGCTAAATGGGGCGGCAAAAAGTCTTAATACAATAAATAATCTGCTTGATCTTAGTCTTCTTATTCTTCGTCTAATTCTTCTAAGTATTATTATTATTATTATTATTATTATTATTATTATTATTATTCTCTCCTACTTATTCTGCTTTCATTGTTTTGGTAAAAGCCTGCTTTTCTTCACATGTTAAAGGGACATGTTCTAGGTTGACAGCTTCCAACTTTACTCTTTTTTTCATTGCTTTTTCCTCTATTTGTTTTCGCTACTCTTATTTCTTTGTTCTCTGCTGGCATGACGCCTTGCCACTTTCTCTCTTGGTTTTTCTGCAAATCCTACCGACTTATATTGTCTGATACCGCTGATTATTTTATTGTATGTTTTCTCTCGTTCTGTAGGAACTTAAGTTACATACTTTGCTGCATATAACTTATGGTCGTATTTGTTTCAGCTAATTTTGTTCTATCTTTTTAGTTTACAATGTTTCAGGTAGATTATTAATATAAAATTTCGACAGTTTGTGCAGTCATTTCGTTACAGATATTTTGGTGCAATATCCTACATTTTTTACCCTGATGACTTCGTAAACGTATGCTTAATTGCATTCACCAAATTTAAAAATACAGTTTTTGGTAATACTGATTTTTTTCTCCACTTAATCATCCTACTACCAATATTGACAATGTATTTTCATGTAGACCTTTAAGAATCTATAAATTTCTATTGAGTTCAGGTATTAATCGCGGACCTATCAAAGTTATTTTTATTATATCTTACTTTTTAAAAAGTTTGGTTTCTATAAATTCTGTGAAGAATGTAATTTATAGGACCCGGATTCTTAGGTTTAAAACTATTTTGTTTCTTGCTAGCTAACTGTGATGTTTTAACATAATATTATCCGTTTTATTGATATGGCAGTCCCATAGTCCAATCCTATAAAACAAAAACAAAATGCTAATTCAGACGTTAACAACTAAAAATAATTAAAACTGTTTTAAATTAAAATAAGATAAAAAACTTCACAAACTAAACATTACTTGTTAAATATCTGCCTACAGTTTGCATCTTGCTCATTGCTATCAGTACGTTTGTAAGAGAAAATATAGCATTGCATTTTGTAATTTCGGTATTTTGTAACATCATTGTCCCGGTAAAGGAAATCATTAGTGAACCAAAATCCCTGGTATATTTAGAAACAAATATTAAAGATATTTTTAAGATGCTTACACTTCGAGTTTATTCTCAGTGTTTGCTAAGGAAGTTGGCGAAAGTAAAGTACCGTACTCTGAATGTCGGTTAATTGAAAAACTATATTTTTGAGTTCATGCGGTGGAGTTGGAAATGACAGGGGTAGGCCTAATTCTAAAATTACGTTCTATAAACTGTGGAAAATTAAACAGAGAATGTTCATATAGTTTCGTGGATCAGCGCCATGGAAATTGTAAGTAAATATATAATTAATTAATATATTTCTTTTAATATGTTTATTATACGTATTAAAATGAAACTTTTAAAAATAGAATAAAACCATTTTTTAATATGTTACAAAAGTAATACAGGGTTTACTAATACCTATAAATCAGGGCCTTAGTGATTAAGTCTCCAGAGGGTTAAAAAATTGTTCTAGTCCTCAGTATCATAGTCATCTACTCCCAGCATTATTATGAGGAGGACGGAATTCTTTATGTTTCTCTAAATCGGTTGGGACACAAATCGTTCGTCTCTTATAAATGTATGTCACTTAAAAATGATTAAACCCTTATTAAATTTTAAACTCAGACTACGAAATCGCTCATATGTAATATTTGCTAAACATTATAATCCAGAAGGTAAAGTTCCTCGTACCCAATAAATATAAATGAAATAAAAACCAATTCAATATATAAAAATAATGAATTTACATCCCCCCTAAAAGAATTACTAATATTAACTTTTACTCATTACAATTCGCAAGATTAAGGTCCAGCTCACCTACACCAGCTACCTGTCCCGGTAGAAGAGAGAGATCAGACTTGAGAATAAGTGAAAAACCCTCTAAAACCAGAACTAGTTGAACTCCAGACTCTTAAGCACAAGAGTCAGACAGCTTATCCACTAAGCCAGGGGTTCTCAAAGTGTGGTCCGCGGACCCCTGGGGGTCGCAGGCATGGTTTGAGGGGTCCGCGGGAGATTTTAGAATATTGAATAATGAAGTAGATTTAAGGCTGAAATTTTAAAAAAATAAAACCCAATACTCTTAGATTGTCAAAAGCAGAAAACAACACCATCCTTCTCACTGAAATTAGTGGTATTTTACTATGTAACTGTTCCATTGGTAATTTTTTATGATTAATATCTTTGCACTACGTAGTAGTAGTAGTGTGTATTTATTTTCACAAAAAAATTCTCACATATAAATCACATTATTTACATTAACCGGCGCACGGGTCGGTGTCGACCATACGTGCTCACTGCATACACTTAAATTATTACCCCATAAAAAACCCAATTGAAAAAAACTATATTCTATTATTTACATAACCCCAGACGTAACCCCCCACCCCCAAACAAGAAATTTCATAGACACATAGACATTATTAAGACAAAAAACAAAAAGATAATAATAATAATAATAAAAAAAATAATACTTAGATTTCCTTAATTCTCTAAATCTAGGCTTTCTCTCATACATCTCACTTTCTGCAGAAATTTACATAACCCGTGCCAATTGTGCTCATCCAGTAATAGATTTAGACATTCCTCCCTACTTCTTTGCGAGTTTAAAAATTTGTCGGGTAGCATCATAACTCTCCAGCGCTCTGTCACTACACATCCCGCCAAGATATGTACCCAGGTTTCATTTCCCCTGCACATTGGGCAGATTCTCCCCCCTCCCTCATCCGAAATTCTCTGAGTTTTCCATCTTCCCAGGCGAATCCAGGCCATTGCTGCTCTTTCTTCCGCACCCAATCTTTCTATATATGCTTCCCTTCCCCAATTAGCCTTTAATTCTGCTTGTAATTCTAATGACACTTTACCATTACAATCAGCCTCTATGTTCGTCGTTTTGCAATTGAATTCAATGTTAGAAATAAAAAAATGTATCAAAACAAACAGACTGCTTTCTTTTTCTATCCCATAGCTTTTCGTTTTGAATTAAATATATTTCAAATGATTATTACGACAAAATTAGTAAAAATAGTAAAGGGTCATTTTTTAGGGGTCCGCAATGAAGTTTGAGAACCCCTGCCACTAAGCTACTAAGATCCTTTACAGTCGGCGCGCAAATATTTTAGACAGTGGATGGGTAGTTGTTGTCCGGTCTAGAATCGTCCCTGAGTAAAATACCATGTCTGGCTCACTTTTATGTAGATACGAGTAATGACCTAGAATGAAACAGACTTACTTGTTTACTTCAGGGCCGGTTCTAAAGCGGACAGTATCTACCCATTCCACTGTCTAAATCATTTGCGCGCCAACTTTAAACATGGTAACATTTATCCTGTCTGTTGAGATCTCAATGTTGCAAATAATCAAGCAAAGTTGGGCTTGTAGCCAAGTAGTAGAATTTGTTTCCTTCAAGAATGGAAGATAGCGGCGGTCTTGGGTGCCAAAACTTGGGATCCATTAAGCCTTCATTTTACATGAATTCTAATTAAATGAGTTCCCTTTATATGAAGTTGTTTTCATTATACTGTCCTCTTTATCTTGTTCTTAAGCTTATATCATTTTAAAGTAGAACAATGTACTCTGAACTCGTTTAAAATCGAATGATTAATCGATACTTGGATACATAATACGCTTAAGTTGTTCTCTTTTTATAATTCTCCTTATTTTTAATATAAGCCAAAGCATTCTCACTTTTGGGTTGGATTCATAACCTTAAATAACTTCTTTATTATTATTATTATTATTATTATTATTATTATTATTATTATTATTATTATTATTATTATTATTATTATTAAGGGATGACCGAAGTGTTGAGTGTGTTTTTTTAAACAACTTATTTTAGAAAGTTTCAATTCTGCACACTTAAAATAGATTTCAAAATTTCTTTCTAATACCCAATTTGCTTTTGAGATATCAATTAATTTAATTGATTTTTTATTCAAAATTGATTTCTAGCTCCTCCAAAATATATTAAAATATGAACCTGAATTTTTATGTGTGTTTTTTTGATGCTTACTTTTCATATTTACTGATGAATTTTTATATTATTTATACTTTTTATTTTTAAAAATGCTCAGAAAAATGAAAAAAACTGACCTTGGATTATATTATTTTTTTAAAAACCTAAGGTCTATACAGAAAGTCTGATTAGACATTTCATTGCACACGTGGTAAAGTATATTATGAAAAAATCACAGCTGCCTCTTTAGTTTTATGGGAGAAAATAGATTTTGAATATTTTGAATGTGGCAAATTAACATGCAAATTGAAGCTAAAAAAATGCGTTGAAAGTTTGCATGCACTGGCAGTTGAAAGCCCACTGAAGTTTAAAAATGTTGTCAGCAGCACCTGTTTTATGCGTCTTTACATAAAATTTTGCACAGATATACTCTAGGGCAGTGGTTCCCAACCTTTTCCAGCTGGCGACCCACCTTTCGTTATCGGAATACCTCCACGGTCCATCGGTCCATGGTGGATTAAAAACCCTTATTTGAATCGTTTCTCTTCCTTATGTATATATAATTTACCATAAAAAATTGCAAATACATATAAGCTTATATATGCTTTTTTGAAGATACAGATTGACTATTGATAAATAATTTGTGATCTGAATTGAAAATAGTTGACAAAACATAAGCACTTTGTAGCAAAACAGTTATTTATTTAACAATAGATATATATTTGCAACATATGCAACACGTGGTTTCATACTCACTAACACGTGTTCCTAGGTGAAGATAAAAACTACAATTATAAAAGTACACAAAGACCATTTTAATGTTTCAGGCAAAATTGCTGCTTTTAAATAAGAATACTATATTTATGCGATTTTTGGGACTGTTTCGATTGAACTAACACGTCAATGTCAGGACTGAATGTAGATGTTTTTAATCTTAAGTCACTTTCAACATTGAGTTTATTTCTGTATTTGTTTTTTTTTAGGAAAACCAAAAAAATTTGATTTGTTTCGATTTTTATTATCTTTTCTGATGGTTTATTCGATGGTTTCTAATAGTTTCAGAATCGAGTCGCGACCCACCGGTTGGGAACCGCTGCTCTAGGGTATAATAAATTTATTGACAATAAAATCAAAACATCGCATTTTTTACCAAAATTTTAAATAGAAACTTTTGTGATCCCTTAATTCTCCTTTCTTATTATAAACTCAAGGCTTCACTTTAGACCCATTTTCTTGGTGGACTATGAATTATTTCACGAGTGTTTTAAGAAAAATGGATAGCAGGTACCAACCAGCCAATGGAATGTTAAAAATTTGTAAATCTATCCATTCAGAGCCATATGTGCAATATAGTCGATAGGCCTACGTATTGTCGAAGTTGTTAGCATTTGTTTAATATAGGCCTACTCGTATTACCACACTTGATTTTCATGTTTTCTTTCTCTACCCGTAACACAGGTAGAGGAACTATTTGTGTTCGAACGTGAAATTCGATGTTGAATTTTCAATATAAATACTTCTGAGGTCCCTTAAATTAAAAAAAAAAGTTTGTGTGTGTGTGTCTTTGTGTTTGTGCGATCAGCACAATTTTTATAAAAGAAAATTTTTGTATTTGGGTTAGATATCTTCTGGGATTTAATACATATAGTGCATATCTATAGGCTAAACCGTTGCCTACATCCTATCCATTATAGTCTCTATCCTAAATAGTAATATTAAGAAATATGCCAGCTATATTCTCTTTGACAAGAAAATGACCTTTGACAACATTTCGTGAGCTGAATATCACTGAAGCTGTAAGTACAGCATTACAACCTATATCTTTATGTGGAATCGAACCACGATGGGCTTCTTATATGCTCCATTTTAAGAAGAGTTATCAAAGGAAGATAGCATTTATCCAACAATTTCCATACCCGAGAGAGTGCTTAACCCTGTTTACAGCTTATAAAAGGTTTAACCATTTCTCCATTTTTCAGTGTTATGAACTTTCTATATCCCTTGGGGTTTATTTTTTATCTTCATGTTCGTGTTTAGTTGTTTCAGTATTGTTGAAAACATTCAGAGATAAACTCTTAAATCTTTTATAATAATAATAATAATAATAATAATAATAATAATAAACTTTACTTTTTCATATTACGTCTTTATACACACATATGCACTAGTATAAATAGCTGTTCCTACACTGATGCTTTACCTCACGTCATAATTCGTATAATATTTACGGTAATATTATACAGTGGCTTTGGTATATAGTCAAGATTAAAATATGTCTGAGTTAGGAGGATTCCCTGCGCCTTGCTGATCTCACACCAGGAAGTCTTTCCATGTCATGTCTAAACAATAGATCTGTTCCTCTACATCAGCTTCTTAGTCCCATTGTGGGGAGGTAAAGTAAAAAATACAAATAAAAGCTAACCTATATTTCGACTAACATACAAAAACTCACAGGCTGAGAAGAAGCTAAACAGACTTTCCCAATTCATGCTCATCAAAATCTTTATTTCTATTCTCCCCCGAAAACACGGGATTTTTTATATATATTTATATTTATTAAAGAAAACGGGATATTTTATATACTTCTATTTCTGAAAGAAAACAAAATGTTGCTGTTGCTCAACAACAAGGGTTTAAAGCTTCTTACTAACCTACTTTCAGGACATTGACTTCTGAGATATCTCAAGAAAATGGATATTGCTGAAGAAGACTGTTGTCGATTCGTTAGGGTTGAGATAGAAACAATGGAGAATTTCCTTTGTGAATGTGAAACTCAGTCATCCAATACAGTTTTTCCTTGGAAGGAGTTTACTGCACCCGAAGACATAAAGCGGACAGTCCATAAAAAAAAACTTTAAGCCCAAGATGTTTCAAACTAGATAAGAACCAAAATAATGAATTGCAATTAAGCGATTGTGACATGCATTATATCCAATAGGCTTGCTAGTATTCTATTTCATTGTGTTGTTATTCTAAGACACAATTTAATAATTTGCCTGATAATAAGTCGTAAGAATATAAAAAAATCGCGCTCCTTTTAGTAAATACTGTTTTTAAATATTTTTTCATCTTATGCCTTTCTTCCATACCTTCATTTAATCATATGTAACATTAAAAAAATTATTGCAGCTATAATCTCTATATATATAATAGGGTTTGTCCTGACTGACTAAATGAACGACTGACTGACTGACTGACTGACAGGAATCAACGTAGAGCCTAAACTATATTAGGTAGAGACTTGGGATTTTGATAGTACCTTCGTTTCACAATGTAAATGCTCACTACGAAAGGATTTTGAAAAATTTTGATTTTAAATGCCAAAAAACTTTTTTTTGAGAATACTTAATCCCTTTTTACACATAATTATCAAATCCAAATCACAACAGTGTATCGTTGCCACTGGTCTCAGATGGGTTTGGAAATAAATGAAACGTGACTTTGACAATTTAGAAAAGCTATCAATATAATAATGTTATAAATAAATATTAAAGAATTTAATCCACGAAAATAATGCAGTCACGTAACTTTCTCTAGCCTGTAAATAGAGAAAACAATACGAGGTAAGGTAATATGTTTTGGGAAGAGAAGTATGAAAGTGATATTGCCTTTCTGTTTAATTTCATTCCCATAACGGTTTTATGGTAACATGAGAGTAAGAAATAAAAATTCTCTGCCACGATAATACAATTTTATGTTGCCGGAATTTTTTGTTTCTTCTTATTTGAACCCCTACCAGGCTTGCTGTGTACAAGCGATGGGATGCAAAATTCTACATCCTCTATGAGCCATAAAAAGCTATAGAAAGCGTTTTCTAAGGGAATAGTTTGAGTGTGATAAGTCGTTCTTCCTATTTCAAATTATAAATATCTATATTAGGGCCTAGAATTTAAAAATCTGAAGTCCTTCAGAAGTTAATTTCCAATTACAAAATAAAAAACCCGGGCGACGCCGGGCCTTTTAAGCTAGTTATTTTATAAATATATTATTCTAACATCAGTATTCTGGTGAGCAAGAAACTATGTAGTGTATCTATGAGCGAGTGCCAAATGTTCCATCCTAAAACATATATACTGAGTGCGGAAAACCAAGTAGAAAGGTAGCACGGAACTATGCATTTACAGGATAACAAGAGCATGGATAATTGTATTAGAATTGAGTAGTCGAGTTTTACGTTTTGCCATTCAAATTTGCATATCTGTAGGAAAACTGAAATTCATACTAGTTTCCTTGTTCTAAGCGTACTGACATTTAAAATTTACATAAAGATTGATTTGCATTCAGATCGAGAAGGATATAACAACGCATTGGTTGGTGGAAAAATATTTGCGACATAAACTATGGCTTCCTAGATGAATATTCCATACATGCCCCTCGGGATTCGAATTAACACAGGAGCAAACTAAGGCTTCTAGGTTTTCAGGCCTTTGTTTTTATTCGTCTGGGTTTCTTTAAAGAGGCTGTAGGAAATCAATATATTAATATTACAACTGGCGTTTTGAATGTGCCTAAAAACTACGAAAATATGAACACCCTATATAAATTGTATCTGAATAGTGAGTTGTGTTTTTAACTAGTTTTGTTTTAATTATACGTGTACTTCCATTTTAATTCATGTAATATCAAGGTCAAATATGCAATGATTTCCTAGTCTGCGTTGAATATAGCTGTGTCGTAGTGCATATAATCATAGTCTAAAAGATTAGGGCTAAATATAAATACGTGTATTTTCTCAAACAAAATAATTTAATTGGATAGAAATTACAAGATAGATTCAATACTATATAGGATTAATGAAATGTCCTGAAATGAAAAATCACATATGAAGTTTCTTGTACCGGACCTGAGAATTCATATACTGTACCTTGTAAAAATAAAATTATTAGAAACACTAAACATTTACACTATTTCATTTACATATCTATTAATTCAATTGAAATTACTATATAAATATATGCCTAATGAGCTGGATTATATAGGCCTATTCTATGTTCGGAACAAATTTTATTTACAATATAATAAAAAAGCAATAATAAATTCATTAAAATTTAATTTTCACCAATAAAGTAGAAATATCGTTGATAATATAATAAATTCAAAAGTAATTTGCTCTTTTAAAAAGTTGATAATTTTTTACTACTTCTAGGTCATATTTGCTTTTCTATTTCACATTTTTTATCCAGTTATAGGGCACTGAATGCCTTCATATAATAATAAAAGGTAAAGGTAAAGTGATCCCTATACAGGCCATGGAGGCCCAGAGGGTTCCAGGAGGTTGCATTAAATGCAACTACTACAGTCTACAATTTATTTACGTATTTGATCATGTCTTCGTTATATAAGTAATGTGGAACGTGTTCATTTTTATCTTTACCTCATTATAATAATAAATAATTTTGATGTAAATAAATAAATAATTATGCCAGGGCGCGTCCTTGTCATCGCGTGTTACACTCCCCCACCTCTTCTACAGAACATGCTTAGTGAACCTTACCGTTCCCTGTATAAACATTCGAAGTTTAATAATGATGTTGATGATGATTAAAATAACAACTATAACAGTGTGAGATCGTTAGAGTTTTTCAATTGGCCTAATCCTTCTGGTGGCACTATGGCCCTGGGGTCGGCTCAGCCTCGAACATAAATGAGTACCAGGAGCAATCCTGGGGGTAAAGGCAGCCGGTTCGTAAGGCTGTCAACCTTACCACCTTCACGTTCCGAATGTCTAAAATCTGGGAGCCTCAACCTCCTGGAACCCTCTGGGCCTCCATGGCCTGTATAAGGAACACTTTACTTTACTACAACAGTGTGAAGAGAAGGAACTACATACCTGCTTGGTGACTTGGCTCTTTTGATCGGGGATGCTGCGAGCCATAGCTGGAACAACTCAGATGTGACGGAGTTCCTCTTACTCCTGGGGATGATTCCTCCATTGCTCGATCCTTGGCCTTCCTCGTTTGGAAGACTAGCAGTCGATGAACTCTGCGACTCTTCTGGTGCGACGCTGACACTCCCTCGTGAAGACAACAGGCGCTGTATGAAATTAGAGTCAGCCTTCTCCAGCAGGAACTTCTCGATGGCTTCTGGATGTGCTTCGAGATATTGTTCCACTTCATTGTTACCGGCACTTTCAGCTTCCTTATTGGTGATTACTTCTACCTCTTCTTCTCCCTCCATACCCTCACTTCCACCACGTGGCCGAGTTACACCAAAATACAATGACACCCAACATTTTGAAGGATATTATCTTTCAACTAATTTGGTACATATATTTGGGCATAAACAGCGCAGCATATTTGAGTCTTCGGTTGAACTCCTGAACATAGTCAGTCCATACTATTGGAAATGTTAAAAATAGATTGTCGATCAATATTAACTTTTTTTTTGCTTCAGATTGTAGTAAGTATTACTTCATATAATTGCCAAAAGTGAAGTCAAAAATAGGAAGTTATATCAGGAAATATAAACACAACACAACTGGAAAACCCGTTAAGGAAATGTAATATATAGGCCTATATTTTTTATTTGTAAAATTCTGATAAAGTCTCGATCTATTGACAGTTTAGAACAAGAAATATTTAGGTTTCGAAAGAGCTTTATTTATATTTAATATGTTACGAAAGTTTTCGTAGTATTGCTATTTCTTTTGAGAGGTACCCGGTACGATATTTTCAGGAGAGGTTGAACTTCTTAAGGAAGTAGATTCTTTATATTTTTAGATAAGTGTCCACGGGAAGTTTTATTTTTCGTCCTCAATATAAATAACCACACTGAAACAATTCGATACTGTTCAGACTTTAAAGGTTTGTGTTCACTTCATCACTAGTCGTTGCATTCGACTAAAGCATGTCAGATTTTCGAAACTAATTTCTATGGAATATCGCCTGATTCTATTTTAATAATACTTCCTGGAGGTAAGAAGGTGTTGCAGTTAATAGCTTCACAGTGTTACAAAATCACACGAATATTTTGTGCGTAAAGAATTGCATATTTTGTCACACGGCGTGCATTCAATGATATTGAGAATTAAATTAGTAGATATTCTTCGTAATTTAAGTACAAATTAATAGAATTATTATTTTGTATTAGGCCGACAATTTAACCGCCTGCGGTTAGGTTAATCAATAACACGAAACTGCGATTACACTAAGAAGTATGTTCAAGTGTCAGTTCACTAGGACTGCCAAATGTTTAAGGTGGATGTTGAATAGTTCTTTTGCCCATGACAACATAGTAATTAATCGTCACATGAATTTAATAATGGAGTTTCCAAATTATTTTAGGCATAGAACGCCAATCGTCGTTAATTCATGTAAGATCTATGGTTCAGTGACAGTTGATGTCTTCTGAGTGGAACCCATTCCGTTATCCTATCCATAGGCAGTACTTTCATTCCAGTGATGATTTTATCTGAAAAGAAAAGAAATCACTGTTAACATTTAATAATGTAAAACCCAATTGCGTTTTATCAGTAACTATTTAACAGATTTCTTTATGTGATAGTGGAGTCCAATATGAACAATTTTCACAGCTGAAACTAATTTAAGCAAAATTCAGTTTTGTAGCTTCAAGTTTTACGTTTTGTGCCTGTATACCTAAGATACGTTCATATAATTAGAATTTTTCTTATGAATTCACTGACTGAGTAGGGATAAGATCTGATAATTACTAACCTAATTGTGCTAGATATCGTTGGTAACATTTTAAAAAATCTTTCAAGTTTCAACACAGACATACCATAATATTATATATATATATATAGCTCGTACTTATCACCACTCTTGTTCTTATTATAAAATCACACAAATCAGCAGTTGCATATTCTGGATCTTAACATCTTATAATATACATAATATAACTTCATTCAATGATAAACGTGTAATTAATGACCTCCGGTACATTTCTGTTTCACTGAAGGGTCATCGACTGTTAACTATTATTACCTGACATGAAACTAAATACTCTTATAACAATTAACAAGTTAATTGATCAATTTTTCTAACAATTTACTCTAAATTATATGTATTATATTGCCTAATTTCTTTAATAGCCTAGATATTATAGTACTACTGATTTTCGTAAGTGCTATGGTGCTATTCATATCTAAAAATGTACTGTCGATAAAAATCTGTGTCCAATTTTTAGGTAGATTTCGAAGAAAAATCTACCTATTGCAATGGATACCATGTCATGATTTTCGAAAAAATTCTTTCATATCTTTACGTTTCATGCTCCCCTAAGTACGAAACCACCGCCCGTTCAAAAAAAAAATTTGTGATATTTATATATATCTTTACACGATAGCGGCCGTAATTTTGAAGATATTTGAACCAAATTTTATTATGTTATTTCTAGGCCCAATAGTTCGGACAAGTTCGTTAATGGGCAAAATTGGCCCAAGGGGGTGGTCGGGGAGGGGGTTGAAATTTTAAAACATTATATCTCGGCCCCTATGAAGTATAGAGGGAAACTTTGTTTGAATAAATTAGAGTACTCCCTATGGAGTTCACAGTGACACCAACAATTCGGGGGTTTTGGGGGGTACGAGTGGGGGTGGGGCTGAGGGGATGGAAATTCGACATTTTTGAAACTACGTCTTGTGGGGTATCGTTGAAAAGCTCTTGATGAGTACTCTACAAATCAATAACTAGTTTCTTGATAGCTCTCATATGACGCGAGATTTTAATGTTTGAAAATAATAACACTTAAAAGAATTATTATAATATCATAATTTTGTCTTGTTTAGCGGCTTTGCTAATTTTATTCATTGCTGATCTTGCGCACGGCCTCCCAGAATATTATATCCTATTCTTGTTGTCAAAACAAATGATTGTAGGCTCTTCCTCTTTACCGAATTCAGTTCTTATTACTGCGGGTTTGCCATGCCAAGGCTAAAAAAGAAGAGTGCTGCGCAGCGATAATAAATTAAACCAAAAGCACTTTGAAATCTACCTCAGCCTGTAGGCCTGCCTAAAGGGATTTTTTGTTTCTGTACATTCAAGCAGTATAGGTTTGACATCTTTCATATTGCATAGTGGGCCAATTTGTTTCATTGCATTTCCTCTTATGTTTCTTAGTTTCTAGATTCCTAATTTGCACCATGCGCCTTCTCTCTCCATTCTATTACTGTTGAACAAGTAAATTTCTGTCTCTCATTGTACTTTTATTTATCCATAATATTCTAACGATTTAAATTTTCTTATTTCAATAAACATTTCTTGTCTAGCAATATCATTACTACATTTTTTTTTTTTTTAATATTTGGTAACTTTATTGTATAAAATACATTACAATTTTGCTAATTACAGTAGAAATAAATAACTTGACACTTGTTTCCGGGCTTCTGCCCAGCGCCAGTCCCGGTTGTATGTTATAGATTTAGTTAACATTGATGCTCATAATCTAAGATCAGAATGTCTTTTCCTCTTTAGTCTTCTAAGTTGTGGGTCTAGTGGATAGTTTCTGGGAATTTCCTGGATCAGTGGATTGATGTGGTTGTTGAATGACCTGGCTAGTCTTACGTAAGCTTTGCTGAGTACTGTTGTTACATCTGGAATGTTTAGATCAGAGTGAATGGTTGAGTTTCTGACATACCATGGAGCATTAGTTATTAATCGAAGGCACCTGTTTTGAATAGTCTGAATTCTATTCATTTGTGAAGATGATGCTGAACCCCTAATTGGACAACTGTACATCCAGATAGGCCGGATGAGAGATGTATATATTAATTTCTTGTATTGAAGGGAAAGTGAGGATTTAGAAGGTATGATGTGTTTCAACTCATGGAGACGATGGCGAATTTTCTTAATTAAGTAGGAAAAATGGTCTTTCCACGTCAGACGTTGATCGAGAATAAGGCCAAGATATCTGACTGACCTAGACTCAAGAACCTGTTCGCCTTGAAGTATGATTGGTTGTTGTAGTACATCATACTTGTATGTGAATTTCACGACGTTTGATTTTTTGGGTTCATCACAACTCTCCAGTGTTTGCACCACAAGTCTATTTCGTCACAAAATTCTTGAAGATTCTGTACAGCTATTTCAGCGACACCTTTACTCAGTATTGCAATGTCGTCTGCAAAGTGTGCGATTATGAGTTTGTCAGAAACTGGAAAGTCTGCAGTGTACGTGATATAAAGTAGAGGTCCAAGTATGCTGCCTTGAGGTACTCCAGATCGAATTGTTAATGCTTTTGATTGAGCTGATTCATATTTTACAGAAAATGTTCTTTTACAAAGATATGATTTAATGATTCTATAGAGAGTATCATTTAGGTGAGGCTTAATTTTGAAAAGAAGACCATCATGCCATATTTTGTCGAAAGCCTTTTCAGTATCCAGAAATAATCCTAGACAAACTGATTTTTCCTCGTAAGTGTCCAATATAGCATCCACAATGCGGTGGAGGTGCTGTGGACATGAATGCTGTGTTCTGAAACCAAACTGTGTAGTAGGTAGAACGTGTTTTAATTCTTCCAGTAATTGTGATAAGAGTAAACGTTCAAAAATTTTGGAGAAGAGTGGTGAAAGACTTATAGGACGATAACTTTTTGGATCACTTTTGACTTTCTGTGGTTTCGGGATCATAGTTATGATAGCGTGCTTCCATTTAGAAGGGAAATAAGTTAAACGAAGAATAGCGTTGTATATTTGTGTTATAAATACTAGTGCTTTTCGAGGGAGAGCTTCCAGTAGTGGCTGAACAATCAAATCTTGGCCAGGAGCTTTATTCTTAGGTGATCTATTTATGACATTCCGTACTTGAGCAGGTGTAAAGAATTTATTGTACGGGGATAGTTGGAGAGGCTGTGAAATTGATTCTTCTACGTTTCTAGTGAATTCGGCATCAGCAATATCGTTCGGTTGAAACTGATTGTACAATTGTTCAGAAAACAGTTTCACTTTCTCTTCTGGAGTTATTACTACATTTGTGAATCAATTTGCATAATATATTAACATTTAAAGCGCCCAATCTCTTCTATAACCAATTCAAATCAATTTTATTAATTTCCTCTTCTAAACCTTTGTACCAATTATTTAATAAGTTGTATTTTATACTGTGTAAATGCTTACTGTCAGAGCAGTAATTTCCCACACTTGCGAGTTGTCATGTATTTCTGATGGGTCCGTTTCTGCTATATGGAAATACACAGTAACCATCTTTCGAAGATCACTGAACTATATAAACAGATCCATAGCTACTTTTCTTTGAATAATGTTAATGATGACTTTTAAAACTGCCTGAAAATTATATTGCCAGATACCCATATGCTACTGGCTTTCATTGCTTCCTATCTGTCGTAAAAGTCTACTTTGCTCTGAACTTCAGAGCACGATTCTGTTCTGATGGAGTTGGCAGCACGAGTGAGCTCATTTTCACTTTTGCAGCCCAAAAATACCGGGAGGAAGTAACAGCTTGGTCTCTTAAAATTATTTTTCTCTTTCTAACTTAATTCATCATTTAAGTGACTTACACTTACAGTATCACAATGCTTACCCATATCACTGAAAGGCCATTGCAAATGAAGAGTCCAGAGAAATGTCCTGAGATTTCCTAATTTGTCAAATTTCGGCGTATAATTCAGAGAATGTAATTTCGTATAGAACAACTAAAAAGACTAATACACTGATAAGTCCATTGAATGAGTATACGGGGGGAAATCTGACAAGTCCTGGTGAAACAGCTGAAGAACCTGATAAGTCCAGCAAGTAGTATTGCCAATTTATTACTTTATAGTTGTCTACACTGCGAGGTAAATTCCTTACAAAATAGCCATTGTTGAGAGTAACTTTATTTCGATAATCTGCCGGTTTGGTAGCATTTTTAAATCACTTTGACATATTTTACATGGGAGTCTTGAAACTTTAAATTTTCCCTTCTATAAAAGTAATATGTGACTTACCAGGATTTTCTTGTGGAGTCTTCAAATGTATATGTCTGTAAACTAGAATTATATACCCATGCAAAAATCTGACTCCATATTAAAAAAAAGTGCGTAATCCTGATGTACTATTACGGGCTTTTAATGAAAAACGACTGGTTTCCATTTGCACAATCTAGTAACAGAAATTCGCGCTCTTGTATTTTGCTCCTATGCAGACATGAGTTTGTGTTTGATAGTGATAGTATTGAGATTTCTTCTTGTCTTTGTCCAGGAAAAGGAGCATGTACTTCGCTTGCTTTAATACACTCACTTTTTTAATAGACAAAGCCGGAAATCATATTACAGGCAAAGTGGAAAGGACGTTGGTGAAAGGAGGTAGGCAAGGGAGGAATTTTTAGACGGATTTAAAGTGCAAAACATTGCTTAGTGAAAATATTGAGATTTTCTATAAAACTGTCTAAAGAGTAATACAGTAAATCTATTCAAGTCTACATATGTCTTTGTATGTATAGTTGGAGCAAGAATTGTATTTTACTTTAAAATCCCATATCAAATCCTCACCAGAAATCCATTTATTAAAGTCCCCTCTGAACAAAAAATACTTCTCTCTCTTATTGTGTCGTAAATAATTTAGATCGAGGATGTGGCATGAAACATATTGACCGTGAAGAAAATTTAGTTTTTCGCGATTTTTCTGAAAATGGCTCAAGATATGTTTGTAATTTGTAAAATAAAAACTTGAATTAGTTCCTAAAAAGTTCTTCGTCAAACTTATTTCGTAGGTAAAATTAAGTATACGTCTCTTCCATACACTTAAGTTTGAAAGCCTCTTGCAGCCTCTGAATTATAAATGAGCGTATAAGGCATATACTGTACTTTGTTCCATATTTCATTGGTTGATGATAGATATAATGTCTTAGATATCAGAGCTCCTCATTATTTATCTTAAAAAAGAGCTAAAATTGCTAGGAGTTCCATAGACTTTTATATTTAACACTTTTATATTTAACAGTTTATTCCATTACATAGTACACTGATTTATATTGGAATGGAGAAACTTTTCAGTATACAGATAATAGATCCTAGAAAAAAATAATAATACAATACTTTCTTCTCAGCTTCTATATAATTTTTCTTGGCCTTTCGGTTACATTCAACCATCTTCAGGGAATCTCGCTTGTAGTGTTACATTCAATAAGAATAATTGCTTCATCACTGGCATAATTTTTAATTGAAACAACTAAAACTTAAAATGCTATTAAATCATAAGTAAAATTCCCTTCATGATTCGTGTGAAGAGCGTAGAAGAAGAAGAATCAGGAAGCTAATTTTTCGTGAAGTGAATTCGTGTGACGTAGACGTAAAAGCAGGAGAAGGAGAAGAAAAACAGGAAGCTAATTTTACTTATGATTCAAGAACGTTTTAAGGTTTAATTAATAATCGTTAAGTAAGTAAGTAAAATGACGCCAGTGTTGAAGCAGTTTCATTGTTACTACAAGCGAGATTTCCTGAAGATGGTTGAATGTAACCAAACGGCCTAGGAAAAAAGTAAAAGTAATTGAGAAGTAATGTCTTATACTAGAAAATAACCCGTGGCTTTGCTACGGTTAAAATAATGCTTAAGTACGAAACTTACAGTCTAGAATCCTGAAGGCACTGACAATACATTTACAAAAGTAATCAATTTTTGTTTGAAATAATAATAATGAAGGAATCGCGCACAATGTGCATAATATTAAGATTTGTGTGTTTATTTGAAATATCTCATCATATACTATCGCTTTTTCCTTTAGAATATAATTCGTTCCTATCAGTACGTAGATTTCAGAAATTAAATATATCGTAAGTTTTATTCAGTTCCAAAGCTACCTGTGAACACTGATAATACGTATCGTTTCTCAACTGTTTGTTGACAGATGAATATGATGTGAATTTGGTTTGATAAAGTCAGTGTAATTTTCAGAAATTATATAATTTTTCAAGGGAAGGAGTGGTTTGTTTGGATTTTTACTGTCCGCGATACTTCCATTGTTAAACTATCAATATATTATAGCTGTTGCCAGCGGCTTCACCCGCCATTATTAATTGACTCCAGGATTTGTAAGAAATTTACACTGGTAGTTTATTAATGTTTGTGGTTCAGAGCTATGAAAATTGTAAGTAAAAATAAAATTAGAATATTTGTTCATTGTGTTCATTTCACTTAGGCCTTATATAACAAAGAAACGGTTTTCCTAATTTTGTACTCTTCGTGAAAGTTTAGACTGCGAGAGACGAACATCGTCGAGTATACCCGATGTCTCACGAAGTGAGGGAGTGAGCACGCTATTTAGGGGCGATGAATTGTATAAGAGTAGATTGTTTAGTTGAAAGAGCTCAACAGTGCCACCAAGCATGATTTTAAACACTCAAGAATAAAGGTAATACACTATATACAGCGTCCTTCTGTATCTAAATTCTTGCTAGTGCATTATTAACAGCTTTGGTGTAAGTGTTGTAGTCTTGACGTGGTTGATAAGTCCCGCAGGTAATCATATTAACGGGTGCGGTTATTAACAAGGAATTCAGCAAATGACGTTATTATCCCTCCTTAGACACATATTAGTCAGTTCCCTTGCTTTCCATAATACATCATCTATTACATCGATTATTAACACCATAAGGGAATCCCTTATCAACATGAACAGCGTCAACACTAACCACTGACACACACAAAGTGGATACTGGCAGAGAAGATATTTCCCTGACAATGGCCACGGTCAACGACAATAAATTAGGGATGGGAATTTTAAGGGAAATTTTAATGCGCAAGAAAGCAAGCAAGCAAGGTAATATTCCAGCTTTTTCGAAACAATTGTTTAGTTTAATTTTACATCGAAATCTAATTTCAAACTATGTACAAATCTAAGATATAGCCTCGAATAGATTTGCACACCAGTATAATTCACAGAAGAAATTTAAAAAAAAACTAAGCTGTGGTACGTAACCTCCAAACACTGAGCGTTAAAGCATTCACAGGAAATTCTTAACAAACAAATAATATCGCTAAGGGACACTCCAATTGAGAGTTTGTAGCAAATGCTATGACAAATGGAAGAAACTGGCATAAAATTGTTCCTTAAATTTTTAGTAATAAAATCTTTTTTGTGGTTATGCGAAAGGGATAACTTTTGAAATTTCTGCGCCGACTTTTTCACTTTCTATTGCTTGTCGGACTGGTAACACGCCGAAAAATTGCATTTTAGCAACCAAGGCCGCTAAAATTGCATAAGATTGCATTCAAAATGCAGTTTTATCGGCCTAGTACGCTAAAGTCGTCATGGCAATCTATAAACAAAATCCAAGTGGCATTGACCAATTACATAAACTTTAACATGGATTTAAGCATGTATTCGGTCATAAAACAACAAATTTAAGCCAACATGTTTCTTTATGATCAGGGTTTTTGCAAAACACGGTAACCTGTAACCTACTTCATCATATAACAGCAAATATAAACCAACAACTTTTCACATCTTGGATCACAAAGGAAACATTGCTTACCATGGATGCACCAACATTTAATTGCAATAATATATTCCTTCTCATAGACTACTACGGCCGAGATTTTACTCACAGCAACTCCAATTCAACGTTCCTGGCTTGGATTTAAATTTCCTCAGGATTATCACTCATATTTTCACAAGCTTTTCATAAAATACTAGTTCGCATGCATTACTGTTTACAAAAAGCTATTCATATTATGCATCTATATGCATTATAGACCACATTTCATATTGTTACGGTTCATTATTGTTCTGTGATTCAGGCGACTGTGGGAATATGACGTTAATAAATGACTGACTATATCTTTCAGTTTAATTAATTATACGGTATTTTTATTTCATTTCATGCCAGATAATTAAGAGAGCTTTTACTAAAAATATTGTATGCACCACGTAAGCAAACACTTTATCGGACTAAAGCGTTATTTTGCGTACTTGATACATAAATAGCTATTACAGTCCCATATCCGGTATGAGAATAATTTTAGAAGAAAATATCCTCATGTTAAAATGAAACAATATTTTGTGAAATGTATGTATATCTATATTTTATTTTATTAAGGGTAATCATTAGGGGGCGGATTTCTATGAAATATCATATTTTCCCCTGTGCATTATTTCAGGTTTCCGACTAATTTAAACCCGATTCCAAGCATCCTTGGAAATGGAACGACTTTTATTGTGCATATAACTGCATATTTAGGGAATTTTCAATTATTGTAGCAGATTTAGTATGAATATGCATATTTAGGTCATATTTTTGGCATATTTGTGTGCATATTAAAGGCTTCATTCGCAAAACACTCTAATTATATCAATTAACATCACTATTTTGTGTGCATATTATTAAAGAAGTTTCATATCATATTTTGTAAATTTTGCATTATAATGAGACATTGTGAGAATTTACAGATATTTTAAATAATTAACATTATATTTTAATAAAATAAATTGTAATGAAACTTAAAAAATATACACAATGTGTAAGTGGTAAAGTCATATTTTAAATTTTATTGGTCAAATTTTAACGTTTTTTAGGTCATAAATGCATGCATAATATATCCTATTTTTTAGGTCATAGAAATCCGCCCCCTAGTAATTATAGAAGGAAGATTCCAACTAGTATCGTAAATTGAACTGTTTCTATAGTCCTGCAAGTTAGAAACATAGCAGCGCTTCCTGTAGCAATCATAGCTTCGTTCCTCGCAGGTTTCTCTCTTATAGGATCTCAATTGGTAGAGCATCGGCACTGAAAGCCGAAGGTTAAGGGTTCGAATCCCGGTGTCAAAAGGATATTTCTCCTAAAATAGTAGCGTGTAATGTTTAACACAAATAACATTCTGTGGATTTTTCGACATCTTACTTACACTAGCAGCAATATATTGAAATTACTAACCACTCCATGAAGAAACACACTACTGTTTACTATCCACTGAATTCTAAGTCACTGTCACCGCGTTTCAAAGAATATAATAAATAAAGTAAACAGGTGGAGAGATAAGTTTGCTTAGTGTTTCTTCGTGAACTGTGTTGTTTGCTGCTGTTTTCATTTCATTCCGGGGCACGCTCAGAGAAGCTCGTGGCACGGTAAATCTTGTTTCCAGTCTGGTTATATCGCGTTTCCTGGGGCTTCGCGTTCTGTCGAGTCAGCACAGCGCCAAGGCTTCATTCGCAAAACACTCCAATTCTATCAATTCACATCACTTTTCTACCCGCTTTGGCCTTCCGGCGGGCTTCCTTGTTAGCAAATCAGGTTTCGAGGCTTCATGAGCATGTACAATATGAATTTCCTTCACCATATGTTCCGTTTCTTATGTCATACATTGTTCAAGACCGTTTTGTTCAACACTTATTACAATAGATGATATTATTATTAGCATTACGGGTTTCTTTTAATTATGCTTGTATTAATATTAAAATTGCAATTATAATTTATTTACAATTTATTTTATTTTATTTTGCTATTTTTTTTAACTAAAATGTATTAAAATCGCCTAGAATTTTGTTTTTAATTATTTAAAATGTTCTTTTTTTAATGTTTCTAGCACGGAATTATTTCCGAACCTTGTACATCCCTATCTACTTCAGGACGCTGACTTTCTTCTTTACTACACAGTATAACGTGCCGTTATGATATATTCATTGCCGGTATCGAAGCGTATACTCGCGGAGTAGCTCAAGATGTAAAGATGTTTTATTGAAGGAGTACGGTCTCTTTCAAGGAATTTCAAAAGCTATGGCCACATCTATTCATACACTACAGGTGAAGCCATTAAATTTTCATCCCTCGGCAGAGTGCTGCGGTGTGGTAGAAAGGACGAGAACTCTAGTCTAGAGAGCTTAAATAACGGGTCTGGGAGAGTCATACAAATGGAATGATAGTACCTAAGATACATTTAACGAGAAGTTATAAATGAAAAATTCTCTGAATATAGCCTATATTATTTACAGATGCATATATGTATATTTGTCAGTATTTCATACAATTATGTGTATAGGCCTAGCATTGTCATAAAAAAAAAGTTCAGACATTTACATTATGATATTCATCAATATTACAGAGGGTTCAAAGTCAATGTTGACTGAAGGAACATGAGTGAAAAAGAATACATCAGAGCCCGATGCTTAGATCAACGTTACATGTGATTGCCTTTAGGTTTGTATTGAAATTAAAATAAATGGAACATTCCAATTAGCTGTACTTGCCTGACCCTCTTCCCTTGTTCCCACTGATTATTAATTATTAACGTTAGAATTCCTATTTCAGTCATTAATGTTGAATATAAAGCAGTATTCTTGTTATATCCGGCATTGATCAATAAGGCCAAACCACCTACTGTATGTTGAACCTTCTAATCTTCTGTTAATTTCCCTTCAGAGGATTTCAACGAAAAAAGCTTCATAAAAAACATGGTAGGTATTTAAATTTTATTTTGTTACTAAAAGTTTATGCAACTTCATTACAGGCGGCTTAGAACGGTTTACTCTGCTAGCATATATAAAAATATAATCTACTCGAAATGATTATAAATTATTATAAACCAAAAGGTAAAAGGAATTTAGGAAGACCTATGAAAAGATGGAAGGAACAACTGTGAGGGCGGAACAGGCAATTTGCCTAATCCATGAAGTGGAGAAGAAGAAGAAGAAGAAGAAGAAGAAGAAGAAGAAGAAGATCTACTCGTATAATATATTTCAAGAACTGGTAACTGTAGTATTAATTACTTCAAACTGTCATATCACATCCAAAAAAATGTTACCCTTATAATATGAAATAGGCCCTACCATATACATACATATACGTTTGCACCGTGTACATGTATTATATAATACATTTTTAACTATAGGAACATAAAGACGCGTGTCCTCGAGAGCTTATCTAGTCTTACTAACTGATAAATTTCATGTTTACCGAACTATTGTAAATTGTACCTGTTATTGTAATTTCATGTTATTGTAGCTAATAATGTGGTACCTAGTAATCAAGGACATAAGTTATGATAACGTTATTTCAATCAATTTATTTCTCCGGGTGACAATGTGCAGTACATCGTAAATGATAAAATCACCATGAGTAATAATACAAATGTATTTATCCATGGAATCAATTATACAATTAAGGCACAAGTAACTTTAGATATTTACATTCAGCTTTTGAGAAAGTTAAAGTGATCCCTGAGCAGACCATGGAGGTCCTAAGGGTTCCGGGAAATTGAGGCTCTTAGATACTGAGATATTCGGCACGTGAAGATGGTAGGGTGAAGGTAGTAACCGACCGCCTTTACCCCAGGATAGCTTCTGATATTCATTTCTGTTAGAAGCCGAGTTGACTCCAGAGCCAAAGTGCCACCAGAAGGATTGGGTCATGGAAAAACCCCACCGACCTCATCTGGGATCGAACCCACGTCCTTCCCGTTTGTAGCGCTATGCCTCAACCAACTGCGCCATATAGTTCCCAACATTCACCTTTTATTCTTCTAAAAATAATTTTATCGCTACTTTATCTTGTGTTAAAGTAATGAAAATTCTTTTTCTGGACAATGCATCACGATTATAACAAACATAAACAAGCTAGGAATAATCATAATATTAAAATATGTTTAGAGTGCAATTCAACAGACTCCGATTTACTTACGCCTATTTTTTAACATCAACAACTTCATATTAGGTGCAACGTTTTAAAATTGATGTGTATTTTTTTATAACTTTCAACTGTTTCGTCGACAAAAAATACAATAGACGTCCTAATAATTTTTTTTATATCTTCATAGTTTAATATTCTGTTCTTGCACATTAGCGTGTCAATACAAGTGCATAATTTTGTTCTAATTTTTTCGCAGTTCAATTATGCGAATTCGATTTTCTTGCAATATTTCATTGCATTTACATATTTATCTTGTTCTTGTTGTAAACTTCTGTAAAAAATGGCTCGTAAAACTCCGGAGGAAGTTATTAAATGAGATATCATATACGATTATTTAATAAAGAACTTTTCTATCTTTGAACACTATTAACTCCTATGTCAATAAATAAAATATACTAAAACGACCTTCACAGAAATTAATTTGTCCGATGTTGATTTAGAGATAATGCAGACTGAACGTAATGAATCATGACAAGATCTGATTTACTATTCTGTGGAGAATTTTTAGAGAGTGATTCAAATTGAGCGTACTAATATTGATGAGGTTATAGTGAATTGTCACTGATAACTTAATTTTTATAGGTGGTTGGGATCACTCATTAATCCACTAAATACGGGAATTGAATTTAACTCGATTGGGATCATGTGGTGCAGGCAGAGCGGGCAAATTAAGTCGAAACTGTTTTATATCTCATGTTTCCATTTGATACATCGTTAAATGTCTTCATGTGTACTGACATGCGAAAATACTCAGGACACTCGGCAAACTTGGCTCTGTAACCTCTAACACCACAAGTAATGCTGTCACATCAATATGGGAAAAGAGATCGGAAAGAAGGTCCCTAGGGAGTATTTCCTCCTCAAGAAATCTGTAAACCATACGTACTGAGTTGTGACTGTCCGCCGTAAGAGCAAGTCATCGGTATCTTACTATACGGTACCGGTACTTCGTTACTGTTGAAGAGTCCAGGGGATGATGATAGTAATAATTTTTTAAGTAAAACTTCTTTAGTGGCGGTAGAGGGTAAATCTGGAAAATCAGTCACACTAAAACCGTCACGAAATCAGTCACAATCAGTCACGAAATCAGTCACACTCTTACTTGTTTCGGTGCGGACTGCACAGAAAACAATCAACTCAATGATTAGGAGTAATCAAAGGAAATTTTTCAGACCTTACTTCCTCAATGGCAATAGACAATTCCTAAGCAATCTAAAGGTACATTATTTATTTTATGGAACCCGGAGGTTCATTACCGCGCAAATCCAAAATTTAAAAAAACAAAATTAAAAATTATAACATCCAAAAATCCAAAATTTAATAAATAATAAAATAAAAAAATTATAATTAAAAAAAAAATAAAAAAAAACATAAAAAAACAATTCAAAGTTCGAAAATTTAAAAAATTCATAATTAAAAATTCAAAGATCCAAAATTAAAAAGTCCAAAATCCAAAAATAAAAAAGTCCAATAATGCAAAATTGAAAAAATCCAATAAGTTAATCAAAAATTGAAAAAATAAAAAAATAAAATATTGTTTTACTTCTGTCGCGTGGCGTTCCACGCACTCTTTTTCTTATTACATCTGTAGCCATACATTGTATAAATAGATATTGTCAATATTATTTAGTACAAATAAGGTTACAGTAACTGCAGTAATCATTTATGTAAAAAATCCCTAAAAGAATAAAATGTCTTCTCATGCAAATACTCTGTCAGTTTAAGTTTAAAACACCTGAGATTTTCCACATTTAAAATACTGGCTGGTAAGTTATTTATAACTTGACTAACAATATTAAATATGTAACAAAGTTCCGCCTTAACACTTAACACACAACTTATCTTGATCCACTCAAAAACAGCATAAAAAGATGTAGTTGAAAGCTGGAATCTTCTATGTGGAACCAAGATGTGTCGTTATTTAAATAGAAAATGCATTTCGGCGTATTTGTTGCGCCATCTTCAGTTCTGATGAGTTGTATTGAACATCACAATTCGTCTGAAATAATTTGTTACATATTTAATATTATAACCCTTATCTGATGGAAATGAAATATTTTAAATATTGACTGACAATGTATACTGGCGATTTAGTGTATCTAAAAGTTCAATATTTAAAAATATGTATAACGTCTTTGCTCCTTGCGTTATGCTTATGTAATTCTGAATTAAAGATGAACATCTTTGTTGTTAAAATAAAATAAGGCAGCCTTGTATATTAAAATTCCAGTTACTGTTAAAATCTTGTTATATTTTATAAGCATTCTTAAAGACTCCCTTGGTGTCAAGTTAAAAATAAGTCTTGAGATTTATCGATAAACTTGTCAAACGTAAAAACTAAAAATGTTCAAGAGATGAATCTTAAATTTTCAAGATTAATTAATGTTATATATGTTTATTAATAATAAAACAATATTATTTTCAAATGAGAAAAATAAGGGCATACAGGAATAAATTTTTACATTCTTCATGACTGAATATTCATAATGAATACCGGAAACAGTGAAACTCTCTGATCTGTCATAAGAATAAAATACCGGTACTAGAACTAAACTTAATTCAACTTATATTTTCCATCATTAAGAAAAACAACATACCTTGTAAATATAATATTCAAAAGAAAATAATAAAAAATAATAAGATTTTCAGTAATAACTACCGTAATTCATTTGTGCCTAAGATATTCTTAAAGGTTGCATTATATTTGTTTACGTGAACACGAAGTTATCAGCAGATTCCGTTTCTTACTGGTCTTTAAGGAGACATTTTCAACCAGTGGTTTTACAGTTAATCCTTCTCTGAAGGGAACGTCTCTTTGTGGATAAGTGATACCTTATAACCTTAAGTGATAACCTTAAAAATATGCCTGTACAATGCTATACTCATCCTTTTTTTGTTGTTCTCAGAGGGGTCTAAACCCCAAACCTTCAGTATAACGGCAACCAAGGTATCATTCGTGCCATGACTACGCTTCGTTTCGTTGTCGATTCCGTACGGTAGTTTCCCAGAAAATATGTAAGTAATGATCACAGAAATTGTGTGTTTATTGTAGTGTGTTAATTAAAATAACCACATTATAGACGTATTCTTGGAATCATTCAGATAATTCCTAATAAATTCTAGGGGGAAAATCCTTTTAGGATAGCTACCTTAAATTAAGGGTGCCAATAGGACACAGTCAAATCAAAACAATTCTAAGAACTATATATTTTTTTAATAATAAGAGGAAGTGTGTGTCTGTTTGTCTGTGAGCGATGCCCAGCGAAAGCTACTGCAGAGATACGAAGTTTTAAACATAGATGGACTGAAGAGTGGCCGAATGCGCCTCGAAACCGGATTTTTAATTTTAACTTTCGTTCGCGAGTTATGAGTGAAAACTGGCAGAAAACGTGAATGTTTCGCACTATCGAAGCATCAGTTTTCCATAATACATTTCAATTGCCAAATCAATCGCAGGTTGCTTTGCCTTTATGTTATAACTTGGTAATAAAAGCATCGGGATTTTTTCAATATATCGCATGGAATTATAGATCTTTTCGATTCTGTGAGCTCACCCTGGTCGATTCGTTTGTTTATAATGTCAAATACAATAAAGGCGCTTTTTAATCGTGGAATGCACTCCAAAGCCGGATTTTTAGCTGTTTAATTATAATTATTATTCGTTTAGTTTATGAATGATTGCCGTGTAAGTGTTAATAAATATCTGTGGCTTGGTTCTAAAAGGGCCAATGTCATAAAACTTGCTTTTGAGCTAACTGACCTTGAAGCCTTTATAGAAGTAACATTTTTTGCTGGGAACTCACTTTGAAGCCTTTATAGAAGTAATACTTTTTGCTGAGAACTTCCGACATTGGCCTCTAAGGTTTATGTGTTATGTCTATTTATAGCAGCAGACATCGACACTTTTAGTAAGTTATACAAAAGATAAAGACTAGCCAAGCTCAATAATGCATAAATCTCGTTTTTGAAAGATATTGACATTGGCTCTTTTAGAACCAAGCCACAGATATAAGTAATTATTGTGCTCTTAATTTTGAATCTTCGAATTAATTATCGTGGCTGAAGCCGCGGACACCTGCTAATAAATAATAATTATTCATTCGTGGAAACTTAAATTATTGCTAAACAGTTTTCTTGTATGATTAATCTTGTCCATTTGCCCGGAGCACTTTATTTTGCGGCATCCTCAGATAGAGGAAGCAGAGATGACTAAATTAGTTTTTTTAAATATATAACACATGTAACAAGATAATTATAGAAGTATGAACCGCAATGCTTAGGGTAGCCTACGCTAATGCAGTGGTTGCACCTGTACTCTGTGCGTGGCAAGCAGTCGAGATGGCATGAATTGGACTGTGTAATGGGAGACTAATGTATAATGCATTAGATGGGATCTAGCATATGCAATTACCGTTGGTGTTACCTGTACTACACCAGTAATATCAGGTATTCCGGTTGCTAGCAGCGTAAGTCCTCGCGGATTCAAGATGGGCTTACGTTCATAACTGTGGAATTAACTGGCTTAGTTAAAGGAAGTAAGAAGCTTGCTTTAATAATGTTTGTCCTGAACACTCCTACAGATGGTATAGCCTAGATAGCCTAGAAAAATAAAAAATGGACACTATTAAACTACTCTGAATTAATTAATGTTTACAGAAAAAAGGAATATAGCCATTTTATTAGTCAAGGATAGAAGTTTCGAAATATGCTTTTTTATTAAAATAGTTTAGCGGTTTCTTCAAAGTCTTATTTTTTTTGCCTAAAAATATAATATGTATGTTTTTTTATATAATGTTCAAAATATAATTTTAGTATGACTGAACTGACCCCGAACACGAGCTATGCTCATGCGGGGCAAATAATACTCTTTTGAAATTGTACTAATTGTGTTTATATTATTTATATTTGTAATAATTTTGTATTAATTTGTATTTTCTAATTTGTAATTTGTAATAAAAATAATTTGTAATTTGTAAAAAAAAAAAAATTAATATAAATTAATATAATGCATTTTTATTAAAATAATTTAGCGGTTTCTTCAAAATCAAAATTTTAACAACAGTTTTCATATACTGTCCCGTTAATATTCTAGCTATAGAAACCAAATTGTGGGAAGATGAATAAAATTTCCAAAAATTCCGTAATTCAATAAATTCAAAAAAATGAAGTAGGCTAAATACAGTGACCCCTTTAGCCACTAAAGATGTACACGGATAGACAGACAGAGAGTCGTCATTCAAAAATACCTTTTTTCGGGTTTACGTTCATAACTGTGAAATTAACTCGCTCAGTTTTAAAAAAGGAAGAAGCTGACTTTAATAATATTTGTCCTGAACACTTCTACAAACGGTATAGTCTAGATAGGCTAGAAAAATAAAAAATGGACACTAATAAAGTAGCTCCGAATTAATTTTTACAGCAAAAAGGAATATAGCCATTTTATTAGTCAAGGATAGAAGTTTCGAAATATGCATTTTTATTAAAATAGTTTAGCGGTTTTCTCAAAATCAAAATTTTGACAAATGTTTTCATGTACTGTCCCGTTAATATTCCAGCTATAGAAACCAAATTGTGGGAAGTTCAATAACATTTCCAAAAATTCCGTAATTCAATAAATTCAAAAAATGAAGTAGGCTAAATACAGTGACCCATTTAGCCACTAAAGATGTACACGGATAGACAGACAGAGAGTCGTCATTCAAAAATACTTTCTGGGGGGTTCATGTTTTCTCGGTGCTTTCTCAATTTCGACTTTTTATCACGATCACAATACTTTCTTTATACTACATATAGGCCTATGCGAGAAATTAAAAGAGTCAGAGAGGGGAGAGGATGTAAAAATGTACACTTAGAATGAGTAATGTGTAATTATTATAGCCTATTATCGTTCTTAAGGAGACCCGTTTCCACACACTGTACAACTTATCCGCAAACGACCTACAAGCTCAGGGGCAAGCCGAGGAATACTTATTCTGTTTTTCTAGTAATACCATCATTATTATGGAAATTTCATCTGGAATGTAGTTTAGGTTAAGAAAATAAACTTTATTTATAGACTTTTGAAGTGGAACTTTGATAGTTGGAATTTTCTTCTCCACGTTCCAGTGGATCCGCTACTAGCCATATTAATATGGAAATAACCTCTTTCAGTACTTCAAGGAAATAAACTTAAGTTTACCGTTTGCTAAAATTGAAACTTCGGTCTTAGTTCGTCCCGTTTATTGAATTGGTAAGCCGAAAAGTCAGTCTGTAGCCATGCGAGCTATAATTGTAAAGAAGTCTGACGTTCGCATGGTCTTGAATACAAAGAGCTGCCCCAAACTCTCTTCTTTTGTGTTTCATGGCCCACTTCCTTCCTTTTATATCTTCTGGCTTTTTAATTTATTCCGTGCACTCTGTCGTTACTTTCTTCCATTTTAACATGCCATATTCCGCACGCTTTATGAGATAATTACTTTAAAATTCGGCGTGAAAATACGATCTCGGTAAAAAAGAATTTTTACTCGGATTTATTTCCTCTTAATTGTTTTATCAGTGACATCTCGGTTCTATTCTTACGAGACGTGAGAGTAAATGCAAGTCTGACTTGGGAATAAATCAGGATACTCTTGCACCACTATAAAGTGAAGGAAAAAGTTGAACAACGATATGTTATGTATTTAAAAAAAAAAAAATTATTTTTAGAATGTATCGGGGTAATATTAAATCACAATTTAATATTACAATTTACAATTTATTTCGGGTGTAAAGTGCAGGACATTTAAGTAATGATACTCGTATGATACGTTTGAAGCACCTGTACAGTATGTTTCTGAGGGACAGCTCCCTTTGCCTCTAAGACAAAATACAATTGCAGAAAATTTGACACATAAAATACCTTTCGATATTTATTAATATCAAATCAATAAGTTATCATTCTGGGTCTTTTAAATTATGTAGAATTAATAAGAAGACCCTCAACTCTATTACGGCTATTTCTCTTAAGTCCGAGGTGAAATTATATAAACAGCAAAAGTTAGCAAACAAAATTGGAATGGTGCCGCTTACCCCTGTCATGAGTTCAGTCATTTTGTATTGAGGAAACGCCGTATACTGTCTTGAGGGGGATCATATACCGCTATGAGTAATTTTTTTATTTGCTTATGTGAAAATGCATTTCTTTCTTGACATGTAGGAAACGTTGATATCAAAATTAGCTCATTTTGCTGAGTTCAAACAATTATGCCAGATAATGAGTTAACATTTTAACTTACTGCATAATTTTAAACTCGATTCCCCGAAAAATAATTTTTTTTTTGCAACGGTAAACATATCTCTAAACCTATTGGTTCAGTTTCCATGAAATTTTGCAGGCTTACTTCCCTTATCATGCTTTAGTAGTTAAACCGGAAAGAAAAGAATTACGTTGTTAAATAAACATTTTTAGTTTGTATAGGTAGTGCAATTTTTATTAAATTCAAAAATTTTAAAAGTTATCTATCTGATTGCACCTGGAAAGTTTTAATGTGGTTTAGCTTCTCGCCTAATTTCTTTGATATTGTGAAAAAAAACTTAACATATCTTAATAGTTTTCAACATATCATGCCTATTGTGATATGACTTGATTCAAAAAGTGAAGAAAATAATATATTCCCTTACTCTACTGGTTTAACACAACACAGATATTAATTTCTTATACAGCACATCAAAACATGAATTAAACTATTTCTGTACAAAACTTATTGTAAATATGTTTCATAGTATAGAGTGTCTCTCTGTTTTAATGAAATGTCTTAGATATACGACGGCGATGTATGATCCCCATTGAAGTATTCCTCGGTTGGAATATAAATTCCGCGCTTTTATCTGGACTTTTATTTGGAGTTCCTCAGGTTGATGTAATACATTAGGTATAAAGTAGACGGTCATTTGGCCACTACTCCAGTCCGAACGAGGTTTTTGAGTGGTTTCCCTCGTTCTTAGGCGAATGCCGGACTGGTCAATAATCCCCTCAAACAGATACACGCACTACAAATCTCTAGAATACATAACTACAAGTCACTAAAAAAAAACACACTCGGGGAAATATTGCACATAAGACCTATCCGCACTTAGGTCTATCCTGCGCAAAAATACAAAAACACAAGTACACAGCCCAATCACGTCACACCATCAACATCCCCTACGGATTTACATAAGGGGACAATAGGTATACACACATCACATATGGTTACCAAAATTTGGTTTGACCGGAGGTTTAGGCTTAATTGCTTGGTACTCCGGGGGTAAGGGTGGGCACACAAAAAAATACATTAGGTATGTATTTACGCATTTTCTTTGCAATATGTAAATAAACACACGTTGATTTGTCGCAGTCGTAAGCAACTAAAAAGTGAAGATAGAGAAAAAGAAATAAAAAGAGAATGAGACAATGAAAATCAGTGTTGAAAAATATAACATTAGCCTTGCGTGAATTCAGTGAAAATCAAGTTTGGCAATCGTTGTATATAAACTATGTTTTGGAAATATCTTATTGTAAATATTTTATTTATCAGCTGCTAAAAGATTATTAATTAGTTTTAACGTGAGAAAAGCCAGGTGTCACAACAACCCTTAGTTAACACAAGGTAACCTTGCACAAATAGTAATATTTTTAAAAATCAAAGTCAAATGTAATTGGGAATTAATTTCAGGCGCTGATATGTGAGTACCTATAATAACCGGTTAGTAATAAGGTTGTACTAATAAAACAAGATGTCTACCGGTTAGTAATGATTTTGATACCAAAAACTTAAACTCCGGAATGATTAGGGTTTGTTTATAATGCACTCTACCACATGCTATATTAAAATGAGTACAACACATGAAATAAATTGCAAAAAAATATGGTTTCATCTAGAATATTGTTCCATATTTTATTTTGCGATAATGCATCACATATGCATGATATTACAATGTTTATGCCCATTTTATTAATACGTCGCATTTTTTTAACGACATATTTCTATCCTATTTAATAGATTGTGCATATATCTGTTAATTTAAACATTGACAGCAAATTTGGCTAAGTAATTATTTTGAAAACCGATTGTACAATAATTGACAATAGGTCTATGTATCCTAATATTTTCGTAACTGATTGTATTATATTAAAATGACTTTTCAATTCAGTAGTTTTCAATTTTTAAAATTTATTGCATTTGCCTTTTGTAGGTTTTGTAATGTAATGTATACAATGTCTACTGTTTTTTGTAATTTGTAATATAATTCAACTAACACGAGAACGTAAAGTATTAAAGACTACTTAAATGATAAAGCATTTTTCAATGGTTCCAAATTATACTTTATCAATTTTGGAGCATATTTGCATGCAAATTACGTCTTCTGATAAAGCATTAACATCCGGGCCTTACTGATGATTCATAAACATGGAAAGGCTCAGGTGGAAAGAAAAAATAAAGTCGAGCAATTACAAATATTGTTTTCGTTTGCATTAATGTTTTCGACATTTGGCAGTTTCATTTAATATATTGAACAAGTATAATGACTAGACTTCGGATTTTAGGTAAAAACCTATTTTAATTCTTAAGTGATATATGGACGGAAACTTGTATATGCATGTTTCATAAGCGACTATGCCTAAAACTGATATTTTTATAGGACCTAAAACAACCTATTTTTACGTTAGAGCCTAATATTGTTTTTTTCTTGTTTTCCTCTAAAGTTCAAAATAAGTTACATTTTTGTTATAAATTGTAGCATTTATTTTCAGTTCGTACTAAATTTTTAGCTCGGAATGTGCAGTACATGAACATTTGTGACGTAGTTAAATAGTAAGGAATGTTTCGTCTTCAGTAGAAAAATTCCTTTGAATTGCCAAGAAAATGTAGTGTTCTTCTCCCGACTACCACATCCAGTATTTAAAAAAGAAAAGTAGTTCTCTGAATTGCTGAGGGATACAAGGGATTGAATATGCTAGCGTGCGTAGCTTCTGGGCGTAGGGATTAGGTTTTCATGTTATGGTAGTAATACAGGCCCTAGTAATAGGTCTATATAATTCTGTGTACCAAAGGCCTATATCTGTGTTTTATCATGATTATTGATTAATGGTGACTTCAATAAATATAATATTCTGCATTGCAATTGACATATTTCAGAAAATTGTCAACTTGACTATTTTATAAGAGACTATTTTACGATTTTTAGAACCTATTTTCCAATTTTTAGAGCCTATTTTAGGTACCAAAAACAGCATTTTTAGCAACCTAAAAGTCCGAAGTCTAATAATGACTTTCTTCGAGGTGAAGACATTTGCAGTGGCACATGTCAGAAAGGAAACCGACATTGAATAAGTTACTTTTCAGAGACCAAGCCTCGTGATATATGCAAACTGCAATGCAGAGAAGTGTGGTGTGTCGTCTATATGAAGACATGACGGAGTCTGCGGCCGAATGACTGAACTATTTTCACCAGATTTATGTAGCCTTCGGGAAATTGCGCAGAGGCAGCTGCAACAGCTTCCTCATGGCATCACTCACAGAAAGAATAGCCTAACGTTCTCTGCAGCAGCGTTATTACGTATAATGTAGCTGTGATATTAATATGCTCTTTCGTATTCTGCATGTGCATGTCTCATCAGCTGTAGTTCATCTCTGAGGCTCATTAAGCTCGTTGCTTAACTTGCAGTGCTATTCAGGTTATGAATCGTCTACCAGTGATGGAGAAAGTACGGCCCGCAGACCACAAGTGGTCCTCAGGTTTAGTACGACCCGTCGATTACTTTTCCTGCTATTGCATGGCTTCGCGGTGAACTTGAACAGAACTTCAATGCATTAAACAAGCCTTGGATAGATATATAAGCATTCATGAGCCACAGATTATTGTCTCTGTTGGACACTACATGAGAATATTATAGGAGAAAAATTCCTCCGGCACTGGGACTTGAACCCAGGACCTTTGGCTATTCGCGCCAATGCTCTACCAACTGAGCTAAGCCGGAGCTCCTATAATATTCTCAAGCCTTGGATGTTTTCGTCATTCCATTACTACTGTGGAAATCAATCGTTGAACACAAATTAGTTGAGTTGCAAAGAAACACTAAATTGTTATTTCTGAACGCCTCAAAATTTGAGTTTTACTAGTCCGTACCGGAATCAAGTTCCAAAATTTGTTTTCTCATGCCCAGTAGGTTGTCAATATTACCAGCAGTTCCTGAGTTCAAATATAGAGAATCCAATAATTGTGATACAAGACCGCCGGCGTGGTCTTGTGGTTTGTGGTTAGAGTCGTTGACTACAGATCCGTCGGCCCGGGTTCGATCCCCGGTGGATTTTTCTGAGATAGGGAGATCTGGAATGGGGTGCACTCAACCTCGTGATTCAAACTGAGGTCGTGGAAACCAACATTAACTGCCGTGGGTGTCGGCATGCTGACCACATTCCCCAATCCTGCCATTTGTTCAGTTATGTTGTGATCTTTTTAGCTGTTAATATTTTTATTGCTAAATGTTTAATTTTATTATGATGGATGGTTGGTTTGATTTCTTTCTGCTTTTCGCCCGTTTTCAGGGGGCCTTGCATTCTCTTCATTATTTTTAAGGACAGTTGAATTTCTCTACAATATGTTTTTTATATTGTTAGCTTTCTTCTTTTCTTCTTGTTTCAAACATTCCTTCTTCGTCTTCGCCATTTTTAAATCCTCTTAAAGGATCATTGTCCATATCTGGACTTAACTAGCAGTGGTTTTTTAACGTCATAATTCCTTATTCTTCGCTTCCTGCAAGTTAAGGCTTCTTTATAATTGATATTAATTGCACAGAAGCAATTTTTCACGTTTATTCGTCTCAGAAAAGGCTGGATTCGTTTAGTGCTTCCACCAGGCATTTCTACATGAATTGACTATCTTGATTATGACCTGATTTGGACTTCAGGACTATTTTTGAGGTAATATTAGCTACGAAAGGAATCTTATTACCTAGTGAGTGCATTAAGCTCTAAAATTATTTCATACAGCTAATAATATTAAATTGATTTTATTGCAACGTAGCTGTATCTACTTTAACACGCAATATAAATTCAGTAACATTATTATTGCGTATTATTTGGTGAATTAAAATATCACAAGATTGACTGTGAACCTTAATACGGCATATAATTGGTACATGTGTGTATTTCATTGTTATTCACATAATTTTATTTGGAATATTGACTCCAAAGGTCCTCCGGAATTGTTATTAAATATATTTTTAAATCAGCAAGCTCTTTCATTTACTGGCGGAATCAATCATCCCTGCTTATAAGAAGACTTCAAGACGTCGATGAAATTTCCAACGAGTGTTTGTGATTCAAGAAGATCAAAGTGTCAGTGTTATCTCACCTATGGTTTATTTAGCTTATAACCTTGTTATCGTTCATTCTAAGCGAAATGTATAGCGTGTGTACAATCTTTATCACCCTTAATTAATTTAATTGTTTTTACAGTCCACTGTCTACGCACGTTATACACCATTTGCCAATGGTAGATGACACAGCGGTCGGGTGGTAGCGCCACGGAGTTTAGTAATTGGTTATACAGTTAATGGCCGTAAAGTGATACAATTCAAGTCAACAGGACTAATTAATGCTATTTTATAAAAATAAATATTAAATGTTTAAACACGTACGGGACATGAATGCAATAATGTAAATGATTAATGATATGACTTACTGACGTTAAAGAAACAATAAATAAATAGATAAATAAAAGAAAAAATCATAATACCCTCTCCTTTGTTCGAGACTCACAGGTATCACAGGTATTTTTACATTTCGTGTTCCCAATTCATGGCCTCAAAAAGTAAGCTCAAAAGATGTAGTGAATATGCTAATTCTAATATTCAGAGTCATTTTAGATCAAGTTGAAAATAATTATACTCGCTTTTAGGGTAATAAAATGAACGGATTAGAAACCTATCACATTTGCAAAGAATGGGATAATTAATAAAAATTTTACTTTCGTGAGACTTCTTGGAGTTCAACTGTTCTGTTCAAACACCGATGTCATATCCTCTTCATATTTGCACTCTCCTATAAACACTTTTCTCAATGTTAAAAATAAATTACGTTAATGATAGTGATGTTGATTATGACAATGATACGTTGTAGAGAAAAACAGAAATTAAAATGAAAATGGGGTATCCAAAATTATTTTGGCCAGGCCACTGTATTGCATAATGTACGAATCATTTGTTCTTGTGTTACAATATGAAAGAGAAAAGCAAGCTTTGCAGAGTAAGTGCCTTTATCCAAACCCTCGGGACTTCATTGTAATAAAAAAGCCTAGGCCTACAGGAATATCACTAGTAACAAACGGGATGCTACGTGGATCCTCAATTTAGTATATAAATAGAGCGTCTATATAAACTGTGCTCATGAAAGATAGGATGAATAAACTTTTACGTTTTTCATCCCAGTTCTCATTTCTGTCCTTATTGCTATTGTTCTGTCGGAGTAAAAGAATATACGAGAACTTATTAAGCTGTTTGTGCTGAACTATACCACCACTGAGTTGCCATGGAAACGAGAAATTCTTTTATTGTGAAACCAAGTGCGATTCAATTTGAGAAAATTTTCCTGTTTCAAGATTCAGCAACTTGCACTGTACCGAGCGAGGTGGTGTCTTGGACTCATTCCAGAAGTCCCAGGTTCAAATCCCGTACCTGGCCATTTTAAAATGGTTTTTTTTTGTATGGTATCCCCAGTCGCAAATTCAAATGCCAAATTGGATATTTACATACCAGAATCATCCTCAACATTTCATCCTGTATCATATCCATTTAAATTAATATCCAGTTGAAATTTACTCCATAAAATACATCAATAATAGAAATAATTGACAATCAATAGTTCCTTGGCCTACCCTACTGTATAGACACATATTCCGAACTCCTGATATGGCCTCGCAGCTAAAAGAGTATGAACACAGCTGAATTTAAAAAAAAATTATATGCTTATAAACATGCTCTAAACAAAGCTCACTACATTCTCTTCATTGAGATAGTTTTCACAGTGATTATCATGGATGGGATTCTGCCCGGAAACATAGTCAGCTGAGTATTGGAGTGCAGCCTACTATCTCATTTTTTTGCAAACGAGAACACACATTAATGTTGTGAAATTGTTGAATAAAGCCCAATTAGGTCAAATAATCTATATTACGTTTATCTTTGCTTTCTATAGACGTTTCTTAGTAATAATCTAGGTCTTTGTCCTTTGTAAGAAAAAACTGTGCCCATGGTATTTCTTTAAATTATACCTTTCCCTAACATAAGGGGAAGACATGCAAATTAAATTATTTCCAGAAAATGTTAAACTCCAGGAATTCAATGAAGAAATGCATTTATTTTCTGTCTCCTTTCACCACCCAAAATTATTTATCTTTGTCCCGTAAAGCTCTTCTGAAATCAGAAGGTAGGGTATATGCAATAAACCAGTTGCTTTATTGTGGAGCTAGCGCAGATTGTTTGGGGTAAATGGAGCTGGTGCTGATATGTTTATCATGCCTTGTCCCTCAGCTAATCAGATCTCTGCGAAGGAACGTATTTTCCAGACACTAAATTCAATTTCTGTGCTGCAGGCACTAGTGTAGACGTGCCTTTTGTCACGTAGTCCTCTCACCATTATGTTTCAAACGATTTAAGAAAATCAGAAAAAAAAATTACTCTGTGGTAACAATAACTGGAAGTTATAGCTCTTACTTGTGTTTGTAAAAGCATAGCATACGTTAATTAAATAAGTAAATTAAGAATACATGCGAATTATAGTTAGAAGACATGGGAAATGTTTATTTAGTGCAAATTATAGGAATGTTTATATACTAAAGTGTAGCTAAATAGTGACGATATCCGATTCATGGCTTCTCCAATTCTGTTCATACAATACATAATTATAGCAGGTCAGCTCGACAGCAGAGATATGACCGGGTGTAGGTGAAATGCCACAAAGACCGAAAGTTTATCATTATATGATAATTACCACAAAATTATCTTCGGTCAGTTTTAGGGCTGGTTTGTATGGTATATGCTAATTGCCATAAAACCACATGCGGTAAATTTTGTGGTTGATACCTTGTCGATAAGGTTGTTTGAGTCGCTCAAGTTGTTTCAGTTTGTTTAATCATGCAGACCATTGGCCTCTGTCGCTCAAGTTGTTTGATATTAGTGTCTTTTGTAGCCTGCTCCGCGTGGACATTGCATTCGACGAACAATGAAAAAAGTAAACAACTTTTAGCGATCAGTAATTTTAAATGTTATGTTATATACATATATATATATATATATATATATATATATATATATACATATATATAGAGTGAACAATGAAAAAAGTAAACATCTTTTAGTGATAGTAATTTTAAATGTTATATATATATATATATATGTATAGTGTTTCAAAAATACTTTTTTGCACGACTTAACTAATTAGTGGTACTTACGAATGTTGTTGCCGTGGATCGTAAGTTGACATTCTCACACGCAATCTTGTTGCTATGTGCGGTAAGAGTTTCCGTGCGGTAAGAATTTACTTACGGCACATCATAATACAAGCCTTTATGGACAAGGCCCCCCAGGACAAATATTCGGTTCCCATAACAACAAACACATGCGAATCACTTTCTGAAATAATCATATATCTTCAAGAATGTATATACATAATATATTCAGGTAATATCACAATTAATATAATTAAATTGATATAAATAATCATCGTGCAAAAAATAGCATGCAATAATCGTGCCGTAAGCGCATAACGGATCTCGGAAAATTGAAAAAACGAGGCGCTCGCGCCTCGTTTTTTCAAACTCTTTCCTCGATCCGTATGCATCGCTTACGGCACTTGTATCGCAATATACTATTACAAACTTCGGCCATGGGTTCCTTACACCAAAAGAAGGAAAAAAGTTCATATGAACATAGGTCCCATAATCCTTTGTTTTCTCGTTAGGAACTGTTCAACACATTGGTACACTCATAACAGGTCAACACACAAAACTCATAACAAATGCTCGAAATGTCTTCTTGCTTCTAGACATGCATGCACTCGTCGAATCATGGACTCCAGCACATTTTAGTATCGTTGTTCGAGATACACTGACTGGTATCTACCATGACAGATGGACAAGCAGAGGAGGACCAGTTTCTTGGCCTGCACGTTCTCCTGACCTCAATCCTTTGGATTTTTATCTCTGAGGGCACCTAAAACTATTGGTTTATGGAGCAGACATCCCGGATGACGAAACTTTTCATCGACGTGTCATGGACGCCTGCGAAACCATTCGACACCATCCCGGAGTATTTGAAAGGGTGCGATATTTGTATGAAAATGATGAATCTCGCTTTGATCGTTTATAAACATGCACTCTATCTTAATAAATGCTATTATGGGCTTTTGCATAATGTACTATAAACATTTTGATAGCCTCAAAATTTTACTTGCCACACGACGAAATAGATAAGGGACATTCTGTATATTCCTGTCGGGGAATGAATTTAAATCTTACGAAAAAGAGCTTAAACAGCAAAGAAAATGGAATTATATTTATTTATGTTTAATTAAAATCAACTAACTTGTACAGTTTTATTTATTACTTAATTCGTGTGAAAAAATTATTAGGCCTACAACAAAGTTTTGTTATTTTACGAATAAGATAATGAATGAAAAGCTACGTTTATAGCTGGAGGAAACCGCTATCAGTGCATTGGTTCGTGTTCAGATCGTGGAAAACAGAACTACGGGTAACACATAACCGCATGTTGTGGTGGCTACGCTTCGAAACCCAGCAGGATCTCATTGACGACCTGCATATTCATCACCTGGTTAAGTACCCAGTACCCCATGTAACATCTTTCATATACTCTCTCGTGCAAATGAAGTTAAGTAAACTTTTAGTCAGGCAGCTGCTTGCTCTATGAAGTGAAATACTTCCTTACGTAAAGAACGAGTCATTTACATCCCTTCATATTCGCTTCATTTGAATTGTAAATATTTCATCAAGCGTAAGGTTTTAGTATGTGCAAGAGTTAATGTGAAAATGGACTGGTTACGCGTACAGTTCGCAAATTAATCATGAAGGGATGACCGAAGTGTTGGGAGTGGTTTTCTAAACTACTTGTCCTTGTAACTTGAAATTTTGCACATTTAATTAAAATATAAACCGAAATTAAAGTTTAAAATTTCATTTTAATATCTCAGTTCGTTTATTTATCTCAGTTATGCACGATTCTTTGGTGCTTTCTTTACGAATTTACTTATGGATTTTTTATATTACCTACACTTTTTGTTAAAATTACCCAGAAAAATGAATATATAAAAAATTGACTATGATTATACCAAATTACTAAATATATTTTTATAAAAGATTAATGTCTGTACAGATATGATATGATATGATATTTATTTCATATGGTATGATATTTGATATGACATTTATTGTACCAAGAAAATTACAAAAGAGTCTACTGGATTCGACACTTGTTATTTTACTAGTTGTTAGTTATTCCTCAGGTTCGCGAGCGACCCTGGTGATCCCGTAAGGAGATATTCTCAGCGTATTTGTTACCGGGGTGCGCCAGTCCCCTACCTACTTAAACCTAAGGACACACACACACAGTCCTGAACCCGGGAAAGGCATTTTTCACTAGTGAAAAATCCCCGGCCGGGAATCGAAAGACATCTTCAAAAAACACAATAAGACTTTTTAATTGGAGGAATGTGTATACATATAGTCAGTGCTGTTAAATGCATATAAACTGATATCCCTCTATACAAAAAGGGAAAGAAAAAACATTAGGGAGTAAGGGAAACAAAAGCAAAAAAATAAAAAAAATCTAACAGTCATCAAAATACGTTTCTTCTCTGTTAATGTCTAAACAGAAAAAATGATTAAACTTTTTCTATACTCTGTACAATGCGACAAAAGTATGCAAATTGAAACTGAGAAAATGTGCTATTAAAGTTTGCATTCACTGGCAGTGTGAAGGGCACGGAGGTTTAAAAATGGTTTCAGCAACACCTGCTCCTTGCGTCCAAACGGCATAAAGTTTTGGACAGTTATATTTTAGGATATGCCTGATAATTTGATATTAAAGTCCATAAATCACATAATTTGACCAAAATGCCTAAAATTAAGACTTCTTTCGTCCCAAGTTGGGCCTGTACGACGACCTGCTGATATCATATTTATCTGCCAGATAGAGAACCTATCTGGAAGTTGCCAAGAATTGCGTATTATGATCTCCTGACAAAATCTGTCTGGCAAGACAACTTCCAGATAAGCTAGCAGGAGGATGGAGAGGCTGACAAGCTTCCAACTGTTAGTTAGGGAATCTTGGTTGAAACAAGATGGCAGTACGCCGAAGCTTTCTGGCCACCTGAATTTTAGAACTGATGCCGGATGATATAATTTACATAAAAATGTCATTTTATGCTCACATATGAATGAAATAGAATTGAACAAATCGATTAATGCACTTAAAAAGATATGTTCTTGTGTAATTTATTTGTACAAATACAAATCCGAGCTGCCGCACCTAGCGGACGCCTACCGAACTACAACAAACACACCTCTTTGCTCGATCAGCTAAGGACCATTTTACAAAATTTTACTGCGTTCTTCCCGATAGCAGTTCAGCGGTGGTATTACAAGACATCTTCTAGTTAAGCTATCTGGAAGTCACGTATCGGGAGGAATTGTCGGCAGGTGGTAATACAGGCCCTAAGTAAAGTTTTCTTCATAGGTCAGCATTATAAACTTTGTTTTTCCTTGATATGTTTTTCATCCAATTCTCATTAATGCTATCAACGTAAAGATAAACGTATTAGTTCTATAGTTCGTTAAGATCCATAAATCTGTTTAAATATGAATATTTGATATTTATTCTGTAGAAAGGTACGCCCTTTCTTATATATAAAACATGTTGCACAAACTTTAGTTTTTGCTTCTGAAATCAATTTTCCTCTTTTTCCAACCTATAAACCGTACCATGTGGTGCAATTTTTCTTCAATCTCAATAAAATATTCAAGCTTAGTGAAGAAAAACACAGAAAAACTAGAGCGTAACGCAACTTTGGGTTAGCTCTCGATTTACTCCTAGCGCGACTAAAGAAGTTTCACTTCAAAAACACAGAAAAAACACAGCTAAATGAGTATAGTTAATACCGGTAGTTCAGGATTGCCTTATATTTTAAACGTTATTACCAACCAACATATGCGGGAATTTTATACTAACTAGCCTATAAACTGTTTTATATGAATCATGTTTGATTTTTCAATTTTAGTTGGACCGATAATTAATTATTACAGTTCCAATTTATGTAAAATTAAGTTATATTAAAATTGACGTGTTCTCGTTATATTTCATAATGTAATTTTAAAACTCATATATTGTGTGAATACCAATAATAATGTACATTTTGTGGTAATGAGAGTACTGCATAATTAGTTGGATTTACATGATAAGGCCTGTTATGTTGTTATCGCTATTGTGTATCAGTTTACGTCCGTCGATGCAGAGGTTTAATTTTTGTGGGTTTACATCAGGGGCGTATACTCTGTTGGTGCTATGCGTGCGCCGCACGCCCTAATTCTAGATGGAATATATTCATTCAAATATTTGATTTTTTTCAGTAAATTGTAGAAAAATCAGTGTCATTTTCATTGCTGAAATGAGAAAACCAGGCTGTCACCCGTGTGCTACGATTCCGTAATCAGAATGAGTTTCTGAGCGGTACGTTAGACGTGGACTTGCCTCGAGGCTAGAACTTGTGTGCCTTGAGTTTTGAAGAAGGGCGATATCCTGACCGCGGGGTGAAGAAGGGAATAGGTTTCGCACGGTGGAGATTTGGCAGTATCTTGAGTGCCTTGCGTGCTACTGAAGTTCCGCACTCAGCTGTGTTGTAGCGAAGTATATTGCGATTTTAAGACGTTCCAAAGTAAATTATTGTAAATATTATTTTATTTAATGTTATCAAAAGTGTTTAATTAATTTTTGGTCTTTTATTTTAAGAATTTTAATAGTAAATAATTGTAAATACAGTATTATTTACTGTTATTCTGAGCGCGGCGGGAGATTTGCCGGTAGTTTGCGTGCTACTGAAGTTTCGCAAGCAATTGTGTTATAGCTAAGTATATTACAACTAGCTTAAAAGACCCGGCGTCGCCCGGGTTTTGTATTTTGTAATTGGAAATTAACTTATGAAGGACTTTAGATTTATAAATTCTAGGTCCTTATATAGGTATTTATAATTTGAAGTAGAAAGAACGACTTTTCACACTCAAACTATCCCCTAAGAAAATGTTTGAAATAGCTTTTATGGCTATATGTAGAATTTTGCATCCCATCGCTTGTACAGTACACAGCAAGCCCGGGAGGGGTTCTAATAAGAAGAAACCGAAATTCCGGTAACATAAAATTGTATTATCGTGGCTGAAAATTTTGTTTCTCACTGTCATGTTACCATAAAACCGTTTTCGGAATGAAATTAAACAGAAATACAATATCACTTTCATACATCTTTTCCCAAAACATATTACCTTACCTCGTATTGTTTTCTCTATTTCCAGGCTAGAGGAGGTAATGTGACTGCATTATTTTCGTGAATTTCATTCTGTGATATAATAATATATATTACCATACCTCGTATTGTTTTCGCTATGTCCAGGGTAAAGAAAGTTATGTGACTGCATTATTTTCGTGGATATTGATAGTTCTCTCATTTGTTTCTCTCATTTGTCAAATTTATTCTACTTTCATTTTTTTTTTTCCTTGGCCATCTGAGACCCGCTGGTAACAATATATTTTAATGTCAAATGTGATTCGGATTCGATAATTCTGTGTAAGAAGGGATTAAGTATTCTCAAAAACATTTGATTTTTGGCATTTAGAATCAGAATTTTTCAAAATCCTTTCTTAGTGAGCACCTACATTATGAAACGAAGGTACTGTCAAAATTCCAAGTCTCTACCTGTTATAGTTTAGGCTGTACGTTGATTCCTGTCATTCAGTCATTCAGTCAGTCAGGACAAAGCCTTTTATATATATAGAGACTAGCATGTGCCCGCGATAATTATTTCAAAAATTAAAAATTAAGAGCATAATAGTTAAATCATTATATTTATTAACACCTAAATCACGTGGAATACATACCACTATTAGATAGCATCGCCTGGTAAAAGCGACCTCAGATTCCAGTTCCTTGGTCCAGAAAACCCCTGTATAGTGAGTTTCGTCCAAATAAAACAATGTTTGACCATATTAGGGCTTACAACATTCAAGCGATCGCGAAAGTTTAATTTCCAAGGTATGACAAAAATAGACAAAGGCAACTGTAATTGTCAAACTTCCATTTAATTTAATTCCAAACCCATCTGAAACCCACTGGCAACAATATGTTTTAATGTCAAATTTGATTCGGATTCGATAATTCTGTGTAAGAAGGGATTAAGTATTCTCAAAAACATTTGATTTTTGGCATTTAAAATCAGAATTTTTCAAAATCCTTTCTTAGTGAGCACCTACATTATGAAACGAAGGTACTGTCAAAATTCCAAGTCTCTACCTGTTATAGTTTAGGTTCTACGTTGATTCCTGTCAGTCAGGACAAAGCCTTTTATACAGTACTTGCATGTGCCCGCGGCTTCGCCCGCGATAATTATTTCAAAAATTAAAAATCAAGAGCATAATAGTTATATCATTATATTTATTAACTCCTAAATCACGTGGACTACATACCACGATTAGATAGCGTCACCTGGTAAAAGCTACCTCAGATTCGAGTTCCTTAGTCCAGAAAACCCCTGTATAGTGAGTTTCGTCCAAATCGAACAACGTTTGACCATATTTAGGCCTATGTTGATTATCCGTCTTCCGTGTAGGTTGAAAATTTCATATGGATGCGTGCCTTGACATTAAAAACAAATGAATCGACCAGCGTGAGCTACAACATTCAAGCGATCGCGAAAGTTTCATTTCCAAGGTTTGACAAAAATAGCCAAAGCCAGCTGTAATTGATTTGACATTGAAATATATTACGCTTCGGAAACGCAAAAAATGCACGTTTTCTGCCCGTTTTTCACTCATTTTTGGCATTTAGAATCAGAATTTTTCAAAATCCTTTCTTAGTGAGCATCTACATTATGAAACGAAGGTACTGTCAAAATTCCAAGTCTCTACCTGTTATAGTTTAGGCTGTACGTTGATTCCTGTCATTCAGTCAGTCAGTCATTCATTCAGTCAGTCAGGACAAAGCCTTTTATATATATAGAGATTTTAATAATTTCAAGGCAAATATTGTAAATATTATTTTATTTTGTGGTTAAAAATGTGTTAAATTAATTTTTAGTTAATGTAGCCTATTTCATTCTGAAAACATTATGAAAGAGCAAAGCTGTATTTTGGAAGATCTGATAAATACATTTTTATCCAAAACTTTTCAAGATAATTTGCAAATTATGACAAATGTACGGCCTTGCCCTGAGTTAACAAGTCTTTCTACAATACATAAAGGCAAGAATGTAGAATATACAGAACATTTTTCAGTCTCACATTCCTGAGGAAGGCCACAGAGTGAAAATTGCCGTAAGCTCGAGCCTAATAATTTTGACACGGCTGATAACCCGAGAAGCCATCTTAACTAATCAGCGCCGTGAAGGCTTCAAATCTTATAAGTACAAATCCTACATGTTTTAAAAGAAAGAATAAGCCTACTTTAATAAAGTAAGCTATTTTTAACTTTTCAGTTAAAGTTAATCTATATTCTCAATTAACTTAAGAATCAAGTAATTTTTCTGTGTAGGACGAATGCATAGCACGCCCTTTATCAGAGATCAGGATACGCCACTGGTTTACATTTAGGTTTTCTTCCACAATTCCCTTCATACACGTACAAAATGGATTAGTAAATGTTGTCATGCATGCATGGTAACACATTTGTCGAATTTACTGGTGGTAATTGCTAAAACTACAACGCATTCTATATGTAATGTTTATAATCACCTGCGTTATGTTCCAGCAAATTTGCACATCGTTTTAGTTGGTCTATCCATTGCCAAATTTTATAAAAGCATAATTGTTCTTTCGTTTGCTCTGTGATCACTATAAAACGCGTATAAAGTCACATGGCCGACTCATTCACTGACATTATCGTATACTGACTTCTGGATGAGTTAGAAACTTGAATTTTGGTACGCTTATAGCTTTTAGCCTCTAACAGATGAGAATATTCCGAAACGTGCAAATTTTATTTTTTATCCGCCCCCCAAAAATTGAAAACAGCGGACGCAGCTTTAAAGTCGCTGCAGTCCTTTTTCGGAAGATTATAGTAGGTACGTACGTAGATTGCACTTCCAGTAACGGATTTTGAGAGATCTACAAGTTTGGTCCTTTGACTTTTTGTTGTATGTCGATTGGTTATGCCATGGAGTTAGGTTTTTTTTATTGTAAGTAAATATCGTACATTTTCCACACGTTGTATAATTTTTTACGCAATTATAGGACAGCTAAAATCAGAAAGTATGACAGGAATATTAGCATATTAAATTGCCACAAGCATACATAATTTAGTGATTCTATCTGTCTTATAAAGGTGGAAAAAGTGACTGGATAACCATGACTTCTATCAGATCTATGACGGCCTAAATTACCCACTCACTAACATTAATGTTTGCACATTTCCACATGAGCTAGAAATTGAAATTTGGCTGTCTTACAGCTTTTAGCCTCTAACCGTTAGGAAAATTCCAAAAAGTTGAAAATTTAACCCTTTACAAACTTCAATCGCTCACTGATAATAATGTTTACCCACTTCCAGATGAGAAAAAATCTTAAATTTTGCAGACTTATAGCTTTTAGCCTGTAACCGACAAGAAAATTCCACAAATTTCAAATTTCAAATTGTTTAGGCCTACTCCCAATAAATTTAATAGTCGCTCCGCACTTTTTAAGGTTTATAATGGCTAAACGGTAATATACGGTAATATAGTCCAGTTATTCATTGCATGGCCAGGCGGCTCCCTTTCGTTAGGAGGAAAAGTTTGCCGACAGTTCAACCCATTTCTTTATTTTTACCGTACCAATCAGCTAGTTACCTCAGCCAATCAAAATCTAAGAATGTCTTGTGAAAGCTGTGACGGCTAGTCGTCAACTCTGCGTGGAGTGAAAAGCGAGGTTGCAAAATCTAGTTTCAGTAAACAATAACACGTGTGAGTTGATTAAACCGAAGGAAGTACTGAAGTAACCGCTAACAATGAGAGAATATTGCAACGTTGCTTTTGTTTTGGAAAGCGGAAGAAAAGAGCGATTTAGTCAGATCAATTAACATAAAGAAACGTCGACTTCATGGTTTATTCCTTTGAAGCCACCTGGCCATGCAATGAAAAACTGGACTTTACACGGACTCTATCTCCGATACAATGTCAATTCATAAAAAAGCTCTTTCGGAGATCCTAACTGGGGGTTTGGGGGCAGAGCCCCCAACGAGCAAAGTGGAACATAATAATACTCACATGCCCGTTATGCAAACCGAATTCAGAGTTTGCTCCACCGCGGCTAAAAACCACAAAGCATGAGCCTTAGCACCCCACATAGGCTATGAACAAAAGGCAACAATTAGGCTACGATTTTTTTAATGTGATAGATAGGGGGCGGATTTCTATGACCTAAAAAATAGGATATATGCATGCATTTATGACCTAAAAACATTAAAATATGACCAATAAAATTTAAAATATGACTTTACCACTTACACATTGTGTATATTTTTAAGTTTCATTACAATTCATTTTATTAAAATATAATGTTAATTATTTAAAATATCTGTAAACTCTAAAAAAAGTATCAATATAATGCAAAATTTACAAAATATGATATGAAACTTCAAAATTTCTTTAATATGCACACAAATATGCCAAAAATATGACCTAAATATGCATATTCATACTAAATATGCTACAATAGTTGAAAATTTCCTAAATATGCAGTTATATTCACAATAAAAGCCGTTCCATTTTCAGCAGGATGCTTGGAATCGGGTTTAAATTAGTCGGAATCCTGAAATAATGCAAAGGGGAAAAATATGACATGTCATAGAAATCCGCCCCTAGTGATAGATAATATTCTAACTACTATTAAGGAAATTTCATATCTGAGGATTTGTGGTCATTGCAATGATGGTAAGGTCGTCACGTGTTAAACCTACATCATTCTTCAGAATAATTCAGCGATTTTCTGCATCCTTAACCATGTCGTCATAACCCCCAGGCGAATGATCAGCCCATGGAAACTATAGGCCTAATCAGAATCTCACTCAGCGAGTTGACTCAGGTTAATCCAACCTCTACATTTCTTGGAGGTGGGTCTGCTATTGAACATTTAGCTGTACTTAGAGATATGCAAATATTTTGTCCTAAACTAAACTAGTACTCACTGGTGCTTCAAGTACACCAGGCTGAATTAATGACTGAAGATGGCATAAAAGCTAATGTAGAAATGCATTTCCAATAACAATTGCAGAAATCCAAACTGATACTCGGAAAAAACTACTTTATATAGGCCTATTAGAAAAGCTACAACTTCGACAGTTGCCTGCAAGTTTATTCTTAATATCCAGCATTTATATATATGAACAATATATATAAGCAGTGAGTTAATTTTAAATTGTCTATGATTTGTAATTTTAATTCGTCTTTGAAACAGTTGGTAATATATATAATTACCATTAATGTTATATATTGAAGAGAGCATTTATATTGTATCATAACCTGTAAATTAGGGATATCATTTACATATCCATCTAATCTTACTTCATGACAACACACCCAACAACTGTGACAATTATACTTATAACTGTGTAAAATATTTTTCATATATTCATGACAGTACCAGGGCCTATAGCCTACCTAAGGGGGAAAACTTTTTAACATAATAATTATTGTACTTTAATTTTTTGATACCTTTGATACATCTTGTAATACAGGGTAATTTACATTTGGATTTTTTTTTCTCTCTGTTTTATGTTTAGATAGTAGTTACCCTTGTATAAAAAAAATTCAGCAATTTAATAGACTTTGTGGTATAAGGTGGATATTTTTTACTATAACAATTATTGTCCTAAAATGTCAATTTGAGCTGACAAGCGGGTTAGGTATAACGATGCCTAGGCGGTCTGATTTGGGGTCAGATGCGGCCGGTGGGAACTAGAACGACTCGTTCGCCCTTCATTACATGTCGGGGTGTACTATAGGTATCGATGTAGGCAAAAATGGTAGTTAGAGAGACTATCTTATCTAAATCTAACATAAGGACGTCCAGATCGCTATGATCAACTCATCCGCATTACGGAACATTTTGATGCAGATCATGCTCGCGTTCACTTCACAAGTTTTCATTCCCAACGCCAGTCTTTCTTGTCTACTTGTTGCAGCACCAGCGCGTCAATAAAACGTAACACTTCGTTCTATCTAACAATAAACAAGTTTTACACCTTTGTGTCACACAATTAAGATAAAGTTTCGTCTGTAGCTAACTCTCTACGTCAGGCCTGTCATAGTGATGACTTTCGCTATATGTACTTGGGAAAAGAGAGTCTTCTGCAATGGACCTGGTGTTTTAAATTGTGGTTTGCGAAACAAGCGTGGTACGTGAAAGTGCGGTAGGTGATGAAACGTCGTTCTATAACCTACGAGGGTCATTCCAAAAGTTCTGCACACTATAAGATAAAATTAAAGAAAATAATTTATTTTGCAAAATACCTTTGCAGGCCTTCAATATAATCTTCATTCTTGCTTATGTCAGCTTCCCAACGTTTTGGAATTTTTTTTTATTCTGGATAGGGCACCTTCATTGTTGAGCTGTCTGATTACTCGAGTCACCTTACTGGAAGCTTCATCAATTGTAACAAAACTTTTCCATGGAGTGGTTCCTTCAATTTGGGGAAAAAATTAAAGTCTGATGGGCTCAAATAGGGTCTGTATGGTTGGTGAGGAAGTCTTTCCCATCTTGGAAAACGTTTTGATACAATTGATGAAGCTTCCAGTGAGGTGACCCGAGTAATCAGACAGCTCAAACAATGAAGGTGCCCTATCCAGAATAAAAAAATTGCCAAAACGTTGGGAAGCTGTCGTAAGCAAGAATGAAGATTATATTGAAGGCCTGTAAAGGTATTTTGCAAAATAAATTATTTTCTTCCATTCTATCTTACACTGTGCAGAATTTTTGAAATGACCCTCGTATTAAAAGGTAGGCTAAATTCCAAACTACAATAGGGTAACTACCAACTGATCCGACAGATCCTGCTGATCATTGGACACGTAATGATAATTGAGAATACAAACAAATCCTTGCTTAGTTTTTATAGCACTAATACACAGTGATGAAGTTGGAGTTTTTTTTCTATGGGAACCCACACATTTATATGCAGGTATTTATTTATTTTTCATTTTGATACCAAATATTATAGTCAAATTAGCTTTTAAATGAAATACATAGAAATTACATTACAATAACCACAACCAAATCAACCAACTTCGTCACGTATTTCATTATAAATTGTGGGCCTATGTATTTGCTTCGGGCAATTTCAAGGGCATGCCAATACGAAAATAATAGCTTTTTTTCACAAAAGATGTCCAAGTATTGTTAAATTACTTACTTCGTAACAAAATAAGAGTATTTTATATTGTAAATTTAAATATTATTACTCTCCATTTAGTTGCTCTCTAAAATCAACTTGCAAAAACTAATTACAAAATTACTGAATAATTTATTGGTCATTTTTTAAAGTTTTGTGTATTTTTTACTATTTTAGGTCAACAAATCATTTTTTATTTCGCATTTTTTTCACAATGCTCGGGTCATTAAATGCCTTGCACTTAATAATAATCTAATTGTAACAAGTAGAATTTATATGCATATTCAATCTTTGTTAGTACCAAAAGTATCACAGGAAGCTGACGTCTTGTCTCGGAACAGGAGGCGTGGTATCAGTCTGCTAAGGATTCCTTATCTTCAATGAAACTGTCATTCGTCTCGCTTGTCTTTATGTGACATTGCCTTCATTTCGGCCTCTTCCATGCTATTAACCCTCTTCAAAGATCATTCCCGCTTCCTTCCTACTGTCTTCCCACTCCTCAATGTTTGTTTGGGGATGCAATTCCGATCCCTTGTGAGAACCAATCCATTCCCAACTCCCATTTCTATTTGAAGCTTCATGGTATATTGATTTGTTCTTTTCTTAGAGCCAACTGAAGAAAATAGAGCAACGTTCAAGTCGTGTTGAATGTTAACAGGTTACAGATAGAAATCTAACCTACGTTGTCGATTTGCTCTACTTGGAATCACCAATAAAACTCTTCATTGCATCGTATTTTCTGCTAGCTATAGTTTGCCACAACGAAATTTGAGGACCACATATGGATTTTCTGTCAGTTCTACAGCCGAGAAAATCTAAAATAGGCTACTGAATCCCTTAAAGTTTTATACTGTGACCATCAAGTAACATGCCTGGAAACTTGCTTTTAATGGTGATTAAGGAGGACGAACTAAATCATTGCATTCGACTTGCTATTCGACGTGAAGTTATGGGAATAACTTTTTATTATTATATTGACCTCACAAATAGTAGGTAAATATTCCAAAAGATACTTTAATAACCAGAACTGCAAATCCACTTTGCCAAGTATCGTGGACCATATCATATATTTGTATTTAATTTGCACGAAAACTGCCAACTTAATTTAAAAAAAAAACGAAAAAGGGAAAATTTGAACTGTTGAACAGTTGAAGAGTAGAACAGTACGGACAATACCTATCAAGTAAAGTACGGTTAAAAATTAGGTACAGTTATTTTTATAGTACAACTTTGAAGATTTTTTAATCGAACATTTAGTTTCTATTGAAGGAGCTGTCTATGGCCCTGGGTGTCGGCATACTGACCACATGCCTCCAATCCTGCCATCTGCCAATGATAGAAGATGCGACGGTCGGATAGTGGGCCTAGTCCCTTTATGGATGCAGCGCTACGGAGTTAGCTACCATGAAGAACGTGTTGAAATTTATGCCTACGCTGGTAATGATATGAATAGAAAAAGAAGAAAGAAAGAACACCAGTGAATCATTGTCATTTTGCCTTTATTAATATTATCTTATGTTGCCTGCTACGTTTAGCATTACATAATTATGTTAAGTAGTAATTACTTAATTAAAATGTCTTGGAGTAGAAGTCACCAAGGAATGTTCTGTCGTCTAGTAAATAGAGAAATTTCATTGTAATACTGTCAGACAGTGTTTTGAATCGAATAAATGGACGCCAGAGGCTTTGCTACATCAATTCTGAGGAAACAGACATCTAAGACCTCGTAAAGCCCACCTTCCCTTTGCGAGGGATTAATCCCCTATAACGGAATTGATATAATATTTCTTTACAAACGGATAGAAATACATCCGTAGAATTCCTCTGCCTCTGTTTCTAATATTTTGCTGTACAGAGTGTTTCAAAAATACTTTTACAAACTTAGGGCATGGGTTCCTTACACCACAAGAAGGGAAAAAGTTCATATGAACGTATTTCCCATAATCCTTGTTTTCGCGTTAGGAACTGTTCAACACATTGGTACACTCATAACACGTCAACACACAAAACTCATAACTAGGGTTCGCATGTTTATGACATGTCATATTTTTACCCTGACATCCATTCTCGCTCAAACACTATTTAAACACAAACTGTACAATTGTTATCCTAATCGGACAGTTTTTATTTTGCATATGAAGTCATATTTTGGGCTTTTTTGTGGACTTGGTCATATTTTGGCCATATTTGTAATTTAACGTCATATTTCAGTCATAAATTCGGTAAAAGAGCACAATTATACAGTGTATGTACTACATGGTAGAGTTAAATTTGATGTTTATTTAATTAATTTAATGTTTATGCCAAATTAATAGTAACTTAAATTTTAAAATTAATGCAACTGTTCATATTTTATAGGGACACGCAAGGTCTACAAAATATTACGAGTATTTGGAGCTGATGAAGCGAGCAAACAGGAACAATTTCTTTAAAAAATAAAAGTTAATTACTGTAAATCACCAAAATTGTTAAAAAGTGATTATCTGGTAGAATTCATGTGAAACGTTTTAAATTGGAACTTTTCTTTTTTTAAGTACGTTATTTTATTAGGTCATATTTAGGATTTTTGGGTCATATTTAGTCATTTTTAAGGGCATATTTGCAGTCATATTTCCCACTATTTTAGGTCTTAAACATCCGAACACTACTCATAACAAATGCTCGAAATGTCCTCCTCTTGCTTCTAGACATGCATGCACTCGTCGAATCATGGGTTGTCGCACCCTTTCAAATACTCCGGGATGGTATCGAATGGTACATTATTAAATTAATAACGAGAAAACAAAGATTATGGGACATATGTTCATATGAACCCATACCCAAAGTTTGTAAAAGTATTTTTGAAACACCCTTTATAGGTTTATTTATGTAGATAATTCAATACAATAGTAACCAGAATGTTAGGTACCGTACTTGAGAGTACGGCTCAACAAAATAACATGACTCTTCTACATAATCCTAAATTTTACACAATTTATTGTATGATAAATGTGACTATTCCATTCATACGACGCGTATTATCTGATAAAACTTCAGCCCATTACCGGACACGTAAAGGTATCAATATGCAGTGATTAATACGTCACATGCTGCCAGTGGACAAGATAAAAACACGTTATTTTATACAATGTAACTTCTTTGGAAATTGAAAAGTTGTACAGGTAGGGAAAAAAGGCGGACAGACTAAAATATATAAATTGCCGATATGAGCCACTGCGCATGCCTAGCGGCATTCACAGGATAGCAGGGAATGTACTGAAATTTGTTCTAGTGTCGACTGTTGACGTAGCCTATTTCGTATTTAAAAACAAGCTAGTAAAATTCATTTTCTGGGAATAATCCGTTCATTTTGTAGTTAAATATTGCGGCAATCGAAAAGTAGTGGGAAAACAATGTGCATTAAGGAAATTACACAGGTCTAAGGAATACGCATGGACACCAGTGTGAACAAGGCTCTGAATTCAGCTACAAGAGTCGGTCCGCTTTTTTATACTATACCTGTACGTGTCTTTATTAAAAAACAATTTAGATTCGGTGCAAGCTTGTTTGTGTGTTTTTATTCTGTTCTGATTTTAGCTTGTATTAATTAGGTCAACTATTTCTCATCTCCATTGTTGATGGCAGCATAGGTTAGTTTCTGGTAACACTTTTTTCGATCTCTTTGTAGGCCTTGATGACACAGTGGTGTTTTAATTTAAAAACTCAAGTAAGAAAATTATTATTATTTATATAATAAATAAATAAATATAATACCATCCTCGATATCTGTCACACACAATAGAATGTCCAACTACATACTACAGCAAAGCAAGTGTTTCCCTTTCCGTATTTAATGTTTTTTCCCGCACAAAAAGTAACAAAGAAAACATTAGGGACCATGATAATATTATAGGAGAAAAATTCCTCTGACACTGGGACTTGAACCCAGGACCTTTGTCTATCCGTGCCAATGCTCTTACCATGTAATGTCCAATAGAGACAATAATCTGTGGTACTTGAATGCATATGCATATATCTATTAGGGCCCGTGTTAAATTTTCATTGCGACTTTTGGAGGAGTTTCTAAAAATGCAGATCTCCTTCCAAACTTAAAATACTATGGTTGGCAATGATGTCTGTATGTTTGCTGTGATCAGAGAATCTAGTTCAAGAATAAAACAAATAGATGGCTGCAAAATGTAAAAATCGACATTTTACACCCTGACAGCTGTTTTCTACTATTACGTGGAAACGTGTTTACCGAGTTACGTTCGGGTTTCTGTGTTATTTAATTTTTGGTCAGAAAGGGTCTATAAACAGATTCGCGACTCATAATAAATATATTACCATTTCAACCGTAAAAGGTTTCATAATTCCTCACAAATATAAAAATAAACTTTTAAACATGACACCTAAGTGTCACAGCCTCGACAGGAGAATACGACACCGGATATGTCAGTAATTTCAGAAATGAATTGTACACATCGCTCTCTGCGCTCTTGTCTATTCCCGACACACCCAACTTCAACATACGTAAAGCGTACCATAGGTATCTCATAAGTAGGGGGCGGATTTCTATGACATGTCATATTTTTCCCCTTTGCATTATTTCAGGTTTCCGACTAATTTAAACCCGATTCCAAGCATCCTGGTGTAAATGGAACGGCTTTTATTGTGCATATAACTGCATATTTAGGAAATTTTCAACTATTGTAGCATATTTAGTATGAATATGCATATTTAGGTCATATTTTTGGCATATTTGTGGGCATAATAAAGAAATTTTGAAGTTTCATATCATATTTTGTAAATTTTACATTATACTGATACTTTTTAGAATTTACAGATATTTTAAATAATTAACATTATAGTATTAATGAATTTCATTCCTCTAGTGCTGAATTATATGATAATTAGAATTATATATTCAGCCTTAATCACTAGAATGTGATTTTATTAGAATCTAACAGGATATTGAGGCTGAAGACGTAGAATACTTACAGTTTATATAATTTATTATTGATAACGTATATTGATACAGTTTTTATTACCCTTTAGTTAATATTTTAATAAAATGAATTGTAATGAAAATTAAAAAATATATACATAATGTGTAAGTGGTAAAGTCATATTTTAAATTTTATTGGTCATATTTTAATGTTTTTTAGGTCATAAATGCATGCATATATCCTGTTTTTTAGGTCATAGAAATCCGCCTCCTACTCATAAGTCTTTTTCACACTAGGCACTGTTAGTGTTTACTATTAATTCTTCGTCAAAGTCAATTTATAATTTTGAAGTCTCATTAAATTACATCATTGCTTATAAATGGGTCTATTAGCAAATCCGACAATCTTCATTCTGAAAAAAGATAGGGATCCTAACTTCTAATGAATGTTTAATCCGTTTACTGTTACATATTTAGTGCAAGTGATGCATATCCCACTTTCCACATAAAAGAAGAACTCAGATTTACAACATCTTCACTAAATATGTAATACGAAAGGCTTAAAAGTCTCATTGAAAGTTAGCATCTCTCCTTTTCTCTCCGAAGAGAAAAGACGTAAATGTTGTATTATCGCCGCACTCAATTCGTTGACAGTTAACATCAAAGAAGTCGCCGCCGCTTGGAGTAGTTGTCATACTGCACAGTGTTAGTAAACAGAGCGGGAAGATGTAGATGCAGCAAAACACTTACGTGGCAATGACATTGAGCAATGAGAGAATTGGCAACACGAATTCAGTCAGCGGTTTCTTTTGAGAAAACCTTTTACAGTAACAACAAGCATTGTAATATGAGAACAAAGCGAGCCGCCCGTCAACGTTATGAGTGCGGCGACAAGTTACAAGTCCATTCCTAAGATTGTGTTGTTCAAAAATTAAAAAAATATTAATCATAATTTATAAACAGAAACGAAGTACGGTTATTTGTTGGAAGTGTTTCTTGGGCAACCCCAAAGGTCTTATACGAAGGACTCGTAACCAGTTAGTATAATATATTAATACTGCTGAACAAATTGAATTCCACACCACTTCGATAAACAGTAAATTAATAAGAGACAATTTTTATAATTCATATAAGAATTTTACGTACATGTATATTTCTCTTGTGGATAATGATAACGTCTCAACTGCTACAAAACCACTAATAACATTATAACGGGAGTGATAAGTAAATAGGAAGAAGTTATAAAAGTTCAGTGATAAAAATATTGTGATTGTTATAATAAAAAAAAAACTTATTGCTACTTTCAGTCACATTCTTTCACGTTACTTCACCAGATAAAATAACGTAGGGTATAGTCGTAATAATCTAATATTTCACTGAAAGAAATACTTTTTTAAAGTAATTTATTCTTTACCCTTAAAGAAGAATAATAATAATGTCGGTGGAATATTTTACTTCAGTTTAATTGGATACCTCTCACAGTTGTATTACTTACAGTAAATCCTGTGACACCGACCAGAAGGATTTATGTGCTATCTTAACACTTTGTAAACCAATAAGACATTAGACAACTATTTCCATTGAACAACAAGATGTCAAGCATGTGAGTGTTATTTCTCTTATTTAAATTTATTTGTTGAAATTATTTTATTATGCTTTCCATTGGAGCATATAAGTTAATTATGGCCTGATTTATTTTAAAGTAATAATGTTTTAATTTTCTAACTATGGACCCATTCACGTCAAATTTTCAAACTTGGCATATCATTTAACATTGGTATAACCTATTTCCTAGGATATTTTTAACATTTTTTAAAATGTGTTTTTTTTTTTCAAAATCCAAAATCAAAATTTTCACTTTGAATTTTGAAAAACAAATTTCATTAGAACTATTATGTGTTACATATCACTGGAAAGCTTGTAAAGAAAATGCTAAAAATGACACTTTTCCCACCTCTGTAGGTTAATTAGAAGAGTTGCTATATCAGTTAAAGATATGTTTTCGGTGTGATTTTTTTATTTTTTTAAATACTTTACATGGCTGTATTTTCAGAACGGATTGAAATATTTCAATAAAAGATTGCATTTCTCTTAATATACATGAAAACTACCTCTCTACAAAATTTAATCCAAATCTGAAATGGTGAGGTGTGTTGATCTGACACAGAATGACCCTGCTGAGTGTCTTTGTCTCGGATACTCCTTTAGTCAAACCTTCATTAGGTTAATACCTGATCCTTGTATTGTATTCCCGTCATTTTGAAACGGCAATGGCCTTTAATAGCTTTCCACTGTCACATGCTATTTAACTATAAAGGGAACTCTGAGCGAAGGCGTTCAAATTGCACGGCAAGCTAAGCCACAACAAAGAATCGCTTTCACACACAGGATAGAACACTTTTTTTTTTATTGCCTATCGATTGTCAATCAAAAACAATAAAATTAAAAAAGGACGATCCATCACCTCTAAACTTCGTAATGAAGTATTTTCTTTGTGATTGTAACAGTGTGAAATACTGCAACTGCTGAGGAAAGATCCTCTCACCTGTGTGATGGTTAGATATCACTGAACAAACTAAAAATTGCCAAAACAACTTAATAACTGTTCAGTTAATGTGGTCTCTAAGCAGGGGCGGATCCACGGGGGGGGGGGGAAATGGGGGAAATTTCCCCCCCCCAAAAAAAATTTGTAACATTAAGCACAAATTATTGAAAATTTATTAGAACATAACCCAAATACTTAAATTAAAGCAACAACATTCATTATTTTGAAATACCTTTGTAAGAAAATGCTGAAATGTTCATTTTGTTTTCAATTGTGTACTGGGAATAATTAATTTTTATGAGTAAAAACTTCCCTCTCTACTTTAGTTCCCCCCCCAAAATGTCTCTCTGGATCCGCCACTGTCTCTAAGATGTAATACAAGCTGATTAATTTTGTTTTAAAATCTGATGTATTACACTCACATAGCTATCTCTACCCTAAGGTTGTTTTGTGCACCACGACAAAGATTTAAGCTTTTAATAGGCCTATAAGCACATCGTGAGAAAAAATCGCGAAAAGTAAAATTTTCTTGATACAAAGTCGCCAACCTTCGTGTCACATCCCCAGAGAATCCAACCCAAATACAAAACTTTGATTTTCTTTGATTTATCGTACTCAAGCTATGATCTTTACAGACATACAATTTTTAAAGAAATGTCCATGTGTATTTTTAGACCTAGAGCTCCTAGAAACACGAAAACTCGACAACGAATTTCAGCACTTACTCTACCTACATTTTAAATATAGTTCTTTATTTATAACTTGCATTTTACCATCAGGGTATATCACATGTGGGGGTACGCCGTAGCGTAGTGGTTGAGGCGCTGCCCTACAAGGTCGCAGGTTCGATCCCCGATGAGGTGGTTGGAGTTTTTCAATAAAATTGGCATAATCCTTCTGGTGGCCCTGGGGTCGACTCAGCCTCGAACAGAAATTAGTACCATGAGCAATCCTGGGGCGGCCGGTGTGTAAGGCTGACAACCTTACCACCTTCATGTGCCGAATGTTTAAAAATCTGGGATCCTCACCTCCTGGAACCCTCTCCTGGCCTCCATGGCCTGTAATAGGGTACACTTTTACTTTATATCACATGTATGAGTAGAGAAAGTAACTAAACAATAATATGAACTTAAATTTAAATTAAATTTAAATTCATTTATTTAGCATCATGTCTTCCCTTCCCCTCTACCATAATTCCAAAAATACAATTAGAATACATAAATTAAATAGAAAGAATACAATAAGAAAAAGAAAATAGCAATGGCACTAATGTTAAGATATGTAATTACAATATTAATTAAAGTTACAGTAATGAAAATAATAATTAAAATTACTATAAAAACACTATACAATAATAAAAATTAAGCCTTATGACATTTTTAGTTTGTTTACATATCTAACCAATATACAATTGTATTACATTATACAATAGTATTGTGTTAGATTATATGAGCTCATTTCTCATCTATCTTCTCTACATTTAGTACTGTTGTGCTGAATGGGAAGAGCATTGATTTATTACAAAAAGACAATTTACCAATTTGGGATACATTGAAGGACTTTCCGCATGTCCTGAAATCACAAAGCTCAAGGAGAGGAACGTGTTCAAGAGCTGATAGTTCATAAATCTATCGGTAAAATCTCGTGAGTCCACCTCTGTTGTGGTTTTGGAACAAGGTCTACATTATAAGTTCCTAGAGAATGCAGAAAACGAAATCTGATGATTAATCAAGAATTTTAATATTTACCTGATCTTGTGAAACTCTTGTAATATTGTCCATACTCATTTCTATTTGTTCGACCATACTATAATACGATTGTTACGTGTGACTTAACGGTATCATAATAACACTCATTTCGACACTTTTTCATTTCGACATCGGTGTGGTATCGATTATTATCGAACACGGAACGATCTTGAGACCTTGATGGTAGCAGCTGAAATCTGCATAATAAATAACCTGTGTTTAAAATAAAACCAATTCTGTTCGCATTTATTTTAATATCATCGTAAAATTATTAAGTGCCAGTATGGTACTTTATGAGATTGTGTGGGGGACGAAAAAATGTCTGTCCGTCTGTCTGTCTGTCCGTCCGTGCGTCTGTACGCACCATAACTCAAATACGCTTCTTCGGATTTTCATGAAACTTGGAAAACACATTTATAATGTCCATGGGAAGAACCCTATTGATATTGAACCAAATCGGTTCACCGGTACCGGAGTAATGCCCAATTTAGTGCCTATTTTAATAGATTATATTAGAAAGGCGCCATAGCTCAAATACGCTGTATCGGATTTCCATGAAACTTGGTATTATCGCCTCGCTCATAAAGTTGACGGGCGGCTCGCTTTGTTCTCATATTACAATGCTTGTTGTTACTGTAAAAGGTTTTATCAAAAGAAACCGCTGACTGAATTCGTGTTGCCAATTCTCTCATTGCTCAATGTCATTGCCACGTAAGTGTTTTGCTGCATCTACATCTTCCCGCTCTGTTTACTAACACTGTGCAGTGTGGCAACTACGCCAAGCGGCGGCGACTTCTTTGATGTTAACTGTCAACGAATTGAGTGCGGCGATAATATACGCATTTACGACGACCATGAAAAGTACCCTATTGAATTTGAACCTAATCTGTCGACCGGTACCGGAGTAAAACCCAATTTAGTGTATATTTTAAAGGCGCAATAACTCAAGTACGCTTTATCGGATGTTTATGAAACTTCGTATACGCATTTTTAAAATCCATGGAAAGACGTCTATTGATATTCGACCAAATCGGTTGGCCAGTACCGGAATAATCCCAAATTTAGTGCCTTTTATGTTAGTATATGAGAAGTCATCCCAGGAATCTGAATATTGATATGCTGCCAGAGAATTGTTCAAAACATACCGAACCAACTGTTATTTCCAGATTCAAGCCGGTCAATAGCACTTAGTAATTTTTTCCCACATAGAGAAATACATTTTTAAAAATAAGTTATGTACATGTTTCCAAGATATTACTAAATTCTTGTACGCCATCAAAGAATTGTGTTGCTAAGAGATCGTTCTTCATTTTCGGCGTGGATCAAAATTAGTAGTGATTTGAGAAACATTTCTGTTTCTCAAAAGCATATAAAATGGAATCTCCGAAGACTTCAACTTCCGAAACCACACTCACTAGGCTCAGAATTCAGGTATTTATAGCCTGTGGTTTTTGTCCTGGTTTCTTTTATAACTTCGGCATGAGTACTGTATTCTTATGTGGGTTTGCACCTGTGTTGATGTGGGTATTTAAATAATTTTATTTGTAATCTTGGAAGCGTATTTCTTGCGTGAAACACCCAAATTAGAAGATAAAGCGTATAATTTTAATAAATATTATTGCTTCATTTAATATTAAAGAGCCCATTATATCCATGTAGGAGATAATGGTTTAAGAACTTCTGACTTTTATAGCCTATAACGTTGTTTCTAACCGTATTTTGGAATGTTGCCTAATGGAATTAGTGCTTATAAATTTTAGAACGTTTTTTATGACGTTATAGGCCTAGCAGCGCGTCTCATGTTGTACTGTAGATACTGTAGATACAAGTCATTTATTGATAGTCTACAGCAGAGGTACACAGAGTTCCTCGTATAGGCCTAACCCGCCGGCCGCGGAAGAGTTTGATCAGGTCCTTAGCGTAGAGAAAATGTTGATACGAGCGAACAAAGATAACATCAACCTGCATACATAAATGTAGTAGACCTGGTCCGGGATCGAACTCTCAATCTTGCGCACAGAAAGCCAGCACGATACTGACTGTACCAAAGCCGACTCACTTATTTGTAAACTGATGCAATCCAGAAGGAATAAGTTCAACAAAGGAAGCCTTGTTCGGTTTATAACATCCTTGCAAACAAATATATTGAAAATCAGAGTCTGAGCACAAAGATATCTGCGTTTGAGACTATGAGAATGTTTGGAGAATCCATATTATTACATCTGTTTCTTGGAGTATTGTAAATATAAATAAAATCGCTAAGAACTTCACACAAAATTAACCTAAAATGGCGCAATGAAATAATGTGTGTTCACAGAATCGACTGCTCAGAGGGGAGGGAATCGTTGGGTCATGTGGTGCAGGCAAGGGCTGAAACTTGATGGCGGTCTATATGGTGATCAGCAAATAATTAGCTTTAATGAAATTAGATTAGACCATGTACCGTATTTTTATTGAATATCCAAAATTGGATTAAACCCTATTTCGCCCGAAGGTATATTAGGGTTAGAGATAATGAAAAAATGAGTTAACAATAGTTATTTATGAAACAAGTGGCGAAAACGAGATTTTCTATGTTCGGGAAACGAGCCCGTAAGAGCGTGTGTAGCAATCCTACGAGCAAACTAAAACCATTTTACCATGTGTAACATACAATATGTTTTAGACAGACGTTAATATTTGTGAAATACAAATTTTATTGCGTGCCGTGCAGCGATATTGGGAACTTCCAGCCGTCCTGCCACCTAGTATGCACTTGTGCAGCAAGGCTTTGATTTTCTGGTGCATGGCTCCCAACATATTATGGGATGGAGTGGAGAACGCTTTCTAGCGATCAAGGATTACCAAAATATTTTTTCTTATCGAGGCTAGTGTTTACGGAATGACAGTGATGAAATTAACTGCTTTACTAGAAATTCTTATAAGATAGAAGAAGAATTTCTTTAACAATAAATGTTGTTAATTGTTTTTATTTGTGTTATTTTTTATGCATAAGTAACTTAATCGTTTTAGAACTTATTTTTGAAGCATTATGCCATAACAAGGTAAGTAAAAAACATTTGAAACTTTGTTCTCGACTTATATTAATGACTAGCTTAAAAGACCCGGCGGCGACCGGGTTTTGTATTTTGTAATTGGAAATTAGCTTATGAAGGATTTTCAATTTTAAATTCTAGGTCCTTATATAGGCATTTATAATTTGAAATAGGATGAACGACTTATTACACTCAAACTATTCCCTCAGAAAACGCTTGATATAGTTTTTTATGGCTCATAGAGGACCTAGAATGTTGCATCCCATCGCTTGTACAGTGCACAGCAAGCCTGGTAGAGGTTTAAATAAGAAGAAACAGAAATTCCTGTAACATAAAATTGTAATATCGAGGCGGGAAATTTCCCACTCTTATGTTACCATAAAGCATTATCACTTTCATACTTTTCTCTCCAAAAACCTGCGATATAGGCCTAATATAATAATATACACATTACCATACCTCGTTTTGTTTTCTCTATGTCCAGGGTAGAGAAAGTTATGTGATTCCATTATTTTAGTGGATTTCATTCTGTAATATTTATTTATAACATGAATTATTTTGATAACTTCTCTTATTTGTCAAAATTGCATTTCATTTGTTTTTTCCAAGCCCACCTGATACCATTTGGCAACAATATATTCTGTGATTTGGAATTGATAATTCTATGTAAAAATGGATTAAGTATTTTCAAAAACATTTAATTTTTAGCATTTAGAATCAGAATTTTTCAAAATCCTTTCTTAGTGAGCACCTACATTATGAAACGAAGGTACTGTCAAAATTCCAAGTCTCTACCTGTTATAGTTTAGGCCAGGGGTGCTCAAACTTGAACTGCTGGCGATCTACCTCAATATTTTTAGACTACTTACGATCGACTCTGAGAGACTGCAAGTGTGTGTGATGCAGGGTTGTCGTACATACACGATACACCCTACCTACCTAGGTAGGGCGTACCGTAGCATATATAGATATTAGCTTTCTGCGCAGTATAGGTACATTATTTTAGTCAAGGTTTGGGTTAGGTTTAGTTAGGTTCTTCTCTACAATATCAATGAAAAAACTCATAGTTATTCAAAATTGCGAGTTTATTGGTTGTTACAAAACAAAAGAGTTACATATGGTGTTAAACTTAACTAAGGAGTGGCTTTGGATGTTGAAGCGTGGCACTGCATGTCCTCAGCATACTTTTCATAAGATGGTACGTAACCACTGAGTGCTAATCGCAAGCATGATGACATATGATCGTCAGTTAGTCGATTGCGATATTTTGACTTAATTATCTTCATTTCAGAAAATGCAGACTCGCACAAGTAAGTTGACCCAAAAAATGCCGTCAGTTGAAGGGCGATTTGCCTTACATTCGGATATTTATCTTCAGATATAAAACACCAGAAATTTGTATCAGATGCTGTAGCTTTGAGATGTATATCTGATATAATCTGCACCAACTCATTTTCAACAGAACATGAGTTCATATTAAACTGACTGGCTATTTCAGTAGCTAATTCCTCAATGTTTTTACATGAAAAAGGATAACTCATAAATGATGCTATATTTTCCAATTTACTGCAATCATGAAAACGCATTTCGAATTGTCCCAAAATATTTGATAATTCAGCCTCATACGTATCATAATTCAACTGAGGAATCCTTGCTTTCAAAGACGGAAAATGTTTCAGATCCTTTCTTTTCAGTTGATCTATCATAAGTTGCAATTTATTTTTGAATGCGTTTACTGCGCTAATCATCTCAATAATAGTTTTTCCTTTACCTTGAAGCTCCAAGTTAACGGTGTTTAAGTGCATTGTGATGTCAGTCAAAAATGCCAAATCATTTAGCCATTTTTCGTTTTTCAAAATCTGAGTGTCATCACCTCTTTCGTCTAGAAAAGCTGTTATTTCGGGCAATAATTCTTGAAACCTTTCTAGGAATTTTCCGCGACTCAACCACCTGACGTCCGTGTGAAGAACTAAATCAGTGTGTTCAGCTTCCAACTGCAACTGAAAGAGCCGCCGTTGCAAGCTACGTGCACGGATGGAATTCACAATTTTTGTCGCAATGCCCATAATTTCCTCCGTGTTTAAAACTTTTGAACACAAAACTTGTTGATGTATAATGCAATGGAATGAAAAAAATGAAGGGAATTCTTCATTAGCTCGACACAATGCCACAAAACCGTTTTTGTTTCCAGTCATTGCTGGTGCTCCATCGGTTGTAATGCACACTAATTTATATATTGGTAGTCGTAGTTTTTTACAAAATTGAAGAAAACGTCAAATATATCTTCGCCACGGGTCTTCCCCTTCAGAGGTATGATTGTCAAAAATTCTTCCTTAGCCAACATGTCATTGAATACCATCCGAATAAAAATACACAGCTGGGCAGTGTCTGTCATATCGGTGGATTCGTCGAACTGTAAAGAAAAGTATGTACATTCCATGATATCATGTTTTAGTTTATCTGCGATGTCCTGGCTCATGACTTCAATACGCCTTGTGACAGTCGGACGAGATAACTGAAGTTCTCTAATAGCAGACATGATTTCTGTTTTATTTTTAAAATCTCCAAATAAAGTCTCACCCGCTTCAATAAATGCTTCCTTCACCACCGATCCATCTTCGAATGGTTTCTTGTGTTTCGCCAATATATGAGATATTTTAAATGACGCGATCGTAGCAGCTTTTGATTGTTTGACTGGTCTTGTGAACATGGATTGTTCTTTTTTCAAACAAGATATCAAATCACGTACCTTTAGTTTTCTTAATTCACTCTGTGGCGGAAAATCCTTTTCATAGTTTTTATGAACCGTTTTATGATGCCTCTCTAAGTTACCACGCTTAGGTATTGCAACTGACGCACGACAAATAACACAAATGCACTTATCCTTCACCATACAAAAGAAAAATTCTTCCTCCCAATCCTTATTAAAATGATACGTTTTAGATTTCTTCACTGCACTCATTTTCCACTATTTAATAATAAACTTTGTACTTATCGACGTAGTATCGCCATCAAGTTACAATTCAGAATGACTCCAATTCCTGCAGGCGCAACATTTATATCGGCGTGAACGAAAGTCTCGAATGTTCCCGTCAAACGCGCCGCCCGAAACTAGACTGTACTGTCTCTCGTTGTTTCTAGACTAGACTCCACTGTCTAGTCTAGAAACAACGCGGCTTTTCTTTGACAAGTGCCGCGCGTTCCTTTGATAAAGCCACCTTTTGCCGCAAGCAGTGTTATTTTATTAGTTACCTACCTACTTATTAAAATTTTTTTTCTTCTCGAGATCTACTCAAAAAGCACTCGCGATCGACTTGTCGATCGCGATCGACCGTTTGAGCACCCCTGGTTTAGGCTGTACGTTGATTCCAGTCATTCAGTCAATCAGTCAGTCGGTCATTCATTCATTCAGTCAGGACAAAGCCTTTTATATATAAAGAGATACTACAGAAACCTCTACATGCAGGCACAAATTTGGATTTACGCAATTGGCTATGCAATATATGAGTGTTCAAGGTAAGTGTATATGCATTGATTTTATTTAGGCGCGCAACATAACCAAGGTAGATTGACTTTCCTTCATATTGAAGATATCTTTATATCTTCAGTTATCATTGATTTAAACTAAGGAAGTATATATTTCTGCGAGTCAATACCCTGGAGAGATTTCTCAATACTTGACATGAGTACTTTAAGAAGAGTTCGTTTTAATACATTTTAGAACTGTTTATTCGGGTTAATCTCAACGACATATTCCACCATCAATTTCACTCACCTAAAACTAAGTCACATATCACAGATTTATTGCTAGCACATTATTTGCTAATATTGACAAATATGATACCATATTACTCAATTATAAATATTATATAGGCCCTTTCACAGACATTCAAGAATTCTAAGAAGTGGTTAATTGCTATTTATGTATCGAGTAGGCAAAGCATAGCTTTAGCCAAAAACATGGGATGTAGACTTTTACAGCTTATTCCTTCGGTAGAACAATAACAAACTTTCAACAAAAAAATATTCATCGTCCTAGTTTCTTCTCCTTAAGCAACTTGTCTCTTTCCGATCTCCCTGGGGCGGGTCTTTTGAATATATTAGGTAATTCTCCCCTCTGTGTCTAGGTCCTCAATAACTTGCACGAAACTGTGTTCTTCGAGCTACGAGTTCTGCCCAACCATGTCTACATGATTATTAGGTGTTAGGTTATATAGAAGTTGAATTTCATCACTAAATGTGTCCTTCATTCCCTTTTCATTTATCTCGGTATTGTCTGAAAAATTTTCTCTGTAGGTCTACCTTGTTCTCGAATATTCTGAGTTTTTTGTTCTGAATTGTCGAAAAACGAATCCAGTTTCGCATCTACAGAGTACTACGCATAATATAATTGTTTTACATAACCCAAATTTCAGCTCATGATACAGCAGCGGAGGAGATAGCAGCTCATGATAGAGCAGCGGAGGAGATAGCAGTTCATGATAGAGCAGCGGAGGAGATAGCAGCTCATAATAGAGCAGCGGAGGAGATAGCAGCTCATAACAGAGCAGCGGAGGAGATAGCAGCTCATAATAGAGCAGCGGAGGTGATAACAGCTCATCTTACAGAAGCGGAGGAGATAGCAGCTCATGATAGAGCAGCGGAGGAGATAGCAGCTCATGATAGAGCAGCGGAGGAGATAGCAGCTCATAATAGAGCAACGGAGGAGATAGCAGCTCATGATCGAGCAGCGGAGGAGATAGCAGCTCATAATAGAGCAGCGGAGGAGATAGCAGCTCATGATAGAGCAGCGGAGGTGATAACAGCTCATCTTACAGAAGGGGAGGAGATAGCAGCTCATAATAGAGCAGCGGAGGAGATAGCAGCGCATGATTCAGCAGCGGAGGAGATAGCAGCTCATAATAGAGCAGCGGAGGAGATAGCAGCTCATAATAGAGCAGCGGAGGAGATAGCAGCTCATAACAGAGCAGCGGAGGAGATAGCAGCTCATAATAGGGCAGCGGAGGAGATAGCAGCTCATGATAGAGCAGCGGAGGAGATAGCAGCTCATGATAGAGCAGCGGATGAGATAGCAGCTCATAATAGAGCAGCGGAGGAGATAGCAGCTCACGATCGAGCAGCGGAGGAGATAGCAGCTCATAACAGAGCAGCGGAGGAGATAGCAGCTCATAACAGAGCAGCGGAGGAGATAGCAGCTCATAACAGAGCAGCGGAGGAGATAGCAGCTCATAATAGAGCAGCGGAGGTGATAACAGCTCATCTTACAGAAGCGGAGGAGATAGCAGCTCATGATAGAGCAGCGGAGGAGATAGCAGCTCATGATAGAGCAGCGGAGGTGATAACAGCTCATCTTACAGCAGCGGAGGAGATAGCAGCTCATGATACAGCAGCGGAGGAGATAGCAGCTCATAATAGGGCAGCGGAGGAGATAGCAGCTCATGATAGAGCAGCGGAGGTGATAACAGCTCATCTTACAAAAGCGGAGGCGACAGCAGCTCATGATAGAGCAGCGGAGGAGATAGCAGCTCATGATAGAGCAGCGGTGGTGACAACACCTCATCTTACAGAAGCGGAGGAGATAGCAGCTCATGATAGAGCAGCGGAGGAGATAGCAGCTCATGATAGAGCAGCGGAGGTGATAACAGCTCATCTTACAGAAGCGGAGGAGATAGCAGCTCATAATAGGGCAGCGGAGGTGATAAAAGCTCATCTTACAGAAGCGGAGGAGATAGCAGCTCATAATAGAGCAGCGGAGGAGATAGCAGCTCATGATACAGCAGCGGAGGAGATAGCAGCTCATAATAGGGCAGCGGAGGAGATAGCAGCTCATGATAGAGCAGCGGAGGTGATAACAGCTCATCTTACAGAAGCGGAGGAGATAGTAGCTCATGATACAGCAGCGGAGGAGATAGCAGCTCATAATAGGGCAGCGGAGGAGATAGCAGCTCATAATAGGGCAGCGGAGGAGATAGCAGCTCATGATAGAGCAGCGGAGGAGATAGCAGCTCATGATAGAGCAGCGGAGGAGATAGCAGCTCATGATAGAGCAGCGGAGGTGACAACAGCTCATCTTACAGAAGCGGAGGAGATAGCAGCTCATAATAGAGCAGCGGAGGAGATAGCAGCTCATGATACAGCAGCGGAGGAGATAGCAGCTCATAATAGGGCAGCGGAGGAGATAGCAGCTCATGATAGAGCAGCGGAGGTGATAACAGCTCATCTTACAGAAGCGGAGGAGATAGCAGCTCATAATAGGGCAGCGGAGGAGATAGCAGCTCATGATAGAGCAGCGGAGGTGATAACAGCTCATCTTACAGCAGCGGAGGAGATAGCAGCTCATGATAGAGCAGCGGAGGAGATAGCAGCTCATGATACAGCAGCGGAGGAGATAGCAGCTCATAATAGAGCAGCTAAGGAGATAGCAGCTCATAATAGGGCAGCGGAGGAGATAGCAGCTCATGATAGAGCAGCGGAGGTGATAACAGCTCATCTTACAGAAGCGGAGGAGATAGCAGCTCATGATAGAGCAGCGGAGGAGATAGCAGCTCATGATAGAGCAGCGGAGGTGATAACAGCTCATCTTACAGAAGCGGAGGAGATAGCAGCTCATAATAGAGCAGCGGAGGAGATAGCAGCTCATGATACAGCAGCGGAGGAGATAGCAGCTCATAATAGGGCAGCGGAGGAGATAGCAGCTCATGATAGAGCAGCGGAGGTGATAACAGCTCATCTTACAGAAGCGGAGGAGATAGCAGCTCATAATAGAGCAGCGGAGGAGATAGCAGCTCATGATACAGCAGCGGAGGAGATAGCAGCTCATAATAGGGCAGCGGAGGAGATAGCAGCTCATGATAGAGCAGCGGAGGTGATAACAGCTCATCTTACAGCAGCGGAGGAGATAGCAGCTCATGATAGAGCAGCGGAGGAGATAGCAGCTCATGATACAGCAGCGGAGGAGATAGCAGCTCATAATAGAGCAGCAAAGGAGATAGCAGCTCATAATAGGGCAGCGGAGGAGATAGCAGCTCATGATAGAGCAGCGGAGGTGATAACAGCTCATCTTACAGAAGCGGAGGAGATGGCAGCTCATGATACAGCAGCGGAGGGGATAGCAGCTCATGATAGAGCAGCGGAGGAGATAGCAGCTCATGATAGAGCAGCGGAGGTGATAACAGCTCATCTTACAGAAGCGGAGGAGATAGCAGCTCATGATAGAGCAGCGGAGGAGATAGCAGCTCATGATACAGCAGCGGAGGAGATAGCAGCTCATAATAGGGCAGCGGAGGAGATAGCAGCTCATCTTTCAGCAGCGGAGAAGATAGCAGCTCATGATAGAGCAGCGAAGGTGAAACCAGCTCAGGATAGAGCAGGATGGAGTGGATATAAGAATTTAAGAAAAATGATATTGAGACAAATCTTCAGTTTTCACATACGGTTCCAACAACTAAGGCTCTTAATCAAAGAGTTTGCAAATTTTTGTCGAGTTTCTATCAACATTGTACACCTTAAAATAAAGTAGATTCTTTTATTTTAGTGTAATGAATTAGCTTCGTTGTTAAACAGCTTTGTAGTTGACACCTAAATTACGGCAAAAGTCAAAATTTTCAACCATAATATTACTCTATATAAGCTTAATTTTTTATCGTTTGGAAGATGCTCTGCCTTTGCAATCCACTTCCAGAACAGAATCATCTTCAAAACGTCGGATAGAATAACTCTGTAAAAGTATATAATGCTGATGAGCAATCCTAGGAATGTTTGTAGGCTAAAAAAACAAATATGTATTTACATAGAAATCCTAGAACTGCTGATCAGCGTTTACAACAATGTCGCATCAATATTAAATCATTCTGCCAGTTTTGATTTCTATCTATATCCTAGAATTGTAATATTCATGGAATAATTTCGTATTACTATATACGCAAACTTATTGGAGTAATTATAACAAGGTATAGAACAGTGCTATCAGAACATAAATTCATTAGCTCAGTCTTTAGGTAACCTCTGAGTATAACCTCGAATGTATAGTTATTTGACTGTCATCTTAGCATCTTCGCCATTTTAATATTCCCTCTCTACATTCCGAGTATTCAGACATTAAGTCACCCCTTTTATTGCTACTAATTTGTATACGGTTCGTGGCCTACTGTGCCCTATGGAACATTACGTAAGAGGCAGTTATAAATAAACTTACAAAGTATAAAATAGTGGTGTTAAACGGGCATGCACTACCATGTGTGACGAGAATAATGTTATTAATTAAGATGCATTTACAACGCTAGTTAGGTGATGTAATGCTTTGGATTGAAAATTAATAGACTCGGCACTCGATATCCCGGCAGTTCGGATTACTCGGCAACCAAGATGGGAAAAATAAAATCAAGTAAACTGATGTAAGCATGTGCCAGAATGGTTTTCTTTAATCAGTGATGATTGCAATTATAATATGCATAAAATAAGTTATTTTTGTAATCGATTTCCGAATTAACCTCCACACCGATTCATTAAGCAGGGCTTACGGAGAAACAAAGGTCTGAAGATTGATAAGCATTTGTGAAGGAATGTATGGAGAGTGTTATTTGTCAAACTTACCTGTATTGCAACTTCCAAAGCCGTATATGAACACTGTAAAACAATAGGCTGCCATGAGAACTGATTTGCATTTGATAAATTCTTTCTAATATATTACCATAAAACAGGCACTAAATTGGGCACTACTCCGGTACAGGTTAACCTCTATGGTGCCATGTCAATAGGCTTCTTCCCATGGACGTTTTAAAAGCGTATACAAAGTTTCATGAAAAACCGATAAAGCGTATTTAAGTTATTGCGCGTGCAGACACACGGACGGACAGACAGACAAACAAACAGAGGGACAGACATTTTCCCGATCTGGAGGTTAACTCGGAAATCGATTACAACAATGAATAAACAAATGCATTCTGGCACTTGGTTACATCAGTTTGCCTGATTTTATTTAATTTCATGTTGGCTAGTTTACACGATGACACTAGGTTTCGTAAGCACTTTCATGAAAGTGATTTCGTGAAACTGATTACACACATTTTCTTTCCAATGCAACCGCACATTTCATGTTATTTCTGAAGTTCAAGTTGTTAAAATCCCATATAAACGTTTGAAACACGTATGAATGCAGGCATTTTACAATTTCCTCACTTCCCCATTTCATCTTACGAAATGCGAACAAGCTAAATAACCGTATAATCTCATAATTACTATTATAGTTTCGTGAAAAGTTGGAATCAGCCGAAACTGCGTAGTGTCGTAACTCATTGTCGCCAGTACATCTAGCGCTTGCGCATTCAAGTAAAAAACAGTTGCGAAACTCAGTTACGAAACCTAATTTCGTCGTGTAAACTAGCCTTTATCAAAATCAGTTCGTTTCATGAAAACGACGGAAAAAAATCGATTTTACCGACGACATGAGCTGCAATCTGTCATAGAAGACAACCAGCTGGTACGAAGGTCAAGGTGCGCTGAAGCTTGACCGTTTATTTGAATGAATCTAAAATCTCAAAATTTAAACATTTAGAGTAATTACGGTGGAACAAAAACAGTCTTACGTAACTTGCTATATAATGGTAAGTAAATTAATATATTCGTAAGAAATCTATGAAACTCGGGTAGATCGTTTCAAAAACATACTCTTATCTTAATAAATGCCATTTTAGGCTGTTGCATAATGTACTATTAGACATCATTCAGCCTTTTCAGCAAATGGTGATACTGTTTCGCTAATAACAGAAATCAAAGTGTTTGATTAATAATAAAAAATTATAATATTAATTATACTAGGTGGAAGAAGTATAACTGTCCAGATTTTAACAACTCATTCCTTAGGTAGAAGCAGTCAAAAATTCTAACACAGTATTTGTGAGCACTTTTCTCAAGAAAAGAAAAAAGTCCCTAAATTATCACTGTGCTGTATTCGATAGATATTACCCTTACTGATGTAATTTTTTTACATCAGCTGAAGAAAGAATAAGGATTAAATCTTCTCTTTGCATTTTTTTTAAAATGGCAGTTTTCTTGTAAATTAAATACAAATATTAATACGTATACCACATACTCCACGAAATAAGCCATAGACTATTCTACATTAACAGGGACGTGAGGTCTCAGTGACCTCTCAAAGTTAAGAATTTTAACAATGAAGAACCTTATAAAATGTGAATTTTAATTATTACTCAAGAAAATTATTCCTAAATCTTCTATTAATGAAGTGTTATTCTTACACAATCATGTTAGGGGGTTTTCAAGGCACACGTCTGGGTCACTGCATAACAAATGCGATGAAATGCACAATTTCGTAGATATGTTAATATTTTTCAAATCAGTAACTAATATCCCGAAATCTTATTTAGTATTGTCAACCACATCACTCCCAACCTGATATTAATCACAGTTCACTATAATAAGTGGTTGTGTTCAAAATTGCAGTGACTTAACTTACAACATCCTTCCCTTGTAAATGAGACGTACAGTCATTGCCTCAAAACATGCATTACAAAATTTCATCGAAATAATTTAATCATAACTGTCATCAATAGTCTTAAAACTCTAACAGTTATTGATGGCCTCGGCTGTTCTCTATATGTTATTTACAAAACAGTAAAATGAAGAAGAAGAAAAAAACTTACATAACTTTGAGGCGTAAGGTTTTATAGACAGCTACAAAAATAAACTGTTTTATAGCAGAGGTATACTAACATTGATGAGGAAGTGACGCATATAATATGGGATGGTAAAGGGTCTTGAGACCTCGTATCCATGATCAAGGGTTAATGTTAATGCCTTTGAATTTGTACAGTATTTTCACTCTGAATAATAATATATCTCATTACTGACTTAAAATCTGCCTAATATGAAATTCTTCCAAATCTAATTTATTTTTAATAAGACATCCGACGTCTGTATAAAAAGAGGCAGTTTTTCTCGTTTTAAACCAACAAAAAAAAATTCACTTTTATCCCTTGTATCGTTTACAACACTGTGTCCATATTTGTATTTCAGTAGCGGAAATTAAAACCTGTGATCCTCTCTGAACAAATGAAGAAACTCCATCGCAAAGCGTTCTATTCACGATACGCTTTTATTTATCTTATAAAAGTTCATCCAGTTCTATGCATTTTCGCTGTCCATTATATTCGAGTCAAAAAAGTGGAATGCCAGCTTAAGGAATCGGTTCAAGCTTATCTGGTTTTGCCTAGGATGTCATACTGAGGAAATGTTCGTTATTGCTCCTAAATCCTTTAGGAAACTCGAAATATTGCAGAGTGGGCGATTTTTCTAAATCCTCTCGCATAATATGGTCGACTCGTAAAAGGCTTATAGTCAGTATCAAAATCAGTAGATCTATACTTTACACTGACCTTAAGAAATAAATAATAATACTTACCCTTTACATTTTTTTAACTACAAGAACTACGAATAATAATATGCTGGATAGTATAAAGCAGCCGGCTATAACAAATTTAAGGCTGGATTTAAACAGCTTTCAAAATGCAAGCACAAATAGGCCTGTATTCTTTCGTTATTGCTGACGATTTGTAATTGATTTTGTAATACTATTGTATTTTAGTGTTTTAGTTGCGATATGACCATTTAATTAAAGCGATGTTATTAGGAATAAATTTAAAAAAAAAAACTGTATATATTTATATATTAAATTCTCTTGGAAGTGAGTGTCAAATTCCTATAATACGTGGGCTGTAACTTTAATTGTGGCAACACTGCTGTGCAAGCGAAACCAGATGGAGTTTATTGTTGTAACTTATGTCACATGTTAATATGGGTCTGACCTACCTCACATTAAACGGACTCGTCCGCACGTCTCAAAGCGCATGAGCTTTGGAGAGAGAAAGTTAGCCTCCTGTGAGTTACCGCTCTAAGCTGTTGTGTTGTGTTGTGTTTCGCCATGTTTAAAAAGCAGGAACAGCGAACTTGGCTGAAAATAGCACGACAATGTCATGAAGGTCTTGTGGAAGAATGTCGGGAGACGGTATTGCTATACAAGACTGTGGCGAGATGGGTTAGAACCTTCAACGAGGGGCATGGCCGCATGGAACACAGGGTCACCACACAAAACAGTGTTGCGTCGTACCCCTTCAAATGTCAAAATGATGGTCATTTAACGCATGCCATCCCGCAAAGACAGAATGTTAATGCGCAGTATTTCCGTCATTTTTTGGAGAATAACCTGAGACCAGCGCTGCGAAGGAAGAGTCCACATTTTTTTAGAGAACCCTCCAATCATTTTGCAGGATAATGTTCGGGCGCACACGCCACACCCTGTAGCTGACCTGTACCATCGCTGGGGGTGGGAAGTGCTTTTCCATCCACCACATTCACCGGAATTAAGTTCCTGTGATTACGATTTAATCCCTAAGCTGAAGGAACCCCTTCGTGACATTCGATTCCAGACTGTTCCCGAGATTCTGCAGGCAGTAGGGCGGTCCGTCAGAAACATCAACAGAACAGGGGCTACTACAGGGATACAACAACTTCCAGATCGCTGGCAATGAGTTGTAGACAATGCTGGGTACTACATTGGCGGACTGTAGAAGTTTCATAGGTGTGTCACTTCTAAACTAGTAATAAATAAATAGTTGCCACAATTAAAGTTACAACCTATGTATTTTCTAAAGAATACTGAAGATACCGGCAGTTAGAATGCATGCTATAAATCTGTCCATAAAAATTACCGTTGAATTTTTAAATAATAAGTAGGGGGCGGATTTCTATGACATGTCATATTTTTCCCCATTGCATTATTTCAGGTTTCCGACTAATTTAAACCCGATTCCAAGCATCCTGGTGAAAATGGAACGGCTTTTATTGTGCATATAACTGCATATTTAGGAAATGTTCAACCGTTGTAGCATATTTAGTATAAATATGCATATTTAGGTCATATTTTTGGCATATTTGTGTGCATATTAAAGAAATTTTGAAGTTTCATATCATATTTTGTAAATTTTGCATTATACTGATACTTTTTGAGAATTTACAGATATTTTAAATAATTAACAATATATTTTAATAAAATGAATTGCAATGAAACTTAAATCAAATATACATAATGTGTAAGTGGTAAAGTCATATTTTAAATTTTATTGGTCATATTTTAATGTTTTTTTAGGTCATAAATGCATGCATATATCCTATTTTTTAGGATATAGAAATCCGCCCCCTAATAATAACCAAAATATTCCAGGTTTAAGCAAATAAACCTGGATATTTCTTTGTTCTGTTATTCGTACATAGATGAATTATTACTTTTGTTGTTGTCTACTTGAGTTGTCACCTCGTTGACTACCGTTAAATTGAAAGACTAGTGTACTCATAACGTTTATTAACCTTATCACTGGAGTAGGGGGTTTGGTATGAATGTCGATGCCGTGGGATACAATAACAAGTAGTGGCGGCACAGGGCTCCTAGCAGCGTGGAAGTGTATCCTGGGGCCCGGGCTATTGATCGATCTGTCTGACCGTCCGTGTGTCCGCCCACTACCCGGGCCGGGGCCCCAGAACTCACAGGCAGAGGGGAGGAGGTGCACGTGCGACCATGTGCTCACAAATCGGGACTCATAACGAAAATCTTGTACTATCTTCCTTTTTTATGCTTTGTGTAGTTCATTCCTGTGGTACGTTTCTTATCTCGGGGTTTCTTTGTTTATTTCTCCTAGGCCTGTTTATTTTATTATCCAGTTTGTTTCATACTCTTCGAATTCTTCTATATCTCATTTTATGTTTTATTTTATTTTATTTGTTATTTCTTCCTTCTTTTTTTTTTTTACTTTTAATCCCCATGCTTCCTCTAACTCTATGTGCTCTTTTTGTTTCCTTCCTGCTTCCATTTTCTTTCCGATCCCCTCTGTTTTTGTTTCGATTTCCACTTTCCCCTTTATGTTCTTAATTTATTTTTTTCTCTATTCTCCAGTCTTTTTCCAGTCTCTCTCTCTCTCTCTTTCTTTCTTGTTTCTCTTTCTTTCTTGTTTCTCTTTCACCTAATTTTAATTCTTTCATCGAATTTCTCAGTCATTTTTATAATTTATTATTCTTTTCCGTTATCTACTTAATTGCTTCCTTTTCATTTTTGCATATAACATTGTTATTTTTATCGCAATCTTTTCTTTCCTGAATTGCCTCTAATTTTTTTCAGTTTTCTTCTAACTCTTTACCTATCTGTTAAATTTCTTTGTTTTCGTCTAACATTCCTTTGCCTTATTTACTCTTTTCTAACCTTATTCATGTTGTCTTCTTTGTATATTTCACGCCTTGGTCACTTTCTGGTTTTTTCTCTTACCATTTAAAATAATTTCCTTCTTTTTTTCGCACTTATTTTTTTTATTATTTCAGATTTGTTTTCTTTGCCTACCTGTTAAATTTCTTTGTTTTCTTTTATCCCCCGATTGTATTTTTCTCTCCTTTATTTGCTCTTGAGCATTACATTCTTTAGTTTTTTTCATTCATTTTCCATTTTATCCATCTTTGTACTCATAAATAAACACCTATGAATCGCAAAGTGAGTTCTGAGAATTGTTCGGTAGGGAGCTGCTCCTAGCGAATTATTACCTTCGTATCTTACGTATTTTCTTTTGACTAATATAATCACAATACATAATAGTTTGCACAATTTTTATCAGCCACATACGTAGAGTTTTATAGGATATTTTATGTCTTTCCTAGTTGTTTCTATTTCCTTCTATCTCTGACGATTCGCCTTCGCTGCTTTCTTGCTGTTTCCACTATTAACGACTTAGACTCCTCATGTTTATTCTGGGATCCCAAACAACTGTTGCTGAGTAGGTCCATCTTTCTGCATTCGCGCTACATGGCCTTCCCAGTTCCATTTCAGTTGGATCGCCGACTGGATGTCTATCATATTCCTCATTTCTAGGTTTTGAACTCGATCCTCAAGTCTTTGTAATTATTCCTCTTAAATTTCCCTTCGCCGTTCTTTTCATCTATACCTTTCTCGATAAAATTTTCTTGCTCTTTTTCTATTTTTAATTTATTGCATTTTAGTCATCTTCCTTCTTCGTCTGTACTTTCGATTTTTTTCATTTATTGTCCTCTTTTGCATTAGGACCGTGAGTTTTTGTAGGTGTTTATCTCCCCGTTCTGTTCTCTACATTTTCTAATTTTCGTTTTTTTCTCTCTCTATTTTTTTATATATACTATATATGTATGTGCATTCCTACATACCTTATATTTCGGTAATTTAGTTCATTTCATTTCCTATTTTCTTTCACTGAGTTATTAACTACTTCATGGATTGCAATGGTGGAAAATAGAGCCAAATTAACTTAAATGAGTTTAAAATGCGGTAACTGCGCCTTGTCATTATAAATTGTAAAATGCTAAAAATTCGACCGTGAAATTCGATTTCGAGTTACACACGTTTCGAGATCAAGTGAATCCAAAATATAATTAAAAAAATATATATATGTGTGATCGGTGTGCTTGTGTCTGTCTATCAACACGCATAGCTTGAGAACGAAATATCGCATAAAATAAAAATTCTGGACTTGATTGGGATGTGACACAAATATTGTAGGCCATTTTTCCTTACTTTTACCTCAACTTTAGATTTTTCTTTCTTTCTTTCTTTATCTTAGTTTTACCTCTCCCTTTTAGGATTTAAGCGACCCAAGACGTCCGCCCGGGCTTTACAGGGCCGCGACCTGTCGGGAGAGGGATTATCTTTGGATTACATAATACTTTTTGACTAGACACGGACATGTAGGTCCTCCCGGATGAGTGATCCGGGGCCACCTCCGAGGTAACACGAACACATAGGACGAGACACACCATTCACACACACACACTCCAAACAAGGCGAGGATGGGATGAAGAAGATAATGACGGCCAGATGATATCTGGGGACTACAAGGGCCTAAAGTTACCCGACATTTGTCTCACAGGTGAGGAAAAACCCCAGAAAAAACCCACTTAGGTAACTTGTCCCGACCAGGATTCGAACTCTAAAGTTACCCGACATTTGTCTCACAGGTGAGGAAAAACCCCAGAAAAATCCCCACCTAGATAACTTGTCCCGACCAGGATTCAAACCCGGGCCCACTGCGAACTCTACATTTTTAAAAATGTTCTAACTTTAAATTTCTGTGACAGCAAGTTTTTTTTTTTTTTTTTTTTTTTTTAAACAATGTGTTTATTTTATATGGTTTCTTCCTATGATTCAAAATTTCTCTTTCTCTTTCTTTTTCTTTTTCTCTCGCATTTGTTCCTCAGTAACTACGTCCCAGGCTGATGGAATGCACCGAAATCGAGACCAGCTGGTATCCAGACAAATTAGTCTGCTCGTTTTTATTCCCTTCTACCCCAAAACTTCTCTCTCAGCTTTTTCAGCTCGCCCTGCCTTATATAGGAAGAGACCGGAAGTGTCTAATGAATTAGGAATTTCTTGTCTCCCTCTTATATAATTTCAATCGCTAATTTTACTGGTAAGAGTCATTTAAAAGCATTTGGATGCAAATTCGCGTGCCTTTGGAGTAAGTAGAATAACTTATCCTTTTCAAAAGACAAAAAAAGCGAATACTTAAGTTTAATGGAGTTGAATATAAGGATTTCAGAAAATATCCATTTAGAGAAAACAAATAAATTATACAGCATTCAATTTCATATCCCTAGATCAGCGGTTCCCAAACTTTTTTGTCCTGGGACCCACCTTCATCTAGAAATTTTTTTCGCGACCCACTACTACATAACTATTACCAATATAGGCTATATAAAATACAGCACATATTTTTCATATGCCTTTCAATAGTTTTATTGTGTTCAAATGTCCTGCTGAGAAAACACAGTTGAAATAAAAATGGTTAAGGTTATTTCAATAAAGAGCATTGTCCAACTAGTACATTTTATTTTATTTTTTTAATTAATGAGATTTTTGAAACTGTTGTTTTTTATTTACATATTAAATTAAACACTCTTTCCTTACATTGAAAACACGTTTAATTTTTCTCACCCTTTTCGCGACCCACCACTGCCCTGGCTAGATGTAAAATATTTATCGATATTCAGCCCAGACAACGGCCATATTACCATATACACCCAAGTGGTAATATCTTAGGCAAACATTGGCAAACTTATAGCTGATAACTAGAGTCCGAAAGTTCAGGCATTTATTTTGGTTAAAATAGGCATGCAAAAGGAACTTTAAATACCGAAGATAGGTAGTAATATAATTATAAAATCATTTATTAAAAGTCAAAACAGAGAGTAATCCTACTCTCTATTCATGAAAATAGCGATCTAAGATACTTAATAATTTATCACATGCAGTATTTACTCTTTCATAGGCTCTGCTATCTAAAGAGCTTTATCGAATCCTTTGAGGAGGCAAGTTTTCGACCGCTTGAAAACACGTGTATTTATAGGAACAAGATCCTCAATACATAGTTTTGATGAGGTGAATGTGTCATTTCATTATTTGTGTATTTTTTCACTTTCATACATTAAAAATTTTTGTGTGTTTTTAAAATGTGTAAATAATCACAGAAGAAAGGCATAGTGATCCAAAACAGGCAAAAAGCTTTAAACCTTAAAATATACAACAGAATTCAAAATAGGCAACAGAAGACAAAATAGGCAAAAGGGCAAAATAAAAACTAGTCCGGAAACATGTTTATCTCTATTTAACTCTTTAATATATCCATCCAAATAGAAAAGGCATTTTGCCTAACTCCCGGGCGGTACTGATTAAAATAGTCATTTTATTGAAAAGAATTAAATGAATTTTAAACTAAATTTTTAAAGAAATTCTATGAACATATGCCTAATAAAAAATTATCTTGTAATCTGTGTAATCTTGTAATCTTTGTAAGGGTAATGTCTAGTGGGATGGCTATATTAATGTCGGTTGAGTTTTGTTAGAATTAAGCATTATTATAGGTAAGGACGCGTAATCCGGGTTTTTCAGGGTCTCCTGAATCTTCAAACTGACTTTGTACTACGTTTATGAGAGTTCACACCAAAGGACAAAACTCACCATAAAATGCAGTAAAGAATCTCATAGTTTACAAAGGAAATTAATAATCACCCATGCAGAAATGCAAATAATATAATAAGCTGACGCAGCAGTGACGATATAGCGGTTAGAATTTGCTTATTAATTATTAAAATATAGCCTTACATCTTCAGGAGAGAGCTCTTTATAATACAGATGTTAACCAATATTATAGATTATAGCTAATGGTATAGACCAGGGATGGCCAACTTCTTTTGCCCAAAGGGCCACTTCCATACTTTCGCTAAAAGCAGGGGCCGCACAAGAACTTAAAGGGAAATTTAGGCTATATAAATTAATGTATAAACAAATGCTATGGATATTGAACATACTTTAATGTTGAAATAATATATACTACTAATCATACAAGAGTTGAGCAGAACAAAATCAACAATTTTACTGAAAAAAAAACCACTAGTGAGAACACTGAGGGCGGGCACAATCGTTCACAAGTTTGTCAAAATCAATTCTTGTCGAGGTGGTGGCCACTTTAAGCAAATCTTGAAGATGGTTGTCTGTAAGTCTGTTACGGTGAGTTGATTTTATAAATTTCATCGAGGAAAAAGTGCTCTCACAAATGTAGGTGCTTCCAAACATTGAAACAATTTTTTTACCAAAATCACGTAGTTTGGGATATTTGTCCTCAGGCAGCCTACTCCAGAATTCGACACCAGTTTCTGGTCTTTTCTGGAAAACTTGGTCACTTTGCAAATCACAGAGCTCCAACTGTAGGTCGTCATCTTGCTGGGAAATGTCACATGTCATGGGATTGTTGAATAAGAAGAGATGTGGTCGCAGTTCATTAAAATCCAAAAATCGTTCATTGAATGACTCCAAAAGCATATTCAATTTCGGTATGCAAAAACTTAAATCACTGGTTGGAATTTCTTCCATAATTTCTTTGCACGATGGGAAATGTACTAGATTAGCTTTTTCTAGGCTTGATATGAAAACCTTAAGTTTATTTACAAATCCATCTAAGTGTCCAACTAACTGAGGTACTGTTTGATTTCGACCTTGCAATTTCAAGTTAAGTTCATTCATGTGGTGACTTATGTCGGTTAAGAAAGCCATATTGCATAAAAACTTAGAATCTAGTAGTTTTTCTTGAACTTCTTTGGAGATAGGCGTATTTATATGTGCATTGAGAAACTCAGCTACCTCTTTTCTTAAAGCGAAGAATCGTTTTAAGCAGTTCCCTTTACTTAGCCAGCGTACTTCTGTGAAGAGTGTCAAGTCTCCATACTCTGCTTCGAGTTCTGTTAGAAAAGCCATGAACTTTCTATGAGTCAATGACCTATTTCCTCCTTTGATCATGTTGACACATTTCATAACTGTTTTCATTGTGTCTTCCATTTCCAGCATTTTCCCACAAAGAGCTTCCTGGTGTATAATACAGTGAAATGATGGACAGCTGATACCAGCCTTTCTTAACAAGCCCACTAGGCCTAGTTGAGAGCCAACCATAGCTTTGGCCCCATCTGTTACAATTGCTGACAACTTTTTTGTTCCTTCACAGCTGTTGAGGGCTTTCATAAGTGCATCAAAAATGTGTTGACCTTTAGTATGACCATGCAGTGACTCTAGAGCCAGTAATTCTTCATTTATCATGAAATTATTGTCTACTGTTCTGATGAAAATTAACAGTTGAGCAGTGTCTGTTAAATCAGTGGACTCATCCAAGGCTAGAGAAAAGTAGGAAGACTCAGAAACAATATTACTTATTACACTGGAAACATGTTTACTTATTTCTTCAATTCTTCTAGTGACAGTCTGTTTTGAAAGTGAGACGTTTTTAAACTCATTACTAAATTTTTCTTCACCAAAAGCTTGAGCCACTTCTATACAGCATTTCTTTACAAACTCACCATCAGTGAAGGGTTTTTTGGCTTTAGCTATCTCTGCACTTACAATATAAGAAGCTAAGAGTGCATTTTTTTGCAAAGTTGTGGATTTATTAAATAGGTTTTTTTGAGCACTAACCTTTTTCTTCAAGTCAGATACAATAGTAAGCCTAGCTTGTCCAGTGTAATCTTTGTACTTAGCTGCATGGTGCTGAGTGTAGTGCCGATTGAGGTTATATTCTTTATGGACAGACAGTACAAGCAAACACACTAAACACTGGGGTTTATTGTCCTTGTTATTTACAAACAGATACTCGGTTTCCCACTTGTCTTGAAACACTCTGTTTTCTTCTGAAACTTTTCTTTTCTTACCCATCGTGAAATAACGTAATTAGGTTTGTAAGTTAAAACTAAACACAGTGATGAAGCACCAGCAGTTTGACAGTAGCTAGCCTCGCGTGCGCACAGTCTTAGTATCTCAGAGTCACTGAGTGTTTTGTTTGGTTCCGAACGCGCAGTTGCCAAACCGTGCAGTCAGTCTTTTCGGAAAGCGTAGTTGCCACACCGTGCGACATCAAACTGGCGTGTTTGCCTTATAGGCCTACTCAAAGTATACTTCCTACTGATTCTCTTAAAGTAATTAAACCTTTATTTTGCTAGTTGTTAAAAAATTTATTATCAGGTCGTAATTATATACAATTTGAACTTAACCTGGACTCTTGTAGGAAATTTTGTATTTTATATTTCTGTTAAAAAATATCTACCGTAATAGACTATGGTGAGTAGGTTCAAACTTGAGGTGATGCACAGGCGCGAAGGAGCCATTCATTTTTCCCTAGATTCAGTGTCCCTTACTATTGATACTAAAGATTAAATTACACTATAGTGGTATACGTTTTATAATGAATTCAAGATTGAAGTAAATATATTATTGAAACACTTATTTTCGTGTGGTTCATTAAATCTGTACACTTATAAGTTAGATCAACCAGGCATTCTATTACACAGCTGGTTTGGGGTATACCCACTGTATTTAGCAGTGGAATTCTTTCAGAAAGTATTTAAGGAATGACTGAAGTATTGAGAGTGAGTTTCTAAATTATTTGTTGTAGAAACTTGAATTGAATTTAAATGTAAACCGAAATTTAAATTTAATATTCCATTGTAATAATTCAACTTCTTTTCAGATATTAAGTAATTAAAATAATGTTTAAAACGAAAATTGAAATCTATCTCCTCCGACAGATATTAAAATATGAATCTGAATTTTTTAATGTTGCATTCTTTGGTGCTTGCTTTACAAATTTATCTTTGTATTTTTATTTTGTTTATATTTTTTAATGTTTTACCCAGAAAATCTAAATGGTGAAAAAATCTTTTTAGATACCGGTAACTAAGGAGTATACAGAAAATCTGATTAGTTATTTTCTTACGCACATTACAAAGTACAGTGTGAAAAAATCATAGCTGCACTTCAATTTTTGCGGGAGAAGCTATATTCTGAATGTGGCAAAACTGAAATTGAGGAAATTGACGATTAAAGTTTGCATTGCACTGGCAATTTGAATCGCACACGGAGGTTTAAAAATGGTGTCAACAGCACGCATTACATGCACTCAAAGGGCATTAAATTTTACATAATTATACTTAGGGTATGCTAGAATTTTACACTATAATAAACCAATCATTTTTTTAAATAGCTAAATCAACACTTTTGCCATCCCTTAAAAAGCACGTTTACATATTAAAGATTTCCTTCATGATTAAAGAAAAGCATGATTTATATTTTATTTTCTTGAAGGACCAGCAGTTACTTGATATATTTTGAGAGAGTTGCATAGTTTTAATAAATACCCCCGCATTATTAAGTGAATGCGGACAATGTAAATCACCAAATCTGCATTTAACATCATTGAGGGACAGAGTAGGACTTAACTAAATCTGGTCCGCAATTCCCGACGCCTGTGTTATTTAACATAACCATGCAAGGGGACCGGCGAAGGCTTAATGTGGAGCCAGAGCGCTATTTTGGTATAAGCCATTAGGCTGCTGGAACGGAGTGGAGTGGGGGAAATTGCAAGTTACGAGAGCAAGAGATTAATTTGCTACATCTTTCCGTATCAATGATCTTTTCTGCGCAACTAATAGCATTACCTGACTCTATGAAATTGAATAACGAAGAATCTACACGCCACACTGGGTTCTTTATTCCTCAATCACAGGGTCTTAAGAAATTTAATTATGGATGATAGCGTTCCTGAAAATTAAATTGCAGTATTTCAATCACCTAGGGAAATGAGTATTGCTAGATAACATCAAATTTATGTATGCGTGCTGTTTCCTGCAATATTTAATTTTTTTAATAGTTCTTTGGTTAATAATATTTGATACAATGAGTATTTTTGTAACAAATATTTAACTATTTTATTTGTAACAAAACGTTCGTAAAAATACATTATATTTAATTAGAAAGCAGACTGTAATTATTTGTCTGTACAAACAACGAGTTGTTGAACAAAATAAACAGCAAAAAATTTCTGCCATAGGTGGAAGAAGGTAAGAATGATCCCAAGACAGAGGCCGCATTTCCACGCTGAATTGCTAGCCTTAGCCTTTGTTTTAGAAATAACTTTGACCTTTGTTCTCCTGTCACTTTGTGTAAGAGGTTTTCTAATGAGTAATTTGCATTAAGAACAATCTTTCAAACGGCAATTAAGAACAAATTAAACATTCTAGGACTATATTTGGATAGAGTGAATTATTTACTAAGATCAAAATAACTTTGAAGAGTTTTCGCTGAAACACATGTTTTTTCCATTAAGAACGAAATACCGGTACAAATTTTTACGCCCTCTGAGACGATGCGCTTTAGAGGTTAATTCAACCTACCAGAAATTAATTTTGTAATTCATTTATTGAGATAATCATAAATACTTATTATTCTGGCTTTCTTTATTAATAAACTACTTAAAGTAATGTAAGTAAATGGATTTTTATACACAAGATAGAGTTTTGAACAAGTGTTGTAAACTTTATATTGTATGAAACAATAATAGGAAATGACCCTCTGGATAAGCTGAGGGATACTTTTATGTACTTGGGGAAATGATAAAATAAATATTACTATCATATTTAAATAGATAAGTTCATCAGACTGGTGCCTGATCGTGATAAAGTAGGAATATGAGACAAAAACAGATAGTAGGGTTATTTTTTGCACTCCTTAGCTAGTAAGTGTTACTTACGAAAGTTGTTTACATGGATCGTAAGTTAACATTCCCACACAATCGTGTTGCTAAGGGCGTTGCGATGAGGTTAAATTACTTACGGTCCAAGCGCCACGTCATAATTCATTACGATACACTTCATAATACAAGCCTTTATGGACACGGCCCCCAGGACAAATATTCGGTTGCCATAAACAATAACAAATGCGAATCCCTTTCTGAAATAAGCACCATTCTTCAAGACTGTATATAGATAATATTTTCAGGTAATATCACAATTAATATAATTAAATTGATATAAATAATCATCGTGCAAAAAATAGCATGCAACACACGGGCCGTAAAGGCATTTACGGGTCTCGAAAACTTAAAATCCCTCGGCTGCGCCTCGGGTTTTCAATTTGTTTCCTCGACCCGTAAACGTGCCTTACGGCACTTGTATCGCAATATACTATTTTAAAATTCTATTTCATTCTTAATGTTGTTATAAAAGTCATTTAAATGAGTATTTACTTATGTGATAAAATAATAGGAGGAAATGAAACCTCCGTTCTCCAGCAATTTAAAAACATTTACACGCATTTCCTACATATTTCTGAAAGAAACTAATTACATAAAAATTATCCAGATTATTCCTTGTTACTGGCAGGCGTCTACAAAAAAGGGAACGCTATGATGCAGTTAGTTGCGTTGCGCTATAAGCCAAAAGGTTTCAAGTTCAATCCCCGGTGAGATCATTATAATTTTTCAGTTGACATAAACATTTTGGTTGTACTAAAGCCCTAGGCTGGCTAAGCATCAAATAGACATGAGTACTAGGAGCAATCAAGGGCGTAAAAGTGGCGTGCATAAGGCCTCTAAAAAATCTCAGTAACTAAGTGAAGCCTATTGAAATTTGATAATGACCACACTGCCGTAACTCAGTTGCAACACCATGAAACAAACAAAAAACTAATCACACTAGATGCAGAGCATTGAGCTATAATATGGAGGCGATTGATCGCATGAAACAAACGGAGCGCATCATCCGTGACTTGCTGACTTCAGGTTTGTTCGTTGTTATCGCGATTGCTCACCTTCGTACACCGTTAACTGAACAACATGGATGCAGAAATCAGTGGAAATAATAATAATAATAATAATAATAATAATAATAATAATAATAATAATAATAATAATAATAATAATAATATATATAATATAATACACAGTGAAGGAAGTGGGAAAAAACCAGAGACGGTATGCTATCTCAAGATTTTCCCCATCTCACCTCAATTTAAAGAAATACCCCTCCCTTAAAATATGATTACTAAGTGCCAGTATGGTACGGGTTTGAGTTTGACGGGAAATATCTGTTCGTCCGTGTGTCTGTATGCGCGATAACTCGAATACGCTTTATAGGATTTTCATGAAACTTGGTATAGGCACCGCATTTATAACGTCCATGGGACGAAGCCTATTGATTTTGAACCAAATCGGTTGACCGACATATTCCTTCACTTACGCTTATCAAACTTTAGACCCCGCTTAATAAATCGATCTGGAGCTTAACTCTGAGATCGATTACAAAAATTTATTGTAATATCACAGTATAGTATAACAGTAGCGAAGCTCCATACAGTTTTTTTCAACCGGCGCGACGGCAGCGCTCGTAGCGGTGAGCAAGATCCACACAATATGTTACATTGTTGCTTATGTAAAATGTCAACAATATTTTATGGAAATGCTTGTGGTGCTAAAAATTGCACCAACAGCCAAAGGAATTCTCCCGATTTATCTTTCTTCAAGTGCTCTAAAGATCCTGAGAGGTAAGCAAAAACAGTTATTTGTGAAATTAAATTGCAAATTTGTGATTATCATGCTTGCATCCATACTAGTGCATTTACTCCTATTTCTTTTAATTTTAGGAGCAGAAAATGGCTTGTAAATGCTATATACAATTAATTATTTTTATATGTATATCATAAATGAAAATCCTAACGATGCAATGGTTTCTAAATATGCCTATATAGGCCTCTTTACAAATACCCCACCTGACCCTACTAATTTTAAAAATGTTTTAACACGAAGTTATGTTAGGCCTATATAATTGAATTTAACAAAATTAAACTGTCGAGAATAAAGATAACGTGTTTAATCCTTTACTTTTTAATAATTTATCGTGTTTAACAAAATGAAGAAAAAGACAAAAGTGTATTGCTATTGCATCTGATACTGACCATAGGCCTATCGTGCTATATGCCTATAGAACTTTACTTTCCCCCCTAATTTCTGAACTAGTACTACTACATGCTTATTGAAATTATTAAGTTTTCTTATTTGTCAGAATTTTCAGTGTAAGTACAGTATATGTTAGTAGTAGGTCAATTAAATTCTTGAAGATGTAGGGATGTAGCTTATATGGTGGACGGAAACCGGTCTGATACTTTATAAGATATACAATGTCATCGATCTTGAAACTACAACTTCTTTACATTACCATAAAGTCTATGATTTGGTGAGTTCACCAGTATGCCTTTCCGGTAATAATCTCGTTCTGGTAATTTTAAAAATAAGAAGAAATACAGCCATATATTCGTATCTTTTCAATGCTGGAAATGGCTGTTTGCTAGTTCCGTCTTGCTGACCGCTTGGGGTGCTAGTGTCGCACGATCTGTCAAAAGGATGCATTTTCCTTTCATTAGAGCTTCGCTACTGTTATACTATACTGTGGTAATATTGCGTTATTTTGGAATCCTCTGCTGATTAAACAAAGGCATGACATATAAAGTAAAGAATACAAGACTTCATCTGGAAGTTATGAATATAAAATACATGTTTTCAGATTTATTTGATAGAGATAGGAAAAACCTTCGTTATTTGTAGGCCAGAAATATTAATTGGAGTGAATTCGTGTAGACGTTGTAATTTCATCTTCCTTTTTCAATAATTAATATCGGAAAGCTTAAGCGCCCAGATTTGTGTTCTACGCACTTTAACTCTTATTTTGTAACGGAAGATAAGTTACTGCCGTACGAACTCCAAAATCACCTACATCAGTAGTTTGTGATATCCAGGTCCATGTTATCTATTTTGAGGGGCCGTAACAATTTCTTTTTAGTTACATGCCCTCTAAAACATCTCGACAGTCATTCCAACTACCAAAGGAAGCAAAATTATGTTTTGGTCGGTTCTTCAGATTTCTCATTTTATTATTATATCACGCCTTGCTTTAGATGTGAGGCATTTGTTGTGATTTCGTTAATATTCTAGTTAGCCAACGTATTCCTTCATTGAAGGGTATATTTGCAAACCCAGCAATTTCCATTCTGAGAAAAGATACATATTCTAACTTCTAATGACAGTTTAATGCATTTCCTATTACATATTTAGTGAATATGTTGTAAATTTGAGTTCTTATTTCATATGGGAAGTGGGATTTGCAACACATACATTAAATATTTAATAGGAAACACATTAAAATTTCATTAGAAGTCAGGATCTCTATCTTTTTTTCAGAATGGGGATTGCTGGGTTTGCTAATAGACCCCTCACATATGCTTATCAAATTTTCTCAAGAAACCGTGGTCTAGAACTCAATTCTTTCTATGGCATATTAACTCCATCTGGCACTTTTGTTGTATCAGTTGACCTGATTTTATTATGTGATAGCCTATGTAGGAAATCTTAATTAACTTCCTACATGAGTAACCCTCCTGCTTTATAAATGATCTCCAAGCAGGAGCGCAAAAGTCAAGGACATCTTGTAACATTTAATATCTATTTAATCAATATAAAAATTACAATATATTTGTCTAATTCCATTGTCGGTATGTTATTTGACTATTAAAACCAGTGCCGGTATCCCATACCGGCGCATACCGCCTCACTTCCCTCACTGATAATACAACCCCAAAGAGCAAAGCTCGTGCGAGGGGTGACATAAATACATTGGTTCAAAGGAAAAAAGAAATTAAAACACGTACTACAATTAGACTATCTTAAGGCTATAACAAATTCACTAGTGACAAACATACTACAAACCACAAAAAAAATTGAAAAATACTAAGCAATTTTGAAATATGCATTTTTTCATACGACTTCACAGAAATATATCATAACTATCCTACTGACTAAAGTACACATCTAAAAAATACGATAATGCTTTTGGTTTAAAATTTCTAATGGAACTGGACACACTTTCAGGTAACATGTTATACAGTTTTATAGCATGAGGTAATATTCCATTTAGGCCATACGTAGTGGATTCGCTATGAGTTACAAAAAGATGAGTGACTTGTCTTGTGTTATGGAGATGAACATTTTCGGGTGTAATAAAGGTGGTGTTGGATTTAATAAGTTTATATTTAATAGAATGTAAGTTACTGTCTATTGCTGTCAGGTAAACTGATAAAACGATGTTCTGGATGGAGTTAATATGCCACATTTTGCAGAAATGTGAATATTAACAGAACGAATTTACAACAAATTCATTACGTCAACAATATCCCCTTAGTTTTCCAAAACATCCGAAGGCGTAAAATTGCAAACAAAATACTTTTTAAGGTAAATGGGCTGGACATGTGGCGCGCAAGGGGAAGAAAGGCATATCTCTAAAATACCCGAAGGGAAGAAACCACTTGGAATTCCCACATAGGTGTGAGGAGGAGAATATTAGAGTCTGTTTCCAGGTTGTCAGAACATTTATTTAACTCATCAATAATAATTTAACAAAACTATCACCATTACAGGTGGGACAAAAAGTCACTCTTTGTTATTTTACATAGTAATTAACCACAGATATTTTTTTAAGTTAATCTTATACCAAATTGTACCAAATTAAGATGTATATTTTCTCAAATGAAAATGGACATAGCTGATTTCTCTTGACTACTTGGTATTAAGTTAAAGAGTGTTAAAATCATGCTAAAATGGCAATAATTAGTAAATCGACATATTTTACACATGAAACCACTTAAAATACACCCAAGTCCTTTATATTCAGTGAATTTGAGGTTTTAAACTTATATTTGACCACCCAATTACAATAATTTTATAACTTCACTCTTGGAGGGAAAAATTCCCATATTTTATGAAATGGCAGTATTGTGAGACTCTTTTTCAGCTTCAATGCACGTGTAAAACTGCAGGCTACTGGCAGTTTGAAAATAGTTAATTTCGCGATCATAAAGGAGCCGTTGGGAAACTGTAGCGTTACATGTTTAACACACTTTGCATGTCACTTTTTGCATTAGATTACGCCTTCTATTTGGTGACCTCTGCGGTGAATGCGGATTTCAAACGCAGACAAGCGCGAAACCAAACCCTCGTCATAAGTAGCATGGGATCAATAGGGCGCATATTTGATGCTGTTATGGTCTGAAAATAAAATGGGCCACTACTGATATGTATTTCATTTCAGTGTACAAAACAGACCTGTATTTCGTACACGTAATGCAATTTATTATACCCAACCACTGTGAAATTATGTAATCATCACAGGATTTTCGCGTTCGTTTTAACACTTTATTTACCAAATACAGAAAGGAGATGTTTAAGGGATGACCGAAGTGTTAAAAGTTATTTTTTTTTAATTATGTGTGCTGTAAGCTTCAAATTTTACACACTTAACTAAAATTTAAATACATTTTCAAATTTCAGTTCTTCTTTATCTCGATTTTTCTGATATATTGATTGATTAATTACGTTCTTAGTATCATTGGGGTCAATATGACCCCCAAAGCAGTTTTGAAATATATTCCCTTGCTGGTTTTAAAACTATAATTAAAACATTTATGGCTTTATTTCTCTGAGTCAACTGTATTCAATGGCATCTTTTAAGAATTATATTTTCAACACATTAAAATATATTCATTGTCTTTCCACTGAGTATCATTGGAGTCAATATGACCCCATTCAACACTGGATTCTTTTTAAATTTAACATTATGTAAAAATTCTTGTATATATAGTAGACCTGTTTTCAAGTAAAAATATGTTTTTGCGCTAGTTTATAAAAAACTATCGCAGTACTACAAATATATCCCGTTTAAATTACTTGGGGTCTTTATGAACCCACTGGTACTCACTGTAACAAAAATCCTGGTAGTGGGAAGGTATGGATTTTTATAATAAAAATTGAAATCTATCTCCTCCGACAAATAAAATATGAACCTCAACTTTATATGCAACATTTTTATGCTTGATTTGTAAAATAATTTATTGGTGGATTTTTTCCTATAAATATTTTTTGTTTTAAACATATTTTACGTAGGGATATGAGAAGTTTGAAAAAAATTAGTAAGATAATACTAACTATTTTTTTTAATGAAGGCCTGTATAAAAAAATGTTATTAGTAATATTGTTCCATACATTGTGAAGTACATTGTGAAAACATTTCAGGAGTGTCTCTCTATTTCTGTGGGAGAAACATCTTGAATTTGACTAAATAACTTGAAAATTGATAAACGAGCTAATACAATGGCAGTTTACTGGACTCTGTGCTCTTAAGTATGACGTCGGCAACACCTTTCCAAGTCCCCAAACGCCATACTAACAAAGTTGCACTTTATCGTTAGGTACCGTATTTTTTAACAGCGATAAGCGCCAAATTGTACAAAATAGCTTTCCTTTTATCTTCACGGATGCTTAAAATATCACTATTACGCAAACTAGACGCACGAAATATCGCGAAATCTGTTGGGTTTCACGAATAGTGTAAGCAAGCACGAAATACGACCCCTCCAGACGAATCTTGAGAAATTTGTACGAAAATATTATTTAAAATTTCAATTTATTAAGTGCCAGTATGGTACTTTATGAGATTGTGTGGGGGACGAAAAATGTCTGTCCGTCTGTCTGTCTGTCCGTCCGTCCGTGTGTCTGTACGCGCTCTAACTCAAATACGCTTTTTCGGATTTTCATGAAACTTGGAAAACACATTTATAATGTCAATGGGAAGAACCCTATTGATATTGAACCAAATCGGTTCACCGGTACCGGAGTAATGCCCAATTTAGTGCCTATTTTAATAGATTATGGCGCCTTTCTAATAGAAAGGCGCCATAATTCAAATACGCTGTATCGGATTTCCATTAAACTTGGTATACGCATTTATGACATCCATGAAAAGTACTCTGTTAAATTTGAACCTAATCTGTTGACCGGTACCGGAGTAAAACCCAATTTAGTGTATATTTTAAAGGCGCAATAGCTCAAATACGCCTTATCGGATATTTATGAAACTTCGTATACGCATTTATACTATCCACGGAAAGACGTCTGTTGATGTTCAACCAAATCGGTTGGCCAGTACCGGAATAATGCCCAATTTATTGCCTTTTATGTTAATATATGAGAAGTCGCGATAACTCAAATATGCTTTATTGGATTTTCCTGAAACTTTGTATACCCATTTATAATGTGCATGGGAAGACGTCTACCGATATTGGACCAAATCGGTTTTCCGGTACCGGAGTAAAACCCAATTTAGTGTCTATTTTAAAAACGCGGTAACTCAAATACGCTTTACCGGATTTTTATGGAATTTGGTATACACATTTATAGTTTTCATGGGAAGAGGTCTACTGATACTGGATGAAATCGGTTCACCTGTTTCGGAGTAATGCTCAATTTGGTGCCTATTTTATGATAATATACGTATTCGAAAGAATTTATATAAAAAAAAAGCAAATCATTTATCATGACAACATAGTCAATTGTTTTACTGTGATATTTTACGGCTTTGGAAATTAAAATAGAGATACAGTAGCTATGACCAAAAACACTATTGTTTTACATGCGCTTATAACTTACAACTAGACCGTTAAACTGACCCAGGTGACCGAGATGGTAACGTTTTGGCCTCACGTTATGGAGTTCCATGGTTCAAATCCCGAAACCAGCCAATTTCACTTTCTTTTTCGTATTTTTATGTGAGTGTGCGATTGTCAAGATATCAAAAATCTGTACAGTTCAGCTGATGCTGGAAGATTTTAATCTGATTAAAAAGAAAACTAGACCTTTGTTCTTCCCTAAGCCCTGCTTAATGAATAAATCTGGAGCTTAACTTGTAAATCAATTAAAAAAACATATTCTGCATATCATAATTGCAGTCATAACTGATTAAAAAAAACATACTGGCACTTTTTTACATCAGTTTACCTGATTTTATTTTTTATTATCTTCCTATTATCTTTTGATTACAACAATGATTCCATACTCCGTTAAATGTGGTTGACACTTCTATTTGAAAATGGCTATGTTAAAAACGTCCTTCATTAGAGGCTGTCACATGGACAACGTGATTATTAACAGTAGAATTTATGTTAAAATGAAATTGAAAATTTAACAGATACAATGATAAAAAACTCTACATAAGGTACATTGCAATTAATTATATTTTATCTTTAAACACTTAAAATAAAATTTATTTTCATTGGCAACTAGTGTTTTAAACATTTTGGTTGTATTTATCACTGCTATATTCAGTAATTATTAGGGCCCGGATTTGAATGTTTTAACCTATTTTTCCCCCAGCTTTCCCCCAACATACTTTTCCGTTTTATGCCCCTTGCTTCCGAATAAATGAATCTTATAGAACCTAAAACGGGCTAAATCGGACTGAAGGGCCTAAAAGGGGCTAAAGAGGACTTTTGCTGAAAAGATTGGGGCTCAAGAGGACTTTTGCAGAAAAACACGATTTTTAAATACATTTTCCAATTACTCCAAAGGAAAATAAATATGTGAATTAGTGCATTTTAAAAAAATACATAGCAAAAATAAATTTATACAACCCACTGAACTTAACAACGTATATGTCGGTTTATCGCTTGTCATTGTAACTCGAAAATGTTCCGCCTCGCCGTCGCAGGAAGTTAAACTTGAGCCGTTTGCAATACTTTGAAATCTGCAACTAATCCATTTACGCTTCAATCATATTAAACAACAAATTCGTGACACCCGAGTCTACTTATTTTTGTACATCGGAAGTGAATTAAGTGGTGTATTGAATAGTTGTATCATTAAAGGGTAAACATCTCAATTATTTATGCTATTTTTTTGAGTTCCGATACAAGGAATAGTTACTTGTTTATTTTCTTTAAAAAAATAATTTAAAAATAAAATAAATGAGTCAAAATTATAATACAATTTTCGGTGTTAATATTATTGTCTTATTAAGACGGCTAAAATCGTTTGTTTAAAACCTAAAAAGGGTTATTCCACAAAAATAAAAGGATAAAATAGCCTACTTTTTATAAAAGCCTAAAAATCCGGGCCCTAGTAATGATATAGGTATAATTAAAGTAGTATACTTTTCAATCTCAAATGCAGAAGCCTATATCCACCTAAATAGAAGGAAGATGACACCGAAATCAGCCGTTTTATTTTACCCAAAAAATCAGGTTCCTATTTATCGTGTGTATGTCCTCCCTTTAGTCAATAGAAAGAACTCTTCTGTTTCACACAGTAAAATATATAATAATAAATCGACTAAATAAAACGAGCTTACTGAAACTTGGGGACTCCTCTTGCTGTGCTCTGAGTTCTTGTGGGTGTCACAAACTAACTAAGCGACTACCTGACCACCTCCACCTTTGGTGGTCACACGCCAGTACGTGAGGCTGTGTCAACAAGACGAGGTGGGAAGGAGTTTTATTGCACCCCATAAACACCACCTCATCCAATACCATAAACACACATGATACTGATTGAAACAAAGGAACCATTTCTTCCTGCAAGAAAGTCTTAGCCCGGTGACACAATGGACGAGGAGGAAGAGAAAGTCATTAATACAGGAATTAATATCTCCCATTCGTATTCTGGCTATGTTAGCCGAATGTACTTGGGAACATTGCCAGCATGGCAATTGGGGCCCACAATCAGTTAAAGGAGCAATACAAGTGTGAACAGTTTAAATCAGGGGTGTCGACGTCTTTAATTACGAGGGCCAATATATGATGTTTGTTGACGTCACGGGCCGCACTGTATCGTTCCATCCAGCTTCATTTGTATGTTTCTATGTCCCATATTTAAAAATAACAGTATATATTTTTAACGTTTGACTAACAGAAATATAGTGGCATAAATTGATGTATTTAATGCCCGGTTTCTACAAACTTGTGAATTGCCTATGGGTAAATTATCCTTGGACAAATTAGTTCCATTTCACCCACAATTATATAATGAGCAAGGCCTTGGAGTTGTACAGTTAATTTAATTCAGAAGGCTTTGATTCTCATTGTTTAAATTATTATTGATCATACAAAGAGGTTAAATTTTATCCAGCCATCCATGAAAGGATAAATTAACCTGACGATTTACCCTTGGAAAGATCTAGCCCGAGTTTGTAGGAACATTTTTTCTGTCATTTTCATATTTACCCAGAGGACATTTTTCTAGAAACTCGTAAACTTGTGTAAATTCTGTCCATTGGATAATTTACCCATAGGTAATTCGCGAGGTTATAGAAACTGGCCATAAGTCAGTGTAATAAATTAATTTAAATATTCGATAGGCTACCTACAGAAACTATATGTAAATCTGTTACGTCAACATTCTGCAGCTGTGGACTTGTCATTGGGTGTTTTAATACCATCATCGATATTTACATGTTCGTTAAGATGGTCTTTTCCTGATGTATTAACGATTTGTTTAAGTTGTCTGCCTTTCCATGCCAGAGTATGTGGTATGGATCGTCACTGTTGAACATGATTAATGTTTTTGCAAGCTTAGGACATTCATTCATGAAATTACAGTTATTAATTTTAATTTTATGAAGAACTCCAGCTTTCCAAATCCTGTATTAATTTTAATCATATAAAGCACTCCAGTTTTCCAAATCCTCTTATGTATAATACTCAACTAATTTATGCAAATCTTTTTTTGTTCCAAATTTCCTTGTTTTAGACTGTGCGGTGGTTATAAGCAGTGCTTTAGTCCCATAATTTTCAAAGGGCATATTCATAAATTTAGTGGAGGGTTTATTTGAGGTTATATTTGCATTACATTTTTGGACTACACATTTCCAATTTATGAATACTTTAATTTCTGCTACAATAAATATTGCAATGTCCTTTTAAAAATAAAACTACTGCAGAATGGTAAGATAAATACATACTAAATTAAATAAAGCATAACCAAAACAGAAGGTATACGCAAAGTAAGGTTAACCGAAATGTATATACCTTGGATTATACCAGTGCTTATACATACTTAATGTAGTACATAGCACAATGATAAATTTCATCACCTGATCGCATTGGCGTAATTTCAGCTTTATAACTGGGGGGGGGGCAAGGTCTGCTGGGGGGATGGGGGGATGGACATTTTTAAAAAAATTGGCGTTAAAATGATGTAGTTTAAGCATTTTTAAAACTTTTTTGGGGTTGCAAAAAGAGGGCTTTGGGAATTCTGGGGTGGCAACTGCCACTCCTTGCCACCCCGTAATTACGCCGCTGCCTGATCTTATTGAACAACAGACTCGACTTCAGTATTTATTTATCTTTCTAAAGATTTAATCCAGTTTATGAATAAGTTCTCAATGGGGATTTCCTCAGTCTGTTCATTAACAACGTTTTTGTGCGAGATATGGATGTGGAACAATGTTGTAATCGTAGATAGTTCTCGTATTGAAAAGTTTAGAGGAACTTCGTCCTAAACGGGAATCGAACCATGTATTTCAGCTTTGTACCCTGACTGAGTCCGTTCGAGCATGATTGATATTATTTGATTGTCTGCATGAAGTAGAGGTTAGCGTTGCAGAATTGATTACGAAAAATAAGGGTAGTTGTCAATTAAGTGGTTTGAAATTTAACCACCTTTTACTATTACTCCTACACCTTATACCCCTATACCTTGGTACATAACAACAAAAACTTCATTGGGATTGCTGCGAAATAAAAACCAACAACATTCGCATTTTATATAAAGGAGCTGGATAAGTATGTTTTGGTTGCTACTTGACTTGCAATAAACATTTTAACAAGGTTTTGTGACACTGCGAAGTATAGACAAATACACTGCCTTGACATATAACTGTTTGATTATCTTCAATTTGTCTATAATATAATATAATAGTATTTGCATGTACGGTATAGCTACAATATTTTACTGAATGGTTCACAACAAAAGTGATAAGATAACCCTTATTTTTTACAACATATGTCTGTATGATTGATTGTTTCTCTCTTTCTTCATAAAAGCTTGTTTAAAATAGGTAATAATCATATAATTTTACGGTTGCGGTTCTTAGAGATTAATAAGGTGATATTTTATGGTTATGATTGTTTTTTCTTGACTTGCTCACTTTAAGTGACCAATAAATTTTGGTTTATCTTCACTATATTAATTAAAGATAGCAAATACTATATCATTTGTAACATAATACATTTCCATACTAATACAGGATAATCCCCTATCAAGTGAATATTATCTGGCTTTGTACAAAAACTATTTTTCAAAAGTTTCTATTTACTGAATGTAACACAATTTGTATGTATAGCTTATGGCAATAAATTCATGTAACACCTAATAAGCAATATAATTTTCAAAGCAATTCCAAATCTTGACATTTTTTAAAATTAAGTCATTTTATCCTATATTTTGCCATAAAGTATAGGAATATTAGAGGTTTTGAGCGACTAGGGTAGTTAAATTTCAAATTATTTAATTTTTACTGAATTGCCGGGAGCCCTGGATGTAGATCCGTAGGTAGTAATTTGACGTGTTCTGAAAGTTAACATAATAAATTAATAAAACGTTATAATTGATCCTATCCAGAGATCATAAACTGGCAATTAAATATTTTCGATATAAATTTGTTTAAAATTTTTAATCGTATTTTTAAAACTAACTTGCTTAGAAAGTTTCCCATTCTTGTGATTCACGATCGTTAATCTAGTAGGGACCTGGGACCTGGGACCTGGGACCTGGGACCTGGGACCTGTGTTGTCAAGACGGGAATAACGGACTCTAATAGTGATCTCAATCCTACAGCCGTCAGTAGGATAATTAAATACATAATATTGTATTAACAAAAGTAAAATATGAAATTCATTCTGCTATGTATAAATGTTGTTCTTACCGCTTAGTAGTTACGGTGAATGACTGAAGAAGGAGCAACACATACCTACAACACACAAAAAATAAAATAAGGATTGAATGTTTTTCAAAAGGAGATGTCAAATACATACATTTAGTTATTTCCACTCCAGAATATACCAGATCTTTGTACAGTAAATACTGTACATAATCTTACGCTTCCAGTTTCTAGAAATTAATAAGGTGACATTTTACAATTGATTGTTTTATCTTGACTTGCTCATTTTAAGTGACTAATAATTTTCACATGCCTTCATTATATTAATTAAAGGTATCCGTATCTATACAATTTTTAACATACTATATAAATACAGGATAATCACGTGAATATTGTCTGATTTTGTACAACAAACTTACATTTATAGGTTTTTACTTACTGAATGTAATGCAATGTGTTTGTATAGCGTATGGTAATAAACTCATGTAACATCTAACAACTAATGTAATCATTTATCAAGTTTTCCTCTGTGATGTAGGTAGAAATATGATCATCTTACGATAATACTTTGTAAGAGTTATCTGGGAATAAAAGATTAATGTCTCTCTTTATGTTATAATATAATTCTTCATAGATAATCACATAACTTTCGAATATGGGTAGAAGCTTTTTCCGTCTTTAATATTAGGTATTAAATTGTTCGGCTAGGGAAAAAATGCCAAATAAACATTCGCAAGTAATCTTAATGGCACGTTGTGGAAGATAATTCATTCTTTCATGAATAAAAGTCACCCGACTCGAATGTCAGATTCCATAACCTTCTGACCTCTTTAAAGATAATAATAGCAGTCGGCCTGGGTGGCACAGGCAGTATAGCGCTGACTTTCTGTGCCCAAGCTAGCGGATTCAAACCCATGATAATGCGGGTCAAGCAAGACATTTCAAACCAACCTGTTTGAACTCGCGATATTATGCTAACGTTAAATGTAAGCATTTTTAAGGCATAGAAATCTGTATCAGGTTAGAGAATAGTATATTGCGATACAAGTGCCGTAAGCGATGCATACAGATCGAGGAAAGAGTTTTAAAAAACGAGGCGCTCTCGCAGAGTTTTTCAATTTTCCGAGATCCGTTATGCGCATACGGCACGAGTATTGCATGCTGTTTTTTACACGATGATTAATTATATAAATTTAATTATATTAATTGAGATATTACCTGAAAATATTATGTATATACATTATTGAAGATAGATGTTTATTTCAAAAAGTGATTCGCATGTGTTTGTTGTTATGGGAACCGAGTATTTGTCCTGGGGGCCTTGTCCATGAAGGCGTGTATTATGATGTGTGGCGTAAGTAAATTCTTACCGCACGGAAATTTGTTTTGTTTCCATAGCAACAAGATTGCGTGCGGGAATGTCAACTTACGTTCCACGGCAACAATATTCGTAAGTACCACTAATTAGTTAAGTCGTGCAAAAAACTACAACAATAAACATAAATAGTTTATTACAGATGTATGCATTCCTATAATTACATGTAAATCACATACTCATACACATATGATTTAGATCTCATACCAAAGAGTCGTTGCATGGGATACCCTTTCGAACATGTGAAAATGTTACCACAGCATGAGACACGAGAACAGAAGATTATTTCGTGGTGAGGCTGAAGGTATTTGGCGCTTTCCACATCGTTGGTAGCATGAAATGGATTCTTCGGAAGATTGCTTGGAAGAACTGTAGATGCCATGCGCAAGAGTAGACGTATATATATATATATATATATATATGAATTGCGTGTTGTGAGTAAAGGGATAAACACGTTGTATGGTGCAGTAGGTGTTTCTTGTTTTATGTTTGGTGTGAAAAAACAGTTGCCGGGACTTTTATGGTAATCCTCGAACTATGACGTATTCTTCACTTGATACGAACTCACTATCGTCATACTGAATAATAAAATGAACTGTGTCCCTTTAGTTCAAGTATTGGACACTGAGAATGTCAAGAGTTCTTAACAATGGTACTACTAAGTCCTCGAACTGTGCCACCCCTAGACATTTCCAAAGGGTCGTACTTAACAGAATCCCACTCATATAAATGTCGCACAGCTATACATCTGCTTTTAGAATTAAAATCAATGGTGTAAGTGCTATTTACTACATCTTGCAAGTACCGAAATGATGGCACTTTTTCGCATGAGATGTGAAGACATCACTTCTGGTGTGTAATGTAGGTAGGCCTAGCTCTATGCCGATTTTGCACACTCTATGGTGATATTTTCGATCACAAACCAATTCTAATGAAATAAATGTTCATATAATTCAACTGCTTAGTATTTTAAAACACTAAAATGTGGAATAGTCGAAATTTAGAAATGTAGGCTAAAATCTAATATAAATGTGGTATTTATATCGCACGTTTCCTAAATAATTATCTAGTATGGCCTAATCGTGTTCTTTCCTCTAGCCTTCATTTATCTTTCATCTTTCCTTCGTATCTTCCCATTTCCTTTTGTTCGCTATATTAATGTCTTCTTCATTTTATGTATTTATACATGGATATTTTCTATTGTAGTTATTATTTATTTTTTATTATTTAGTCATCAAATCTTTCTTTCTTGTTCTTTTTTGTTTTATTTGCTTTTTACTATTGTTAGCTTTCGTAAATACTTTTCATATTCGTACTCTGTGACGACAAAAATAAATGTATTTCTTGCAATATGTAAATTCTTCTGAATTCCGCTGTATTATAGTTCGTAGCAGGTTTCCTGAATAAAATTTTGGAATTAGGAGAAACTTTAAGAGACGAGGGTTGCCAAGTCTCTTCTATGTTCAATGCTTGAAATTCATAAAGTTTTATTTGCTTAAAGATGAGGATGAATACAACAACTTTCCTTTCATAATGGCTTACAAGAGTGGAGTTTTTTAAAGCGGCAACTCAGATAAAGATACTCACTGAAAAAAAGATAAAGTTTGTCACTTTCCACTGATATTGACTGGATATCCACCAAATTTCAGGAAAAATTACATTTTTTCTATCACGAAACATTACTTAACAATAATAAGAATTGAATGAGTATGCTGTAAATGTCTAAAATGGTCTAAAATGGTGTTTTAAAATTTCAAACTGGGAAATAAATTTAAGTGAATAAAGATGGAAGTTGAATTTCACGGTCTCTAAGAAATCTGAATTACCTTAAAGGAAAATAGATAAGTTAGCGATAAATTACTCTGGATTGTGGCTTATCAAGTCCTGTTTGGATATTCATCCTTAAATTATTTTAATCAATTTTACTAGGCAACAGTAGATTCCTTAAAAATCTCTATACGTCAGATAATATTTTTGGCAATTTGAATGTTAAAATATAAAAAATTTGTCCCAAAATTAAAAAAATTATTTTAGGCCGGTAAGTAAAGCCAGCTAATTATTGTCGAGGCATTTGTCGGGATAGAGAATATCCATTTTAGTTTGAAATATGCTAGATATCTATCCCTGATGCAGTGTTATTCTACAGAAGACGTTGCCGATATTAAAGCTTCAACTCTCGTACAAGATGAGTTGGTTTAAGCTTATATTTCAATATGATCCATCGAGTATCGAAAGATTTAACGTATGCAGCTTGTTATCTAATATTTTTAATAAAAACTGTGACGGCATGGAAAATTTTAAAGAATGTTTATAAAAGCAAAAAACATCTTAGAAGATTCAAGGCTGCGACGCTAATGAGGACTTACTGTGGACACAAAGATATGTTATGCCATGAATATAAAGACTGCGTCATGAATATTAAATTCCTCGTAAAATGTATCGATTTACTTGCAGCTTGTTATAAAAGTTAAAAAGTGTAAGGAACAAGGTGTCGAAAAGAAGCCTTAGTTCCTGTAACTTCAAACTTCTAACTTTGATATACCTGTGGGGTAACTTTATAATAAGCATTACTCGGAAAGTTAGCATATACTTTTCACATTTCCTTCGTCAGTTTCTGTTGTGTGGTGGAATGAATTCTTGGGATAAATTTAAACAAATCTACGTCACAATTCTTCCTTCAAAATATTGGGAAGTACAGTTTTGCAAATGTGGGGTTCACAACCAAGGTGAACCAATCCAGTTTTCATACATGAGGGGTCTATTACCAAACCCGGCAATCACCATTCTGAGAAAAGATAGAGTTGCTAACTTCCAATGAAAGTTCAATACATTTCCTGGTTTGATAAAATTTCGAAAAAGTCCTTAATTCAAAAAATGAAGTAAATACAATGAACCGTTTATCCGCTGTGCTTGTCCACAGACAGACGGACCGAAAAACACTTCTTTCGGTTTTTAGGCATCTTTCTCTATACTATGTATATACGAGAAAGTAATAAATTACCTTTTCGTAAGTATAATATGTACTAATCCAGTTTCTAATTTGATTTGGTTCTTGTTTGACAAAGACAAATCGTACTCAATTCTGATTGTGTCTAATTGGTTAAAACCGAATGACATTTCCGAATGACAAATTAAGCGAATTTAAACTAGAGCCCTTTACCCAAAATCATTCACTCCTTGAAGATGGACAACAGGAAGGTTCTTCAGATAGGTGAACTGAAAAGACATAAGCTAATTTTGATCAGGAGCCATTTTCTATATAATTTTATCCGTAATAATGGACGACACCAAGATCAGCAGTTTGATATTCATTGCGTATTGTATTTATCTACTGAAAACCAGAGTTCTCTGCATGTTAGCCGTTGGTCGGCAAAAGCGCTTCGTAACAACCATAACAGTATTATTTATTTGAACAATTTATCCCCATTTCTATCCTACAAAAATCCGTATGGGGTGTAGTGCCGGCTTGGATGATCTAGTTTATAAAATAAATGTCTAGTCCTTTCGACATAAAGTAAGATATTATTATTAAGTTGTTATCCATTTTATTTATTTTATTGATCGAGCTCAACGGTACTACAAGATGTATTTTAACACCTTTGATGTAGTCTAATTTTATGGAAAGCAGAAGCCCAATGGGGACACTCCTTGGGCGATACGCTACCGATAAGGCATTCCCCATACAACCTACAAACATCCATCCTTTGGTATGAAATTAAATTATAACTCTAATAGAAATTCGAGCCCTGAATCACATCATGAGTGGTAGGCTCGCTACCATCTGCACCCGTATAGGTAGACTTTATTCTTCATTCTATAGAAAGTAAACTGAACGGAATTACGTAACTCAATTAAGACTTCATAGTTCTATTAATTACGCAGCAAGTCTATTGAATTTATATAACAAAGCGTACTCCACGTCTTCATCACTTTTCGAACCATTAAACTCTTTCCAATTCTCCTCATCTATATTGCTGTCTGACAGGAACGTTTCAGATTGCTTAAATAGGTCATGGCAGTAATTTCCTCTAGACTCATACAAACAAACAAGAGAGCACTTGAAATGTCGAATGCAGGAAAAGTGAGGTTAGGAAAGCTCTTCCTAACACACGCCACATTGAAATATTGAAGGAATTAATTATCAGGTAAATATATTTAATTAGCTTTAAATAGAATGGGTGGAATTAATTACTGTTGCGTTCAATCTGAAATATATTCATGTTCATTTACGCATCACCGCATATGCGCTCGATTTCGTTTGACGTGTTTTGTTTTGTTGCGAAACAAGATAATTATTGGTTGTGTAGAATATTTAGTTTGCAGATAATTCCTCTATAAATAAATAATTCCGTAAAATTTATAAATTTATAAAGGACTGTTTACTTTGCTTTAGCCTGAATGAAGCATATGCGAATAAAATTATTTATTCACTTAGTATCTGTGCTGCTGCAGTGCATACATTCAGAATGTGAATTATATAAATTGACAAAGAGGGAGAAAAGGTCAATTAAAATTTAAAAAATGAAACAATATTTAATCGCAAACTATTAGTGTTATTAAATTACTTATTAGTTTGCCGAAAGTGCCTATGATTTGCAAGATAATGTTGACGTTATGTAAATTCGGTTATTGGTTTACATACCGTATATAAAATTATACATATTATTTACGTACATACGTAGGTAAATTAGTGATAATTATTAAATATTAGTCATATGAAGAATACTCGCTTCGCTCATTGGGGGCTCTGCCCCCAAACCCCCGCCGAGGTTCTCGGGAAAGCTTTTTTAAAAGATCTATGGGAGATAGAGTGCGTGTATTTAGTCTGCTGTGTTGGCTACTACCTTTTTGCCACTTTCAGAGCCCTATGTGAACACTGTTTGATAATACCGTTGCCATGGAAACTGAGCCCTTTATCGGGGGCTTATTAAGGCCAAAAATTTAAAAAATCAACTTTTTGGCATTTTCCGGTGGCTTACAGCCTAAACCCTATATGTGTACCAAATTTCAAGTTTCTAGCTCATCGGGAAGTGGGCAAACATTAATGTTAGTGAGTGAGTGAGTCAGTCAGCCATGTGGCTTTATATTATAGGGATTTTCAATGATACGAGAGATTACATTTCAGAGACATAAAAATGGAATATTTCACTAATCTCTTATTTATTACAAGTCTTGCTCTCTGAGACATAGGTATATAAATATTTTATCTATATGGAACCGCTAGGCCTAGTCAAAAATGCCCCCGCGGATTCCGCATAAGTAGCGTTACCAATAGCCAATACGCTAATAAATATATAAAACGGGAGAAATGGTATAAACAGTAAAGCTATTGATTCATTAATTACAATGGACAATTTTTAAACACTTGTAGCTCTACTTACGTCACAATTTTCGGACTAGTTTCAGACTAGACTAGACTAGGATGAGAGTCTTCCCCGAAACTAGTCCGAAAATTGTGACGTAAGTAGAGCTACAAGTGTTAAAAATTGTCCATTGTAATTAATGAGCCAATACGCTGTCTATAGGCCTGTAATAAGAGGAAGTGTTTGTCTGTGTGCGATGTCAAGCCAAATCTAAGGCGCACCGAGAGCTGAAACTTTTAACATAGATGTACTAAATGGTGTCTGAATGCACCTTCAAGTCGGATTTTTCATTTTCACTTTCGTTCGCGAAAAACTGGCAGAAAACGTAATTTTTTGCTCTATGGGAGCACCATTTCACGCCAATACATTTTTAAAATTAATTGCAAGTGGCCTTGCTCTGTTGCCACAGCAACCGGCAAAAAACAGCAGCGCTAAAATGTGTTTTTCAACATTACGTATCAATTTGTCGATAGCTTTCATTTTGTTAGCCCACTCTGCTTGATTCATTTGTTTATAGCATTACGGCACTCAAAGATATGAACTAATTTACATAAGTGGACGAAAGGGGGAACATGTAACTAAGCCTAAATGGGAAAACATTGAACTATTTGGACGAAAATCATTATGCGAGGGATTTTTGGGCTAGGGAACGCGAATCGGAGGTCTTATTTCCAGGGCTTAGCACTTTAAAGTTGTGAAATGACCGTCGAAGCTGGATTTTTAGCTTTTGAATTAATAATAGGCTAGTTTTAATTGTTTGCGTGTAACTGTTAATAAATATATTTTCTAAATAAATTTTACTGTTAGTGATATTTTAAAATGTAGCGATAGATAATAAATGAAGGCAAAGCCGCGGGGACCTGTTAGTAAATACTGTATATAATTATATGGTAAATATATAATTATATAATGATATAGAATGATTGACTGATTCATCACCGTAGAGCCGAAACTGCTCAAGCTATAAATGTGAAATTTGATCGGCCGTATTTTTTAAACGTAAGAGACTCCATAAGAAAGGATTTTTCAAAATTCAAAGGGTGTCATAACAGGATTACAAGTTTATATGGCAGAACATTATGTAAGAGTTCCATTGACTTAAAACTCTGAAAATGTACTAAAGAATTTAAACAATTAAACATATATTTTTATATTTTTAAATCATATTGTAAGGGGGTGAAAAGGGTGTTTAAATGTTGTATTTGGGACACTACTTTTTTGTCCGATTTTCTTGAAACTTAGATTAAATACCCCTTAATACAGATAATGGTACATGTATTTCAGCATTTCCAAAATTCAGACCCTAGGTGGTTTGTAAACGCAAAGAGGTCATAAAAGGGTTTGAAACATAGTATTCTTACACGTTCTCTATACCACACTAGTCAGAAATGTAACAAACTTTAAAAAAAAAAAACTAAGGATTGAAGGAAATTACGAAATCCACGCAGTCTAAGTTGTAGGCAACAGCTTAGTCCTAAAAGTCTCGTCCAATGTATTCCGATTTTTTGTTATTTATATGATTAATTGTTTATATAGTAAGTGTTACACTTTGTTATATAATGATACTGTTACTTTATCTTTATATAATGGTTTAACTTTGTAAAAATTTCGAACCAAAAATTAGCTTCAGGACAAGATATCCTAAAACTCGTCAACGACATTTGCATAGATCATACACAAATTGAAGCTGACATGGTACGATTGCCAAAAGCAAGACGAAAATCGGCTAAAAGTGTATTAAAACACTTTCATGTTTTTATAGAAATATATCGATGGTCAGAAACAAAATTTTAAAGGGTTATACAATTGAGCAGCTTTTTCTAAAATGTTTAATGGAGCGGAAACAGATTTCTTCTTGGAAGCTGTTGTAAGAGATTTGGATAAGGAATAAGATTAATAAAAGTTTACGCAGTTAAAGTTTGTAGGAAGAAATCCATCTAAAATTTTCCAACTTTAAAATTGAGGGGATTAAGGAAAAATGAAATTAATCAAACTTTGCATATGCAGCAACTCTTCGGATCACCTTTTTAAACCACTTTTGTGTAAATACACGACAGCAAGCCTACATAAGTAGATTCAGCATTACTTCTTAAATGAGATAAGCATAACGCATGTGCCTGTGTATGTATTTTATGTATATAATGGCGTATATAGCAATTTCTTTGTGTGTGTGATATATTTAATGTAGCTTTAACTAAAATGTATCGGATAATTTTCATTTTTGGAGGTATAATTGACATTACCTCGCATAATTAACTATCCTGAAGACTTTTTTAAAAATATGTTTGTTTATATGTGTGTGAATGTATGTTTGTTTCTTAGTTATAACATAATCATAGAATAACTAAACTGATTGCAATGAAAATTGGATTTTACATTAGTTAGGGCACAGTTGCATTAATACTACATAGCGGTCGCTACCTTTCTAGGCGAGCTTCGAATCTCCGCTCCCCGGCACGGTCAGCGGCAATTTAGGTCCCGGTAGTGGGGTGAGTTAGCTGAAAATTATACCAAAACATTTCACATCCGGCAACCAATGCGCCACTTTGGATTCAGATAGTACATGGGTCGACGAGTCTAAAAAGCCCGGGACACAAATTTTCCTGGCCCTCTAGCGGTTTTGATGACGTAATCAATATGGCCGCCAAAGTTTTGTGGCACGCTTCTACATTTCCCTATATATCTTGGGTTTGTATTTTGATATTAACCTATATTGTTAGTGATTATTAATTACGAGAAAATGTGCTTTCCAGCGGTATATCTGACATTATTTTTTACGTCCATAATACCAGAAATATTTGTACCTGATTTAAAATTTTTGTTTTTGATTTTGATTTTTTCGAAACATTTTGCTAAATAACTTGGAATCCGTTACATGTAGATGAAAATGTGTTCTATACTTTATTGTTCGACAGACAATTTCCTTTTGAACGGTATATATGACTTATATTTTATCACAAACAGTTCCTGAAAATTTGCCAAAACAATGTACAGTTGCACTGCGAGTCGTTATGGCAACAATTTAATTTATATGGGTTCCGAAAAGTAATAGAGTGGCTTTATCACTGATTAAGTAGCAGATGTAATTGTTGTAATTTTTTATGTATAGGTAAGTAAATTCTAGATTTTTTGGGGGTACTTTTTAAAATCGTAGCCCCTTCAAAATTTAAAGTTTGGGGAGGAACTTCAAAAATGTAATAATAAATCAAATAGATTAAATTAATAAGATTCCATTCAGTAATACTAAATGTGTTGTGTGAGGAACTTCACCTTGTTAAGAAGATATTGCTTTCGTCTACATCATAGGAAGACAGAAATTACTCAATCATGTCAATGAAGAGGAAGCATGAATTGGTTGATGCTACGACTGACCCAGTGGTTGCTCCGTTTGTATGGGTACTGTGTTTGTTATGCCAGAAGCAATCAAAAGAGCGCTTGATCATTCCGAAGTATGAAGGTTACTTAACAATGGCATAGAATCTTGCATTTTTGCTGAACATGGTGAGCTTCCAAGTGGTATAAGTGATTTGGATTAGTTGGACGATGGAAGTTGTCTTTCACATGCTGCCCATGCAGCGAAATATCACAAATCCTGCAAGAACAAATATGACAGATAGATTATCTGGTGAAAAGAAACAGAAAGGACGTCCCCATTGCTCAGACCAAACTCCATCTACATCAAAATTAACAAGATCATCATGATTTGGATGCGATACTCGCTTCTTAACATGTGCGAAAGCTGCTGAACGTTCTCGAAGAGAAGATTACCATAGTCCTGAAGAAGTTGTTTATGGTACAGTTCTAACGGAATTGGTTCAATACATGCAGGATTCGTACTCATCTAGCAGTACTTCTCCGGTGTTAAACTTTCTCATCTTACAAAATTAGTGTCTCAGCGCATGATGGAAATGGGAATACAAACTCACAAAAAGAATATCAATAGAACACGTCTTAAGGAACAACTATTATCATTTATACCTGGTCTGAGAGCAGATAAGTCGGGATGTGAAATTGTTTTCACTTTCGAAGGGGATGTTGGCGATGCCATTCGCGATGCCTGGGTATTTAATGACTTTAGTGATGGTATGTGTCTGGGATGAGCACAATCAATCTTCTTCTACTGTCATTACTTCTTTCCATGGTTCAAGTGTTACGATTATTCAGCATCCTCACAGTGAAGCAATATGGAGATTGGCGATGACAGCGTTCGTATCCAGCAGTGGAACAAACAAACTGTCAATGGCCTCCCTGAATATTACACTACTCTTCCTGCCACTGGTCAATTTACAAGTGACCCACCTTTCCCAACTGTTAATCTACAATACACTGACCATGATCCTGTCTTCACCACTAGGAAAGTTTTAAATCCTTGGATTAACTCTGTCCTAGAGAGAATGCATAATGAAGACATACAAGGAATAGAGCATGTGCCTAGAGTATCGTTTTCGGCTTTTCATGCCCAAAATGAACCTGATGTTAGAAAAATAAGGTGCACTGCGTTATTGCTTCCACTTCTAAATGATGAAATTGCGACTCCAGCCATGGTACATCATATGATGGATATCATACTAATGGCTACAGCAAAATTAAATGGAAATCAAACACCCGTGATTACATGTGACCAACCAGTATATGCTATTGGGAAGCAACTGCAATGGAAATTTCCTGACAAATATGGCGAGGATCGCATAATACTCACATAGAAATGATGGTCATTAACTTACTTGGCAAGTGATTAACTGGCAGTGGATGGAGTGAATTAGTAACAACCGCTGGTATTGCAAGTTCTGGTGTTGCAAAATCCTGCCTTACATCGTCGCATGTAATAAGATCTCGGTATGCACATGAAGTTACTTAACTGCCTTGCATTGTCTACAGGTAAAAGCATTCAACGAAGCATGTTGTGAAAGAATCAGTGGCGAATGCATTGAACTGTGGATTTTGTCGAAAACATCTGATTGTCCTCAGTTCCAATCTTGGAACACAGTTATCAAACTGGAATCCCTTCTAGTGCAACTTGCATTGAGTATTCGTACATTTAACTTTACAATGTACGTCGATACTTTGGCTCAGTTATGTCTGAGGACATTTGCGTTGGACGCAGTCCACTATTCTCGTCGGTTGCCAGCATTCGGATGTTCTCTACAGGACCTTTAAAAAAATCCAGATATACATGCTAAATATCTTCAAGGCAACTTTACGAGCAGCAAAACTGCTACAACGTTTTCTGCAATATCTGACAATCAGCTTATGAAAACAATAACAAAGTTATAAAGGGTGAAGGTTGAGCTTTGGCATCCTTGATATTAAAAATACTCTGCTTAAGTGGATAGTAGCAGGCCCCTAGGATCAGTTCTTTAGTTGAGGGATTTGAAGAGAAATCAAATTTAAAAGATGATAAAAACGTGGGCACAAAGCATCACGAAGATAACTTATGCATTTGAGAGAAGGTTCTTAGAGCTGTCTTCGTAATAAACCTACTGCCCGTCCCAGACACATACCATCACTAAAGTCATTAAATGCCCAGGCATCGCGAATGGCATCGCCAACATCCCCTTCGAAAGTGAAAATAATTTAACATCCCGACTTATCTGCTTTCAGACCAGGTATAAATGATAATAGTTGTTCCTTAAGAACAATAGTTGTGTTCTATTGGTATTCTTTTTGTGAGTTTGTATTCCCATTTCCATCATGCGCTGAGACACTAATTTTGTAAGATGAGAAAGTTTGAACACTGGAGAAGTACTGCTGGATGAGTACGAATCCTGCATATATTGAACCAATTCCGTTAGAACTGTACCATGAAAAACTTCTTCAGGATTATGGTAATCTTCTCTTCCAGAACGTTCAGCAGCTTTCGCACATGTTAGAAAGCGAGTATGGCATTCAAATCTGTTGACGATAACTTCTTCAACAGTTTTTCATCCTGCAATTGTAGAGCAAGAGTATGAATTATAGGCCCAATTCCCAGCGTGGATACAGTCACAAGTTTGTCTCTACCTTCTCCTTCATCACAAAACAGGCACACCTTTTCCACATCTGAACAAAATCATGATGATCTTGTTAATTTTGATGTAGATGGAGTTTGGTATGAGCAATGGGGACGTCCTTTCTGTTTCTTTTCACCAGATAATCTATCTGTCATATTTAATTTTGGAGGATTTGTGATATTTCGCTGCATGGGCAGCATGTGAAAGACATCTTCCATCGTCCAACTAATCCAAATTACTTATACCACTTGGAAGCCCACCATGCTCAGCAAAAATGCAAGATTCTATGCCATCGTTAAGTAACCTTCATACTTCATACTGGGTCAGTCGTAGCATCAACAAATTAATGCTTCCTCTTCATTACATAATTGGGTAATTTCTGTCTTCCTATAAGGTAGACGAAAGCAATATCTTCTTAACACGGTGAAGTTCCTCGCACAACACATTTAGTATTACTGAATGGAATCTTATTAATTTAATCTATTTTATTTATTATTACATTTTTGAAGTTCTTCCCCAAAATTTAAATTTTGAAGGGGCTACGATTTTAAAAAGTACCCCCCAAAAAATCTAGAATTTACTTACCTATACATAAAAAATTACAACAATTACATCTGCTGCTTAATCAGTGATATAGCCCCTCTATTACTTTTCGGAACCCATATAAATTAAATTGTTGCCATAACAACTCGCAGTGCAACTGTACGTTGTTTTGGCAAATTTTCAGGAACTGTTTGTGATAAAATGTAAGTCATATATACCGTTCGAAAGGAAATTGTCTGACGAACAATAAAGTATAGAACACATTTTCATCTACATGTAACGGCTTCCAAGTTATTTAGCAAAATGTTTCGAAAAAATAAAAATTAAAATTAAAGAAATTAATTCAGGTACAAATATTTCTGGTATTATGAACGCAAACAATAATGTCAGATATACCGCTGGAAAGCACGTTTTCTCCTAATTAATAATCACTAATAATATAGATTAATATCAAAATACAAACCCAAGATATATAGGGAAATGTAGAAGCATGCCACAAAACTTTGGCGGCCATATTGATTACGTCATCAAAACCGCTAGAGGGCCAGGAAAATTTGTGTCCCGGGCTTTTTAGACTCGTCTACCCATGTACTATCTGAATCCAAAGTGGCGCATTGGTTGCCAGATGTGAAATGTTTTTCAGCTAGTTCACCCCACTACGGTCACCCGGTAGGAGGAAGGAGTGGGCTTGTTTAATCTCGCGAAATAATAGTATAATGTGTAAAAATTCAATATTATGTTGCTTATCTTGATTATAAGGGGTGCTGGAAGTGTTGTCCCTACATTACCACATATTATTCTTAGAAGAGAATATTATAGGAGAAAGATCCCTCTGACACTGGGATTTGAACCCAGGACCTTCGGCTAACCGTGCCACTGCTCTACCAAGTGAGCTAAGCCTGAGTTCACTTCACAGCGCCAGATGGAACCTCTCTCCTATGACTGATTGCCCTTAATGGTCTACCTCACTGAAAGACAAGTTATGTCATATGCAGTATTGTGAGGGAGACTAATTAGTAATTTTTGTGACCGGGCTTCCACTGTCATTGTACAGATAACATTCAAGATGGATATAGTATATGCAGTCATGAACCACAGATTATTGTCTCCGTCGGACATTACATGAGCATATTATAGGAGAAAAATTCCTCTGACACTGGAATTTGAACCCAGGACCTATTGCTATCCGTGCCATTAAGGGCAATCAGTCATAGGAGAGAGGTTCCATCTGGCGCTGTGAAGTGAACTCTGGCTTAGCATGGATATCCAAAGGTCCAGGGTTCAAATTACAGTGTTAGAGGAATTTTTCTCCTACAATATTCTCATGTAATATCCAACAGAGACGATAACTGTGGTTCATGACTGCATATATATATATGCAGTCATGAACCACAGTTATCATCTCTGTTGGATATTACATGAGAATATTGTAGGAGAAAAATTCCTCTAACACTGTATATATATATATCCATTTTTCTTAGTTAATTGCAAAACTAGCTTAGATTTTAAGCAAGTAAAAACAATAAAATAGCTTAATGATTATAATATATACTGTCATAGATTTTACCAATTTAAAGAATAAGCCTACTCCAGTTTTAAATTTTGAATCAGTGATGTAGGTAAACCCTTAGAATAATGAAATCTCACGCTGCTAAAGTTTCGATTTAAAAAAATAGGCCTAGTAATGTTGAATGTTCTTCAACTTTGAAATGAGACGTTTAAATAAAAACTAAACTAGCCAAATTTTACATACGTAGCTTGATTTATCCCCTCAAAAATAGCTTCTCTATATAAACAATGGCTAGACTGAACTGGCTGACGAGAACAACAGATTCATCCATTACAACTGTCACACTGCAGTGCGTAAGTAGATATGGGACTACTTCGTGAAGGAGGAAAGCAGAATGTCCACAGGGCGAAGTTCTCCTTTGTCTTCTCTCATAATTTCCTCCGAGCGAATTCCGATTCTGCCTCATGCTGCAAAACGCTTCAAGAACATCGATCCACATAACATTTCCATGTTAATGAATCCTTAGTAGCGACATACTTTAACATAATTAACTTCTTCTGTGAAACATGTTTCAGACGCATCATTTCAAATAAATACTAATTCTACCCCCTGTAACAGACTGGATAGATAGAATAATACGCCCCTAGGTTGTCATTATATCTAGATTCGTGGGTTGAAACTCCTTGTTTTTGTTTTTTCTTAACAAAGTTATGCAATGAACCTTCCTCCAGAAGGAAAATATATCGAACGGATTCGTACCGTCTCATATCGCAAAGGTTTCAAGAATGTCGATCCGCATAACTTTAACAAACTACTGAGATACACAAGAATTATATATTTTATCAGGTCTTCTATGTCAAATATGATACAAATCCAAGACATTAAAGCTACGTGGCCATTTTCGGACACAGATACATGCAGAATTCATTTTTTTTATGTCAATTGCTTTCATCTCTCTATAATTATTTCTATCATTAAAATAACATCGGTCCAAATGACATTTCCATGCTAGTGAAATCCTTAACAGCGTTCAAAAGGGGTGAGCAAAGTATGCCATTTTTTTTTATTGAATTTATTTCGGCTCTAATACACCGAACTTCACTTTAGCATTACATTTACAGTCATATAGCTAAAAAAAATCACAATTTTGAAACATTATAAGAGGACGTTAAATGCAATCTACAAAAATGACAAGCTTTAAAATTAGGTCCTTATATCATGTAGTTAAATAAGGCAAATCAGATAAAGTATTATAACAACTTTCTAAATAAGATTACCTAATGGCTTAATGTAGCCAAATGCACAGATGGAGAGAACACAAATCGGATCTAAATCTGAAAAAATACTCTGAAAAAAGAAGACAATACCAACAATTACTGAACAAGAAACGAACGCAGTTTGCAGAGAAGAAGGAGCTTGAAATGATAGCAGAAGCCGAAGCAGCCCCATACAAAATTCTGCAACCCCGAAGAACGAAAGTCACCCCACAAATACCCATGTCGGTATGGGAAGATCACTTTTCAGAGATTTTTCAAAAGACCCAAATGAGCAGCAACTAGGCTCCAGTCGCAAGCCAGGAAGAAGTTAAACAAATCACGACAGAGGAAGTGTGGACCGCATTCCAAGGATGCAAACAAAACAAAGCACCTGGTCCCGATGGTCTCACCAACGAGGTTTTAAAGGAATCACTACCAGTCACTGCAGAAATCTGGACTCTGATGTTTAATGAATGCATCAAACAAAGGAATATCCCAGACAAGTGGAGAGAATCAAGTATACATGTGCTATACAAAGGAAAAGGACCAAAAGACTCGCCAGATTCATGCCGCGGTATCGCCTTAGAATGTGCTCCTTTTAAAGTACTATCCAGGATAATACTGAATCGCATCCTACCGCAAGCCGTGTCATATATACCCGAACAACAATTTGGCTTTGTAACTGGCAGGTCTACAATCCAAGCAATTGCGAGGGTTTTAGACATTATATGGGAGGCAACCAGCGCTGTGGGAGGATACGTATATGCAGTCTTCATAGATTATGCGAAAGCATTTGACGGAGTTGATAGAACCATTCTGCTGGAGAAACTACGCCGCATTCTGGGAGAAGAAAACCCCGATCTTCAACTCATAGAGAATATCATGAGCACCAACCTACTGACAGTTAGGTTCGATCCAGACCCATTATCCAAACGAATGGTGTCCTGCAAGGGGATCCGCTCAGCCCGATGATGTTCAACCTGCTGACGCACGATGTAATACAAGAGGTTGCAGTAGACATAACTAGGTTCCTGTACGCAGACGACATGGTTATGATGTCAAGTAACAGAGAGGCCTTACAGGCAGGGCTTGACAGATTGCACCGATGGTCAAGAACAAACGGCCTAGACATAAACACAGGCAAAACGAAGGTCATGAAATTCAGGAGAGGGGGAAATGTCTCAAAAACAGACATTTTCGTATGTGGCAGTGACAAACTGGAAATTATCTCATATAAATACCTAGGATTAACGCTGCAAGTAACTGGCAAAACATTTACCAAGCACATAGAAGAAAGGTGCTCGGCAGCGATCAAGGCCACGTTCGATATAAAGAACCTTCAGAAACTCTCCCTAGACACAGCTCTTCGCCTGTTCTACATCAAGATCGAACCAATTGCAAGTTACGCGATAAAGAAGATATGGATTCATCTAACCAATGCGAACTTGAAGAGACTGGAAGCAGTGAAAGCATCCTACCTAAAGAGAGTGTTACAGCTATCAAGGACAACAAGAACGAGAATAGTGTACCTACTAGCAGACACGGACTTCTTTGTAAGAGAGTTAAAGCTGACCAACGACCTGCAAATCACACCACCATACGAGGCTCACATCAGAGACAGAGAAGCAAAAGCAGCAGACGTCGATACAGAATTCTTCCAAACGCCAGCCTTTACTACAGAGGACTGGAAGAAGGCAAACTTCGAGCTACGACATGTCTTCACAAGGACATCAGCCCACGGATTTAACCATAGAGTATGCACGTAAAAAGGCTACCATCCCGCCTCGGAGAAGTGCACCTGCACACTTTGTGGACACAGCTGTCGGCAATATCATCTGCTCACCTGCCCAGCAAGGACCAAATCACTGACGTTTTATGCAAAAGATGAATAACTTTGACACACACCCTGTACACATTGTGTTCAATAAATAATTTATTATTAATGTAGCCAAAATTACAATCGTATACGTGGATTTCAAGTATTGGTCTTTTTTTTATCATACATAGGAAATAAAACAAAACATGTTCAACTGTTCCTTTTCCTTCCTGATGTAGCAAATAAAGGATCTTCCTTAAATTTATTATGAAATGAGAAAAGTACCAAATGACCGGAAAAAATCGGATTAATATAAAGCTAGTCAGTAACTCTGACTGTACGTCTGAAAAAAATAATTACTGACTTTTTTCCCTCCCTTCCATCCTCTGATTAAATGAGCCATAGGCTGTATCTCCGATCCAACAATCGATTTCGCATTTTTTCTAAGATCGTCACGTCACCTTCTCTTGATCATAGAACACAGGGAAAATCCGACGTTCATCGATTTTTAATAAAGGGATTAAGGAAATGGGACATTTAATATACACAGCAGATGGGTTAGAGCTAGCGACTTCTTTAGCCAACGCACCGGATGACGAAGAGCACAAGTAAAGAGGGGGCGCAAAAATGACAAACAAACAAGAAAAAACAAGGTTTGCTCATTTGTATGACAATGTCAGATAAGTGTAGCATCTTGCGAATTAATAAATTAAAGATGATTAACAACTACTTAAGTCAAGTTTGGATGAAAGTAGACTATTGAATGTGGTCGACATGTATGTTGAATGTATATTGTCGACAGAATATGACAAAACTTCAAAAGTTGACATCAGCGATATATTAAATGAGTTTCCTTTGCCCAAAACAAAAATGGAAAGTAAAATCAATTAATAAAGTGGTTCTCACGACAAAAAAAATTAAACAAAACAAAGGCAAAAACTATAAAATAGTATTTCTCTGCTATGGCTTTTCCACTACACAACTGATATTAAATTTAATACAAGTTTGACTGTGTAAACTAATATGTTTTCACTTCCCTATATAACAGTCTCTGGTAAAAATGGAGGTTGATCGTGATAAAAAAAAATAAATAGGGTATGTACAAAACCCAAAGTCAATCTCGCTTCCGTCGTTCGTTCCTTTATAGATTTAGGCTGTGTGGCAAGGATGAACATCATTTCCAGACTATTTATTCTTTCTGGAGAGCGTAATGTTATTAAAATTTAATGAGACGAGCTGTGTTGCAAGCGGAGATGGTTGTGAAAAGACCTGTAGTATTTTTATCAGAATTTCTTATAGCATTCTGTATGATCCACTTTTTTTTTAATGGAAATGGCAGCACTGAGTACTAAGAATTCTGAATGGAATTAATCCAAAGAGTAAATGTTTGGGCTGTGTACCGGTATATATTAAGTTCTCAGCGGAAGCTTCTGAATGTTCGGATTTCAATATTGCATCAATTACAAGATCCATAAGACTGAATCAGTATTATTTAACTTTGCAATTTTCGCAATTCAATATTGTAACAGTTACAAGACTCATAAAACTGAACCAGTACTACTGATCTTGGTGTTCACTATTTATTTGTGAACGTTAATTCTTGCGTATGAAATCAGAGGAAATTGTAGTTCTAAAAGAAATCAGATGTCATGCTTTGCATGACATTAGATGTAATAATTCTTCTTATTCTTGTAATGTAGGATTACATCCTGTTTATTTCCCCTTTATTCCCCAGATGAGTCGTGTGTACTGTCTTTCAATCTCGTAGCAGGTCTTCCTCTTAATCTTTTTCCGTCTGGTCTGCTTTCAAGAGCCTTTTTTTGCTAGGCGATTATTTTCCATTCTATCAACGTATTCTTTCCAACATTTTCTTCTGTCATTGGTAAATTTAGTTATGTCCTGAATTTGGCATTTGTCCCTAATTTATGTATTGTGTATCTTATCTAATATATTTTTCCCCTGATTTGTTCTTAGCACCTTCATTTCACATGTGCTTAATATCTGTTTAGTTTTGTTTGTGTCTGCTCTCTTTTCTGCTGCATATGTTAAGATTGGTGTTAATATTGTTTTGTAAATGCGCACTTTACTTTCTATCGCCATGTAATAGTTAATAACTGTAATAACTACTGAAAACTATGCGGAAATCCAATATTTGGATACTGTCTTATTTTAGGATTGTGATAAAGACAAAGCCTGCCAGTAAATCTGAAAAAGCAAACAAACATTTAGGAAATAGGAATTATAATAATATTTCGTTCTTCTTCATTGAACATTACAAAAGTAAAGTAATTAATTTATAGTCCACTGTATTCCAAAATGTTAAGATAGATTAACAGTAAATTTAGTGAATACCCCACAAAGACAAAAAACAGACCAATTACTGCTCAGTTTAAAATAGGGCAATTGTGGCTTAAGTAAGAAATGTTTTAATAGTGTAGTTTCTTTTCTGTACCCACTTCCAAGTTATCTTCGAACTGTTAAAGTTTTACATAATTTTATATTTTTGTGTTATCTAGCTTTACCATATAATACTATTACCTACTACTCCGTGGCGCGACATCACCGAAGGAACAAGGCCTACCACCCGACCGCTGCGTCATCTACCTATAGGCAGATGGCAGGATTGGGGGGCATGTGGTCAGCAATATAATATTATACGTTATATAAATATACATAAGTTATATATTTTATGGTAGGCCAGATTATATTCTTCACTTTTCATAAACGTTATAATATTCGTCCTTACTTCCAGTAACTTGTCTTTAACTCTATCCTGATGAACGATAGGCTTTGCAAGAAGCGTGAAATTTTATTATTTTAAGTATCTTTGGGCGATGTGATCCGAATCGGGTCCACTTACTGTAGTCCTGTTTCTTTAACGAAGGCATTCTTTCTTCATGGTATTGTCAAAAGGCGTTTACGATTTTGTTTTTTTTTACAATAATCGTTTGTAGTCTACTAAAATTTAAAAATGTTATATCAAATTAATGTTCTCTTTGAAGGGTTTATAAAAGAGTCATCTCTTCCAATAACTTGAGTCTCTATGCATGTGATCCGTGTAAAAAAAAAAAGTTGTGTTTAAATTTTATGACAATTACCGCCTTTATTGAAAAAACAGCAAAAATAAATCAAAAGCACACTCCTGCAATGTAGCCACTTACTCTGTATGAATGTGAAACAGGGTATTCGTGTTGTCCATGTTTAGGAAATTGCTTCTCTTCAGATTTGCATTTAATCAAGTTCGACAATCACACAGATCGAATGCAGATTTTCTCTACCTATAAGGCCTATCCTAAATCGTAGTCTACATGTAAAGGTAAAAAGGTAAAAAAAAACTAAAAATATATTCCTCAAGGGTGTATCTCTCTTCATTCTCTCTTCTTAGGCAAATCAAAGAACATACAATTTTTTCATTTTGGAAAAGTACTACAGAAGTAGTACTTTCGTTTTACTATTATTACTATTATTATGATAATTATCATAATTTAATACAGTGCATTTAGTGTCTAAAAATTTTAAATACTGTATTCTTATTGAGCTATAATCTGCACTTAGAAAGCACAGTCAGGTTCATTAACGAAACGCTACCATTAAATTTGATTGCTTCATTCCATATGCACACCTGCGCTTCTCGAATACGTAAACAAATTTTCTGAGACAATTATTGTGCTGTTTAAACACAGTCCATATCATCTATACTGTCATAATTGAAATCAAGTTTGATTCTGTTCCTTTCAAATGCCCTTTTTATATTGTAAGAAAAAACGATAGACTCCGTATTACTAAAATTTACCATAACATGCAATTAGCCTACTTATTGCTGGATGATGTTCCTTGTACAATTATTTTGCCTCGTATGTTATAAGCGCAGAAAGTAACTTTTTTAAATATACAGGACTATAGGAAACCTTTCCACAAAACCCGGAATTCAGTCAAATAATTAATTTCAGCATTATGTATACGGTTTATAATCGTGTAACAAAAGCTTGAAAACATACACAGATTTCACTTAATACACTATGATTCAGTGAACATGTAGGTTATGACTATGATAAGCACCCACGGCGAAGTCACCTTGAATCTGTAAACAATCAGTCAGCGAATACATTAATACTGGTACACAAGTAAGGAGTGTTTAAAATGAAATACACTTTACTCACATTAAGTGTAGATTTAACAGTAATTTTAACTTCAAAGTTGACCATCTTTTGTTTCATTGTTTACTGTTCATTGAATGAATCCCTTGGAGCTTTGGATCAAGATATCGAATTTGAAATGGAACATTTTGATACTATTATTTTAGACAAGACACTTATTAGGCCTATAACTCAACGGTATCCCCCAAATTAATGATACGGTACCGGAACGAAAAATCTTTTGATTGATACCTCACACGTACGCAATGATCCAGTATTCACTTTCAAAAGTGTAATTCATTTACAGGTTTGTGGCAGCTCGGACGCTGATTGGCTGTCTCCGAGAGCCAACCAAAATGCTTCGGGGCACGGAACATCGGACTTTATTATGTAGGTACTACACTACTTTCTCCACTCATTATCCAGATTATAGTAATGCCCACTTAGCAAGAATACGCATTCTGCTCCTTCCCCTAGACAAGGCATAGTGGCTAGTCAAAGCAGGAATGGTTTTCATTTGTTTATTAAGTGCCAGTATGGTACTTTATGAGATTGTGCGGTGGACGAAAAAATGTCTGTCCGTCTGTCTGTCCGTCTGTCCGTCTGTCTGTCCGTGTGTCTGTACGCACCATAACTCAAATACGCTTTTTCGGATTTTCATGAAACTTGGAAAACACATTTATAATGTCCATGGGAAGAACCCTATTGATATTGAACCAAATCGGTTCACCGGTACCGGAGTAATGCCCAATTTAGTGCCTATTTTAATAGATTATGGCGTATTTGAGTGATGGCGCCTTTCTAATAGAAAGGCGCCATCACTCAAATACGCTGTATCGGATTTCCATTAAACTTGGTATACCCATTTATGACGTCCATGAGAAGTGCCCTATTGAATTTGAACCTAATCTGTTGACCGGTACCGGAGTAAAACCCAATTTAGTGTCTACTTTAAAGGCGCAATAACTCAAATAGGCTACGCTTTATCGGATATTTATGAAACTTCGTATACGCATTTATAATGTCCATGGGAAGACCTTTATTGATATTGGACCAAATCGGTTGGCCAGTACCGGAATAATGCCCAATTTAGTGTTTTTATGTTAATATATAAGAAGTCGCGATAACTCAAATATGCTTTATTGGATTTTCCTGAAATTTTGTATACCCATTTATAATGTACGTGGAAAGACGTCTACTGATATTGGACCAAATCGGTAGACCGGTACCGGAGTAAAACCCAATTTAGTGTATATTTTAAAGACGCGGTAACTCAAATACGCTTTACCGGATTTTTATGAAACTTGGTATACACATTTATAATGTCCATGGGAAGACGTCTATTCATAATGGATAAAATCGGGTGACCTATTTCGGAGTAATGCTCAATTTAGTGCCTATTTTATGGTAATATACGTATTCGAAAGAATTTATAAAAAAAAAATTAAAATCAGTTATCTTGACAACATAGCCTATTGTTTTACTGAGATCTTATAAGGCCTTGGAAATTAAAATACAGGTAGCTATGACAAAAAACATATTGATTTACATGCGCTTATCCAACTAGACCGTTAAAATGACCCAGGTGGCCGAGATGGTAGACCTTTCTTCTTCCGTAAGCCCTGCTTAATGAATAAATCTGGAGCTTAACTTGGAAATCAATTTAAAAAAAAAACATATTCTGCATATCATAATTGAAGTCATAACTGATTAAACAAAAAACATACTGGCACTTTGTTACATCAGTTTACCTGTTTTTTTTTTTTTCGTTTTTTTTTTTTTTTTTTCTTTCTTTTGCTTATAAACTCCACATAATTTGTACAAAAATGTTTCATATAAATGCTGTGGCTCACAATATAAGCCGATATTATTTCATTGTCAGCAAGATCGTTAGAGCCATTTACGAGAAAATCGGGGAAAGAAATGCTAGTAAAGTGGTAGTGAATGCAAGAAATTAACAATCAAGGGAGGATAACATTTAATTTGGTATGATTTTTAGATATAGAGTTACTTTTCACAAACTCACACGGATAATTTTTTTCTGGGAATGCTATTTTTAAACCAGAACTTTTACTTCGACATTCGACTTCCTCTAGGTGAGATAGCAGTTATGGTTCAAATATAGAAAATGATAAGAAAGAGCTGAGTTTTCAATTATTTGTAAATATTTATGTGAAGTAAGATTTCGTTCCTATTCTATTCTAAACTCAATAAGAAAGGAGATGTGAACAAACCTATATGATCATAAATGTTTAAAAAATTTACTCATAGACTACCTTTACTTTTCTTAATTGAGTTCTTCCATTTTACGAAAGAGATCACTGTTTTGATATTTAGTCAGGATTTCTCTCTTTTTTCTCTTTCCTCTTTTTTCTCTAGCAGTAAACGTTTTGTGAGTTGAATTAATATTAATATCTCCACTATAATAATTTGATTTGTGTGGATAAGGTTTAATTAATATCTGGTCGGAAAACTGCAAACAATCATGATCTCTGCTAATCCGCAATGCTGTTTTCATTATGAACAAAAATCGCTTACGGAATACAAGCAGAGTACATCATTGATGAGTGTTTGGTGCCTCATTGCAAATTGTCGATGATCACTGATGAAATAAAATTCCCAATGCAGTTTTCATTAAGTGAGAAAATACCTCCTAAATGGATAAAAAAATTTGGCACTTGGAGAAGGTAGAAATTATTTTCGCACAATAATGCGGATTATATTCATGACTTGGGTAGTTTTCGCTTTTGAACTCATGTTTCTTATAAAAAATATTAATCAAATAATTATCATGACAAGAAACATTCTAATCATAATTCAATTACCAGCTAAAATATCAGCATTCATATAACTTATTTAACTAAATGAAAATTAAGTAAATATTTTAATTAAGAATTATGTTGGTATATTATTTTAGTACAGTTTGCTTTTAAATGTTAAAATCAATATGTTATCTTAAGCTTCCATTTTCATCCTCTATATTTTACAACTTCCATTTTTAATATTCATACTAACCACATTTTTTATTGCTTAATAACACGGTATAAGTAGGCCTATACTGTGTTAATCATTTCAGAGTGTTTCCTATAGTTGTCATAGTGCAATGTACACAGAATGACTTTAAAGGAATAAAGTACAATTACTCTTTGTATTATTGTAAATATAACGGGGGAGACGAGACATGAATTATGGTTTGAAGATGCGCGGTAGCAATATGAGTTTGTCCAGTGGCTTCGAATCGGGAGTCACTTCTTATCTCATCAGCTACTGAGTAAAATATTCAACGATTTACTGCAATCAATTAATAAAATTGTATGTACTCTTATAAATTGGACAAATTTTTCTTAATACCTTTCGTACATTGTAGGTAATAAGAGAATATTAATATCGAAATCATAAATGCATCGAACTGAACTTTCATGAAACAGTTCACTGTCAAATTTACATTTTCCTAAACGTTAATATTCATGTACTAGCATGTGCCCGCGGCTTCGCCCGCGATAATTATTTCAAAAATTAAAAATTATGAGCATAATAGTTAAATCATTGTATTTATTAACACCTAAATCACGTGGACTACATACCACGATTATATAGCGTCGCCTGGTAAAAGCGACCTCAGATTCGAGTTCCTTGGCCCAGAAAACCCCTGTATAGTGAGTTTCGTCCAAATCGAACAATGTTTGACCATATTTAGGCCTATATTGATTATCCCTCTTCCGTGTAGGTTGAAAATTTCATATGTCTGCGAGCCTTGATATTCTAATCAAATGAATCGTCCATGGTGGACTTACAAAATCAAGCGATGGCCCGCGATAATTATTTCAAAAATTAAAAATTAAGAGCATATTAGTTAAATCATTATATTTATTAACACCTAAATCACGTGGACTACATACCACGATTAGATGGCGTCGCCTGGTAAAAGCGACCTCAGATTCGAGGTACTTGGCCCAGAAAACCCCTGTATAGTGAGTTTCGTCCAAATCGAACAACGTTTGACCATATTTAGGCCTATATTGATTATCCCACTTAATAATAATAATAATAACAATAATAATAATAATAATAATAATAATAATCCTCTTCGGTGTAGGTTGAAAATTTCATGTCTGCGTGCCTTGATATTAAAAACAAATGAATCGACCAGTGTGAGCTACAACCACCGCCGTTTAGAAGGCAGTGGCTACAACATTCAAGCGATCGCCCAAAGTACTACAAAAATAGCCAAGGCCTACTGTAATTGATTTGACATTGAAATATACTGAAAACTGATGCTTCGAAAACGCAAAAAATACATGTTTTCTGTCCGTTTTTCACTCATAACTCACGAACGAAACCAAAAATTAAAATTCCGGCTTCGAGGTGCATTTCCCGACCCTTCAGTCCACCTACGTTTAAAATTTCAGTTTTCTGCGTTCAGTATATTTCGCTGGGCATCGCGGACAGACGGAGGAAGACCGACACTTCCTTTTATTAATATAGATAAGCTGTACAATTTGTTGATAAAATTATTTTGTTTGGGGTTAATAACCAATTATTATGTTAATATTATTCTTGATTTAAGAAAATCTGTTACCTCTATGGTCAGTGCAGTCGATGACAAGACCTATGCGTTTTTATTGAAGGAACTAGGGAAGTTAGGGAGATGTGGAGATAGATAGACTAGTTTAGGTATACACACGTGAGGTGGAGACTGTCTAGTGAGTAATACATCATGCACGTCCGCTGACCTAAATGCTCGCAAGGCGGGACTGCAATCTCTATCGTTCAGAGATACCTCCAAGACATGATAAACCATGATGTGCAAAATACAAATTGTAATTTGACGCTCCAAATCCACAGTATTATATATTTCCAGTGTAAATTTATTTAAAAAAACTAAAGTTTATAGTTTCTTTAATCGTAAAATATGTCTCAACATACTCAGAATAAGACGTCTAGAATAATGAGGAAGAAATTCGTCAATAAGAACTGAACACGCCAAAAATATCACACAAATTATGGTCTGTATGCCTCATCTACCTTGTCTTAGTGGCTCATTTCGCCAATTTCAACTTCTAGGAACCTATATTAAAATTTTAAATTGTTGTTCTTGATGTGTTTGTTTGTCTGCTATATCAGTGTAAATCATACTAAAACATTTCACTAGGATATTTTTTTTATTCACTAACATTTAATTAGAAATTCTTAAGTGTTAGAATCTATATGATGTTAACAAGCTCCGGAATTAGTGAAACAAATAGATCTGAAGTTTATTGCTGTATTGGAGAGTTTTTTCGGGAAGGTACTTCAGTCTGAGTTTAAAAAAAAAAGCTTAGGCCTATTTTAAACGTAAAATGTAAGAAAATGCATTTTCAGAATCCACAATACAAAACTGATAATTGCCTACCCAAAACTCTATGTTCTATAGAGAAAATTTTGTCCTGAGCAGGAAAAGTGAGATATCTCTCTCTCTCTCTCTCTCTCTCTCTCTATTTTCTCTCTTTTTCATTTAGCTTCTAGGGACAAGCTATCACAAAACGAGCAATAGAGAAGTCTCATAGAACTGCTAAAAACTATTGAAGGTTATATTCCTACCCGGGAATTCAAACCACAATGAGTCTCCTGTAGGCTTCATTTAACGGCAAATGTCAGAGGTACTCGTCAAGTTTAGTTCCGAGTTAGCATTGCTTAACTCGATTAATAGTTCAGAACAGGTAAGATCGATTGCTCGTCCACGTGAGACCCATGCCGTAACAATAATAATTATTATACAATTTGTTCTTTCTTTCTTTTTCCTAGTTTAACCTCTCCCGTTTATGCGGCCCATCCGGGCTTTGCGGGATCGTGACCTGATAATTAAAGTCTATAATATTTTAATCAAACGACTATATAAAATGGAATACTACTACTCTAAGTGCCCTATCTCTTATGTTAAGGAACTACTTAAAAAATACTTGTTAGAACAGTGGAATACAGAATGGTTGAACAGCTACAATGGACGTCTAACAAAGGAGTTATATTTCTCTGCGGTGTTTGAGAGATTAAATGTAAATTCACAACACCTAATTTTGTAACAACTCAATTTTTAAGTGGACATGGTAAATTTGTAAATTATCTCGAAATATTTAGGATAGGTTCACATTTGTGTATGTGAACACAACGACCAGACAGTACCACATCTACTACTTGAGTGTCCCGCCTTTGAAGTTGGAAGATTTGAACTCATTATGCACTTGGACAAATGCAATAAGATATTTGATCCACCCTTCACCAGTATACTATCGCAGAAGTGCTGCTACAGGAAACTCAATGAATGTTTTAACCATATTCATGAAAAATTATAAACAATAAGTATTTTCTCTATATAATGTAAACACACTTCGAAAACTGATCTATTTATCCATTTTTGTTCATGATTATATCGTATTAATATCTACTTCTACCATAAGGAATGAGTATATATGAAAGATGTAATTGAGAATGTAACTATAACCCTAACATACCGAAAGGTGAAATAGGGTTTTATATAAAATAGGAGATACAATATTAATAATATACAGAAACTCACTTTAGAGCCTAGATATAACGTAGATGCAAAGAACACGGATAAGTCTAGTAATGTTAACAAGAAAGGTGTGGAAGGAGTGGAAGGGTATGCCTCCAGAGTGAAGGTCGCACCCCGCAGAAGATGAGCTGATGTAAAGAAACAAAGATAAGCTAGTTGTGTTTATTGATTTTCTTTATTAATGGGAAGAAGCTGCGGAAACAGAGAGACAGAAAGAGGGAGAGAACAGAAAGAGAGAGAGAGTCAAATTTAATGATGCTCATTTCTCAGTAATGACAAACTTCATTAACAGTTACTCCTGTGCTATAGGCTGTCCTGCTGAGCAAAAACACAGCAGGCGCTGCCGTTCAGTAAATGAAAAATGAGTTTTGCACATCTCAGTAATCGTTAGACTCTCCCCTGCAATAAAGTAAGATAAGACTACACAGCATTTAGTCTTTTCAAGGAGAAGTGGTGTTTTTAAAACACCAGCTAGCTCTTTATATTAAGACTTCTCTTCGCTTTGTGGGGTGGGTTTATAATGTGGTCTTTTATTATATATGATTTAGGTAGGTCTCACCAGGGTAAGTATTATACTAAAGAGACCAGGAGTGGGGGAGGTGCTGGGGCAAGGTCCTTAATGTAGATCTTTATCTTTACGGCAGTCCAACGTTTCCCCACAAAACGTTAAAGAAGAAGAATTTTAAAGAAGTATCTTTAATAACATTCCTTTGAACAATAACAAGAATAGAAATATATAAATGTTATACAATATTTAGTAAAACCACTAGAGTGGAAGAAACTGCTTAATTATGCAAAATCAGAACAAGATCAAGAAAGTCTTCTCTCAGGAGAAAGACTATTTTCTTACACACCCAAAGTGTGACATCAGCCGAAAACACTACTCTCACCAAGGTTAGACTAATTTTCTTAACCACAGGTATAACCCACAATAGAACTGTCACAATATTATATTTATATCAATTTAGAAAAACAATGCCTAACCCAATACCAAATAAAGGTAGGATAGAAAAAAAATTAACAAGTTATGCTAAATTGCACGCCTAACATGACATTGGGTTTCCTCCAGAATGGACTATTACTCAAGAATTCAGATCAAAATTCAAAATAATTTTTTGAGCTAGTTGTGGCAAAAATATAATTACATTAATTCACTATAAGGGAGATATTTAATTCAATACAGAACTATAACAAGCAATTCCAATTCCAACAAAGGTTATGCTAAATTACAGAGCTCAGATGAGAATGGTTTTTCTCCCGGTTTGGGATATTCTCTTAATATTTCAAATTCATCAAAGACTATATTTAGCATAGGGCTGAAAGTAGTTGTGGAAAAGATATAATTACATTAATTCACTATAAAAGGGAATATTTAACTCAATACAGAATTATACCAAGCAATTCCAATTTCAACAAAAGTTATGTTAAATTACAGAGCTCAGATGAGAATGGTTTTTCTCCCGGTTTGGGATATTCTCTTAATATTTCAAATTCATCAAAAACTATATTTAGCATAGGGCTGAAAGTAGTTGTGGAAAAGATATAATTACATTAATTCACTATAAAAGGGAATATTTAACTCAATACAGAATTATACCAAGCAATTCCAATTTCAACAAAAGTTATGCTAAATTACAGAGCTCAGATGGGAATGGTTTTTCTCCCGGTTTGGGATATTCTCTTAATATTTCAAATTCATCAAAGACTATATTTAGCATAGGGCTGAAACTAGTTGTGGCCACCAAGTTTAAGTAATGTTTAATACTACGATAGCACTTTACTGTTTAACATAAGAAGGACCTAAAGGGATCAGAAAAACACAGAAGTCGGCCTCGTTATGTAAGCCTACACACGCGAGAACATAGGGTTACTACTAGTCCCGACGAGCTTACATAAGAAAACCTACAGGCTCCACAGAACGGTACCTAAACTTGAAAATCCAAACATTCTTTTCCGACATAACTAGGCTGGATATTAACTGCGCCGCATCACAGAGACTAACAAATTCCCTGAACGCGAATAAAAGGTCCACTGCACAGGCAGCATAGAGATCCAACATCACAAGAAAATATTCCGTAATGACTATGCAATATTCACCAAATATTACTTTAAGTCCCCTTGAGATTAAATAACCCTACCAGGACTACAATAGTACAATGTGGGGGGACTTTCCCTGAAATTACAGGTTTATCAATAGTAATGGCTAAACTATCTGAAATGTGGCATAAAAGGCTTAATCTCGAACATCGCGTGTTTCATACTTCAACAGAGTACCAATTTAGGAAATTACCGATATCGTGAAAGGATAACGAACTAGCATTTGCATAAGGCAACATTATAATAGATTTTCATGAATACTTCGTTACTCACGCCCACCGAAGAACGACTCCAACCAGCAACCACTCACTTCAATAACTCCACCGACACTGCCTGCTCGACAACATCGACTACTCAGCAAGGCCAATATAGGTGGCGCCACTAAAGCAGAAGCAGAAGCAGAAGTACAGAGTCCGCCTAGCGGCAGAACGTGAAAACAAGAGGCAGAACGTGAAAACAAGTGGCAGATTTCTGAAATCTGGCACAGTCACCTCCCTCTCTGGACAAAAGTTTTGAAAATTTAACTTTAGTAACCACAACCGTTTCTAAATATAAATAATAAAACAGGATCAAAATCTTACCTATAAGTATACCTCATCACATCATAACATATCATCTATTACAACCTAATACCTATTAAGGCATTTCAAATTTACCAACACTCAAAACACTTCAAACAACAATAAGAATTCTTCAAGTCTATAACCCTTGGTGAAATTTAGTCCCATTCATAGTAAAAGTTTCTTTTATAATATAATTGTAAAAGTTCATAACTTCTGTTTTTGAAATTTCGATTTGTCGATAATGTCCAATCTTCTTACATGAATACTATTATGAGTCTATAAGAATTAAAATGTTTTTCTTCTCCCTTATTTTTTTTTTTTTTTTTTTTTTTTTTAAGGAAAGACATATAATAATTTACTCATCACCCTGTATTATTTTCTCACATATATGAGACCTCATCTCACACACAGATATTAATATGGAAATACCTTCCCTTTTTTTTTTGCACTGGACACAACACTTAAATTCATGCTATATTGCAGCATGAATATCACCTTTTTATTTAGACTTTCCATGCCCTGCTCTAAACTAATATAAGGCGAGCATGTGAACAACACTGAGACAACGCTTTTCTTGAAAACTGTTGCACCTTTATACTTGCTTTGATTAAATACTGAGAATGTAGAATTTGAACTTTTCAGACTGCAGTGAATCTTTCACTAATAGCCAAAAAAAAAGGGATCACACGCATGAATAATGGGTGAACACTATTTAGGCTATATATATTGGGTAACTTACAGACCCATCAGATACACAAATCACTGGGAAAGGATGATCGAAGAGAAGGCCGCATGTCCAAATGAGGCACTCGATACATGGTTGATAGAAGTAACACAGCAGAGGTCCATCAGTAGCCGTGTACTCACATTCCCAGATATGCAGATGCTTGATAAAATAAGGTAAGGGATAGGAGTTCGCTGATCCCATAGCTCGAAGAAAGAGAACTGCTGGCACATAGAGGAGACGAGGCTTCGGCCACCAAAATTATGGTAGCAAAATCAATAGGGGCTGCAGTCCCCATAAGCCAGGTACACACACAGGATCCTGAGAGCACAGTACTATGCCCCGGAAGACCCCCAGCAGGAGCAGGGTCAGACATCCACAGCAGAATAGGATGGGGTCCATGGCCCCACATCCTCCAGAAGAATAGTTGATCACATGAAAAAAGCGTTGAATTGATGAGTATAAAGTTCTATGAGGTCGGGAGGAACACCTTTAACACTACGTCTTATAAGTTTGTGTTTTAAAGGTAGATAATTTTTTTTTTTGAAGAGTTCTTCTTGTATATCATTATAATAAATTTTTTTTTTATTTTATATAAGGAATATTTCTTCTTTTCTTTTTCTTTTTTACAAAAATAAGTTTTTTTTCTGTGTTTTCTTCAAATTTTTGTTATTTTGTAATAACTCCTTGTAGTTTGTGTCCAAATCGGGTAGTTGAATGAAGAATACTTCAAATTCCATACTAAAATGGTAATCAACTTTTATTTGTTTAGTAGTTTTTGTAACTGAGATCTCATTTGGTTGTAAGTGTCATTCTTGGGGTTATGTATATACATGTACATGTATTTTTTTTTTTTTTTGAGTGTCTTTTTGTTTTGAGTGGTTGCAAAGAGCAGCTGGAGACAGGAAATCTCCCCCGGAAGGGCAAGAGTAACAAACATTTCATGAAAATCATAACAAATTCTACATTTTAAATTCAAATTGACAAAATAGTTAACATTAACGCAATAAACAATTCAATAGCACACCTGAAGTATGAAACACAACATCATATATTTAAAAAAAAACGAGCCACAACAAAGCCACAACTAACAGTAAAGAAAGGGCAATGGTTACGCCGGGCCATCTTGATAAGTAGAAATAACAAGAATAAACCAAGTTTACCAAAATAGATAGAAAAAAAAAGGCGAAAGAAGAGCCCCCTCTGACTGCCCAGAGGAACCCGAACTGCTAAGGGCAAAAGCTAAGCAAACGGTTCTGGAAATGCTAATCCAATTACTTCCACGAGGTCTGATAGCTATCCTAGACCAAAGGTAAAACAAGGCAAGGAGTAAGACCAGTGGGTCTGCTACCACAGAGCTACCAAAAGAGAAATGGCAAAAGATTACGCCGGGCACCTTGATAATTAGAAATAACAATAATAAATCAAGGTTACAAAAAAGGATTGAAAGAAAATGCGAAAGAAGAGAGCAGCCCCCTCTGACCGCCGAAAAGATGCTCCTACCAACTGTGGGGTGGGTTTATAACTACGCTCTGCTACCAACTGTGGGGTGGGTTTATAATGTGGTCTTTTATTATATATGATTTAGGTAGGTCTCACCAGGGTAAGTATTATACTAAAGAGACCAGGAGTGGGGGAGGTGCTGGGGCAAGGTCCTTAATGTAGATCTTTATCTTTACGGCAGTCCAACGTTTCCCCACAAAACGTTAAAGAAGAAGAATTTTAAAGAAGTATCTTTAATAACATTCCTTTGAACAATAACAAGAATAGAAATATATAAATGTTATACAATATTTAGTAAAACCACTAGAGTGGAAGAAACTGCTTAGTTATGCAAAATCAGAACAAGATCAAGAAAGTCTTCTCTCAGGAGAAAGACTATTTTCTTACGCACCCAAAGTGTGACATCAGCCGAAAACACTACTCTCACCAAGGTTAGACTAATTTTCTTAACCACAGGTATAACCCACAATAGAACTGTAACAATATTATATTTATATCAATTTAGAAAAACAATGCCTAACCCAATACCAAATAAAGGTAGGATAGAAAAAAAAAAAATTAACAAGTTATGCTAAATTGCACGCCTAACATGACATTGGGTTTCCTCCAGAATGGACTATTACTCAAGAATTCAGATCAAAATTCAAAATAATTTTTGAACTAGTTGTGGCAAAAATATAATTACATTAATTCACTATAAGGGAGATATTTAATTCAATACAGAACTATAACAAGCAATTCCAATTTCAACAAAGGTTATGCTAAATTACAGAGCTCAGATGAGAATGGTTTTTCTCCCGGTTTGGGATATTCTCTTAATATTTCAAATTCATCAAAGACTATATTTAGCATAGGGGTGAAAGTAGTTGTGGAAAAGATTACATTAATTCACTATAAAAGGGAATATTTAACTCAATACAGAATTATACCAAGCAATTCCAATTTCAACAAAGGTTATGCTAAATTACAGAGCTCAGATGAGAATGGTTTTTTCTCCCGGTTTGGGATATTCTCTTAATATTTCAAATTCATCAAAGACTATATTTAGCATAGGGCTGAAACTAGTTGTGGAAAAGATATAATTACATTAATTCACTATAAAAGGGAATATTTAACTCAATACAGAATTATACCAAGCAATCCCAATTTCAACAAAAGTTATGCTAAATTACAGAGCTCAGATGAGAATGGTTTTTCTCCCGGTTTGGGATATTCTCTTAATATTTCAAATTGCTCAAAGACTATATTTAGCATAGGGGTGAAAGTAGTTGTGGAAAAGATTACATTAATTCACTATAAAAGGGAATATTTAACTCAATACAGAATTATACCAAGCAATTCCAATTTCAACAAAAGTTATGCTAAATTACAGAGCTCAGATGAGAAGGGTTTTTCTCCCGGTTTGGGATATTCTCTTAATATATCAAATTCATCAAAGACTATATTTAGCATAGGGCTGAAACTAGTTGTGGAAAAGATATAATTACATTAATTCACTATAAAAGGGAATATTTAACTCAATACAGAATTATACCAAGCAATCCCAATTTCAACAAAAGTTATGCTAAATTACAGAGCTCAGATGAGAAGGGTTTTTCTCCCGGTTTGGGATATTCTCTTAATATTTCAAATTCATCAAAGACTATATTTAACATAGGGCTGAAAGTAGTTGTGGAAAAGATATAATTACATTAATTCACTATAAAAGGGAATATTTAACTCAATACAGAATTATACCAAGCAATTCCAATTTCAACAAAAGTTATGCTAAATTACAGAGCTCAGATGAGAATGTTTTTTTTCTCCCGGTTTGGGATATTCTCTTAATATTTCAAATTCATCAAAGACTATATTTAGCATAGGGCTGAAACTAGTTGTGGAAAAGATATAATTACATTAATTCACTATAAAAGGGAATATTTAACTCAATACAGAATTATACCAAGCAATCCCAATTTCAACAAAAGTTATGCTAAATTACAGAGCTCAGATGAGAATGGTTTTTCTCCCGGTTTGGGATATTCTCTTAATATTTCAAATTCATCAAAGACTATATTTAGCATAGGGCTGAAACTAGTTGTGGAAAAGATATAATTACATTAATTCACTATAAAAGGGAATATTTAACTCAATACAGAATTATACCAAGCAATCCCAATTTCAACAAAAGTTATGCTAAATTACAGAGCTCAGATGAGAAGGGTTTTTCTCCCGGTTTGGGATATTCTCTTAATATTTCAAATTCATCAAAGACTATATTTAACATAGGGCTGAAAGTAGTTGTGGAAAAGATATAATTACATTAATTCACTATAAAAGGGAATATTTAACTCAATACAGAATTATACCAAGCAATTCCAATTTCAACAAAAGTTATGCTAAATTACAGAGCTCAGATGAGAATGTTTTTTTTCTCCCGGTTTGGGATATTCTCTTAATATTTCAAATTCATCAAAGACTATATTTAGCATAGGGCTGAAACTAGTTGTGGAAAAGATATAATTACATTAATTCACTATAAAAGGGAATATTTAACTCAATACAGAATTATACCAAGCAATCCCAATTTCAACAAAAGTTATGCTAAATTACAGAGCTCAGATGAGAATGGTTTTTCTCCCGGTTTGGGATATTCTCTTAATATTTCAAATTCATCAAAGACTATATTTAGCATAGGGGTGAAAGTAGTTGTGGAAAAGATATAATTACATTAATTCACTATAAAAGGGAATATTTAACTCAATACAGAATTATACCAAGCAATTCCAATTTCAACAAAAGTTATGCTAAATTACAGAGCTCAGATGAGAATGGTTTTTCTCCCGGTTTGGGATATTCTCTTAATATTTCAAATTCATCAAAGACTATATTTAGCATAGGGCTGAAACTAGTTGTGGCCACCAAGTTTAAGTAATGTTTAATACTACGATAGCACTTTACTGTTTAACATAAGAAGGACCTAAAGGGATCAGAAAAACACAGAAGTCGGCCTCGTTATGTAAGCCTACACACACGAGAACATAGGGTTACTACTAGTCCCGACGAGCTTACATAAGAAAACATACAGGCTCCACAGAACGGTACCTAAACTTGAAAATCCAAACATTCTTTTCCGACATAACTAGGCTGGATATTAACTGCGCCGCATCACAGAGACTAACAAATTCCCTGAACGCGAATAAAAGGTCCACTGCACAGGCAGCATAGAGATCCAACATCACAAGAAAATATTCCGTAATGACTATGCAATATTCACCAAATATTACTTTAAGTCCCCTTGAGATTAAATAACCCTACCAGGACTACAATAGTACAATGTGGGGGGACTTTCCCTGAAATTACAGGTTTATCAATAGTAATGGCTAAACTATCTGAAATGTGGCATAAAAGGCTTAATCTCGAACATCGCGTGTTTCATACTTCAACAGAGTACCAATTTAGGAAATTACCGATATCGTGAAAGGATAACGAACTAGCATTTGCATAAGGCAACATTATAATAGATTTTCATGAATACTTCGTTACTCACGCCCACCGAAGAACGACTCCAACCAGCAACCACTCACTTCAATAACTCCACCGACACTGCCTGCTCGACAACATCGACTACTCAGCAAGGCCAATATAGGTGGCGCCACTAAAGCAGAAGCAGAAGCAGAAGTACAGAGTCCGCCTAGCGGCAGAACGTGAAAACAAGAGGCAGAACGTGAAAACAAGTGGCAGATTTCTGAAATCTGGCACAGCTTCTATAGATAGTCATGAAGCAAGCTCTTAATACTAACTTCACTCCTTGTTTAAATGAAAGGCATTTGATAGAAACCATTGGTATAATTTGTCCCACTCTAGTTTGATCCTGTTCAAAACAAAGGGGAGGAGAACTCACAGAGAGTTCACGGAAAATTCGTATCATGTAACAAAACGTGATTGGTTGAAGTCATTACCATTACCAGGGAGTGGCTTGCAAGTACAGAAGTAGTGTTCGTAAGTTCATGCAACAATAATATCAACATTTACACTTGAAATAACAAACTCTTAAGCTGCGTTTACACTATGTAACTTGTTTAATATAACTTGAGTTATATAACATGTTTTCCAAAATTGTTACAAATACATGAAAATTGTTACATATAACACTGTGTTATATAACTGATTTTTGTGTTATATAACCAGTTCTCTGCGTTTACACTCCGTTAGCTGCGTTTACACTATGTAACTTGTTTATAAAACTTGGGTTATATAACATGTTTTCCAAAATTGTTACAAATACATGTAACTTGTTACAGATAACATTGTGTTACATAACTGATTTTTGTGTTATATAACAAGTTATACTTTTCCCGCATGGGATGGGAAATGTGTAACTTGTTACATGTAACCTGCTACATGTGCATTTTGCTGTGTATATATAGTAACAACAAACTGTGCACCTAACCACAAATAATTGGATTTATCCAAAAGTTCAATCAATGCAACGTTTACTATGCTTTTCAGGTGTACAATAGTATAATAATAATATAACCTAATCTCACATATATGTCCCTCTACAAAACTCTCATATATGTAATATTATAACAATCTTCATTAATGTTCCATATCTTGATGGCGCTGATATATCGTATAAATGGATATGTCCAAATATTACCAATGAATATACAGAGTGCGGCACGTAAAACCAGCCCGACGTAATATTATGGTATATTGCGTTTTTTTACATTCACACGTACAGGATCGGTTCAAAATGCTCCCAGGAACAGACCACAATCTGTCTGCACACCTGAATTACAGAGGCAGGTGCAGGAGATAATGACAAGAAGTCCTCGTAAGTCAACCAGGAGATTGAGTCAACAGGTTCACACAAGTGAGAGAAGTTGCAGACGTGTTTTAAGGGGACTGAAGTTAAAACCGTACCGGATAAGTGTTGTGCAAGAACTGAAGGAGCCTGACCTTCAGAAGAGGGTGAATTTTTGTTCATGGCTGTTAAGAAATGTTGCCAGTGGTGTCTTGGACCCACTAAGGCTTATCATGAGTGACGAGGCGTGGTTCCACCTGTCTGGGTACGTAAATTCCCAAAACAACCGGTATTGGTCGACAGAAAATCCACACTCAATCCACCAGGTACCCTTGCATGACGAGAAGATTGGTGTTTGGTGTGCCATTTCCGCCACACGCGTTATGGGGCCCATATTCTTTGATACGACAGTGAACGGTGACGTGTATTTGGGAATCCTGGAGGATATTTATTCAAACTTGACAGAAGAGGAGCGTCAGTTATGTTACTTTCAGCAAGACGGTGCAACATGCCACACATCAGCTGTATCATTGTCCCGTGTGCATGAGATGTTCACACCAGAGAGGACAATCAGCAAAGGCTTGTGGCCTCCTCGGTCACCAGACTTGTCCACTTGTGACTTTTACTTGTGGAGACTGTTAAAGAGAAGAGTATACGAAACAAATCCACACACAATTGAGGAACTCAAGACCAGGATCCAGGATGTCATCAATAGCATCACAACACAAGAACTGACAAGGGTATATATGAATATCCTCAAGCGTGTCCACATGTGTGTTGAAGTGCGCGGAGGACACTTTCAGCACCTACTGTGAAGGTGAATAGTCATATTCAATACATTACATTTCATTTTATGTGTCATATTCAATATATTACGTTTCATTTTATGTGTTGACTTTACGGGCCGGTTTTAAGTGCCGCACCCTGTATAATAGTAAAAACTATTGTCGATCACACTGTATTCAATTACACATTAAAACTAGCATATGTTAGAAATTGTTAAAATAATTAAAATTGTATTAAATTTATATACAGTGAGTCCCACGCAAGAGTTGGCCAATGACGCGGGTTTCTGCGTCGCGGCTGGCACAGCTCCAACTCCCGAGCGATCGGGTGAAATATCTACGCAAATAATGCCGCGGTCGTTGTAATGATTCAGGTTATCACATTTACAGCTAAAATTACAATGAAAATAACCACGTACCTCATCACAAGAGATGATGGAAATGTTCTCCTCTTGCATCCAGACAATGCTGGCACCTTTTCAGGAAATTTTCTTTCACGCGCGTAAGTTCAGCTTCCGAGACAGAGTTACTTTCTCTTGTGATAGGCCTATGTGATATTGTCTTCAAGTTCTTCTAACAGTATGTAAATATTATTTATGGGGAAACTTGAAAAATAAAGTGTATAGGTCAATTTCCCATACACAATTATAGACCAATATCACTTCTTCCGGCCTTTTCCAAGATACTAGAGAAATGCATAAAAGTTAGGCTACTAAACTATTTACAAAAACATGAAATTATATCAAAAAATCAATTTGGTTTCCAGAGCAACATATCTACTGACGATGCTTTTATTAACGTTACAGGTAACATTATTAAAGAATTAGACAAAGGTAATAATTGTTTAGGAATTTTCTTGGACTTACGTAAAGCTTTTGATACTGTTATTCACTCGATACTATTAGATAAACTGAATAAGATAGGAATTAGAGGAACAGTTTACAAATTATTTGAATCATATCTGAGCAATAGATGTATAATGACAAAGGTTGACAGCCATATAAGTGAAATATCAAATATTGATATTGGTGTGCCACAAGGAACGATATTAGGACCAATCTTATACTTAATATATGTAAATGATTTGCTAAATTTAAACCTAGATCAAATAAACGGCTCCATATTTTCATATGCAGACGACACTGTTGTGATTTTCAGTGGTCATTCATGGGAAGTAGCATATAAATACGCTAATACTGGCATGAAAATTATAAAAAAATGGTTCGATTCTAACCTTCTGTCACTAAACGTGGATAAATCAACATTAGTTCCTTTCTCATTAACATCTACTGGTCAGATAGCGCGGAAAAAATGTACAAATTTAAATTTAATAATACATAATTGTAATTTTGATGTGAATTGTAAATGCTTACCACTGAAAGAAACAGCCGTTGTGAAATATTTGGGTATTTTTATTGATAAACACCTTAAATGGTCTCACCATGTTAACTACATCTGTAATAGACTACGCCGAACAATTCATAAATTTGTCATTTTACGCCACTGTATGCCCATTACTGTTTTACGTTCCGTTTATCTAGCACTTTTCCAGTCCATTATTCAATATGGCATTCTCGTCTGGGGAGGATTAGCGAAAACTACCCTTAAGCCCCTCTGCCTTTTACAAAAAAGAATAATAAAAATCTGTCTAAGAAAACACATTGATTACCCAACTAGCCTAATATTTTCGGAATTTAATGTTTTAAGTTTGGACCAAATTTACAAATTTTCTATATTAAAATATTTTCACAAACATCGTATAAAATACTCTTCCAGTGATCATATCTACAAAACTAGACGAAATACTAATTTACTCCTATTAGAACCCAAATGTCTCACATCGGCAGGATTAAAGCATAGCATTAATTTTGGACCGCGCTTCTATAACTCAATTATCAGAAAAAATCCTGATCTCTCAGCATACTCCACTGTTAAATTTAATAGATATGTAAAGAATTTTTTGTAATTTTTTAGCTTTTAAGTAATTTTTTGTTCCACTCCTTTTATGTATTTATGTTTTTATGTTTAATGTTTTTGTTTTACTTTCTTTTTTAGTTAAGCACATTATACACTCTATTTCTTTGTCTCTCCTCTTTCTTCACTTTGATATTTTTGAAACGGCACCCGAGCACGAGCAGTCTTGCTCATTCGGGTGTATTACTAAATGTAATACCTCTTGTAATATCTCTTGTAATAAATAAATAAATAAATAAATAAATAAATTTAAAAAAAAAAAAAAAAATTAATGCAAAGGAAAATAAATATATTAATTTGTGCATTTGAAGAAAAGACATAATGCAAATAAATTTATACAATGCACTGAGATTAACAATGTATATTTCGCTTTTTCGTTTGTCTTTATAACTCGAAATTGTGCCGCCCCGCCGTCGAAAGAAATGAAACTTGAGCCGTCTGCAATACTTTGAAATCTGCAACTAATCGTTTAATCCTTAACATAACAAGTTGCCGACCAACGACGGAGAAAGGAACAAATTCGGACACTCGAGTCTACTTATTTTTGTTGATCGGAAGTGAATGAGTGATGTATTGAACGATTGCATCAATAAAGGGCAAATATCTCAAAAAAAAAAAAAAAAAAAAAAAAAAAAAAAAAAAAAAAAAAAAATGAACTCTATCTCGGAAGCTGAACTTACGCGCGTGAAAGAAAATTCTCTTAAAAAGGTGTCAGTGTTGTGCTTATGCAAGAGGAGAACATTTCCAACATCTCTTGTGATGAGGTACTTGGTTATTTTCGTTGTAATTTTAACTGTAAATGTTAGAACCTGAATCATTACACCAACCGCGGCGTTATTTGCGTAGATATTTCACCCGATCGCTCGGGAGTTGGAGCTGTGCCAGCCGCGACGTAGAAACCCGCGTCATTGGCCAACTCTTGCGTGGGACTCACTGTATCTTGTATAACAATTGGTTGGTTAGGTTAAACCTGTGCACTATCATACCATTGTCTGTTGCATCTCTATTATGCATATGTAAATTTGCCAACCACTTCTCAGCAAACTATTGCCATTAATATAGAATAACTCGCAAGCGCACTGAAGTCCAGTAATTTTAGATTAATTGTAGATTATTATTAACCACATTGGTGATGGTAAGCGGTAGTATCGCGCTGCATTAGCCTAATTGAACTTAGTATCACAGTTGTACTCAGGCAATCCGGACGTGGAAATTTAAAGTCATAAATAGGGACTGATGATGATCAAGATATGATCGAAATGAACATATCCAAGAGAGAAATGAATGCCACAAAGTTCAATTAATGCAACGCGATACTATTATGATCCATCACCAATTTCGTTAATATTAATCTACAATTAATCTACAGTTACTGGATTTCAGTGAGCCTATGAGTTATTTATATTAATAACAATAACTTGCTCAAATTTTACATATGCATAATAGAGATGCAACAGACAATGGAGATGCAACAGTGCACAGCTTTTAACCTAACCAACCAATTGTTATACATGATATATAAATTTAATACAATTTTAATTATTTTAACAATTTCTAAGTGGTTAAGACAACATTTGCTAGTTTTAGTGTGTAATTGAGTTCAGTTTGATCGACAATAGCTTTTACTACTATATATTTTGTGATAATATTTGGACATATCCATTTATAGGTATATCAGCGCCATTGTCCACCGCTGTGGCAAAGGGGATGCGTTCGCTCCTCTCACGCAGCGGGCCCGGGTTCGATTCCTGGTCTGGACAAGTTACCTAGGTGGGTTTTTTCTGGGGTTTTCTTCACCTGTCAGACAAATGTCGGGTAACTTTAGACCCTTGTGGTCCCCAGATATCATCTGACCGTAATTATCATCTTCATCCCATTTTCGCCTTGTTCGGAGTGAGTGTGTGTGTGTGAATGGTGTGTCTCGTCCTATGTGTTCGTGTTCTCTCGGAGGTGGCCCCGGCATTGGGCTGATCACTCATCCGAGGTGGCCCTCCATGCCATTGTCTGGTCAAAAAAGTATGTATGTATTCCAAAGATAATCCCTCTCCCGACAGGTTGCGGCCCTGTAGGGCCCGGGCGGCTTGGGTCGCTTAAATCCTAAAAGGGAGAGGTAAAACTAAGATAAAGGAAGAGAATCAGCGCCATCAAGATATGGAACATTGATGAAAATTGTTAATATTACATATGAGAGTTTTGTAGAGGGGAATATATGTGAGATTAGGATATATTAGTCTATTATTATACTATTGTACATCTGAAAAGCATAGATTGAACTTTTCGATAAATATAATTATTTGTAGTTAGGTGGACAGTTTCTTTATACAAACAAACGGAAAAATTAAATTCATCAATATCTAGTAACAAATTACAGAAGATAGTTGAGATATTATAGGAGAAAAAATTCTGACTCTGGGACTTGAACCCAGGACCTTTGGCTATCCGTGCCAATGGTCTTACCAACTGTGCCACGCCAGAATTGAATTCACAGCGCCAGATAGAATATCTCTCCTATGACTGGCTGCCTTTAATGGTCTACCTCCCCGACAGACAAGTTATGTCATATGCAGTACTGTGAGGCACACTAATTAGTGATTTTGTTACCGTGCTTCCACTGTTATTGTACAGTAACATTCAAGATAGATATATGCATCTACATTCATGAACCACAGATTCTTAGCTCTGTTGGACATTAAATGATAATATTATAGAAGAAAAATTCCTCTGACACTGGGACTTGAACCCAGGAGCTTTGGCTATCCTTGCCAATGCTCTTACCAACTGAGCTACGCCAGAGTTCAATTCACAGCGCCATCTGGCGGGAACCTAATCTCGAGGAAATATTTCCAGGGAATGTTCCCGGAAATGTTCCCACAAAGGGAATTTATGATTTACGAGTATGATAACTCAGATACCTATTTGTTACTTAAATTTAATCATGATTAGGTTAAATAAAACTAAAAACTGTCATAATTTCAAAGATTAATATATAATTAATGAAAGAACACAAAAAACATTAATTATTTACATATAAAATATTGTAATACTGGGTTTTCACATAGTTAACAATGAAAATAGGTTCATTAAAATTTGCCCTGGTTCTTGAAGGTCAATACAGAAGATTAACAAAACAGTTCATTGAAGAGATTGACTATTACTTAGACAAAAATTACAGTAATAATCATAAACTGTACGAACCCAAACAACTTTCAGGAATAGGCCTACTTGCTTTCTTTAAATGTGTGACCTTGACTTCATCTCAGAAGTTGGCCCTAATCACATCCATTGAAATCCATTAGATTTTCTTCATCATCCTCTTCTTTTTCTTCTTGATCAGAAAGGATGCCAATATCATCACTGTCATCATGGCCTTCATCATCATCATCATCATCTAGGTTTTCTTTTTGGTCCTTCCCTTCATCTGGATCGACTGGATTACCAGGACTTTGGGTTTGAACTTCAGTAGATTCACTCTTCTTTTTCTTCTTCTGAGGTTGAGCATTCATTAGTTTCCCGTTGTATGAAAGATAAGTGAGTTTAGCTGCTCGCTCAGATGATAGGCGGTTCCTCTTTTTAGATTGCATCCATGAAAACTTACTGAATGTACGTTTTGTTGCAGCAGATGTGACTGCAGCTCCTAAGATTTGGATGGCCACATCTGCCTAGTCGCAGGTTCCTCTTAGCCCTCATAAATCATGAAAGAACTAAATTTTCCCCTAAGCTACAGTAGGATTAGCCTAGACCGTGGGACTGACGTATGATTAATTATTAGGCTCTAAACTATTTATATTGAAATTTTGTGTTTGTGTAATATTGATGGTGTTGGTTTCTGGCATTTTATTTTAAATACCTACACAATCTATTAACAATTATGTTAAATTACTTATCTTTAATCATGTTTAAATACGTGTGAGGTATCACTTTATAACATATAAGTCTATAAATAAAACCTAAGAGATTATCACTAATAATTATAATTTTTTAAAAGAAGATGACTTAGATGACATGAGAAGATGACATGTGGAAGATGACATGTGGAAGATGACATGTGGAATTTTACTGAAATAGTTTCATTTTAAGGTACCTGGACCGTTAATAAGCAGTAAAACATTCAAAACTAACGATTTTTTTTATAAATGCTCACTTTTGGGAATATTTCCTGCCCAAAGAAATTTTATAAATTCCTTCCCACTGGGAATATTTCCGGCCCACATCACTACTGTGCAGTACAAATGTATCTTTGTCTCTCTAAACTTTAGTTATATAAAAAAGTTATATAACCTAATTTTTAAACATGTAACTTGTTACATGTTACGTATAATTTGTTACATGTTACATATAACTTGTTACATGTAACAAGTTTATTAAACAAGTTACATAGTGTAAACGCGGCTTTACTGGCATCGTCATCATTATAGTATAACAAGTAGCAAACAAAACAAAGGATTCATTGTTCACGACGACCCTGCGGGTGAGTTGTACTGAGAATAAACAAACTACTACTAACACGGTGATGTCATGCGTTCTCACGTGCGGACTATGACAGCCACGCCTCTTTGTTTTGAACAGAATCCTTGTTAAATGGTATATAGAATAGGTAAAACCACCATCATGCAGTCCTTCCTTAGGGAGATAAATCCGTTTCATTCCATAGCTCAGGAGAAAATTGGGGTGGGATATCAAAAGCAAAATCTTGATATTTCTTGTGTATTTACATAATTATGTTTTGAATCATATCGTGTTTAAGTAAACTTACAATAATTTATGTTCCTAGAAAATATTCATTTAAAAAGTAGCATTGAAGTGCAAAATGAGTAACAAATTTCCTAATGACTATTAGGCTAGGGAAATAGGCGTTTGGTTCGAAATAATTAAATAAAAGCTTAAAGTCTTTTAAAGGCTCTGTTTTACTCATAAATTTAAGAGTTTAGGTTTGTCTCAATTTACTAGATCTGTGTTAGTCGTAATCTTCCCAAAAAAACTGCCATATATTAGGATTTTTAGTTTTTTGCTTCCTACAGAACAACTTACCTCTTTATAAGCTATAGAACATTAAATGTTGCGACAATCGAGTATATGAGTTTTACAAATTGGTGGAAACAATGTGCAAAAAAGCCATTTAATAATTTTTTTCTTATTAAACGTTAATGTAAAATACTTTAACATCCTTTGGTTTTCTGCAAATAACTCACAAAATAAGCCTCCCACTGAAAAAAAAACAATTTTTGTATTAATCATAAAGGACTAAATTTTGCGTCGACTTATTATTATTATTATTTTATTTTTTTTGGGGGGGGGGCTCCACCATCCCCGGTCCCAACAACTTTTCGGCGCATTTGTTCTATCGTTCAGTTTTCCTTTCTTGTATGTCCTCAGTCCTAAATCAATGGGGAAATGTGCGTTGAGCTGGCTGTTTACTTGAGAACTAATAGAACCATGTATTTTCGCTATGTACAGTCATCTGTCTAGCGGGGGTCGTGTGTTCGATCCGGTAGGCCTGTTCACCTGATAGAGTGAGGGGAACTCCGTGAAAACCTCACTCGAATCGGCTACTAGGTAGCGACTCGAGTACTTTGGGCAATTGCCCATTTGGTGCTTGGGTTTCCTCCAGGAGTCTGAGCATTTTCCTAGGGTGCGGCTTACTATCTGTTAGTCTCAATTCCGGCTTTTCTAGACATAGACTACATCCTGTTGCTTTTGACACTTACTATGTGTGTCGCGAAGTCTTTAATGCTTCGCTCGCTGATTTCGTCGGACTTTAACTTTTAAAATTGTTTGAAAATTGGTTTTAAAAAAGTCTTGTGTCCACCATGTCTTAGATACACCCAATGAATTTCAGCAAATATTTGTTCTTATGCTGTAAAAATTCCTATTTATTTTATGTGGGTATCAAATTAAATTCTTGAACCGTGTAATAAATAGGTTCAACAGATGGTACACAACAAATCAGCAGGTATGAAAAAAGAAATATCAAATGGAAAGTTAATAAGTAGGCTACTAAGTATGAAATATTTTATTCCAATCAAAATTACTTAAATAAAATGTGCTGGATATTATTTATTATAAAGTCTAGGTCGTTTGGAGGCTTGCTGATCACTAGACTTCGGATTTTAGATAAAAACCTATTTTAATCCTTAAGTGATATATGGACGAAAACTTGTATATGCATGTTTCATAAGTGATACTTTTATGGGACCTAAAACAGCCTATTTTACGTTAGAGACTAATATTGCATGTTTGCTTGTTTTTTTCCTCTAAAGTTCAAAATAAGTTTCTTTTTTGTTATAAATTCTAGCACTTATTTTCAGTTCGTACTAAATTTTTAGCTCGGAATGTGCAGTACATAACACATTTATCACGTGGTTAAATAGTAAGAGAAAAATTCATTGGAATTCTCAAGAAAATGTAGTGTTTTCTCCCGACTCCTACATCCAGAAAAAAAGAGTAGTTCTCTGAATCACTGAGGGATACAAGGGGTTGAATGTGCTAGCGTGCATAGCTTCTGGGCGCAGGGATTAGGTTTTCACTGTTATGGTAGTAATAGGCCTATATAATTCTGTGCATCATAGGCCTATATCTGTGTTTTATCAAGATTATTGATTAATGGTGACTTCAATAAATATAATATTCTGCATTGCAATTGAGATATTTCGGAAAATTTGCAACTTAACTATTTTATAAGAGACTATTTTACGATTTTTATAACCTATTTTCCAATTTTTAGAGCCTACTTTAGGTACCTAAAACAGCATTTTTAGCGACCTAAAAGTCCGAAGTCTACTGATCACAGTCCTTACCTGCAAAGGCTTTGTTCTCATTCTTTCGATAAGCATTAATTGGATTTTATAGGCCAAGACTCTGGTTCCAATCCTGATGTCAGAGGAAGTTTCATAGGTAAGTTACGAGTGTATCGATAGATTCGCGAGTGCTATGCACGAGCTAGGTACGTTCCTTGTTAGCAATTCTTAGCTTGGGTACTACAGAGGGAAAAGGAGAAAGTTGATTTCACACTAGAAATGACTTATTTTGAACCTTACAACGTCTCTACTAGATCGCGTGACTCTCTAGAGTGTAGAGAGTATTAACATTGCACGTAATTTATTTTGTAAGGTTTAGACTTTCATTTTAGGTTTAAATAAATACGTTCTTACTAATTTTATTTTGTAGTTCATAATCAAAATTCTGAATACATTTTTTTCACACTCGACTTATGGAAGGGGTAACGAACATACGAAAGGTGATGTTAACATGAAATGTCATATACCCTTTCATCAGGAGGCTGTTGATTAAGATCATTGTTTACACTGTATGGGCTCCCTTTGTGTCGCTAAACGATAATATGACACCAGTTCACGAGCTGCTACTCCCGACAGTGACAAGCGATTACAATAATGGCCTACTTTCAAAGTGGATGAAGCTTAAACTTGACAACAAAGGGCAATGTATCAAGTTCCATTGCTATTGCTCTCAGGCCTGTGTGATACATGATCCGGGGAAAAATGAAATTCTTCACAGGGGATGTCAAAGTATTATTATTTGACGGTCTGCCCAGCTTTGAATCCTTCGGTACACAAGTTAGTTATGGTTATTTAACACCTGCCATATTATACACTAATACTTAGAGGCCTATAACTTCGCCGGTATACGGGGATTTTATCCCTCACGAGCTCTTTTGCATTCCTGTTACATTTACGCAGGGCCGTAGCTAGGCGGTGGCAAGGTGGGCCCCCGCCAAGGGCGCAGGTACAAAGAGGGCGCAAAATTAACCATGAATTGACTGGTGTAATTTATCAAGCAATAACAATTCCACGTTAATGGAAGAAATCTGTCAGGTTATTAAAAATCACTGCACGTGAACTGTTTGTAGTATTATGCCGATTGTCTACAAACAAAAAGCAGTCATGCAACGTTCTTTAATTAGCACGTAGTTCAATCATCTGAAAATAAGGTTTAATTAATACCTTGAAAGTCCAACACTTAGGTCATTTTCAAATTGAGGTTTAGGTTTTCTTTGATAATAACAGTGTTTTTATATTAAAATAATAAACAATTCAGACACCCCCCCCCCCCAGTATTGGAGGGCGCAGATTTGTCAAAGTCGCCAAGGGCGCAGAAGGACTTCACTACGGCCCTGCATTTACGCACACACAAATTACTAAAGGCTGGCCATTCTAAGAAGGAAACCTGAAGTAAACAAAAAAACAGTAGGCCTACATCTGTCTCACTCTAGCACATTACTCGTATGACTTAAGAGTGAGACAGACATACTGGTTTTTGTTTACTTCAGGTTTCCTTCTTAGCTTGTCTCGTGTGTAGGCAAGGTCGGCGTGGGTGGCGCAGTTAGTATCGCGCTGGCTTTCTGTGCAGGTTGTGGGTTCGATCCCGACCCAGGTCGATGACGTTTATGTCTGCATAAATGTGACGGGGCCATGTCAGTAGGTTTACTGGCATGTAAACGAACTCCTGAGGGACAAAATTCCGGCACACCGGCGACGGTCACAGGCCTAAGTTGCAGTAAAAACCATATACCTACCGATTTACTAGGCAAGGATCGAATCCGCGAACTGAAAGCCTTTGCCATAACATCTGCCGGCGACACACAAGTTAGATTCAACAGTCACCAAAGTACACTTATCCTCCTTACGGATAGTGTAGGCCTATATTTCAGAGATCTGAACAATGAAACTGTCGGATGACAAATTATAAAATCTAGGCTATGAGCCTAATAATTTGACGAATTATAAATCTACTCTGTACTGATATGGACCAGCAGAGGTCCAGTAATGCAAGTAAGGTTTATATTCTTCCAATGCAAACGAATCTTCCATTGCAGTTTCGTTTACACAACTTAATTTCTCGTTTTGTTACTTGCAAAGAAAAAAAGTTTATATGCCTTTCGAATCACTAAAGATATTACATCATTAAAGTATGCTGCACACTCATTAAACTATTAGAAAATTTTATTTAGAGCAGGTATTTGATAATGATTTCATTTTTAAAATATGCATGGGACTTTCTTAAAAAGCAATGAAAAAATGTATTTTCAAAACTCAATTTGGTTTTCATAACATAAGAACCAAGTATTAAATTTATATTTTAAATCATTTTAGACCATGCTTTAACAAACAAAATTCATATTTTAAATCATTTTAGAGCATGCTTTAACAAACAAAATGCAAAAAAGAGCTTTAAGTGATATTTTTAAACGTCTGTGATATATCAATTTTGATGGTGTACACAAGTGCAATTTTTTAATGTGTGCCCTGAAAATGTAGGCCTATTCGTTGCAAAATATGTTTGTTCAATTAAATTTTTGTAACCATGAGGTTTCAGAGTGTAAAAAATATGAAAAAATGCTCCAAAATATATTTTTTTTTAACGTGAATGTACACAGGTGTCTCAGAACTCAACCGAGAAAATACGTAGCCACAGACAAACATTTTAATATAAGAAACTTATGGTCTACGCCTGAGGTGGGATCCAAGGAGGCAAGTTAGTCAGCTGCACCTTCAATGATCAAGGTTCTACGAATCCCGTAAAATATACGGTTTTAGGTAAAATATAAAACAAGTGATTATATGAGTAATCATGGGAAATATTTCCAGCAAATAATTGGATCCTGATTAAGTATTTCTTCTCGTTACTTTATTTTGTATTATTTTCCTTTATTTTATTTGTATAATACTTTCCTTTAAGCTAGTTGTTTAATTACTTTGTAATTACTTGGTGATCACTTATCGCAAAACTATTCACGGACAAAAGTGGTTCAAGTACGTTAACAGGACACCATAGCATCTCATCCCCAGCTTTTGATTAGGTAAGAGCAAGATTATTGTTTACGCTCTATGGCCTCCTTTGTCTCTCTAAATGATAATATGACACCAGATAAGTTGCTGTTCCCGACAGTGACAAGCGATTACAATAATGGACTGCTTGCAAAGTGAATTAAGTTTTAAAGTTAACTGCAAAGGACTATGTATTAAGTCACATTGCTCATACCTAGTGAGACAATCGAAAATAAAGAAATACTACTTAATAAAGGGGATGTAAAAATATTCTTTTAGTGTTTGTCGAACTTTGAAATTCTTTGATACACAAGCAAATTCAATATGACATCAAACGACTGTTTACATAAGGTGTTAAGGTCATCCTAAACATGAATATAGTTCTTTTGTAAAGCAAGAAAATAATGGAAGATTGGGACGTTATATCTTATAGACATATCCGGTAGGCTTCTGAAAATACTAGGACACATTAATACAATACCGCTTGTGTAGTCTAGTGGTTGGCGTCCATATTCCTGAGTTCAGCCCTTCGTACCGTCTTATTTTATTTTTATTTTTTGAGGTAGGGAGGTCTGGAACGTGGCGTACCCTGCTCATAGGCAAATGCCGGACTGGCTAATAATCCCCTCACACAGATTCACGCACTGCTACATACTTTAGAAAACATCTCTACACGATACTACACAAACACAACTAACGACAAGCAATCGACTTATGGCAAGAAAGTCAAACCCGCGCTAATACACGACACAAGTACACAGCCCAAACATGTCAATTTCCCCACACATCCCATCAGGATGTACATAAGAGCACTGTTAGGTAAACACATCAAACAAATGGTTACCAAAATTTTGTTTGACCGGAGGAGATAAGCTTCATTGCTTGGCACTCCGGGGGTAAGGGAGGGCACAAAAAAAAAGTCTTGTGAGGTAAACTGAGACACTGATACATAAGTAGCGACTGCAATCGCCCATGAAGACCAGTGCTAATGGCCGTGGATGTCAGTATGCTAACCGCAGGCCCCCGCGATACTGCCATCTGCCAGTATCGGAGTCGGCGCAGTGAGTAGGGCTTTCTCTGTTCATGGTAGGGGGTTCCATTCCGGCCCAGATCTGAAGGCATTTATTTGTGCTTAAATGTGAGAGGCCCAAGTCTGTAGTTTTACAAACATGTAAAAGAATTACTGCGCGACATAATACCGGTTCAACGGCGACGGTAACAGGCATAAGTTACAGTACACCCCGTCGTTAGACAACCATATAACATAATCTTACTAATATCAGAGGACGAGGGTATATGACGCAACAGTCGGATGGTAGGCCTTACTTTTTCATAGGATGTAGCGCCATGTAATTAGTCATTTATACCAAAAGTTATGTTATTCACATTAGCAAAACAATTCAACATATCTAAATAGGTGAGAATCTTATTTATTTCAGAACACGCCATTCTTTAGAAGGATAGTTAGTTAATTTTATTACCAAATCAAAACACCATAACTTCCTTAACCCTTTCGGATCTGAATTTATATTAATGTAATCTTTCAATAAGCGGTATCAGTGGGTTCATAAGAGTTATATATCAGTTAAGAAAGTTTAATGGAACAGCTGGTTTTCATGAATGGCAATTCTAATACGTAAATAAAATTCCTCATATTTTAATGTAAAGCATTATTTTATTAATTCTATATCTCTGTCATATGAAATCTTTGTGGTGCGGCATATATACGTCAGTAGCAGTAAAAAGACTGAAGTATATTTCATTGCTTTACTTTTAGGTAGATTTTCGAAGAAAAATCTACCTATTGCAATGGATACCACTTTATGATTTTCGAAAAATTGTTTCATATCTTTACGTTTCATGCTCCCCTAAGTACGAAACCACCGCCCGTTCAAAAAAAATTTTGTGATATTTATATATATATTTATATAAATTTTATTATGTTATTTCTAGGCCCAATAGTTCGGACAAGTTCGTTAATGGGCAAAATTGGCCCAAGGGGGTGGTCGGGGGAGGGGGTTGAAATTTTAAAACATTTATATCTCGGCCCCTATGAAGTATAGAGGGAAACTTTGTTTGAATAAATTAGAGTACTCCCTATGGAGTTCACAGTGACACCAACAATTCGGGGGTTCGAGTGAGGGTGGGGGTGGGGGTGGGGGATGAAAATTCGAAACTTTTGAAACCACGTCTTGTGGGGTATCGTTGAAAAGCTCTTGATGAGTACTCTACAAATCAATAACGCGAGATTTTAATGTTTGAAAATAATAACACTTAAAAGAATTATTATAATATCATAATTTTGTCTTGTTTAGCGGCTTTGCTAATTTTATTCATTGCTGATCTTGTGCACGGCCTCCCAGAATATTATATCCTATTCTTGTTGTCAAAACAAATGATTGTAGGCTCTTCCTCTTTACTGCAGGTTTACCATGCCAAGGCTAAAGAAAAAGAGTGCTATGCAGCGACAATAAATTAAACCAAAAGCACTTCGAAATCTACCTCCGCCTGTAGGCCTGCCTAAAGGGATTTTTTTAAATTGTGTTACTCTTTTAATGGTTCTTAAACGTCAAGCAATTACTAGAAATAAGAGCTTAAAATGTTTTGCGTATTTCTTTGATGAAATTCTCTGAAATGTATTATTTATTTATTTATTTATTGAATATCCAAATTGAAATAAACTCTATTTCACCCGAAGGTATATTAGGGTTAGAGATATGATACACTTACAGGTTTACAATATACGTATACAATCTTAATCTGAGCACTGTCTTCAAAGAAATTCAATAATAATGATTAACATAAATTATTAGTATATACATTAAAACAGAAGTGATGTGAAAGAAAATGGGGTGGGAGATAACAAGTATAACAATAATATAAAAGTGAAAGCAATGAATGTAAGTCACATTTTTGAATATATACTATTAACAAAAGATGTGAAAAATTTGTATCCTGCTTTACTAAAGAGTATGTTATGAAGGGGGATAGTGTACTGAATGTTCAGTTGGTTCAGATAAGAGATGAGTGCAAAGTATTAATGAGATATTTAGTGGAACCACTAAATCACTCTTCCTCTAAATTCACCTTTTTCTAGTAGAAAGTAGAGTGTTGGTCGAATACTGCCTCACATGAATTCGGAATTATTTTTTAATGTTCAGTCTCAGTCAAATAAAAAGGATTAGTAATCCAATATCATTATTCAAATGATACAGAGATTAAATATTCAAAAGTAGTATTTTTCCGTCGCGGGTGTCGGCATGCTGACCACATGCGCCCCAATCCTGCCATCTGCCTACGGTAGATGACGCAGCGGTCGTGTGGTAGGCCAAGTCCCTTCAGAGATGTAGCGCCACGGAGTTTTAGTATTTTGCCGTACGTGATACGTAACACACTCATGAAGACTCTCTAATGAATCTGGGAATACAAAATATTTTCTGTTTTCTTTTCTATAGAGATAACTAATTTAATATTTCTGCTTTCCTTTCCCATGCAGAAAACTAATTTAATGTACGCGTATTTCATCAGAAGTTTTATGTAGATCTTAAAGATATCGAAATATTTTTTTCCATAAAATGTAACAAACATCATATTCTCCTTTTAAAACTAAAGTGCTTTTGACAATTTGCCCTCGATGTCGTAGTATGTTTTCCTTCCCTTTTCTGCTTCTTTACTGCATCTGGGGTAATAACAGCCATTGAGATAAGCCAGATCTCTTGTGAAAGGCACAATGGTTCTCGTAATTCATTTTTATCATTTCTCCGTCTACTTTTTATTTGCTAGCGACTTATTATAGGCTTGGTTCTCGTGTAACAATAGTATCTTTGCTGCACAGTTCAGGACGTATAACACAAACAGGTCATCGAATGTCCGACTTAGCTTCGTAATCTTGCGGTTTTCCACAAGGTTCTATTGCAGGTCTTAACTGCACGATCAGAAGTCAACGTTATATTATTATTTTTGCTGACACACTGTTTTTATATTCAGAGAACATCAGATCAATGCTGTAAAAAAAATCCCTCAACCAATAACTTAAATAATATTAAGTTTAAATACAAGATTGTTGATGAGTAGGTGTAATATATTTATCGGTTTTCAGTTTCATTGAATTGAATCACATTGCAGTAGACCTCTACATCTTCTTCATCTTTTTCGTGTTTTTATCTCTTCGCCTTGTTGTCTTCATACTCTTCTTTGTTCGGTTTTACTTCCTTCCTATGTACGACCATTAGCCTATACTCTTTCTCTCCTTTTTTCATTCTTTCATGATAAATTCCGACACCACTACTATTACTGTTTTTTTTGTAAACAACATGACATTGTGTCGTGGGCAATAGAGTAATCGCAGCAAACATATGGTAAAAAAAACATTCCAAAACAAATAGAGTAAAACTGTACAACGAACTGATTGGTGATGACTGTGTTAACATCCGTAGTCAAAATCCCAAGTGCCTAAAGAAATGTTTGGCTGGGACGCGTAAATTATCTGTTATGCCTCATTGTTTAGAGTATTTGCATACTAAATAAAATCAGGTAAACTGATGTAACAAAGTGCCAGAATGCTTTTGTTTAATCAGTTATCATTGCAATTATGATATGCAAAAAATAAGGGTTTTTTTCCATTGATTTCCAAGTTAAGCTCCAGTTTAATTAATTAAGCAGGGCTTGCGGAAGAACAAAGGTCTAGTTTTTAAAAAAACAGATTAAAATCATCCAGCATCAGCAGAACTATAGTTTACAGATTTTTGTTCTTTGATACTCGCACACACATAAAAATAAAAATAAAAATAAAAATAAATGTCAAATTGGTCGGCTTCGGGATTTGAACCTAGGACCTCCAGAATGCGAAACCAAGACGTTCCCATATCGGGAACCTCGCTCAGTTTAACGGTCTAGTTTGATAAGCGTATGTAAAGGAATAGTGTTATTTGTCATAGCTAACTGCATTGCAACTTCCAACGCCGTATATGGAGATTCTAAAACAATATGCTGTCATATTAACTGATTTGCATTTGATAAATTCCTTCTAATATATTACCATAAAATAGGCACTAAATTGGGATTTACTCCGGTACCGGTCAACCAATTGGTCCAATATCAATAGGGTTCTTTCCACGATCATTATAAGTCTGTATACGAAGTGTCATTAAGATCTGATAAAGCGTATTTGAGTTATCGCGCGTACAGACGGACGGACGGACAGACGGACGGACGAACAGTCATTTTTCCGTCCCCACACACAGTCTCATATAGTACCATACTTTCACTTAATAAATCCATCGAATTTATCTATAAAACCCGGTCTTCTCGTGATATTACATAGGAAAATCCTTCACATATTTCATATTATAAGAGAAAATAGTTACTTTATATAATTGGGAAGTACCTGTTCTCCGTTGATGAACCACATGAGCTGTGCCGCCGGTTTGGAGCGCCCCGATGTACAGTTCAGATTCACAGTGTCTCCAAACTGATACCGTGGACGCCCTCCTGTGATTCGGGGTCCTTCTTCTGGCAGAGCTGTAGCAAGAAATATGCGGGTTAGAGTAAATCTAGTTGTACAACATCTTAATTTGTTGGCGTACAGTAATAAATTCCATGTTCCTAACTTGTAATAGGGTCTCATGATGATGATGATGATGATGATGATGATGACGATAATGATGATGATGATGATGACGATAATGATGATGATGATGATGATGAAGTGTTCGGCCATGAGGCCGGTCCTGCCGTGGGGGGGGGGGGAGGCCCACGGCCCGACCGAGGGACACTAGGTCGGATGATACCGTGGGATGGAAATGAAGACACAACACCCAGTTCTGGCCCTGGAAGGAAACTTTACATCCCTGTAAAATCCCCGACCCGGCCGCGAATAGGACCCGGGCTGCCCAGGTGGCTTACACACATTGCTACCAACACAATATACAGTCTCATGAAAGCAGTGTTAAAACAAAAAGTTACTACTCTTCAGTCTTCTTTGTAATGTCTGATGAAAGCGACGTATAGGCATCACATAAATTGCTAATAAAATTAGGTAAAACAAAGTGGCAGATAGAGATAACTGGCCATATTTAAGAAACTATTGAGTTTTAGACCACGGTTTCTCGACAAAGTTTGATCAGCATATATGAGGGAATAAGTGAGATAATTGACATAACCAATTTACCTCAAATTTCTCATGTCAACAGCATCCTTTTATTTTTGCCAAAACATTTAATGGCGTACAAATACGCAGTCAATTGTCTTCAGTTCCCAAAAGCTATCGATTGATGCAAATTTGCCATTTAAAAAGCATTTGACCGTTAATTGGTCGTTATTCCGGTGTCCATCAATCCATTTGGTCCAAAATCAACAGGGCTTTTCCTATGGACTCTATAATGTGTAGGCCTATAATAACTTTCATGAAAGGCTCATAAAGCGGATTCGAGTTATTGTGCGTACAGAAACACGGACGGACAGATTTACTGAAAAATTCAACGCCATAGCCGGGATCTGAACCACAGATCTTCAGATCCGCCATTTTAGCTACCATAGCAACATGCCGGTACAACATTAAAATTCCGGTAACGGCCAACCGATTTGGTCCAATATCAATAGACGTCTTCCCATGGACATTATAAATGCGTATACCAAGTTTCATGAAAATCCAATAAAGCGTATTTGAGTTAATGCGCCTTTAAAATAGACACTAAATTGGGTTTTACTCCGGTACCGGTCAACCGATTTGGTCCAATATCAATAGGGTTCTTTCCATGAACATTATAAATGCGTATACGAAGTGTCATTAAGATCTGATAAAGCGTATTTGAGTTATCGCGCGTACAGACTCACGGACAGACGGATGGACGGACAGACGGACAGACGGACAGACATTTTCCCGTCCCCACACTCTCATAACGTAGGCCTACTCACTGGCACTTAATAAAACGTCTAAGGTTCGATGCCTAGCCCCTAAGAATCTCAAAAATTTAGAGACCAAATGAACAAAATCTCAAAACTTTAGAGATTAAAGACCAAATGAACAAAAGAGCTATTCATAGTCATGTATTAAAATCGAAGTACTGATTTACATAGTGAAGGTAAAGGTTGTCAAGAAGTGGCAAAACATTGGGATTGCTAGTTACTCTTAAAAAAGAAATAGATAACGTTAGATAGTGATCAAGTGGATTGTCACCTCAAGTACATCTTCTTTAAAGAGTTTTTAAAATGTCTTCATTCCTACACGATGTGGGTTACATTGCTTTCTTGTTTCTTTTGCTTTCAAAGACGAGTTTCTAGAAAGCGGTGAATGAGAGCTGAAATTACTTGCGGTGCCGATAGAATGCATTTTCCGAGGCTGATAATTACTGCCGGGCCTTTTCTATTGTCAGACCTGGCCGTGTAAAGCATAGCAGAAGATGACACTTTCATTCCGCAGTCACAGAGGAAAGCATTTACTTAAGCGCTCTACACTCTGCTTTAAATAGTTGCAATTCCTCTATTTCTTGCAAACCTCTCCCTTTTACCGCACTGGAATCGACTCATCTTGAATCAAGAACAAATAATTTTAAGCTTTTTCTTCCTTTTACTTTTTCTCCGTCTTCTTCTCTTCTTCAGTGTCATTTACTTTTCTCGATTCAGTATATTCCTCCGTTGTGACCTACTTCTTCAGTCTTTTCACTTGATGCTATGTGTAAGTCATTTTCTGATTCAGTAGGTTATCTCTCTCGTCCTCTTTTCCATTACCATGTTTCTTTCTTTTTATTGTTCTATTTACTCTACTTCATCTACTTTTTACCACCATTTTATTTTTCTATCTAGTCATCAATGATTCTCCCCCTTTTAATCGTTAGTCTCCTCCTTACTCTATTTATCCCCATATTTTTTTCACGAAATTTTTCTTCTTGCTCCTCTATCTCATTTTTTCGTAATATTTTCGACCCTAAAACTCAGCCGTTCATATTTCTAACTACGGTTCTTCATAATTGCCGTGATTTTCGTAATTTTCTATGCAGAAATTGTATCATTATTCACTGGATCGCCAAAAATCATCAATGTTTGAAAACCAGACACACTGGTTACAAGAACTTCTTCTAGAGTTTTGTTAAATAAATTTTGAACGTTCTCCAATACACACACACACATATATATATATATAGTAAAAAAAACTAATGGTTCATCTCTGTTTGAACCTATTCGTCGCAAAAACTACCAACCTGACAGAGCTAAAATTCTGCATGAACATAGTTACGATACCCGGAATGGTTATAGGACTATAGTCGTTCACTCATCTCCGCTAATTCGCCTAATATCATTAAAATTCAGTTTCTATTCAAATGAACGCAAGCCATAATACGAGTACATAACAAATAAAATCATGTAAACTGATGTAACAAAGTGCCAGAATGCTTTTGTTTAATAAGTAAAAAGTTAATTGCATATATGATATGCAGAGAATAAATTAATTTTGTTATCGATTTCCTCGTTAAGCTGCAGATCGATTCATTAAGCAGGACTTACGGAAGCACAGAGGTCTAAAGTTTGATACTTAGCCTTAATTCAAACACGTATACACTGATATAAGACATTCTTAAAATATGTCAACATTTTACAAAATACACTGGCGAAGAACTCCACTTAATGCAATTATTTTAGAGTAATATATCTTCTGTATATAAAAGTATTAAACTTGATGAACGAAATAAACAATTGACTAGTTTGATAATCAAATGCGAAGGGATGTGTCATGGCTAATTATTGCAAATTCAAAAGCCATATATGAACAGTGTAAAACAATATGTTGACAGGATAACAGATTTGCGTTTGTTAAATTCTTTATAATATATTACTATAAAATAGGCACTAAATTGGGCATTACCCCGATACCGGTCAACCGATTTTATCCAATACCAATAGACGTCTTCCCATGGACATTATAAATACGTATACCAAGTTTCATGAAAATCCGGTAAAGCGTAATCCTTTGATTGCTAATTATTTACAGTAAGTGAAAGAATTTTACCAAGACATAAAATGACAAATTTAAAAATACTAGAGAGTTCTAGGATTAAAAATTGCAAGTACTCAAGGCCCATTTACATTTTAGATTTTAGATTATTTTGCCTACATTTTGTTGATATCAAAGGACTATGGTAAGTGTCTGATTTAAGGAGGAGTTAAAGTATTTTGGGTTGGAGCGTATTTTGGCCTGGACGATTAGTTTTCTTCTCGCAGTCTATATTTGATGACGATCTTATAGCCCTTTTCTTAGTCGTTTTTGGCTTTTGAAGCAATTTTCCCCCTGTCGACTTCCGTGCAGTTTGTTTCATGCGAGGCATATTTACTCAGTTTCTTCTCTTGTATTCGTAAACCGTAATTAGACCTAAGAAATCGTCAGTTTATTCAACAGCGACTTCAGTTTCTAACCACTACCCCTAGCCACGAAGCTTGTGAAATATTATGCACAGAACAAGATATTATGGTTTCAGTTTAAATTAAGTATTTTCTTTTATATATGTCGTTATTGCCATTGAACGTAATGGACATTCCAATTATGGATATAATTCTCATGAAAATAAACTTTCATTAAGAATAATGTTTTTCTCGCCACTTTATTGATTAGCTTAGACTTGCACAGACGACATTGCTTTGGCTTTTGTTTATATACTTAATATGTGCATACTTACATATGAGGTGTTTCAAATACTGAACTATCCTAATGATGCAAATGATAAATAAATAAAAACTAGTGTGCATGGAGATAGATAAAGACAGGCGTCATTTTCACACTCCAGGAGAACGTCATGCGAAAACGAAGTACAGGTAGCCTACATTCTCATTATGTTTCTCGTATAAGGCTAAATATTGTGCAAAGTATTTTTCACCCATATGAAGGACGGGTAACCAGCTAGTACGAAATAATTATCTCATCATTCACGGTTAAAGGTATTATATTTCTTCTTAACAGTTTCTAATGTTTTGTTAAACTATAGCGCTAGTATACATCTTTAAAATGGGGCTCCTCCTCATTGGAAATTTAACAGCAGCTGATTTATAGGTACAACAACAATAATATAATAATAGCAACGATATTAAATATGAGAAGGAAATATCAATTTTAATATATATATATATATGTCTTGGTAAAATTCTTTCACTTACTGTAAATAATTAGCAATCAAAGGATAGAAAATAAATATATATATATATATATATAACAGAGTTAAGAATGACGAAGTCGTGTCTATACGAGGTATACACTCTCCTGGTGGAGTGTGAAAATGACGCCTATCTGTATCTAACTCCATGCACACCAGTTTATATATATATATATATATAGCTCTAAATTTTATGCCCGTGAGATACTTACAGATAGAACTACTTGTTGTAGATGAATTTAAAAATACAATATTATGTGTTGCGTACGTAAAAGGAACCCCGATTACCACTGGTGCCCATTCAAGGAGTAGAAATTGCAATCATAACCTAAAATCTGCTTAACAACACTATTCAAACGTTAATGATAATTTCAGAGGGACTAATGCAGTTATATTCCATTCTCATTGACGCTTATCATGCTTGTTGTGAGATAAGAAGTATCACATACACACATACTCAAACACATAAAACACACACATTTTCCCTTTTATTGAAGGTAGAAAGTCAGGGAAGAAGCTCATTTGGGACTGTATCTAGACTAAAATCCCAAACCGTGTAAAGTGTTCAGGCCTATCGTACATCCCGGGGTGGTGGAGGAGGGGGTGACTCAGGAACAATGGAATAACGAAAAGCAAGAGGAATCCAAAGAATTTAAGAAAATCTACCTTGCCACCGTTTCGTCTACGATAAATCTCACTTACGTTGACCGGGGATCGATTCCCAGCCTCGGTGAGCAAAGGAATTAATTAATTTACGTTCCAAGGAGAACCAGATACCAGAACTTAGTAGCTATCCTCCTACTTTTAAGTTGGGAATAAAATTAGAGGAAGGTAGGGGATGTCACTCAATTACAGTCTGTCCATCACTGGAGCTGGAGAATCAGATTAGTTGCAGGTTTGAAGTCGAATTACGGCCCTGCAAATTGCCACTTACTGCGCCTTCACCTGCTCCTTCAACCTCCTCTGCTTCCTTTCCTTATAATATCATTAAAACATCTCGAAGGTAAGAAATAAAAATGCACATTTCAATGCATTGTTTTAAAAGAAACTGAAGAATTCTGACAAAAATATACTATTTTATTTTGTAATACAAATTCGGTTATTCTTTCAGAAAGTATCAATTTGCCCGTTCCGCTAATTTCTATTCACTAGTCACTGTATTGGTATATGAGCTGAATTTATATTGTTATATGATCAATTGATCATCATCAACCGGTGGGCTCTTAAATTCGAAATGAATGGAAACATTTTCAGTTGCATAGCTGACTTCCAAAAATAAAAAAAATATGGGGATAAAAATCCTCACATTACACATAAAACATTACTCTATTAGTCTTAAAGCTTTATAAGTATTGGTAGACGGCATCTTACTATTCCATATTGAGGGTATAAGACTGAAAATTCTTAAATACTTATACAGTGCCTTTTTTTTTTACTCGTGGCCGGGCGGTCGGCTGGAGATAGCTGCGAGCGCACAGTGCTTCTCGCCGTTCCTGGCTCCCGCCTTTCTCCCCGTCAGTGCACACACACAGCACACCAAACACCAATTTTCTGGTCATGCAATAGCATTTCGTGTACAATATCGGGTTTTTCTGCACTCCAGTATCTGTTGCTTTGTGTCGATACATGACCATGTAAATGAAACCATGCTTCGTCTGTGAAAAAAATTAACTTAGGGTCCATTGAGCCATCATTAACTTTACCCAACACCCAATTGCAGAAATTTACTCTACTCACAGTATCACGTGGTTGCAGTTCCTGAACTATGGTTATCTTATATGGTTTTAATTTCATAAGTTTAGTGACTTTCCAAGCCGAGAATTGTGAAACCCCCGTTTCCTGTGATAACCTACTCAGAGATTTTCTAGGGCTACGTTCTAACTTTTGTGCTATCTCATCGAGTTTTTTATCTGTAAGCACACAGCGAATTTTTTTAATTTTTTTTCTTATCAAGAACAGAACCCGTTTCTCTGAATCTGTTTACAAGTTTACGAACTGTCTCTCTGTGAGGCACAGGGATACCAGAGAATCTGTCTACAAATAGCCGTGTCACTTCTCTACAGAACTCTGTTTGCACATAGGAATCATACATGAATATGCGGTGTGCTAAAGTATACACACTTCTTGGCATTATAACAGAACTATCACAATTTAACCACAAAGAAGAAAACAAGAACAACGCTAGCAACGACCGCACATGCACTGACGGGGAGAAAGGCGGGAGCCAGGAACGGCGAGAAGCACTGTGCGCTCGCAGCTACCTCCAGCCGATCGCCCGGCCACGAGTAAAAAAAAAGGCACTGTATATTTCCCTCATAGAAAAATCCAAAATGAAATTTATCTTAAAGCTTTGTTTTAACAATTTGTTTGAGGTGACGTATGTATGCGTCAGTGAAGAGGTTAATAACGCTGCGATTCGTACATCATCTTTTTCTACTTCTTCTTCTTCACGATTTGGACTTTCCCATCCTTTCCAGCTCCCTTCTGATCTGACCATCTCTTCAACGGTCTGCCTTGGATTCTTCTTCCTCTCGGGTTGTAGTGTAGGGAAATATTTGGAATTATGTTGGTATGCATCCTTTGAACATGTTTTGACCATTTTCCCCTAAACTTATCGATGATGCAATTTATTTCTTCAACCTTTAGCTCTTGTCGGATGTCTTGGCTATATTTTCTTTCCATTTTAGTGAATCCAGCTATTGACCATAGAAATTTCATTTCTGGTATTCCTATGTTAATGTCCATGTTTCAGAACCGTAAGTCAAAGTTGGTATTGCCATGGATTTATACAGTTTAACTATGGAGTCTTTAAGGCGATTTCAACATAGAAGATTAAAAAGAACACGGAGTTCCAAAGAACCGTAAAGATAAAGGTGAATGGGTTGATTTTTTGGGGGTCGATAAAAATGGCTATATCCCCGTTAACCATCGGCGGCTTTTGAGAATTAAGCCATCGTCTGACCCTGAAGGAGAGGAATATGAAATCTGCTAAGGAAAAAGAATAAATTCCCTTATGTCTCACCCTCTACGTGGAGTCAAAGATGAGGTGTCCAAAATATTTAGAAAAGCGTCCTGATTGGTTGCGAAAGAAATTCTATTGGCTATAACGCAAGTGCGTCGCCCACGAATCAAGCCAAAACCCAAAACGTACAAGTTGATAGTCCATGACACCTTCCAGTTCTAGTTATTTATGGCGATGAGGAGCACTAGGAAACTGAAGGATCGGAACAATTATAATTTTACTTAAGCTTCGCTTAACTGCACGTCAATTTAGAAACCGCTAATGGTAGCATTTTCTTCGCAGACATAAAAACACTCTCCCTAATTACATTTAAACCAGTCGGGTGCCTTTCCAGAGTTCCTTAGAAGTAAACATACAGTGAAGGTCAAAGGTCATAGGCCTATATAATAGGATGAGAATGTGGAACAATTTAAGAGTTTACAAGGGTGACTAACCAAAAATACGGCTTCCCAACTGACTGAGTTAGGCGTACTAATTTTCACTTAATGTCGCAATTGGAATTTTTTACACAAATTAAGGTATATGTACAACCAAGAAACCAAAACAAATATGAAAATTTTTATTTTTTTAAAATTGCGTTCTTAAATAGACAGCTTTTTTCTTTTTCATTTCATATATTAATTTTTTAATTCTGGCTGCTAGTTCCTTCGATAGAGCCCTTTTTCTAAAAAGCTTCATTTTGCCATGCGCCTTGCTCAGCTATCAAATTTCAGTATTTTTAATTTTCCCTCTCTGCCAAAACTTAAAATATTGACTATTAGTTGTCACTAATATACTAGCAAGTAAGTGAAGTCGTGTTCTGAGTAAGTATAGCCTGTCTGAACTTCCTCTTTTCTCATTTATCCCTGCATGTGTTTTCCATGCGTTTCGATACAAGGTTTATTTTGTTCTCAATTTCCCGTAAAGTAGTAAACCGCTCGGTATTCAATTATTTCAAAAATCATAATTCTTCTGTAAATGACATATCAAAGTGATTTTGGTGTCATTTTGAAACTTGAAATGTTCTCTAGTGCTTGTCATTGAGAAATTTTTATAATATATGAATATTCTACTGTGTTCTTGATTCTTGTTTATAAAGATGTGAACCAAAAAAATATTTTCAGTTTGTATAAATCTATGTAACAATTTAAGATCTTAAGTATCCAAAAAAAAAACCAAATGTCAGGCACTATAAAATTATCCTGTGTACAACATAGTGAAAATTTGGTGATTTTATCTGTCATAGTTTTGAAGTATGCCTAATCATGTTTCAAGTTTATAGCCAAAATTTTCAAGAAAACAAATTATAAACAATTAGAAAACATTTTTCTTGTGAAATGACTTAATATACAGCTGTATAATAATATATAAAACTGAGAGTCCTAATGCTTAAAAATAAAATTTTCATACGTAAAGGTCTATATATAGCCCACCTTAAGTCATTACAGCATGTGAATTTTTTCAAAACTGAATAAAAAATATCTGTTTCGGTAATACAATAAAAGGTGAACTTTAAACTTAATTATTTATAGTCTGTTGTAGTACCTTATCGTGAGAAACACGAGGCTGTTGGCTGCTTCATTCCATAAGAAAAGTTATTATACTCCTACTTCCTAGCGTTTATCCCCAAAATTCTTATTAGTAAAATACCAGTCTGTGTTTTTGTTTCATTTTTGGACATCCATATTAACATCTCTCGTAGACCATAATTACTCTACTCATTTCATGAGCATTTTGAACATGTAAATATACGCTATTACTTCCTAAAATAAAGTTCGGTAAATCTTTATTTTTTTAGACAATGATTTAAATTAATTCTGACACATACAGGTTTAATCAACATAGCTATTCTCTTTTACTATGTCTCAATTATTTCTCCTACAATAGGCTGTATATTTAATTTGTACTTTAGAAGAGAATTTCTACATGTCAAATGAAGCTTCCTTAAAAGAAATCATTTGCTAAACTTAAAAGTAGTACAGTAATAATACGAAATAAATTAGCCAAAAACTCTTTCTATTTTTATATTCCTCATTTTCTCTTGCTATTACAAGATAATTCTCAATGACTTAGTTTCTAATCGTTTTAATTAAATTAAAAATGAATTTTCAAAAACGTATATACTTCATGTTTACTTAAGTTCTTCGTTTATTTGTGTGCAACTAGGTTTTGCACATTTTATAAAATCTCATCTTTCGTTTGCAACATTTCACAGTTACGATCAAGCCCAATTCTGGATTTCGTTGTTCTTTTATCTGTATACCACTTTTAAAATATTTGCTATGAATTAAAGTGTGTTCATAAATATTTGTTAACCGAATTCTCAGAAAATGTAAGCGATAAATTAGCAGACGTTTTATTAAGTATCACAGACTATGCATACCTCCTCAAAGTTCACATCATGGTTTTTAATAGCGGATATTCATTCAGTAAAATATGTCTTTAAGTAGAAATAAAAATAAGTATCTCTAGAATCTGATCATTATAAGATTCCTTCAATTTAAGAATAAATCAGTTGGAGATATTAAGTTATTTTAAAATGAACCACCTGTACAATAACAACAATTAAGCTGGACAGGTTTCCTTTCTCCAAGTTTAATGGTTTTATTACTGATTATTTTAATTTTAATTTTCCTGTCATTATGTTTATGATCTAACTTCTAATGAAAGCTTGTAATTTTTTTTTGTGTAAATGTATAAATTACTTTGTTGAAAGTTATTCTTTGTCTGCAAGGCAATCTGCGTTGTGCAGAAAGATAAGTAAATAAAATAATATATTAGTGTTTATGATGATTATAATTATGTAGGCCTATAAATGTGTATGAAAAGGACTATTTGTACATAAATCTAGGATAAATGCTATTAAATGTGATTACGAATTTTCTTATGATTTTTTGTCTCGACTGGCGAAAAATATAAACTTCCTAACACTACATAATTAACTCACCCATCATGCTTCAACCACAGAAATAATCCACTTTGGATACGGAATAAGTTTTGGTACGAATTTCCCAATTCGAATTTACTTTTTAAAAACATATAGATACATAAATAAATAATATACATCATGAATTTTCTGAAAATGTATTTTCATTTTCAAGTATTTTGTTATTATATTTCGATATCAAGTTTCAGGTAGTCAACTGATGTGGCGTGGGGTATTTATTCGCTCTTCTCACGCAGCGGAATTGGGTTCAATTCTTGGTCGAGACAAGTTTCTTGGGTGGGCTTTTCCTCATCTGTGAGACGAATGTCGGGAAACTTTACGCCTTAATGGTTCCTGGATATTTTCTGGCCGTCATTATCACCTTCATCCCATCTACGCCTTGTTCAGCATGAGTGTGTGAACGATTAGGTTGTCTTATTTCGAATGTCTGTGTTGTCTCGTAGGTGGTCCCGCCATTGGGCTGCTCACTCATCGGGAAAGCCCTTCATGTCCTTGCCTAATCAAGACGTGTGCATGTGAACCATAGAAACTCTTTCTCCCGACAGGTCGCGGTCGTATAATGGTTGGGAAGTAAAAGGGGAAGTAAAATTAAGAGAAAGAAAAAGAAGTTTCAGGTATGAAAACTTAATATATTAAATCATTAATATACGCCCATGCCAAGCTATTTTAATTACATAATAATTATAGAAACTGAATTTTTTTTAAGTGAAACTTCTTTAGGCGAGCTAGGAGTAAATCGAGAGCTAACCCAAAGTTGTGTTACGAAGAAAATCGTCACTCAATTAAATTTTTTTTAAATTAAAAATCTAAAAATCCAAAATAAAAAATCCAAAATTCCAAAATTAAAAACCGAAATCCAAAATTTAAAAAAATCTAAAAACCTAAAATAAAAAATAAAAATTAAAAAATTAAAAACAAAAAATTCAAAGATCCAAAATTTAAAAAAATCCAAAATTAAAAAAATCCAAAATTAAAAAATCTAAAGTTCAAAAATTAAAAGATAAAAGATCAAAAAGTTAAAAAATAAAAAAAAAAAGTAAAAAATTTAAAAAATCCAAAATTAAAATCGAAAATCCAAAATTTAAAAATATAATAATCCAAAATTTAAAAATCTAAAATTAAAAATTAGAATATCTAAATAATAAAAAATTTAAAGATCCAAAATTTAAAACATCCAAAGTTAAAAAATCCAAAATTCCAAAATTAAAAAATTAATAGATCCAAATTTAAAAAGTCCATCAAATTTTGAAAAGTCCAACAATCCAAAATTGAAAATCCAATAATCCAAAATTGAAAAAATCGAAAAATTAAAAAAACCCCAGTTTTACTTCTGTCGCGTGGCGTTCCACGCACTTTTTTTGGTATTAGCTTTACATAGATCCAGCTTGTTCATATGTATTACCATACTGTATTTAACTAAGTGTGTAAATCTCCTTAACACTGCCAAACATCTCATGTTTTTATCTCTTTAATTAAGTGATGTCACGCATACATATTGCGTACGAAAGCACTGTAGTGTACCAGTGTCGCATACTGAGGCCCAGGCGCTTAGGAATGCAGACCCGCACACCACCCTCTATGTACAACACGTTGCAAAAATCCAATTCCTCCTCACCCGACATATTTCCTCTCAAAGCGACTTCCAAGCCATAGGAATTCACAACACAAATATAAGAATCTCTGGAATTTATCAAATCACAGCCTTTAATCATTCGTCCATGGTTCTTGAAGTTTCCGCCCACGTTGTCTTTGTGGGAAGAACCTCAAAGTACAAAGTATATCTCGGAATTACTTTTTTTTCTCAACAGTCTTCAAAAATATGTTATAGTTCACATACCTCGGTCGAAATTGTTAAAGGGAAAATCAAAATATGCTTTATTCAGACATACAAATAAAAATTTAATTAAAAAATAAGTCATTTTCATTTGATAAGCAAACTACTGGTTCGCTTCCCGATGAAGTGGTTAGGATCTTTGCATTGGCATTAATCCCTCTGGAAGCACTCAGCCTCTAACAGAAATGAGTACAGAAGGAATCCTGAGGATAAAGGCGACCGGTGCCTAAGTCTACTTTTACGTGCCGAAGAATATAAATCGGGAAACTTCTAACTGCTGGAACGAAAAGAGCCCCCACGGTTTGTATAGGGAAATTTTACTTTACTTTATAAGCTTATTGACCGCATTGAATCTCAGGCATTTTTCTGACTGGAAATTTTGTACACTACCATCGGTATCTACAATCGAAGCGTTTACTTTTATAAGGGTCTAAGTGCCAAGATCATGATTTTTCAGCTGTTCATTTTAAATGAATCTATGTACCCAGACCAACGCATTTATGAAGGGTCCAAGGAAAGCCACATTCGTAGGAATTTATTGCTAGGAATATCTTTAGGAATGTGCATCTTCGAATGTTAAATTTTTAGAAAAATTAGTCTCTGTCATATTTATTAAGATTAGGAACTACTAATCTGGCAGATCGACTGAATTTTCTCTCATTAAATTGTATTGCTATCATTTTCATCGAAAACTAGTGTGACAAAAGCTGAACATTTTTATATTTGTTGTACTATTTTAAAATTGTTTATAACTTCCGCCAATGGATCAGTGATAAATATAGACTAATAGTCTTAATGGATTATATTTTTATGCGATATTCCAACTAGTTAAGTAATATGTATCCCTTGAATAATTTTGGTATGCCTTAAAGATGACTTATCTAAATAAATTTGGCTTCCAGTTCCTCTAAAGTTGGACAGGTCTAATTTGACTTATGCAAATCCTTGCTATCTATAATGGCTGATAAGATACGATGCCAAATAATGGTTTAAATTTGTATGTCTGAACAATGATTAATTACTGAGCAAAGCCCCCCAGTATTATAAATGGAGGTTGATGGTGAGCCAGCATGCAGAGTGGGGTCCGCAAGCCCCTGCCCTGAGTAATTCAAATAATTATCTTACGTCTTTGCTACCGTAATCATAATGCTCTCCATAGGCTAATTAGTATAGGATAATGGTAAAGAACAGGACAGAGTCAGCTTACGCGATAACATCAACAGTCTACAGAAACTATGTGTTGGGCTAAATGGCAGCGTTGTGAAAATGAGTTTGATTCTCGGACATGTAGCTTTTGAGCTCATTTAATCCCATTTAATGATAATGGACATCATATGATGAATTTTGCTTAGAGCTAAATGCATGTGGGTTAATTGCAGTTGTGCAGTATGAATATTTTTAGTGAGGAAGTAAACAAACAGACTAACAATACTAATCTGTGTGAGGGCTCTTGAATGGATTAGAAGCTGAGTGCGAAGTACTTCAGGATGCCATTGTGCGAGATCTCATTACGCGATGTGAAAGCAGCATCTGCGAACATGCACGAGTTGTGCGAAATTCAGTCCTGGGTTTAAGCACAAAGTGCATGCATGTTATTATTCTCGATGGCTGTTGTTTTCCATTTGTTTACATATGCGACAACCGAGCATCCAAACTCTCAAGACCAGACTTTACCAACCCACACTTTATTTTAAAAAAAAGGGTCGCAAAACATAAGCGAAAAATTAGTTATTCTAATGTTAGAATGAGGGAAATTATGAGTTAAAAGTATAAAATTTACAGATAAAATTATTACCAAAATAGGTCTGCCACTCAACATTAACTATCTGAACCCAAAGAACTTTGAGATTATTGGCCTATTGAAATATTGTTTCAAAGAAGTGCATTTAATGTGAAACTTGCAATATCGCTCAATTTCTTTTTTTTTTAAATATCACTGTAACTACACTTGACTACACTTTTAGGCTAGTAATTGTCAAAACATGTATTTTCGCGCGTAAACTAGAAAAAATTTCAGTTTTACAAATTTATCTTAGTTGTACCCTTGTAAATTGTTTTACGTTCTCTCTTATTAAAATGATAAAAGAAGTAATATCCTAATTCGCGAAATGTAATCATATCTGGTAGGCTGAATACCGCATTTAATATTCCTTACAACATGGTAACTTGACTGTATTTATGTAAAAAAGCTTCTTCTTCTGGCCGTTTATATTTATTAATTTCGAAGCGACGTAGTGGAGATGTATTCAACTGCTGTCTGACGTCTTCATTCGCGAGTCCGTCCGCACTGGTGCTTCCTTTCACTGTGGTTGGAGAAATTTAATTTCAACAGCCCGCTCTCATTTTACTTTCATCCTTCTTCTTTACGATATCCCCTCGATTCTGAATAGTGTAGAAGGGATCTGCATTGCTTCTATCTCCACTTTTTTATTCGACTTTAGCAATGCGCTCTGGTGCACATCCTATTATACACAAAGTATTACTGGACGAAAAAAAAATCTTCATACATCATTTCTCATTCATAATCAGTTCCGGCATAGCACTTAATATTTATAAAAATTTTGAAATATTTTAAACGTTTAATAACAGTAGGCCTACCATATGGGTGTAGTTAAAATAGTTATAATACCTGTTTTGTAATTTTCCCTTGAAACCAATTGAAGGGGCTAGTTCCATAAGTACGTAAGGCACATCTTGAATTTTGAGCTTTTAACATTTATACCTTCTCCTCATATCTCTTAAATACTCAGTGAACAATTTATACTTGTGCCTTAAACCTCTGCTCAGTCATAAGAAAAGACCTGTACTTGTGAGTGGTAACATTGTTTAAAAACATTAAGATTTCTCAAAACTATGCTCTTGTACCTTACGCCCTTATGAAACTAGCCCCTTCAATTTGTTTATAGCCTTGGTCGTCTGAAACATTGTGAGCGTACTTTTTTTTTCAATGAACAGCATAGCGTAAAGGTCACTAAGTCAATTTTCATATTTATTTTCGGTATTCTCCAAGAATATGGGATGGGGTCTTTGGACTACTTTCTTCTATAGTGTCCCCTTTTTGATGGTCGGGCTGTAGGTCGCAGTATGCGTGCTCCGCGCGCTGTCTAATACACAGGGCGGTTTTCCATTAATTGAACACCCGCGTAACTTACTCATACTAAGTAATAGTAACACTCACACAATACAAACTCTTTTTATAATGAGTACTAACTTGTTATAAGTGGCGGTTATTAACCAGACAAATAACAGTTTCTCACCTGGAACTGGAATGCCAAGGAATTTCTCCTGAAATTGCCTACAAGCTCGTCTGCATGATTCGGTTTTTATGCACATAAAAGTTCTTGGTTCAAGCGCGGATTTTTCGGTAGGCCTATGAGTAAGATCTTTTTTCGTGCGTCTTTCGCATACAATTGTCTACAGTTATAGAGAAATAATATATTTTTTTTAAATTATTAGAAAATACAAAATAATTACATAGCAATTTCTGAAGAAACCATAAAGACAATATATCAAAAAGTATATAAGACATTAAAAGTGAGTTGCGTTTGTTTTATATGAGTCATATCGTCAGCTCAGTTTTGGAGTTTATTGAATCAACTTTTTTTTTTAACTGAGATAGCATATGTTCATTTTGAACTTTTAGTTTAGGCAAGCCTCATATGCATATACTGCGTTGCACCTCTAAATGCCGAAAATATATTGTTCCATGGAACATTACATACGAGACTCTACAGTATTCTTCCTCCTCCTTCGTTTTGTCAATCTTCAGGTTACGATTTTCTTGTTTGAAATTTGTTATAGGTTATAATTAGTTATATTTTAAAACAATATTTAAAGTTGTGTTTAGTTCCATCAGTCATGAGACATTGGGATTCTGGAAAACGGGATTTTTGTTTTGTAGAATTATTACGCATTTGGTTTTTAATTTTGTTTGTCTAACGTGGAACAACAATAGCATAAATACTGTAAAGTTTTGGTTATCTTTGCATTGAATTTTATCTGGCAATATTAAGAAGAATGTAGCTCGTATTATAACTTTTCCCCACAAAGAAAGATAAGAACGAATTCTAATTATCTCAGATTCATCTATTCTGCTTGAAGAAACTTTGTGTTAAATTATGTACATAGGTTATCATTTAAACTCTAGAATGTAACTTTGATTGAAATAACTTTTCTTTGCCTTATTCTCTCCTTACGAACGGGTTGTATCTTTTATTTTCTTCATGGTATTCATTCAAGTGCACATGAAGACTAATTTTAAACCTAGGATTCCCGTTTTTTCTGTGTAACGGACTCCGAAGGGGTTCATCGAAACCACTATATGAAAGTGCTTCTTTTGTCTTCGACTTTCCACTCTTTTACTTAAGAATATTTGCACACGATTATTAAATAGACCCAATTTGATAAAAATTGGAAATCTTAAAATGCGCTACGCTCTTTCAAAATGTAACATTTTTCACGGTGATTGCAATAATGGTCATACTTGGTGGGTGAAAAGCGTTGTCCTCAAGTTGGCAGTCCTGTACCAGAAAATCAGTAACAGCTGTTTGTGCGCTCCAATGTAGGTGACTCTATGCGTCATTCATAGCAATAAATCTAACACTTATTATTATTTATCAAATGTTAAGACTGTCTAATAAATAAATAGTGTACGATACACGTAGTAAAATAATTTTATTTTGATCGTAGGATTGCTACCGTCGCCTTTACGGGCTCGTTTCACAAACATAACCTACTAATTTTTTTTACGTTTGTGTAAAGGTCTACCTTATAAAGAAGTAAACACCTAGAGTTTTGTCGGAATTGGATATTGTTTAATATATGTTAAAACCTTATGAATAAATAGTCGGCTTATTAAGCCTAGTCAGTTAGAGTGACTTTTAAAAACATTCAAGCTCAGTAAAAAAATAAAAAAATAAATAAAAAATTAAAAATATACTGTGAATATGTCAGAATAAGATAGGTCTTATTAAAATAATGAATGTTGCATTAATAGAGTTCATAAAGAAAACACAGAATTTCACTGTGGTAGGCCTATAGTATACTCAACATTGCAGATTACAGTAATTGGATCAAAACTATTTCAATGTGATTGAAACCATAGTTGGTTACAATGGAGTGTTATAAAGATTTTATAGTATTAGTGCGATAGTATGGAACTTTTACATTTTTTTACACATTTCATTTGTCTTGTATTAGAAGTTCAACTTTTAATTCAAGCCGTCTAAAATATATCTTATATCTATAATAATAAAAGGAAGTATTAGTCTTTCTGTCTGTCTGTCTGTCTGCGATGCCCATCGAAATCTACCGAATGCAGAGATCTGAAATTTTAAACATAGATAGACTGAAGGGTGGGAAATGTACCTCGAAGCCGGATTTTTAATTTTCGCTTTCGTTCGCGAGTTATGAGTGAAAACGGGCAGAAAACGTGCATTTTTTGCGCTTTTAAAGCATCGGTTCTCAGGAATACATTTCAGTTGTCAAATCAATTGTAGGTGACTTTGCCTATTTTTGTCATACCTTGGAAATAAAAGCATCGCGATCGCTTGATATTGTAAGTCCACCCTGGTCGATTCATTTGTTTAGAATCGTCAAGGCCCGCAGACATCTAAAGTGTTCAACCTACATGGAAGAGGGTTATCAATATAGGCCTAAACATCTTTCGATTTGGACGAAACTCACTATACAGGGGTTTTCTGAGTCATGGAACTCGAATTTGAGGTTGCTTTTACCATGCGACGCTAGCTAATCATGGTATGTAGTCCACGTGATTTAGGTGCTAATAAATATAATTATTTAAGTATTATGCTCTTGATTTTTCATTTTTAATTTTTTAAATAATTATCGCGGGCTAAGCTGCGGGAACCTGCTAGTATTTAATAAGAGTTATTTACAGAAAGAACATTGTGTAAATGGTCAATGTAGTATAGTGGGAATATGGTATCATAGATGTCATATCTATGACAAGTGTCGAATGAAGTCATCCATTATACTGGTCATGTTATCTCGGAATGAAATGGATCTCACTGGGAATAGGGAAATGCATGTTACAAATTCATAGTGTAATAATAGCCCGGGGTTGGAATCGAGTATGAGCTGCGTTGAAGGATAGTGCGGGGTATAAGAGGAAAGGGGAATGTGCCTGAAGCCTTGTTTACAAATATAACGAGATACATTTCACATTTTTTGGTAACCCATCCCGTGTGTAAACAAATAATTAAACCTACGTCCAGCATCCTTCCACGAATTCCTGTATTTACGATATAATCCATACGTGTGTACGATTTGCAAATATTCTGTTCCACGTCATATACCCATAAGATATCTGAGGGGTCCATTTTGATAAAAGATAGAAGTGCTATCTTCTGACGAAAGTTTAATGCATTTCCTGCTACATATTTTGTGAATGTTTTACAAATCCGACTTCCCAAATCAAAGAGGAACTCAGATTGCAACATATGCACTAAATATGTAATAGAAAATGCATTAAACTTTCATTAGAAGTTAGCATGTCTATCTTTTATTAAAAAGGAGATTTCCCGGTTTGCAAATAGGCCCCTCATCTGATTGCCTCAGCAGACGCTTGATTCTTAGCGGACTACGGGCTACTATGGTGGCACCATGTTTGGTTCGTATTGTATTTATGCTTTATATTACCCTATGTTTTCCATTTTTCTCAAAATATCGCAAAATACTGCAAGTTCAGTTTACATGAGAATGAACATACTTTATTGTTTAACATGTGACGACTAGGGCACGGGAGTTTCTGATAATCTTTTTTTTTATAAAGCACTCCATTATGTAAGCTATTGATGTTAAAATCTGTACAAGACACATAAGAAATTACACAAAATTGATGATTCCAATTAAGCATATTGTTGCATTTTTTTTTCGATAATGCATCGTACAATATTTTCTTCACATTAAAACATCTGTACGTATTTTACTGTTTCCTCACATTTTTACATATTTCAAATATTGTGCATATCTCTGTTAATTCAAACATTTACAGCATATTTCCTATATGAATGTTTTGAGAAACGAATGGACAACTGAGTACATAGCCTAATGTTTTCGGAAGTGATTTTATAATAATAAAGAAAAGTTTCATTTCGTTAGTTTTCTATTTATCAAAATTTATTGCATTGATCTTGTTTTTTTAAAACGTTTTGTAATGTAATTTACACAACTTTCTACTATTTCTGTAATTTAATTGTAATCCAACTAACAAGAGAACGTAAAGTATTAAAATTATTTAAATTATAGAGCATACTTCAATGGTTCCGCAGCATACTATAAGAATTTTGGGGCATATTTGCATGCACATTTCATCTTCTGATAGAGGATTAACTTCCGAGCCTTGGTTATTGATTAAATATAAATATTTATATCTCCACCCGTCTCATATAAACATAAATCAATATATCGTACCTATATGCTTTGATGTTGATTATGAAATGTTGTTTCGTATGGTCCCTGTGAACCCGGTCTTCCAATTAGGAACAGTGAGGTAATTATTGTGAACTTCTCTGACATTTTTAACAGAGGTGAAAACATATAAGCAATTGCTACAAAATTATTTTCTAAATGGGTAGGCATGAAATACTTTATTATGCTAGAAGTGTAGAACAACAAGCCGCAACACGTCAACCCAACTGTGACGGAAGTTACCGCAGTAAACAGTGTATAAATAATTCCCCTTGCAAGAGACGCTAAATGAAAATTCACGCGTCTCTGAATACAGCTTGGTTGAACATCCAACACAAACCAGGGGTTAAGACCTGTGGCGCCTGAGACATGAGAATCGTGTGGGATTTACAGAACTCTTAACTCCTAACGCAATTTGAAGAAGTTTGTACTATCCTGTAAGATCATGGTCATCAGTAGGGTTCGGATGTTTATGACCTAAAAAAGTGGAAAATATGACTGAAAATATGCCCTTATAAATAACTAAATATGACCCAAAAATCCTAAATATGATCTAATAATTTTTTTTTTAATAAATTAACTAATTTAAAACGCTTATAGACACTAAATTCTTACAATACATGAATTCAATCTGATAATCATTTTTTAACAATTTTGCTGATTTACAGTTTTACTTGTAATGAACTTTTATTTTTAATAAATTTGCTCCTGTTTCCTCACTTCATCAGCTCCAAATACTCGTAATATTTTGTAGACCTTGCGTGTCCCTATAAAGTATGAACAATTGCATTAATTTTACAATCTAATCTACCAATTAATTTGGCATAAATTAATTAAATAAATTTCAAATTTAACTCGACCATATAGTGCATACACCGTATAATTGTGCTCCTTTGCCGAATTTATAGCTGAAATATGACGTTAAATTCAAAATATGACCAAGACCACAAAAATGACCAAAATATGACTTTATATGCAAAACAAAAACGGTCCGATTAGGATAACAAGTGTGCAATTCGTGTTTAATTTGTGTTTGCGGCGAGAACGGAGGTCAGGATAAAAATATCCATTTATTTCATATGTATCCACATATATATATAATATCACATTACTTCCGGAAATTTTTGTCAAATAAGAGACATTTTTCGATTTTTAAGAACGATTTTTCAAAATCATTACTTCTCATAGGCGTAACCAGGCCGACCATATGGGGGGGTTATAACATCTGGAGAGGGGAGTTCCGGGGTCCTCCCCCCGGAAAATTTTAAAAATTAAGGTGCACAATAACGAGTTTTAAGCTTCCCACGCTTTAAACTCATATTAAGTAATTTATAAGCAGATTTTTAAAAAAGGTGATATATCACAATAATGAAATAAATAGTACTATTTTCCCTTTTTTAATCAATGGGGGGGGTTCAAACCCCCAAACCCCCCCCCCCTCGTTACGCCTATGTTACTTCTTCAAATAAATTGTTAATAAACTATATAATAAATTCAATTTATAAACCAAACCCTTTAGTCGACACATGTCATAAACATCCGAACCCTACTTATAGGTTAAGTAGTAGTGCACAACCGTCTTTAAATAGCCATAACAAGTTAATAATAATATCGGTAATAATAGTCTTAGGAAGACAAGCTGGACATACTCTTTTCCATCATATTGCAAATGAATAAATTGTTAATAGAGTTTCTACGTCAGAATTATTATGTAGCTCGTTTAAATATGATAGGGAACTTGTAAGGAAGGAGCTTTCCATACTCATTTGTCCCGCGGGTATAACGCGTACCAACTTAAGAAGCTTGTAGCTTGGGAAGTATTCCCCCTCGCTCCATAGAATTTCGCTCTACATATTTAATAAGAAAGATGTTCACTACAGGCGACTTGTCCCGCAATGTTGTACCTGCTCTGCCTACATCATGAGGACCCCACTCGAATTGCTGCATCATTAATTACTCCATAAGTTCCCAATGTGGGGCTCGCATACCTCATGCGGAAGTATGAGATAAAGAAATGAAATCACTATTAGAAAAAGTAAAAATTCCTTTAGGCAAGCCTACAGGCTGAGGTAGATTTCGAAGTGCTTTTGGTTTAATTTATTGTCGCTGCGTAGCACTCTTCTTCTTTAGCCTTGGCATGACAAACCCGCAATAATAACTGCAAAAAAGAGGAAAGAGCACTATTTCAAACATTCAAATCTCGCCTTATATGAGAACTATCAAGAAACTAGTTACTGATTTGTAGAGTACTCATCAAGAGCTTTTCAACGATACCCCACAAGACGTAGTTTCAAAAATTTAGAATTTCCATCCCCCCACCCCCACGCCACTCGTATCCCCAAAACCCCCAAATCGTTGGTGTTACTGTGAACTCCATAGGGAGTACTCTAATTTATTCAAACAAAGTTTCCCTCTATACCTCATAGGGGCAGATATATAAATGTTTTAAAATTTCAACCCTCTCCTTGGGCCAATTTTGCTCATTAACGAACTTGTCCGAACTATTGGGCCTAGAAGTAACATAATAACATTTGATTCAAATATCTTCATAATTACGGCCGCTAGCGTGTAAAGATATATATATATATATAAATATCAATTTTTTTTTTTTTTTTTTTTTTTTTTTTTTTAACAGGCGGTGGTTTCGTACTTAGGGAGGCATGAAACGTAAAGATAAGAAAGAATTTTTCAAAAGTCATGACATGGTATCGATTGCAATAGGTAGATTTTTCTTCGAAAACTACCTAATATTGTCAGTACTGTTAATGATGACACAAAATAAATAACTTGTTTAGCATAAAACATTTAATAAAAATATCATAATTACTTATGCATCAGAATTTAACCAAAAATTTGGGAGAGTTGTCAAGAAAATCGAGAAAATAAATTTTTCCCATATAAAGTGGCATTAGGCCTAAAAGTAAGAAAAATTCTTCGCCAATCTTCGTCCCATATTCTTAGAATAGCCTACGTCTTTCTCAAATACAAATGTTTATTTCTTTATGATGATTCGTTCTTGAGCTATACTGTTCACGTACGTGCACACATGGGCTAGACATTTTTATGAAAACTTTATTTTGTGATTTAGGGACCTCAAAACATGTTTTAATGTTGTATAGTAGACTATAGCAGACTATACTAGGCCTATATAGACTATAACTGAGCAGATGAGACATGAATCATGACCTATACGATAATGTCCTTTCAAAGCCACTCCACAAGCTTAATTTGCTACCACGCATCTTCAATCCAAGCTTTTTGTCTCGCCGTCCTAGTTATACCTATGGTACCCTAGACGAAGTAATAACTATACGATAGCGTGTTCCAGACCCTACTGAACACGAACATCTCAATAAAATTGTCTGATAAGGTTTAGTTTTCTTGTAAATTTACAAGAAATGTACAAATTTTCCTACTGGCCTTACCTCATTTATAAATTATTTTAAGCTCGAATGGTATGGTGGGTCTCGGAGGTATCACTCACCACCGATAAGTAATAATCCGTTAACACCAATGGTTTCCATTTACCTTGGCATCGTCTTTCAAATGTTTAACTTATCTGGTGAAATCGCTCACTCTGCATTGGTTAGTACGGTAAATAAAAGTGTTGTGAATGTGGCTTAGAAACTGAATAGGAACTCCCGCAATACGGTCACTTACTTCATGCTTCCATAAGAAAAGTTATGTGAATGTTTCTCATGAGTATAAAATGATGAGATTTTTAAAGGAGGTGGTATTTTACAACAGGTTTCAAATAGTGTGTGAGCTCTCTTATTTGCATATCCAGGGGGTCCTGTGGTGTGGCCAGTCACTTCGAATCCTATCACCTGCACTCTGGCGAAGGCCAACACAACGAACTTCGACACCGTGTAGACTCCCGTGCCTATTACTTGTTGTGTGGCCTGTCCTTAACAAAGGATCTCGGCATTAGTTCTACACAAAAACACCTTTAAGGGTCTAAAAAATGCAATTTTAAAAATAGCTGTAATTTTGCAGTACCCACACTTTTTATGTATGCTATGATTTATTTTAGTAGGTGAGTTCGAATTTCTCATGTTTGTTCCGTTTTACTTCTTCTGACCATAGCGAAGGTAGGCCTACTACAGTGAGGAAGTATTCTGTTCGACTCCGAAATCCGGAATTGGGATGTAAACATAAGTACACTTTTGAGATCCTCTGAATCCAAAAAATACTGTGTTCATATATATGTCAGTGTGTGTGTTAGTGTGTGTGTTTGTTTGTGTGTTTTTTTGTCTGTGTCTGTGAACAGCCTAGCTCCAGAACGAAAAATCATATGAAAACAAAATTTACAAATTTTGTATTTTGGTTAGGAATCTTCTGGTAACGAAATTCTTTTCATTTTTAACCAATTTACACGTACTTTTTTATGCTAAGAGGTAATACTTTTATATTGGGCAGAGGAAGTTACGTGTTTTACATCGGATTTTTTAAATAAGCATGTTTCTTGCTTATAAAAGTGGTATGTAACCAAAGATATAAACAATTTAAATTTTTACGAAGGATATAATTTCACTTAAAAAATAAATAGCTGTGTACGTAATGTACTTAATTTGCTAATATTTCTACATTATAATATTTCCAAGCATTTGGGTACAGTACAAATGGAAAGATTTATCTGTGCTCAGTTTGCCCTGACAGTACAAACAAGAAATTAATCGTTTGAAGTAATATTTGCAAGTGTTGTTTCATGAATTGTATTTGTAATGCAAATACAGTATCTGCAGTTTAATATCGCTGTTTAAAATTTATCTCCCTCTGGGTGTTTGCATTGTCTTGCTTCAGGGTGAGTTTTATGCAACATAACATTACGAGAGGTGAAAGTTTAAAACATGTTATACAGAGTACTTTCAAAGTAGCACCCTGCAGGTACAGAGGCAAGAGCGCTCCATTATGGGAACAAGACAGAAGATCACATAATGTAATCTGGTAAAACGTGAATCAGAAGCTAGAAAAATAAGAAAACTAAATGGAAACATTTAGGACACATTATAAAATCAGGTAAACGAAATTAAATGTGATAGCAAAGTGATGAAAATGAATATCTAGTAGAATCAAGTAAGGATTTAAGCGCTCTAGAAGTGAAAATAAAAACGTTGTTAAATAAATAAATAAATAATATAGTTTTCCAGCTAATATCTCTACTAAGCTTAATATCAAACCCAGGAATTTTCTTATGGTTAGGCATTACATCACGATAAAATAACTTAATTCCTTTCTTCTCACCTCTTTTATTTCATTTTCCTAGGCGTTTCGGTTACATTCAACCAAATTCAGGGAATCTCCCTTGCAGAGTTACTTTAAATAAAAATGAAACTGCTTTATCAGTGGCATCATTTTTAATTAAAACTACTGAAACTTAAAATGTTCACACGACATAGAAGACGAGATACCAAGAAGTGAATTTTACTAACGATCAAAGAAGATTTTAAGTTAAAGTTTTAATTAAAAATTAGGCCAGGGATAAAGCAGTTTCATTCTTATTGAATGTAACTCTACAAGCGACTTTTTTAATTTCTATAGTACTTAAACCCGTCTTATACCCATAACTTATGTTTTTTGAGGTACCCTACATATGAGATCTAAAATCTACTTGCTTTACATTAGTAAAAAATGTTATAATGTCATAAAAATGTTGTAAAGTCAAATGATATAAAACAAAACTAAGCTGAGCATTATTTCCTAAGCTGAGCATGTTTTCTCCAATTATATACTTTGGTTTTTGTTTCTTGCCATCAGTCCACAATTACCCCGTTTATTATGTGCCACAAATCATCCGAACAAGAAATAGGTCTATACCTGATCACCGGAACTTGCAAGAGTCTGTCTATAACTTTGATCGTAAGTCAGACCTCAACTGAAAAGCGAAACAAACCGATTACTTTATAAAAGATTGTTCTAGTTAACTAAGTTTCTTTTACAACCCATATTTAGTTATTGTTATTATTCCTTGTCCCAAAACCTTCAAATTGTTATAACTAGTTTAAAATGTACTAAATAGAAGTGGATACAAAAATAAAATCGATCAATCATAATGAACATATCACTTAGCAATATGATCGCTTTTTTCTTCATTTTTTAAGAGTAAATTATTTACGAGTACAATTTGTCGCAGTGCACAAATGTGTATCATCCATAGAAAACTTCATTACACCCATTAACACCATTAAACTGTTATGAATTATAGTCCACTTGATAATTAATTATTATAGAACATAATCGCAAAATAATTGCTCGTTCAACTGAAAATGATGATAATTTACTTTTGTTGGGGAGCGTGTGAATTCAACGGTATTAAAAAGTTTAATTCCGATAAATTAATAGATTGTAAATACTGTAACAAATCGATTTCGTTATTAATTAATAATGTAATTAAAGAGGCCCATGTGATTGGAAAATTATTTGTATTTTCCTGGAAATGCTATTTATTAGTGTATTTAACCATATGATCAGAAAGTGGCTATCAATTTAAGTTTTAGGGTTGAATAATGTTTGTATAATGTGGAAATTAAATTATCCATCAGATATTCGAGGCTCATTGAACATGCTGTAACTTACTTTTAAAAATGTTTAACGCCATATCGGTAAGCCATTATTATATTTTTCACAGAAAAGTAAACTCGCCGAAAGCTTTAACACATCTATTTTGACAAGCGCCTTATTTTCGACGAAACATATTTACAAGTCTTATCGGTAAGGATTGATTTATATATTTGCGTCTTTTATTTTATAATTATAGTATACATACTAAAAGTATATACAATGGCAAGCTACCTCTGAATTCACCTATCGGAATAAACTGTCTACTTTCAAGTGCGGTTGAAATATTAATAGAGACTGTCTCCAGCGTGGTGGTAGCAATAACTGTATGCATCCAGCCGTAGAAAATCTGCGCGCTACACCGACCCCCTAGGGATTGTTTCAATTTGGAATTTGCAATGTTTGAACCGCGTCAATAGACTAACAACTAACTAAACTAACAAAGCTCCAGAAACTCAACGCCAGCCAACACCAATCCAATTTCTGTCATCGAATTCTCCAAAAATAATTTTCATATTTCACGTATCAATTCCATGAAGTCAAGCAAACACGTACTGTGCACAAGCGTCCGGAAGCAAGGTAAATATATGCTTACCAGACACTGAGTTTTGATCAAGTAACACATGGTACTAAAAATTGAGGGAAAGTTTGCATGTGTGCGTAATAGCAAGACTGTAAACCTAATATTTTCTGTTTTCTGTACACTCTGATACATTATGGGACCACGAGGGTCATTCAATAATTAAAGAGACAAACTGAACTGGAGAAATAGAACCGTTTATTTTTACAAAACAAGACTTTTCCTACTTTTCAACATAATCCCCATCAACATTTATGCACTTGTCCCAACGGGTTACTAGCTTTTTTATACCGGCTGCAAAGAAGAGCAAAGAAGAGCCAATTTCCCACAAATTTCTTGACATCCTCGTTATCCTGGAACTTCTTCCCACGTAGCCTAATACCTCCTTCAGTGGACCAAACAAATGGGAATCAGAGGGTGCTAAATCGCAACTTCAACAGGCCGGTCGGAACGGTGTTCGTCAGTCACTGATTCTCGACCACTTTTGAACTGTTCTACCCACTTGTAAAAATTTCCACGGTTCATACAACTTTCACCATACACTTTAGTCATTCTAGAGTATATATTAGCTGGTTTTTCACCTTCAGCAATCAAAAAACGAATCACAGAACGTTGTTCCACCATTGTGGAATTTTCAAGAAGACCCGACATCGTTAGACTTAATTTTGAGGTTATAAACAAAGCAATGTTGATCAATCAGCTGATAGAACTCATCCCAAAGGTGCCAACTTAAAATCCTAAATTTATCAAACTTGTACTACCAACCGTCTTTTCCCCAGACCAATTTGTCTCTTTAATTATTGAATGACCCTCGTATAACCTTCTACAAATTAGAGACATATTGAAAGTACATCGTTTCAACGGTAGGCCTATATGGTAAACACAATATTTTATGCTTTATGAACTCTAGATGTTGTACTACGGGATTTTATTTCTGCAAACTAGAAAAAACCTGTTTGGAGTGAAGAGCATTTTGCTATCGATATGGGTCAGATGGCGCAAGTACATGATGCATGTTACAAGTTGCATTATACAACGTGAATGTTATATTTTTCCTGTGCAAGCTCTTAAGGCAGGCCCTTTCTATTATCTTATCATTTTATAATGCAAACAAACACTATTAGTGTATTATTCATAGCGATGATTTGTCCAAGACAGGAACGTTACTTTATAAGTAGGATTTAAGTCAAATATTTCTCATCGACAATTGAAAAGCTATGAGAATTATTAAAAAGGGAATGAGTGAATTTATATTAAGAAAAATATAGACGTTGATAGCTTTGTAATAGTGTAAGGAGTTACTCAAATCCAGACAACATTTTTACTGGCACTGGTTCTCAGTTGGACTAGGAAATTGACTAGTGTAACACAGGTCTAGTAATAACAACTACTACAGATATTCAAGTTACAAAGTAAACTGCCTATAAAAATAATACGTGTAATGCAACGTGTAACATGTACTTACAATGATAAATACAGAAGTGCAATGCAAAAGATGTAGAATGCACAAAATTCAGTACTGTAGTTAGCTAAACATGAGATAGCAAAACACCAAAGTGAAAGAATTTACTCTTCATTATGTAAGAGATGAAAGTGTGAAGCTGGTTTTTAATGTGAAGAGGAGCAAATGTTAATTGTGTACTTGGGTTTTATCGTGGACGATATGATCATTGAATCATTAATAGTAGAGGAGCTAATAATGTGCAGAAACTGAGGAGTCAGGTCATTTTACAAGAAGACGTTGTGCGTGGGCGATGCCTTCATGTGGGAGGAAGTTGGAATATTAAAATGAAAGTTATGGAAACTGCCATGCTTGTATTGAGTTCCCTGATTAAAGGGAGTTATATCCTGTTTCCACCAACAGCGACATAAAACAAAGCTAGTTTAATTTCGGAATACAGTACCTGTTACGTGCAACGCCTATTCATTTTGCAAGACGTCATAGTTTTAATTTATTGTGAAATTTTGGAGTGTGTAATAGGTCGCTGTGAATTCCTACAAAAGCGTAAAGGGTAAAAAAAAATAGAAATTGAGAAATGTGAATTGCTACAACATCTGAGAAATGTAGACATGTTAATTCTTACAACTTTGAAGTTTGGTAGCACCTTTTAGACTATTTCACGCAAGCTTATTTCATGAATTTGAATTTTTAGATATGCTGAAGAGAATGCAAACAAAAACTTACATGAAATTAAGTGAGAAAATAAAATTCAGTGTTAAGTGAAATACAGTATTACGAAATGAAGTCACTGTTTTTAATAACTATTGTAAACTGTGTAATTCAGTAACAGCCCTGAGTGTACAGGTGAACACTGCAATGCATTGAGGAACGCCAGGAGTTAACGCCTGTGCAAAACCACGCAGGCAACTTCTCTGGCAAGCGTGTGTTGCGTGTAGTCTAGTCAAACATTCGCAGGAGATGGAATCTAATACTCATTACGAGCAGCTCCGAAGGTATAGTTCAGTTTTTCATTGCATGGCCAGGCGGCTTCAAAGGAATAAACCATCAAGTCGGTGTTTCTTTATGTTAATTGATCTGACTAAATCGGTCTTTGCTTCCGCTTTCCAAAACAAAAGCAACGTTGCAATATTCTCTCACTGTTAGTGTTGACCTCAGTTCTTCCTTCGCTTTAATCAATTCACACGTGTTATTGTTTATTGTAACTTGATCTTGCAACCGTGCATTTCACTCCATGCGGAGTTGACGACTAGCTGTCAAAATCGTCACAGGACATTCTTAGATTTTGATTGGCTGGGGTAACTAGCTGATTGGTGCGGTAAAAACAAAGAATGTGGGTTGAGTTGTCGGCAAACTTTTCCTCCTAATGAAAGGAAGACGCCTGGCCATGCAATGAGTAACTGAACTATACCGGCAAACTTGCCGGTCTGAAGTGGGTGTAGTTTGATGAAGGTGAAAGGAAGAAAACATTATGCTCCCTCTTGTGTTGTTCACTTTAAATTCGCTCTCATTTACACTATTTCGTTCTCATAAAACAGATACAATTAAAGAAGTTAACGAAAACACCCCAGGATTTTGTGTTCTTTAAACGTCCTAAAAGAATAAGGTCAAAGAGAGAAAATCTAGTTAGGATAACTGCCATAAATTAAGGGTGCCAATAGGATACAGCCAAATCAAGAAAATCCTAAGAACAATATTTATTTTTTTAAGATGAGATTTTTTCCTTAATTTTCAATATTTAGGGTATATATTTTTATATTAAATTTTAAAGCAGCTATCGATAAAGGCCTTCCTTTCTACTGTATTTATTAAAAATTTCTTAATACAAATGGTTATGGACAGTATGGAGCGAGTCTTGAAGAATGTTTAAGGCCAATTCCTGCAATGTGGCTGAATGCAGTATACCAAAACTTTGGAAAAAATTGACACAAAATTTCGAAATTGTCCCTCTCGCCCCAAATAGCAATCCAACCACTTCCCACTCTCTTATCTCATACTTCTTCAAGTATTGACAGCATGGATGATAATGAAGTTAATCTATTTGTTTACAGTACTTTATAGTGCTACACAATATTTTGCACACTTAAAAATTGAAATGTATCCTTTAAAATCTGAGAAAGCAACTCAACAAATTGACAAGAACCGCATCCACCATGCACAAGGAACTCCCCAGTCAAGTACAAAGGAAGCTAGGGCGAAGAGAAGGCAATGTGAGAGGCAGAGAATGAAGATGATAATGATTATGATCAACAGATTACCAAAACACAAAGCATGAACGCCGCTTAATGTAATCGCGGATAATTTTATCAGTCGGGTAATGTTATCATTTTTATGAAGTTCCGTACGGATTAATATTGATACACTGAAAAAATGCTGTTTATTGTGATCAAATATTTGGTTCATGTTATCACATTTTACTATTTGCCGGCTTTATTTCCAACTATCGTACAGTACGCCATTCAAAATTTTGTTTTTAAGGGTTTCGTTTCTAACTCAGTTGAATCGTGTTATATTTTGTAAATAACGGTAGGCCTACTGTTCCCAGCTCACAGGATGACCAGTTCGAAGGATTGGCATCAGTGGCGGACGCAAAATTTTCTTTCGGGGAGGGATTTGAGGAGATAGAAAGAAAACTAAAAAAATATATAATATATGTTTTGTATTTATAAGAGTTTACAAAACTGAAAGAAATTTTTTTAAAAATCCACGGGAAAAGTCAGAAATGTGAAATGAGGCATGGTTAGAGAGTTCTGCTGTCAATTGTTTACATAACAAAAAAGATTAAAAAATTGAAGTGTGACGAAAGAAGTGTGACATATTCACAGTTTGAGAGTTCCGCTTTCATATGTTTTCACAACAAAACACACACAAAAAAGTGTGAGTCAACCAAGCCAGATCAAAAGTGTGTATGTATCTATGTGGGTATGTATGTTCCCTATAGAAATTTACATTTCTTGACCAATTTGCACGAAAGTTTGCAAACATACCCAGTTAAGCCCGAGAAGTAACGCGGTGAACACTAAAATTCAAACAAACCATTCCTTCCCTTGAAAATTTATATAATTTCTGAAAATATTATACTGAAAATAATTCTTGAAGAATAAAATCAAAGAATAATAAAGCACAATGTGAAACAGCCACATAACTTTCTCTACCCTCGACATGGAAAATATAATTTTCTCACTTCACATTTTGATGTAGAATACGCGGTCTATTGCAGGGACAGCTTAAGTGTGTGCCAGTGAGTATGCTATATCAGAAGTCGCTAAAAAATCCTATCCACTGACACGTCACTCATAGCTGTAGGATGTTTATCACAGGCCTAAACATCTACAAGAAGACAAAATAGGGTGGAACATTTTCAGTCCTATGCCCGCAGTATATTATGTCCCAGGTTTTGGGGGAGGAAAGTATGAAAGTGATATTGAATTTTTTTTAAATTTCAGCTCCGAAACGGTTGAGAGTAAGAAATAAAAGTTTCCATAAATACAATACAATCTTATGTAATCGGAATTTATGTTTCTTCTTATTTCAACCCCTCCCAGGCATGGTGTGTAGAAGCAACGAAATGCAACATTCGACATCCTCTGTGAGCCATAAAAAGCTATAACTAGCGTTTTCTGAGGGAATAATTTGAGTGTGATAAGTCGTTCTTCCTCATTTCATTTCTACGTACATATTATGCAAAGCCCTAGAGTTTGAAGATCGAAAGTCCTTCATAAGTCAATTTCTAATTACAAAATAAAAACCCGGGCGACGCCGGGCCTTTTAAGCTAGTGTTATATAATATCAGAAAATATCAAATTACTTAAGAAGTAGTATTAAATTTAATTGAAATTTTCCTTTTTAACGAATCACTAAGTTTATAAATAAAGATTTTATTTGTCGAGCCGAGCCGATCGGGCATCCTGACTACGTTATTATAACCTTACAAAAAGACACTTGGATTCTACTATGTTTGCTTTTAAGCCAAGACTAAGGATCTCGAGCATCGTCATAGTTAGAACGAAGAACTAAACTTGTTGTAAGCTCCTTACTTTTACATTTAGAACAGTGCCATGTTACAAGAAAACAAACAACTTCAAAACTAACAAGCCTCCGAGACAAGAGAACTTCATACTTGAAACTCTTCCTCGCGCCGTCACATGAGCATCACAAACACACAATCATTTTGAGAGATACTACGCAACAACATAACACACAAGATACTGCACATAGGACATTGCCCTGTAGTAATCTTGCAAACATGAGTGAAGTAAGAAAACTAAGAAACTTTTCATGTAATTCTGCGAAAGAAGGTTGGCGTTATTTTTTCATGGTTTTGCTTTACTCTACTACACAGGAAGTAGAAACATAACTATGCCTAAAGGAGGGCGGATCCAGAATTCATTGGAGGGGAGCAGGCATAAATGAAAGTTTGCAATTACTCGGGATGTGGGGAATGTAATATCCCCAAAAAGAGGGGTCCGGAAAATTAAAAAAGAAAATGAAGTGCAAAATCATCCGTTTTTAAGGCATCCTTTGAATAAAAAAATTTAGCTTTGTTGAAATATTTGTTGTATTTGTATTTGTTGTATTTCATATAAATTAAAATCTTGAATCAAATATCAAACAGTATACCTTTAACTTTAAGTAAGTGCTGGTCTGAAATAGTTCACAAAAATTCAATTAATTTATAAAAATAATAAAAGGTAAGGAACTCAAACAACTGCTGGTGAGGGGAGGTCGCGGCCCCCGAGGCTCCTCCGCTGGATCCGCCACTGGCCTGCAGTAACTAAAGTTATTTTTTAAATGTTATTTTATCGGTACTAACATATTATTTTGAACAAATCTGGCGAGTATAGCGGATGTGGGAGGCACTTGAAGAGAATGTCATCGATGGTTTTCATGGTTGCATGAGCAGCATGAGGACGGGCATTATCATGTTGAAGCAAAACACCTGCACTCAGCAATCCCCTTCGCTTTGGCATCATCATACTTCCACATTTTTGGTCCATTAAAGGAGCACCTGGGAGGGCAGAAGTTTAAGTCTGATTACGACGTCCAACCGGAGGTGCACGAGTGGCTACAACGTCAACCAAAATATTTTTTTCTCGCGCGGTATCGAAGCACTTCCTATCCGATGGCGTAAATGCATTGAACTGGGAGGAGACTAAGTAGAAAAATAGTGTAAAAGCAAAGATTCTTCCTGCAGTAAAATAGTGGGAAAAAATCATTGCTGTTTTTCATTTTATTCTCCCTCGTAACATTTTCTCTCGGTTGCATACGTTCCTCTTATAAACGTTACCCTTAGATTAGGAAGACTGATAATGTTTAATTTTTTTATCGGTATGGCCCCCAAAAGGCCGTAAAATAGCACACACGATTATAGTAACATCATGTTATTTAGAGTTGTAGAAAAAGCGTAATTTAATGATACCTTGCCACAACAAGTTAATTACTTAGTGAGAAGAGCAGCGCGATGAACTCCCAGACTACATATTAAATAGCTGACTGCGAGGTTAAAAAAGCCTAATGTTTCACACAGAGGATAATGTATTAAAACGCACGAGGAAGTTAATTACTATAATGCATGTGTTAAGAGATACGATCCAATTAAGAAATGCAGCTCCATGATACACCACCTATAGTAACGCAACAACAAGTGAGCTCTCCCCCCCCCCTTCCGCAGTCTAAAATAGATCAGAGGCAGTAATCCTGTCTATGCCTCATTGTGGTTTTATTCACCACCTGTTATGAGATTGGGGCATACCGACAACACCTCCTGTCAACAGCCCAATTCCTGCCACTAATACCGGTCCCAAACTTGATACGATTATGCTGTTTAATTAATTAATTGAATAATGGTGCACCCTAGTGGGCATAGAAGAGTGTTTTCAATCTTTGGCGTATTCATTGATAGTTTTTGTTCTTCTAGGACACTTTGCGATTATTGTGCTGTGTAATGTGTGTATGAAAGATTCCACCCAGTCCCTCGATACTTTGATTTTATAAAACTTATTTGATAATACATCAGTTTAATAGCCTCGTACATAACTAAAAAGTCACATATGTCAACATTTGAAAACATACTTTGAATAAATCTGATGGCAATAAAGTTGTAAAATTTATTAAAAATTGTAGTCACAATTGGGCTGAACGATATATTTCGGCTATTCAGTCATTTTCAGGTTCTTAATACCCTTTTTCCGATTATTTTATTTCTTGTATCCTTACATTACAACTGATTTATATAGGAAACCAGTATAATGAAATTAATCACAATTCACACAGAACCATGCTGGTGAAGTTGGTTGAAGCCATGCGCTAAAAACTGGAACGGCATAAGTTCCATTCCCATAGAGAGCCTTGAGATCTTTAATTGGCATAATCTTTCTGTTGACATATTGACGATTGAGTCTACTGAGCGAAGAGCACGTCAATTGCCAAATAGTAGCGAAATCGAATCATATTTACTGATTTCCTAATAACATTGCCATATAGATCTATTTCAAGCAGCTTCTTTATCTCTGGATTATCACAGGACCCTCATATTTAACACTAGTGAATTCCTATCATGAATATTCAACAGGTTCTTACAACATACTAGAAAATTCTATATGGTAATTGTGTAAATACCACAAAGTTCGAAATTTTAAAACGGAAAAGTGAAATATATCATTTCAAAATGCGAGAAAACGCCATCTCTAGTTATAGCATAATATAATCTCGAGACACCAATTCTGGACAGAAGCCAATCCATAGTAACCCAGATTAACCTACATGTGTTTTTCTAGCGTGACATATTGAATTCTTTTCCTCGTATATTTCCGCGATAGATAATTTGATAAAGCAGTAAGCCTTTGGGAGCAAAGGGTGAGATTTGGATCCCATATTTCAGGCAGCATATCCAAAGCTGATAGAATTAGCAGTAGCGCGCTTAGAGAAGTGAAATATTTAACGGTTTATTCATTTTTTCTCCATGTTTGACATGTAGTGAATCGATACATCGGAGAGCTATTAAAGCGGTTGAGTCCGCTGCAGAGCGTAATATGATTGATATCCATACAGAAGCTTCTATACAGTCCGTGCCTCCATTCTGCTTCATATTGACAATCTCTCTTTTTTTAATTATTACCTGTTACTTCTTGTTTCTCTAATACCATAGTGTGATTACAAATAACTTCCGCGTCACAGTGTCAAATAAATTAGCAATAACTTTTCACTGTCCATCTGATAAATCACTAAATTAAAAATATATGTATCGTCGAAAATTCTAGGCCTACTTTGTTCTTCTGAACTTTCCTAATAAGATAATTCAAAGCGAAATTAAAAAGGTTAGGCGATATTGAGTCTCCTTGCTTCAAACCACTTTTTAATGGCTAAAAGTAAAGGTAAAGTGATCCCTGTATGGGCTTTAGAGACCCGTAGGGAGGATGAAGCTCCCAGATTCAGACACCACCACACGAAGGTGGTAAGGTTGTCAGCCATATGCACCGGTCGTTTTTTACCCCCCGGAATACTCCTGGTACTCATTTCTGTTAGAGGCTGATTCGACCACAGGGCTTAGTGCCACCGGAAGGATTAGGCCAAGGGAAAAATCCCATCGACCTCATCGGGAATGGAAGCCGCGACCTTCCGGTTTATAGCGCTGTGCCAAGATGATCCGCAAATCCCGTCAATGTCCTACATTAGTATGCATTATGGAGCCTTTTCCCAAGCGGACAGGCCGCCCTTTTAGCCAGTAAGAATGTAACCAGTAGTCGAGATTCTATGAAGATAATGGGGAATTCTCGTATAGTTTTGCTAGACCACGAAGTTTCATCTGTTCCCATCTACGCGAATTTGAATGGAACTTTACTGATGTACGAGATGGATATACACACACACACACATACATCACATGGTGCTGTACGGTTATAGGAATAGAGGCGATGGTAAGTTAGTTGTGAGTCAGCCGAATGCAGAATGGATATGCCTCAGCACCAAAGAAATTGTCAAACAATAAATTGTATTATCAATTGGCAGAAAACTTCAAACAGACAGATTGATAACAGCGCGATTCGAATCCAGGCTTCCCTCCTTGCCATACGATTGAACGCCTGATTCGCTACCTCCTGTAAACTTATTGTAGTTAATATATTGTTTCGCTAAATTGAATTTTTGTTTCCCTTATTTTCTTTCGAATATTATTTTCTTTTGGATAAAGAAAAGAACTTAATATACATAAGTTACATGCAATATTATTACGAATAACATGTTCTCCTTAAATTGTACTTATGTAGGCCTACGTATGTAATCTTTACAAGTAAAAGGAAGCAGATTCTCCTTGAGCGTAGCCATTCATTACTGGGTTACATGAACTCAATTCTACAATAACGAATTCACGAAATTAGCTTTATACTTCAGCTTTATCAGACCAAGGTAAAAAATTAACTTTCCCTGAAAAATGAATATAAAAGAACGGAAGAGTGGCAGACTCCCATATGAGCCCATCCATTGTCTAGCATCAGATGTACTTAGATTAATCCCAGATGGCACAATGGAAAACTGCTGGAAGGAGTAGGAACAAAAAACTAGGTTTCATAATTAAAAAGATGCTTTGTATTCACAGCGGGACCCGTCCTGTGGGATTGCTGGTTATGAGAAAAATCTTGCAGAACGACTTTGCTCTTTCCTCATGATTTATAGTTCTAGGGCCTCTTTACTTCGCCACGGTTACATGGCAGAAACATGAATCAATGATGGTGAAAAGTCGTGAATGTTCGATCATGAAGACATCAGGTAAAACATTCTGACAACCGGCTATCTCGCCAAACGCATTCGTTTCTGCAAAGCAGGAAGTATGAAGTAAGGCTGATTGTACAAAATCTGTGGTTAGCATGCAAAATTAACTGTCAGTTATATTTAACTGTCTCTTTATGTTGTATAAACGTTAATCCAAGATTATTTCATCTTAATCAATTGTTAAATGTAACTGGTAAATTTTTGCAAAGTAATACCACGAGAGATCCGAATTTTATCGATAAATTCAGGATCAATGTAGTTGCGAGTGAATTTATTTTGAGAAAATCCGGAGCTCGTGTATTTAGCGAATACTCACAGAGTTAATCATAAATAGAATAATAAAAATAAACTACGAAAATTAATAATACTGTGCTATTTCTGTCATTCTTGTGTCATTGTAAGCGATAGCCTTTAGCGAAACAATCGATGTATTGTAATATGTCGATCATCGCGCCATCATCGCTAGTTGCGCTTCGTGCGATTTCCATCAACTGTGAGTTATTGTGTTTTTCAGATTAACGTCATTGCTAAAATATTATCGTGTAACTGATATTGTAAGTATTTGTTATTATACGATATTAAAAATGCTACACGACACATAGGCCTATAAATAATTATACATTATTTTCTTATCCCTTTTTGCTCATAAGCCAATCGTTGTGTTCAGTGATTAACTAAATTTTTATCAAAGAAGTTACAAGTTTGAAGATATTTCAGTGTTTAGCCTTTGTGAATTTACATTAAAAACAAGTGATGGTAGATGCGATAAAATGAAAGTGATATAAATAAAATGATTAAATTATGACGATAGACACTTGCGATTGGTTGAATTTCCACATATTCTTATACTGGATTGGTCACTGTTCATAATCATATTTTTTGTTTTGTGACAAGTAAACTTCTACAAAATGCATAATATTAATAATATGTGAATATTCGCTAAGAACTGTGACCATCTGACATGAAAAATTTTAATAAGTTCTTGACGATGGCTATACAGAGAAGAAACTTAGATTGATTTTTTTTAAAAGAGAATTATGTTAATGAAATTTCATCCAGGAAACCAATTTTAATGCCTGTCGTAATTGCAATCAAGTGATATAATCGCACAGTTGATTCTTCTAAACTACTATTTTTTACATAATTATGAGAAAAAATAGTCAAAAAAATTTTGATACAAATTTTACTAACATTCAGCAGACCATAATTTAACAGTAAGGCCATATTAATAAGGCCTGGTCACACAGAACGCAGGCTACTGCGGCGGACAGCAGTCTGTGTGATCAGGCCTTAATTTTCTAAAATGGGGAAGAAGCGTTGAACGGTATATGAATCCCCTATCTTAAGAAAATGGAATAACACTACCTGGGGTTGTTTAAAAATAAGTACAAAGGTTATATTTCTAAGGAATTTCCCGAGGGAAATTATGTCGAATCTGAGAAAAGATTTGTTCGTTTGAAAAGGAAAAGTGAACAAATACTCCTTCCGTGTCGTTTTTAGATCGTAAGATGACAAGGATCATGGTAAACATTCATTTTCGGTTACATACAGTACATTATGTACAGCAATAAATATGTAAAATACATTAAGAGTTCCTGACTTCACAGTGGGAATCCACTATCATTACGAACAGACGGCTGCAAAAAGGATGGACCAACTCTTGATCGTAAGAAAATTAAAGTTCTTCAGAACGGTTCACAAGTAACGTGGGTTCGCTTCCCACGTTGAAATAAATAAACAGATTTTATTTTGAACCCAAAAAAACAAACAAATGTCATAAGCAACGCGATAGAAAGGCATGTTGTTGGAATTAATATTTTTTTGGTTACTAGACATAGGCTATGGCCAGAAACTTGTAATGAAAATAATTCTGTACCTCAGAGCCAAAGGAACGTAACTCCAAATTTCATATTTTTTTGTTTTTTTCATATTCTTTACTAACTTCTTGACCTCTATTGAACCAATTAATATTAAATCCATAATTTCATTAGAAACCAAGATATTGAGAGCCAAATAGTAGTACCTCCATTCCCCTTTATTGTTCATAATTTTGTTTTTCGCTCCTCCTGTAAAATTTAGTTTTTGGCAGTTACGCTCGTTTGGCTCTGAGGTACAGAATTAAGGATCATTTGAGATTCGAATATGCGAGTGTTGCGTTATCAGAATAACAAGATATTTGGAAATAAATATTGCATTTTTACGGCTACCATAACCTGCAACAAAGCTGTCTGTAAGTTCAACGACATAATGAAAGAAAAGTGAATCAAAATCATGTGAAAATAATATAGGCTAAGTCACCATTTTACTTATAAAATTTATTTTTAAAGTATTTTAGCTTTTTGAAATGTTTTAAATTATACAAGTCATCAGTTAATGTTTTACCTATGATAATCTGTAGCATATTTCAATCGTGTGGGAAGTTTGTTTTAACATGTTATTCAGCCTAACTGCACTGCTAACGAAGTACTCATCAGTCTTCAGTGAATTTATTAAATATCCGACTTTTAGGGTCATTGGTTGTGTTTCATATTTTTTAAATCTGAAAACATATCAATGAAAGTAAATAGGGTTACTTTCCGTAAATAAATCCCGAATATTTTAGACTGTCTTATTTCAAGTGATGTCATTATAAATGTGACTTTACATATATATTTTGAATAATTAATCAAAGAAGAAGAATTAATGAATTTCATGTTCAGCAACGAGCAGGTAATATGACTTAGTAACTCCTATGTTATTGTTTTGACTTTTATATCAGATGTTCTATTAATTATTTTCTCAAGGAACTGGATCATCAGCTGAACTACAACATATAGTTTAGAAGATTAATTACTGTGTTTTTAAATTTTTATCGTTTTAACCTATTCCTTTATAGGACTCGTGCTTTGTCAAGTGATGATTTTGTGACTTTTAATATATGTTTAGAAGATCAGGTCTAATTATGACAGGTCGCTAAAATTTTTGCAATTTTGACTACAGCTGAATCTATATTAATAAAAATGAATTACCAATACGTATGTTGCTGCTTCACTTGAGAACGGCTCGACCGATTTGGCTGATTTTTTTTTTCGTAATTGTCAGCACACGGTTTGTATGAAAGATTTTTTTTTTTTATCCACGACAAAAGTCGGAAATGTGAAATGAGGCACAGTTAGAGAGTTCTGCTGTCAATTGTTTACATAAAAAAATATATTTAAAAAAATTGAAGTGTGACAAAAGACGGGTGACATATTCACAGTTTGAGAGTTCCGCTTTCACATGTTTTCATAACAAAAAAAAAAACAAAACACAAAGTGTGAGTCAACCAAGCCAGATCAAAAGTGTGTATGTATGTATGTGGCTACGTACGATATGTTCTCTATACAAATCTACATTCCTTGACCAATTTGCACGAAATTTTGCACACATACCCAGTTAAGCCTGGGAAGTAACGCGGTACAGGCTTCTTCTCCGGCAGCCGTGTACTGCGTGTTATCTAAACACAATCCGCAAGGCGCTATTTATCATATTCAGTGCTATTGAGACGTAGGCATTCACTGTGTCCCCTGCAATAACGATACAGGCTTATTCTCCGACAGCCGTGTACTGCGTGTTATCTAAACACAATCCGCAAGGTGCTATTTAACATATTCGGTGCTGTTGAGACGTAAGTTGTATGTGAAATAATATAATTTATTTTTGTATTTTATTGAAGCTAAATTCTGGAGTTAAAAATGGTTCAGTTAGTAGGCCTATTCAATTATTGCAATTTGACTTGAATTTAGTTTAGAGAGAAAATCCACAAGGGATAACAGCCCCAATTATAAGGAAAACCCTGAAGGTTCGGCTTACTATTAAATCTACACGACACACACACAAATATATATCTATATTAATAAAAATGAATTTCCAAAATGTATGTTGCCGCACCACTTTAGAACGGCTCGACCGATTTTGCTGATTTCTTTTTTGTTGTGTCCGTAATTGTCAGGGCAAGGTTTGTATGAAAGAACATTTTTGGAAAATCGTCGGAAATGTGAAATGATGCACAGTTAGAGAGTTCTGCTGCTAATTGTTTACATAAGAAATATTAAAAAATTCAAGTGTGACATATTCACAGTTTCAGAGTTCCGCTGTCACATGTTTTCATAACAAAACAAACAAACAGACAAAAATAAGTGTGAGTCTTGCAACCAAGCCAAATCGAAAGTGTGTATGTATGTATGTGGGTATGTTTGTACCCTATACAAATCTACATTTCTTGACCAATTTGCACGAAATTTTGCACACATACCCAGTTAAGCCCAGGAAGTAACGCAGTGAACACTAAAATTCAAAGAAACCACTCCTTCCCTTGAAAATTTATGTAATTTCTGAAAACATTATACTGAAAAGTGAAATGCAATTCAGTTATCATGACAACAGTGTACTGTTTATAGTGTTCACATAGAGCTTTGTGAACTATATAATACTGGGTTTCAACAGATTCTGATGCTATCGATGTAATACGTTGGTGAAAATAATTAATGAAAAATGAAATCCACGAAAATAAAGCATAGTGTGATGCAGTCACTTTCTCTACCCTCAACATAGAAAATATCATTTTCTCACTTCACATTTTAATGTAGAAAAATCGGTCGTATTGCAGGGACAGCTTAAGTGTGTGCCAGTGAGTATGCTATATCAGAAGTCTGTAAGACATCCTATCCATAAAGACAATACAATCTTATGTAATCGGAATTTATGTTCCTTCTTATTTCAACCCCTCCTAGGCATTGTGTGTACAAGCAACAGAATGCAACATTCGACATCCTCTGTGAGCCATAAAAAGCTTTATCTAGCGTTTTCTGAGTAAATAGTTTGAGTGTGATAAGTCGTTCTTCCGCAAGTTCTATGTAGGCCTACATATTATACAAGGCCCTAGAGTTTGAAAATCGAAAGTCCTTCATAAGTTAATTTCAAATTACAAATAAAAACCCGTGCAACGCCGGGCCTTTTAAGCTAGTAAATTATAAATTTGAATAGGGTTCGTACATTAATTTTAAATACAATTAATTAGTTTCTTGTTATATTTTGTTTTAATATTATGTACACTACATTTTTTGTCAGGCATATAGGTCTGATTTTATAATTTACCTTATACTATTTTTCACATAATTTTTAAATAAAACTGTACACATATTATTATTACTTGAGATTCTGTCTGGAATTAATTTCGTTAAAAAGATAGCACTGTCATCTCTTATGTGTTAGAAATGACAGTCTTCACCTGATAATTTAGTACTTATATACATTGTCAGTTCCTAGACTTCATATGTTGAGCTAGGCCTATACTAGCGAGAGTATAAAGTGGATTCTTTGCGTCTATAAATCAAACACAATAGTATATTGCGATACAAGGGCCGTAAGGCATGATTACGGATCGAGGAAATAGTTTGAAAACACGAGGCGCTCGCGCCGAGTGTTTTCAATTTTCCGAGATCCGTAATGCGCTTACGGCACGTGTATTGCATGCTATTTTTTGCACGATGATTATTTATATCAATTTAATTATATTAATTGTGATATTACCTGAAAATATTATGTATATACATTCTTGAAGATTGATGTTTATTTCAGAAAGTGATTTCGCATTTGTTGTTGTTTATAGGAACCGAATTTTTGTGCTGAAGGGGGGGCCTTTTCCATAAAGGCTTGTATAATGAGGTGTGTCGTTATATTCATAACAGCACTGAAACGCTTACCGCGCATAGCAACAAGATTGCGTGTGGGAATGTCAACTTACGATCCACGGCAACAACGTTCGTAAGTACCACTAATTAGTTAAGGAGTGCAAAAAAGTGCTATGCTATCGCAAGGAAAGAGAGAACAGTGAGTTGTTTTATTTTTATACTCAAAAGAGCTCAAAATATGTATTTGGATAGACAATCTAAAACTATTGGTGTTGGTATTACCCTTTATATTAGAGCACAAACAAAACGATACGAACTTCACATTCCTTTGGTTTAATATTCTAACCTCATAAATTTTGTTGTATATACGAGTGTACTTGTTTGTGCTTTCTTCGTGACTAAGCCTTGAAACCAGTTGGAAAAGCAAAGTAGGGAATTTGTTGTAGTGAAGTAATTAGAATACTAAGCCCTCTTTATGCTGACGAGAAAATCAATACCGAAATTAGCACTGCTTTATTACGGTACAAGGAGAGCGAACTACGAGTTACCTCACTCTATTTCCTCCTGTAGAAGACGCGTAGCTCCTAACGAAGTTTATGTTGAGGACATTCACTCTATCGCATCCATTGGTAATGAGAAAGACGCGGAGTCTAGAAATAATTAAAAGCAAGAACATTGCAAGAAGGTAATGACGGAGAGATGTAAGAAAGATAAAAGGGTTATGTGGAACCAGGAAAATAATTCAATAAGACATAGGCAGTTATAATCAAAAAAATATATTGCGTTCATATTCTCGAGATTAAATGTAATGTAGATTGTAAGCTAATGTATGATAACTTATAGATGGGTAAGGAAAAATCAGGAAAACAAGGTAAGCCTAGAAGTAAATGGCAATCATCCGATCTTAGCTTATGCAAATGATGTTTGTCTGTTGGGCGATGACATTTAGATTACTGCGATATTATGTTCACTAACTTAAATACCATCCTTAATGACAGACTACAGCGTGATCATAATGCCTGTGTTAGATTTATCTGACGATTTGACCATGTGACGCCGTCTTTTCAACCTTGTCATGGATGAGCCTCAAACAATGAAGAATGATCCATTCTCTTATTTTCTTCATAACAAATTATTTTCTTCTCTTTCTTATTTACAATCTCGTTTTAATCTCCTTTCGACCTCACGAACGCATAACCAAAATCTACTTCTTATTCCCCGACGTACAACATCAAGATCTTTTAGTGTGTCAATCCCTCGCTTTTGGAATTTGTTGCCTTGTCATATCAGAGACTGTCGAAATGTATCACAATTTAGAAATAAATTGAAAATACACTTTATTAGCCATTAATTTTGTTTTAATTTAGTTTATTGAACATGTAATTAAATCATTGTAATTTTTGTTATCTATAGCATGTTTAGTTTTAATTTCTAATTTATCAAATATGGCATTATTTGTAATATGTATTATTATTATATGTATAGTTTCACTGGTGCAGTGGAAGTCGGCAATATAAATAAATTAATAAGTTAATAATAATAATAATAATAATAATAATAATAATAAACACCAATCGAGAAAAATACAGAAAGTCTTTTCGGCGCCTGCAGGAATGTTGGATTGGAAATTAATAAATAAAAAAAAAACTAAGTATAAGGTCGTGAAAAGTCAAAATAATGCGCTGCATAATATTAGAATAGCAGAGAAAACATTCGAACAAGAGAAGAAATCCAAATATGTGAAAGCAATTATTACGGATACAAACTCAGAAGTTAAGTGTCAACTGAAATCATGAAATGCTTGTTTTTATGCAATTGATAGATTTCTATCTTCTCTTCTGATCATAAATCTTAAAATAAAACTTGTAAAACGATTATACTGCCGGTTGCATTGTATGGATTTGAGATACGAATGGGATGGGCACGTTGCGCGCGTTGGGGGAGGAAAGACATATCTCAGAAATATCGAGTGGGAGACCCGAAAGGAAAATACCACTTGGAAGACCTAGAAGTAGGTGAGAGAACAATATTAGAATAGATTTAAAGGAATTAGGATTTCCGAGGGATGGTTAGATGGAGTTAGCACACAATATGGTTGAATGGCAAGCTCGTGTAAGCCTAAGCGCGGCAATGAACCTCCGGGTTCAATGAAATATAATATTTCTCTAGCTTGCTTAGGAATTGTATATTGCCATTGAGTATGTAAGGAAATAAGTATAGATGGGAGAGCTGAAGCTAATTTCATAAAAGAGGAAATTTATTTGTAAAATGTAGTTTTTATCACGGGAGAAACATACGACCTTGAGTAATTACAACTAAACGGACAGTGTTAAGAGTTATGGGCTTTATTACCCAAAACGATGGGAATTTTGGCTCCTATTTCGAAAGATTCAAAGTGATAAGAGAAAATGGATGCCTGTGTATATGTGACGAACAACAAACTGTCGAACATCTTTTATTTAACTGTCCAGTGTTTGAAAGAGAAAGAACTTTTTAAAAGGACATCTAGATTATTGTAAACTTCTTTACGCTAAACCATTATTTCATATATTTCTAAGAAAATGCTGTTCTAGACAATTTTATTATTTTCTTTCTTATGTACATAATCGATTATAGTTTAAAGTTACCAGGGTGATTGGGTGTAATGCTCAGCACTGCTAGTTATAGAACGGAATGGTATATCATAGCCAAATAGAGAAAGATAAATATGTAAATTACAAATTAAATTTGTTAAAACTATAACCGTAATGTACCTTCGGGTGAAATAGGGTTCATAAAACTGTATATTCAATAAATAAATAAATAAATAACAATACCCATAACGATGATTCTGTAAAATTTCACAGCTCTTATGAGTAGTTAATCTCATGATTATTCTTTCAGTTATGAGCATAATCTTACCTTAGCAGACTATTTTCTCCCTTCTCCTGAAGATGCGTATCGCGAAACCGCAGTCATCCGATCAGAAGTCTTATTCCGGTCTTCGCTTTGAGCTCGAACTGATCGATCAATACGCAGTCTCTTCCATATTAATGTGTAGATTTTAAGACGTTTTAACCTTAACGATTCCGTATCTTCACCTCTTTTAACTGTTATTAAGCAAAATTGAAATTTTTTTATCATAATGATAGTTTAATATTGTCTACATTTTCTGTATTTTTTAGGAATACATGAGTGCAATACAAGCTTATAACAAACAAGCAAACCTTCGCAAGAGGGAGTAAGCTACTTTATTTTAATCTCCCATCCATTTTCTGATTTTAATACGTAAGCAGTCCAACCGTAATTTTTAGATAGTTACAACGTTTACAACTATAAAGTTAGAAAGTTAGATAACATTATTAAGTTAAACGAGTGGCTGGTGCAGTAACGTCTCGGATTCACATTCTAAAGATCGCGGGTTCTGACTGTCTTGTCAATTCGGTTTTCGGAGTTTTCCCTTCTCGTAGAGGCGAATGTCAGATTATTAAGTGCCAGTATGGTACTTTATGAGATTGTGTGTGGGGACGAAAAATGTCTGTCCGTCATTTAAAAAAACATATTCTGCATATCATAATTGTAATCATAACTGATTAAAGAAAAACATACTGGCACTTTTTTACATCAGTTTACCTGATTTTATTACTTCGTGAAACTATCTGCCCATCGATGAGATGAGGACTTCGAAGAATGCATGCTGTATCTTTACAGCTGAACTTCATAGCTGAAATTGTAGCTCTAAGTTATCATTGTTAAGACAATTTTGAGTGTAGTAACAAAGCAATAGTATATTGTTGAAATTTATTGTTAATGAATTATGGTTGTTTAATTTATTTATTATTATTAATTACTATCTTATTATTAATTTCTTAAGTTATTGTTTATCCTGTTATATTCAGTTACAAATATTTAGGAAACCCCTTGTCAAGTAAAAACTTACATTGCATGCAGATATCAGATATCTGATACCTGACAGATATCAAGGCCAAAAGTATTTTTTAAAAGTATTCAATAAATGAAATACCTGCCTAATTTTGATAGAAGTGTCTTTTATGTATTTGTTTCTTTGGTATGTTACTTCTTTCTTGTAAGAAAACTTGGTTTATTTTATGCGTGGCTTGAGGTTTTCCCAGTATTGAGAATGTGTAATAGTTTCTACAGCTTCCAACCGCGTGAGTAGGAGGATTGAATCAGAGCTTTCGGCAGCTTGCTCCACTGCATCTAATAAAAGGAGTGAGCTGATCACGGGAGAAGTGTCTGTATTATATGGGAGAGACAATAAATGCCATGTGGGATAATTCACGTTATTACATTATTAGTAGTTTAAGGGGTTACTATTAATTTACATAAATGCGAAATGGACAAAATTCAAGAACTTATTTCGGTTATGTTACTAAACCACCTTTCATTAAAACTGAATCAAGCTCAATATCTCTTGGAATGTAATAATTGCATGGATATCAAATGAAGGGCCTAGTTCCATAAGGGCGTAAGGCACAAGGACATAGTTTCGAGAAATCTTGATTTTTTAAAAAACAATGTTACCATTCACAAGCGCAGGTCTTTTCTTATGACTGAGCAGAGCTTTAAGGCACAAGTATAAATTGTTCACTGAGTATTTAAGAGATATGAGGAGAAGGCATAAATGTTAAAAGCTCAAAATCTCAAAATTAAAGATGTTCCTTACGCCCTTATGGAACTAGGCCCTTCAATTTCATTTATGCAAACGAAAATAGTCTATTCCAAAATAGCCTACTGGTCTACAAAATAAAACTAATATTAATCGCCAGAGATAAAAATGATACTTTTCTAGACCTATTTTTCATGTAGAATGTTGATATACCTTTCCTTTATTCGTACGAGTCATAGATTTTAAATTACACATAACATATTAACGTGATAGAAATAAATTTACATTTAAGTAAGATGCTATGCGGGTTTTCTAGTCGTATGTTGCAGGCGTTATTGTAGATTCCACGTTAAAACGATTTCTTCCCATACCATCATTTTTCTACAAAAGAATTGAAGGGCCTAGTTCCATAAGGGCGTAAAGCACAATGGCATGGTTTCGAGAAATCTTGATGTTTTTAAACAGTGTTATCACTCACAAGTAGGTGGTTTAAAGTTTAATTTTATCTATATTAATAAAAGGAAGTGTCTGTCCTCCGTCTGTCTGTCTTCCGTCTGTCTGTCTTCCGTCTGCCTGTCCGCGATGCCCAGCGAAATCTACTCAACACAGAGATCTGAAATTTTATAAGTAGGTGGACTATAGGGTCGGAATGTGCACCTCGAAGCCGGAATTTTAATTTTCGCCTCCGTTCGTGAGTTATGAGTGAAAAACTGGCAGAAAACGTGCATTTTTTTGCGTTTTAGAAGCATCAGTTTCAGTAATAAATTTCAATATCAAATCACTTACAGATGGCTTTGGCTATTTTTGTCAACATACCTCATAGCCTACCTTGAAAATAAAAGCAACGCGATCGCTTGATTTTGTTAGTCCATCCTAGACGATTAATTTGTTTAGAGTGTCAAGGCCCACAGACATATGACATTTTCAACCTACACGGAAGAAGGATAATCAACCCTAAATATGGTCAAACATAGTTCGATTTGAACGAAACTCACTATACAGGGGTTTTCTGGGCCAAGGAACTCGAATCTGAGGTCGCTTTTACCAGGGGACGCTACCTAATCGTGGAATGCACTCCACGTGATTTAGGTGTTAATAATTATAATTTGAAATAATTATCGCGGGGGAAGCCGCGGGCACATGCGGGCACATGCTGTTTGTCTGTCTGTCCACGATGCCCATCGAAATCTACTGAACGCAAAGATCTGAAAATTTAAATATAGATGGACTGAAAGGTGGGCGAATGCACCTCGAAGCCGAATTTTTAATTTTAGCTTTCGTTCGCGAGTTATGAGTGAAAAACTGGCAGAAAACGTGATTTTAGCGCTGTCGAAGCATCAGATTTCAGTAATACATTTCAATGTCAAATCAATTGCAGTTGGCTTTGGCTATTTTTGTCATACCATGGAAATAAAAGCATCGCGATCGCTTGAATGTTGTAAGCCCACGCTGGTCGATTCATTTGTTTAGAATGTCAAGGCCCGTAGACATATGAAATTTTCAACCTACACGGAAGAGGGATAATCAACATAGACCTAAATATGGTTAAACATCGTTCGATTTGGACGAAACTCACTATACAGGGATTTTCTGGGCCAAGGAACTCGAATCTGAGATAGCTTTTACCAGGCAACGATATCTAATCGTGGTATGTAATTCACGTGATTTAGGTGTTAATAAAATAATGATTTAACTATTATGCTCTTAATTTTTAATTCTTGAAATAATTATCGCGGGCGATCGCTTGATTTTGTAAGTCCATCCTGGACGATTCATTTGTTTAGAATATCAAGGCCCGAAGACATATGAAATTTTCAACCTACACGGAAGAGGGATAATCAATATAGGCCTAAATATGGTCAAACATTGTTCGATTTGGACGAAACTCACTGTACAGGGGTTTTCTGGGCCAAGGAACTCGAATCTGAGGTCGCTTTTACCAGGCGACGCTATCTAATCGTGGTATGTAGTCCACGTGATTTAGGTGTTAATAAATATAGTGATTTAACTATTATGCTCTTAATTTTTAATTTTTTAAATAATTATCGCGGGCGAAGCCGCGGGCACATGCTAGTAACATATATTTTAGAAGGACAGGCTAAATTAGTGTTCTGCAAATTTACAAGGTAGAGTTTTACAACTAGAGGTACCTAAACATGTTAAACAAAAACTGAAGTACTTTACAGTAGCAAAATCTTTTTCCTTTCTATCATATTATTTGTTTTTACATTATTTTAGTAAAAACCTGTATTATACAGTGACAATTACATGTTTGCCAATGAATACCAGTATAGTCATTAATACAATAGATGATAAGTAAAACATTCTTTTTGAATGAAGTTACTCTTCAGAAATGCAAGTTCAGTTTTTATAAACATTTGCTTGGATGGTAGCACTGCAGAAAACAAAAACAGTTGATAAACACACAACAATAACAGATAGGAAGTGTGCCTTACGCCTGTATGGAACTGTTATGAAGTAGAATGAATTAGCCACCTCCGTCTCGAGAATTACAGTATACACGAGTAATACCATTTAGAAGGCAGTGGAATTAGCACAGGTCTTTTCTTATAACTGAGCGCTCAGAGGTTTAAGGCACAAGTACAAATAGTTCACTGAGTATTTAAGAGATATGAGGAGAAGGCTAAATGTTAAAAACTCAAAATTAAAGATTTATGCCTTACGCCCTTATGGAACTAGTTCCTTCAATTCAATAGCATTGTTATCTAATCCGAAAATCTATACTGATTATGTACCTCTTTGTGGTATCCTTAATAATGGACTATTCGTTCCTTTGCGATTTCAGAATTAAAATATTTAATGTGGACCATACTAATCACAATACAGCTGGAAGTCATTCTGCATTGGTGTCGGCTCCACACCACTTTAAAATTCTTTTTACTTTAGCTGAATGGGGAAAATGTTTTCTGGATCTGGTGAAGTAAGGATCTGTCTGCTTACAACTAACTGAGTTTCCGATTACTGATTAACAGTTCTAAAAGGTGAGTGTTTAAAATAGTGCAAGGTGCAGTACTAGGAAAAGAGATCTTCATAACACGAAAAATGCAGTGTGGTCATCATGAGGAATAGACATTTTCGTTATTCGTATCAAAGAAAGATACACACAGTCGCCACTTCTTTATTCAAGTTGCGCCTCATTTGTATTTACCTAAGTTCAGCCCGTTACACACCTATTTACCTAGAAAATTCACTGTGCCGGAATCGAACTCGGAGCTACATACCTGCAGTCTGCAATGAACTATCCGATGCAGTTCAAAATATTAACGCAATTATGGGGTTATTTGAACGAAACAATACTTTAAGTTCAAAATAATGCTGTTTCTTAGTGCCCATCAGGGCAATTTCTAAGGTGACAGCGTCGTCGTTTCAATGCAATTTATCGCCGTTCCGAGAAAGGACATGTTGTTATCGATCATCGATAGTAAACTCCGCCAATCTGAAAGTCACGAAGTGTCTTAGAATCCAACAGCCCTCTGGGGGGAAAAGTAACACGGAAGTTTCCACTCTTTCATTCTGAACCTTTTATATCGTACGTAGACGAAGTATCTTAGGCTACTTAGAATACAATATACATCTTTTTTTAAACATAAATGGGTAGTTTCGTTATTCGTAACAAAGACCAGACGAAATTTATATAACCAATTTATTAGTTATAGAAAGAAGTTTCGAAATTTACAAATCCTTGGAGCCTCTTTTTTATATAAATTTTTGAAAAGAAGTTTTTATTAAAATTCCCTTAATATTTCAGTGTTAGATAAAACATTCTAGTGTGCCACTGTCACAATTCAACATATTTTCTTGAACCTATGTATGAAGTTCGATGGAGTCGTTGAGAATATCTTCTGCGGTGCTTGCAAAATTTGAACTCATGTAACCTGGCTACATTGCATCTCGTGTTCAAAATGAATTACCGGTACCTTATAATAATGTCATGATTGTACGGATGAAATATGTTATTTTCATTAACAAAATGACAATTCTATTAGGATTTTTAAAATTTATATCGTATTTTTTGTTTTATTTTCATTCATGCCTGCATGTGCTATTCGCATGACCTTTTCAAAGACCACGAGTTGATTTAACAAAAATCTGATGTGAAAGTCACATAACTTCCTCTGCCCAAAAAAAAAGTTAGCAGTATTCACATATCCTTTTACAGAATCGCAAGACACAATTTTACGCTATTAATATCCTATAAATACCTAAATTTTTACAAACAGTGGGTGAACAGTGGGTGGCCTGTAACTACCCTCAGAGAATTTTTTCGAAAAAAAGTTTCAAATAAAAGTTTTAGCTCTCAGTAAAAGGAACACATGTGCAAATTTTAAAGAAAATCGTTAGAGCCGTTTTCGAGAAAATCGCGAAAAACGAAAATTTCTTCATGTAAACTCCCCTTAAAAATAAGAGAAATTTGTCGCCAATCTTCGAATCACATCTTCAGAAGGTACCTGACCCAAATACGAAATTTTGTTCTCATACGATTCTCCGTTTCGGAGCTAGCCTGTTCACAAACTTCCACACAGACAGACAGACACACACACACACAGACACACACACACACAGACATGTTTTCAAAAATAGTATTTTTGGATTCAGGGGGCCTTGAAACGTGTATATATGCCAAAAACTCAACTTCGAATTTTAGGGTCGAAAACAATACTTCCTCTACTATAGTACCTATGGTACGGGCAGAGGAAGTAAAAATAAAAGGAGAGAAAACTGCGAATTGTAGCTAACGAGCAAATGATAACGATTTGAACTGTAGTAAAAAAAACTTGTCATGTTTACGTGCCCTACTTAACCTCAATACGTAATTATACAAACTAAACTACTTAGAGGTTGAATGAAATCTCACACCGCAATTCACACTATTTCACACTACGCTTAACCCGTACTGAGCTACTGCATCGCTCAACGCACAAGTGACTTCTCATCTCGTCACTGTTCATTTAACATGTAAAATGCATTTAAACAGTGCATTATACAGGATGTTTGAAACAATGATAAAGGAGGAATTGTCCTTCATATAAATAGAATGAACCTGAGGCTTTTAGTGTTTGCACAGTTACTCTTCTTCTTTGTATACCAAGGATATAACGTTCTGAGAGAAAACGAGAAGGAAATGACGAAAATAGGAGAAAAGAGATCAATTACAGAAGGAAAAATAGAGAGAGGATAGCGACTGAGAAGAGAGAGAATAGACGAAGCAAGGATATAAACAAATATAGAAAATGTACTTTGAACTTTTCCTAATGCTGACTATATAGATTAATTTCCTGGGCTTCTAACCAGGTGGTTATTTGGACTATTCCACTCACAAGTATGATATTGACCAATAACGTTTAGCAATTTCTCGGATATAGACCAGTCGCGATCGTTTATCTTATAAAATGAGGAATTATATAATATTAATATGAGGAAGGGATTTTACCTGATAAAATGGTCAAGCTCGTTACTGGACACGCAAGCGTGATTAATACGTCACATTTTGCCAGTAAGCAGCACGAAAACAGATTATTTTATATAAAATAACTTGTTTGGATATCGAAATAATATAAATGCACATTGGTTAAAACACAATTTCGAATAGTTGCAAGCCAGTTCGTGTGCTTTTATTCTGTTCTGCTGCTAGTTTACCTGAATTAAGTTAACTATGTCTTATATGCACAATTGGTAGCACTGATCACAACATGGTAACTCGAACCGATTCATGGATGGTTGATTCATAGTATGCCGTGATCTCGAAGCTGTTAGTTTTGTTTTTATATAATAAAGAACGGAAGTAACTATTATTTGTATAATCCGTTACATTTTTATTCGCGCTATTTTGATTGGCTTTGATTCCTTGTGTTTTAACCAATTGTTGCTCTGGTCTAGTTCTCCGAATTAACCATTTAGTTTGTGTGTTTGGCTGTTGTTTTTTAAAGCTGTTAAAGCTTACAGTCAGTTGAAATACTTCCAAAATATTTAGTCCATAACCCGTACCCTTCACCGAATACAGTAAGGGTAATTAAATCACGAAGGATGAGATGGGCTGGACATGTTGCGTGCATGGTGGAGGAAAGACCATATCTCAAAAATATTGACTGGGAGACCCGAAAGGAAAAGACCACTGGGAAGACTAGAGTTAGGTGGAAGAAAAATATTATAATAGATTCTAGAGTAGTAGGATTTGCGAGAGATGGTTAGCGTTAGCACAAAACAGGATTGAATGGCGGGCTAATATAAGCGCGGCAATGAACCTCCGGGTTCCATAAAACATAAAATTTATTTGGCTTGCTTGAGAATTATTGTCTATTGTCATTGAGTAAATAAGGAAATAAGTATAAGTAAAAGCTGTATAAGCCGTAATATTTTATATGTAAAGAACAAAATATATGGGAGGGGTAGGTCTACATCATTCCCAAATGGCTATAATGCTATAGCAAATGTAACAATACTGACTACTAAAATTATTAGTATGGCTAATGCCTTCAGACTTGAAATTCCATGCCCTGGTATAAGGTAAATACTCAAATACATAACTCGATGGCATTACAGTCCGACTGCTGCATCATCAATCCCGTCGATCAACTTCATTGGCAGATGGCAGTATTAGGGTATGTGGACAGCATGCCAATAAAAAAACACAATAAAAAGATGAGGAGTTTGGAAATAAGAATGAAGGAACACTTAAGAAACATAAAACTAGTGCAGACCGAAAGATCAGCAGTTGTATACCATTGCTGGACAAAAAATCACAGTGTTAAAAAGGAGATCAAACTATTAAAACACGTTAAGAAACCATCCGAACTGAACGTATGGGAGAAAATATCCATCACTAAGAAAGAAGACAAGGTTATGAACTTTGAAATCCCACCTATAGACGACGTAGTGCGACTTACAAAAACGGAACGAGAGGGCAGCACAGAACAATGTATATATACAAACCAACATGGCAACCAGAATAACAGTCGACCACCAGCCGATGATGGGCGCGATTAAGGCTCTCGAAACTAGTCCTGTGTTATTAAAAGTGACGTAAGTGGAGAATAAAGTGTTTTTATCATTCAGAATTTTGGTTTTTATCAGCATGCCAATGTTGTTATTCACAATTTTTATTGTAATCGTGCTTTTTTATACATTTTAATCCCCACATGTCCTCACAAGGCTTAGTAAACCCTGTTCCAGATTTTCAGTCGGTACATAATGTTTTAATGGATCTCGATCCTGAGAAAGGAGTTCATCCCAGCAGCTGCTCTCTGTGTGTTGCAAGCTGGCTCAACTTTAAACAAGAGACTGATTCACTTTCGTCCTCATCTGCTGCGATGTGCCTACTGGCTCAACCAATTCCGTTTTAGTCTTTCTTGCGGAACATCTACATAGCGCATGGCAAATTACGATATAATAGTCGATTTTGATTTCTCTTACTTTCTGTTCATAAAATTGCTGATAGCACTTTAATTGCTGCAATCGATCTCAATTAATCAAAACTACACTCCGTGATACCAGATCATATAATGGGCTACCTACCTCTGTTTTCGACAATAACCTCTGTTATTGGCAGGATTTTTTAGTGTATCGGTTCCCATTAGAGTTAATATTATGATCTTTTTAAAGGGGCCATACAGGCTTCAGCATTTTAAAAAAATTAGAAAAAGTAAAGTTCCTATTAGGACCGTGAAAGTTCTTGGGATTATAGGATGTTGAGGCTTTAGATTTTTAGACAGTTGGGACATCAAGGATGTCAGTCTTACGCATCGACCGCCTTTACCCCCAGCATTGCTTCTGGTACTCATTTCTGTTGCCATTGTGCCACCAGAAGAATTAGGCCAATAGAAAAGATCATCGATCTCATCGAGGATTGAACCCGCGACTTTTCGGTTGCCTTAACCCCACTAACGAATGAGTTAAGTTAATGTTTTTCTCAGCAACCTTATTTGCCTCATAATTTATTTAAAATATACAAACATATACTTACAAAAAATGTGCATATGTGTACAGTTATTATTTTCAAACGAAAAGGAGAAGGAAAAGGAAAAAGAAAATATTGTGAAGGGAAAAGGTTTGTGAAGGTTGTGAAGGTTAGTGGTGAAGGCATTGAAACTTGTGAAAGAGTGGTGAAAATGATGCATGTCGTGAAGATGATTATGAAGACGAGGAGATATAGGTGAATAATAAGAAGACAAAAATAAGAAGAAAGATCCACTGGAATCGAAACAAGTACCTCAATATAAAGTCAGTACCATCCAAACTATGCTTTCACTTTAACGACATACGGCTACAACAGAAAGGTTTCTGCGGCTACATGTATATTTTAGCCTCACGTACATTCATCTGTTGTAAACTTTGGGACCACCAAGTCGTAAAGGTGTATTAAGCTTTAAGGGGAGCTTTGCATAGTGAAATACATTAAGGCTACTTATTGTCTGGACTCACAAGCCTGTACTTTTACTACAGCGAGATTAATACCGAGCTCGGACCGACTCTCTGGGGAAAACGTTGAATAAAAATTCCAACTACAATAGCTGTATTTTTACAGCCAAAGCGAAACAAATCCAGTCCCTTGGTAATTCTGCGTTAAATATTCTCATAAAATATCCTGAGGCAAATGTGCTCCATTTCTGACAAGTATATGCGTTATATATTACCCTACGTAGGATATAAAATGAAAGACAATGCTTGATTGGGTATCGATCCTTAGATATAGGCTACTAGAACTAGGATTGGACAGTAAATATGGATTCGGGTTATTAAGTGCCAGTATGGTACTTTATGAGATTGTGTGGGGGAAATAATGTCTGTCCGTCTGTCTGTCTGTCTGTCCGTGCGTCTATACGCACCATAACTCAAATACGCTTTTTCGGATTTTCATGAAACTTGGAAAACACATTTATAATGTCCATGGGAAGAACCCTATTGATATTGAAACAAATCGGTTCACCGGTACCGGAGAAATGCCCAATTTAGTGCCTATTTTAATAGATTATGAGAAAGGCGCCATACCTCAAATACGCTGTATCAGATTTCCATGAAACTTGGTATACTCATTTATGACGTCCATGAGAAGTACCCTATTGAATTTGAACTTAATCTGTTGACCGTTACCAGAGTAAAACCCAGTTTAATTTATATTTTAAAGGCGCAATAACTCAAATACGCTTTATCGGCTTTTTATGGAACTTTGTATACGCATTTATAATGTCCATGGCAAGACGTCTATTGATATTCGACTAAATCGGTTGGCCAGTACCGGAATAGTGCCCAATTTAGTGCCTTTTATGTTAATATATAAGAAGTCGCGATAACTCAAATATGCTTCATTGGATTTTCCTGAAACTTTGTATACCCATTTATAATGTACATGGGAAGACATCTACTGATTTTGGACCAAATCGGTAGACCGATACCTGAGTAAAACCCAATTTAGTGTCTATTTTAAAGACGCGGTAACTCAAATACGCTTTACCGGATTTTTTTATAAAACTTGGTATACACATTTATAATGTCCATAGGAAGACGTCTATTGATATTGGATAAAATCGGTTGACCTGTTTCGGAGTAATGCTCAATTTAGTGCCTATTTTATGGTAATATACGTATTCGAAAGAATTTATGAAATGCAAATCCGTTATCATGACAGCATATAGTCAATTGTTTTACTGTGATCTTATAAGGCTTTGGCAATTAAAATACAGTTAGTTATGACAAATAACACTATTGCTTTACTTGCGCTTATTCAACTAGACTGTTCAACTGACCCAGGTGGCTGAGATGGTAACGTCTTGGTCTCACATTCTGGAGTTCCATGGTTCAAATCCCGAAACCGGCCAATTTGACTTTTTTTTGTATTCTGCATATCATAATTGCAATCATAACTGGTTAAACTAAAACATACTGGCAATTCGTTACATCAGTTTACCTGATTTCATTTATTCTATTGAATGGAAACCTTAAACATTAATAATATTCCTTTCGATTTTCATTGCTTCTAGATAAATAATTTATCTTTTATTTTGTATTTTCACAATATTATTTAAAATTATATCCCTTTTAGCGTTATTAATCCCTAAAAATGTGTTTTCTAATGGTTGAAACTGTATCATTAAAATTATATGATAAGATGATTCCTCTGCAATATTATAAGGTTGTAAAGTGAATTTTCCTTTTGTAACGTTATGTACAGCTATGTCTTCTGGTTTACTGAGACATAGCAGCGGTAGTAAAGTTTCTTTATCATTCTATTATTTTTATTCTCTGCCACCCGTACTCGTCATTGTTATCTCTCTATTATATATATCTTCTCTCTGAATTGTGATTATGGGAGCACCAAATATCGGTACAGATCCTGAGAGTGTTTACAAGATCCTATTTGCAAAGACATATTATACTCTTTCATTATCTAATATTCCCTTAGGCCCTGCCACAACTGATTTTTCAACTGTTGTCTTTTGCCATTAAAGATTCATCAGCAATCCCAGAGCAAACTTGCATTATTGCCTTAACATCAGCCAAAATTCGAATGTTTATACTGAGGTACCTCCTCTGCTTAAAGCCACAATTTTTTACAATATCCCTCCTTGGCCCGGTGAAAGAGTAACACATTTCACGAGCTGGGACACTTATTAAAAGAGGCTATGCTACCCCGAAGGAATTATGCAAGTAAATTTAATGAATATATAGTGGTTCTCCTAAGTTTTGGTATACTTACTAAATTATGGACCTGAGCAAGGTAACCTATCTACGGAAGATAAAATTCCCTTTGGCTGTACCACGAATCAAACAATGGATATCATCATTAGCAGTGGGTAACTCTGACACTTACACATTCTCAAAAAGGACACAGAGATTTAAATAATTTCTACACTAAGCGAAACGTCTATACCTTACTGACCATCTGTCTTGATCTATTAATTGTACAAGAAAATTTACCTTACCTGGGAATCGACTAGGTTGACAAAATAGTTTGCTGGTCCCGAGACCAATTGATTGTGATTCCCCAGAAACTTTCCTGGTCACATTCTAAGCATTCCTATAAACTAGAGTGTCCAGACGTCCCGCGATTAAGCGGCCTATACCTTTTTCAAGGGCTTCTGCCCTTTGCCTCCATGATACATTTCACATCAAAAAAGCGTTATAAAAGTAGATATGTAAATAGGCCTTGTGCTTTATGTAAAATATGAGGTATTTTATTCTTATGTTATATTTGTCGTTCAAAGAAGCCAGCTATTCTACTGAAATTTTCCTCACAAATGTATGATGATTTAATTGATGGCTACCTTATTAACAGTGCATAAATTTAGCTCTGAAAGGGTTAAGGTCCATTTTTATGATTCTGGTAAAAGTGAACTTATATTTATAGGATGCTCTGCTTATTGTATACATACTGTGAGCAGATAGATGGCTCAAGACTATAGAATCCCTTGGCCTTTACTTTGAAGATTAGATTAATTTCTTGTTTAGAAACATATTCAAAATAACGTTTTTCTTACAGTATATTTTAAAGTTATGAATTAATTCACATGCATACACATACATTTTCTATTAGATATGAGCACGTTACAGCTAAGAGGTTTCTAAAGGGATCTAGAAAATCTTACAAGTTTTGGGATAGACTTATTTTGGAAAGTCCTGTAATATACAAGTTATATTGAAATAATTTCTTCATTGTGTTTTTGTAGACATTTGAAACCGTTTGTAAATAAAACTGTGAAATCAGCCATTGTCTTCAAGAAAGCTTAGTTAATTTACACGGCTTAAATTTTATTTCTTTAGAAGTTAAGAAATGTAGTTAACTACAAGAAAAGTTTTTGAAATTGCTTCTTTCTCACTTAAATTACTACAGTGTTCACTAAGATATGTAGATTACATACATATATAAGTATCACAACATACGAAATCTAACAAATTGTTACCCGAAATTTTCATAAGATACGAAAATCTCCCTTTCGCAGAACTGTAGCCTACATGTCTCATCCCGTGCATACCGTTTCAGGTATTATTATTTTGTTCGTCTATATAAAATCGAACAACTTGTTATTAGGTTTCATGCACTTATATTTGTAAATATTAGTAAACTAATTTTGTCAACATTTATAACTGTAGAATTTAGAATAATGCGCAGAATGGAATAAGAATCATACGTATCCTTAGAGCGCACAGTAAGAATAAATAACAATGTTACTCTTATTCTGCGCTCTAAGAACGATAATATGGCATAAATGTGTCTGTTAACCAATAACAGGCCCTAATCTCGCCCTTTTTATAGCTAGTAGGGCATAAGTTGCCGGAAAACATATCAAAATTGTGTCATAAATAAATGATTTTCCAATTATCATATGCTCCTGATCGTGTGTAGGTCTATTATTTTTTTAAACCTGAGTGTGTTCGAAAACAGGGTGTTTATGAAAATATTTGGGCCTAAGAGAGATGAAAATGGGGACTTGAGAAAACTGCATAACGACGAGCTTTATAACCAGTACTCTTGACCAGATATAGTAAGGGTAATTAAATCACGGAGGATGAAATGGGCTGGACATGTTGCGCGCATGGGGGAAGAAAGTCATACCTCAAAAGTATTGACTGGGAGACTCGAAGGATAAAGACCACTTGGAAGACCTAGACGTAGGTGGAAAGATAATATTAGGATAGATTTAAGTAGGGAAGTAGGATTTGCGAGGGGTAGTTGGATGGAGTTAGCACAGAATAGGGTTGAATGGCGGGCTAAGGTAAGCGCGGCAATGAACCTTCGAGTTCCATAAAATAGATAATAATCATTTAGCTTGCTGAGGAATTGTCTATTGCCATTGAGTAAGTAAGTATTGTGAAATAATTTGTTTCCACACATATGTAGAATTATAAGCGATATATTTACCTGAAAACCCCCGTTCATACATATCTCAGTCAAATAACATATATATAATAAATTTTGCAGGACTCGATATATATTTGTAACAAGAGTGTAATTTCTGCTAAAAATAAATACAAATGAGAAAATTAAAATATTTCAGATATTTACATAGGACAATAGACTGATAGAAGGTACGGTTATGTACCCTATAAAAATCCTTTGAAGGGCAAGGGCCTTTTGTCCAGGTAAGTTGGCTATTGTTACGCTACCCGCATTGTCTCAATTCATGAAGCTAAGCACGTCTGCATAAAACTTACAAAATACCGTAACTATAAATTAGGATATAAAATAATTTGATAGACTATTTACACGATCATTAACGTCGAAGTAGTATGAGGAGAACAAAATAAATATCCTTCCTGTCATAAATAATGTTCATAAACATGGATGTCCATTAGGAAGTTTATAATGTACTAGCTGGCTACGCGTCCTTCATACGAGTAAAAACTAATTTGCAGGGTTCTTTTAGCCTTACCCGAGAAAAACGGCGTGGAAGTGACGTACTTCCTTTCTCATTTTTTAATTTTTTGTAACCTTTTGTGTTTTTTCGGAACTATTTTTAGTACCATAATCTAAAGAACGGACCTGTATGCAATATTTACAGCATTTCTCTCTCGAGTATGTAGGCTATACACAAATAATTGTTCTTCCGGTGTCTCGCTAGATCACTGGGGAGCGTTTTGCAACTTCTAATTCTAATCTCTGTAGCCGGGCTTGATCAAACTCGTTTTTATCGAACAGATGACATTGTTCTGGCTTGGGAGGTAAACCTCGGAAGTTACTGTTATTGAATTAATCAGGAGAAACAATAGGCTAAACTGAATAGAAAGTGTTCATTAACAAAAATTCCCTCTATAGACTTATGGCGATTTCACGGCATTTATGCGCGTGTGTGTGTGTGTGTGTGTGTATGTGTGTGTGTATCTGTGCGTGCGGTTATGAAGTCTATACTAGAAATTGCTTCATATTTCTTACTTTTATTATTCAAAATACATATTTTTCAACAGGTTGAATCATAATAAAGAACTAGTTACAGTATTTGTTTTAAAATAGGACGTATGTATAAATGGCTTAAGCATCGTTCATGACCTTTTATGTAGCATGTATATTGATTTCTTATTAATGGCTCTAAAAGTATGCAGTGTAATATATGTTTAAAGATGTTAACTAATAGTTTAAATCATACTAAAACTGTTAACAGTTTTAATATCATATTAGGCGGCAGTTTTTATTCCTAGAGAGAAATTTAGCATTTGCCTCATAGGAGGTTGTCATGTCATCGACGAATATAACTTTTATTGTACCTGTTTGTAATTTATATTATTTTCTAGTTATTGTTTTATTCTTTTTTTCATCAGTGATCATTTCCTTTACACTTTTATCTTTCGGTGCCCAGGGGCGCCGATATTGATGGCATTGATAAGTGCATAAATGTGACATTCTGATTTACTAATATGTAAAACAGCTTCAGTGGGACAACATTCCGGTACATCGGCGACGTCACAGGCCTAATTAGCATTATATTCCGACGTTCAATAACTATAAAAATTATTAAACCTCACCCTTTCATGTGTAACAATTAGTTCATTAGCCATATATATTACTCTTGGTTTTTATACTGTGTTTGTACTTTTATTAATTTTATTCAGGTTGATATAAATAATTAAATAATTACAGTTTTAAGTAACGGGGTGAACAACTTAACTCTAGGATGGATTCTCTACGAACAAGTTCCCTGAAGGAATTGCTTCAATACCTAGTTGTATAGCTAGGTACTAAGTAAACAAGAGCATATAGACCTGTGTCTAAAATAGAATTGCATAAATGCAAATTGTATTTTTAAGTATAAGACTAATTTTTATCCACATAAATAGTTCTTGAAATACTTTTGATTACATTTCTTCGCATTTTTTATAACAGGGGCCTATACACAAAGGCTGCCAATGAGAAATTGCTTCAACGTAACTTTATTTGTAAAACTAACGCATACATTTAACAAAGGCATGTCTTTATATTAGCAGAAGTGGAGTCATTGATGTCTATATAGAAACTCCAAAAGATAACGGTTTGGATACGGATTTTACAGCAAAAATGACAGCATGGATTTTAAGGTAATTGATAACGTTCTAAAATAATCTTGTTTGACGAAACTTTTATTTTAGAAATGGGCTCATATTTTCCAACAGTAAGATCCAAATGCAAGATATTGAACTCTTAATCAAACATGTACCTTACAGATAGGCCTATACAGGTATTAAGAGGATTCATATACGATGTGATCAAAATGTATCCGCTATTCATGTGTATAAAGAGGACAATATTTAAAGTACGAAGAATGCATTGTAAAAAATCTGCGGCAACATCTTAATAATGTGTGAGATGCTGGCACGATAAACTACTCACCTAGTTCCGTAATGACATCGAGGGGAGACTGAATCATGGTGCCATTAGGAAGGAGTACACACGCAACACACTGTCTCCTTGCTACTCATGTCGGGAATACTGCAGAGGACGGCGGGAGCTCCTGGTATCCCGTTGCCAGGGCGACAGGGATGCTAGCTGGAGATGAGCTCTTGAATCGACCCCCTGCCCTCGGCACATCCCCGCACAGTTCACGCATGCGCAGTCTTCCAAAACCAAGACAATGAATTTACTTAATTGAAATAGAATTTGCAATTTAAATTGAAAACATGTTAATCAAAACACATACCAGTACCTCAAAATATTTGATTTTATTACATTGTGCTTAGGCACGATATTGTATAGTATTCGCAAACATTTTCGAACACTGCACGTTGGTGCATATAGCCTACACTTATGTGCCCTCTAATCTATACAATAAGAGGAAGTGTTTGTCTTTTTGTCTGTCTATGCGCGATGCCAGCCAAATCTACTGCACACAGAGATCTGAAATTTTAAACTGAAGGGTGGCCGAATGCACATCGAATCCGGATTTTTATTTTCGCTTTCGTTCGCGAGTTATGAGCGAAAACCTGGCAGAAACGTGAGTTTTACGAGTAATACAGTGTAGAAGGCAGTGGTTTTAGCACTGGATTTCGCTAATACATTAACAATCGTGGAATTAATTCCAGATGGCCTTGATCTGATTGTCATTGCAAACTGAGAAAGAAGAACATCGCTGAAATAAGTCAGGCATTATAAAAAAAATTAAAAGTTCAGGGCAATGGCCTCGGCTGGTGCCTTATAACCAGTGTAATATTGTAGAATCAAGATAAACGAATCATATCGACCGAAATATGCTGGGATGTATATGTAATTATAACTTCTGCTCTCACACGGAAGATATCACTAATTAAAAAATAAATAATAAAAAAACAGAAAGTAACCATCTAGAGCAGCGGTTCCCAACCGGTGGGTCGCGGAAGGGTTACAGGTGGGTCGCGACTCGATACTAAAACCATCGAAAAGATATAATATATAATATAAATCAGAAAAATCGAAACAAATCAAATTGTGTTTTGATTGTTTTCTTGGTTCTTGATTTTTGGCATCTGGGGCAGACAACAAATGCACTACATCCCTCAATGTTGAAAGCGACTTGAGATTAAAAACATCTTCATTCAATCCTGACATTGACGTGTTAGTTCAATCGAAACAGTCCCAAAAATCTCATTAATATAGTATTCTTACTTAAAAACAGCAATTTTGCCTGAAACATTAAAATGGTCTTTGAGTACTTTTATAATTGTAGTTTTCATCTTCACCTAGGAACACTTGTTAGTGGGTATGAAATCACTTGTTGCATATATTGAAAAATATATCTATTGTTAAATAAATAACTGTTTTGCTACAAAGTGCTTATATTTTGTCAACCATTTTCAAATCAGAACACAAATTGTTTATCAATAATCAATCTGTATCTTCAAAAAAGCATATGTAAGCTTGTAGGCTATATATTTGCAATATTTGTTGGTAAATTATGTATACATAAGGAAGGGATACGATACAAACAAGGTTTTTTACTCCACCATGGACCGATGGACCGTGGAGGTATTCCGATAAGGAATGGTGGGTCGCCAGCTGAAAAAGGTTGGGAACCACTGATCTAGAGTAGCAATGCGGAGATTTCACAGCATAGCAACTTATGACGAAATATACGTCTGAACTAAAAACGGAAAGGCCTTAATAAATTAATACTAGGTCGTATATTGTAAATCTGTAATTGATATTACATTTCCAGTTATTCAAAACAGAGAATCCTCTTCATTGTGAGCCTATTGTGAATCTGATGTGGGATGAAGGGCATGCCGATATGATTTCGTCGAAAGGTCCACGTAATCATCATATCAAATACCTTCTTCTTTTCTTTAGTTTTACCGTTCCCTTTATAGAGACGTTTAAACGACCCACGCAGCCGGGCCTTACAGGGCCAAGACCTGTTGGGAGAGGGATTATCTATTGGATCACATACAGTGTATATATATATATATACACATATATATTGCAGACAAGGACATGCAGGGCCTCCCCAGATGAGTGATCAGCCCAATTCCAGAGCCACCTGTATCAAATACCTGAATATTATAATCATTAATCCAATATTCCGTCACGGGCACATCAGTATCGTCAAAAAAGTCTTCTCCACAGGCACAAATTGGTACAGGTAATAACAACCAGGAGAGACTTAAGGTCTATTTAGAAGTGAAATAAAGATCGATATGAGTCAGAATAACAAAGCAAATTGTATGTGAGGACCTGGAATAATGGTTCCAACTCGACATTTTGCCTGGCGAGGAAAACCACAGAACACTTCAAAGGGATATAATTTATGTCTAATGAGTCAAGCCTCTCACAACGCTTGAGACATCTTGATTCGGCGAACTTGATATTCAGGTGCCCCGCGGCAACAGCTAGATTTTTAAAGTAATTTATTTAAAAATAAATAAAACGTTATATTTACTAACAATGACATCTTTTTTACACAAATTACATGAATTGCTTAGTTATATTGTTACTTTAAAAACTACAACAAAAAGCTTTCTTTCTTATAGAGCTTACGAATTAACTATATTAACAGACCTGCAAAGATCTATATGCTTCGTTATTGTCTAAAAAAAGGTACTTTCATATAAGATTTTCTGCATCAGTTTTCCTTCATTTTTATTCATCTCCACCAAGTTTTCATCTTTGTTCGCGAAAATATCCTGTAAATTTTCCATTTACGCTTGATCTATAAGATCATAATTTTAATTAATTATTCTAATATTTTTAATAAATGATCTATTCTCTACTTGCAGGTGAATTACTTAAATATTTTATTTCAATTAAATTAACGTTAGGAAATAATAGAAACTTTTACATAAAAGTTGTACAAGAATAAGGACATGAGAACTTCATTTTATGTATTAGTATTTTTGAGATGTGTGTGATATTTTATTTCTGGTATCTCTGCAGTTGTGCATTAAGTTCAGTAATTCGCAGGTCCTTGAGTTTTACCAAGCTTTCGAGATGAGATACCTAAAATAGAACATGCAATAATAGGTAAAGAAAACCCTTATCCCAAGAAGACCTACTGGGTAATTTCGTTATCATATTAGTAAGATTATTTATTTCTATTTCTTAAAGAATATTTTCTTTGAAATTTGGTCGAAATAGTTTTGTAATTATTTAATTATTTTTTCCTTGCGAAAAATTGCCTTTAAGAGTAATTCTAAACTGTTAATACAGGCTTAATCTAATTTTATCTCACAGCCTACTTACGAAAAACGAAATAAAAATAATCGTTGTTTTAGATTCCTTATCCTAAAGTATCCATTTCATGCGATAACTAGATCCTGAAACATGGGGTTAATAAAAATCGAAAGTCTATGCTACCCTACGATAATTCCAGACAAACAGGCTTCATAGCTATTCCAAACTTATGTAGAGAGCCGTATGTTTATGCAGACATTATCAGCTGATTTTATACATATTCGCATCTGACATGTCGTATTCCAATCCCTGATCTCTGGAACTCTTTTCATTATTATCTTTGGCTTCGACAGGTTTGTTTCGTGATTAGTGCGAAACTCAGAGTGGATGAATAAAATTCACATTGCATTGTTTCTCGTTCTGTAATGAGTTTACAAGTATCATCCGAGGAAGCTGTAATTAATGTAATTGTATTGTCCACAGGCAACTGCCCATTTTTAGAATATTGTTTTCTAGCTTTTGGGGTGTGTGAAATAATAAATTACCTCATGCTGACTTATTTTTCTGGGACTGCTTCAACAGCCACTAAAAAATTATTAGCATTCTTACTCCATTATTATGCTCAATCCTTTTGTAGTTCAACCGTTTAATTTAGAACATTTCAAAATGTACGCAAAATTAAAGCTAAGAAAATGGAGTTTAACTTTAGTCAGGATGAATCCAAGCAATTACAGACGTTTACAGAGCCCTATTAAAAACCATTCAACAGCGAATTTTCGTAAATGGACAGCAGAATAATCTTAGCCCATTTTTTTACAGCTTTCTAAACAGAATTATTTTTAAAATGGCTCCTATGTAGACCTTTTTTCTTTCATAAAACAGTAAATTTACTATATATATGATGTATTTAAAAAATAAAAATCTACAAAGTTTCTGCCTCCTGTATGTCATGTGTTCTAACATCATGTTATACAAATAAAATGATCATCCCCATAGGCTTTGAAGCCCTTAGGTTTGCTGGAGGCTGAGGTTTCCGAATGTAAGAAAATGGGCAGAAGGGGGTAAGATTATTAGTTTACGTATCCTTAGGGCTACTCCCTGTATAGTGATCATTTCTGTTAGAGACTAAGTGGAGTACAGGACCATAATGCCCCCAGAAGGATTAGGTTAATTGAAAAATCTCAATGACCTCATCGGATATCGAACCCGCAACCTTCCTGCCCTAAGCCTCGACTAATTGCGTATTGCCCTCAAATGTGACCTAAAGCACAGTACAATTTTCACTTAATACCCAAGTGAGCCGTCATTTAGAACTATCTAGTCCCTTTTACCTCTTTCTGTATTTGTTTACCTTTTGAGATAATATCGTTATGGCTTCTTCTTTCGCCTCTAATTCTCTGTTCTTTTTCTCTAAAACTTTTAGAGGAACCGTTTTTTCATTTGCCACTTTTTCTCCAGTCAGACTTCTTACAGGAATTATAGACAAATCTGTACGTAAAGAAGAAATTAAAAGTATTTAAAATAAAATAATGTAGCGAAACATCAATGTAATTTATAGGCTAGCTTCTTTCTGCGTAACCTGAGTAAGGTCTAACAACTCTTTATATGCTTAGTTTTAAACACGAGATCATAACATACACACCATCTTACCTCTAACCCATGATCAGCTAAAATAATAAGTTATTTCGTATGTAGATAAGAACTAGATGAAAAGTACTCGTAATTCTAATCCATTGCTAAACTCATGCAAATAGTGGAGAATCGGAAACGGGATCCAAACACTTCGGCTCAACTAATTATCACTGGGCAACAAAAAAGAAACTTTTTTTTTGTCTCAGAAAGAAAAATATGTGAATCTGATAGCATTTCTTCTCCTGAATTCAAATATGATATCGGTTTTTCTCCATCACGCAAGGTTTCCGAGAGACAGGCATTTATAATTTCAAACACTTTAATATTTTCTACATTCTTAAATACACAATATCCGAACATTCGGACTCGCCTAGAAAGTAAGAAATGACGATTTTCTGCTATATTTCGCATGTGGAGCATCCCTCTTGATGGTCCAACAATAATTGGCCAGCATATTAGGATTCCATTTGCCTTGATATCTCTTTTCTATAGCTGAAATCTCCTGATGAAAGCGTTCCCCGTGCTCATCGCTCACTGCGCCAAGATTTTCCAGGAAGAAATCTAGGTGCGAGTGCAGGAAGTGAATTTTTAAGGACATATTACAGCCCAAATTTTTATAAGATGTTATAAGATCATTGACAATATCACGGTAATTTTCCGCCTTTCGATTTCCCAAAAAACTGTGAGTTACTTTTTTGAATGCTTGCCAAGCTGCTTTCTCCAGTGGATTCAATAGTTCCTCAAACTTCTCATCATGCATTAGTGATCGTATTTGTGGACCCACAAATATCCCTTCTTTAATTTTTGCTTCACTAATTTTAGGAAACCTCTGTTTTAAGTACATGAAACCAGGAGTATTGCCCATGGCTTTCACGAAATTCTTCATCAATCCTAGTTTGATATGTAAGGGAGGTAGATAGGCCTACACATTTTTAGGATTACACAATGCGTCATGGTTCACATTTTTCTGTCCAGGAATGAATGATTTGCGTTTAGGCCATTCTTTTCTGATTTAATGGTTTTTTCTGTCCCTACTATCCCAAAGACACAAAAAGCAACAGTACTTTGTGTAACCAAGCTGCAAACCAAGAATAAGTGCAATTACCTTCAAATCACCACAAATATTCCATTCATACACTGCATATTGAAGCTTTGCCAATATAAATTGAAAGTTTTCATATGTTTCTTTCATACTAGCAGAGTGAGCCACAGGTATTGATGGGAATTTATTTCCATTATGCAGAAGTACTGCTTTTAAACTTGCTTTGGAGGAATCAATGAACAAGCGCCATTCTGTTGAGTTATGTTCAATACCAAATGTCTCCATAAGAGAAGAAATGTCATTACAAAACACTAAGCCATTTTCTTCAGAAAAATAGCCTTTAAATTGAGAATGACGACTACGATAAGTACATATCTTTGTATTCTTTTGAAGAAGATTCCATCCTTTTAGCCGGGAACCAAGCATTTCAGACTGGTTTTTGGATAATTTTAAATCTCGTATGAGATCGTTAAGATCTTCTTGAGTCAATAAATGAGGCTCAGATGAACAGCTTTGTTCAAAAGTTGTATCACCAAAATCTGTTTCTTCTTCTTCCTTACTTCCATCGGAATCTGAGCTCTCTTCATCTAATGTCACATGTTCTGGAGGCTTTGGTATGGGCAATTCTTCGCTGTGTGGAACTGGTCTCATTGCAGATTGCAAGTCAGGGTACACCACTGTATGTTTTGATTTTTACGTAATCCCTTTAATGTTTGTTAAGCAGAAATAACAGTCAGAGGAGTGATCTTTGGGTTCCCTCCAAATCATAGGGATAGCAAATGGCATGTGGCGTGTGCCATTCTTCCATGCAGTGAGAAGCCTACTACACGATAAACAACAGATATGTGGGGCCCAGGTCCTTGTTTGGTCCCCCATTTTACACCCAAAATAAAGTTCATAACACTCTTTTACTACTGGAGTAAGGTTTCGTCTTTGGGACTTGAGCGTCACTTCACCACATATATAACAAAAGTTGTTAGGATGATTTAAACAAGCTCTAGGCATTTTGTAACTAACAACAAATTAAAAGAAATACATTTGTAAATATGTAATATACAATATACAATAATCCAGACACAATGCACTCACAATTACGGTACGTGTTTACTGGTTCACTGCTCTCTCACAACTGACATCGTTGTAATGAATGCATGCATGATCATGTTTGTGCCTGTCTGTACAGTCTGAACTTGCACAACAGTAGCAACGGTACCATTTGAGTTAGCTCATTTGGTTCCATCACATTTACAATGCTCTAGGAGTTTTTATTTTACAATGGACAAATGGCCGTTTATTAAAAAAATATATTTAAATCCATTAATTGAAATTGAAATTTAAAAAAAACTGTGGGTGATGGAGAAATTCCGAATACATATTTGAAAACATGATAAAAAACTGCATTAAGTACAACTATTGATACTCATGAGACAAAAATCATGTTGACCAGTGATTACCTTTAGAGCCCCAGGGTTGCAACCGTGCAACATTATGTAAAATGTTTAAGTCTAAAAACGACCAAAAAAGTTGTCATATAGTTCATAATTCATAATTCAAGTTTATAATTTATTGGGTAAGATTTGCATGCCGGTATTGTTAAAAACTGTGACATGTTCAGACACCGTATTACGTGGAGGGCCCACTCAGTTGCCTTAGGCTCACGCAGGCAAGACTTAAAGCCTGAGTTTGTTAAAACGATGGGTAAAAAGTATGTCGGAAGACAGTAAGAAATCCTATCCACTACGGATGTTGACAATAGAAATTATATCAATTACAATTTTAAACAAACAATGCGTTTTCAAGTAAACTGATTTTGTTAGGCCTATGTCAGAAACCAGTAAAAACAAATCATATTCACTGATAACTTATTCAATCCTGTAGGCGTTGTTTTAGTTGAGAATAAGGGATATTGACAACAGAAATTATGATAGTAAATTCCAAACTGTAATAAATTATAAGTTACTATCAAAAACTGAAAAAATAACAGCTTTTAAGTGATTTTAATAATATACACGAGGGAAAAGATGGTTCTTATTCATTTTAGAACATTCAGAACCCTTCGGTTTATGTAATAGGTGTTTCCGGAGGAAAGTAAAATAGAATTTATAAATATTATACAACAAATTTAGTCTGCAGGCTGTTTTTTTTTTTTTTTTAAGTGAACCCAAATATTTGTTCGCAACACGTTGCATTTGACATTAGTGAGAGAATGAAACTTTTTTTTCAGAATGGTCAATCATAACAAAACGAGTTATAAAAACCTGTATTAATGGTCTCAAGACACAGGTAGCGAAAGGTGCAAAGAGATAGGCAGATGAGGCAAAGGCTGCTGTTTACAGTGACTGAATGGATAAAACTGTCAATATGTACAGTTATATACGAGTACTTTAAAATACTTAAATGCATTTTGGATTAACTATACTAATACAGTTAAACGTACCACTAATATTGTCTGCAGAGCCTTCTTCAGCATGCGTTCTTCGTGCCCGTTCTCCTTCCATAATCTTGGTTCGCACACTCTCCAGTAATTGTTGTATGGCCCCTGGCACCGATAGTGTAATCTCATTTATCATGCAGTCGGTAACTTCTAGTCCCAGTTTACTGAGAACCTGTTTCAGAAATATATTGATATTAAACTCTCCAGTGTTAAAATATTGTAATTAGTGACGAAATATTCCAATCCAATGTTTGGAAAACAGCCCAGTATGAATTGCGTCATACAATAACCCGATATATGCCGTAGATGGGATTATAAGCTATGCCACGAGAGGATATACCAACAACCACACGACAAGCAGAAGTGTTATGAATAGAAGTTAAAGCAAAATAAAACAGTAAAATAACCAGCAAAAATTGTAGAAATAAGCACCAGAATAAATTAAAACAAACTAAGTTATATAAAAATCAAATATATTATCTTCGTAGAAACCTTATCTTATTCATGACTGTTACAGCATGTAAGGGTAGTCATCCGCAAATTTATTTGTGTGAAGCTCCTGCGATTGTCAGTGAAGAACGATTTGTAAAGTAAAGATATCCTTTCATTGACGCAGGTCATCACAGGCATATGAAAAGCAATATAGTTCTTCAATGAATATCATTTCATATCTGTTTCTTCACCGGAAACCTTTTCAGAGGTCTGACAAGAGTGTTTTGTAACCCGTATTTTTCAATAATCATATTAGTCGATAAAAGAAAATAAACTAGTGATAATGACATCTAGGAGTGAAATAAGCACTTTTAAATGTCAGTTTTGAGTAAAAAAATATCTATTTTAATATAAATCATCAAATAAGCATGCAAAGTAGTTTCTCTCACAGAATAAGCAAAATAATCGCCATCAAATAAAGTTAAATTTGCTTGTCAAGGAGTGTCTTACGAAATGCATTTTCGTTTATCTTTAGCAATCTGTAAATAACTATTCATTTTGCTTAGAAATCCGGGCTCTAGTGATGAATTATGTGGATGCAAGTATGACAAATGCCATGCCAAAACTTCTAGGGAATGAACAGGGCATGAATATAACACGCGAAGGAATCGTTTTATTTTATTAACTGAATCTAAAAAGTTTACAACTGTTGGAGTTAAGCACTGTTCACAACGTTTAGCAAATCCTGACCAGTTCTATACAGTCATGTACATTGTACGATATTCATTTTATTAATTCATATTCCCATCAAGGACTAAAGAGTGTGTTTCGAAAACCTAAACTTTGTCTAAAATGATGTAGAAAGGATCCCTTAATTAAAAAAAAAAACTCGACTATAGAATAGATCCTGAAAAAGGTTTTTTCATTTTTCTCGCGTCTTATTCCGATATATAGTAAACAATCGCATTGCGACGCATTCAACTGTCTCAACCTCAAACGAAACTGGTTTGTTCACGGGACAGAACTTAAATGAAGAAGATGATTTAGCCTACAGGCAATTTTTGCGCAAAACTTTTACATAAAAGTGTTAAGTATTAGTACAAGCAGTTTGTATACAAAATTTAAACAAAATCGTTGTAGCGCGTTCGATAAAATCACGAATAAAATATTTGTCTCCATGCAAAGTGCAGCACTTGAAGTGTAAGTTGTCGGCATGCTTCGAGACTCATTGCAGGCAGATGCCTAACACAAAAAAAAAAAAAAATTTATTCCTTTTTTCGTTTTTGAGTTAGTGTTTTCTTTACGGAAAAGATAAAGATAGGTCAGAAACGTAGGCATACACAGACTTGAAACATTACTAGAATTCATCCTTCAGGTGCGTTAAATATTTCATATTTTATTAGGTAGGTCTACGTTATATCTTTCATATTTTTTATTTGTAATAGATTTTTAAATACGAAAGAAAGAAAGTAATGATTCCTCCGAAGTGCCCATTTAAAAATGCCTGGCATGATTCCTGGGAAGATAGCTGGTATTTATTGAATACTATAATATATTAAGTAGACACTTCTGTGATATCGTGGTTAGCGTAGCTGGCTAAGAATCCGCAGGCCCGGGTTCAATCCTCAGTACCTCCTAGGATTTTTCTGAGGTCGGGAGTTCTGAAACGGGGTGCCGTAAGCCTCTTGACCCGAACCGAGGAGCTATAAGAAGATATAATCCTATTAACTTATAAATAGATAAATTCTTGAGTAGTTCAAACCTTTCTGTTGAGTGTGGTCCAATTGTCTTTCTTCAAGGACTTAGCACACGCTGCAGAATAGTTATGCAGTTCCACGTGCCGAGGATAATAATATTTGAGAACTTCCGCCATAAGCACTATAAACAAATAACAGATGAGATTTTCATCTGGCATAAGGCAAGCATTTTACACTATCCTATTTTAAAAAGTGATTAATGCCTTTATCTTTGATCAAGAGATAACATTGCTCAGACTCTTAGAGGGCTTTCACATGGAAGTGACTGATACTGCATATATCAATCACATTTGCACTGCAAAACGCTTCACAGGCACTAAGTACGAAGACTCGAATTCATTTTTGTTTTGTACCTTCTCTCTTGGCGTATGCAGTATTGCAGTTGGTTGAGGTACAGCGCTACAAACCGGAAGGTCGCGGGTTGGATCCCCGATAAGGTCCTTAAGATTTTCCATTGGCCTAATCCTTCTAGTGGCGCTATGGTCCTGGAGTCGACTCAGCCTCTAACAAAAATGAGTAGCAGGAGCAACCCTGAGGGTAAAGGCGGCCATTGCATAAGACTTGGCAACCTTACGTACTTCACTTCCCGAATGTCTCAAAATCCGGGAAGCTCAATCTCTATGAACCGTAAGACCTCGTACCTTTACATTTTTTTACCTTTTTCTCTTCATCACAATAATAAACACAAGATAATATAAACGCCACCCTTTAAAGAATATTTACTTATTCCCCTATAACCCACCAATATACTTATCTGTCGCAATTTAACTATTGACCAGTGACAATTTCAACAAGAACAAACAGTTAAACAGTTACTCAAAAGAACCATAAGAGATACAAAAATGAAGAAAAAACTATTTGAACCGATTAAATTAATAACGTATATGAAATTATGTATTGTGGAATGCAGTTTACGATGGGGCCCCGAATGGTAACAAATTAGGAAATTCGTATTCCAAGAGTTCACAGAAGATACGGTTTCTACATTTGTAACCAATGACTTAAATTTTCTGATCATAAAAACACATGGGCGCTATGAAATTAAAATAATATGAATTGCTTTCATTTTTTTGTTTATACGCACATGGTTTATATGTAAAAGTAGCCCACGGTGAAAATTGAATTAAAGGCTGACCTTACTATTTTATCAGGGAAAACATGTATTTATTATACTGTAATAACTATAAGCCTCTGTTTACCCATGAGTCCGTGCAAAATAATATATTATATGTAATATATTGTATATTTTTTATTATATTTTCTGTACTCTGGTTAGTGATTTCTTCAAGTAATGGCTGTGATTGAAATGCTACTTTCAAATCTGTGTGCTAGATTCTTTTGTTCTCATTTCAGTAACCCTTTCATAGGCCTAACTGTTCTATTTTTCACGTTCCTGGTAAAATAGCCTAAACGTTTAGATTTAAATAGAATTTTTTTTACCTCCATCAGAGAAATCTCTTGCTATATTGCCTGTTGGTTTTGAAAGCGGTATCTTATCCAACCATTCATATAAATCCTCCACGTCTCCTTCATCCATGATTCTTATTAGAAATAAAGTTCGTTTATACAAATAACATAAAACTGAACTTAAAAATGTAGCTCAACATATAATGAATATATTATGCAAATTATCTTGGATTTATTTTCAGCTTTCGTCTTGTGACACGGCCTACTATATTAATTAGCAATCAGTTAAAAATAATAATGATCATGGCCTCAAATTTTAAGTTTGCAAATCAATGCAGTGGGAGTTTTAATAAATGAATTAATAATTGGATATAGGTGCACCCTAGTGGGCATAGAAGAGTGAGTCGAAGTTTTGGAAAGTTATAAAAGTAGGTCAATATGCGAGAAAGTAAGTGATAAACGAAAACAAATTAAGGTAAAAGCACCAGTCTTCGACAGTGCTCCAGTCATTGACACTTACGCTATTTTTTTTTAATAATAATAATAATATTAGGAAATTCGCACAATGTGCATGTTAGGAAAATTATTTTATTTTTTCACTGTGAATACACATAAATTTAGTTCAGTTCATCTGTCATAAGTAATGAGTAGACTTCGGACTTTTAGGTCGCTAAAAATGCTGTTTCAGGTACCTAAAATAGGCTCTAAAAATTGGAAAATAGGTTCTAAAAATCGTAAAATAGTCTCTTATAAAATCGTTTAGTTGCCAATTTTCTGAAATATCTCAATTGCCATGCAGAATATTATATTTACTGAAGTCACCATTAATCAATAATCATGACAAAACACAGATATAGGCCTATGACAGCGAATGTATGTCCAGTTCGTGCTCTACCAGGCAGGTCCCAAGACGGTCACCATTGCCGTCGTTGCGGCAGTGAGAAAGAAACTCTTGCTCACGTCTTGGGTGCTTGTCCTTATGGTGAAGTGCTGAGGAACAGTCGCCATCACAAGATCCGAACTTTAATTGCAAATGCTCTGCGGGAAAATCATCATCAAGTAGCTGAAGAGGTCTACGGCGTTTCTGAAGGTGGCTCCTCTAGAAGAATTGACATCATCGCCATTCCACCAGGCTCAACCAATGGATATGTAATCGATCCTACAGTCAGGTTTGAAACAAGTAGCACCCAACCTGCAGAAGTTCATGCTGAAAAATGTATCTACGAACCCACCATCGCATACTACAAAGAAAAATACTCCCTTTCTTCTATTACCATCTTTGGCCTGATGGTGGGTGCAAGAGGAACAATTCCTTCATTCTTTGTAGATTTCTGCAGATTCTTCCGTCTGAACAACATTTTAATAAAAGAAGTGTCTCTGACAGCCCTGAAAGGTTCCCTCTCAATACTCAGGAATCACTTATATTCCTAAATTGTATATATTTGTTTTCAATGTTCTTTTTTTCTTGTTTCATAAGTTTTCTTGATATATGTGAGTTTTTTTCTTTATGTTTATTGTAAATACTTGTAAACACTTCTTTGTGGTGCAAATCATTTTCTTTTATATTACGCTTTGTCTTAGGGCAACCCTTAACTAAGGGAAGCTGAATGTAAATAAACATTAATATATATATAGACCTATTACTAGGGCCTGTATTACCACCATAACAGTGAAAACCTACGCACGCTAGCATATTCAACCCCTTATATCCCTCAGTGATTCAGAGAACTACTTTTTGTTGTTGTTAAGTTTACTGGATGTTGGAGTCGGGAGAGAAACACTTCATTTTCTTGGGAATTCCAAGGAATTTTTCTACTGATGACGAAACATTCCTTACTATTTTACCACGTCACAAATGTGTCGTGTACTGCACATTCCGAGATAAAAATTTAGTACGAAGTGAAAATAAATGCTAGAATTTATAATAAAAAATGACTTAATTTGAACTTTAGAGGAAAAACAAGCAAAAAGGCAATATTAGACTCTAATGTAAAAATAGGCTGTTTTAGGTCCTATAAAAGTATCAGTTTTTGGCATAGTCACTTATGAAACATGCATATACAAGTTTTCGTTCATATATCACTTAAGGATTAAAATAGGTTTTTACCTAAAATCTGGATTCTAGTGATGAGCTTCTGAGGCTAAACTCTTTCTTGGTTTGATGGAAAAAATTTGTGAGATTATTGCAGCACACGTTCTTCAGATTTTCTCATTTTCGTTGCTACAAATCTTAAAGTGAGGCATTACTTTGTGTGTTAATAACAACAATTTTATATTGCTATTGATAAATAATATTATATAGGGCTGATCTATGGTGATGAAAGAATAGATATATTATGTAAAACTTAACACTAACCTCAATCACTGACTTATAGTAGGGGTGTCAATTGCTGGTACGTTCAGGGCCGTATTTCTAAATAGGCTAAGTAGGCTACAGCCTAGAGCGGCACATTTTCAGGGGCGGCAGTTTGGCAATTTATTCAAAAGTTAAAATGAAATTTTTCAGACTTTAATAATATTTTCCGTAGGAATTTAAGAATACATGTTACTTAAAAATATGTTTTAGTCCTTCTACATAGCCTACTTTTTAAAACTATAACATAATACAAATTCACAGCACGTAATAATATTTTTCAACAAATAAACCAGTAATTAACTACATTTTGTGTAATTTCATTTCACCGTGTAGGACAACTTAATTCAAATTGAACACAGTTCTTCAATTACGCAAAAGATAGTCATTAGCATTCAAATATAAAAGTATGTATAAAATAGTGATCACTGATCTCCAAGAACAAATTAATTAATTAATTAATTAATTTCGAAACCCATTTTATATTTTAACGAATCTTAAAAGAAGTAAGTAAAAAAAGTAGATAAATAATTTGATTATATAATTGATTATGTAAACCATTAAATTGTAGTTTTACCTAAACTAAATGAACTTTATGTTTAAAAAAAAGATGAAAACACCAATGAACTCTATCCTTTTGTTGTATAAAACAAATTTATTAACCAAATATTAACTAGAAGGGGGCGGCAAATGGATTTTAGCCTATAGGCGGCATACTCTTAAATCCGGCCTTGGGTACGTTAAATTATATGATGATCCAGTTTTAGACATCCCCTGTCAATGATTGGTACAATGATCAATTTGTTGAATTGACATTATTTATTCATTAGTTGCATAGGCTGAAAATATTAGGGATGCCTATCTAGAAAAAATATTAACATATGACCCTTTTTACCAGTCTTTGACATGGGTGTCAATCACTGGAACACCCAACTGTCAATAATTGGAACATGTTTCAGGCATGACTTCTAAGAGGAAATACACCTCTGAACAAATGGTTATAGGCCATAGAGGCTGTGGAGATGACAAGCCTACAGCTACTACTGCTGCTGCCAAAATATTTTATGTTCCTAGAGTTACATTGTATTAGAAATTGAGTGAGAAGAGCCTAAAAGTTTGGACCTTTCACTGTTTTGACCAAAAGCATGTATGTTAAGTCCTCATCCAACTACTTCGTGCTCATCACAGTCTAATTTGGCTGTACCCATGATACCGTTCTCAACATTAAGTGTACCCCTTTTTAAATTCTCTTCCTACACCACCAACCAGAGGTGGTGACTTGTGCAATATTATTGGGGAGCAACAATTGCATTTTAATAATTAGCCTATTCATAGGCCTTATATGATAACAATTTAAAAGTTGGGAGAGGGGCAGAAAGTACCTTGTTCCCCCCCCCCCCAAGTCAGTGTCTATAAGCCTTCAGTGCTATCTTCTATTTTGACTGTTCCCATAGCACCAATGATAACAATTTGAAAGTTTGGGATTGGTCAGAAAGTACCTTGTCCTCCCAAAGTCAGTGTCTATGCCTTCAACACATTCTATTTTGACTGTTCCCATAACACCACCTGGTATGCCTATATTTACAACACAACCTGCCACAATGTCAAATGTACCTTCACCATTTAAAAGGATATTATTTTGGCCTGAGCCTACATCCACTAAAGATGAAAGAATAAGGATGAAATTTCTTATGTAGCAACATCCAAGGCTTGGAAAACTAAAACTAAACTAAACTCCGTGGTGCTACATCCTTGAAGGGGCTTGGCCTACCACCCGACCGCTTCAACATCTACCATAGGCAGATGGCAGGATTGGGGGGCATGTGGTCAGCATGCCAACACCCACAGCCGATAATGGTGGTTTCCATGACCAGAGCCACTACTTCTCTATCAAGTAGCTCCTCAATTTGAATCTTGAGGCTCCAATTCTCTTGCTCACTGGAGCAAGACCAAACTATGAATTTTCTAAGCCCGTAGATATTTTTGAAGTTTTTTTTCTAACTGTAGAGGTAACCACTTAATTTCAGCTACACTCTTACCAGTAATCAGCCTAGCTTCATATTTTCATGTTTGTATGACCATAAGAAGAAAGAATGTATGTGCAAGAATTTATACTTTTGCTTATGTAAAAAACCCTACAGTTCGTACCATGAATGAGAATGCTGTTCTGTTAAAAGTTGTGAAGTCACTCACCAGTATCATTATAATGAACAAAATTAAAGGTTAAACAATTTTGTTAATTAATATTATCATTATATCATCATCTTCTAAGTTTAATATATTACAAAGTGACCGAATATAAATGTCAATGACTGGTACATGGACACTGTCAAAGACTGATACATGCTAAAATCTTGAGTGTCAAAGACTAGTACAGGAAACGTGTTACAAAAAAAATTATAACTTATTTAATATATGTTATTAATAATTAAGACTACCATAGAGTACTCATAAAACCTCAGATCAATACTGATCTTATTTCATTTAGTAAGTTTGTTTAATAACAACATAGAAAATGAAGAAATTTCATCACTAAACTGTCAAAGACTGGTGCTTCTACAGTGCCTTATTTTTGACTCGTGGCCGGCCGGCGGGAGGTAGCTGCTTGCACACAGTGCTTCTCATCGTTCCTGGCTCCGGCCGGCCACAAGTCAAAAATAAGGCACTGTACCGTAATGGTATTATCAACCATGTTGCCAGCACTTGAAGGAGAAGTATGAGATCAGAGATTGAGAAGGGGCTGTGTTGCTATTTGGGGCGAGAGGGACAATTTCGAAATGTGTCAATATTTTACATCGTTTTGGTATACTGTCTTCAGGCACACTACCTGAATTGGCCTTAAACAATCTTCGAGACTTGCTCCATATTGTTCATAACTATTTGTATCAGAAATTTTAATAAATATGTTAATAGCTGCTTTAAAAAAGTATTATAAAAATATATAAAATTGAAAATTAAGTAAAAAACCTGAACTTAAAAAATATAGTTCTTAGATTTTTATTTGCCTGTGTCCAATTGGCACCCTTAATTTAAGGCAGCTATCCTATAAGCATCCCCCCCTCTTGGCACAATGCAACACTACTATTCCTACTAGACCTGTATTTTATCTTCTTGATGTTGAATAGTTTATAGGCCTAGGTTATGTGAAATTTCATTTCATGACTTAATATTCTGAAATTTTAGGGTTATTTCTGAGTACCCCTGACGTTCTGCATTTTTTTTTATAAAATCACTTATACTCATGAAAACACTATAAATTGCTAGTCGATCATTAGGCTACTACAGCAGGGACAGAGTTAAAAAATAGTACATGAAAGATATTATTTCAACAACTTGTCCATGTGTTTAGATTCATATATGTGATATGACAATTATTTCAGTGTTTCCACTTATGCTCCTAACACCCTGTATAAAAACATCATCCCAAATGTAAACAGCAGTCGGTAATGTAGAGTGAATTTAAATGAAAGCTTTGAGAACATTATACCGGTTGATACTGAAAGTATTCTTTTGGGGAGGGATTTTCACATCCGTAGTCCCAGTGTGTACGTACAGTTTATCTGACAAGAACTAGGGTCTTAACAATTGAATATTTTCTGTGCTGACTGAACCGGGCTTTGATGATATTGAATTTCAGGTTTGCTTTCAAAATACTGGCTGATTTCTCCTTCAGGTTATCCAATATACATTAAAGATACAATGTACTCACCATCCATTTCTTCATAATCCGATGCTGACATGTCTTATGGCATGTCCAGTGTCCACATCTGGCATTCAGTAGTCCCTCACTTTCTATCCGAAATCTTGCATTAGTCGGTGCAACTACTCCTCTTCTAATCTTCTTCTCCCTTTTGATTTGAATAAAGTTTGGAATATTCTTAAGCCATTTGACTGAAAATGCTGTATCACACGCAAAATACAAACATATCTGGAGCACCATTATGTTTCAATTTAGAGAACAAATACTGCGAGATTTTAGACGCATTTCCATAAAGGATGCTAATAATATTATTTGTAAAATTTAACAGAAAATATGACACCATTAAATGAAAAAAAAAACCCTATTTTATTGCAGAAGTTAACTTCAGATAGCGCGGTCTGCTATATCACTTACGTACAATCGAGTATTTGAAAATCGATCAGTATTTCATCCCTAGCAAGTTTTGAGATAATCAATTTCAGGTTATGAAAACCAGCTGTTTAAAATATTATATACCATATAATTGAAAATAAATAACATTGCTGCAGAAATCGAGCTTTGGAAGAACGGTTCTCAATAGTAATAAATAAACCTGTCTGAAAATTAATCAAATAACTAAATTAATTCATTCATTCATTAATTTTCCATTTTGAATTTTGGCGCTTTTGACGACATTGGTTGCTCATGTTGGACACACTGAAATCATGTTCGCTGTGATTCGCTTGGGAAAGTTGCTAATCTGACTGCAGTTCAATGGTGCTGGGGAGGGACGAGGGATAGGCCAGCTGGAACTGTGCCTGGGGTTTTAATGTTTTGACACAGGTGTAAATTTCGTTCCGTGTTGAAAATGAAAGAGACAAAATTTGTTTTGTGACGACTGTAAGAAGAGACAGCCCTTCGCTATGTGTAGGAATTACGAGCTGTAGTAGTTATGTCTCATTTATGTTCAAGTCTGAAATGCCATTTCAATGTGTGGAGATGGAGAATATGTACATTCCGGTTTTTCATGTTATGTATAACTTTTACTTTCGTCATAGGGTGTTTTATTGCAGTGTCACCGATTGCTATAGGTAATAATTTCCTTACATTTGTTTCAGCACTGCTAGGTGTTACTCTTTCCATGAACCAATAAAAAATGCTTTTATTGTAATTAAATAATGATATAATAATAATAATAAGTAAGGAGCACTCGAAAGAGCATTTGATCATATTATTTTAGTCTGTACTGTAATCTCTTATTGATTTTACTCTCTTGGGGCATGCTATCAAATGATAACGCTCACATTTCTGGTTACACAACACGCATATACACTCTTCATTCGGTTGATGGAAACGTTGGGTTCTGCATATTTTGTAGTGAAAACCATGTGTAGCGAGTCTGGTCACGATATGCCTTTGGTCCTGACACGCCTCCGTCCACTTCCGGTCTATCATAGCGCTCATACCATAGAAATCAGGGTCGATGCCCTTCCTTTTTTCCTCTCGTGATTTTTTATGTGCTTGATATGGTTCAGTGGAGGGTAATAGCAGTTTCATCTTCAGTTCCTCTACAAAAAAAGATTCCCTTATTAGTTCATAGGCGATCCTGGAGGGCGCATATATCCCAATTCCTAGTGCTTTCTTCAGGAACCTTGCTTTCACTCCTTCTATTCTGGCCAGGTCACTGATCGTCAGGTGCTCCCATATTTGTTCTATACCATATGTGACTATTGGCATTATAGCTGCGTTGAAGAGGGTCATAGCTGTGGGCAAAGAGAGTCTGCTGATGTTCTGTATTCTATATGGGTCATTCTGCAGAAAAGGGCAGATTTCAATGTTAGAATTTTTTCTTTTTTAATATTTTTTATTTTGGATCATGTAATTTTTTTATGTAATATTTCCTTCTGCAGAGTACTACTGAGGTACTTGCCCTACTTACCGAGTGGTATTTTGCATTAAATTGACAAGGTTAGAAAATGGCGCATTCATGGAGGTGAGAAAATAGTATGAAATAGTAATTATAATATAAGTTATGTGAGAATTAGAATTAATTTACTGTATTAAATGTTATCATGAAAATGAACAATATTTATTACCATACAAATGGATTAACACACAACTTTTTACTTATTTTTATCTATGTTAAAATAGATTATCACCTTAAAATCAAAACATTATATATTGTCATAAACTATTCGGCTATACCAGTATCTTCTTTAAACAAAAATAAAAAATGCAGACAGTTAAATATGTCATCAATTACAACATTAATTACACCTCCATGGATAGGACTCGAGAGTAACAGTACCGGAGGTGAGATTTTTCTCTAATTTGTCAAACAGCTTGGGAACATTTGAGGTTAGAAAATCTCAGTTCTAGAGTTTAACTTAGCATTCCTTATTATTATAATTTGTAGAAAAGTAAATATAAAAACATACAACTTTACTGTTGGGTGTAGGTAACGGAGGTGAGGAAGTCCAATTACCAACTCTGCATTTAGCCCTTTTACACAAACTAAACAACACTTAAAATCACACTAACAGCTTGGCTTTATATAAATGATAAGAAAACTGCCAAAAGTTGGAGTCCAAGGAAAATAGAAAGACTACAGTGCCATATCTGTGGAAATAATTGGACTTTTATATTGTTTCACGGAGGTGAGGTCTCACCTTGGGACAAGCATGTTTAGTGCAAAAAATTGTCTTTACAAAATTATATATTTTATTTTCAGTTGTTAATGACTCATTTTTTGAGCTGTTTGTTCTTGTTACAACACTAAAATGGAATAAAAATTAAAGCCTGTTGAATTATGAAAGAATGAAAATGACAAGTCAGGCATTGGGACATGACACGGAGGTGAGATCTCACATACTGTGCCCTAAAATGTAGAAAATTGTAACTTTTGTTTAAAAAGTGGAATATGGGATCAAATAGACCTTATTTCAATCTAACTTATCATAATAATTCTTAATCCATAAGTACTTATTTTACACCAGAAAATCAACTGCGACATGAATCTGCCCTTTTCTGGAGAATAACCCATATATGGCTTTCATGGCTGCTGCTGTTCTCTCCTGGATGTGCATTCTGTATGACGACATTGTCGTTTGTAGGCCGACTCCTAGATATCGGAAACTTTTCACTGTTACCCGGTACCAGAGGTTCTCCCTGCAAGGTTAAGATGTCGTCCGCTGCTACTTTTCCCCCTTTTCTGATAACCATGTGAACTGTTTTGTCCTTGTTGATCTCAAAGCTATTCTCGAAGGCCCATGTTTCTAGCTTCTGAAGTGCTGTTTGCAGGTCTTTTCTGTGTTGCGACCCTAATGCCATGTCGTCCGCATACATGATTAGGCTCACTGTGGGTAGGTCCTTAATGATATTTGTAATGTCTGCTGTTATGATGTTAAACAACAAAGGGCTCATGGGATCACCCTGTGGTACACCATTCGTCTGTCTCACTCTTTCTGATAGAACAACACCATCATTAATGACAATTTAATTGTAAGTTAGTATTGTCTCAATTATTTTCGCTAGGGAGTGAGAGTCACCCAGCATTCCTATAAGCTTCCTTATTAGTATACTCCTGTCGATCAGGTCGAACGCCTTTCTGTAATCTACGAATACCACATGATACTTTCCTCTCTTGTGTCTCAGTGCCTGTTTTGCTTCTTCTTGAAGGAAATTCACTGCTTGTAGTGTACTCCTGTTTTCTCTGAACCCAAATTGGCAGTCTGGGATACGCAAATCAACTTCCTTGGCTAGTCTTTTTGTTAAAATTTTTTAGAAAATCTTGAAGATTGTGTTCTGTAGTACTATGCCCCTGTACGAGTTGGGATCTTCGGTTGGTCCCTTACCTTTGTACAAAATTGTCATTTGTGCCGTTCTCTAGATTTCTGGAATTGATCCATTTGAGAGGCACCGATTAAAAAGGTCAGTCCATATTGGCAGTAGTAGATCTTTTGTTTCAATGATATGTTCCATGAATATGCTATCCGGTCCCGCTGCCTTTCCTCTCTTTGTAGTCTTGATGGCGTCTTTGATTTCTTTTGAAGTGATCGGTGTAGGGGCTTCTGCTGTATTACTTTTAAGTGTTGTCTGGAAGGCTGTTTCAGTGCCACTCTTATTGAGAATCCCAGTGAAATGCTTCTCCCAGGTCGCACCCGGTATCTCTCTTGCTGTTGGGGCTTGTTTTTTCCTTAAGGCAGTGAATGGGTCTGTTCTAGCTTCTTCTGCTGCTTTCCTGGCTTCTTCCTCTATGAAATTCGCTCTTTTTGTTTTCAAAAGTAGTTTATACTCTTTTCTTTGTAAGGCATAGTCTTTCATGTTTTCATCATTATTTGTGGATTTTGCTCTTTGTAAAGCTTGCAGGGTGTCTTTCCGTTTAGTATAGCATTGACTGTCGAACCATCTTTGTGCGTATCTTTTCCTTTTTGATATGAATGCTTTGCTAATCAATCTATTAGTGATGTGCATAGCTTCTTCTAGATGATCTTGTGATATGAGTTTTCTTACTTCTTCCACCTCTTTCACATCATGTAGTTTTGTCAGATATAGCTTCCTAGAAGGTCTCTGCTCAGGTAATTGTTTCTCTGATAATGACCGTGGAGTTATTTTTATTGTTGTAGATATAGGTGTTGTCGGTCTTCCTCTTCTCCTCCTATTCTCTTGGTTATAATTTAGAGCAGGGATTAGAGAAGGGATTAGAATAGCTATGGCTGACAGGGCTATAGAAGAAGATGAATGGAGGGATAAAGAGGCATGGAGATCGAAATGCGGGATGCGGCAAAGGCCGTAGGATCCCCGCTTTATATATATATAGATATAGGTATGTGTTTTCTGATGGGAGCTGCTCCTGAGGACCATAGTCCCTCTTGCTTCAGTACGCCTATGGCATTTCCTTTGTAGAATACATGATCAATCGCGCTTGCTCCATTATGCGCGAAGTAAGTTTTTAAACATTTTTCATTGGCTAGAGTGTAGCCTTAAATAAATAATGATATAATGCTGTGTTACAGATGACTGTGCAGTCAGGTGCTCTGGCATTGACCAAAGTAGACCCAAGGAATCACACTTCAAGAACTTAATACTTGGAGGGAAATCAAGTACCCATCATAGGTTAGCTGTACTAGTGCCATATCGTGACAGATTTGAAGAGCTACTTACATTTGCACCTCATTTACATGATTTCTTGAACAAACAAGAAATTAGCCATCATATCTATATTTTAAACCAGGTAAAAATCGTTTAACAATAAAGGGAATGGTGCACGTTACTCAATTTTGACAGAAATTTTGCTTTTGTTCTTTTGTTGCACTCTTGCAGATGGTATTGATTGCACTTGCTTACACGCAGTTTGCACAAACACTGTTCATTTGCTGCTCTTTCTCCATTCTATAAATCCTATGATAGAAGTCATGGATGGCATAAAATGTCGTCTTCAAATAGCCTATGGTTTGCATGTGTCCATTCCACATTTAACATATAAAGTTGTACAGAAGGACTCCAGCCACTTTTTCCTTCCTCTTTGCATGTAGTTCTCACAGTAAATCTTGATACCAGTAGGTTTTTGTAGGCTGTCAGTAATCGGCAATCTGGCATTTACCTTCAGTGGCAAATTATTTTCTTGCTAGTATCCCTACCTCAACATTGAAGGTGTGTTCTTTGATAGGCATGTTGTCTTTTCTGAAAAATTATTAAGATTATCTTCATATTTAACTTGTTAAGTTAGTTCTAGCATTTTTTAAATGAACAGAAAGTTATTAAAAACTGCATATAGCTTATATTATAACTAAGTTATTACTGGAAAAGAAAAGAAAACCTGAATTTAAGGGATATGAGGTTAATAAAATATATAGCTAATACGATAACAATAGTTGTTATATAATATTCGCCACCCTGGATCTAGTTTTGACCTGGGTAGTTCCTAACTCAGATAACCACGTTCAGCGTTTGCAAAATTTAGAAGCCGACAAAAACGACAAACGCCTGCATTTCAATGATTGGGAAAACAGAAGAATCTGGGTCACCCTAGCCCCCTACTCCTACTCACTAACAGAACCCACCTAGCAGCATGATTTGAATTAGGCCTACTAGGAATGCTGGATTGCAATGACATCTAGTAGGCAGAAGGTGAAATGGGGTAAAATCAAATAATTTATTTCTCCTTCTCTTCTTGTCTTCCTTTCTCTCACCTTCTCTTCACTCTTCCTAAGTACCTATTTGGGACCTATTCCTAACAGTAAATTCTAAGCATCAATCAGTATTTGAACCCGGGACCACCAGCACTGTAACTATCAGCCTTAACCACTAAGCCACGAGTGATTGCTGAGTAGTGAAGGAATAATTCAACTATTTAAGTTTAGTAGTAGAGTACACAGATCGCATGCGATCCTTTGTGATCCAGTCGGATATACACAGCAGTGGGTTGCCAGCCGTATTATTCAAATTGTCTCTTTCTTGCTTTTGTAATTTGATGTGTCAGTCTCTTCCATTGACTTTTATCCTGTACCCGATCAAGAGTCTCTTTCCATGTAAGATTGGTAGCCCTAGTTATCTCATCATGCCATCTCATCTTCTTCCTTGTTTTCTGGCTCCTTCTACCATTCCCAGCATTATATCCTTCTCCAAAGAGTCATGTTTTCACATAACATGCCCAAAATATTCCAGCTTCAGTCTTGTGGCTTTAGCTTCCAGAGAACTGCTAGGCTTTATTCTTTCCAAAATTTCTTCATTTGTTTTTCTATCTGTCCACTTTAAGTTTAGAGAGGCTTAATACATGAGAAATAGCAGTTTTGGTTCAAGGGTCATTTCTTATAATTGTGAAATATTAGCTTATGTTGAAATTGATGGCAAGTAATGTGTAGGCCTGTATGCTAGTAGATTACGATAATATAAGTGCAAACATCTTCACTGCCTACTTCTGATGAATATAAGAACACATCAAATGCAGTTGAGTATTGACTTTGGATGTTCTGTGAAGAGTATGGAAAGCGCTAGCAGAGGTTTGCATGTTATGCAAACAAATGGAGGGTAGCGACCTTCAGCGATGCTGCTGGTGATATTCATGCGGCACTGCTGCAATAATGTTTCTTTTATGTTAGGAATAAACATTAGTTTTGTTTCTGATTCGAAATTGTTATTTTTCCTTCAGTTTTTAGTAAAATTGTTTTGTTCAGATTATTCGAAATTTCGGATTAATGGGGTTTAGATTACCAAGGTTCCACTGCATTACATTTCATATAAGCCTGTTTATTTTTTTACCTGTTTTAGCTAATTGTTATTACACTCTCTGATTTCTTGTAGGTAGACAGTTATCGATTCAACCGTGCCTCCCTGATCAACGTAGGATTCCACATATCACGGGATAAATGTGACTACATAGCTATGCATGATGTTGATCTTTTACCTTTAAATCCACAATTACAATACAGTTATCCTGAAACTCAACCTCTACATATCGCTTCACCAGATCTGCATCCACGGTACAACTACCCCACTTTTGTAGGTGGAATTCTTCTGATTAAAAGGTATTGTTGAAGTCCTTTATGTATAATGTTATTGTATAAAGCAGTAGCTGAACCTATATAAATAATTTACCAGTACATGGAAATGCTTCAGTCATCACTAGGGCTAGGACTTTTAGGTAAATACATATTTTTTTTTGCTATTACTTATGATTTCTGGACTTTGTCAAAGTTTCGGTTGGGACCTTTGGATTCAAAATACTGAGTTGCATATCACATAAAAAAAAATATTTTCGATATTTCTTATTTGAATAAATATTTTTGGTAACTTCATTATTTTTACATATTTTACCACATATCAAGTTTAGAAATGAATATTTTGACAGTTTTTGTAATATTTTACCACACATCATGTTTAGAAATGAATATTTTGAGAGTTTTTGTAAAATTGCGCCATATTTTCAATGTGTTGCGTTGTTATGTTCAGTCAGAGAATAAATCAGGGCGGATTTGGCCTTCATTAGTGCAAATTTCTGTTTCCTTTTCACTGCATTACTAAGTTGGAAACAACAAAACAATTGTTGACAGAATCAATAAAAAGAAATCAAACACATTGAAAACAAACTTAACAAAATCAGTGGTTCGAAAGCAAACAAAATTTTAAAAAATTCCTGTCATGCCTAAATAAGAATGAAGGGTTACAAGTGTTGCGCAAGATTTCAGAAATTGTAATAGGTAACAGTGTAGAGAACTTGGAGCAGATGGAACATCTGAATGTCAGTGTTACAAATATGCAAGATGTTGAACGTACATTTTCAAGAAACAAGTCTCTGTTCTGTGAAAATCGTCACAGTTTTAAGATGCACAACTTAAGATCTACTTTTGTCGTTCACTGCAACAGTTCTACACTTGCTGACTAGAATGACTAGATGAGTAGGGCTACTTCTGTAAATATTGGTTAAATAAGTTAATTAAAATATTTTCATATTTTTTAAACATATTTTCGACTTTTTAAACACATAAAAAATAAATATTTTCGTTTTTATAAGCACCTAAAAGTCTGAGCCCTAGTCATCACATATAAACATCTATTCTTTCTTTTGCTATTATCTTGTTGTTTAAGCTGTTTAAAATTATTAAAACAAAATAATGTAAAGTTACATATTTTAAAAGCATATATAGTTCACAGAAACTTTAAAATTGACACTGCTGTCATTCTATATTTTTTCTCAACTTCTTTATATGACAGATACGACTACAGATTTCTATTTCATCCTCAAAAAGGCCATATTTCTTTTTTATAGTATGTGTGGATGTTGGGTTGTAAAACTTAATGTTTTGGATAAAAGGGGTTTTATTGTAGGTACTAAAACCTTAACACTTATCATTAAGGCCCGGATTTTTATGTAATATCAAAGTGCGAAATATGTACATAAAAATGTAGTAAATATCAGGGAAATATATAATGAAATATGTAATAATCACAAAATAGCCTATGTAGTTTAAAATTAGTATTTTTAATGAAATAAATATATGAAAATGTTCACACGCTACCTCTAATTTTGACAGTGAGTGCAACTGATATGATTTACCAAATTAAAGGGATAGTAAAAATGCTTCAGAGATTTAAAAAAAAAAAATGTAATGCACTTCAGTTTTTGGAGAAATGTGTATTGTAATAAATCCTGTTATCCTTGTGCCCTGAAACTCACTTTTGAAACCGATTGTCCCATTTTAGTTAAGAGTAGGCCTAATAATAAACATCGTATGTCTTCTAAAGAAGTAGTAGTAGTTTGTGTGCATTGCACTATGTACATGTTGATCAAGTTGTGACTTCATGGAACATCCTATAGTTTTGTTACACACTTAAAACATTACTACTTTCCCGTCCATTGTAAAACATTCGTCAATAAATTCACGACCACTGCCTTAGTTCTGAGAAACAAAAGTTTAAGTGCTAATGTATATAGCTGAGTCTCCCTGAACCAACCATAGTTTACATTTGCATTGGAATTCACGAAGAATTATCCCTACCATTGGCAATTGAAATGTTTTCTTTATGAAAGAAAATTAGCTAATCTTTATTAGTCACTGAAATATAAAACAAATTAAATAAAATCTTTATTTTTTATGATTTCCTAGATTTTATGTACAAAAATGTTACAACCATTACATAATATGTGAAATACTATGAATATGTAAAAATATGTAAAATGAAACCAAACTATAATTATATCAGAAGCTCAAATAGCCGACATTTTTCATTTTTTGTAGTCTACAAGTTTGGGAATAGAATATACAATTACATAAGAATCCGGGCCCTACTTATCATGCTTCTTCCCTGCGCATGGGTCTTAGACTACAGATGTACATGTGGTTCAAGCTAGATAAACTGTACAGTTTCCTATTCATTCATTTTTTCTGACTGAAGAATATTACATATAATATAGAATGTACATGCTCACAACTGGATTTTGCAGGCATTACTTCATGCAGATAAGATGATTTATTTTAATCCTCTAACTGTGTGTGCCATCACTATAATGGCAAGTAAAATTTGCCGAAATATACCCATATGGAGGTGAAAATATAAAATGTGAAAAGATTGTACATGTAATCACTGTGATAAATATAATAGTTTAAGTTTCAGCCTTAAGCACTAGTGCACTAGTGGAAATGAAATTCATTAATACATGTAATCAACTTAAAACATACGAGGGCTGGTCAATAAGTAAGGTCTCCAACACTCTAGTCCAAGCTCACAACGTCGGACGAGAGAGTTGGCGCCACTACCATGTCCCGTTATCTCCCCTCTTTCAAACGAGCCATTGCTGCAGCCGCTGCACCTTTTAGTGTTCTAGATAGAGCTGTTTGAAATGGATCTCCCGATTTCCGTCCCCGCCAAGTCAATAAGTAAGGTCTCCAACATTCTAGCCCAAGCTCACAACGTGTGATGAGAGAGTTGGCACCACTGCCATGTCCCGTTATTTCCCCCTCTTTCAAACAAGCCATTGCTTTAGCCGCTGAATCTATTAGTGTCCGAGATAGAGCTGTTTGAAATGGATCTCCTGATTTCTGACCCCGTCAAGTGCAGCCTCCGCGAACCCACCTCGCACAAACCTTATGGAACATCAATTTGTCACTCAAAATGGTCTGTATAGAACCTTTAGAAATGTCAGGAAGCAATAAACAAAGTTCCCAAGTAGTGACGCTCGATCTCTTCGCACCAATTAATCGACTTTTGCCACCATCTCATCTGTGAAGGCTATTGTTGGTCTCCTACTTCGCTCTTCATCATGAATATTTGTCTGACCCTGTTTAAACTCACGAACCCATTTACGCACATTTTTTATGTCCATACATCCCTGTCCATAAATTTTGCAAAGCTGTCTGTGAATTTCAATCTGTGGAATATTGAAGAAAGAAAGCATAAACAATCGAAAGAAGCAGTGAAAATAAGATTATCTCACATTTCCTGGTTATAGTATATCACTAAATATCTTTCAATATTCTGAACTGTGAAGTTCTTCCTGTTATCTCTTAGAATACATTTGAAGGCATAAAATGTCCTTTCAACCTCACATGACGTCAGCAATGGTTGTTCGTACGAATATTTTAAAAGGAATACGCCGGTACTCTTACACTTCCTCTCTTGATACTGTCATCCTAGACGACATTGGGTTGAACGAAACGTTGGTGGTATTAATTTCAACCCGAGAAAAATTGTCTCTCCGCAAAATATCGATTTCTCAACTGACAAACAAAAAAGACAAAAAAAAGTAGCCTAAATTAGATACTTTAGGTTTTATATCCCATTTAGGTACATTTAGGTTTTTATACCACATTTAGGTATTTTTAGGTGTCACAGAATTAATGTGGGTGAATCCTATGGACATGATTCAAAAAAGTGTATGATCGCTTTTTGTTTTGGAAGTAAGGAAAAAGATAGGTAAAAACCTAAGAATCCGATCCCTATAAATGACCAACTCCTGAGCTTGGCATTGTCCTGCATGAAAATAAACAAAAACAGACATTTCAGACATCTTGGCACAGTTAAATTGGTTAACTAGTAGTTACCACAAATATTGTATTTGCTATTTGGTGGGGAAAAGGATGGATTGTTGAAGGAATATAAAATGTAAATATAATAATAATAATACCGATATAGGTATAGACCTACAGGAAATCGAATCCATTGTGCAAACATTCCCGTTATTTGGTTATTTAAAATGCTATTAGTAGTTGAGAATTTGTGTCATTTAATCAATCATTATAAATTTAATTTTTAAAATATAGTTTACCCAGAACACAATGTCAAGCTAAGCCACTGATGGGAACCCAACATACTAATATTGTTACAGTTCAGATTCTTGTCGCTATCATAATCTTATTTTTTATTCTTATTTTTAGAGAACACTTTCAGAAGGTAAATGGAATGAGCAACAAATACTGGGGCTGGGGATTGGAAGATGATGAATTCTATGTTAGATTAAAAGATGCTGGGCTGAACATATCCAGACCTCTGAATATAACAACAGGCAAAGAAACTTTTAGGTAGGTATGAAGTTCTTATGTTTCATTAATGCTGATAGGAATGGTGAATTACACATTCTGCACAGCCATTGTGTGTCACTACAAGGATTAATTTTTAGTTATCTTAAGCTTTTGCTGTACTATGTAACATGCATATGAATATAGTGAAGCCCCAGAACAATTGCAGATTTAAGACTTGAGACTTTCTCGATGCTGATTATTAATAATGGTTTTGCAGGGTATAAGCCGAGTGAAGGGATATGCATCCAATCTTTCAGTCGCTGACATCTCTTCAGCCTTCCTCATTTCCTTTAGGAAGGCCCTAGAGATGTCAGCGACCAAAAGTTTGGCTACATATCCCTTCACTCGGCTTATAGCCCACGAACCATTATTAATTGCAGATTTCTTACAAACAAATTATTGTACAGTCAACTTTCAATTTGACAAAGTTACAAAAAGACTATTAAGGGGAGTCGTAAAATGAAGTTAAATGTCTTAATTGTAAATAGAACTTCACAAGTAAAATATATCTTATTGTATCCAAATTGAGAACTTATTTACTTTGAGTTCTTAAAAATGAAGCAAGAAGCATTTTCTGAAAATTGAGTTGGAAGTAATTAACTTTCCAAACTGATTAAAATCCGAAGAAAAATTTCTACATAATTAACATCAAGATAATCTTAATATATACCGGTAGGCTTACTTCAGAGCTGAAGGTGTTTGGTAATGTATATACTGTTAATATAGGTAGAAATCAACATTTCTGTTCTGAATTGTTATATTCTTAAAATGTATAATTTATTTCTGTCTTAACAGGCACATACATGATAAAGCAAAAAGGAAACGTGACACCACAAAATGTTTCAATCAGCGTGATATAACACGGCGAAGAGATCGACAGACTGGATTGTCCAATGTGGCGTACAAAATAAGAAGCACTCATGAGATCTTTATAGATGAAGCACCAATAACAGTTGTGAATATTGAACTGAGTTGTGATAGAAATCTTACACCCTGGTGTGACTGTAATAATACTGATAAGAAAGTCAATGTTACGGCAAACATACAATCGAAATTGAAAACACAGTCCCATCTTTTTAACAATGCAACGAAACCATTTAGTACAAAGAAAGGCAATGGATAATATATAATATTACAAAAGGAGATTGAATATCGGGTTAAATAAAACAGGAGTGATGAAAATGACAGTTGAATTTTGGTTTTCAGGTTAATTTGGCTAATATAAATTAACTTCAGAGAGGTTTCTCATGTTCCCCTCAGATTTAATTTGTTGAATCGTCTTGCCACAATTCTTTGCAGTCAAGAAAAGAATCTCTGTAATTTTTTGATTATTTTATTGTGTTCTCAGTCTTTTGGATTCTTTTGTACAGACAGACCAAATGATTTATGAACCTTCCGCATGGTGATTATCCACCGGGCAAGTGGACATGTGTTTCCTGCCGCTGCTGCAATCAAGGTCATGCTCGGATTGTTCTTAACTATTGAGTTGATTGTCCAGCTGTTACAAGTTCATGCTGTTAGGAGTAAATTATTATTGTGTCCTGTATCTAGTGAAAATTATGGATCAGTTTATGTTTAATACTGCTCAGCATGTATTTATTTATGTATGGATCATATGTATTATCACAGTCAGCTCGCCAAGTGCCAATATGAAATGCAGAACTATTCCCGGGTGTAAAGGTTCCAGGTTGTACAAAAATCCATAATCTGAATAATAAATTTCAGGCCTCAGGTAGTGTTCTGCAACTTTTATCTCTAGATTAAAAATATAAAGTATACAAAAAAAAAAACCACACACCCTGGAAGAATTAAAACAAAATATCCGTCAGGAAATTGCCAGCATTTCACTCCGTGAATTACTTTGAGGTGCCAAAAAAATATGGACAATGACCATGGCCAGTTTCAGTACCTCCTTTCACAACGTTGGTAGATAAAGCCTTTAAACATAGTTAAGAAAATTGTTGTTTGGTTGCGTTAGCACCACTCCATGATAGCCATAGACGGCAACATGCTCAAACTTCTCAAACCAGAAAAACACCATGCGTCCAGTTCATAGTTCATTCGTTCTCCCCGTATAAAGAAATTATAAGCAAGATGTTAATTAAATGAGTTGGTTGACATTTAAACACTTTGGTCTTCACTTTTACTTACATTTCTACAGAATGTACGTTTCATGGGCTTTGCCTACATTTCAAACTGCTAGTTAACTGACAAATCCTTGCTTAGAGAATACTGATATGCCCTCTTGATTGAGTTTTTTCTTGTAGTATTTCAAAATGCATTAAATAAATTAACATAATATATTGCTTCTGTATAAAAGTTCCATTATTACATTCTTTTTTAAATTATAAGTAATTCATGCTATCTAACTTCCTCATAATTCTAATTAAATTTTTAGTGATTTGCCTTTTTGTTGTAAGTTACACAAAATTATTAGTCTTGCATTGTCCCTTCCTAGTAAAGTAGTCTGGTCTTGGTTGATTTTCCAGTCTTGAGCTTTGCTATTTACTGAAAGACAAAATGAGGTACCAGTGGAATTTCAAAAGCATTTTTTGTTGGTACTACTTTTTTCAGTGGCACCCTCATACAGTAATAACATAACAACATAACCAAATAAAATTCATGTGAGTAAACTGAAGATGTATTTAGATGAATAACTCCTTGATATGTATCAAGTGGTGAATTGTCAAAAGGCTAGAGAAAAAGTGAAACCTCAGTTTTGGATTATTTTATTTTATAGCTCTTCTTCCTTTCTCTGTCTCTTTATTCAGCACTCCATAAACATTTTATATTCTTTGCAATTTCTTTGTTTAGTGTGAAGATCTGTATGCATTTAAAATATGCCTCTAAGCCACAACTAGATTAAGAGAAAAAACGAGTACAGGTTTTATAAATTTTTTCTTGCCCGTTTTGTTCTTACCATGAGGTTGTACCAAACCCATATTTCTTTAATTGAATATCTTGAATCTTGGAGGACTTAATGTTTCCTTTGTTTATTTGCAAGAATGTTAATACCGGTACATATCAAGTATGTATAACTTATCTTATTTTGAAATACTGAACCTTTCGATTAACTACTTAAGCTGAATGTGATCAGTTACCGGTATGTGATTTTAAAGAATGCTATTGCTAAAAGTATTATAGAATGTTATACTAGAATAATAAGCATTTTTATGTCTGAGATTAATGAATAGTCATAGCAATCGCTAAAAACCAAGTTGCATTATAAGGTGTTCGTGTAATTGAACATGAGATCAAAAAACAAAACTGAAATAGATAATAGGTAACAAACAATGTTTGTAGCATCTGGTACCATCTTTCTGTGGTCATTTGTTTTTAAGCAATCAGTCAGTCAACATGACATTATTTTAAGATTTTCTTGGATTTACAATAGAATCTCATAGACTCGGTGTTGATGAGAAGATGACTAGTTACCAAAAATGGCTAGTTTATCAATAACCAATAAGTTAATACAGTACTGCAAATGACGAGTCTGTGCTCAAATTGGTAAATTTTACTTGCTCTAAATATCAATAATATGGTAATCTTGTCTGCTGTCAGTGCTTCCTAATGTCTTATAATCATTTTGATAATTACCAAAATCTAGCCACAACAATAAATCTTTAGAAAAATATATTTGTTGTCTTCTTTCCCGTATTTATCCAGTTAGATTTGTTTCACCAGTTTAGCATTTCACTATTATAGGGTGAATATTTGTAAATTCTCAAAATAAAAAGCAATATTTTGTTTCAAGCAGGATTCCATAAAAGCGGGAATTAAACACATTGTTCCTATGGTAATTAGACGAGACTTAAATTTTGTTCCTTAAAAAGTAGATTACTGTAAAAATTTAGATAAAAATATTGGAAACAGATGCACAATGAGATAGCTAGTCAACAGTGAAATATGCTCTGCCACTAATGTTGTTACCACTAAGGCCGGTATTCATAGACGCAATAAGTCGTACTTATATCCAAGTCGAACTTTAATCTCGTCTTAAGTTGAATTTCTGACACAAACAAGTCGGACTTATGACGTATTTACTTTATAAAGTCAGACTTGACAAAGTCGAGCTTATTGGTATTCATAGTCACTAAATTACGACTTATTTGTCGAAATAAGTCGTACTTTATCAAGTCAAGGGTCCCCCTGACTTATTTCAGTTTAAGCCAGGACCATGGACAGTGATTTTTATGTCCTTGGCGAGGTTATTAGTATAAATTCGCGCCCCAAAGCATTATTTGCGAAACATGATGAATCTATTCAAATTCTAGTGACAATGAATTATTAAGAGATTTCGTTTCAAGAAGACACAATTTTGGGAACATCAATCGCTTATCTTTCATCAGTATTTCTCTCTGATGGTATTTCATATCGGCCCAAAGTTTCCTAAGCTGTTTTGAATCTCTCTAAAACAATAATTAACAGCGAAATAAATGTATAAGCGTACCGGTCTTAATTCTGAACAATGTCCAAGCTAATATAGGCCTATACACAGAATATTGTAAAGAAACTATTGATCAGCTTACTTACATGGTGCATAATATGACTGGATGAACTGAATTCTTTGTTTACAATGCACATCACTGTCTGTATTTTTATATCATGACAGCGAAATACGTACTCAGACGGCTTTGCTTTACATAAAATCTGAAAAAATCTTAAACACGATTGGCTAATTCAATTCTTATGGCAGTGAATGCGTGATTTTTCATATTACTGAGTTCGACTTTAGTATGTGGAATAAGTAGAGCTTTATGAAGTCAGACTTAATAAAGTACGACTTTAAAGAAGACTATGAATACGAAAAAGAAAATAAGTCGACTTGTCAAATAAGTTCAGCTTTATAAAGTCCATTCTTAAGTCGCCGACTATGAATACCGGCCTAAGACCCATGGAAAAGAAAAGATGAAATTTCCCTGCATAGGTAGAGATGTAACATGTTACATAACAAAACTCATGCTAATCAGTATGCTACTGCTAAATATTAATATAATTGTTCCTAACCTAACATAACCTCTCACTGGCAGAACATGTCAATGACTAGAATCTATTTACCTTAATAAAGCAGCTCTTTTGTTACCCTTCCATACCTTTCACAAAACTTTGTTGCACTAAGAACATGCATATTTTCACGATTCTTAGTGTATATAAATTTACACCCTAGTCATAATGATTAAATTTTTATTTTTAATGAAATCAAAATGGATCTTCTGCAAAAGTAACCAAATATAGAATGATTGCTGGTAAAGACAATATTTTCCCAGACTACTAACCAGGTTAGTAGACCAAGAAAGTATTGTTCATAAAGTAGTGAAATTACCTATCCACTCTTTTTCTACTAACAAAATATGTTTAGATTACACAAATTACATATTACCGTATGTAATCTAAACTCCATAGTTTGTGACTTTTCTGAGATAAATCTTACAAAATTATTTTTTTTAAATACTTTAAGAGTTGATTTATTTTTATTAGTATAATTATATGTTTGTTATTTGTGCATTTCATATCTTAAAAATATTTTTTCATAATTTTTCACATCTCATTCTCAATACATAAATATGAAGAGACTATTTTTATATTTCTTGTACCACAAGAACATTCAGAATGTCTATTTTGAACATTCTCTTTCTTAAATTGTCAAATGCTGGATGCTAATTTCGTAAAACTAAGTTCTTCTATACTTACCAGTAATATAACACATTGCTATAATACTGTCTTTTTACCCTATTAATAGAAATTAAATGACTTGACTCTGTCCTTACCAGTTTTTTCATATTTTAATTAATCATTTTTTAATCGTAATTTCACTTATTTTTGTTATAAAAATGTACTGCAGGAATATTTTTCTTCATACAAACAATCAACTCTTCTCACTTCACTTTAGTCGTTAGACAGCCCTGCAAGTCTGTGGCACAATGTATAATGCTTATTCATGAACTCGGTATAACAGGAGTTGAGCTTGGACTAAGGTGAATGAGTTGCCGAGAGTACTACTTTGGACAAAGAAAAATATCTTGTAGGCAAGACTGTAAGTTTTTAATGAAGCTGTGTAAATGCTATATAACAGACATTTTCATTGCTGAGAATAAAGTGTTACTGGCCATAATTGTACAATATTTTTTTAACTGCACTATTTTGACTTCCTCCACTCGCATGGGGTTACTTTGTCCCTCAAAATCAGTGGACTGGACAACTGTATTTCAATTAAGATAGTGTGCACAGAATTACGTCTTCATTACAGACAGAGTTACATTTATTCCGCATGCAGAAGTCACATGTTGCACAAAGCCATTAATAACAGAATAATTATTACATAATGTGAGATGAAATTAGACCCAAAAATCTTAATCTGCAGTGTGTAATGAAAAAAGGTTCTAATATTTAGAGAGGATTCAGTTTTCATCAGAACAGTTTCTACCAACATGGGTCCATTCCTGTTAGAGCAGCATAACTTGTACCTACCGAGCTTACATGTAGGAAGGAAGGATTCATTGCTGTGAATGGAAGTCATATTAAGCACTTGCTAGTGACTAGTGCACAGAACAATATTGCTCTTTCCCATGCTTACATGATGTTTTATTTCTTGTCTCTTTCTCCATTAATTTCTTGCCAAAGAGCTCTCAAATCTCTGCAGAGAATGGTTGGGCAAGGAAGCTTAGAAAGAAATTGAAGATTTCAACACCATAAAATATGCAGACAATCTGGTGCTGCTGCCAAAGAAAGAAGAATCTCTGTAAGACATGTGGGCAGACATAAGCGTTGACTTGGAGGGTAAGGTATTTTCTGCCCCCCCCCCCCCCCCCAACATTTAAGTTTTTATCATATAAAGCCTATGTCGGTACCTCTATGGACAGGCTGGTGGAAACAAAAAGCAATTATGGAATAGAAATCAAAGTGATGAAAATATCTCAAAGGAAAGAACTGGTGCAAATCAACATGGGAAACTGAGAACTGAAAAATCTTGATAAAATAAACTAAGGAAATGTGCTGACGAATGGTACCAATACCTACTGCACAGAGGAAATCAGATCACAACTTGTCATGGAAAAGACGTCATTTACAAAACAAGAGATGCCTGTTGACTATCATAGTAATTTGAGTTTGGTAAAGTGCTACTTCTGAACCATTGCTTTATGTTGATTGGAAAAATGGAGAAGAAATACCAGGAAAGTTTTGAAGTTTGGTGCTGGAGAAGATTGGAAAGGAAAAAAATAGTTGGACAAAGTGACATATCAAGAAGTCCTGTGAAGAGTGAACAAGAAGAGATCAATCCTCTACAAGTTCGTAGGAAAGCAAACTGGCAAGGTCACATCTAGAGAAGAAATTGCTGAGACATAATTGAAGGAAATTTTGAGGGAATTCCGGGTCCTAGAAGAAAAATAATCTAGCTGCTGTATAGTTTAAGGAAGAAAGAAAATAGTGTTTCTTTACTGAAAAAGAAGCCAAGGACAGGAGGAGATGGAAAGCGAAATTTGCAAGTAGTAATTATTATTAATTTTGGCGTTTAATGAGTTAAAAATATTTTCTGGGTCACATGCAGGTGTAGGAATTGATTTATCTTGATTAGGTCATGACCTAAAATCTGAATATTGTGCTGGGTGTCTAAAATATTGATCGTTTGCTTTCCCATCACGTAAACTTTACGATTTAGCGGTTTTTTTTTTTTTTTTTTTTTTTTAAAAAATAGGTGGCGTTATTGTCTAGTCAGTATGGGCAATCAATCAAGGTTGTAGATTGACAATTTTAATATAGTTTGTAATTAAGTTAATTTTATTCGCGTGTGTTATGAATTGCCGAATTTAAGTAAATAAAGTCTGAAGCCATGATAATGGCAGTTATAAATTATTGAGGTATTTTTGTCTTGAAGATTTTAGCTGATTTGGTCACAATCCCGCGATTGGTAGTTCTGTTTGTTGCTTTGTGTTTGTCTGCCTGCATATAATCGGCCCCAATATGTCTGTCAGTTCTAGTCGGTGTTGTTGGGTTAGTGAAATGTCACATTTTTTGCGTAGCTGAAATCTTGGATAATAGTGTGACTAGTGTCAATTTGTTATGAATAGCAGCCAGTGAAGTCTGTGATTTATAATTTGGTATGGCACCAGCAAATATTGTGTTACTAGCTTGTGGTGCGTACAACCCACCCACATTTTTGCATCTTCGCATGTTCGGTAAGTAATGATAATCAAATAATTATGCTAGGACTGTATTTAAATTACCAAACATGTGCGTACGATGGCCCTAAAATATAAACTGGGACGTTAGAGTGATTTTTCAGATTTTGAAAGTCATATTGGCCAGTCATTTTTATGTAGGCTTACCTGTACGTCAAAATATCTCTGATGTCATATTTTAAGCGTTTTGCTCTACCTTTCTCTTGTTGTCATAATCTAATTGCGGATTTGAAGGTGACGTAGCACTGTGTGGAAACTATTTTTTCCCGCAGTGTGCTCTATAGATTCGTGTTTTATTATTAAGACTGTCCTGTTTTTGCATATGAAATTCGGACTCTACATAGACCTAAATAGACTAACTTACAGGCCAGATATTTGTACTTGTTGGGTATAATAACTAGAGCTCTTCATTTCTCAGGCTGGTAACTAATTATAATCGCCATTTAGGCCTATGTGTCAAGTATGCAAAGCTTCGGATGAGGTAGAGCAGAGTCTGAAATACAGGATGAGTCAGCTAAAGTTTTTGGGTACTGGTATGTGCCTATGTGGTGCATAGAACAGTTTTGGGAAAAGAGAACAGGTCAAAATAAAGAAAGCATTTTAGATAAGACGATCGAGCATGAGTCATAACTTATAGAGTATATAGCCTAAGTTATATTAGGCTAAGTTAGCCACGTAAGGCACATACCGGTAGTCTTCCAAAAGACAGGACTAACCTATTAATAAAAATGAAGTATTAATATAAATGTTTTTCTTTTTAGAAATTGCAAGAGATCATTTAAATAGATTGGGATTTAATGTAATTGGTGGAATCATTTCACCAGTTCATGATGCATATGGTAAAAAGGAACTTGTTTCTTCCAAACACCGTTGTGAAATGGTTCGCCTTGCTCTTCAAACTTCAGACTGGATCCGCTTATCTGACTGGGAATGTCATCAAGAAGGCTGGACCAGAACAAGAGGTGTACTTCAATACCATCAGGTAAAAGTATGGCAAAAGATAGATTTAAGTTATGCTGCGCACCAGCCAAGCTCCGCCGTTTTGTTAGGTTAGGAACGTTTATGTTAGTTTAGGAGCAACATACTGAATAGCACGAGGTTTATTATGTCTCACATTGAATTTCTTCTGTGACAAAACCCTAAACCCCACCTTCCCAGGCGGGCCCCATTAGAGAGGAGCCTAGTGTGCAGCATAAAACTATTTTTTCCCGGGGGCCAACTTAATGGAAAGCTTGCATTTACTGGGGGGGGGGGGTATGAAATATCCCCCAAAAAAGAAGGGGGTCCAGGGGCCCTTCCTCAGAAGTTCCAGGTGCAAAATGATGAGTTTTTAGGTTCTCTGGTTGATTCCTACAAATCTTTCAGCAAACTAAGTTATAGCCCTTCTTGCCCAGAGTTTAAGTTCTGTTGAGAAATTGGAGGGATTTTGCGTGTTATAGCCTAGGTAAGAGCTGGTCTGAATTAGTTCAGAAGAAATTACTAATCACTTATATAACTTGGCAATTTTTGTTGCAAATCTTTCAATCACTTTTTGTGCATCAAGCCTTCCAGCAGTTCCTCTGTGCATAGCCATTAATGTTAATTTTCAGTTATCTCTGATCTCATCCATGTTTTTCAACATCTCTGTGTCAAAAAAGAATGGTCAGTAGCAATAACGCTAATAGATAATGAAGTAACAAAATAGGTTATTTATCTTAAGAAACATATCTTGATCACAATGATGAAGATCTGAGATGACATTGAATGGTACCAGTAACTCTGCTTTTTATTCAAAGCTTTTGTCCATTGTTCCAATTCAAAGTTGGAACTCTCCTAAGAGAAGTGTTTTAGAGGAATTCTTCCCATTACCTTCCAGTGTATATTTGAAGCTGTCAACTAACTTTGAAATATGGTTTTCTGCTGCCTTATGTGCTGTGCTGGTCTTAAGCCATATAATGCTAACTGAAATAATTGCCCAGAGATTTTATTGTCTATGTCAGTCATGGGCAAACCCCTATCAATGGACATGGAACCCATAAAATTGGTCAACTTACACATAGTTTGAAAAGAACAGGTAGATGGAGACACAAACAGATAATAAGTGCAGTGGTGGTTAGTCATTCTTAGGGAAACACTAATAAACAAATAATACAAACAGTTATGTGTGTCTAATTCTTTTACATTGCAATTATTTCATTATACAAAGGCTTAGAATGTGCCATAACGCCTTTCCAATCGCAACTGTGTCGTGACCCGTCTCTGCTTGCAAAGAGATTATGACTCATGCATGGGAATAATCCACCACGTACACCGAATGTCCGCAATGCCATCTTGCGTCTTTTGCGGGTAGGTCAAGAACAACTTGTGGTTCCCGAACCAGTAAATGCCCATGTATGGTCTATGTGAAAGTTTGAAATCAATATTACGAATAATAAACCTCAAAACAGTGAAGTGATAACATTTTTATTTTGATGATAAAGCAATCAAAATTTAAGCATTGAATAACAACTATGTACAGAAAACTGTACCTCCAATAAATATATCATTGAAACCTCTTTGGCATTGAAATATTTTGACATCTAAAACCATAATGTATATAAACTTCTGTTATTCACAAAAAAAAAAAAAAAAAAAAAACCTTTCGGATAACAACACCCCATTTATAAGTAATATAGAAATTCACTTTCACAATACAAGACAAAAATCAGATCTACACCATGAGAGGCTTAACACTAAAATCTGTCAAAAGGGACCAATGAATATGGGAGTAAAACTGTATAACAAATTACCAGCCTCCATTAAAAAAATCGTCAATATGTCTTCTTTCAAAACTGAAATCAAAGCATATCTGCTTGATCACTGCTTCTACTCCATTGAAGATTATATACAGTCCCGTGTTTGAATGTAATAGGCCTAACTATTATATTATGTTGTATTGTTCATATTTATATCCATATTTATATTTTACTTTTGTTTAGTTTTAAGTTTAGCATTAAGGAAACCATGATGAATCACCTGTTTACGAGCATTGCTCAATTGTAGGCGTATGTGATAATAAAGTATTATTATTATTATTATTAACACTAAACATATTAAAACATTTAACAGACATATTGTATCGGCCATCACATCTCATCAAAAGAAACAAAAATAGCAAAATAACATAACTTAAGTAAACTAGAAATGAACTAAATAAAAACAATAACGAAAATAACGTAAAAGCTGGTGGATTGGCTAACTGAAATTTTAACTCAACATATTAAGTTTAGAATAGAAATAAATGAAATAAAATGAAACCCATCAGAAAATGAAAAGACTAATAAATTTAACTATAACTGCATATCTTACTGAAAAGATAGACCTGCCTGAGGAAGAGATAGGTGGACACACTACTCCAAAAACAGGACTTGCTTGATCAGCTCCCTTGTCTGACCTCACTTTAACAAGCCAAGAACCCCTGACTTAAGAAAGAAAAATAAACAAGAACGCGGTCTCAAAACTGAATGGTGAGTACCAATACTAGAATTTTATAGTGCCCTAAGTTATGAGTGACAGAGTGTTGTCTTGGCTGGTGTAGACATTTGACACAAGGCATTTAGGATATAAGGCTACTATTCAACTTGCGTTTTACAATCCTCAGGTTGAAATAGGGCGAGTACATAAATGCTTTTATTTTTATTTTGTATTTATTTAAATTTGAATATCATTTCATTAGGTAATTATTTTCAATGAATAAGAAATGTCAAATCAGTGTAATAGAAAGCCCCATGGGGGCTGCGGTCCCTATGGCTCCCTCTCTGGATCTGCCACTGGTTGTAGGCTTTAACTACAATGAAACTTCTATTGCCGGTACTTGTAGTAACAGGCGTTGATGGGGAAAATATAAATGTCCACTATTTAGACCGTCTTTTACTGTAGGCTACTTAGAAATAAGTTTGGAAACACGGGCCAACAAAAATATACTTTTTAAAAACTTTTTTAAAGTTAATAAGTGATTCTTATGGTATTTTTGTAGCTGATTCCATATCTGACCTCAATTTTTTTTCTATCGCCTTCAATTTCTTCACAATATGACTTCGTTACAAACTAGAAAATTAGCGAAACTTACTATAAAAATGAAAACTAAATTAATGTTACAATATGTAAAATGCTTTTCTCTTAGAGTATAAACATGAAAAACCTCTTTATTGTAGGTTATGTGTCCATTTCCTTTCCCTCTCCTCCTTAAAGCTTTTGGTATGGTTTTTTCTTCTGTGAGACACTTGCTGAACTTCTCTGTGAAGTGACTAGCAGTAGTATCCCATTATACTGGTAATCCAGTGGCCCTGATACCTTCTTTCCACCATTTTGATATCATGATGGAAACACTCACCTTATCCTCGATCACATCCCCAAATTGTGTGCTTTCTTTAAAATAGGTGACTGTTCAAAAAGGCTCACCAAACATCCAAAATTTTAACTTCTCCAGCATGTTGACAATAATAGAAATATAATGTGGGTCCTTTTTGTTGCCCAAGAACGTGGTAACAACCTGCTTGAGTGAAGCCAAGCCTCCCTCTCACTGACTTTCATTTTTTATTCAAAGTTGGAAGAGATTATGATTTTTTCGGATGTCAGGACCAACAAACATGCCATTTTTTTAATTTTGCTTCTGCTAAATGAGGAAAGTTCTCACAGAGATACTTCAAAAAATGCCCATCTTTGGGTAAGGCTTTCAAGAACTGTTTCATTAGCCCTAATTTCATGTGTAGAGGTGGAAGCAGAATGTTTTCCTAATCCACGAGGTTCTTAAGCAGATCTTCTCTCATATCTTCTTCCTTGCAGGCAACTTTTTTCTGTGCCTTAATGATAAATGATTTACCGTCGGCTACAAACAATCTTACAATACTCTATGCAGATGACACAACTTTTTAAAATAATAGTTCAGATTTTCAAACGCTTCAAAATTTAACACAAGTCACTCTATCAAAAGCATCAGCATGGTTTCAAGCGAATGGTTTTTTAATGAATAAAGACAAGACACAGGAACGTTCTCACAGAGATACTTCAAAAAATGTCCATCTTTGGGTAAGGCTTTCAAGAACTGTTTCATTAGCCCTAATTTCATGTGTAGAGGGGGAAGCAGAATGTTTTCCTAATCCACGAGGTTCTTAAGCAGATCTTCTCTCATATCTTCTTCCTTGCAGGCAACTTTTTTCTGTGCCTTAATGATAAATGATTTACCGTCGGCTACAAACAATCATACAATACTCTATGCAGATGACACAACTTTTTAAAATAATAGTTAAGATTTTCAAACGCTTCAAAATTTAACACAAGTCACTCTATCAAAAGCATCAGCATGGTTTCAAGCGAATGGTTTTTTAATGAATAAAGACAAGACACAGGAACTTTATTTCAGTTTAAGATACTTACCTAACCACATCAATGTAGATAAAGTAAAGTTCTTAGGGGTCTATATTGATAAAAAATTAACATGGGAACATCATATAACATATATATCAACCAAATTATCTAGAGTTGTATTTTTACTTAGAAGTTTGAAAAGTCATGTTCCAAGTACTTACATGAGATCTGCATATTTTGCTTTTTTTTCAAAACATAATTTCATATGGTATTTTGCTTTGGGGAAATAGTGCTCACATTAACAATATATTACTCCTCCAAAAAAAAGCTATTAGAATAATATCGGATGCACAAAAATTAGACCACTGTAAACCTCTGTTTATCAAACAAAAATGCCTGACAGTAATAAATCTATATATATATATCACGTATTACTCCACACAAAAAATAACATATCAGAACATCAACTCATTCACATTCATTTCAGTTCCATGTTGGGTACAGTAAACACCACCTGCGTTATCCAGGTCTAACTCCTAACTGAATCGTTCTGCATGACTGGGATTCACAGCACTGCTAGACAAAGGATTCACCTTTCCGTGGCTAGCAGCCGTTTCATTCCAGGGCGGTTTATTTAAATACAATTGAATCAGTCCGGTTATTTATTAATACACCCTCGTATTGTTTATATTTTAATAAATAGGAAGTAAGCAAATGGCTTTTAAAGCTTTCTTACATTATAAAAGTTTATAACAGAAAACAAAAATAAATTAAGCAAATTACGCAGATGGAAGAATAAAAAATAAATAATTGAATATGTTTTTTTCTTTCAGAATCAGTTAACTTCAATACTGAATTCTAATAATGAATCTCCTAACAAACGGCAACGAGTTGATGACCTTTTCTGGATACCAGATGACATTAAGTTCCACTCGGGAGGTCCACTACAGGTGAAATTGCTTTGTGGAGCTGACCTTTTGGAATCATTTGCAACTCCAGGATTGTGGTCAGATGATGATGTGAGTTAACTTTCATTATGAGCTTATTTCTGACATCTGTTTTATGGAATTATTTTACTCTTGTTTTCAAATGTAGAACTACATGTCTACCCCAGGTAGATGGAAAATTTGGGAATTAATTAATCACAAAATTCAACCCCACAAGGTGCCTTAGAAGGTTGAAAACCTCTGGACAGAGACTCGTAAGGCTATCCAGAGGTGAACCTAAAAGGAGTTAATGGTTGCACAAAGATACCAGAGGCCAAGTTGGGTTGAATAATCTGGAAACCGAATGTTCTCAAAGGGAACCCACTTGTGAAAATGCTGAAAAGTTTGTGGTTTTAAATGAGCTTGAAGGGAGCCTCAAACAGGCTTTGATGTGAATATTTTACGAGGAAACTCCTCCTACACCGGGATTTGAACCCATGGTCTTCAGCTTTTTGTTCCAATGTTCTACCAAATGAGTTAGCCAGAGTTTGACTCATAACGCCAGACAGAATCTTTCTCCTATGATTACCCTTAATGGTCGAAGTCATTGAAAGACATTTATGTCATGTAAAATGTTGTGAGGCACAGTAGGCCTAATGTAGTGATTTTGTGACTGTAACACAAGTTTAAATCCCAGTGTCAGAGGAATTTTTCTCCTATAAGTTAATATTCTCATGTAATATTCAGCATTTCATTAGGCTGTTCTGTGGTTTCATGAATATACCTGCATCTTATATATGATACTGTGGTAACATTGGTAGGCCTATCCTGATCACAGAATCACTTACATTAATTTATGTAGACTAGTTTCGAGGAAACATCTTCCCTATCCTCAATTTTGTGGTCGCCAGATGTTTGTATGGCTGGTTATTTTTGTCGTGTACATTATGCTGCCCCCAGTCTTATTGGTGAGTCTAGTGATGTCATCTACTGCCAGGATTTCGAAGTTCATACCAATACTATCTTTATTCCGTAATAGGAAGAGCTTTTCCCAAGATTTTTTCACATATTTTAGCAATGTAATACCATATGTCTTATGTTACGGTTGCAGAGCCAGGTATGGTGTGCCACTGCAGACTGTTCTACATAAATTGAAGCAAGTGACGTAAAAGTGTTCTTAATGTTGACTATTTTAACAAGTGTATCACAATCAGTATTTACAAGCTACATTTAATGGTTCACCATTGTATAAATGGCAGACATAAACTCAGTACATTTTTTTATGCTTTAGCAAGGCTTTCAAACGTTGTACAGTGGTATTAATCAGAGGTGAGAGCTAGATGTACGTGAGGGGAAATGATGCATGGGGAGGGGTAAGAATGTTGAATTGCACTACCAAGAGGAGAAGCGATTGTAACAAGGTATCTTCTTTCTTAACTGCATTATACGGTCTTATCGCACTGGAAGCAATGACAAACTGGCACTTTCTCCCCTCCATGCGGTACTCTTCTGCATCTACTGGGCATTCATGCTTGGACAGTCACCTCTGATTAATACCACTGTACATACTTTCCACGGCATTTGTGTGGTTTTTTTTTTTAAATTACAATATGCCTTGGCAGCCATTTCATAATTACAGGTGGGACATTCTAGCATATTATGAAAACTATTTTTGTTTATTAAAAAAAACTAAATTCCGTGGCGCAACATCCCCGAATGGACAAGGCCTACCACCCGACCGCTGCATCATCTACCTATAGGCAAATGGCAGGATTGGGGGGCATGTGGTCAGCATGCCGACACCCACGGCCGTTAATGGTGGTTTCCATGACCGGAGCCGCTCCTCAATTTGAATCACGAGGCTGACTGCACCCCTACCAGACCTCCCTACCTCAGAAAAATCAGAGGAGGTACCAGGGATTGATCCCGGGCCGACGGATCCGTAGACAGCAACGCTAACCACAAGACCATGCCTGCGGTCTTTTTGTTTATTACATACTAGCATGTGCCTGCGGCTTCGCCCGCGATAATTATTTCAAAAATTAAAAATTAAGAGCATAATATTTATTTATTAACACCTAAATCACGTGGACTACATACCACGATTAGATAGCGTCGCCTGGTAAAAGCGACCTCAGATTCGAGTTCCTTGGCCCAGAATATCCCTGTACAGTGAGTTTCGTCCAAATCGAACAATGTTTGACCATATTTAGGCCTATATTGATTACCCCTCTTCCGTGTAGATTGAAAATTTCATATGTCTTCGGGCCTTGATATTCTAAACAAATGAATCGTCCAGGATGGACTTACAAAATCAAGCGATCGCCCGCGATAATTATTTCAAGAATTAAAAATTAAGAGCATAATAGTTAAATCATTATATTTATTAACACCTAAATCACGTGAATTACATACCATGATTAGATATCGTCGCCTGGTAAAAGCGATCTCAGATTCGAGTTCCTTGGCCCAGAAATTCCCTGTATAGTGAGTTTCGTCCAAATCGAACGATGTTTAACCATATTTAGGTCTATGTTGATTATCCCTCTTCCGTGTAGGTTGAAAATTTCATATGTCTACGGGCCTTGACATTCTAAACAAATGAATCGACCAGCGTGGGCTTACAACATTCAAGCGATCGCGATGCTTTTATTTCCACGGTATGACAAAAATAGCCAAAGCCAACTGCAATTGACTTGACATTGAAATGTATTACTGAAATCTGATGCTTCGACAGCGCTAAAATCACGTTTTCTGCCAGTTTTTCACTCATAACTCGCGAACGAAAGCTAAAATTAAAAATTCGGCTTCGAGGTGCATTCGCCCACCTTTCAGTCCATCTATCTTTAAAATTTCAGATCTTTGCGTTCAGTAGATTTCGATGGGCATCGTGGACAGACAAACAGCATGTGCCTGCATGTGCCCGCGGCTTCCCCCGCGATAATTATTTCAAATTATAATTATTAACACCTAAATCACGTGGAGTGCATTCCACGATTAGGTAGCGTCCCCTGGTAAAAGCGACCTCAGATTCGAGTTCCTTGGCCCAGAAAACCCCTGTATAGTGAGTTAGTGAGTTTCGTTCAAATCGAACAATGTTTGACCATATTTAGGGCTGATTACCTTCTTCCGTCCTAGGTTGAAAATGTCATATGTCTGTGAGCCTTGACACTCTAAACAAATGAATCGTCTAGGATGGACTAACAAAATCAAGCGATCGCGTTGCTTTTATTTCCAAGGTATGAGGTATGATGACAAAAATAGCCAAAGCCATCTGTAAGTGATTTGATATTGAAATTTATTACTGAAACTGATGCTTCTAAAACGCAAAAGAATGCACGCTTTCTGTCAGTTTTTCACTCATAACTCACGAACGAAAGCGAAAATTAAAATTCCGGCTTCGAGGTGCACATTCCGACCCTTTAGTCTGCCTATGTATAAAATTTCAGATCTCTGCGTTGAGTAGATTTCGCTGGGCATCGCTGACAGACAGACGGAGGACAGACACTTCCTTTTATTAATATTTATTACATATGATAAATAATAAACTAGAATTGGTTCTTCACATTCTGTAAAATTTACAATGCTTTCTCCTCCACACTACATGCAAAGCATTATTTAAAATTTATTTTGAGGAGCCTATTTTAAATTTGTTTTTTTTTAAATCTATTATGGGTGGGACATAATTTGGACTGATTTTGATGATGCACAAACAGTTCATTTCCTGTTCTGCTATTACTGTTAGGGTCTTAATGTTGTTATTAATGAAGGTAGGAGGGATTAAAGACAAATTATAAACTGTTTCCAGATTGTCAGAACATTAATTTAATAAAACTATCAACATTACGGGTGGGACAGAAAGTCTCTGTTTGTTATTTTACATAGTAATTAACCATGCATACTTTTTCAAGTTAATCTTATACCAAATTGTACCTTAAGATGTATATTTTCTCAAATCAAAATAGACATAGCTGATTACTCTTGACTACATAATATTAAAGAGTGTTAAAATCATGAAGAAAATTGGCAAAAAAGAACTTCAACTCAATAAATACCTAAATCGACAGATTTTACACATGAAACAACTTCAAATACACTTAATTCCTTAATATTCAGTGAATTTGAGGTTTTAAACTTATATTTGACCACCCAATTACACTAGTTTTATAACTTCTCTCTTTGAGGGAAAAATTCCCATATTTTATGAAATGGATGTTACAAGGAAACCATTTGTTTTAAGGCTGATTACTTTTTTTGAGCTCAAGTGACTTTTAAAAAAGTAACTTCTTGCTTTCACCCATGAATTTGTCAGTCTTAAGTACTATATTTTAAGCTTGTAATTTTTTCACAGTACATTGAACGTTTCAGTTAATCCTTTACTCTTGTGCTAATATTTACAATTCTTCCACCAGATCGAAAAAATTGTAGGACAGCATGGGCTGGTGGTGATCACTAGAGAAGGAAACAACCCAAACAAGTTTATTTATGATTCAGATATACTAACAAAACATCAGGTAAGTGCTTTAATTTTTTTAATGAACACTGAAATGTAATCACATAACAAAAAATCTGATGTGAAAGTCACATAACTTCCTCTGCCTAGATAAAAATTAGAAGTAGCCTATTCACATATCCTTTTACAGAATCGCAAGACACAATTTTACGCTAATTATCCTAAAAATACCTCTTCTTTCAATGATGCGACCAAAAGCGATAATTTCTTAAATTTATCGAATATTTCCCTCAGATACTTCTTTATTCTATGCATGGCCAACAATACATCTTTCTCACTTCACATTCTTATATAGAATAAGAGGCCGTGAAAGCGCGCGTATTCAGTTGTTCACGCAAGACAAAATTTCTACAAACAGTGGATGAACAGTGGGTGTAACTACCCTCAGAGAATTTTTCCGAAAAAAAGTTTCAAATAAAAGTTTTAGCTCTCAGTAAAAGGAATACATGTGCAAATTTTAAAGAAAATCGTTAGAGCCGTTTTTGAGAAAATCGCGAAAAACCAAAATTTCTTCATGTAAAGTCCCCTTAAAAATAAGAGAAATTTGTCGCCAATCTTTGAATCACATCTTCAGAAGGTACCTAATCCAAATACGAAATTTTGTTTTCATACAATTCTCCGTTTCGGAGCTAGCCTGTTCACAAACTTCCACACAGACAGACACACAGACACACACACAGACATGTTTCCAAAAATAGTATTTTTGGATTCAGGGGGCCTTGAAACGTGTATATATGCTAAAAACTCAACTTGGAATTTTAGGGTCGAAAACAATACTTCCTCTACCTATAGTACCTATGGTACGGGCAGAGGAAGTAAAAAGTCATACTGTAATTCCAACGTAAGCTTAATAAATATGTCAGTGTAATGTGTATAGTAGTAGGTGGTAGTAATACTGGAAAAAAAATACAGCGATAAGACAAAGTGAGGAGTGAAATGCCCCTCAACCCTGCAAGCAAGATTGGAAGAATCAAACTTGTCTGTATTGATTGTTTTTGTGCCAGATTCACCTAGTAGAAGAGTATTGATGAGAGGCAATGAGGATTCATTTTCAGGACAACATAAAGTCAGTGACGTTATCCATTGGTGACATAAACATGATCACATTCTAGGAAATTACCAAATAATACTATAAAGAGGGAGTAAATTGTCTTAGTTAAGTTAGTAAGCCTTCCTTTTAATATATATAGCTGTTAAAATACCATTGATTAATTTACTCACAGTGAATAACTAAAAAATAAGTCGCACAACGTTTCAGATCGTCCTTTGACCCTTCCTCAGGTGGCTCCTAAATCACAGTCACATATACAGTAAAACCTGTCTTAAAGACCACCCCTCTTTAGCGACCACCTCCTTTAAAGACCAATTTTTCTAGGAACCGATAGTAAAACCCATAAGGCCAATGTTATTTGTACCCCTATTAAACGACCACCCTTCTCCCGGACCAACGACCAGAGTTTCATTTACGTTAAACTCCTCTATAACGACCAAAATCGTAAAAAATATTTACTCAAATGGTAGGCATTAATCAGCATTTGAACAGAAATACTGCAAGATGTCACTTCAATTTTCAATACAGTGCTTTTACAAGAGTGATTGAACAGCAATGAGAATATGGTTGAACAATGCTTTTGGGCTGTTTTCCTCTTCGCCTTCTAGGAAATACCGTACAGTAGACAGCGTACAAGTACCGCGGCTTCAACAGGACACATTCCAATCTCTCTTACCTGCTTGTTTCAATACCCTTAAGAATTCATGCCTTTATTATCTACATGATTGGCAGTGACTCGGAGGGGTAATTCTATTTCTTATGAAAACGTTTATTCAGTGGACATGAGAGGGTTTCTGAAATTCTCGATTCTAAGAAGCGTGCCGGTCGAGTTCCTTTCATTGTCCTAATAGCAAAATGTAATGTAGGGAAAATAGACATGTCTTTCTTTTCCTGGAAAACATTACGCCGTTATACTGTAAAAGTAAGTAATAATCAACTGTGTGTTAACTTGCATAATACACCTTTTGTATTGTACCGTATTTATTCTATTGTATTTTAAGTTTCAAGACATGAAAATGCATTCCCCCTATTAAGAGACCACCCCTCTTAAAGACCACTTTTCCGTGGAACCAGCGATGGTCGTTATAGAGAGGTTTTACTGTATATATAAAGACAGTGAAATTAAGTGTAGATGTTTCCTCATCTTGTGAACAGTTGTGATTTAGGAGGCACCTGAGGAAGGGTCAAAGGATGATCCGAAACGTTCAACTTCTTTTTTTTAGTTATTCACTGTGAGTAAATTAATAAATGGTATTTTAACAGTTATATATATATATATATATATATATATATAAGAAGAAGTGAAATTAAGGACCGAATTATGGCAAATTTTGAAGAAACTTCCTTTTAATCCCTAGGCTAGTTCAGTGCAGTCTTCACCAACTACATTTGTGTTTTACAGAACAATATATGTATTGTGACCAATTGGATCTCGAATGAAGTGAGTTCCACAAGAATTCGAAGAGCTTTGAAACGATCAGAAAGTGTCAAATACACTCTTCCAGACTCAGTTATAGATTATATACTTAAACATGGACTGTATAGTTGTAAAGAAAAGTGAGTATTCTTTTTCTAACAAACAAGCTGTGATATGTTATGTAGACTTCTGAATGTATGTGAGAGAACAACAGCTAAATTTTGTATAGTAAATATATTATATTCTTTGAGTTTTTTATTTTTTATTTTCCATTATTTTCTTTTTATTTTACCTTCATGTTCTTCAGTTTTTCTTTGCATGATTATCACACCAGTGATTGATACTTTAAGAAATGTTATGACGGCTGTGCCAAGATTAACAATTTACTTACATGGCATTTGAAATATTCCAAAATACTGTATTCCCATGATGTGGGAATATTCCCTTTGTATCAAAACACACTTCTGTCTAGTCAAAATGTTGAGAGATTCTGCCGTTCGTATTCAATACCACTTCCCACAATCCTTTAAAATAGTACCACAAAGTAATCCTGTAAAATTATAATTGATAGGTTTTTTAAATAATATTAATACGCTTGTGATGCAGCTTAACCTGTGATTGGTTCAGAAACCAAATTACCAGTAGATTTTAGTCATATATTGTTATAAGAAATGGGCTACCAGGCTGTTGTGTCTGGAATTTACAGGGCTTCTGACTTTCTCACACACACAATAAAATTGAGAATGATGAATAGTATTTATAGAAATTGAGCAGAGTTTAAGATAAAGGATTTTTTCGGAATTTAGGTTAGAGGAGTTTCCATCGTCTTTGTACTGAGCAAGCAATTCCTATAATTTCAGTATGAGTGTACTGGCCGACTCATTGTATTCTTGTACCGTAGTGGTACTTCTGACACCAGCTTGTCTTGCCTGGATTCTACATCTCCAGCGCACAGCATATTTTACATTGAATATTATGAAAATCTATTGATTTCTATTAATTAATTACTCCTCTCCCTATCAGAATAAATTTAATTAATATTGTTAATGTTGGTTAATTATTACTGTCATTCTCTTCTAGTCACTGATTTAAATTTGCATGGTTGTAGTGCATGATATCACTCAGATAAATTAGTGAGGCTAATTTATTGCTGCAATCTGCAGGAGATGCCTCCTCACTTTCCTCCACTAATAATTCCGGGGTGCGCGGGCAAAGAGAGTTAAGTCCACTTTTTCTTGTTACTGAGAATTAGAGTGACTTAACACACTATACCAGCCCAATATAGCTTCAGAGATGGATAAACCCATGAGGCACACATCCATAACTACCGTACAATTTTGATTATGACTTACTGGACTTAACACAAATGTAGAGAACATTTTTATCTATAACTCTATGGACATATCTCAATTTTTTAGGATGGTGGACTTAACTCTCTTTGCCCGCGCACCCCGGAATTTAAAGATTGCACTATGTGAATTGTTGGAAGTCAAAATAACTGTGCTCTCTCTCTCCTCTCTTTCTCTCCTCTCCTCTTTTTCTCTTCTTCTCTTTTTCTCTTCTTCTCTTTTCTCTTCTTCTCTTTTCTCTTCTTCTCTTTTCTCTTCTTCTCTTCTTCTTTTCTTCTCTTCTCTTCTCTTCTCTTCTCTTCTCTTCTCTTCTCTTCTCTCTCTCTCTCTCTCTCTCTCTCTCTCTCTATATATATATATATACAGTGCTTTTTTTCTAACCAAAAAGGTGGCGGTACTCATAGAAACTTTTAAACTGAATCTCACAGGAGCTCCCACACTTCTCCCAGGATACATTTTTCTGAGTTAATGTCCAACAATCGGGCCTATCATGGCCAGAAATGTTTCTCCCTTGAATTGCAGTAAAATTACCGGTACTTGTGACGTACTCTTCAGATTTAGTTTATTCACTGTTGGCTGGTTTATGAGATACTTCAAAAACATCGTCATGCTTTCTTTTATTAAACACCGGTGCAAAATAATTAATTATTTTACTCATTTCACTTCTCTACTTGTGAACCATGTGCACCCTTGTTCCTACAACCGTACTAAATAATTATGAATTCACTTGCCTGTGCAACACAAACCAAGGGTTTTCTTTTCAAATTATATGTAAGCAACGAATGCAGTTAAATTTAAACACGCACTAACCCCTGATTAACTACGGTGGTTAGCTACTTACTACTTGTTTGTTACTACGTTAGCATTAACTGCAATTGGTGCAATTCTTATACTGTTAGAATGGCCTTGACCACAGGAACAGTTTGCTGAGGCCTGGAAAAACCCACCCCCAACCCTCTTGTAGTCCAGTAGCCACAGCAATTAACAGAAACTATCATATGCTCGTATGTAGGCTATTATGCATGTAGAAATCTAACAAAACCAACAAACAAGCTTGATTTTAAATAAAACATAACTTTATGGGAATTGTGATAGAAATATTCTGAGTAATATCCAAATTTTATTTTTAAAAATGGTGCCGGTACTGCGTACCATTGCGTACCGTCACAAAAAAGCACTGTATATATATATGGTACCAGCCATATTGTTCACTAAAATATTCCTTGTAAGTTGATAGACATATTTATGACGTAATGCAAAAGACCAGATGGCAATGTTTTACTGCATTATCTCTTTGTCACGTGTTTTATTGTATTGTATCTATTTTATGTTTATGTCAATACTTTTAAAAAGTAGAAATCATAACAGGAATTAATTTAAGAGGTATAGATTTAATTTCACTGCCTTCCTTTGTAGCTGTATGCTACCTTATTATTATTATTATTATTATTTTTTATTTATTATTATTATTATTATTATTATTATTATTTTTTTTTTTTAATCCTAAAAGTTTTAATTACTGTGTAATTTGTTACTAGTACAGTCATGATGTGAGATTTGTGCTGGTTTCAATGAAGAAATAAGAACACATCAGGTAAAAGAAAATAACAGATGGTAAAAATTATTCTTTAATACATTCTTGAAGAATAATGTCAGTTGTCATCCAGGTAAGATGAAAGAAGTGTAAGTGATAGTTTTCAAACCATTGACTACTAAAAAATCTGTCCTGTGGCTTTCACTGTGACTCCTGTTTTCTACTTCCCACCACTATTTTATGTTTGAATTCTATATTAGTTCTGTCAGTTTCTGTTTTATGGTATCAATTTGTTTATTTTATTTCCTTTTGATTTCTTTATGTATTTATAGTCTTGTTTATGAATAAGAACGTTTGTCCAGAAATTGTAAAGTTTTTGCAGTCAAAGTAAACCTAGAAAATTAAGTAAAAATTATTAAATAAATAGCTCCTGGATTGTCAATAAAATGAGGACAAGACCACACTTCCTACATCGTCAGGAATAATTAAGTGTGGTATGACAAACATATCTGCATAATTACCACTTTAATGTCCCTTAGGATTAAGTGAGCCGATCTTTCTTTCTTTCTTTCTTTATTTCTTTCTTTCTCCTCTGAAACCTTAGAGAATTCAAAATTCATCTGGCCATCTATTCGGACTTGATACCAGGAAGTCATACAAAATGACTGGTACTTTAATTATAAGCAAATTAATGCTTCACCACAAAATACAGTAATATCATAAGTTGTTATAGATAAAGCTCTCAATTTATCAGAATTTCAGTATTTTTTGGAATATTTATGTCTATCCACATGCAGTGAAACCTTGGCAAGACGCTCTTCAAGGGGCCGCGTAAAAATAGCTTATAACACAGGACCGCGTATTAGCAAGAGTGGGTCATTATTTTTAGGTTTTAAAAATTTTAACACCAAGATATGAAACAAAATAAACATTTGTTGGATCAAATTAAGGATTAAATACATTAATTATGCTAGTACAATTTGTAAACCGCTTCACAATTTTTCACTATTATTCTAAGCGTCGAAGAAGGGATTCATAGGCCACCAACATTCTGATTCATACTGGTGTTTTCATCATGTTTATGGAGAATTTCTAATTTCTCCGATATCAACAAAGATTTCCGTTTCACTCTTTTATTCATGTTGGCACTAACTAATCACTTTGCACTTCTGCACAAGATCAAGTCACAATGCGATTTAAAACTGGCAGTAAGGAGGACCATGGAGGACTGAATCCATGCTATGATTACTCTTGCAGGTACTCAAGGTTTGCATTCCATTCTATTGAATGTGCGGGCGCTAACGGTAAATGTAGAAGTCTGGAAAATAATTTCTCGGTATCCTCAAAAGCACGATATTTTAGGTTTTTCGGCAAACGAAAGAGTGTATTAAACGGGATGATGAGTGTATTAAGAGATGGATTTTATATAGTTTTATATAGTGACATCAAGGGACCGGATGAAAAGAGCGTATATCGTGGGATAGCGTAACAAACAGGCATGCATTATCGGGGTTTTACTGTATTTAAAGAAAGGTGCAATAAATGTACAGGCAGTTCAGCTAGTGAAGAATTTTATTTAGCAACTTATGGTACTATAATGATATTTCAACTCATTGAATTTAATTACTATATTGTGTTCATTGATTGCATTGTATTCTCTTTCACTGCTTTCCTTGTATTATGGAAATTCTTCATGGACAAAATGAAAACAGTAAGTACTTGCTTCATCCTGAAAATCAGACTAACATGTTTTTTCTGACACCTTCTCCAAGTGATGTAAATATGGAATCCCCTAGTCCTACTGCAAATTTTAACTATTCTGATTCTATGAATGTTGAGCAAATATCGACAGGACCGAAAATTGGTATTCCTATGATAAACGGTCCTTCTACATATATTAATGTTGAAACCATAAAGAAAGAGCAAAAAGAAATGGAGTCCATTTATGTTGAAAAAATGAGCAACGAAGAAAACACAAAGAGATCAGTTATTGGTTACCCTGGGCAAGCAGTGCAGATAATATCAACGCACAAAGGAAACAACATAGTGCACACAGAAAAGGTGAGCATGGATACAAGTGAACCTCCACAAGCAGGAATAAAAGTTACTGAAGAACCAGTAGCTAGTGTTAAGATAGAGATAACTAAAGATGGAATCAAGGTTATTAGTGATAAAGAAACATCAGTGTAATAGATTTCCCTAATTTTTATACTTTTCTTTCCTTTGATCTTTTCAGTTACAGCAAATTAACCTACTTTTGTAATATTTTGCTTCTATTTGTATAAAAAAGTATTTATTTCTGTAGCGACTCTTAAGGTACCAGTAAATTCAGGCTCCCAGGGTTTTAGATTCTCAACACTTCGAGGTGTATGGTTGTCAGCCTTATGCACCAGCTACCTTATACGCCCAGGATTGCTGCTGGTACTCATTTTTGCTAGAAACTGAAACCTTCCAAGGCCCTAGTGAAACCAAAAGAATTGGTCTAATTTAAAAATCCTTGACATTTTTGAGTTTCTGATAATGAGATCTCAAAATTAATATCTTTTCTATTATTTATCCTTCTAATAAATGAGTTCCCTTGAATCGGTAAATTGTTTTGTTCAGATTCAAATGCTCTGCACTATTTATGTATATATCTCTCATATCAAGAATTATATAAATCTCCCCTACAGGTATCCCATTCTCAGAATTCGGTTGCACTTTTGCCAGTCCAAGGGGTAACTATAGTTAACTCTATGGCGCCACATCCCTTGACGGATTATTCCTACCTTCTAACTGTTGTGTCGTCTACCATAGGCAGATGGTAGGATTAAAGAGCCTATGGTCAGCGTGCCAACTTCCATGGTAGTTATTAATGGCATATTGGACCAGAGCCGCTAATTTTTTATCAGGTAGCTCTGCAGTTGTTGTCACTAGGCACCCTATTCCAGACCTACATCAGAAAAATCTTAGGAGGTACCAGGGATCGAACCCAGATATGTGGATTTGCAGACCATAGACCATGCAGGCGGTTGGTAGCCTATAAAACCTATGATAAAAATCAGTAAATGGTATATGGAGGTTTAGAAGAAAGGGAGAGAAAAACATTTAAATTCAGATTTATTTAAAGGCCTTTCATTTATTAATCTTCTTTTAAGCTTCTTGTAGCAATGATTTGAGGGTAGTCACATTTTAACGTTTTGTAAGGTGAAGAAGTAAGTTGATTCCGCTGTAACTTAAAAGGCTTATTTCTTATACATGCAGCAAGAATTGTGTTATCTGGTAACCTTGGGCTGGTGGTAAATAACGGTCTTAATTGTTCTGTGTACACTATTTATGTAATTCAAATTATTACTTCTAGTACAGGATACACCATAAGTCACTAACAGATTTCAACAGCTCTAATAACTTTTGGGTATATTGCTTTATAGTTTTTGTACATTACACAGAAGAGAATCCTTTAAACTTAGATATGAAAAACAGTTTAACGTGAATGGCTATAATTTTGGAAACACTTGTCTATGTATTGAACAGAACAAAATTTCAGTTATATACAGTTAAAATATTCAGAAGTTAAAACTCTTGAAACCCCTTCAGACCCACTCTACTTTTCATAATTTTACCTAGAACTATGTTCTTGTGTCAGATATTATGGTAATATCCATAATAGTAATATTTTAGAGGTGAAGGGAAATCAAGAACGGTGTGTTTCACATATGAGTTGGCCAACCATGCGGGTTTCTGCACCACAGTGGCCACAACTCTAACTCCCAAGCGATCAGGTGAAATATCACTGCAAATAAAGCCGCTAACAGGTCTAATGATAACAATTACAGTTAAAATTACAACGAAAATAACAAGTACTTCAACACAAGAGATGTTAGAAATGTCCTCTTCTTTCAGTCACATAACACTGGCACCTTTTTAGGAAATTTTCTTTTCAGTGTATAAGTTCAGCTTCCAAGATAGAGTTAATTTCTCTTGTGATATTGTCTTTAAGTTTTTCTGATGTATGGGGCTTTCATCTATAAACTTTATTTTTCAAGTTCCCCCATAAATAATAGTCACATACTGTTAGAAGAACTTAAGAGGTAATATCAAAGAGAAATTAACTCTATCTCAGAGGCTGAACTTATGTGCGTGAAAGACATTTCAAACATCTCTTGTGATGAGGTATGTGGTTATTTTCATTGTAATTATAACTAAATTGTGAAAACCTGAATCATTACACCGTTAGCAGCTTTATTTGCTTGGGAGTTAGAACTGTGACTGTTGCAACACAGAAACCCGCATGATTGGCCAACTCGTACTTGAAACATACTATCATGTCAATTAGCTATGTACAGTCACAGTTAAAATATCTCTTGTTGAAGGGTGATCCTCAAAATATTTCACATAGACTGATTTATCAGCATAAAAGAGTGCTTGACTTAGTGGTATTATTATAATTGGTAATGATGTTCCTATTTTTGTAGGTAACTAACTCTATTTTTGTAGTCAGGGAAAGAGGACATATTGTTATGAAACTTAGCAGTATTGTTTATGACAATGAGGAAGGTATGTTTATATAAATCTGTATGTACTGCATATCGCCTTAATCATCCCAAAAATCTTTAAAAATACTGTTTTTATTGTGTAGAATCATACTACCGTGTCTTTATAAGTTTTATAACTTAATTGTTTATTTTGTGTTCCCTTAAGATGAACATTTACGTAAGTATACAGATAGTAAGCCCAAAAATGTGTTATTAGAACTCATAGTTCTTTAATATTCATATGGACTATTTAGAAGAAGTGATGTTCCAACCATATCGATAGAAAACCAGTTAGTATGTAACTTTCCTAAATGCAATGACTTATTTTCAATTGGGTTAATAGAGATATTTTTAATATCACTTTTATGGACTTTGAAAAGCAAATTTCTTTCATGTTCATAAACATGCAGCAAGAATACTTCTTGTTTAAGAAGTCTTTGGAAGTCGTGTGTTCCTTTTTATCTCCATGGTACTGGGAGATAGACCATCTGACTTTGTTTATTTGCTTTGTGGGCAGAAAGCAAGATTGGAATATATGCTCAGCATTCCAAATCCCGCAGCCATTATTAATGATTTTCTTAACACGAGCCATTACCTATTTACAAAGTAGCTCAGTTGTTCGAGGAAGAGGTACCGTAAATTGTATTCAGACCTGTGAGTCCATGGAGATCAAGGCTAGACCATGTAGGTAGTCATAAGTCTTATGCTAGTTTGAAATGAATATGTTTAATGAATGAAATTACTAATACAGATTTATTTCCTCATTATTTCAGAGTACTAATTAGCAAGAACATTCCTTCCTTTGTCTTTACTTTCTCGTGATAGAACTGTTTGTTACAGAGCAGCAGCTTATAGATAGAGCAATGTAAATATTTAGAACAGTTGTTTCTGTGAAATAGTATGTATGACTACCATAAGAATATTTTAAGCCTTGTTGAACATAATGAGCTTACAGTGAGGTAGGGGGTCTTATGACAACTTGAAATGGAAAGATGTCTGGTTTGTTGTTCCCAGACTGGATTGTATTGCAGAATTCATTTCTATGGCAGGTATAATCTTCCCTTCCCTTTTCTTTACCATATCTTTTATCTCCCATATAAATATAACTCTGTTATCAGCATTCTAGAGTTGTTTAATGCATAGTTACCAGATAGCATAATTTTTACTGTATCTCACACGACATGTTTGTATGTTCTGAGCAATGCATTTATCGTTGCACTTCTTAGACTTTCTATTCCAGATCCTCACGCCTTCTATACATCATAATCATGATGTTAATATTGTCTTTCTAAAGTGTTTGATATTAAAAATGAGATGGTGAGAGTGGAGTAAATATTGTAAGTACAGGTTACATGCAATTTGAAAGTATAGTAAACTCCTGATTATCCGTGGAATTGGGTGGCATGCCAACCATAGGTAATGTGCAAAATAGCAACAAAAAAAGTAAAAAAAAATCAACACGAAAATACTATTAACCATTTTGTTTACAGTGGGGCCCTATACACATACAATTATGTCTTCACCCTTTTGATACCATGGCCAATAGGATCGGTATCACCCTCACTGTCCGCTGAGATAGCCTTTGTATTGCTCAAGGGAGCCAAGGCTTTCTACACAAAAATGCAGAGCTGTTGAAAGTATACATAAAGGATGGATTTTTGCCCTCTGGGGAATAATTTTTCTAATTATAATAACAGGGATATGCATAATTTAGATATGATAATAAAATGTTATGTTTCTGTTATATTTTACGCTATACAATATATCATACTGTATTGTATAGCATAATGTCTTTGTCACTCTTGCTATCAAAAGTACACTATCACAGGGTATATCATCTGTGTTGAAATCACATTGTTCTAAACACTCTAATAATTAATTATTATTCATCATATTTTCCACCTAAAAATTATGACTTGCAAACATTATCCCATGGTAACTACCAAACAAAGAAATTGCAATGAAACGACAAAAATATGTAGGCTAACTTATATAATTTCTTAAAACTGAATTCTGCTGTGATCGGTGCGGACATTTTAGACAGTAAGAAGCAAGAATTGCATGAATCAGTGGGTGGCATTTTAGAAGCAGTTCTCCAGCAATCAGCATGGCACTGAAAGGGTTAATAAAAGTTTTCTGCACTTACAAGTTTGTTGGTTTATTTTTTTACAAAAAAAATCAAGTGTTTTTTACTAATGATGGTATCATGGGCTATAAGCCAAGTAAAAGGATTTATTGCATCCAAACTTTCGGTCGCTAACAACTCTGCGGCCTTCCTCAGGGAAATGAGTGTAGAAAAAGGGAAGAGAGAGCTTATATATGTTTTTGAGTGAAAATGAAATTCTGTGATTGGAGGAAATGGGTTGGAGTGTATCGGCCAATCAGATGCAATCGGTCCATCTTCAATGTTTTTACAATAAACAAAATTCCTGCATTCTGATGGCCGATACACTCCAACCCATTTCCTCCAATCACAGAATTTAATTTTCACTCAAAAACATATAAAAGCTCTCTCCTCCCTTTTTCTACACTCATTTCCCTGAGGAAGGCCTCAGAGATGTCAGCGACCGAAAGCTTGGATGCAATATATCCTTTTACTCGGCTTATAGCCTGCGAAACCATCATTAGTAATCAACGCCGAGAAAGCCTCAAGTCTTACGTATCAAATGTTTTTGTTTTATTGTGTTAAAACACCACTTCTTGTTTCTCCTCCAATGCAGTGTTGGAAAACATTTTATGTTAATAACACAATTCAGTGTTCTTCAACACAAGGGGCAGTAAAATGAACTTAAAATTTAAAAATTCGAAAGCAACAGTTAAGTTCATCAAGATCTACAGCAAGAGTCTATGCCACTTTCAATAAATTTCACATATTTTAGATATTGATATAGAGCAGTTTCCGTTTGAAGTCAGCAGATTTATTCAGAAAGTGGCTTCATTTTTCCTTTTCTGTCGTGCTAGGTTTATTTCACCTGTTTGGAAATTTTCTATTACAGGATAAATAACTATATATTATCAAAATATTTATTCCCCAAAAGCGGTATTTTCCTTAATAGATATTAAATACATTTTTACTGTGATAATTATGCAGAGACTTCAAATTTTATTCCTTAAAACTAGGAATTTTAAAACTGGGTTTAACTGTATGTGGTTCACAAAGCACACTATATCCACTCTGGTCTGTACCCTGTACTTACATTATTTCTGTATCTCTATGTTTGTTAACTTGTGGTTGCGTTCAATATGTATATATTCCCCTATGTGCCAAGTTTGAAGATATATAATATAAATCTTGTAGAACCTCATATGTGCCACATGTAATATATATTTGAAACTAAATGTCTTTTTATATAAGTCTTATTGCAAGCAGCCTATTATATAAATAAATATTTTATCACTACTTTTAGGAAATATAAATTAATGAATAAAAGAGGAAATTGTTAGAAATATTGAAGCGTTCCTACACTATGTTCATATTCTTTCCACTAGTAATATTTGCCTTCATTACATCGATAATAGATTATTTTTAAGTGTTACATGTAAAGGCCATAGTGCCTGTAGTTAAGTGTTTTATGTCAGTTATATAACAATAGATGTAGTTTACAGATCTTCCTCAATGCAGGTGTCTAAAAGATTGTCTATAGTTAAAATGGAATACTTCTAGTGAACAAAATGAAAGTGTTGTCTTAGGCAATCATCACTTAAATTTAGGGACTCGTTATAATGATTAGATTGAGAAATGAAGTGAGTGGTATTTTGATGTATAGAAATTAAGTTTTAATTTGTATATAAAAAATTAATGGTGATATTATAGGGCATTCGATTATTTTTAGAATAGTAGTAAGTTACACGTTAAGAGATATTATTGCCCTAAAATATTATTTCGCTGCTGATTTATTTTTCTTAGTTAATAGAGATGAACTAGCTATGAAAGCGAAGCTTTTTTCCCCCCTGAAACGGCATTCAACTGCATGTATATCCGAGAAGACCTCGTTATTTCTTAAGCCGTATGATACTAATTCCCTCTATTTAACATAGGAGTACTCCATTAATAGCTTTTGTGATAGTCTACAGTCTTCCAAGCAAGTTATGATGGTTTTAAATTCACCATCCAAGCCTCTTATCTCTTAGTCAATTATTCTTGAGCAATAGTAGGCATATGATATTAATGTTAGTATTCTGTCCCTTTTTTATTTTAATTTTATCTCTTAAATTGATAATCAAGTTTAATCCAAAATTTTAGAGCACAACCAAGTCATTGCTTATGTTTTTTTCTGTATCTTTATCTAAAGATGTAAACACTATGGCTCCAATTGTCTAACATGCTGCTACTTCTTTATTCATTAGCTTATCTGAAGTAAGATATTCCAGAAAACATTTAATAATATGGAAATTAGAGGTTATGTTTACCAAATATTTTGTCTTCCTTATAATATTCTCACTAGCTCATGCATGTATGTGTAAAGTCACTTAAGTTAGAAAAAACACAAATTAAGAAGAAAAAAACTATTTGAAAGTTTGCAAATCCAAATTAAATCCTGCGTACATGGAAGGATTTTACATGTTAGTTTTTCCATTTGGAAATTTCATTTAGCACTCATGATAGATATTAAAAAATTTGTTCATTAAATTGTTTGACAGCTGATTTTACATTAAAAGAATTTTGACTTAATCTGTTTTGCACAATAATAATGGGTCTATTAGCAAACCCAACAATCTCCATTTTGAAAAATATCACGATGCTAACTTCTAATGAAAGTTCAGTGCATTTCCTACTACATATTTAATGAATGTGTTGCAAATCTGAGTTTCTCCCTTATGTGTGAAGACGGACATGCATTGCATACACTAAATATGTTGCAGGGAATGCATTTAAAACTTTCATTAGAAGTTAGCATCTCTATCTTTTTTTCAAAATGGAGATTGTTGGCTTTGCTAATAGACCCCTCAATTGCTCTATGGTGTTATTTTAAAATAAAAGTACCAGTACTCAAAATGGTAATCCCCTATATGCTCTCACCATAAATCTCGGAACATTGTGTAGTTTATTAAACTATTAACCTAAGTATAATCAAATTTTAATTATTTGACTGTACATATTTTTAAAGGATTGTAAAATCTAATAAGTCATAGGATTTCTAACGACCTTTACAAACCAGCTTTTGAATTTTACTACATGTATGAAAATCTACAGTTCCATATCTGCCTTTAACAACTTGATATGGGTTAGCCAAAGAAAAAGCATTTTTAGTTACAAGACAAAATGTATACAATGCAGTTTAGCCAATCTGTTGACTTAAACGATTTTGCACATGCACGTGTGAAATATTATAGCTTACTTCAGCTCAAACATCCCTATTCTTTAATTTAGATGAGGACATCTAGGTTATCAGCGATTGTTCAATCCTTTTCTTTTGCTCCATTAATGACATCAAATTCTTGACTTTTGGTTGTTGTTTTGTTTTGATATTTCTGCTATAAAGTTGTTTGTTATCAGTATCTGCTAAAGTTTATCATGCTTTTTTTTATCGTACAATGAACTTTTTCGGATGTTTTAGTTTGTTTTCCCAATTCTTTAGTGATTTTGCTAGTGTTACTAGTGATAACAAGTCTTCTGTAAAATCCATTAAAGTGGATCAATAGGGACATATAATATTAGAATTCTCTTCCTCAGAACTGTACCAAAATTTATATGTCAGTCTAGGTCATCAGTTCATTGTTTTTAAAGCAATCTGATCTAGAGATAAGTCTGCAGTGAAATCCTGGTGAAAACTGTCTTCTCAAAACTCTTCTTTGCTTTTTCCTGAGGACTCTGAAACAGAACTGAAAATTTTCCTACATATGCATGCATCAACTTGATTTATAAATATAAAATACTCTCAGATTTTGGTGTGATATTGATTCATACTTGGAGGGTTGAAAAACTTTTACTTTCTTTCTATTACCATGATTTCCTGATTTTTAGAAAATTTTTCTAACAAACATAGTGGATAGTTTTCTTCATGGATTCTATGTGGACCATATATATGTATGACAATCCATGGTGTCAGTTTGGCAACAAAAGTATTAAATTATTCTGACATACACTATGAGAACAACACACTGGGTGGCCAGTATAAGATTTTCTCAAAAAGCTAAGCTTTTAATGCAATATGTCAAGGTCACCTGAATTAACACTGTCTTAAAGTAACAACAGAATATCTGACACTCACCATGTTTCTGACTTCATATTAATTAGAAGTTGGTTGAATTAATTTATATATTGTACTTGGATGTCTGAACATACATGATTTTTAAGTATACTTGAAAAAACTTATTTAGTTTTGTCTTACATTTCTCGTATGCTTCATGAAGTGTTATTATTCAGCTCAGTCATCTTATTCATCTAGTTCATACAGCTGCAATACTTTAGGAGTTTTATTTATCGAAGGGTAACATTTGTATGTCTTTTTATAATGGAACAATGAATTCTGGTGCCATATTGAACTGTTTCTTATACAATACCATTTCTAATATGTAACATTATATTAAGAGATAAAGCCTTCTGTTTTTAGGTACTAAAATAAATGTCTTCCTATTCTTAGCTTTTTTAGAACTGGCTTTTATGAGACGAACTTCTTCTTGCTTAAAATATTTTACATGTCTTAAGATGACTTGTTTTTCATAATTTTTTAGAGTAAGTGATAAAGTATCAAGAAGTTATGGCCTTGAAATTTTATCCTCTTATCTGTTAATTGTGTATTTTAAAAAATAAAAATATATTACAAACAGCCCACCTGATGTATTCCCAAAAATGTTTTTGATACTGTACTTATTAAATCCATTTATAGTACTTATATCTGTCATCAACAATGCTAAATTTGAGTACTGGCATTAAAAAGAAACAAGAAAAAAATTGCAAATACTGACAAACATCTTTTCTTGCTAACTGCCTGTTGACAAACCAATACCTGACATGGCACCACCTAAACAGCCCAGGTAGTTATGACTCCAGCCGCAGAAGCCTACGAACCTATCTTTTCTTTCTTTCTGAAATATGGTTTGGCATTTTGTTTAAAAGCAAAATATTTAATTAATACACTTGCAGACAAAAAATTTGGGACACCCGAATTTTACCCCCTCTGAATGGGAGTCCATTCTCTTCACCAATGAATCCCATCATGGACGAAACCATGAATGGAGAAGACATGGAGAGTGCTATACACCATGTACATTGTTACCAGGGCCGTAGCTAGGTGGTGGCGAGATGAGCCCCCGCCAAGGGCGCAGGTGTAAAGAGGGCGCAAAATTAACCATGAAAAATACCACTGGTGCAATTTATCAAGCAATAAAAATTCTAGATTTTATGAATTAATTATTTTTTAAGTAGTTCAATCGTCTGAAAATAAGGTTTTAGTACCTTGAAAGTCCAACACTTAGTTCATTTTCAAATTGAGGTTTAGGTTTTCTTTGATAATAATAGTGTTTTTATATTAAAATAATAAACAATTTTACAGAAATTAAAAAAAAAATTGTTCAGACCCCCCAGTATTGGAGGGCGCAGATTTGTCAGGCTCGCCAAGGGCAAAGAAGGACCTTGCTACGGCCCTGATTGTTACCAAGGATACTTTTCACCCCACATATTCCTTCAAAGGATGCCCCATAATTTTGTGGATAGGCATTTCTACTGCAGTTTGCAGAGAGCTTGCAAATACTGACAATAGCAGAATGAGAGAATAGCACAGTGAATGGGAATTGGTACATTGAAGAATGCATAATTCCTCATGTCGTGCCCTTTGCTCCATTGTTTTGTAATGGCTTTCTGCTAATGTTTGACAGTGCACAAGGACGTGGAGCAAGAATTGTTTCAGATGTTCTGCATGATATTGAAATTAATGCTATGGATTGTCCAAGTGCTGACGTGGCCTTAATCTGATAAAGCACTTTTGGAGCATCCTTGACACTTGAGTTCATGGAATAGCTGTGGTTTCAGAAACAGTAAATGAATTTCAGGCACCCTTACTGGAGGAATGGACACTATACCTCAAGAAGATATTGCCAGAATCTTAAAATTTGGATGTCCCAATTTTTTTCTCTACCACTGTATTACCATAATAAGCTATTGACATTGATTAACTCTAACAGCAACTAGAATCCATTGTCTGTTGAACATTTCTTTCACAACCATTTACCAGTATTTCCAAAAATGTTATCAGGCTCTGAGAAATGTAAATTTCTTAAATATGGAACCTTTGCTAGGCTGTAGTATACTAGTATTTAGGAATAATTAATTGTTATTTGAGCGGCTTTCTTCATGATAATATATTAGAATACATACTGTGTTTAATATACCCTTTGTTTTAGATTAACTGTGACTAGAATAATAAGATAAGTCAAGTCCCTAAGTCTGATGTGAAATTATTTCATAGTTATGCTATCCCTCTCCCCTCAATCTCAAATTTTTGTTAAAGGGAACAAAGGGCACTATTTTTACTTGTTCCTGCCAAATATTTTATATTCATTTTTGGATTGAATTATAGAAATATGGGTTAATAGAACGGTACTGCTTAGTTTGTTGGCCTACATGAATCTTATCTATCGCACAAAACTTGTATGACCCCATAAGGTAAATGTATAACAACTTCTTCAAGTGTGTGATTGTGTTTCAGATGTTGAGTTTAAATTGAATTGAAAACCTCTCAAAAGAGAATATGATGTTTGTTCAGATGAATAATAATTATTTGTACCATAAGAAGAGAACAAATTATGTTAAAATACGGCCTAGTCAGTTACCTTGGAGAAGTTTATTGATAAGGGCCTGTACTTTTAATATTTCTCAAGTACTCTTAGTACCTTAGATTTAAATTTATGTTTGTTTCGCCAATGTATAGGCTACTTGACCACAAGTATTACAGTCGATTTCATAAATGCCTGAATTTTTACTTTGTGAAATTTTGCCCATGTCTGATCTTAGGAGATTTCTTATATTGATACTTATTGATAGGTGCCAACATAATGTTCAGTTGTTTGATTTTTTTTAAATTAATTAATTTATAATACATTAAAGGGTGGAAAGTGAATTTCTTGAAAGCTGTACCTGTAAGGTACCCATTCGGGAATTTATCGAGAGATGGTATTGCAGACCCATTGAGGTTAAAGTAACAAATAACTTAGATCATTATGCTGTCTAAAAAAATGTATTTTATACAACATTATTTCTATGAGGTCTTCAGTGTTGATCCTGTACTTGTGACAGTACTGGCCATTGTTATCTGTATCACTTGCTGATATGAAATAAAGCAAATAATACTGACATCTACTTTGATAATAATTAGACTATTAATGTTGTAATAATTTTTGTCATGTCCTATTGCATTTGATAGCAAGCACCTGAAACAATGATTTGACGAACTTCACATTTACAGTAAAATACAGTTCAAGATAAATTTACATTCTTTTTGCAGGTTCTTCACTGTACCTTAATACTATTGATTCTATAATAATGAGAATAGTAATTGGATATTTCTTACATCAGTTTAATAATGGAATGAGGTATTGAAAGAGAATTGAAACAATCCCCTCTCAAAATGAATCCTATCTAGAGTGAATTCATGAATGTACCCTATATTTAATTAAAATTTTAGATTAAATATTAACTAAATCATCCTTGTGACTTTACATTTTCCCGACATTGGTTATAGATTCTTGAGCTTGTAGTGGGATGAGAGAGTTGAAGATTCCAAGCTTTTGGTGCTTCATTGACGTCTTCTAGGAAGAAATAGCTAGTCGATTGACCAGTCCACTACTAGCTTCTCAGAAAATGACAGCAGAGCTTTGAAAACTCGGACATTTTCAATTCTCTCACCCAGCTGTAAGTCAGAGAAAATATTAATCGTAAGTCATCCTTGGCTGATTTTATCTAGAATATCTACACTGATTGCTAAACTGCTTTCAAATTGATACCAAAATATTTTGTTCCAAAACTGAGGTTAAATAAATATAGAACATATTTATAATACAGTGCATCTTGCTGTTTAATGATGGGGTACTGATTGGTTGCCCTGTGTGCCTTCCTCAGGCATCTGTTGCATCCAGCTTTGCAGAATTTAATTACATACATAAGTCACATCTATTTATTGTGGCTTCTTGGGTTATCAGCCATGTCTATATTATGAGGTTCGAGCTTCATGAGGAGTTTGGAATGAGCTTGCTCATATTTGTAGGAAATATAAATACAAACACGATCATGCTAACCCCACTTCTTTATGAAGGACACGGAGTTATGATAGTTGAAAGCTTGAACCACATAGAAAGGCTGATAACCTGAGAAACCGTCATGGATATAATCAACACCATGAAAGCTTCAAGTCTTATATAATTCACTCTGTTTGGAAATTATCTTGCACATGCACTAATTCTTCTGCACTTATGTAAGCCTACTTTATTAATATTATTATTATGAAATTAATCGGAAAAACGTGATATATTATTATATATTAAAACTTGAAAGAGAAACAAACTTGTCAGTAGATCTCAGCTGATGATAATGGGGGAACCCGTTGAAACATATGCTCTAATGTGACAAGTCTTTACTTACAATAAGTATGTGAAGTTGAATGCTTTAAAGTTTAATATATAACTATCGTTCTTGTTGGTGAATGTTTCCTTTAAATTCTTTCATTAATTTAAAAAAAAAATTGTTTTTAATATGCACACATGCTTTCGCTGTGAATATCTAACCATGATGCAAGACAGCTGCACTGAATTTGAATCACCAAGTATGGTACTAAGTCAAGCAAACCGTGCACATAATAAACCTCCTTTGTGGAAGATGCCATTGGAATGTACTGAGCAGCGAACAACCAGTGTCCCATTATTACATAGTGAGACGCATTTTATTATTATTGAAAAAGTTAGCTCATTTGTAGCCTATTGTTACATGTTGCACAATGTTGTTCATTGAGGGAAACTGGATAAAATATTGATATTTCAGAGTTCTATTTCATCTTTATAAACTTTATTAAACAGATAAAAATTATTATTTGTCAGTAACGAATTAATTTGACAAGAACAAAGATGATAAAAAGTCAGAAATAATACTACCACTTTTATTTAATTTTTACACATTACACTTTTCTTTACACATCTTGATAGAATGTAAAATGCAATCTTTATGCAAGATACTCTGTACAAATAAAGTCATATGATATCCAATTACTATTCCTGTTATTTTAAGCTAAACCTTGTTGTAAATAAGATGAACGTGTAGCAATGATTGTTGCTCGGCATCAGTAATGCGTGTTGCATGTGTGTCTGTGTTTTTGCAGGGGCTGAGCAGACCTGCATGCCTTCTGTAAGAGATCTGGTTCTCCTCATTGGAAAATGTAGTCGGCCCCCGAGCAAACCTGCCATTGTCGCTTCTTCTTTGCCTGCTCTAGTGTGATGATGAGTTCTTTCAATTTGTTGATGGACACAGTTCCCAGCTACCAGTAAAGTAGTGATTTAGGTTGAATGCCCATAGCTGTACTTTAAATGAAATAGTTTGGAATGTATAACTTGTATTCATATACCTATATAATTAAGTATAAACTTAGAACAATGGCTTTCAAACTTTTGGGATCATATTATAAATATATAAATATCTGCTGTGTAATATCTGTTCCAATTTAAAAGTACAGTTTGTATAATCTGTTGATATATTTATTTTATTTATTATTCTAATTAATTGCTCATTTTACTTAATGTAAGAATTTTTCAATGCTAAATTGAATTGCTGTCAATTTACAAAATTCATTTATTTGTTATCTTTATCCAAGTTTTGCACTAGAAATATACTTTTGTTAATTTAAACCTTTTACGCTAACCAGTCTTGTTTTAAAATTGATAAACTCAACTTCCTTAAGGGCAAATTATAGAAATGTCAGTGGCACCCAATACATAAATAATTCAATTGAAAAAAACCAGACTGGGAAAATCGTACTCATTTGCAGTATCTTGGCAAAGTAGTGGTGAGATTTCACATTTTTGAGTTGTCGTGGGTGGCATTTTTAATTCATTTTTGGGAGTAAATTTGCTTTTGGAAATACCAGATGTATTTATACTACTTCCAATCAATATTAATGAATAATTATTTTGAGAAAACTTCAGCTTTAACCCTTAAGCACTCGTGATGCAGAATGTTACACAAACACTCGCATCAGGTCAATTTGACATATCATTTAATTCATGTTCACTTTCCTCAACACTATCATTTTCAAGTTCAGAAAGCTTCCCCAATGACTCATCAGTTACTGCATATTTTGGCATTCTGTAAAATAAAATAGAAAATAAAGAAAGTATGCCATATCTTACAAAGGTCAAATAAAATAATAAACCACATCGGAAACACAATAAACACACTGTAACTTATGCATAAGGAAATAAATCTCCTTAGTTGCTGACTAATCTAATGGACAGCTCTTACACGTTCAGCAAACACTAACACTCATGTTGGGTCAAAACTGACCCGACAGTAGACAGGCAGTAATGTAAAGAAAGAAAAGAAAAAAAAAATGCTTGAGTCATAGTGACCTGATGCAAGTACTTAAGGGCTAAATTTGATATGGTTTTATTGGGATAATTATTTCACAAAAATTTGTTTAATTTATGCTTTTTGGGGTCAAGTGGATGAGAGATTTGAAGAGACTTCACTGTATGAGTACAAGTATTAATTAAGAAATTAAGAGTCTCCACTTCTTACTCAGGTTTATGGTAAATGTTTCTCATTATTCAGTATAAGTGCACTTGTAGCATATTACCCTTTGGATTGGGAATCTGAGTAAGTTACATATTTGCATGCCATGTGCATATGCATGGATGGCATCAGTCCAAAAATGAGTTGACCAGATACAGCAGTGTAAGATAAATGTCCAAATTGGCTTGCCATGACATGTTTTAATCCTTTAACAAAAATTTTAGGGGAGGATCTATAAAATTTGTTCATTCTCTATATCCATGTCTGAAACTATCTCAAGTTTAAATCTTATAAGATTCATTTATTGTTTGTTGTGTTCTTATCACCTATTTGGTATGGAAAAATGGCACAAGCAAGCAGTTCGAGCAAGCTTACTGAGAATGAAATTATTGCTGTTTTGAGTGAATCTATTGACAGAGCATTAGGATTTGTGATAGTGGTAGTGATGGTGCTGACGATGATTCTTTCATAGATAAAGACAAAGAAGAAGAACAGCATCAAATGTGGTGGAACTGAGGCAAATATTGGTCTAACTATTCCACAAGGAAGAGAAAGCATTTGGAAGCAGGAACAAATTTATGATCCGTATTCACATTTGAAAATACCATTTTTTGGTAACCATGTGCCTAAAAACCGTTTACAGTCTGTATAAGGAGCAATAAGTAGTTATGCTACACATATTTGATAAGTCTTAATTTTCTCTCAAAATTTCATCCTCAAGTTGGAGGTGAATTAAATTGAATAAGTTAAAATCACGGCTATGGCATTGAATTTTTCAGTCTGACTTCACCACCTTTCCATCTTAGCCTCCAGTGTGGAAGAATTATCATTCCAAATTGAATTAAACGTATATATTTGTGGGGGTTGGGCCATTTTAATTATCACCAATACCTTTAAAGTCTGGCCATTTAAATTCCAGTCTGAGAGATTAATATATTCTTCATTTTTCTTTTATTAATTCATGAATATCACTGTATGGTTATATCATATTTTTCTATTGAAGCGGGAGTTTTGGAAGCCTTGACAAATATCTCTGTAAAGACTAGTATATATGATGATACCAGGTTTCGTAACAACTTTAACGAAAGTGATTTCATTAAATTAATTACACCCATTTCCTTCAAATAAAGTCCAGTGCAGTTTTACAATTCTCATTAATTTTTAAATTTAAGTCCTTGAAGTAACTAAAATACATTTCGACCTCGTATAAATTCAGAAATTTTATGATTTTCTCACTTCCCTACTTCATTTTACAAAATTCAGACATTCTTAAGACATCTTTAACCTGGAAACTCATTATAGTTTGTTGAAATCAGACGAAACTGTATAGTTGTAACTCAGTGTTACCAGTATATTGTGCCCTCATGCAAAAAACGTTGTGAAACTTAGTTACAAAACCTAATATCATTGTATAAACTAGCCTTAAGAATCCCAGTTTGGAGCCATTGAAGTAATATAACTGTTTATTGTTATAGTTTTCTTATATATTTGTTATACAACTGTGTAAGCACATGTGGAATGTTAATCTAGAGCATGACCACTAAAAAGGTACCGGAAATCAAATAATTCAGTTCCTCTGCATTTAATTTCTAATAATTGCTAGTGCATACATAACAATAATAATTATTATTATATTGTTATTTTTTCTATTTTCAGAATAATTATTGTAGGTGGAATTTTTAGAAGATGTGTTCTTACCTCTTTATTTTCACTGTATTTTAGTTTCACCACTCTGATTTAGTGGTTAACCCATTGGAGATGCATTTAAAGAGGCCGAGCCCATGTACCGGAAACCCATTTAATTGTCACAAGCGCTGGTAGTTTCACCCACGTGTTGTAACTTTATAATATTTGCCAAGCGTTCTATGATGTACCGGGTAGATATAATTTTTCATGTAGTTTGATCATCCCTGTGGGTATTTCTGTATTTTGAACTTTTATTAATAGCAGAAGAATGTGGTCTGTCTCTACCACCCTTCTGTTGCGTTATAGCCTGTTACCTTTTGTTACTTTCAAGGTTCTGAAAGAGGGAAGGATGTTTCTAAACCTGATTTTACTGGTGGTGTCAGTCAATAGTCCGAAACATAAACATGAAGGATAGTTCACAACAGCTGCAGAGAAACAAAGAGTAATAAAAACGGGAATGAGTAAGCTAATAAATAAAATTGAACTACTGTGCATTATTATGATATCATTGTTTATCATTTAATCACTGGAATAATCTCTCCATAATAATTCACTGCATAGAACATCATTTAGTACTTGTTTTATTTTATCACTAGGAATGCATTTATTCCTGTTTGAAGGCATATTGCACACAAACTGAGATGCCCACTGCCCGCTAAGGAAAGACACAATAATGTCTAACACAGCCAGGGCCACCACATGGGGAGGGGCTGGCGGACACAAGGGACCCAGGTCCGACTCGGTCCTGGTGATGTGATACAATTTTATGGAAAATTGGAAAAGTTTAATAAAATGCTCTGTTACATGAGTAACAAGAACTAAGCTATACAAAGAAGGGAAGAGAGAACTGAATGAGGATGGTCAGTGGTCGGTGAGGAGCCCGTGAGTCCGCAGCTTGTGGTCAAGTGTTTGGATTCTTACCCGCTCGCTAAGCAGACTCGTTAAAGATTCAAGATTTATTATATTTTTGAACTGCATCAAAATGCTGTTATTAACATACATGACTTACAGAAAGAGAGGTTATAGACAAAACAGAATATGGGAGTATGATAGTTTAAAGTACAATATTAGTGATAAGACATAAAAAACAAGACAATTCAAAATATAATATAAATATTAACTTAAAAAACTCATAAATAGAATAAAATGGATTTAAAGCAAGCCATTCACTCAAAACAGCCTTAAACCTGTTTGATTTAACTGACTGTGCAGCTTTGGGTAATCTATTAAACAATTTAATATCTATATTATTACACTACTTCTTTTAGTTGTCTCCAATGGGTTAATATTACTGACAGTAGTTCTATGGGAGCTATATTTTCCCTGTTGAAGGGGTTACCAGATGTCTGAACTTTGCCGGACATGTTCTGCTTTATATATGGCATTGTCCGGAGTCCAGCCGGCAGTGTAGGAAATCAAACATTGTCCTGCTTCTCTATGCTACTGGACATGCTAATACAAATTTTTGTGGGGAATACCGGTATGTTATTATATACCGCTAAATGACATTTTACAGTTCATACTATATAGATTTTTAATCCACATGATAGTCGTGAATGGGTATGACCAAAGAAGTAGCTTTCATAGTTCGATTAGTATAATTCTGGAACTTCTTTTTTCTGGAAGCATATTGGTTGCAGACTTAAGTGGTGAACTTATTTAGTTGTATGTGTTTGAGTTACCGTATTTCAATATTCTCCATCTTTTTTTTTAAGATATCAAAGGTTGGTGAAGTAGTAAAAGGAAGTACAAATTTTATGAAAATTTGAAATTGGATCATCAGAGCAGTACCAACAACCTAAAAATTAAAATGTATATTCATGATCTACATAGTACAGGTAAATAGATCATATAAATTAATATTATTTCTAATATTGTGTGAAATACACCACGTTTAACAATTTACGTTAACTGCTTTTTTAAAAATTAATACCATGTCTGCTTTTCTTGTGGAAAATGAGGCTTTTTTTTTTTAGAGAAAATGTCCTGCTTTCCCGTTATTAAATCTGGTAACCCTACTACCTGTTGCTCCTAAGATTTTTTCCAAATTAGGAACTTCTGGAGCTAAGCACTCACACCCTCGAGAAGTTTAAAATCATGATTTAATGAATCAACTCCAGTTAAAGCCATTTTTAATGGCTGTGGAAGTTGTTATGCTAACCATTCTTGCCATTTAGGCTACCATTAAAGTCAAACATCTCATAGATGATGCAGTGCTTAGGAACAAAACTGGGATCTAATAGCCATGGAGTTCTATTTCTTTTGTTTTTATTATTTATCAACAAACTTAGGTACCAGTATATAATAAAAATATAAAGCCCCCTCAATATGTGATTGATTTTAATGCTTCATGTTTCAATATTGCATCCGTGTAATAGTGAATACCCTCTTTCTTGCAGTAAATGAATGCTTCTGTATTCTGCATGATCTGCAGAGCAAATCCGTTTTTACTATTGTGTGTAAAACAGTATTTTTTCCACCTCTTTCACGTCCTACCATATAATATTTCAATAGGCTTTCAAAAGCATGTTTACTGAGAATCTAATTTTTTCTTCTTCATAGTTAAGATACTTATCCATGATGCAATTTAAATTGCATGCCACTTCTTTTTTGTACATATTGTTTTTATTCAGTGTGGAGCTTGACAGTTTTCCTTGTGGCATTCGAAAACTGACTTGCCCAAAGAAATGTTGCATTGAATGTTACACTATGCTAGTTATTTGGTGCAATTTAACTTCATCCTAGTCAGCTGTTGAATGTGATATGGAGAACATGTTTTCTGAAGATAATGCTATCCGCAGTTTGCTTATTATTAATTTTATTACAGTGGTGAAGAGAAAGATGTAACAGAAAGGAAGTTATTAAAAAATAATATAATACAAACAATAATACTTATTTACAATAGTGGATAAAACAATCCCCTCCAACACACAACGTTTCAACCTGCCCTCCAGGCCTTTCTCAAGTGTACTGAATTGAAAAAATCATAAACAAACTGCCGTAACTATGTAGCACCTTATTTTGTTTTTTGTTACTATTGTTGTTGTTGTTGATCATTACAGTCTCCACTGTTTTCTACTTCCCGCTCCCTAAACGTGTTATCTCTGAAATGCTCATTTATCCATTCCCTCGGGATATCAAAATTATTATCATAAATTGATCTTGGACAGGGAAATCTTGGAACTCTATATGTTCTATTTAAGTTCTTAATCACATTAATCCACTGTTCCCCTAAGTCTCCCTCATAATTATTAACGCAATTATCCCTCCTTCCAATGATAGTCACGGCTTCACCAATTTTCCTCCGTAAACGGTTGGCTTCTATCTTCACCACTTCTAATTCGCCCATTTTGTGTCCTTCTTTAATCATATGCTGGCTTAACCCTGTACAACATTTTTTGTTTTTTATATCTCTTTCATGCTCACGTAGTCTTACACTAAATGTTCTGCCTGTTTCCCCTATATATATCCCTTCACAATCATTGCAAGAAATTGCATAGATTCCCGGTTTTTCCATCTTTTCCTTGTTCCTGGTGCTACCAAATTTTTTGTGTTGTGCAAATAAGTTCCCAATGGTCCTTATAGGCCTGTATGCTGGTATCAGGTCATATTTCCTTAGCACTTTGCACATGCCTTCACTCAAACCAGGAATATAATTAACAGACACATATCTTCTATTCAAGTCCCGTGTTTTCTCTCCACCTCTATCACTACCCTCAGCATTAACCATTTCTACGTTCCTCCATATCTTCCGGATCTTGTTTTCTTTGTATCCATTTTTAATGGCAAGTTTTATAATTTCATTCTTTTCTTTTTCCAAATCACAACTGTTATTGCACAACCTGAGTGCACGAATAACGAAGTTGCGCCATATGTTGTTTTTAGTAGTGTGATGGTGAAAAGATCTTTTGTGAATATAAAACTCGCCTTGGTTGGGCTTCCTGTATACCCCCACCTTAATTCCAGTGTCCTCCATTTTTATGCATAAATCCAGAAAATGCAGGCACTTGTTTACAGACTTTTCACATGTAAATTTTAATCTGGGGTGACAATCATTGAAATCCACAGCCATTTTCTCTGCCTTTTCACCCCTAGTAATTACAAAAATGTCGTCCACATACCTCATGTAGGTAACTAAATCATTAGAGTATTTGTCGATAATAGGATTCTCAATGTAATGCATAAAAATATTTGCTATAAACCCAGAAATCGGGTTACCCATACTGAGGCCTTCCTTCTGTTGGTATACCAATCCATTAAATTGAAAAACATTATGGTTAGTACAGACTTCGTACCACCTATAGTATTCGTTGGCTACGATTCTGTCAATGCCCTTTTCTGCTAGCCATTGAATTAGGCAGTCACCCGCTAGTTCTCTCGGTATACTGGGGTAAAGGTTGCACACATCCAAACTGAACATGCATAGCTCGCCTTCCACCTTTATTTTATCCAAAACCTGTTTTGCTTCATATGAATTATCTATCGAAAGGAAGTGTTACATGAAAAGTTGGTGCTCTAGTCGTGAGCATTGTAGAATTGTCAAGAACTTGCAATTGAGTTTTACGTGGAAATCTAAATATTCTATAACAGTACTATAGGAGTGGACTTCAATCTGACCCCAAGGACTGGATGTAGGAGAAATAAATGGTAGTGTCCAGCAAAAGAGATTTCCAAGCCTATTCGTGGGCTTCATGATAAGGTACTAAACACAGGAGTATGGCGTATATTTGTATTAAATACACCCTTTTTAAAATGTAGAATTTATTTATATGGTATTGGTTTACCAAACAATTACCACTCATCTTTTATTTCCTTACATTTTCACTTTCAGATTTTTCTTTATGATGCAAAAAATTTCACAATTAAAAAAAGGTATATTAAATTGCAAATTTGTTAAATGCTATGCTTTAATTTAATTTCATTATTTTATTGTCAGTTAAAATTTCTCTCCAACAATTTGTTAGTGTCCATTCTAATTGAATATGCAAGGCGGCATCTTGGCAAAACTCAAAGTTGTAAGCCATTTATGTTGCACCATGGATAAGTATTTTAAGCATTAGTAGTAATTTGCTATGACAGCAGAAACCTTTTTTAATATTTTAAATTACTTATTAGATATATACTGTATATTTTTATGATAAAATATGCACCTTGAATATCTTTGACTTATTTTGGTTTATTGAAATAAAGCTGTAGAATAGCATGCTAAATGTAAGATTCAAACATTAATCTGCCTTCTATCACTACAAGAAAAGTGTAAATATTCATTGTAAAAATGTGATAATATAAAAAATTGTGATATGAGTTCGGGTACAGAGCTGCTTAGTTATCACTAAAATAATGTCTAGTGAAAAATGTTTATTTTACCACAAATTATGTGTTATTAAATTTAATATATAATACAATAAAATAGCATAGGCTATAATATAGCATAATAAAGTATGAAGATCGATATAATGATAAAACCACATATAGCATTTTTATTTGGTCGCAGCGAATTTCCTATTATTATTAAAATGTTAAACGTAACTCACTATAATGATAAAGCTATTTTAGAAACACCCTTTTATAACGATATTTGGAGGTAGAATTGCTACCGCAAAACCAAGAGCGTAGCCCTATGGATGGTACCTAGTATCAGATCAGATCAGTATCCCAAAAATTCTAGAAAAGAAAGATTCATGAGGGGTGGAAAATAGGATCACTGAGGCTAAAATCATCCCTTATGTGTGCAGAAACATACTTTGAGTTAGGTTGTTACTTCAACATGTACAGGTAGGGGAAAAAAAAGCGGACCGACTAAAATATCTAAGTTGCCAATATGAGCCACTGCGCATGCCTAGTGGCATTCACAGGATAGCAGGGAATGTATTGAAATTTGTTCTAGTGTCGACTGTTGACTTAGCCCATTTCAAAACCAATTAGAAAATAAGCTAGTAAGGAATATGTATGGACACTGGTGTGAACAAGGCTCTGAAATCAGCTACAAAAGTCGGTCCGCTTTTTTAATCAGCTACAAGAGTTGGTCCACTTTTTTTCCCCCTACCTGTGTATAATGTGCAATTAACACCCATAAGGAGCAACTGTTTTAGTTTTTCCTTAGCTATGTGTTGAATTTGTTTTGTCTTTTTCTTCCCACCATCTATGAGTTTGAAATTTCTGACATATGGCTAGGCTCAAAGCGTCCCATGATCTGTGATGTTAAACCAGTCTGAATGGTAATTTTTTAATGTGTGAGTGTAAAGTAGATATGGTTACAATTCAACGGAAGTCAGTAAGTGAAGTAACATAATTACCATTCTCAGGGCCGCCACATGGGGGGTGCTGCCGGACCCAAGGGACCCGGGCCCGGGCCTCAAAGGGGCCCGCTGGATTCCGGTCAAGTGACATAATTTTATGGAAAACTGGAAAAGTTTGATAAAATGTTCTGTTACACGGGTAATGAGAAGGAAGCTCCACGGAGAAGGGAAGAGACAACTGTCTGAATGAGGATGATCGGCGTTCGGTGAGGGGCCCGCGACCAGTAGCCTACATGGTCCTGGGCCCGACCTCGAGATGTGGCGGCCCTGACCATTCTACTTCTTCACATGTCCATTCCATTAAATTATCCTGTAAGCATAGATACACAGTTTTCTGCATGCAGTCTTTATAATAGGGCCTATGTGGTAAATTACAACCCCTCGATATAACAATAACTGCATATAACAATATAATCTGCAAGGGCCCACAAATATCGTTGTATAGAGGTCTGACTGTATATACCGGTATATGCTTTATTTTGTTAAAAACAATAATTACACAGCCCAACAGCCATTTTGGTGCCTTAGAATTTATACCTATCCTTGGGCATGTTTAGGTCGCTGATGCCAAATGTGCCATTAGTTTTGTCCTATCAGCTTTAGTTTTTTAGATATGGTATTACCATTATGCATATTATCCCATTTTACGTTTGATATAAATAAAAAACAGTGCCTATTTTTAGCTTCTAAATCATGTGAAGAAAAAAGGACAAACTAGCATTACATTAACATTACAATAACAATATAACGTGGGGCCTTTAAAATAATTGATATTATCACATACTGTACGGTCTTTCATGACTTATGAGCTGTCAATTTGAGGGCCAAAAAATAATCCAGCTTTTAGTTTTTCTGTACTTTGTACAGTTTTCGTCCTATGTGTCCAAAATATAGTCAAGAACCTTCACTAGCTATATTATCAAGCAAGATTTTGTTTCGCTACACTAAGAGTTCACGAATAAAATCTATATAAAAGTAGAGCTGGTAGAGAAAAACTGTTTACATATTTGGAATAAGCACACTAAGTATAGCCAAAATCCGGTAAAACGTCTGAGACACCAAACAAAAAGTTATTTTTTGTTGGGCTGATTTATATATGGCATCTTCTCAGGTTTCCAGCCAGATGAAAAGATTTAAGCTATCCGAGCTTTTGGCTGCTACGTGCTCTGTAGCCATCTTCTCGGAAGAAGTGAGCTACCGGTAGGTTGGAAATTGGAGGTTCTATTTTACTGTAACAATGCTGATGGATGGCAGCCAAGCAGGAGCAAAGGAAACACCATCTTCCTATTGGTTGGAAGATTAGGTTCAATTTTCTTGGAGCTGACTTGTTACCGGTTTCCAGACCTGACTTAGTTCAAGTCTGTTGTCCCTGTTGAAGTTACTACTGTGCTTTTATTTCTACAGCCACGACATAACCTCTGTTTTCCAAGTATCCTAGGAAGTTGATATTGTGGCCACCATCCAATTTCTTCGCTCCTGGTTGGCTGCCTTCCCTCAACCCTGTTAGAGTATAATAGTTCCTCAAATTTCCAGCTTAGCTCACTTCTTGGAAGATGGCTGCAGAGTAAGTAGCAGTCAGACACTTACACCTTTTCACCCGGCTGGAATCCCAAGTAAGTGTTATAAAGCAACTCCGGGAAAGCTTCAAATCTGTTGACACAATTATTTATTTGTATATTGTGTAAAGAGTTTCAAATAAAGAATTTACTCAAGAAGGATGAAAAACAATTGAAAGAAGAGATGAAAATGTATTTTAAACAATGCTTTTCAACAAGAACTTGAGTTAGTAATATTGTTTCTTAGTAAAAACTTCCATGTATAAACTTTATAAACATTCCTGGAAAGAACTTGAGTTTTCATCCTTCAAGCCTATCTATTATTTAATAATAGATTAGATGCATCCAATTTTTTTTTTTTTAATCTTCCGGATTAGTCTTTTAAAGACATTTTTCTACCCTCTCCCCAACTTCTTTTAATGTCATGAATCGGCTGGAGTAACAATTTCTACATGAACTGCCTCCCTACAAATTTTGGGTAGCCTACTACTTAGCAATTTTACCAGTCAGTAACAACTAACAAGAAAACTAACATTTTGATTTGATGTGCACATGAATTAGAGAAAGCTGTGGTTAATACGAGATTTTACATAATTCACCGAGATGGTAGAGATCTCACATAATGTAATGAAATTGTCGTTCGTGTATTAACAAAGCATAAAATAGAGTTGAAATGGATTTTATTTCAGAGATAGATTGCTGGAAGTCTTAATCACTGAATTTTTGCATTTTGCATGGATCTGGTGAGTCTCTCACTACTTGTTAAATGGTATGCATGTGAATGAAATCTCAACTATTGGAAACTACCTCTTGCTGCTATGGTCTCCTCCAAAATATCAAACTTTGATATCCACACAGTTAACTGAGTGGTACAGTATATTCTTTCTTAAATGTAACCATCAATCCCAATGTTTCAGGAGCAGTCACAAATTTTGGTGCTTGGCCCTAGATTTTTTCAAAGACCATTTTGGAGAGCTTTTTTGTGCTGAATTTAGAAAATAATTCATTATATATTCTGCTTGAGTAAAATATAAACAGTCTTTTATTGTTCCCACTTCTGAAGGAATTATGGTTTCTGAGAAATACCGTATTTTACAGACCATAAGACGCACCTTGATTTTAGCATGGAAATTTAAAGGAAAAGAAATTTAATTTGATTCTAAAGCAAAAATTTTAAAGGGGAAAATATACTTCATTGCATAAACAAATTATAACCTTGTACAATGGAATCATTGTAAATCACTTCTAACTTAAAACCTGCGTTGTACAAAAATCTCTTCTATACAGGTAAATGAACAACTGAACTGATTTCTCATGAAAGACTGAAAATACTTTCACACCCTCTAATCCCCAATTCAGCATATGGTAAGTGTAATGGGATAAAGCTGTTTAGAGGTCATTGTCTTCATTTAAATCACCCGGCAGAGACAACTCCTTTCGTATAAAAGAATTCAACATTCCTTTCTTTTCGCATTGAATACTCTCATTTTACGATTGTAACAAGTGCACTGAAGTAGGCCTACAGTCTGCCAAAATATATAACAATCTTATCGTTTAAAACACTTTGTTTATAACTATGGTATTCCAGAAATATTTACCATAATTTTAATTTTTTTCATGTACTAAAGACCATTAGACGCACCCAACTTTCAAGGCTCTGTTTTCAAAGTAAAAAAAAGTGCGTGTTATGGTCTGTAAAATACGGTATGTATTTTCAAAATTTACAATTATTTATAATAAAATATAATATAAGTTTTTCACCTTATTACAATTATTTACTCTGCAGTAGTGAATTTTGAAGTGGCAAAACAAATCTAACTCAATAGACAAGGGAAGAAGAAAGCATTAGCTAACTTCAGCCTTAGCTGGTGTGTCGGAATTTTGCCCTGCAGGAGTTCTTTTAAATGCCTATCTGGAGAGATGGGATGGTTGCATTTACACATGCATACATGCCATCAACGTGGATGGGATCAAATCTGTGAACTTGGGAACAGAAATCAGAAATCAGTGATTTACCACTGTTCCACCCAAACTGACTACATTGCAAGTAAGGCGTGTTGAAAGATAATTTCATTTAAGGTGAAATTCCATATCACTTGAATGTAAATTAAACTCATCTTGATGATTGATGATTAAACAAAATACCAAAATCAGGAGAGAAGGAATTTTATTTGCTTTAGGGCCTGTACGACGACCTGCTGATATCATATTTATCTGCCAGATAGAGAATTGAGTATTATGATCTCCTGACAAAATCTGTCTGGCAAGACAACTTCCAGATAAGCTAGCAGGAGGATGGAGTGGCTGACAAGCTTCCAACTGCTAGTTAGGGAATCTTGGTTGAAACAAGATGGCAGTATGCCGAAGCATTCTGGCCACCTGAATTTTAGAACTGATGCCGGAAGATTTAATTTACATAAAAATGTAATTTTATGCTCACATATGAATGAAATAGAATTGAACAAATCGATTAATGCACTTAAAACGATATGTTCTTGTGTAATTTAACTGTACAAATACAAATTCGAGCTGCCGCACCTAGCGGACGCCTACCGAACTACAACAAACACACCTCTTTGCTTAATGAGCTAAGGACCATTTTACAAAATTTTACTGCGTTCTTCCCGATAGCAGTTCAGCGGTGGTATTACAAGACATCTTCTAGTTAAGCTATCTGGAAGTCACGTATCGGGAGGAATTGTCGGCAGGTGGTAATACAGGCCCTTAGACTTATGACTAGTACAGATCTGGAAGGTACCACAGGGAACTTTTGCAGAGACCATTCAATTTTATAAATCACTTCCTGTTCAATTTGCAGTCTGGGTATGTGTGAATCTTACTTGTCTACACTGATTTTTAAATGCAAAGTCCTTAACTAGTTTTTAGTATCATGGTGGCATTTAATGTTAATAATAGGTTTGTTCGCAAAGCAGTCAGAAACCAGGAACACATCGTTCATGCATGCGCTCTTTCTTCACACGCGTTTGCAAAGCGAGAATTCATTATTCTGATTATAATCTTCTGTTCGATGTGTTCTCACGGACATTTTCTGTACTATAAGAAAAGTTTGCAGGCTCTACCATGAATTGTTATCAGAGACATGCGCAGTAACCTATTTTCATGCGCCTGACTCCTCCCTCCAATAACCTTGCGCCTGATTTATAAGCATAGGCTACATATATATATAGTCCAGTTGTTCATTGCATGGTCAGCCGGCTTCAAAGAGATAAACCATTAAGTCGGTGTTTCTTTATGTTAATTGATCTGTTTATATAGGTCTTGTTTTCCGCTTTCCAAAACAAAAGCAACGTTGCAATATTCTCTCATTGTTATCACTGACCTCAGTTCTTCCCTCGCTTTAATCAATTCACACGTGTTATCGTTTACTGTAACTAGATCTTGCAACCTCGCGTTCCACTCCACGTGGAGTTGACGAGTAGCTGTCATATCTGTCGCAGGACATTCCTAGATTTTGATTGACTGGGGTCACTAGTTGATTGGTGCAGTAAAAATAAAGAACATAGGTTGAGCTGTCGGCAGACTTTTTCTCCTAACGAAAGGAAGCCCCCTGGCCATGCAATGAATAACTGGACTATAAATAATGGAAGATAATGAAAAGTTTTCCAAAATATAGTTTATTGGCAATGTATAATGCATGTGTAGCATGTTAAAGAGAAATACATATTCTACTATCGATTCCAAATTATTCTAACCGTTCGCAAAGTGCAAATTACGGATAAGTTACAGACTGGACATGCTCACTACAACAAATTCTCAAGCAGTCACGAATTTGCTTTGTGAACAAACCAAATAATATGCATTGTCCCTTGTATCAGGGATTTCCTCATTTCTGCATCTACTTTACTAATGTCATAATAGAAGTTATTAATTTATGAGCCATCAGATCAGGTAGACTACATTTTTTCTTGCCAGAATTATTAGTAACTACTGACTTTCAGGAATTACGGTAGGCATTAAGTGTTGGGATATTAGTACAGATTAGAGTTTTATAGCTGCAGCACTGTATTGGATTTGGAAATAAAAATAGATTTTCAATTTTTTAGTAGAGTTTAGGTGTTTTAGCAGAGAATTTTTTAAAAGGTTTGCCTTTTTAATGTCTATGGGTCTTCATCTGGCACTGAAATTGCAGTCTCATCTGAAAATTTGTTTAATTGGTCTTTTTTAGATAAAACTATATTGCATTCAAACAAACATAACTAATAAATAAGGAAAAATCTTAAAGCAATAAATTTGTTGACTATGAATTTTTTTAGCCAATACCCAACTTCTGGTTGGGTACATGTTGAGAAAATGTATTTGTAGAATTCTCGTATATTCAGTGGATTTTACAGCAGTGATAAACTATTTTTGTTCTGTGTTATTAGTAAAATTTTCATGAAGTAAACTTTTAATGAACAGTACCAGAATCTAATCTAATCTAATTTAATTTCATGTACCTAAATCTAATCTCTAGGAACAACTACGAGGGCTATGTTTTGTTCAAAGTCCGATCGGTTGCGAAATGAAAACCACAGTGAAAATAAAAACTGTTTTATTTGGAACATGAAGATACACCTTCCAGCTACTTCTCTACATAGTTGCCACTTCGATTGAGACATTTGTTGTAGCATGGAACCAACGTAAACATGCCTCAAACAATAGTCTCTCACCAAGTGTGAAGTGTGTGCTGTCCTTTGATTTCTGCATGCTTGAGGGGTGCAATACAGCCGAAATTCATCAACAATGAGTAATGTGCACAATTCTAGAACAAATCATTGGTTGACACTCGCTTCCTTCCCTGGCTACCTGCATCATGAATGTCTGTACATCCTGCTTCAAAGTTCCGTGTACCATTGCTGCACTTTGCTGTCACCCATGAAAGTTTGACCGTACATATTACTCATTCGTTGATGAATTTCGGCTGCATTGCACCCCTCAGCATGCAGAAATCGAATGACAGCATGCACTTCATGCTTGGAGGGAGACTTTAATGTTCGAGGCATGTTTACGTTGGTACTACACTATGACAGATGTCTCAATCGGAGCGGCGACTATGTAGAGAAGTAACTGGAAGGTGTATCTAAATATTGCAAATAAAACAGTTTTGATTTTCACTATGGTTTTCATTTTGCGACCGATCAGACCTAGAAAAAAAATAGCCCTCGTATAAGCAGGGTGATTTTACTATGGTCTATTATTAACTTTTTAGAGTATGTTTTCAACACAGTAAAGTGTGATAATAATATTTGGGTAAGCTGAGTGTTCACAGTGCAGTAGGACCCCTTGCAGCTCCCTGTAGACCCTTATTCTTATGGCTGGAGCCAGGCTGAGACCTGAGTGATCTGCTAGCAGACTTTAACTGGGATGTTCACCTCCAATGCTCCCATAAAATATCGTAAGTTTTGTTTTTATTGTTGTTAGAAAAGTTTCAATTTTCAAGTTCTTATTTTTTATTTAAGGACTTTTCTGGGACAACTGAGCTTATCCTGATGCCTTGGTAATGAGTGATTTGCTCTGATTTCACTGGCTACTACCACAACCACATGTCTCCCATTACAAGAAAATCATCTGAAATCTGTACTGCCAAAATAGACCAGTCCATACTAGCCTATGCAGACTCCAGAAGCAGTTATGTCAAAATCTTGCAAAGTTCAACCAGATAGTTATCAAAGATTGGATTTGGGCAGTGGAGGCTGGACAGATTGAGTAAGTTGGCTGATGAGTAGCGTTGCCACCTGTCCCGAATTTGGCGGGACATCCCGCATTTTAAGAACATTTTCAGTGTCCCGAATTATGCCTAAGAAGGACGCATTATATATTTTTTTATTATTTTGCTAGCCTTTTCTTTTCTAATGTTAGTGTTACTGTTACATAGCATTCAGTTTTGGCTTAGTAACGAATAAATAATTAATACGAATTATTAACGATTTATTAATAAATTGTTCCATGTACAAATTTAGGTATGAAGATCGGCGATATGCATATATTTGATAAGTGTCCCTCCTTAGGCTTACCAAAAGGTGGCAACCCTACTGATGAGGCATACCATGGATTCACAATCAGGAAGTTATAAGTTCAAATCCCATGGCTGGTCAATGTGAGTGGGGATTTTCCATTTGCAGAGGCTAATGACTATACCGTATTTAAGATTTGGGATATTGACCAACATGTATAATTAATTAAAATAAGATAAAGATAAGGCTCAAACGACCTACTGCTGTCGATTGGCCTCTAAATGTTAATAGAACGACTATTACTTAATTAAACATTGATTAATATTGATTTATACTAAAATAATAAAGAAAAATGCACAGGATCTGGGATATTTTAAATTGGCGCCCAACAGGACGACAAAGCGGGTCGACTTATGAAGCGCGATTTAATAACAAAATCTAACCACTGAACATTTTTTGAAGACAAAGCAAAATTATAAAATAAAACGATAAATCTAGTGAGTTTGTCCTTCTTAGGTTTCAATATTTTTCCTATTCAGCGGTTCTACTCTCTTTTAGCGGAATAACTAATGTTGGTATTCAAACCGGTAGTTAGATGATGCTACCGCTACTTCCTGTTTCCAGTTTTGGTTGGTGAAGTATTTACGTAAAACAAATCGCGGAATTGGCAGTGGAATAACCTTACAAAATGATTGCTTGTGCTGTAAATAGTAGATTTCTCTTTCTCTTGTCATTTTTAGTGATCGTAAAAGGTGAATGGAATACGAAAGACTATATGAAAAGAGAGCATTCATTAATAAAACCATATCAAGGTAAGTGTGTAACTTTAAGGTTATTGAATGTACCGCAAGTCATTGCTAATTTGACATTGAGTAATAATATTTTTAAATTTATTTCTTTTAGGTGCCGGGATGACAATACCGTACTGGGATTTTATGGGAAGCACAATGGTGACAAATAATTATGTTCGCCTAACTGCTGATGCCCAGAGCAAACAGGGCATACTGTGGAATTCTGTGGTAATTTATGTTTAAATGCGTCCTTGGTTTTTCTACAACTTTTTGTCACATTAATTCTTCAGTGAGAGTCAAAATTACTGAAGTGTACAGTAGATGATGATAGAAATTTTCACGGTAATGCACTGTAGGCTACAGGGCCACAGTAGTTACCAATGCTGAGAAAATCTACTGGCACTTCAGCAGTTATGCTGTATGTTTCCTATTATTAGCATTGAATGGCTCAAATGCCGGCATAATTCCGTAAACTTTTTACAGTAGTTGTCCACAGTACTTAAAGCAGATTATGCTATTCTTGCACTCTTAACAAAAGTATCCTGGGATTATGGATTTTTAGGGTGGGTTGGAAGAAGGTAAAAAGGTCCGGTAAAATTACTGTTTAAAATGTTAGTGAACAGATTTCACACCCCTTCTTTCTACTGCCTTCATTTACCTCCAATTTTTCTTTCTATCAAACCTTTGCAATTACTAATACCCCTACCATTCTGACCAATCTACATGGTTTTAGGGAGTAATTCAGTGGTTGTTTAGTGAGGCCACACTTCATTTGCTGGTAATCTATTAGATTTTAGAAACAAGGAAAACCAGGCCCGGACAGGCCAGGTTTGGCTTGTCGGAAATCACCGAGAGCCCTCGACTCAAGGGGGCCCCATAAAAAGCAGTTTACATTTTAATTACTCATATAACTTATTATTTTAACTATACTACAGTGCGTTTTCACGCAAGAGTTGGCCAATCGTGCACGTTTCTGTGTCGTGGCAGCAACAGCTCTAACTCCCAAGCGATCGGGTGAAATATCTACGCAAATAAAGCCACTAGCAGTGTAATGATTCAGGTTCTCACAGTTACAGTTAAAATTGCAATGAAAATAAGCATGTACCTTATCACAAGAGATGTTGGAAATGTCCTCCTCGTGCATCCACACAACACTGGCACCTTTTTAGAAAATTTTCTTTTATGCGCATAAGTTCAGCTTCCGAGATGGACTTAACTTCTCTTGTGTTATTGTCTTTAAGTTATTTTAATGTATAGGGTTTATTTTTCAAATTCTCCCATAAATAGTAAGTCACATAGGCTACTGTTAGAAGAACTTAAAGACAATATCAGAAGAGAAATTAACTCTATCTCGGGAGCGGAACTTAGATGTGTGAAAGAAAATTTCCTAAAAAGGTGCCATTGTTTTGTGATGCAAGAGGAGGACATTTTCAACATCTCTTGTGATGAGGTTATTTTCATTGTATTTCCAACTGTAAATGTGAGAACCTGAATCATTACACCGTTAGCGGCTTTATTTGCGTAGATATTTCACCCGATCGCGAGCTGTGGCCGCCGCAACACAGAAACCTGCATGATTGGCCAACTCTTGCGTGAATTGCACTGTATTTTGTAATTAAGTTAGTTACACTAGAGTAATTTTACTTTTTTCCAGGAAGCTTACAAGTGTACAATCAATTTTAATGTTTAGTTTATGTTAAACAGAGGCATAGTAGCTTAATAACAGGTGATCAAGTTCATAGTTACAATACTAGGTGTAAGCATCAATAATTGTATCCTGAACAGAACAGACTCAGTTGTACTATGTCTTCTTTCAACTCTGTTTCTACATGCATGTTTAACATGTTGCCTCGCAATGCTATTGATGCTAACTTAAATAATTTTTGGCGACAGACAACTTTAGGTCATGGACTGGCAAAGCTCCGCCCACTGTCACCCGCCATCTGCTTCCCCTCGCAAGCCTTTCGCGTGCACCTTCCTTACGTCCCCTATCCCAGCTATGGAGCTGCTCAGTGCCTACACTGCAGCTCACTATTGTACCCTTCATCATATACACATAAAAGTATATAAAATTACAGCATTATGCAAATGACCCTTGCGCCATATAAAAAATACACAAAATATTACAAAAATGACCTTTGCACCATATCAAAAATACACAAAATTAAAAAATTACAAAAATGACTCTTGCACCATATTAAAAATACACAAAACAAAAAGAAAATTACAAAAATTACCCTTGCACCATATCAAAAATACATAAGATTAAAAAAAATACAAAAATCACCCTTGCACGATACTAAAAATACACAAAACAAAAAGACAATTACGAAAATGGCACTTGCACCATATCAAAAATACACAGAATAAAAAAAAATTATTACAGGTATTGGGACGAAAGCAGGGAAAGAGACGTAAGAGGTCGTATTATGATATTGTACAACGAAGAGTTTAAGACTTGAATGGTATGCCACCTGCAAGATGACTTAATTAATGGAGCGAAAACGACCCTTGCACAAGAACGGCTCTTTTCAGAGCCAACATAATATTTCATGTATTATAAAAAACGACACTTGCATAAAAACGGCTATTTCTGAGGTATTAAAGCTCTCTAAACTTAGATCAATTTTCCCTTCTCCGGTCAGCAATCGCTCGTGGTGTAGTGGCTTAAGGCTACTGGTTACTGTGCTAGCGGTCATGAGTTCGTATACCTGTTGATCTGAAATTTATGGTTAGGAACAGGTCCCAAGTAGGTAGGAGGAGGTGAGGAAGAGGGTGGAAAAGGTAGGGAAGAGAATAAAGAAGAAACGAATTACTGGTAAGGCCTACTGTATTTAATTTTTTCCCCAGTTTCACCATTTGCACAATTGATGGCATTGGTAGTCTCAGTTCAAATAGAGAGACACCTAGTAGCTGATGTTTTAAGTTACTCCCCACCCTAAACCCTTTCTTCCTAGGTGGGTCCCATAGAGAGTTGGTGGGAGGAGCCTAGTGCATGACCTAATATTGTTTTTTCCCCGAAATTAAAAAAAAAAAAATTAATCACTGATTGACTGTTAAGTGTTAACCCATTTGGGAGAAAATAGTTTTATGCCGCACAGTGGGCTCCTACCACCAACTCTCTAATGGGACCTGCGTGGGAAGGTGGGGTTTAGGGTTTTGTCACAGAGGAGATACAATGTGAGACATAATAAACCTCGTCCTATTCAGTATATTGCTCCTAAACTAACATAAGTATTCCTAACCTAACAAAACTGCGGAGCTTTGCTGGTGCGCAGCATAAATCTATCTTTTACCACCCATTTTATAGTTTAGTTGAATTTTATGAATCATACCATTCTACTATTACATTCTAATTGTTATTTTATTTTATTTTGTATATGGTGAAGATAGTAGGATGGTGATTAAACCAATTTGTTCTTTGATCAAACAAGTAAATAAATTCTGTCTTCCACATCCTTACTTGCTCTGTAACATAATAAACACAAAATAAGACAGGTTGTCTGAAAACATTGATGTTAATTGCCAAAATAATTATTATAACCTATAGAGGGCTCATAATTTTAAAAAAATTTAGATATTGGTTTCAGACCAACAATACCGTCATCATTGTCTTTACAGCCCTGCAGTGTTCGGAACTGGGAATTGCAAGTTCACTTCAAGGTACACGGAAGAGGAAAAGACCTCTTTGGAGATGGATTTGCTATTTGGTATGCAAAAGATCGTATGGTACCTGGACCAGTGTTCGGCAATATGGATTACTTTCAAGGATTAGCTATTATTCTTGATACCTACAGCAATCATAATGGTCCCCATAATGTAAGTATTCCTATTACATAATTCAAGACCTCAGACATAACATTCATGTAACCAGTAAATATTATTTATCTTAAATATTGTTTAGTCTATTTCTTAATAATAATTAAATAATAATAATTTTTTTATAATAATAATTTTATTTTCTTGTCGTTGAGCTTTACAGCAATGGACAAAGTCATATTCTAAAACTAGAGAAATATACAGATAATTTTATACAATAGTTCTTAATAAATTATACACATACTTAAAAATAGTAAGAGTCAACCGAAACTTAACAGATACATCATGGTAATATCACACTCAAAAAACTCTTTAACAGAATAAAATGGGTTATTAACTAATGCATTACAAAGCTTACTCTTGAACCTATTTATTGGTAACTCAGTTAACTGCAATGGCAACTTATTATACATTCTCATACCCAACATTTCATAGCTGTTTAAAGACTTGGTCAACCGTTGGTATGGTATATCTATTCTATTACTGTTCCTTGTGTTATGAGGATGTATGTCCTTTCTAAGATTTAGTTCTGAAATATTGTTTTTTATGTGCAGAAGTACATTAAAGATATACAGGTTAATGACCGTCATACATTGCAGTTTTATAAATAATGGTTTACAATGTTCTAAATAGTGTGAGTCCGTAATTATCCTTATTACTTTTTTTTGGAGTAATAGTATTTCATTTACATAGTTACTATTTCCCCACAGTAATATCCCATATGATATAATGCTCTGGAAGAATGCAAAATATCCTGATCTGATATAGCTGTCCGAAACATGATTTTTTAAACTTCTTAACAAGTAGATGACTCTAGAAAGTTTTGATTAAATATACTTAACGTGTGGCTCCCATGATGATTTTTTGTTGATAAAGATACCTAAGAATTTAATATTAGTTGTATCGCACTCTAAAGGTAGATCTCTCAAAGTAAAGTACATTTGTTGTGTTTTACTGTTATTAAGCATGAGTCCGTTTGCTCTAAACCAGATTGATGCTTGAGCCATTGTATTTTAAGTTAAATTTTGAAGAGTGTGAAAATCAGAGTTTGAATTAAAGAAAGTAGTATCGTCTGCATACATTATTGTGTGTGTATTTAAAAATGACGGTAAATCGTTAATCATAAGTAAAAACAACAACGGTCCCAACACCGACCCCTGTGGAACACCACATTTAATCTCCACAACATCAGATTTCTCTTGGCCAATACAGACTATCTGCTTACGTTTCTCCAAAAAAGACTTAAAAATATCATAACTAGTGTTGGTGATACCGTAATAAGCTAATTTTTCTAAAAGTATAGCATGATCCACGCAATCGAACGCCTTACTCAAGTCACAAAATGTGGCTTGAGCAAACCCCTTGGATTCAAAGACACAGAGTACCTCTTTAACTAAAGAATCCATGGCATTGACTGTAGACTTTTTTTTTTCCTAAAGCCGAATTGCTCGCTACAAATTATATTATACTGGTCCAAATACCTACATGTCTGTGCATATATGACAGATTCCAAAACTTTCGAGAAGATAGGAGTTAGAGAGATTGGTCTATAGCTGTCAACGTTTAGTCGTTCTCCCTTCTTGTAAATAGGCACAACCCTGGATATTTTTAGTGCATTAGGAAAGATTCCTTCTCTTAAGCATTTATTCACTACATAAGTTAGTGGTTCAGCCAAGAGATCGATACATTTTTTTAATAAATTAGTGCTAAAATCATATAAGTCAGTGCTGTCTGAGGGTTTAAAATTCTTCACAGCATGCACAATCTCATGTGAAGTTACTTCTGAAAGAACAAAACTTCTATCGGAGACCCTAACATAGTTTTTAACGAGCTCTGAAGCAGTTTCTATGGGCTTAATGATACTATTTGAAAATTCCTGTACCGATTGTACACAGAAATTATTGAAATCGTTAGGAGATATTTTGACGAGTTCTTTATTATCCCTTCCGACAACAGAGTTAATCACTTTCCATGCCTCCTTACATTTATTACTTGACTTATCAATACGTGAAATGTTATATTGTTTTTTTTGCATCATTTATGGCAATTTGATATTCCTTGCGAGTATTTAAGTAGATTAGCCTGATTTTTTTGAGAAATAAAAAGGCTGATTTCCTTCTGTTTTAGTATTTTATAAAAAAGGTTATTTTGACGACTACTACATTTGACAGTGAAAAAGTATAGCCTAGCCTACTCTTTTATTTACATTAATACTCATATATATATATATATATATATATATATATATATATATATATATATATATAAGCTATACAGTACTGGTACCGTTATAGGCTAGCAGTGAGAAATACAAGCAAAAATTTTATGACATTTGGCAATGAAAATACATTTTAATTTCAGTGTTGAAAGATAAAACATAATTAATTACAGCACATTTTAAATTTTTGGATCGTCGTTTCTGTGATATTTCAATTTTCATTTTAACCTAAGTTCTATTGTTTGTATCAGTTTTTCAATAAGGCGTCCTTTTAAAAGGGAGGTTTTTGTTCATGATAATTAGCCATTAGAAAATAGAAGTGTGAACTACATTCCATGAAATGAACACATACTAAATTTAAAAGATTTTCTACCTTCAAACATGTTTTCGTCATCAGCTGATTTTGATTGCCAGGTATTTGTATCCTTGGGGGGTGGATGAACGTCCCCTGTAATGAGATTATCTTCAGCTGGGATTTGAAAAAAAAATTCTTTTTTTTTTTTTATTAAATTTTCCCCAAACTATTAATTTTGTATGTTTTACCACATGTTTCTAAAATTTGACTTAGTGTATCTACTTCATAGCCCTCTTCCAAATATATTATATTTTCTAATGTTATGTAACTCTAATTACAAGTTGATTAGCTTCATTTTTCTCCAGTGGTATAAATATATAATTAGTTAGTTTTTGTAAATTCCGCCTATATACCACTAATATTAAAAACAAAAAGCTGAAGTTTATATGAGAAGTAAAAGAGAAACTAAAATATGCTGTAAATTTAGCTTTTATTATGTATTAAAATAGTTAATAAATTAAATTAATTCATTACTTTATAAGATATTAAAACGACATTGAGCTCAATGTATTGTCACAATAAAATATTTACAATAATTAGTAATAAAAATTATAAAATTGACCTTGTCACTTATTATTTAAAATATAGATTAAAACATATGTGAATTTGAGCTGAAGCATTCACATATTGTCAATTGTTTTTAATATTAGTGGTATGTAGGCGGAATTTACATAAACTAACTAATTTCTAATTAGAAGGTTTCTTTCGGTTTGACAATGTGTATCCTTTTACAATTCATTCCTGCAAATAATCTGGTAGATTCCTGATTCCTGTTGTATGTGTGTGTTGATATTTAGTAGGACCTAGTTTGGGAACTGTCTTGTGATTTACTTTTAACTTGATCTTTTTAGCATCAACATCCATACATATCAGCGATGGTGAACAATGGTTCATTACATTATGATCATGATAGAGATGGTACACATACACAGCTTGCCGGTTGTGAAGCCAAGTTCAGAAATCTGGACCATGATACACATATTGCAATCCGCTATGAAAGAGACGTTCTAACTGGTAAGTCACCTTAGTCACAATGTGTCCTATTATGATGTTGAATGTATTCTTTTCAGCAATCTGAAAACGTATTCCAATAGTTTCTTCATTAAAATAGTGAATTAATTAATGCTGCATAATTTAAAACCATAACATATCGGTCTAAAAATAGTTCTCTTGAAGCTGTTTTCTGTTGAAGCCAAGCCTTACAATCTTCAAAACTCTTCAGTTGGCCAGTTGAAAAACTCTCAAGGGATTTGAAATTTTCAAGTAAGGAAGTTAAAAATTACCTAATTCAAAATCTGGATGGGAGTTTAGTATTTTAAACTTTTTGAAATCAGAGGCTATGAAGAACATTGTAAATAATTGGAAAACTTAATTTCTTTGTAATTTTAATGAGATTTTATTGTAGATGAAGATAGTCGTCGTTTGTCATAAAAGAAGATATAATCCTAGAATGGGTTGTGATATTAATATTGAATACGGTTGCTACTCATCTTCACTATTATAAGTTTTTTGCTTACACAAAACATGTTTCACAGACATCCTCATATGCATCATCAGCTGAGGTCAACTCTGCCAGCTCAGCAGTTGACCTCAGCTGATGATGCAGATAAGAGTTATCTGTGAAACGTATTTTGTGTAGATAAGTAGGTACTTATAAAGGTAAAGTTGAGTGGTAACCATATTCATTGTTCATATTTCGTTACTTCATTGTAGTTGCTGTAAATAGTAAATAGGCTATTGCCAAAAGATCTGGTACACATATCTTCACTGTTCAAATATAAACTTAATGACTCAAAACTGTGATAGAAACAGTTATCCTTCTATGTAAATAACTTCTCATAACTTGCTCTACTTTCTGCAGCAGCAGAGCGAGCAGGTGTGAATAAATGTCAGGCTTTGAAAAACTGCAGTAGTTTCAACTCAGTTCATACAATGGCCATTCTAAGAAGGAAACCTGAAGTAAACAAAAACAAGTATGTCTGTCTCACTCTTATGTCATACGAGTAATGTGCTAGAGTGAGACGGATGCACTGATTTTTGTTTACTTCAGGTTTCCTTCTTAGCTCGTCTCAGGTATGGTTCCATTCATGCATTCATGAAATAATGTGCCTAAACATTTTTAAACAATTTTTACATACCCCTAAATTATCTTGGCATATCCCCAGGCTTGAATACTACTGTTTAGCAGGATGTGTAATCGATGCAATTCTCTAAACTGATAGTTATAACAATATTATAGTTGAAGTTTATTGCAGTTAAAGTAGTTATAAGGTGTGTAAAATAATCTATTTATTGATCTGGCTAAGTTGTTTGTACTGTTTTGACTTTTATTCTCATGTTCTTGAAGTAGGTGACTTGTATAAAACAAAAATGCATATTCTCTTATTTTTTTTCCCCTTATTATTTTAAGTAAATTCTTCCTGTTCTGTCTTGCTTGCCTTACAAGTCACAACCTGACCATTTCCCATGACGGTCTAGATTTACATGCCTTTTATTTGATGGATATACTGAAGTCCTATGTAATACAGTTTCAGTATCTGCCTGCTATGGCAACCCATGTTCTATGTGACCAGGCCTTTAAGGGGTAATTAATTGTAAATTCTCAAAATATTGACGGGTATTCATTAAAAGCAGGATTTTCCTTAATTTTTTCCCTTAAAAACAGGAATTTCTTAAGGAGTTCACTGTATCCAGTAAGTCTGTTTGTCTTTTTTGAGATACATCTCATTAAATTTAAAGCATTACCAGTAAGTCTAAATAAGATACAAAAATCATCAAATCAAAAGAATTTAATAATTCCCTCAGCTTGTTTAAAAATTAGTTTTTCTGGGTTGATTTGCAGTTTGGATGTAATATCAGAGGGTATTTTTTACATCTGTCTTTCTCTGAAGTGGTTAATAATTTCATCATGTAACAGTAGTTCATTCATTGCCCTTAGTAATTTTTGTAACAAATTTTATAAGCCCAGTTTGTGACTGTGATCAGCCTCATGCAGAAACCATAAGTTACAAAAGGTTGTTCTGTTATTTACTTTCCTATGTAGACAGTTGGTTTTGTTTTTACTAGTACTTGAAGGCTACATGTTTACATTATCAGCAGGTGTGTTATCACTTCTTGCCATGATGTAATAACAAAGGCCTAAGTGTTAACTAACTGGCATAATAACTGTAAATATCAGTATTTGTTCACCTATAGACTTCTTGGGTTATCTCAGAGTGCGTAATTTCTGGTCACCACATTGCCATTGGTGACCAGAATTCTTAGGCAGGCAACAAAGTTTCAATTTTGAAAAATTTCTGTCCTATTTACTCTTATTAATTTAGATCTGTAGTATTTCTGGCTTAGTATTTAGTTTCAAATAGAATAGGCCTAGTAGATATTGCCAGAGACTGCCACTTTTGACATGAACAAGATTACTCGGTATCATGTTTACTCAGAAGCATTTCGAAATATCCAGAAGTTTCCGATATAATTTGAATTTTCCACGTGACTCTAATTGGTTTTGGTTCCCTGTATGTTAGCCAATCATTGCTCCAGCACTTCTAGTAACAAGAAGAGATGTAGGCCTAGTTTTTATTTGGCATTTGTAATCAATTGCAATCAATTGAAAAAACCTTTCAGAATATTTAGTTTGTTTTAGGAATTTGTTATGAATTAGTACCTTACAAACCTACAAATTAGTATTTAGTATTTTTTTAAAGTGAGAAGATGGGTAGTTCAGTTGTAGTTTATTATTTATTTATTTTTAAATTTTGCATATTTAAAAAGGTTATTTGCTGTAATATTTTATATGTAAAGAACAAATAGAGGAGGGGATTGTTCTTAATAATTCCCAAATGGCTGTAACGCTGTATCTTACGTATAATAATTATGACTAAAATCCTTGGTTTAACTGCTGCCTTCAGGATTGAAATTTCATGCCCTCAGTTATCAGCCCTGTCAATGTTACTCGAGCTTTTGACCATCTTAATTTTGTGGCCTTCTTAAGGAATGTGGGGTTGAAATGAGTGTGTTCATGCTTATAGGAAATAAGCATAGAATTAATGATAGAAATTTACTCTCATTGGCTGAGGCTAATGTATAAGGGAGCCAACCAGAAACCATATTCAAGGCACGTGTGCATTCAGTCTGAAGAAGTCCACACAGTTTAAATGGAAATTTTAATTGGAAATTTTTATTTCTTCTATTTCATTGTTAATATAAAATGCAAAATTCTGAAAGGAATTTTACCCTATTAATTTTTTCTTCACATAGTCTATTAAGTGATAATAAGTAGATAATTACTTCAACCTTTTACATATACATAGGTACAACATCTTCAAATAATAATAAAATTCATATATTAACATTGTAAAATGCTTCAGTGTCATAGAGTGCTCTCCTAACCCTCCAATTGTGAATTTGAAAGGAGAGATATCTTAAATGAATGCATAGACTAGCAAAAACAGCTTGCTGGGATTTCAGTTAGTGATAAATTGTGTAAAAAATTTGGAATTACCTACATGTTCTAAATACAAACCAAATTCAGGATTTCTTTACTGATTAATAAACTACCGGTATATAACTTTACAGTCAAACATTTACTTATTACTCAGTGCTGGCATATAAGTCCATAAGGCTGTGAAATAACAGTTTCTGTATTTATAATCTCAAAATAATGCTTCTTGTATCAATAGGTTGCTTATAAGAATGCTTAATATATTACATATAAAAAATTATGTTGTTGACTTGTTGTTGATAACTTGATGTTTTCACTGTTAATTTTTGTGAATAACAGTTCAATGTGATGCCGCTGAGTGTTGCATCTTCCACTGAAGTGAATGGCAGCTAATGCTGGATGTTTGGTGTTTTAAGATTACAGTTGCTGTTGTATTTGATGTCTTTTGCAATGATATGTGTATCTTATAGGATATTCTTCCTAAGTGTTGTTGGTGTAGATGGTGTATTTGTACCTTTGATTTGTAAGAAACCCAGAGCTAGGTACTTATTCTTGCTGGTTTCTTGTACTGTGTTATATGTGTCTCATATAGATACAGATAAAGAGTGTGCATGCTTTTTGCCAAGTGCAGTGTGGTAAGATCCCATAAAAAGTTAGGAAGGCAATTAAAATTAACTCAAACTTCAGAACAGTTTTTAGTAAAATTTGTTGTATACTTAAATGATAATTGTATTTTAATAACTTTGCATTCCAGTAACTATTGACGTGCGTCTATAGTATAGTCAACCCTCGATATAATGCCACCATCTGTTTTCTAACATTTAGTTGCACAAAGCGAGGATGGCACTAAAATGAAATTTAATTTTTAAAATAAAAATTGCATAGGTACAATATTTCCTATGCATCTCCGACTAACAGTTTTCCCCCACAATAATGAAAAATGTGATGCAATAGCTTGCTGGCCAGACTTTGGAAATCTTTCACTGTATTCACAAATTTCTCGTTTCTCTTGAAGTGTAACAACATCTCTCTTCATTTTAACAGTCTAACGAGTAACTGTAGTGTAGTGTTTAATAGCTGAATTGACACTGAACTAAAAGAAGTGAAAGTCTGGAATGTCTCATTGTATGAAGGGCTCTTTCTGCCTGCTCCACCCTCATGCAGGCTGTCTGTCTACTTCTTAACTTAGCTTCCTCATTCCACCGCACTACATTTACAGTTAGTGGCAGTGGCACTTCTTGGAAATACAGTACAATATGTTTCTTAAATAATCTTCCTAACATTCATGCCAGTTTTAAAAGAATTGCTGCAACTGAAAAAAAAAATCACTGCAAGCTATATTTTGTAAATATCTTGTCTGATATTCACTGGCACTAAATGAATTGGCACAATAACGAGGTTTTTTTATGTATTAAATGGGAGAAGATTCGTTCATTTGAATTTATTGGCACATTGTGAGGGTGGCACTGTAAAGAGGGACATTATGTCGAGGATTGACTGTACGTATCTCTTATTGCTTCAGTATGGCTTATGTTAATTTTAAATTATGTTTGATATTGAAGAAAATGTTATAGTGTAACTGCCTTTGAACTCTACAATTTCTTGCACATTGTTTTTCTCACTCTGTATACGGTTAATTTAAGGTATGTGCTTGAAAAAGTTTTGTAAGTTTAGGGACTTGAATCTAAGAATGTGAAAAGAATATAGTAGAAGTGATATTCTTTGTAAAAACCTATTTCATTACAAGTTATCTGCATAATGCTATCACAGAGTGGTTTATTAGCCATCTCTTGAGAATTGCCACACTGTACTTTGCTCTTGATCTTTGTATTATCGTTTCCTCTCCTCTGTTGACTCTTTCTGATTTAATGGTTTTTCTCTGTCTTTTCTTTCCTTTTGTCTTTTTAACTGTCTCTGCGCTGTTCACCGATGCCCAGTGAATTGTTACCCAATGGACACCTTGGCGACAGAAATTCAGAAGAAAGGAAAAATTGGTAGTAATTCTGCTCAATTCGTTTTACCCTTAGCCTCTGTCTCAGTAAGATAGTCTTAAGTAATGTTGTTGTAGAAAATTAAAAAGTTAAATAAATCATAAAATGATTTTAACCAAAAGTATTCAGTTTTACTACACATAAATTTTAAAATATGCTAATAAATGTAAATGGACCTATGTGATAATTATTTAAATAAAAAGTTTAAATAAACTAAATAAACTAATAATTGCTTTTTCTGCTTTTGTAATCTTATGGTAGGCAGGATAAATGTTTGTGAAGGCTAACACGTTTTATATTATCCATGATGATAAATAATAAATAGTATTTTTATGATGTAATATTAGATTTGAAAGATGCGTAACATGTAAATTAATATCAATATTCTTACTGATTCAGAGGCATTCCACACAAGATTAGCTGCATCCTACAATAGTGCCTGATTTGAAGCCTGAGTACTGTAAGCTAATATTTTCATTTGCTTTTTAGGCGGCATTGAAGGAATACAGAAGATTTTTTCATTTATCTTTGAATCTGTGAGGAAAAATACAGTTTTGAGTGGCATGCATGCATAAGAAAAATTATTGAAATTATTTACTTATTGTTCTAGCTTTACTTAGTAGTAGCAGATAGCAGCTTCGGCAGTCATGACTTGTAAATTTGATATTCTTTACTGACTTACTTGCTCCAATACACTCCACAAGTAGATAGCTAGTTTGGATCATGTAATCAGTAGTTACATAGATGTCCCCTCACGTCCACCTTTATACGAACAGTGCTGTTTTACTCTGTTTATTTTTTTGGTCTGTTTGAAACATTAAGCCATTGTAAGGCTATTGCTTTCCTATTTTTCATGAGATCATGCATGGCTTTGCTATGCTTTCTTCGTTATGTACTATAATTATCTTTTCAAGAAGATTCATTGTTTAGTTCCTGTGTTTTAAAAATTACTTAATAAATTCTGCTATAAATTTTCATGAAAATTTATTGTAAGTGGTTTGGTTTCCAATTGAAGTATTCATATGCACCCTCTTCATTTCTATGTCACTGAGTATCTAACATTCAGTTTTATTTAAACCAGTAAATATTCATTGCATGGAAGATGGCTGTCTTGCAAATTACATTTTTATGTGAGAATAACCAGATACTATTTAGTGAATGAATGTCTTTACTCGAGTCAAGCACGCCATGTTTTCACGAGAATTCAAATAGATCTGAATATACTTTCTGTACTGAATATGATCCCTGTTTTCATGCAACTTTTGATACAACGGTGTTTCCAAGAGAATCCACACAGGATGCATTGGTGGCACTCTTGAGGACCAATGAAATCTGTCCGTAGCGTATTGAAATTGATCTGAATACAGTAGGTGTTTTCATGGAATTGAACACAACTCAATCAGATCTGATCCCACTTTTTAGGATTTAAGACTCGATTTTATCTTAATCTCTGTTTTCATGAGGAATTTGATAGTAAGCATATTCAGGTGGATTTGAATTTTCCGTGAAAACACAGTAAATATACTAAATGGAAAAACGCTTAGGTGGTTTGCTGGAAAAGCACTGTACTCTGTAAATATGTAGAATTTTTTTGTGAATATCACTGCTTCTATGTGAATGCAGTAGTTTTGTGCATGGTTTCAAATGTCTGATGGTTTCCGTTATAAAAGAAAATTACAGAGAATCCAATAGATATTAATACTACATTAGTCATTCCAATTATTAAACGATTCAGCAAAATTATTCTCTTAATGCATTAGTAGAATGCATTCTACAAGATCTTCTCTGGATTAAAATATTTTACAGACTGTGAACTTATGCGGCTGTCTGTACAAAGATGCAATTAATTGTCACTGTAAATAGACAATTCTGGGAATAAATTGAGGGGTCTATTAGCAAACCCGGCAATCTCCATTTTGATAAAAGAAAGAGATACTAACTTCTAATGAAAGTTTAATGCATTTCTTGGTACTTATTTAGTATATGTATTGTAAATCTGACTTGTTCCCTTATGTGGAGTGTCAGATTTGTAACACACTAGAAAATAGAAAATGATGCTTAAATACGAAACTTACAGGTAAACCCATAGAATCCTGAAGGCACTGACAATACATTTACAAAAGTCAGCGCTGGCTTCATTAATTTCTATTTACAATATCTCATCATGTACTATCGCTTTTTCGTTTAGAATATAATTCATTCCTACCAGTATGTAGATTTCAGATATTAATTTTATCATAACTTTTATGCAGTTCCTAATCTACCCCTGAACACTGATAATACGTATTGTTTCTCAACTGTTTGTTGACAGATGAATATGACGTGAATTTGATGTGATAAATTCAGTGTAATTTTCATAAATTATATAATTTATCAAGGGAAGGAGTGGTTTGTTTGGATTTTTATTGTCCGCGATGCTTCCATGGTTAAACTATCAATCTATTATAGCTGGTGCCTGCGGCTTTGCCCGCCATTATTAATTGACTCCACGATTTTTGAGAAATTTACACTGGCGGTTTATTAAAAATGTTTGTGGCTCAGAGCTATGAAAATTGTAAGTAAAAATAAAATTAGAATATTTGTTCATTGTGTTCATTTCACTTAGGCCTTATATCATAAAGAAACAGTTTTCATAATTTTCTACTCTTTGTGAAAGTTTAGACTGCGAGAGATGAACATCGCTGAGTATACCCGATGTCTCACGAAGTGAGGGAGTGAGCTCGCTATTTAGGGCCGTTGAATTGTATAAGAGTAGATAGGCCTACACTAAATAGGTAGCAGGGAATGGATTAAACTTTAATTAGAAGTTAGCATCTCTATCTTTCTTCAAAATGGGGATTGTCTGGTTTGCTAATAGACCGCTCAATTAACAACAGGTGGAATGTGTCTCGTTTATTTTCTTTACACTCAGGGCTTGATTTTTGAATTATTTGTTACTTATAAGGGGAAATTCCTTTAAAGGAATTGTTAAAAATAGTTTTACTTAACATGTACTTACAACTTAGTCTGCTAGACCTAAGTAAATATTGTCTACAAACACAATTTATTACAAGCAAAATGGTTTGAAAATGATTCCTTTATAATTTTGAATACATTAGTAATTTTTTTCTTTCCTTAAAAGACTTCATTTTCTACCTGAAACTTAGAAATGTATTTTATAAATAGATGTTTATCACCATCAACAATATGATTTGTGTACAGGTAGGGGGGAAAAAAAAAGCGGACCGACTCGTAGCTGATTTCAGAGCCTTGTTCACACCAGTGTCCATGCGTATTCCTTAGACATGTGTAGTTATCCAGTGATACGTAAATAAATGTAAGAGATGTAACGGAAACGTTTGTTTTCACAAGCAATGCAAATTACGTGAAATTATTTCTCAATTCAAGCAATTTATCGGCTGTAGTCTCCTTGTCAATCACTTGTTTCATAACAGACTCTCAAGGAACGTTGGTTGTTAAGTGATTCCGTAGCACAATGACAGCGCGTTCAACTGGTAAGTAACACATTCTCGGTTCGAATCCTGCCAAAGAAGGAAATTTTTTGTTTCCTTAATGTACATTGTTTTCCCACTACTTTTCAATTGCTGCAATATTTAACTACTTAATTAACGGATTATTCCCAGAAAATGAATTTTACTAGCTTTGAAATGGGCTAAGTCAACAGTCGACACTGGCACAGTGGCTCATATCTGCAACTTAGATATTTTAGTCGGTCTGCTTTTTTTCCCCTACCTGTACAAGTATCTAAAGTACCTTTTATATGTTTATGTCCTTTCTAGAACTTAAAAAATTAGCATTTCTGGGCTGTATTGCACACACCGTCTCTGAGGGACTGCATTCTTTCCACCTAATAGGTGAATTCATGAAACAGAAAAGAGATAATTTGAATCTGTTAAATTCTCAGTCCTTAAATATCCAGTTCTTTTTACAAACACCCAGCAGACATATGACCTGTAGTTGTCTTCTCAGTCCTTAAATATCCAGTTCTTTTTACAAACACCCAGCAGAGAGTACTAATATTTCATCCATTTTTTATTCTAAACTGCTTTTCATATTTTCAAAGACATTTTACTATGGGTAATGAATTATTTTAGCCAGGTTTTTAGGAATCCTGACTGTTGACAATATGCTAAACTATGCATTACAATACCGTAGAATACACCACATCAAATGACAAGCATCTTAATTGCCTGATTCACAGAGTTATGTCCTGTGAATTCATTTTAATTGTGTTTAACTGAAGTATATGTTTCTTTCTAGCGATACTTCTATTTTTAATTTATTCTTCTGTGTGTTTATTTAGAAGTAAATATTTATAGCATGAGTCTGTACATTTTGGTCCTTTTTATGGATTTATATTGGTAATTAATGAACATCTTAGTGCAATTCAAGTAAATTATACAATTTTACTTAGTAAAGAGGAGATAACAAATTTCATATTGGTTATTCTAGTTTACTCTAAGTGTTAGAAGTAGATTATTGTAAAAATTCCTTTAGTGTAAGGAATTCTTCTGGTAGTATTGTGAAAAGTTTATTTGTATGGATCAGATTTTCTCTGATTTGCATCATTAAGTTCATGAGAGTTGTGAATCCCATCTGGACTAAAGACATATGAATCATACTTTAAAATTTACTATGATAAAGTGCATGAAATGCATGAAAATACTTATGAAATTAGTATGCTTACAGTAATTAATTAAATCCTATTATATTTTGGTTAGTTCTTTTCATTTTTAGTATTTTAGTAACGCTTAACACATTCGCTACCGTGCACGCCATTTGGCGTGGAAGAAATGCCAGCACTTCCCTCCCGTCCACGCCAGCTGCATTTAAGGCAATAGATGATGGGTGAATACACTTGCTGGATTTACAGAAACCCTAAAATTATGTCGTTGACCTCCTGACAACAAAAGAATTCCATGTGCTTTTGAAGACCAGTTTCGCAACGCCGGTCAGTAGTGTGAAGAATGGTTAGCATTAGGCTTAGTGGTAATTTCGTGTGCAGTGACAAAAGAGATAAATGTGATTATAGGCATAGGCCATTATCAGGTGAGGAGATAGACGAATTATTATTCAACAATGATTGTGGTGTTGAATTAATCCCGTCTGCTGCAGCTCCGCAGCCACTCAACAAACACAGAAGTCTTCCCGAAAGTATGTAAAATTTTTATGCAATAATTTCATATAGTTTTCAAGAAAAACTGAAAATAGTGAGGTACTGTAAATTCATGTGTATGTTTAAATGGCCATTTAAAAATCCCTGGGCTGGGGCATTTAAAGAGCTGGCAGGTAGTTAGTAGTGAATGTGTTAAGTAGTTTTGTATTGGGTATATCTAAATAAATTCATGTGTATGTTTAAATGGCCATTTAAAAATCCCTGGGCTGTGGCATTTAAAGAGCTGGCAGGTAGTTAGTAGTGAATGTGTTAAGTAGTTTTGTATTGGGTATATCTAAATAAATCAACAAACTTTGAGGTGGTTTAGAGAACATACTTCTTTTTTATGAAGAATATCCAGAATGTCCAGAGAATTTTTTTTAAAGACATATGACCTGCAGTTGTCTTGTTTCAGCTCAATGGGATCAGTATGCATGTTGGTTGAATAATTAGGAAGCCTTTTAAGCCAACGAGTTTTTCCACTTTGATTAGGACATTTTAATTAAAAAATCATCACATTCCCTATTTCAATCACAGCACAAAGAATGGATCAAAACAAACTACAGCTAAAGCTCATTTATCCAGACAAACTAGAACCAGAAATCATTTGGATAATCTTCAAATTTAAGCATAAATGTAGAATGTAAATTATATCATACCATATGCCTCACAACTTACAGTACCGTTAATTTGCATCTGGTATAAGTTTCTGCATTTGCTCTGTTGATTTTATTAAAATAATTAATTGAGGAGTTTTTTGTGTTAATTTCCTATGATATTTCCGAGCAGTGTATCATGTAGACTTTTTACAACCATAAGTTCCACAAAATTTGTTTCAGTTTGATGTCTAAATAAGCCATTACCTTTATCTATGCTATTTAGTTCATCCAATTTGCTGTCTGAAAGAACAGTTACTTTCTTATGCTTTGAAATCATTACACACAGAAAATCAGGATCCATAAATCTCAGTGTTACATTAAACTTTCAGGAACTTATTGATTGTGGCTTCAAGTATGTTTTAAGACAGGAATAAACCATACTCCGACATATAACAGTAGACCTAGCTACTCTGTCAGACTTGATGATTGGTTACTTTCACAAACACTTCACCCATATAACAATGTATTAGTGTATGATTGTATAACTCAGCTGATGAGTTAATGTATTTCACTACACTTAAAGCCAAAACAATGTGATTCAGATCAATGAGGGCTGGTTGAACGAGGGTCTATTGAAGCAGGTAGTGGAGTTTAGTAAATCCCATGGCATTAAACACAAAATTGCAGGTAGTCCGTTTTCCATTGTATGCACGATAAAACTTAAACACAAAACAATATAAAATTCACAATGGATATCGCTAAAATATTAATATTATGACATTTGGGCCCAAACCACTAGGCCTTCATCAGGTACATCTAAAATAGAAGGAATGAAAGTTTTCTCTGGTTTGAACACAAAATTGCTGGTAGTCCTTTTTCCATTGTATGCACGATAAAACTTAAACACAAATCAATATAAAATTCACAATGGATATCACTAAAATATTAATATTACGACGTTTTGGCCCAAATCACTAGGCCTTCATTCCTTCTATTTTAGATGTACCTTATAAAGGCCTAGTGGTTTGGGCCGAAACATCGTAATATTAATTTTTTAGTGATATCCATTGTGAATTTTATATTGTTTTGTGTTTAAGTTTTACCCATGGCATTACATCCCTGAAGGGACAAGGCCTACCATCCAACCGCTGCATCATCTACCATCTGCATCATCTTGCAAGAGGCAGGATTGGGGGCATGTGGTCAGCATGCTGACACCCACGTCCGTTAATGATGGTTTCCATGACCGGAGCCGCTACTTTCTCTGTCAAGTAGCTCCTCATTTTGAATCACGAGGCTGAGTGCACACTGTTACAGACCTCCCTACCTCAGAAAAATCCGAGGAGGTACCTGGGATCAAACCCGGGCCAATGGATCTTTAGTCAACGACACTAACTACAAGACCACATCATTAACAGTACTCACCACTATTAAATAAAGGACATGGTTGACATTTAAGCACTTTTGACTTCACTTTTACTTAGAGTTTTGCAGAATGTACGTTTCATGGGCTTTGCCCACATTTTTAACTGCTAGTCAACTTCCAAATCCTTGCTTGGAAAATACCGATGCGCCCTCAGGTGTAGATTTTATGAACCTCTTGATCAAGTTTTCTTCTTGTGGTATTTCAAAATTCATTAACCTATCTTAACCTATCTATTGACTTTACATAAAGATAAGGAAGTTTGGGAAAAGATTTAACTTGATCAAGAGATTCATAAAATCTACACTAGAGGACACATCAGTATTCTCTAAACAAGGATTCGATCATTGACTAGCAGTTGAAAATCTGGGCAAAGCCCATGAAACATACGTTCTGCAAAAATGTAATTAAAAGTGAAGTCTAAAGTGTTTAAATGTCAACCATCTCATTTAATTAATATAGTATATTGCTTCACTGTATAAAAGTTCCATTATTTTATAGTGTTTTAAAGTACTCACCAAGTTCAAAGTGATTCTTTAAAATTTAGAGTGTGTTAAATATGCAAGCAAATACGGTAAGTGGCATATGTAGAATATGTTCTACAGCCTATAGGTGCTATGAAATATTGTAACAAAATTCATGGCTGCGGCAAAAATGGGAATCACCTTCACCCAGCAATCTGCTTCAAACTTTTCTTGTAACTTAATTTTGCTGAGAGTTGAGTGCCTGTAATATGACTAGTTTATTTATTTCACTTACTTTATTAACCAGTATGCTACTTTATGAGATTGTGTGTGGGGATGGAAAAATGTCTGGCCGTCCGTCCGTGTGTCTGTACACGCGATAACTCAGATACACTTTATCGGATTTTCATGAAACTTGGTATATGCATCTATGACATTCTTGAGTACAAGCCTATTGAATTTGGACCAAATCGGTTGACCGGTACCGAAATAACGAGTATATCAATATTAATTTTGTATGAATATTCTTCCGTGGCCCACAATATAAGTTATAAAAGTAACATAACAAATTGCCAATCGTACATTGATATTGTTAGCCGCCTTGATTGATTTGTTTCTTCATAACTATGTCAGTGTAGGCTAAATAATATGTAAATAAAGGATTATATTGTGCATTCTATGGATATGTAGACTACCGATATCTACATTAGGCTATATTTTAATGTGAGTATTCTTCTTATTTGTTCCTGTGCAGCAATATACCTATTGCAATTCCTGAGAGATTTCATATTGACTTTTTATTCATTCATAACCTTTAAGGCTGCTTTAAACTTGAAACAAACATATCAGCGAATCATGGGCCTATTGCATCATTAATATTATTATTGCCAGCGCATTTTGTTTTTGGAGTTTAATTTGGAAATCTATTACAATAATAACTTTTCTGCATGGGCCTATCATAATTGCGTTTATCGCTGATTAAAAAAAGCATTCTGACACTTTGTTATATCAGTTTATCTGATTTTATTTTATTTTTAATAGTCTTCTTAAGTGTTCAACCACATCTACTAATCTTGTTGCATTAGAAGCAAAAAGATAAGGTAATAGTTTATACTTAAACAAAATTTGATTATTAAGTTCTCTGGTTGTTCCAAACCTGTGTAGGTCTTATGTAGATTTACCCATATGACTGCATAATTTCAAAAGCACAATATTGACTTAAAAATTATGTACTTCGTTGTTTCAGTCTCCACTGACATAGAGAACAAAGCAGCATGGAAAGAGTGCTTATCCGTGCAAGGAGTTCGATTACCCACTGGCTATTATTTTGGAATGACTGCAGCAACAGGAGATCTTACTGACAATCATGATATCTTGTCAGTCAGATTGTATGAATTAGATTTACCTGACGATGTAAGTAATCCATGTGGGTAAATTTAGCAAGTAACAAATAATGTAAAATCTAGGGTGACCAGATTTCCAAATACAAAAAAAGAAGGGACAATTTGAATATTTCAAAACTTACAAAAGGAACAAAAACAGGACAGGATCTACATAAATAATGTTAAAAAACACATTGGGATAGTGACACTCATAAGAAGTAATGGGTGGTTTCAAGGAATTTAAAAAATAACTGGAATTCCATTCAGGTGCACCTGAACCCTTGGTGTTACATAAGTCATAATCAAATGAAGCAAAATGAAAATACTGTATTTGGATATTTATTTACATGAAATTTCAACGAATGGCAGCACTAGGTGGACAGACATATTATTTGCAGTCAGTGAGAAAGATAGAACTTGCAATCCTGGACTACACTGGCCAGCCTAAAGAAATCAACATTAAAAGCAGAACTTCTGTGCACTCACTGTCCCTTGCCGTAAGAACAAATACCAACATGATGAAATTTACATCATTGGTTTTTGGCAAGAGCTCATGACATGATACCATTCCTTTTCAGAAGATTCTGGAAGGACTTTCAGCTGTTGAAAAGTAATATATCACTAGTTGTCATAAACCTAAGAGGATCAGTTAATATACTTTCATTTATTTAGCTGTAAAGAAGGTTACTATGTGTACAATCATTTGAATCATGATTTATTAATCTCTGCTTTACTTTGCTCTATGTGGCAGCTCAAAGATGTGAGAAGTTGTTGATTTACTCAATGAATGTAGCATGATCTAATTTTTTTTAAAATCAGAACTTGAGATTTAGTGTTGTGTTCTTTTTACAGCCAAAAGAAGAGGAGGAAGATCGCTCACAAATATCACCCTCAGCAGCGTTTTTTGAATCACCAAGAGGTGGGTTTTATACCTGATATCTGAACTATTGCTTCTTTAGTAGTGTTATCAAAAACTTTATGGCACTGCATCCTGTGTAGAGATGTAAGCTTCTATTGGACCTCTTGTTCACATGCCTCATTGTACTGACTTCTTTAGTAGAAGAAAAAATTGGGGTTATTGTGACCAATATACAAATCTTCAATGTAAAAAAAAATTCCATCTTTGCAAAAGTTAAAAATGTGCCTGCTTCTCAGGTATCTTTGGAGTTCCTTTGGTCTTTTTTTATACCTGTCTTTTCTTAGAGCTCTCAATAGAAAACATTCAGTGAAGATGGGTTTGGCAGCATGTTAAAGGGTTAAGGTTTTCTTATGGCTTGCAGAATGTACAGTGCGTTTCACATAACAATTGGCCAATCGTTCGGGTTTCTGCATCATGGCAGCCATAGCTCTAACTCCCAAGCAATCTGGTAAAATATCTACGTAAATAAAGCCGCTATCGGTGTAATGATTCAGGTTCTCACAGTTACAGTTAAAATTACAATGAAAATAACCACATACCTTATCACAAGGGATGTTGGAAATGTCCTCCTCTTGCACCACACAACATTGGCATCTTTTTAGTAAATTTTCTTTCATGCATGTAAGTTCAGCTTCTGAGATAGAATTCATTTCTCTTGTGATGTTGGCTTTAAGTTCTTCTGATGTATGGGGAATTGACCTATACACTTTATTTTTCAAGTTCCCCATAAATAATAGCCACATACTGATCTACAGTAGAACTCCAACTATCTGAATTAATTGGATCCGGATAAGTGGATAAAACATGAAAAAGGTAAATTTCTTTAAAAAAATCTAAACTGTACAGTACTGTACTTCATAGGCGTACCGAGGGGGGGGGGGTTTGGGGGTTTGAACCCCCCATTGATTAAAAAAAGGAAAATTGTATAATTTTTTTAAGTCTGCCCATAAATTACTTAATACAAGTATAAAGCGTGGGAAGCTTAAAACTCGTTATTTTGCGTCTTAGTTTATAAAATTTTCCAGGGTAGGACCCCCGGAAGCTTAAAACTCGTTATTTTGCATCTTAATTTATAAAATTTTACGGGGGAATCCCCGGAAGCTTAAAACTCTTTATTTCGCGTCTTAATTTTTAAAATTTTCCGGATGAGGACCCCCGGAAGCTTAAAACTCATTATTTTGCATCTTAATTTTTAAAATTTTCCGGGGGAGGACCCCCGGACCCCCCTTTCCCTGGGGGGTATTCCATACCCCTCAGACCCTGCGGATGTTATAACCCCCCCATATGGTCGGCCTGGTTACGCCTATGCTGTACTTACATAAAGTTTCATATCAGTTCAGTCAGTTCTATTGCTGAAAAACTGTTGATTTTATCAGCTAAAAGTTTTACTTTTTGGCAAATAATTGGCCCTGAAAGATAGTATCTCAATACTTGCTGCTGTAAAAAAACACTTGAATAGGCCTCAAAGCGATCCAGATAGTGAAGTTCTACTGTATTTTATGGATCTTCATGCTGCAGAAATGCTCATGAACCCTATTTTTAAATATTTTCAAGTGTATACTTAAGTGCAATCCTTACAATTTCTTTAATATATGCCAGATTTGTTACCATGTGGTATGATACCTTTTAGTGGAGATGTTAACGCTTCCCGAGAGAATTACGAAGTTAAGTACAAAAACTTATTTTAATATTCTGGGCATGCTATTCTTGCTGTAAGTTTTCATAACTGAGGGCAAGAGTAGTCAATATGAATCATGTGACTGCTGCTGCCCTGAGGTAGGTATGATTAACACCAACAGCACGAATAATATGCTTGGGATATTCAATTAAATTATATTTGTCATTCACTCGTGAAGGATTAAAATGTTTCTAATACTCTGTTTATTCTGGAATGCCAGAATTAAGATCTATTCTTTGATATCTTCTTAAATCGATTATCTGCTCATGGGTGGTATGTGAATTTTTTAATTTTCAAGTATTATAAATTTTTATGAAGGTGTTGATTACTGTTACTAATATAATAACTTTACAGTAATCAATTTCCTATATAAATTAATGCTTCTATGCTGTATTCAGATACTGGTGCAAGTGGAGTCTGAAAAATAATCCTACATGCCATAAAATTCCATTTTTAGGACTTTTCTCAAGATCCCTAACAAATTAAATTTGAAAATAGATTGAAGTTAAGATTATTGTGCATCCTGAATTTGGAGAGTAGTTTCATTCTTATTAAGATGGTGAATTTGATTTCTAAGCAATAAAATCTGCTGTAATATAGTAAGCTTACTCTCAAGTGGAGAGAAATTAAATTAATACAAAGAACGTTTTGTACTTTTGGTGGGAAATGGAAAAAGCACCACTTGTAAAAATTCAAGATTGAATTTTTATAAAGGATAGAAAATGACATATAAACACAAAAATTGAATAATTTACAGAGTTACTGCAATTTCAATTTCAGAAATAAAGGATTAACTTTTGAGGGAAACAATTTTAAATCTAACCAACATAATGAGTCTTAAAATATGCAAATGTCAATAAATTGAAATGGGGGAGGATGTAAAAGTGAATAGAAAAAACAGAAAGTTAAAGAACAGCCTCTGTGACCAGAACTTGGTTAATCAGCCTTGAAAGTATTATTCGGAGGGAAGGGGCAAGAATTTTAATGTAGGATTGTTGGCAGTTAGATATAGGTCTGAAAAAAAATCATTCTAATAAATAAATAAATAAATAAATAAATCTGAAGATAAAAATAATAATGAGATGGATTGTAACTCACGAACTTCACTATAATTGACACTAACCTGGACTGCAGTTTTGAAGGGTATCCCCATTCATCTTCAGCTAGACTCCATCTGTTTGTTGATCAGCATCAGCATCCTCTCATGGGCAACCAATGAACTTCCTAATGAGATCATCATCATCCACCAGTGTGTTTCTGTTCTGGTGTTTGTGAATTTTTTCCCCAACTGTCAGTTTGTGTTCCTCTTTACATTTCTTCAACTCTGATCCATATTAATTTCATGTCCTCTTTCCCAAGCATGGGCTGCTATTGCTGATTTATCAATCTGTCCATATTTTATGTTCCTACTGTGTTCTGTTGTTCTTTGTTCTAACAAAGGAACACAGCAGGAACATAAAATATGGACACATTGATAAATCAGCAATAGCAGCCCATGTTTGGGAAACAGGACATGAAATTAATATGGAAACCAGAGTTGAAGAAATGTATTCAGGAACTCAAACAACTGACATTTTGGGAAAAAATTCACATAACCAGAACAGAAGCACACTTATGAACTCTGATATTCCCACAAAATGATCTCATTAGGAAGTTCATTGGTTGGCCATGAGAGGATGCTGATGCTGATCAACAAACAGTGATGGAGTCTAGCTGAAAATGAATGGGGATACCCTTCGAAACCAAAGTCCAGGTTAGTGTCAATTTTAGCGAAATTAGTGTGTCACAATCCATCTCATTATTATTATTTTTATGTACCGTAATAATTACTTCACTGTATAAACTTCCTAAATACAGTAGTATGAAATCTGAAGATGTTTACCTTAACTTCTGCTGGCAAACACGCTCCTCCTAAGTTCATCCTTGCATATAAAGGCATCACGGTTTTAAATATTGGAGGAGCAAGACCCTACTTCTAAATATTGGAAGGGGGGAAAGAAAGTACCTTGCCCCCCTTAAAGACAGCGCCTATGAATCAGCACTAGGTTCATTTTCTTTTTTCTGCATCATATTTTAAAATTATTTTACTTAAGTTCTTACTGCATTTCCTCTTCCTTTCAGATCATGTCGAAGACCCAAAACCATCGTCATTAAGTGGAATAAAGATGTTCTTCTTGATGCTGCTTGGATCACTTGCTATTATTGCTTGTGTTGTGGTCGGCATTATGTTTTACCAAAAACAGCAAGAAAATTCTCGCAAAAGATTTTATTGATTTTCTGAACACTAAAACCGAAATTCTCATTAAAAACTCGCTGGAATACCGTATTGTGAAGAAATTTTGAGAAGTTGTACCTGCGTAGAAGAAAAAAATATAAAAGAAACAAGTGCACTTCGTTTTCGTCTCTGCCGTAAAGGAGCAGCTTATCCAATTCATCAGAACATCACAGAATGTTTTTATTACTCTCATTCGATGTAAAGTTAAATAACTAGTCATTCAGATTGTTTGTGTGGTGTTAGCAGCTAGCAGGTACAGAAAAGCATTTGTCTACTTCATGACATGACATGGTCTTCATAGTGTGAAATCTTTATTTGTTTTGGCAAGACAGTGTCAAATTATCTAACCTCAGATACATGGCAAAAACAAGCTTATTACATATTTTTTATTTTTGTTTATACCCTGTAAAATAATTTGCATGCATTCTCACAATAGAAAGAAATTTCAAATGAAAGTGTTCATTCCTGTTTGGAATTAATGAGTATCAATATTATGAAAAATGTGTATGGTAACTGTGTGCATTCTGAATTATTTAAAACGTTAATAAGGTATTGCTAACATGAGAAAAAAGTGTAACCATTTTCCGGCAGTGAATTTGTTTTGGTGCAAGAGCTTTGGGGTATTTGAAAAATCATGAATCCTTTACTTTGTGTAAGTTAATGTACTGCCACATCTTATATTCATTTTGAATGATAACTCCTGAGGAACTTTACCCATAATTCTTTGAGACTGGGTCATGAGCTGTGACAACAGTGTTGTTAGTTATGATTGGATAGAATGTTTAAAAGGGATGACTGAATTATACCTGTGCTTTTATTTCTGTATATATTAACATTAATTGTGTATAATTCACAAAGATCCACACCACTTGTAAAGTAGGCCCTAAAGGATATAATGCATAAGAAAAAGTCATAGGCTACTTAGATAATGTGACGTCCCTATTTTGTCAATGGATAATTTTATCTTTTCATCAGGGTTTTTATTTTTTCCTTTATACCATCTCTTTTTATGACTTTTTCATTTGAGTCCTTTCTATGAGAAGCCAACCAGATTGCAGTATCAGTTTGTCCAGTACTTTTACTAACAGAAATTGATATAGATTTTCTTGTTAATTCTCTCAAAGTGCATTTTTTGGTCTCTCTATAAATCTTGTGTTGAGTTTAGAATCAGGTTTTCCACTTAAATATTCATGCCCTTCTTCATGATGTGTCCCCTTCTCCAAAGATGGGCTTGCCAAAATTAAATAATATATTATCTGTGCTTGTATTAGTGTAAGGAATAACTTTGAAATGTCTTTTAACGCTTACCCTGCCGCCAGTTTATTAATATGGTGTGACATGCTGGAAAGAAATTGCAGGTACCATAATATCATGCAGTGCAGTTATACATATTATTTTAAATGTGTTTTAAATGTAATATTGTGTTTTGTGGGATTTTCTTCTGCAATCTCCAGTTCATGCAGCTCATTCCGACTGGCTAGATGGCAGAATTTTCCAAATGAAATCAGTATAAGCCTACAGTAAAACCCCATTTTAATATTGTTACTTTTAAGGAATTCCAGCTTTTAAAGATTAAAATTTGAAGTCCCTGCATAATTATCATAAGAATAATATATTTAATTATACAAAGATTTTAGGTTTTCCTGGTGTACCATATGTAGAAATTCTTTTCCCATTGAGGAAGCCAGGTGAGGAATTTGCCTTTATCTGATGTTTCAGAGGTTGATGCTACCTCAGAGAGCGCCTGGCTGCAAACGCAGAAGAATTTCTATACTGTACCATATTTACTCATCTCTAATGCACACCTTTTTTTTTCCATTTATAGCATTCAGAATTAGGGTGTGCATTAGAATCTAGTGCAAATCCATTCCATAGTTCAGCGGTAACTTTGATCACTTACATAACAATGGATTGCTGTAATTCTCGATTTCATTACATTTATCGTTGCCCTATTACTGGTAAGAACAATTGCAGATTGAGTTAGCGTATTATTTTGATATTCAAGCTTAACACCAAGCATGTTAAAAGGCTGGGCGGGTTCAATGCAGAGGTATCTAAACATTTGTGTACTGGTAATGTGAATTTTTGGTTCATTTGGTTTAGTTCTACTTTTAAAGAAAGCCTTATTTAAGAAAAACCCTTGTCCCCCTGAGTTTTATTAAGAAAGGGGTTTTACTGTATTTTATTGAGAGTAGTCATAGTAGTTTTAGTCATAAAAATCTTTAAATACAACCTTGTTCAATGTCAGACTACCCTTTTCATGCTGAAAGTTGTTATAAATAGGCAAGTGTTGAGAACGTAGACAAGACCTTAACTGTGCAACATGGTAAGTGTTAAAATTCTGCAAACTATAGAGCTTCCTGTTTTTGCATATTTACGTTGTAGTAATACCCCAATTATATGCTGACTTTATAAGTTTTTCTTACAAGTAGGCTCTATGTTCTTATATCACTGATTTTGTTGAGCTTTAGTGAAATGAAAGTACACATGGAGCATTTAAAAGTTGTATGTGGTTGGGTGCCAATAACTCCCATTTTCAAAATATTCACGATTGTTAGAGGTCCATAAAAGGGGTTTAATTTTTAGGGCAAATTCATTTTAAATCAGAATGTATCCGTTCGTTTTAAAATTTCAATATTATTAATTAATTTACCAATGTTATTTTTAAAAATTATATATAATGCAAGTTTTATAATTATGAATAATGTCTGGAAGAATTTTAAAAACATACATTACTTGAAAATTGTATTGCTATTGTGAATTTTCTTAATAAATAACCTTGATGAATAAAAAAATTCAGTTGAATTTATATTTTTTCAATGTACAAGAAAAAAATAGAAGATTAGTATTGGTAAAGAGCTTAGAATATTTATGGAGCGGACTATGATAGTGCCACGGCACCTGACTATGCCATCATGATCTATGCATTCATTTGCTGCCAGCACCATGAGGAAATCATAGTAACTGCCATGGCATTCTCTTGTGGATGCTGAACGAATTTTGAGGTGAGGTAATCGTAAACAATTTAATACTTCACATTATAATAAAAATTATAAAAAATAAATTATGACTGATGCGGTTCAAAACTGGGTCTATAAGTTGGTAGCTCCACTCCTTAACATTGAGCTACTACAAATACAGTAGAGTCCCGCTATTCCAAACTAATTGGGACCAAACACTGTTCGGTTTAGCGGGAATTCGGAATAGGCAGATTTCATGAATAATATCAATGTATTGGCTTGTTAAGGTGTAAATTAAGTGCCAGCTTTCATTCCAATTTGGTTTGAGGAGTTTTCATCAAGCTTAAGCTCTATGTATATCTCTATTTAACTTCTTTGTATAACAATAACTGTAAGTTGTTTCACGAACGTTTTTTTTAATTTCTCCTATTTTTAAATTTAAAAAATCTGTATTTTTTCTGAACTCTGTTCGGAATAGGCGGATTTTCAGAATAGCAGGACTGTACTGTACAGCACATTGTACTCTCCTGGGGTCAAAGCAGCTTCTCTGGAACAGAGTGACACCGATTTAAACAATCACGAATATTTTATTGGCATCCTAAACAATGTTTCACTTTGAACTATTCTTAAGTATACTTTCATTTCACCAAAATTGAATTAAATCATTCATATACAGGGTGAGGAGTCTCCTTGATATTTCTGCTCTAGAAGTCATTAGTTCATTACTTGTGAATAAATCTCATCTTACAGTGTAAATATTTCTTAATTCTTAAGTAAAATGTGTGATGGGAAAACTCTGAGTGGAATTCCATTTTAGGTATGGCAAGTTATCCCAAGAATACTTTGTTATAATAATATGTAAGATCAATTCACACATGCATGTCCATAGTGCTTCTTTTTTTCTGTGATCCTCATCTCCAGCTTTTGTGCCAAATTAAAAGTGTAATTTTGTGCAGAAAATGCTCCTCTGTACTGCATATTGGGATCCGACTGAATTTTTTTTTTTCTGTTTGCAGGAGAGAAATGATAATTACTTAGAGTATTTGATGTTTTACATGGGGGAGATAATATTATAAATAATAACTGTGTTTCTTCTGATAATGATAGATTTTAATACATAAGGTTAAAGAACAAGTGAAATTATTTTAAGGGCAATATACTGTTTGACTCAAATTTATTTATTCATTTATAACATAAATTTGAGTTTTTGTACATATTGTAGAATAAGATACATGTATAAAAATCAGATCTCCTTTTCAAACTGTAAACTGCTTGGTAATTTTCATGTAAAATCCATTTTTTTTAAATAGCGGCACAAGTTTTTGGGGAATGTCATGTATTAATATATACCGAGCAGTGTTTTTATGAGGGTATTGTCTCCATATTATTCAAATGAAACTTTATTTTCTTATCAGAGAACAAATTGAGTGTGCTGAAAATCCTTTCTGAGATTCCAATTAGGAATGTAATCATCAAGTTCTTATACAATTTAGAAGTAAAACATTTGAATATATTGAACTATAAATAGAATGAAATATACAGATGAAACTACTATAATAAACTGTATTCTGTTAAAAGTAGTTTACTTTTACTTTTAACAACACTTTTTACTTGACTGAATTTCTGGTAGGATATATTTCTACAGCTATCGTCCCTGCTGTTCAGTTAATTTTTTAATCTTGCACATTATGTGAAATCTTTGATAAGATTCCCCTCATCTTGTCTCTCGAACTTAATCCATCTGTTTTGAACTTTTTAAATGTAAATTTCAATTTCCAAACAGTTAAGAAGTTTGCAAAAAATGTCTATTAAGCAATTTGGAAATAAGTTCATAGAAGAAGAGAATCTGATTAAGAAGTTTGCCTTTCAGGACCTTCTGAAGCAGGATTTGGGAGTGGGCAGTTAAATAAAGATTAGAATTTGGTAAAGGAAGTAAATAAAAATGTGTAACATGATGAACAGTTAGAATGATTTGAGATATTTGGATTACATGATTCACCAAAAATGTGTGCCCTTAATAAGCGTTATGCCCCAAACAGGAAGTATGATAAACATGCCTCTGGCATCATCCTTTTTGTTTTGGGGGCCCATAGCTTACATATGAACTGTAATGTGTATGTTTGTAATCTCTGATAATAGTACCCAAAATGTTTCTGTTGAAATATGATTATTATTATCATCATGAGTGATACGCAAGTATGAACAATGTGTGTATGCATCTTAGTATTTCAGCTGCTGTTGTATGGATACAGTATTTCAGCTTAGACATTTAGAGATCTGTGTGACGTTGAAAGGATGAGATAAATTTTTGGCATAGCAAGAAAATAATTTAAAATGTCCCTTGGATGTGGTTTAAAAGTTATCCATTAGTTTTTAAGATTGTTTTATTCTTTTGTGACTGAATAAATGATATATTTTCACCTGAATTATTTGTTGGTGATACAAAAGTCAAGAGTTGGCTGACAAGTAATATTTAGGACCCTGACTTACTGGTGAAATAAAATGGCTGATTTCGGTGTTAACTTCCTTCTATTTCAGTCAGTATTTCATGAAATAAATTACTTATACTGCAATGGGAACAGTATAAGTAATTTATTTCATGAAATACTCATACATTTTGCGGAATCGAGTAAATTTCATGATATTTCGTGGATTCAATTTGGTTCATACTGGTATTTTAAGCATATAAAAGCTAAATATAGCTAAGGGAGATTGTTTTATAAAATTTCGCGCTTATCGTTGTTACCAAAAAATATGGCCCCTAGTAATATTCATTAGGTTGTTTCTCTATATGTCCAAGAGATTAGACTTCTACTGTTCCCACATTGAATTTAACAATTTAGGCTGAATTCCATTTAAATTTTATAAACCCTCATTTGCTCTGATGCACTCCCCCCCCCCACTTGGTATCCCCTACACCTGAAGCATGATTCTGATTTTGTCTTACAGATGGTAAAATCACAATCTTAATATAAACATCTATAACCATAGTGGCCAAACCCAGGCTCGCGAGCAACATGTGGCTCTTCTAACATTCTCGTGTGGCTCTTAAAAAATTCTGAGGCTAAACTGAAAATCGTTTAATTTTTTGGCCTGGTGATTTAATTTCTTTTCTCAAAAACCTCTTTAAAGCGGACAAAATATTCTGCGATACTTGTCAGATTTCTCGAAACAGTTTCTCTACTTGTCGTCAGATGTCAGCATCAGAACAAAATTAACCACATACAAAACAGTGTGCAGAAAGATTGATTTCCATTTTTGGGACATCCTATTCGTGTGAGTCATTGTATTCATTGATGAAGTTCATTAAATTTAACATTGAGCAGTTCTGATTTACATTTAACTGAATCTGTGAGAACCACCTTAACTGGCCACTACCAGATTTCAAGCAATTAGCAAACAAAGTGGACAGTAGAAAAAGTTCATGTTGCCAAAAAGTCTTGTAATTTCTGGAAGTCATACAAATGTCTAGTAATGTGCTACATTAATAGTGGTAAGATCTAAGTTTGTGGATAAACACAATTTTTGCAGCTGTTTCTAATTAAATTTCTATATTGGCCTTCAAAAAATTTGCATTTAATCTAAAAAAAAAAAAAGGGCAGCTCTTTCCAAACTCTTCCCTCAAAATGTGGCTTCCAACCCCCTGGTAACTGGCCACCCCTGTGCTATAACGAGCTTTGGAGGATAGAATGTTCTGCCATCAACATTCATGAATATTTTATTTTAGTTGATGAAAATTGTTTCAGAAGCAGGTACTCCCAGAACACTAAATCATTAAAGAATGATAAACTCTATGTGCACGCTACAAAAGCATGTCCATTTCAAAATGGCTGCCATCAAGTATGCTTAGAAAGAGTAGGCCTACTTTCATCCATTATCACCCACATTTTCACCTGCAAATGATCTAATAGCTTTGTGAAACTGCACTCTCTGCCGTCACTTTTGACTGGAAGTTGATGAGGTCTTTAATTTTGGAATCTAGAGTTTCTGGGCAAAATTGGGTGCAATTTTCTTCAATAATACCATAAATCTTTAGCAAGTGGCTTGCATGGTGATTGGATTCATCCAGTACATTACCCTTGGTACTATAAAATAGGTGTAATAAATTTATTATAGCCAAATAGTTTGAAATAAATAGCTTTGGGTATGCAATACTAAAGATGTTTATTTTATTCTATACTTGTGTAACATTGTAAAATTATTTCTTAGATTGTAATTCATAGATAAGATGCGTTTAACCGTGGGCCTCATTTCAGATTTTTACATATATGAAAGTAAAACTCTACTTATGGCCGATTAGTCTTCCTTCTATGAATAGAAAGTAGGAACAAATCTTCAAAATCGCTTACAAGTCAGCTTTATTTTTTAGCAGTTCTTGAACTCACTGTACTTATCATGTCACCAACAATACCGGCTGCATTGTTTGGGAGGAGGAAATCGCTCAATGAGGGAATCTTTAGAGGACTTAACATGTATTTGCAGATAAATAACAAAGGGGGAGACTGATGCACAGGAAATAGTTCCTTTTCTAATATAATGGAATTACTTTACTTTTTAATGTCATATGGGTAAAACATGAATACCAGCAGTAAATTCTGTTCAAATTCTTTTGGTTTCATGGAAAGCAAGTTGATATTCTAAAGAATCACAGTGATACATTACTGAAGTTTTATAATAAACAGTTCATAATCTGCCTTTCAAACTCCATGCTGTTTTGAACTGCTTGAACACATAACCTGTTTTCTGTGTCATATACAAAATAAGCCGTAAAGAGTGCTTACAGTGATACTACACTGAATGAATTATTTTAGGGATGGGTCGATACCAGATTTTCTCGATACTCCATACCAATAAATGATATTCCCTCGATACTCGATACTGTCAACATTTTCAGTTTCAATAAATAGGTAGGCCTACATTAAAAATTAAGAGTTGAGAGAACTGTGTAATACCAACTAAATCAATTAAGTGTGCATACTTAATGAGACAAAGTTTAATAGCATCAGTAGCCTATAATTATTTTTTAATCTCTACATTAAAACTAAAATTAGTTTTTGAAACAGTCCACTCACAAGTTTTTGTTAAAAAATACTAGCATTCTCAATTGCAGGATTACCAAAGTATCGAAAAAGTACCGAGCGAGTTTTCTGAAGTATCGCTCGATGCCGATACCATACAAGTGTAAATTATTTACAGAAAATATATATCTGGTGATGTTTGAAATTATAATTTTACTCAGCTGTAAAATACAAATTTATTAGGACATGTGAGAATATTTGAATACAAAAATGGAAGTTTTGAAAAAGGATATATCAACATTTCATACTTAAAAATTATTTTGTAGTGTGGACTACTTTTCAGCCAACTCTTTTTATTCATTTTTTTCTTTACCAAGACTGCTGAATGTTTTCTCAACGTGCTACTATAAAATTGTTTCCATTTTTCTACTCCTCATATGGAGACTATATGCATGTTGTATCTCATGTGCAGGGAGGGTAATGATTAGACTTCGGATTTTAGGTAAAATCCAATTCAATCCTTAAAAGATACAAACACAAAATTTATGTGTTTCATAGGTGACACTGGATGAAACTGATGCTTGATAAGTTAAATTCTACAATTTATTTTCAGTTTAAATTGAATTTTTAGCTGCAATGTCTTGTCCATGAAAATAATGTTTCTTGGTTTTAAAAGATTCTTGCACAAGAATATTCCATCAGGTTCTACCTAACAAAAAAAAAAAAAAAAAAAAAAAATTATTCAATAGATAAGGAGCGCTCATTTCAGCCTATTATTTAGTTAAAGTGATAGACAACATTGCTTTTCACCAGGCATGGTTGTGGGTGGGAAGTTAGGTGAAGCTAGAGAGCAGTCTAACTAGGAAGACACCTGGCACTGGTAAGGATAGATTGAATGGCATGGAAGTCTACCATTGCATTGCATTGCATTGCATTGCATTGCATTGCATTGCATTGCGCTGTACCAAGAGTGCAGTGCTGCATGAGGTCTTTAAAGGAAAGTTGGAGAGAACTTCAGGTCTTGGAACAAGAATCCAGCTGCTACACATTTTAAAAGAGAAAGGAAAATACTGGTTACTCCAAGAGGAAGCCAAGGATAGGAGGTGGAGAGCAAAATTTGCAGACCAAATCCAAGAATCTGCCCATGGGCAGAGCACTTAACAATGGTAAGAGTTGAACACCATATTACATTTTATATCCTTATGCGCTACAGACTGTACCCTTTGCTTTTACCGAGGTACATTCCATGTGTCTAATTTGTCTGAAAATTACCTCTCTTTGTTTTAGCAAATTCACTGACAGAAAAATACAGATCGTCTAATGAACTTCGATGTCTCCATGGAAGATCTAATTAGGAAGTTTGAAAGGTCCACAGGAAGATTCATGGATCGCACAGCAATTGAAGTATGCTGAACATGAGAAATTTCTCGAAAGAATTGTCCAGGCCAGTTTTATAATCCTAGTGAAGTTTTATGTATAAAATCTCCATGCATTTGTGTTTTCGTTATTGGCATACTTTGCTGGTGACACCTCCAACCCTAGTAGCACAGATCGTTGGGCCAATGTTGGGAAATGATCGCCATGTTTCATTGGTCAACGGTTATGAATGTCCGTCGGGGTTCCGTTGCCAAGGAGCGTTTTTTCCAACCAATTGCCAACTGTAGCCAACCAATATACAACAAAATCCCAACAGTTGGGAGACATCTATTAAGTAATGGTGGAACTACTAGCAGCGCAGAGACATCTGGCGGAAATACTAGAAGCACAGAAAATTATTTTCCCTTTCATCCCTTTTCTCCTCTCTTCCTCCTCTTTTCCCTATTACCTCCCTTCTCTCCTTCACCCTACCTACCTATTCCTATCGTATAAAATTCGCACCTATGGGGATTCGATCTCGGGACCGCTAGTGTTATAGTCTATCGATTTAACCACTACGCCATTAGTGATCGTTGCAATAAAAATCGAGAATTCTTCTAGCCTATTTACTACAGAGATGTGTAATACATGATAAATAGTAAGAAGGATATACATCTCGTATTTTGAATATTTGATAACGTTATTTTCAGAGAACAAATAAAGGGCCCTAATATAAATAGAAGTAAAAACACCATTCGGATTCTTCAACATATCAAGATGGCGAATAACCGTTGTGTATCTTCATCGTCTACGTGATGACCAGGGCCCGGATTCTAATGACATGTCATCTTTTTATTGATGCTGCCTAGACATTGCACACTTGTAGATAAATCCTGCTCATGGCCTCTAGATTATAGAAATGCATTTTTATAAGGTCTTTTTATGGAATTTTATATTTTTAGGGCATTTATTTCACTTTTAGGTCATTATTTTGTCATTTTCATGTCATTTTCTTCCTTATTTTGTCATTTTTATGCATTTACTTTAAATATAATGACTAGGTTACTATAATGCAACATTGTTGTAGAATCTACTTTCAAAACAATTTTCTTATTTTTCTTCTCAAATGTTCCATTCAAGAACAAAGCTTTCAGACTTGCGATATCCTTTCTACATTTACAGTTTTTAGAATTATGTACAAATTAGTCTATACCTTTGTGTGCACAATAATAATTTTTATAAATAAAATATGAGTTTTTAGGTCATTCTTTGTAATTATTAAGTCATTTTCTTAAAAATTTAGGGTCATTTTTTAAACAATTTTAGGTCATCAGAATCCGGGCCCTGGTGATGACCTACGAAGTACGCCGGAAATTGCCGAAGACTGGCAGGAAGAGGTGGAGAAGTAAATTTTTAGCATGTAACGCGCACAAAGAGCTCGAATTATTAATGAATTAACACTTTTATTTTATAGGAAATGAAAATTTAATGCTTATAATGTTATTTCAACACTTTTTAATTTTAACATAAATGCGATTATATTCCAACGAAATTTATTGCTGGGCCAACAATCCTGTTGGTTGGTAACGCCAACGGAGGCTTAGCCAACGAAATGTATTGTTGGGGCAACAGCCCTATTGGTTGGAAACGCCAACAGTAGGACACGCGCATGAGCCAGCCAAAAAATCCGTTGGCAAAACCGAGGGAATTACAACCAACCTTTTCCCAACATATCCCTTCCATGCCAACCAAATCCCTCCGTTGGGCCAACGAAGTGTGCTACTAGGGAATTGCTTCTTTTAATTTCAGTAAAACATATTTTTGCTTCTTATTATCATGGTAAATAAAAGTAGCAATGGTACGGCCCAAATAGCATTTATGATTTAAAAAATCATACATCCCTAAGTATTTTTCTCAGGGCAAGACTAGGATGCTCTATATTTTCAGGATTGATAAAATCTGAGATGAATGGTAGGTTTAGCATAATTAGGCCTATCTGCCTTGTTGGTACTTAGCGACCTGCCAAATGTTTGAGCCAACTCCAGTTACTGCATGCATATCCTTGTCTACAATGATGATTAAAAAGAAATTGATTTGTTTTTGGTTCTGTGGAGATCGTGTCAATGTAAGTTACAGAGTAAAGCAGTGATGGGCGGAATGCATGATTAGTGGTTACAATCATGATCTTTGCTCCACCCCATTCCTTCCTGCAGCTCTTTGAAAGTAACTTACATTTTATAATTCCTTCATTATAAGCGATGGTCGTATTATGAAGAATTAAATGTGGCAGGGGAAGTTGGAGAACCCCGAGAAAACCTGTCTGATCCCATTTTGTCCACAAATTCAAGTGGATTCACTAACATTTGATCCCAGCTCCTAGGGGGCAGCTTATATCCATATATTTACCAGTTAAGAACTCGTTTTTCAACTCTCAGCTTCACAGTTAAGTAAATGAATTTTTGAAAATAATGAAGCTTAAAAACTCCTGAATTTAGCGATTTTTTCTCCCGCAATCGTGTGTTGGCAACAATGTTGGCGCCGAAATCGTGAAAATACATATGGTTGACGAAACGTGTTGTTACTTGTTAGTTGACAAGAATTTTTAACTGTAATTGAATCAGTGCTAATAGTGGATAGTGAAAATATGAGTAATAAACTGCCATCTGAAGTACCACGTGAAGATACATTGAGCATTCTTGTTGCTAGTGATATTCATCTGGGATATGCCGAGAAGGATCCTATTAGAGGTAATGGAGCTATTTTTGATATACAAAAAATGATATGTAATTTACTTTGGAATCTGAGTAGTTTATAATTATCTCATTAATTAATATATGATGCGATCGTAATTTCAGAACAATATGATGCAAATGGTAGGCATAATGCATATTGCCATTAACCTAAAAACTTACTGTATCCATATAATAGTTCGTGGGGGCTTGTCTCGACAGTGTAACTGTATGTACTTCTTGTAATGTGTACCTTTCCTTTGGAACCAGGCCTGGAGAATAAACAAATACTTGCCACACCCTAGCCCCCACTCCTACTCACTAATGGGACCTGCCTAGCGGCACGATTTGAACTACTAGGAACGTTGGGCTGCTATGCCATTGCATAGTGCAGTATAACATGCAGTACAGAGGGGAAATGTTGCAGCCTGCCTTGAGCAATAAGCAATTTGAAGGCCAAGTAGGGGAAGCGGATCATTGCCATGGCAACGTGGAGTGAGAGCCAGAGTGCAACAAGTATTTGGTTTTCGCCTAATTACCAAGAATTAGATCTTCAGATTTTTACAGTTCAGTACTAATGAATGTGACACTGACATTAATTGAACATGAGAGTTTATGAAGAAAAATATGCCAAAATAGGCTATATGCGATGCCTCACTCTTGAAAACGAAATTATCTTCAAAAAACTACTAAAAACCCACATATTTAACTCTCGGGATAGATACTGTCTGCACTACCACCGATACTGGCACTACATGTCAATAACCCTGGCACTAGATGTCAATAACCCTAGCACTACATCTCATTGACACTGCCACTATGATTGATCATCTCATCTTGCACCGAAATAAACACATCACAGTGTCTGTGCGAAGACTTCATACTGTGACACTTCATACTTATCTTTTGTGCACAATTTGCAAAACACAGTTAGTTATGTGGTTTCCTTTCACATCCATATATTCCCTTCTGAATCTCTCTAAGTTCCTCAGTTCTTGGCATGTTTCTCAGTACTGTAAATTTCAAAATAGCAGAATTAACACTAATATGAATCTTGAAAAAAATTAATTAAATAAAGGAAATAGGACACAGTGGATTCTATTTGAGTTCCCATATGAATTCGTTAAGTTGGCCTTCTTTGCGTTCTTTCAATCCCACATCCTATATGGCACCAGGTTGTGGGGCCACTCCACCAAAGTGCACATGGTACTTCTACTGCAGAAGAAGGCGGTGCGTATTTTGTCAAATGCTAATGCAACTGTACATTGCAAACCGCTTTTTATAGCTAACCAAATCTTGACTGTTATCAACATATATATATTGCAATGTCTGGTGTGTATCAAGGAAAGAGAAGATAATTTTCTCATGAACATTGAAGTACATGATTATGCAACTAGAAGCAATACGAACATGTGAATAGGCAAAGACTTTCTAAAACTTTACATTGTTTTCCTTCTACTGGTATTGCATTTTATAATTTGCTACCTGCCCCAATGCGCAATTTATCCATTACTAAGTTTACAAGAGCACTAAAAACTTGGTTACTGATGAATCCATTTTATATGACAAAGGAGTTTCTTGAAGCAGACCACTCCACCATGTTAACTTATGTTTAATGTAACAATTTTATTCACTGACTTGACCTATTGTACACACTGAATGGTCTAATAAATCTATGAATCTATGAATCTATATTGTTGGGAGCTGACGAGATGATCCGTGATTTGGTGGTGGCATGCAGGGGGAAGATGGTGTAGTGCTATAACTGCAAGCGTAGGGGAGCGCTGCTATTGACTGCAGATAAGAGCCCCATAGTCATGCTAGGGATCATCAAGTCAGCTCCCAACTGTACTTATAGGATTGAAAGTATAGAATGTATGGACCAAGCCAAGCAGCAATGAGGAAGTAATGAACTTTATGAAACATATTGCATGCTCTTACCCCACAAGTCATGGCATCATTTATAGCCTACTTCATACCTTCCAAACCTTAGTCTCGTAACTGTGTGATCATATGCCAAGCGCTGATTATTATTATTATTATTGTTTATTTATATGAACTCAACTATCTTATCTGTTACAGGTGAAGACAGCTACAACACATTTGAAGAAATACTATCACTAGCTAAAGAAAAAGATGTTGATTTAATATTCCTTGGTGGAGATCTATTTCATGATAGCAAACCTACTCCAAAATGTATTCACCGTTGTATGTCATTAATGCGGAAGTACTGCATGGGTGATAGGTAAGGCAGTCTTAGTGTACTAGGGATATGTGATATTATATTTATTTTTCTTACTTGGTTCTTTGAACTAGGCTGACCATCTTCTTATTTCTAAATTTGGGATATGTCGGTCTGAACCTGCAGCCATCAGTTGCATTTATTTAGATTATAAGTTAACAATTCCATTGCTGTCTGTACCAATGATTGTAAGTTGCTTTCATTTTTCTGTGTATAAAATGAATACTGGTAATAGTGTGTAAATAGTTATTTTTAAGCACTTATACAGTGAGTCCCACGCAAGAGTTGGCCAATGACGTGGGTTTCTGCGCCGCGGCTGGCACAGCTCCAACTCCCGAGCGATCGGGTGAAATATCTACGCAAATAATGCCGCGGTCAGTGTAATGATTCAGGTTCTCACATTTACAGTTAAAATTACAATGAAAATAACCACGTACCTCATCACAAGAGATGTTGGAAATGTTCTCCTCTTGCATCAACACAATACTGGCACCTTTTTAGGAAATTTTCTTTCACGTGCATAAGTTCAGCTTCCAAGATAGAATTAATTTCTTTTGTGATATAGTCTTTAAGTTCTTATTATGTATGGGAAATTGACATATACACTTTATTTTTCAAGTTTCCCCATATTTAATATTTACATACTGTTAGAAGAACTTAAAGACAATATCACATAGGCCTATTACAAGAGAAAGTAACTCTGTCTCGAAAGCTGAACTTACGCGCGTGAAAGAATATTTCCTAAAAAGGTGCCAGTATTGTGTGGATGCAAGAGGAGAACATTTCCAACATCTCTTGTGATGAGGTACGTGGTTATTTTCATTGTAATTTTAACTGTAAACGTGAGAACCTGAATCATTACACCGACCGCGGCATTATTAGCGTAGATATTTCACCCGATCGCTCGGAAGTTGGAGCTGTGCCAGCCGCGACGCAGAAACCCGCGTCATTGGCCAACTCTTGTGTGGGACTCACTGTAATTTACAGGCTCAGATTAGACACTAACAAATTATAGGCCTTGTAAATCCTCATTATTTTGTTCTTAACAGAAAAATTGTTAAAAAAAATCTGATGTGAAAGTCACATAACTTCCTCTGCCCAAAAAAAAAGTTAGCAGTATTCACATATCCTTTTACAGAATCGCAAGACACAATTTTACGCTATTATTATCCTATAAATACCTAAATTTTTACAAACAGTGGGTGAACAGTGGGTGGCCTGTAACTACCCTCAGAGAATTTTTTCGAAAAAAAGTTTCAAATAAAAGTTTTAGCTCTCAGTAAAAGGAACACATGTGCAAATTTTAAAGAAAATCGTTAGAGCCGTTTTCGAGAAAATCGCGAAAAACGAAAATTTCTTCATTTAAAGTCCCCTTAAAAATAAGAGAAATTTGTCGCCAATCTTCGAATCACATCTTCAGAAGGTACCTGACCCAAATACGAAATTTTGTTCTCATACGATTCTCCGTTTCGGAGCTAGCCTGTTCACAAACTTCCACACAGACAGACAGACACACACACACACAGACACACACACAGACATGTTTCCAAAAATAGTATTTTTGGATTCAGGGGGCCTTGAAACGTGTATATATGCCAAAAACTCAACTTCGAATTTTAGGGTCGAAAACAATACTTCCTCTACTATAGTACCTATGGTACGGGCAGAGGAAGTAAAAAAAAGCGATGAGTATCTAATCTACTTTATGCCTTGGGAACAAAACCCTATAGGCCTAATCTTTTTTACTTATGTATGCAGACCTGTTGCTGTTGAGTTTCTGAGTGACCAAACCGAGAATTTCAAGCACTGTGTCAATCCAGTAGTGAACTATGAAGACCCAAACATGAACATTTCGATACCTATTTTCTCCATACATGGGAATCATGATGATCCTAGTGGTAAGTGCTCTTGTTTTAGCATTGGACTCAGTCTTAATGTTGCTTAGTTGTAACATTCTACATTTCAAGATATAGGGCCTGTACTACGACCTCCTGGTAACATATTAATCTGCCAGGTAGAGAACTTACCTGGAAGTTGAACAAGAATTTCGTACTATGATCTGACGGAAACTGTCTGGAAGTTCAACTCCCAGTTAAGCTAATTAGGAGGATGCCAGTTAGGGAAGCTTGGGGGAAATAAGATGGCAGCATACTGGAGCTTCATAGCCACCTGAATTTCAGAATTGATGCTGGAAGGTTTAGGCTCACATTTGAATGATATAGAATTGCACAAATCGATTGATGTACCTAAAACTATATGTTTTTATGTCATTTAACTGTACAAATACAAATATACATTATGATTGAGTTGTTGCACCTAGCGGATGCCACTCAAAATACAAGAAACACACCTCTTCGCTCAATGAACTACATTATTTATTTTTTTATTTTTAATTTTTTTTACTGTATTCCCAATAGCAGTTTCACGGTGATATTACAAGACATCTTCCAGTGAAGCTATCAGGAAGTCGTGTATCTTGAGGATTTGTAATGAGGTTGTAATACAGGTCCTTAAGCTAAAGCATGCCCATCCTCAAAAATTTCAGTTCACTTGTACAATATAGGCTACTATGCAATTTGATTTTTAAACCTTCAAAGTGAAAAGTGTGAAAAATGGTTTATATTGCTACATTGATTTATTTATTTTCTAAGGAATATTGTCTTGAATTATCACTTAACATGTTGAATATGTTGTCATTTAAATCCCTCTATTAAGCTACTGTGTATAAAAGTTAATTTTAGACCTATTTACATACAGGGCTGTTTAGCAGAGCCTTTGTTTTCTTTTTAATGACCTTTATTTGTACTTATTTACATATTGCTCATACTGATGTTTTGTACTTACACATAAATAGTTATATCTTATTCCTGAAGTTCTGAAAAAACAGTGACTAACCATTATTGTTACTGCTGTTACTATACAAATCAGTCTTTCTTTCTTTCTTTCTTTTGTTTTTTCTTTAACCTTTTTACCTTCCCTTTCAAGGGACATACACTCCAATGCCCATAGCGGAGGATTCAGATCCATAGATTACACATAGGCCTATATTCAGACAGAACATAGAGAGATTTCCTGTTATGTTATCAACAAGTTGCTTGACTTCCCCAAAGACAACATAAACTTATGCAGACAATAGACAAGAAACATTTGGGATGAGTGTTAAGTCCAATACGGCAGAGAGGAAAATCCCGAAAAAAAACCTACACAGATTGGTTGGCCATGTGATTTGAATCCTAAACCTCCAGAATGTGAGCCTTTAACGTTATTGCCTTGCCCACTTCACGTGGTACAAATTAATCATATCTCACCACATATGACAGACAACCCAGGATACATAGAATTTAGGTTTCTTTGCCAGCAAAAGATTGTGGGAAAAGAGTGTACATGCAGCATGCTTTCGCCTTTTTATTGTAGCAAATAATCGTTGTATATAAGCAGAGAGCCCACTTCTGTTTTCATCCTTCTTATAGGAGAAATACCTAACCGGGTCCAGCCCTAACACCTTAGCATTACAGTTGTAAGTTTTACAAAACGAAACTACGTTAAAAATGTGTCCCTAGATGCAAGGATTATAATTAGGTGCGAAATTTGGTAATATATAAGAATACAACTTGTAATTCTCTTACCTTAAAATACGTAATTCATGATAATCTATATTAATAAAAGGAAGTGTCTGTCCTCCGTCTGTCTGTCTTCCGTCTGTCTTCCGTCTGTCTGTCCGCGATGCCCAGCGAAATCTACTCAATGCAGAGATCTGAAATTTTATAAGTAGGCGGACTAAAGGGTCGGAATGTGCACCTCGAAGCCGGAATTTTAATATTCGCCTCCGTTCGTGAGTTATGAGTGAAAAACTGGCAGAAAACGTGCATTTTTTTGCGTTTTAGAAGCATCAGTTTCAGTAATAGATTTCAATATCAAATAACTTACAGATGGCTTTGGCTATTTTTGTCAACATACCTCATAGCCTACCTTGAAAATAAAAGCAACGCGATCGCTTGATTTTGTAAGTCCATCCTAGACGATTCATTTGTTTAGAGTGTCAAGGCCCACAGACATATGACATTTTCAACCTACACGGAAGAAGGATAATCAACCCTAAATATGGTCAAACATTGTTCGATTTGAACGAAACTCACTATACAGGGGTTTTCTGGGCCAAGGAACTCGAATCTGAGGTCGCTTTTACCAGGGGACGCTACCTAATCGTGGAATGCACTCCACGTGATTTAGGTGTTAATAATTATAATTTGAAATAATTATCGCGGGGGAAGCCGCGGGCACATGCGGGCACATGCTGTTTGTCTGTCTGTCCACGATGCCCATCGAAATCTACTGAACGCAAAGATCTGAAAATTTAAAGATAGATGGACTGAAAGGTGGGCGAATGCACCTCGAAGCCGAATTTTTAATTTTAGCTTTCGTTCGCGAGTTATGAGTAAAAAACTGGCAGAAAACGTGATTTTAGCGCTGTCGAAGCATCAGATTTCAGTAATACATTTCAATGTCAAATCAATTGCATTTGGCTTTGGCTATTTTTGTCATACCGTGGAAATAAAAGCATCGCGATCGCTTGAATGTTGTAAGCCCACGCTGGTCGATTAATTTGTTTAGAATGTCAAGGCCCGTAGACATATGAAATTTTCAACCTACACGGAAGAGGGATAATCAACATAGACCTAAATATGGTTAAACATCGTTCGATTTGGACGAAACTCACTATACAGGGATTTTCTGGGCCAAGGAACTCGAATCTGAGATAGCTTTTACCAGGCAACGATATCGAATCGTGGTATGTAATTCACGTGATTTAGGTGTTAATAAAATAATGATTTAACTATTATGCTCTTAATTTTTAATTCTTGAAATAATTATCGCGGGCGATCGCTTGATTTTGTAAGTCCATCCTGGACGATTCATTTGTTTAGAATATCAAGGCCCGAAGACATATGAAATTTTCAACCTACACGGAAGAGGGATAATCAATATAGGCCTAAATATGGTCAAACATTGTTCGATTTGGACGAAACTCACTGTACAGGGGTTTTCTGGGCCAAGGAACTCGAATCTGAGGTCGCTTTTACCAGGCGACGCTATCTAATCATGGTATGTAGTCCACGTGATTTAGGTGTTAATAAATATAATGATTTAACTATTATGCTCTTAATTTTTAATTTTTGAAATAATTATCGCGGGCGAAGCCGCGGGCACATGCTAGTAACTTATAAATGACGGCCATCTTATCTGGGTACACAGGTTAACCAACACGACAAACCTCATGGGATATAATATGGCACATTTTCGAAATGCGTGAATTCGGTATGCCCTACAAAACTGTTCATAACCTAACAAACCTAACCTAACATAACCAACCTAACCTAACCTAACTTCCACTAAAATAGAATCTACCTGCCACTACTTACCTTAATGCAAGATGGACAGTTGGTCATCCTGCTTCGTAGTTGGTCTTTCTTCTTCACTCAAAGCCATAATATGGCTGGCATGTTTTAAGCATAATAAAATTGAATTGATTGCAATGGGTAAAAATAAGATAAAGTTCTAAAAACGACTAATTCCACCCCTTAATCAATTCCTTGAACAAAAGTAAGTATATATATAACAATTTTTCCAGTTCCAGGGAGGAAAATTGTAATGCTAAGGATATAGTGCTCTAGTGAAGAAGCTATTATGGCATCTCTGCATAAACTCACTTATGTAATAACAGCTCAGACTGTGAGTGAGGACAAATTTAAGAGGTGCCTTCAGGATTGGATGGTGGACAGACCCATTTATAAGATTGATGGATTTGTTAATCTAGATGTAAGCTCCCTGAAATTTTAATGTAGACCATATTCAAGTGGAATTCTGTTATCATATGTTTTAAGTAGTTGACACGATCTAATACCTGTATGGTTTTCCGATCAAAATAAATCTGTCTATCTATCTATCTATTTTTGAAAGAAGTAAATATTTTCAGGTTATGGACGACTCAGTTCGTTGGATCTGTTAAGTGTATCTGGATTGGTTAATTATTTTGGAAAATGGACTGACTTAACACATGTTGAAGTTTCTCCATTACTCATGCGAAAGGGTGCCACTCAACTTGCACTATATGGACTGAGTTACCTGAAGGATGAGCGTCTAGCACGTCTTTTTAAAGATTATAATGTAAGTATCTGCATAGATTTGTCTTTTGTAACATAGAATTGCTACTGGCATTGCACAGCTTTTATTTGGATACCACTTTAATTAGCTAAAGAAAGTGACAATTTTGACATGCACAGAAAAACAGAAAAACTCGAAGAACAAAGCTAAAGTAATAAAAAACCAGTATGTCTGTCTCACTCTTAGGTCCTGTGCTAGAGTGAGACAAATGTACTGGTTTTTGTTCACTTTGCCTTCATTCTTTGAGTTTAATTTCTAACCTTTAATGTCTTATAACTTGACTTTTGACCTTTATTCTGAATACCAAGGTTGATGCACTCGAGCATTAGAGACTTCTGCTGGAACAACGATATGTTTTGCTACTCATGAGTTTCCATTTTGGAGTTTTTTTTGTGGGGAGGGGGGTCATTCAGCCATCTGGTAGTCTGTTTTTCCTAGGTTATAGTTTCAAATACGTGAGTATTAAATTTGAGAAGTTCCAGAAAAATAGCTACATTTTGAGTTTCTGAATGTAAATAAATCTTTCCTGATGTATGGTAGATATGGTAAATGCAAGTCAGAAGATTTAAGAAAAATATTTATAATTTAAATTCTATATTTTAGGTAAAGATGTTCAGACCCAAAGAAGAGCAGGATGAATGGTTTAATCTTTTTATGTTACATCAAAACCGAGTGGATCGAGGTCCTAACAACTACATAGCTGAGGAAGTGTTGCCGTCTTTCTTAGATCTTATTATATGGGGCCATGAACATGAATGTCGTATTGTTCCTGAATTTAATGGTCTTATGAAGTTTTATGTCAGCCAGCCAGGTAGGCCTAATGAAGTGCAAAATATGTTGCATAATCTTTCTTACATATACTTGTTAAGATTTGTGTTATTGAGGCTTTAACACTGATAATTGATAGTTCATTGTAGTTGTAAATGATCCTCCTACAACAATGTTTTGACTGATAGGACAAAATACGTGACAGAAAAATTTGGCTACAAGGGTTATTTTTTCATTTGAAAGTTAAATAACCTAAGATATCAAATACTCGCTCCAGTGCTTGATATCTAGCATTTTGATTTTTGTTTGTGTGTGTATACGGTATATAAAAAGTGTGTGTGTGTGTATCAGTATTGTGCCCTGGTTTCTACTTTTTTTATTTTATGTATCATATTGTATATATGACCGATATAAACACGTGTTGATATAGGCAAACGTTAAAATTCTGTATGGTTAATTGGCTTCTTTGTATTTATGTGTATGTATTTTAATTAGAAATAATGTTCCAAAATAGGTTAATAAATGGCTTGCCTTTGAAATCATTCTTTAACTCAACAATAAGTAAAATTGCATTAAAAATAACACTAATTTTGGGAAAAAATAACTTCACTTTTGGGGGAAAATAACACCACTTTTGACCAATTAATAAACACACCTTTTGCATGTGTCTACTTATAAGTGATTATTTTTCACTAGATGTAAAAATAGTAATTTTGTGGAGTAATTTTATCTGAACAAATTTAAAACTGAAATCCCTTGATTCCAGTAAATTCAGTTTATTGTCATTGTATTGTGCATATACATTCCACCAGGGAACTTTCCCCGCAACAGCTACATGCTGGAGATGATACTAGCAACAGTGGTTATGTTGGTAGCACAAACTTTTATGAAAAAACCATCAATTGTGTACACAATATTCGGTCTAAATGCTTGTACACTGCAATATGCACTGATTGGTAACATACACTGATGGTGCAAGACAAAGCACCCATTGATAAAAGTGCCAATGACCTCTGCCTGCCTGCCTGCATTCTGCAGCCAACAAAACTGTTGTTGCTAGTACCCTCTACAGCATGTAGCCGCTGCGGAGAAAGTTCCCTGGCGCACTGTACTATAAATAAGTTTTAATAGGTGCCATGCTTTAAGGAAAACCAACACATTGTTTTGTTTGAATCTTATAATTAGGGGGCGGATTTCTATGACATGTCATATTTTTCCCCTTTGCATTATTTCAGGTTTCCGACTAATTTAAACCCGATTTCAAGCATCCTGGTGAAAATGGAACGGCTTTTTTGTGTGCATATAACTGCATATTTAGGAATTTTTCAACTTTTTTAGCATATTTAGTATGAATATGCCTATTTAGGTCATATTTTTTTGCATATTTGTGTGCATATTAAAGAAATTTGTTGAAGTTTCATATCATATTTTGTAAATTTTTCATTATAATGATACTTTTTGAGTATTTACAGATATTTTAAATAATTAACACTATATTTTAATAAAATGTATTATAGGCTAATGAAACTTAAAAAAAGTATACATAATGTGTAAATGGTAAAGTCATATTTTTAATTTTATTGGTCATATTTTAATGTTTTTTTTAGGTCATAAATGCATGCATATATCCTATTCTTTAGGTCATAGAAATCCGCCCCTTATTTATAATAAGGCAATTTTCATAATACCGTTTAAAACTTTTCTGTTTCCAGGTAGTCCTGTGGCAACATCGTTATGTGAAGGTGAAGCTGTTTCGAAGCATGTAGCTGTTTTAAACATTTATAAAAAGCAGTTCAAAATGATACCAATTCCATTGAAGACAGTTCGACCATTTGTTTTTGACACACTTGTTTTAGATGAATGCACAATAGACTTATCGAATGAGAAGTTATCTGATGCAGTAAGTGTTGCTCAAATCAGTTATAATTAATTTAGCTTTTAGACTAGGGTTACCAGATGTCCACGGGAAATTCTGAGAAATGTAGAATGTCCTACATATTGAGGACTATAAACTTTCATTAGTTCATTCATTTCAAATGGATTAGCAACTTGAGAAAGATTAGAAAAATATTCCTTGCAGTTTGCCATCTATAAGTTCCAAGGTTGTTATTTGATTGGTTAATTTTTATTTTTTCTAGTTGATTTTTTGTGTATTAGCTCCATGCTGAATTTTACAGAAGAGATAACAGTTGTATTCCAGGTCATATTCTGATTTGCAGAGTAGGATTACCAATCTATGTGTGAGCCCACTCACACTGATTCTTACATCAAAGCCAGTAGTTTCAATCCAACATCTCATAAACAAGCTACACTAAATTCACTCACACATAGGCTGATAAACATCCTGCTCAGCAAATCAGCCATTTCATAATTACGGGTGGGACATACTAGCAAATTATAAAAACTATTTTTGTTTATTACATATCATAAATAATAAACTACCAATTGGTTCTTCACATTCTGTAAAATTTACAATGCCTTCTCCTCCACACTACATGCAAAGCATTATTTAAAATTTATTTTAAATATTTTAAATTTGTTTTCAAAATCTATTATGACACTGGACACTGATTTTAATGATGCAAAACAAAAGTTCATTTGTTGTTCTGCTATTACTGTTAGGGTCTTAATGTTGTTATTAATGAAGATATGAGGGATTAAATACAAATTATATGGCAATGCTGCTAGAGCAGGTACTCTGCTTTCCCTGGCTTCAGTAGGCAGGCCTATGCTTTGTCGGTTTGTCTATGCAGAGTTGCCACATTGCAGAGGTTTTAGGGCTCATTATTTCAGTAACCATGCACTTAAACACAAAATGTTATTAGCGTTTTGTGTTGTATTCTACCCAAGGAACATACTGTCAAAATTTTTCACTTATACCACTTCCACCCTGTATGTATGTACCTTTTAGATGTATTGTGGTTAAAGTTTTTCTGTTGTTGATACACCAAATATAATTTCATTTTAGATTCAAGACTACCTCACAGAACACTTACTGAATTTGTTGGATCGTGCAGCAAGTCAGATCACAGGTAAGATGAAGCTTGATTTGATATTTATTCACGAATTGTTATTTTTTCTATGAAAGTTAAAATAAAGCTTTGATTTGAGCAATTGTTATTACAGAAGTACCTAAGGTGATCCTTTAAAGCTTAAGTGCCTAAATAAATGCAGTTGACGATTGCATGGAGTCTTTGTATCATAACTTAAAATGTAATTTTATCGACACAAGTTCTGAAAGCCATAAAATTGTTTGTTATAATCTCTGTTTTCAAATTATTTATTTAGTGCTATAAGTTTATTTTTGTACTGCAAACTTAATGCTATCTCAGAAATCTGGTGTACGATATACATTCCTGATGTACTTTTTTTTTTTGGAATTTGTGTAGTTAAGAAGCAAGGCTTCCATTCCTATTCCCCCCCCCCAAAGAAAAATCTTTTATCATAAATAGGTATTAAACATTTGATAACTTTAGTAACATTTATACTTCCTCTGCCCTTACCATAGATACTATAGGTAGAGGAACTATTGTTTTCAACTCCCAAAAATGAAGTTGAGTTTTTAACATAAATACTTGTTTTGAGGTCTACAGAATCCAAAATTACTGTTTTTGGAAGCATGTCTGTGTGTGCGGTCTGTGTGGATGTCCAGAACGGAAAATCGTATGAAAACAAAATTTTGTATTTGGGTCAGGTACTTTCTGAAGATGTTTGGCGACAAGTTTCTCTTATTTTTAAGGGGACTTTACATGAAGAAATTTTAGTTTTTTGCGATTTTCTTGAAAACGGCTCTAACTTCTCTCTAAATTTTGCACATGGGTTGCTTATACCAAGAGCAAAAACTTTTATTTCAAACATTTTCTCGAAAAAGTTCTATGAAGGGTAGTTAGTTATAAGCCACACGCTCTTTGCAATACGGTCCCTTGTAATGAAAAATCATATGAAAAAAATAATTTTGTATTTGGGTTAGGTACCTTTCAGGGATGTTGACACGAAGATTGGTGACAACTTTCTTTTATTTTTAAGGGAATGTTACATGAAGAAAACTTAGTGTGTAGCGATTTTCTCGAAAACGGCTCCATCTAAAAGACTAACTTTTATTTGGGCAGAGGAAGTTATGTGAGTTTCACATAAGATTTTTTTGTATTATTTTCAAACCAAAACTCATCTTTATATTCTGTGTGCTCTAAGCTTAATCTGCATGTAAACAAATTATATCACTGCAGGTTTGTAAACTCACTGTGGTGGTGTTGGTTCAGTTGCCAACAAATTTTTCCATGAACAAATAAAAATAGACCACTCTTTAGGTTTTGCTTATGAAACATGTTTATCTCAATTTTTTTGTCACTGTTATGGTACTTTCTCTATACTGCATGTATGTGAGAAAATAAAAGTATTTTGTTGTTTTGCTATTGGGAATGCTTGCTTATGGTGATGCGAATTATACATTGATGGGAAGTAATTGAGTAAAAGTAATCGGATTATAGTAACAATTTCTTTTTTGGTCCCATTTACTTGTAATCAAACTTGTAATCTCTATTTGTAATTTACTTCTGGAAATAAAATTTAATTGTTATAATTTAGTAGTCGTTAGTATTAGTATCATTCTCGCTTGCTATATCATCACTACTGTTTTTGCAACTAATATCCCAATTAGAGTTAATATTAACAAAAAGTTACTAAATGTTTTCAAAAATATTCTCATTGATGTGTTTTTTTGTTTGTTCATTAATAATTTGGGCTTGTGCCAAAAACAAACCAAAAGCAAGGAATTTTTAGGTACTGCCATTTTGTAAAGTAATTCTAAATGTAATTGTAATTTTACCGATTATTTTTTGAAAAAGTAATTTGTAATTGTAATTAAGTAAAATGTCGCTCAGGTACTTGTAATTCAGCCCAATTACTTTCTTTTTGTACTTTTCCCATCACTGGAATTAGATTATTCAGGGTGTCCACATTCCGGAAAGTTGGGGAAAGTTAGGGAAAGCCAGGGAAATTGAAATTGGTCAGGGAAAGTCAAGGAAATTGAAATTGATCAGGGAGTCAGAGAATTTTGTAAAGTAAAGGAAAGAGTCAGGGTAATTTACAAAAAATATGTATTAATCAGGGAAAATAACTAGCCGTAGCGAACAAAATGTATGAGAAGCGTGCATTTTGCTCCAGTCTGCTGTAACCCAGACTGTGTAATCATTTTTTTCAGTTTATTATGGGGATGGAGGAGGCATTTTTTTGTTTTGTTTTGTTTACAAAGAACCTTGAAAACATTGAATTTTGTGGTCAGGGAAAATTAAGTTTTTGGTCATGGAAAGACAGGGAAATTTATTTTGAAATTTCTGTGGACACCCTGCATTGAATTTTCCAACTAAATTACAGTTTGTCATTCAATTGCCAAAACTTAATCCATGAAAACATCTGAATTATTTAGGGGATCCTCGACAACCAGAATTGCCACTTATTCGTCTTAGAGTGGAATATTCAGATGAGAAACAGATGTTCAATGCAGTTCGCTTTGGTCTTCAGTTTGCTGACAGAGTAGCCAATCCAACAGACATGGTCCTGTTCCGTAAACATCGAACTGCCTCAGTAAAGGGAAAAGCTGAAAGCAAAATAGATAAGGAATCTTTAGAAAATATTATGAATGCTGATGTAAGTAAAAAAATATATGTACACATTTATCTATATGTTAAGAGGAAGTGATTGTCTGTCTGCCTCTCTTCTGTGTGCAAAGCCAGCCAAGTCTAGGGGACATGGAGATCTGAAATTTTTTAACTTAGATACACTGAAGGGTGTCTGAATACACCTCTTAGCCAGATTTTTTTTTTGCTTTTGTCATGAGTGAAAAAGTGATGGAAAATGTGATTTTTTTGCACTATCAAAGTACGTTTTGGCTAATATATTTCAATTGTAAAATTAATTGCAGATGTTCTTGCTCTGCTGCCATCTCAACCAGAAAAGAAAGAGCATTGCTGAAATCAATTCTTTGTAACATAATACATAAATTTGTCAATTGCTTAATTCATTTGTTTATAACATTACGACATGCAAAAATCTGATTTTTTTTTACATAGGTGGACAGAAGGGGAATCAGGAATGCAGGCCTAAATGGTAAAATATTGAATGATTGGGAAGAAACTCACTATGCGGGGGTTTGTTGGGCTAGGGAACTCGAATCTGAGGTCTTTTCTCTTTTCTTGGGTGGTGCATTTTAATCGTGAAATGCACCTCAAACCGGATTTGTAGAATTTAAAATTATCGGTTGAATTAATTGTTAATGCATGACTTGCATGTATGGGTAAAGATAATGAATCTGTGGTTTGTTTTAATCGTTTAATTTTGAATCTGTATGCTCATATGGCAGCACAAAATTTGTTTTAATTGTTTTAATTATTTATTTATTACGTTTAGCAATATAATGAAAATTAAAATTATCCTGTATAATTCACGCAATTCATTCCCAAAAGACTGTAATGCTTTACTTTATGTAAAAATAATGACAACTAAAATTATTTGTATGGCTACTGCTTTCAGAGTTTAAAGTTCTTACCCTGACATCAGTATTGAAGCTTATATCATCAGAGGCAATACTTCTGTTCGTTGTTGACATAATGCCACTGCTAAGTCGGTAGAGTATCACTAAATGCCACTGTATTTCTAGGTCAAGGGTCAAGTACAATGTTGGCATATGTTGATTAAGGTGGTTTTATTTATAGTAAATAATTTGCTATAGTAATTAGCTCGTTTTCATCATGATTAATAATTTAATTTATTCCTTAGAGACATGATACATGGGAGAAGAGTGTTGAACGAATAGTAGAACGTTATTTCAACGAGGAGGCTCCTAATCAACATTTACAAATTCTCTCCATCAAAGGGCTTGCTGAGGCAGCTTCGAGGTTTGTCAATAAAGGTGACAAGGATGCCCTGTATGATCTTGTGAAGTAAGTGTATATTAATGACTAAATTTTGAATCTCCTTGCTAATAGATGCAATATATTAAAATGTAAAGAAAATGAGGTCTTGGAAAATTTAGCACTTGAATATACGTAGATTCAGTAAACAAATCGTTAGAAATATAATAAATTTTGATTGATTTATTGTAATTTCAAAATCCTTATTGCTTATCATGTTGTTCTGTGGATGGATAATATTTTGTAGTGGTTACTTCAGAGTGTCTTCTTCTTTTGTCCTCGGCTAGCTATATTTTGTGGATGTGGATGGTAAAACAACAAGAATTCTTCCAGGGTTCTGTCGTGGTAGAGGATGCTATTGAGTATAATACTGATCTACTCTTATACAATTCAACTGCCCTAAATAGCGTGCTCACTCGCTCCCTCACTTTGTGAGACATCGGGTATACTCGGCGATGTTCGTCTCTTGCAGTGTAAACTTTCACAATATTATACAAATATAATACCGTTAGGAAAACCGTTTCTTTATTACATAAGGCCTAAGGGAAATGAACACAATAAACAAATATTCTAATTTTATTTTTACTTACAATTTTCATAGCTCTGAACCATAAACATTTTTAATAAACTGCCAGTGTAAATTTCTTAACAATCCTGGAGTCAATTAATTATGGCGGGCGCAGCCGCGGGCAACAGTTGATAGTTTAACCCTAAAACTATCGTGGACAATAAAAATCCAAACAAACCACCCCTTCCCTTGAAAAATTATATAATTTCTGAAAATTACACTGAATTTATCAAATAAAATTCACGTCATATTCATCTGTCAACAAACAGTTGAGAAACGATACGTATTATCCACCGCCGTCTCGAGAATTACACAAGAGTAATACTGTCTAGAAGGCAGTGGTATTATCAGTGTTCACAGTTAGCTTTGGAACTGCATAATCGAATCTGAGATCGTTTTCGCAGGAGGCGCTTTCTAATCGTGGAATGTACTCTAAAGCCGGAATTTTAGCTATTTCATTAATTATTAATGGTTTAATTTACGAATTATTCGCGTGCAAGTGTTAATAAATTTAATGCTTTCATAATTATCATACTCTTAATTTTTAATTATTCAATTAATTATCGTGGGCGAAGCCGCGGGCACCTGCTAGTCTCTTACAAGTTCATAGTATGCCATTTATATACTTTAATAATTGAGATTATGTAGCTTGGAGGTGGTGAAATGTGTAGTGAAGTATGGAGTGATACAAAACACGTCAGACTCGTGTGACAGTCACAGGCACTCTCTCTCTCTGCGAGGGAAGCATTATTTGTTTTATAGAGAGGTGAATTCTCTCGCAGAAATCGTGATTTTCGTTTCAGTTGGGGTTTTTGCATGTTTCGCGAAAATGATTAGAGCTAATTAACACCTTTCAAACAAGTGTTATTACTTAAGTATTCTGTTAGAAAATCAGTAACAACTTGTCTAGGGAATTATCTAATTTGAGCATTAGTATTCTTCTCCTTTATGCAAGACAGGCATAAGTATGCTATTTAATCAATTATATGTTGCATTTTCACCGTGTTAATGCCTCTGAAATTAATTAATACCTCAATTATTTTTTATTCCATTTATCAATTATGATAAATTAGGCTTGTAGGGCACTATAGGATATTGGCCTATGGTAATACAGATTCAAGTTAAACATTTTCTGCTCATTCTGAGCGAATGACCTTTTAATTACCTTTTTTTTGTAGGGATATTAAATGAGATGAGCATTCAGTCTTTGGCTGATTGCGTAGCGACTCGTGGCTTAAAACAACAATGTGCTGCAAATACCATTTTATGTGTTTAAAATAAAAAATAAAAACTGGTATTCTAGACCCATTTATGTAGGCTTTTTTTTCCTCTGAAGAATTAAAAGTTACAGTGAAGTCATAGCATATTCCTGTTCTCTCTGATGTTCTGCAGCTTGCAACTGCTAGGTCTGTAGCGAAATATAGGGCTCAAACCATGTCGCTCCAATCTCTGCACAGCGTAGAAAACATGCGCATTCCTGTTGGCCCTCCGACCTTCCAGCCCTGAGTCATCCTAAGCCATGGAGCAGTCAGGTGAACTTGACCATAGTATAAGTAGTAATGATTCATTTGTGTGAGAAGTGTTTTCATTTGAAAACGAACTTTGTCATTTATGCAGCAGAGAGTCAGAAAAAAAGTGTGTGTGTTTGCTCTCATGAAGTTATGCTGAAAGAATCTGTTTTACAAGAAAATTCTTTAATTGGTATGTAATGTTTGAAAGGGAGTTAATGCCAGAGATTCAGCTTGTCTATATAATATATACCGTATTGGCCTGAATATAAGGCAATGTTTTTTCCTCAAAATGTGTTTATAAAAACTATACTCATCTTATATGCATAGCATAACACTTTTAACAACTCTCCATTCATGAATGCAGCTGTGCAGCGGGAATCCCCATGCGATGACATGTGTCCAACCCAAGGTCAAAGTCATGCGGAAGTTCATTGAACTTTGTCGAATTTTACTGAATATTATTTTTCCCAGATTCTTGCTTCTGCTTGTACTGCACTGTTACTTCTCTATTCTCTATGTGTAAAGCTTTATTTGGCCATCTGTCATGGCGGACCATGTGGAAAAGAAAGCATCTTCATTGTCTCAATGCGTAAATAAAGGCAAGAGAAGAAGTTACAACATGAACTTCAAAATTCCGTTTGATGTGAAGAAAAATGTACTAATAAGCTATTTTATTAATTTTTTGCAACAATCCCCCCCAAAAAAAGATGTTTCCTTTAAACAAATTTCAGATAAAATGCACTGCATGTTCCATGATGAAGTTAAACTTTATCTTACCGGTAGCTGCTTTGTAGTTGGAACATTCCCCCCCCCCCCCCCCCCTCCCAAATGCTTGTGAAGCTTCCAAAAGTTGTCCTATTCTTCTTTGGGAACTGTACATGTCATTTTTTACTTCCTCTGCCCGAACCATAAAAAGGGGTTGAGGATGTTCAATCCTGAAATTCAAGGGGTAGAAGATGTTCAATCCTGAAATTTGATATTGAGCCTTTAAAACATAATATAAAACAATATCACTGATGTTTAAGTGGATAAAACAATACGTTCTAAAACTAAAACACACATTACGTTTCGTTAAAAAACAAAAAACGTAGTACAGGGTTGAGCCAACATATGATTAAGGAAGGCCACAAGATGGGCAAGTTGGAAGTGGTGAAGATAGAAACCAACCGCGTAAGGAGAAAAATTAGTGAAGTCGTGAATATCATTGGCATGAAAGATAACTGCTTAAATAACTATGAGGGAGACTTAGGGGAACAGTGGATTGATGTAATTAAGAACTTAAATAGGACATATGAAGTTCCAAGTTTCCCCAGTCCAAGAGTGACCTATGATAGTAGTTTTGATATCCCAGGTGAATGGATTAATGAACATTACAGGGATAACACGTTTAGAAAGCGGGAGGACGAAAACAGTGGTGGCAGCAACGAACAACAACAATAACAATGTGAGAACGACCACGCCGCATGAAAATAACGGGAGGTGCATGACTTTGCAGTCAGTGCATTTGAGAAAGGCCTGGGGGGTAGGTTGAAACGTAATGTGTGTTTTAGTTTTACAACGTATTGTTTTATCCACTTAAACATCAGTGATATTGTTTTATATCATGTTTTAATAGTGTGTAGTGGAAAGGACAGGACCGTACATTTATTTTAATTGAATATTGAGCTTTTAGCTTAAATACACTTTTTGAGGTCCCCTGAATAAAGAAAATGCTGTTTTCAGAAACATGTCTATGTATATTTATGTGTGTGTGATCAGCCTAATCAGAAACGAAATACTGTATAAAAACAAAATTTTATATTTAGGTTATATATACATACCATTAGGATAGCTCTAACTATTTTGTTTAAATTTTGTACACGAGGATCTTATGCAAACTTTTATATGAAACATTTTTTCTCAATAATTCCCTGAAGGGTAGTTATAATCCAGCCACCGTTTGTGGATACTCAGTATTGCCTTGTGAACAATAAATCTTTGCATCAGATTGAAACAACTGGATGCGCACTCTTTTCTATGTGGTCTACAATCTTTATCAGATTGTGAAATGAGAAAGGTGTATATTTCCCTTGCTTAGGGTAAAGAAAGTTATGTGAGTGCATTACATCAGATTTTATTTGGGCTGTGTATCCTTTGGGAATGCGATTCAAAGCATGGTTATGACTTTCTGTTCATTTATACAACCTCTTTAGGTGAAGAGAATGTTATTTTTGATTTTATAATATTGAGTTGGGTTTAGCACTATACTTCACTTGTTTTATAAATACCTGAACTAGTTTCGAACTAGTTTCAGTTAGTGTTAACCTGATGACTATGAATGACGAGGGTCTTCGAAACTAGTTCAGGTATTTATAAAACAAGTGAAGTATAGTGCTAAACCCAACTCAATATTATAAAATTATAATATAGCTTCACTGTGTAAACTTCCATACAATGGTTAATTATTTTTGATGTTTTTCTCAAAAACGGCTCTACCATTTTGTTTACGTTTCCTACACGAATTCCATAATATGCATTATATATATTACATTATGTGGTGTATTATGCATTATAATGCATTATACTATGAGCCAAAACTTTTATCTGGGTAAAGGAAGTTATGCGTTTTACATCGGTTTTTTTATACTATTCCACTGGAACCCATATCCTCTAGATTAATAACCCTCATGCCAACACAAACCTGTGAGAGCACTGGGCTTTATGAGGCTGCTCTCTGCCAGAATGTAAGGATGTCTTGATAATAATGAGACTTGGTATAATTAGGTTTGTTCGCAAAGCAGTCAGAAACCAGGAACACATCATTTGCGCATGTGCTTTTTCTCCACACACGTTTGTAAAGCGAGAATTCGTGATTCTGATTGTCAATCTTCTGTTCGATGTGTTCTCACGGACAGTTTCTGTACTATAAGAAAAGTTTGCAGGCTCTACCATGAATTGTTATCAGAGACATGTGCAGTAACTTATTTTCACATGCCTGACTCCTCCCTCCAATAACCTTGCACCTGATTTTTAAGCATAGGCTACTTATATGTATGAATAATGGAAGATAATTAAAAGTTTCCCAAAATATAGTTTATATTGGCGATGCTTATTGCTTGTATAACATGTTAAAGGGAAATATATATTCTATTCACATATCATATTGATTACATGCAGAATCTATCGATTCCAAATTCTTCTAACTGTTCGCAAAGTGCAAATCACGGGTAAGTCACAGACTGGACATGCGCAGTACAACAAATTCTCAAGCAGTCATGATTTGCTTTGGGAACAAACCTATCGTGTAATTATCCAAAAAAAGAACAAGCAAAAAAACAAAAAAGTAAATAAATAAAACAGTACGTGTTTCATTGTAACAGTTACATATCTGTTTCAGACACCAGATGGACAAAACAGTAAACCATGTGCTTGGAAAGTGTACAACAGAAGAGGAAATAGAACCAGAGTTAGAGAATTTCAGACTTGAAAGATTGGCTAGAAGCGAGCAGGAATCAAAAGATGTAAGTATTGTTGATGTTTGCTGCTGAATTGAAACAACTACAGCAAACTCTATGCAAGGATCTTCTTCCCTTTTTAAAGTGATAACTAGGGTTTGGATGTTTATGACCTAAGAAAGTGGATTTATGACTGCAAATATGACCTTAAAAATGACTAAATATAACCTGAAAGTTCTAAATATGACCTCGTAAAAGAACATATTTTCTAAAAATAAATGTTTCAATTTAAAACGTTTAATGACACTAAATTATTACATCATATTAATTCAATCAGATAATCACTTTTTAATATTACTTGTAATGAACTTCTAATCTGCTAATGTTTCCAGATACTACCGCAAATGTGAACTGAAAATATTTTTAAAATCATGTCTATTGGAATTTGTTAACAACAAGGAAAAAAGAGGTAATTGTGCTATTACTTGTTACTGTCCCTTCACATTTCATTTAGAATGAAACTAAAATATTCGTTTCTCTTATGTGGAAAAAATTTAAGTCGACAATCAGTGCACATACTGCATAATTGTGCTCTTTTACCGAATTTATAACTGAAATATGACGTTACATTACAAATACAACTGAAATATGGCCAAGACCATGAAAATGATCAAAATATGACTTTATAATCAAAATATTGTCATATTAGGATAAGAAATGTGCAATTCATGTTTAATTTGTGTTTGCTGAGAGAACTGAGGTCAGGATAAAAATATGACATGTCATAAACATCAGAACCCTAGTGATAATGATGTATTGTATGAAGACATAAACCAGCATACCTTGCTGACCAAGAGGAAGAGGGTCTGATGGTTGTCAGCGCATAGCTTAGTTTTAAAACTTGGCAGACTTCATCCTTGCCGGATGAGAGGAGGAGTGTCTGGCTGTTGTTGGTAGCAGGTCTCCATTATCGCTAGGCGTTCATCATTGTAAACACGAGTCAGCTGCTGGCATGCAGAGCCAGTCACCGCTATGACTAGAAAGATATGTTTGGCAAAGTCCTTAAGTAGTTATATAAGCATTCATGAACCACAGATTATTGTCTCTGTTGGACATTACATGAGAATATTATAGGAGAAAAATTCCTCTGACATTGGGACTTGAACCAAGGACCTTTGGCTAATCGCGCCAATGCTCTACCAACTGAGCTAAGCCGGAGTTCAATTCACAGCGCCAGATGGAACCTCTCTCCTATCACTTATTGCCCTAATGGTCTACCTCACAGACAGACAAGTTATGTCATTTGCAGTACTGCGAGGCACACTAAGTAATAATTTTTGTGACCGGGCTCCCACTGTTATTCTACAGTTAACATTCAGGATAGATATATAAGCATTCATTCTCTGTAGGTGACTGAATTTTTTCCCTTAATTGTGGGGTTTTCCTTAAAAGAGAGTTTGTCTCAAATGAACAAATGCACTTAATACGAGGTGCTACCCAAAAATTCCCGAGATTCATAAGTAGCATGCGACTGAGTGGTAATAGGATAAAATGCCACTAGGTGACCCTTCATACATCTCTTGTGAGTCAGTGTGCCAAATGGCTTCGTTCTTGATGGACGGATTTACTATTTATGCTGGCACAGTTTGAATTGCTCTCACTGCAAAGTGGTGCATCCTATATAATATGCATCAGTAGCATGGCCAGCAATGATGCATGCTGATGCATATATATGGCTGAAGGAGTAAAAGAGTTAAAAAATGGTATGTAATTCAAATTGTTGAATAATTCATATTTAGCTTTGATTTTATAATGTTTCTACAGTATAGTTATTCTACTGCATACTGTACATAGTGATCAGTATATATAACACACGATATAGTATGGGACTCAGCTTAACTGCTCTGGAATGTGGGGAAAGTAATGTATTCCAAAGCAGTTAAGCTGAGCCCCATACAATACTAACGATGGGATGAGCTTGCCTGAAAGGATTTTCTTTAATAGTTTAATTGTTCAGCTTGGTATGTTGATGTTGAGACCACTCAACTCCCCAAGTACAAAGGCACTCCCATTCATATATTTCTGTAAATCCCTACAGACCCCACCACAGACATTTAACAAGAGGAATATGTGCAATTGAACTGGGCATATTCCTTCAATATTTTTATAATTCCTGTTAGTTCCTATAGCTAAAGATTTGGGAATGGAGATTATGGAGTTGCTGTCTTTCGAAGCATCGTTGCTCATCATTAGGGTTCGGATGTTTATGACCTGAAAAAGTGGAAAATATTATTGCAAATATGACTTTAAAAATTACTAAATATGACCCAAAAATCCTAAATATGACCTCATAAAATAACACATTTTCTAAAAATAAACGTTCTAATTTAAAACGTTTAATGACAGTAAATTATTAAATCACAAGAATTCAATCTGATAATAATAATAATAATAATAATAATAATAATAATAATAATAATATTTATTGCATCCAGTGTATCAATACATTGATTTTGGATATGTCAAGCTTAAATTTAAACTAAATTAGAGTACAATCTTAGAAACATTTGTTAATCTTAAATTTAAACTAGGAATACAATACAAGTAAGAATCAGCTTGAAAAATTTTATGTCATAACCGGGATTTGAACACGGATCTTCAGCTTAACGCGCTGATGCTCTACCATTGAGCTACCATGACAACATGCCAGTACAACATCAAATTCCTCAACTGATTCAGAATACAAGGCAAGTTGATTCTTACTTGTATTAATATCCCAGACATGGATTTAATGTCTATTTCCTTTCCCTCCACTTAATTAATAGGAATACAATCTTAAAAACATTTGTTAATCTTAAATTTAAACTAGGTGTACAATCTTAGAAACATTTGTTAATCTTAAATTTAAACTATGAGTACAATCTTAGAGAATACATTATGTTCACACATGCATAGTTATTACAATTCATCTATACTATATAAACACTTCGTTATTAGATACCTTTTTAGCATTGATTGGAAGTTTCGCTTTGAGACATCTGCAATTAATTTAAGGTCTGACGGTAGTTTATTAAATAGTTTTATTCCCTGATAGTGTACATCTTTCACAGATACATTTTTGGAAATATTACACTTGTAATAGTTCATGTTGCCTCTGGTATTATACTCATGCATTTGGTTATTTTTCACTAGTAGGTAATTCTCCATTACGAACATGATTGCTCTGTAAGCATATAGAGAGTAGATACTTTTTAACAACGTTACAGATGATTTACAGTCTTACTTGTAATGAACTTCTAATCTGTTAATGTTTCCAGATACCACTGCAAATGTGAATTGAATATATTTTAAAAACATGTCTATTGGAAGTTGTTAACAACAAGGAGGAAGAGGTAATTACTTGTTATTGTCCCTTCACATTTCAGTTACAGTAAAAACCAAAATATTTGTAACTCTTTTGTGGAAAAAAAAATTCAGGTCGACAATTTAGTGCACATACTGCATAGCCTAATTGTGCTCTTTCACCGAATTTATAACTGAAATATGACATTAAATTGCAAATATGACCAAGACCATGAAAACGACCAAATATGACTTTATATGCAAAATAAAAACAGTTCAATTAGGATAACAAATGTGCAATTAATGTTTAATTTGTGTTTGCGGCGAGAATGGAGGTCAAGATAAAAATATGACATTTCATAAACATCCGAACCCTATTCATCATACTTCACTTTCATTCTTTCCCTCTGTCTATGACATCCCTAAGTTGAGAGTTCTTGTAGTTTCTGGTTATTTTTGTTTGGTTATTCTGAAATGTTTTATAGCTCTGTTTTTCATTGAATCATTCCTGATGGTATAAAATACTTAATGTTAGTATTGTTTGATTTAATGACTGAATGGAAGCTCATAATGATATGAATTTTTGTTTAATAGGCATGCCAAATTTTGGATGATCCAAAACGACACAATTACTCAACAAAAAAGGACACCAAGGAAGTGGAGAGTTTCATAGCTGATGGCTCAGATTCTGATGACAATATTTCTGTCATTACAAATGGAAGCAGAGGTAGAGGAAGAGGTCAAGATGCTACACCAGCAAGAGGAAGAGGAAGAGGAAGGGGAAGTAGAGGACCCAGAGCTCCAAGGGGTAGCACTCGTGGAAGGGTATGCTTTTATGATTAATGAGTGTTCTGCCTTTGGAAGATCCTTGGAATTGGTCTGCAAATTCCACACTCCATCTCCTCTTATCCTTCACTTCCTCTTCCTTCCTCTTTAGCATGCAGATTATTTGGTTTGCTAGTTATTTGTACATTTTTGCTTGTTCTCTGTTTGTTTTGTTTTTTGTTTTTGTTCATTTGTGAACTAGGCAACATTGGAAAACATTAATTACTGATCGACTATGAAAATAACTCCAAATAAATATTAAATTTATATATGACCAAAGAATATACCTCGTAACTGTAGCAGGTTTGCAGTAAAAATGTTTTCTTCTCCCCTGTAAAATTTCAGTTTTTGGAGTTACGAGGTTCTGTCAGCACGATATCAGTAATTAAAGTAGATTTAAAAAGCTTTAATAGAGGTTTAATTCTTGAAAATTTTATATTTTTCAGGGTCAAAAGGAGACAGTAGTACAACCTAGCATTAGGGAAGCACTTAATCAGTCACAACCTAGAACTTCTCGTGCATCATCAAGCAAGAGAAATGTTATTTACATTGATGATTCTGACTAATGCTTTGATCATACCTTTCTCTTGACTTGAAGAAACATTCAAGATGGAGAGAGTGATGCTTTCCCACCTGCATACGTCAAGAGATGTGAAGGGCACACAGTTGGGAAATCATACTAGATTTTTATATTAAGTTCTTTCGTCTTACTCATTCACTTTTTTTTTTTAAACTCTGGTAAAAATTTGTATCCTGGAATGTTGTAATATTTTCTTCTGTGTACTATTTTTTTAAATATTTTATAACGTAAATGAAAATTTTCTTCATATGTGACCCTGCGAGGGAAACCATAAGTCAGAAAAACAAATTTTCTGATTTTAATGCATTCAACTTCAGTACAAAACTGAGCATTCCAAATAAAAATACCTCTAATTCAAAAATTGATGTTTGAAACTTATTTTTCTAAAAGTGCAATTTATAGCAATTGATCTCCAATGGTAAGGAACTTTCCCATGCTCTAAGCTTCATTTTCACAATACTGTGATAAAGTACTCAAAGTTTGTCACACACTAGCAGTATAACCATCTACAACATAGAAATATTTCTGTGGCATTAAAATCTAAAATCTACATGTTACACCATGACAGCTGTTTTCTGCTGTTACTAAAAAATTTCTTTACCAACTCAAGGTTGTGTTTCTCTGGCATGATCGAATATTACAGACTATACTTCCCCCTTTCCTATTTTTAACCATCTTCAAAATAGAAAGGGGTTAGGTGTATTTGGGATAAGGTTATGATAGTTCTAGGGCAGCAGATTTCAAGGGGGTAGCTTCTAAGCTAGGAAAGTTACAAATTAATTAGGTATTTATTAGGGATGGGTCGATACAAGATTTTCTCGATACTCGATACTAGATTCCGATACATGATTTTTCCTCAATACCGTCAACATTTCCAGTTTCAATAAATAGGTACATTAAAAATTAAAAGTTGAGAGAACTGTGTAATACCAACTAAATTAATTAAGTGTGCATATTTAATGAGACAAAATTTAATATCATCATTAGCCTATAATTATTGTTAAACTCTACATTAAAACTAAAATTAGTTTTTGAACCACTCCACTTACAAGTTTTTGTTAAAAAATTACTATATTTAGTAGACTACTAAAAGCAGAAAGAGATACTGAATTTCCTTATTTGCAAAATTACCAAAGTATCGAAAAAGTACCGAGCGAGTTTTTAGAAGTATCGCTCGATGCCGATACTATTCAAGGATTGAGAGTATCGATGTATCGAAAGTATCGAGGACTCATCCCTAGTATTTATATTTGGCTTTATTTTCATGCATACTGTAAAAATCCTTCTGGCCGCATGTTCGATAAACTACTCTGGAAAGGGACTGCTTGACTGAGCAGTACAATTGTATGCTTTATGTTATATTAACAATAAAGGACCAGTGAATTATAATACAGTGTCAGCAGACAGATGAAATTACAGTATTTATGACTGTAATTGGAAGAATATAGTGTAAGAGCAGTTTGCAAATTTTACTTTGTAATGGGAAGAAAATAAATTGGTGGCTCACAATATAAAAAATAAATTACGTGGTGCATTCACAAAATAAGTTTCCGTGCGTCTGTTTACAGAAACAAAACACAATTTCAAGGAAATATTTATTGCAACAGACAGCCAATGTTCAGCTATTTTTCAACATATTCGCCTCTGGAATTGAAACATTTGTCTGACCATGGCACCAACTTTTAACACCTGTGACGTACAAGTCTGCCGCCAGGTATTTGAACCACTGTGTGACAAACATCTCCGCTTCTCTATCATTCTCTGTCATTCTTTGCTATTTCTTTAGGTGTAGGAAAAGATGGAAATCACTGGGAGTGAGGTCCGGTTTGTAGGGTGAATGTTTAAACACCTCCCAGCCAAACTTCTGCAGGAGACTTTGCTAGGGGGTGTTTAAACATCCATCCTTCAGCCCAGACTTCGCTGTCAGTGATTTCCATCTTTTCCTACACCTAAAGAAATGACAAAACTGACAGAGAGGCGGAGATGTTTGTAACACAGTGGTTCAAATACCTGGCAGCGACTTGTACAACACAGGTGTTCAAAAGTTGGTGCCATGGTAAGACAAATGTTTCAGTTCTGGTGGTGAATATTTTAAAAAATAGCTGAACACTGGCTGTGTTGGTTGCAATAAATATTTCCTTGAAATTGTGTACAGGGAAACGTACTTTATGGATGCGCCTTGTAAATACAAAAAAATTAGGAATGCTTATAATGTAGCTAGCTTGCTCTAGATTGAATGTAGTTATACCAGAGTGATAGGCGTAAAAACATTTTAAAGAAATTAAAAAAGCAAATGTTCATCTGAACTTAGTTTTTCAAGTGTTGACATTTATAATAAAGAGGAATCCCTCATATATGCTATACCTACAGTGAAAGAAGGTAATGCCACCATATTTTTGGTAGTACAGTCGGTCAAATAAAAAACGTCGGGCGGTATTTGATTAAGTTTCACGAACGAGCATATGCGCATGTACAGGAAGACTTAAGGTTAGGTTCACACCTGTTCTTGTCTCTCTATGTATTTTCTTGATTATTTAGTCAGTTTTGTTCCAAAACAAACATGTATAGAAGGCTGTGGCTATATGTCTCACATCCGCCATATTCTTGGTTGCAAATTATTCTTCTTCTTCTTCTGCTTTTACGGCCTCATTGGACCACTTCAGTCAATCATTTCTCGGTCTTCCTTTCCGATTTGCCCAGTAGTTTTTCATGCGTTCCGATCTTCTCTGTCGCTCTTCATCTGTAAATACCCTCTTTATTGTCTGGCGTCTGTCTATTTTTGGCTTAAATCTTATTTTAATATTTTTAAGTTTCCTTGAATTTCCTGTTTTGTTTTTCAAGTCATCCAAAGTTATTTCTAATTCTGTCATATCCTCTCTAATTTCTGTAATCCATCCTACTTGTTGCTTCATATTCCAGAGTTTCTCTATAATTTTTCTTGTCAGTCGAGTTTCTGGTGTCCTCATAATGTGACCAAAAAAAGAGATCCTTTTCTTCCTTGCAAATTATTATAATATTAATAATTAATAAATTCGCAAGGAATATGACATTCAAGGAGCATTTTTTAAAGATTTTATTTTATAATACCGGTACTTGTAGTGCAAAATCAATAACTTACGTTCAACTTCTGCCACCAATCTAGCATCGAAATACGCCGGCCAGATCCACGATTCCTATGAAAACTTCCGGTCGCATTATAGTGAAGTACCCACCTCTTTAAGAAATATGGAACCTTCTCGCTGCTTCAGAGGCCGAAAAATGCAGGTCAATAACAGCCCTAACTACACTTTCTCTCAAGCTAGCATTTGTATGTGGTGCGATGACAAAGCAAAATGAATTATGACAATACATTAAGTTGAATATCTGTATTGCGCTTTCCGCGTTTTTCATTTTTCCCTCGTTCATTTTTTCCCTTCTGTTGCATGGCCTCATATGTTCCGAAAACGACCTGTATTTTATGTTTTTTTATAGAAAACTTATGAACAATAATGCGTTAAAACTTTAATTTTAACTGCATACGAGTCCCGACGTTTTTTATTTGACCGACTGTACTTTCATCTTGAAATAAGGTGCAGAAATAATTTCACCACTTAGGGTCACTGTATGACTAAATTTGCCCATGTAGGGATCCCTTGTAATATCAGTCATTTTTTTTTTTTAGTTCTTGTAATCTTGGAGAAGTCAAAAACTGCTATACAGTCTGTTGATTTTGGAGGCCTTGGATGAAATTTTACTGATCCTGTATCAAGGACAAGTAAGGTAAAATATTACTGTAATGGCCCGAATATAAGATGACCTCGCATATAAGATGACCATGAATTTTTGAAGGATAGTTACGAAAAAATAAATAAAATAGCTTATTAGTACATTTTGGTTCACATAAAACAAAATTTTGAAGTTTATGTCATAATCAAATTGAAACTTGAGATGGAGGTTTAACATACGTAACTTCACTTAATAGATGGAGTATAGCTGATGATGAGTCATGAAGTTTGCTCGAAACATGTTCAGGTTAGTGCTTGAATTGAGTGAAGTTACGTATGTTAAACCTCCATCTCAAGTTTCAATTTGATTATAACTTCACTATATAAACTTCCTACAAATTCTAGGATTTATGTCATAACTTCTTCTCTCGCCTTTATTTACGCATAGAGAATAGAGGAGTAATGGTGCAGTACAATTAGAAGCACGAATTTGGGAAAAATAAAATTCATTCAAGTTGGTGAATTTCCGCATGACTTTGACCTTGGGTCGGATGCACATCAATGCATGGGGATTCCCGCTGCAAAGCTGCATTCATGATTGGAGAGTTGTTGAAAGTGTTAGGCTGTGCGTATAAGATGAGTATAGTTTTTATAAACACATTTTGAGGAAAGAAAACATTGTCTTATATTCAGGCCAATATGGTATATGGCGAGTTGGAAATTGCACATAAACTTCACTTTCAGCATAATTACCTGAACTAGTTTCAAATATTTTGTCTTTCATCATCAGCTGTACTCCAACTGTTGCCCTGTTGTGGACATGCATTGCACTTAGCGATGAAGTGCTAACTGGTCAGGTCCTTATTCTTACAAATAAGGGAATATTAATTATTACAGGAAGTTAGTAACAGTGAAGTTTTTCTAATATAGTAATATAAGAATTGAGTCAATTTTTGTGACACTTACTTCACTTGAGTTCTCTATTTGGAGACTAGTTTCGGGAGATTTTTCCTCCCATATTCATTCCATTCTGACTGCTGCTTGTTGCTGCAACAAGCAGCAGTCAGAATGGAATGAATATGGGAGGAAAAATCTCCCGAAACTAGTCTCCAAATAGAGAACTCAAGTGAAGTAAGTGTCACAAAAATTGACTCAATTCTTATATTACTATATTAAATAAGGGAACTTTTGTTTTGGGAAAAATCCTGTAGGAACAAGGAATGCTGCTCTAATCAATAAGTAATATCCATACTGTTGTAATTTTGTTTTCAATTCGACAGACAAAAGAATAAGGAATAAATCTTCCCTTTGTAGTTTTCAATAAAGGCAGTGTTTTTATATGTGTGACTTGAGTGTCAATGTTCACCTAGAAGAATATTACATTTTCATAGCTGGAATTACGATTTGTGTTTATAAAGTAAGTTACCCTAGGGCTGTTTACACAAACAAAACAAAATTTCATGGAGATATTTATTGCATCAGATATATCAAGTGTTCAGCTATTTTTCAACATATTCACCACAGGAATTGAGACATTTGTCATACCATGGGACCGACTTTTGAACACTTGTGTCATAGAAGTCTGCCACCTGAGGTTTGAACCATTGTGTGATAACCTTCTCCGTTTCTCTGTCATTCTCGACCATTCTCTGTCATTCACTGTCATTTCTTGAGGGGTAGGAAAAGATGAAAATCTCCGGGTGCGCGGTCCGAACTGTAGAGTGGAGACTTCAACACCTCCCTGCAAGTCTCCTGCAAAAGTTCGGCTAGGAGATGTTTCAACATCCACCCTACAGCCCAGACCTCGCTCCCAGTGATTTTGATCTTTTCCTACACCTTGATAAATGACAGAGAAGTGGAGATGGTTGTCACACAGTGGTTTGGAATCCAGGTGGCAGACTTCTACAACACAAGTGTTCAAAAGTTTGTCCCACGGTATGACGAATGTTTCAATTCCTGTTGCGAATATGTTGAAAAATATCTGAATCCTTTGCTATATTTGTTGCAATAAATATTTCCATGAGATTTTGTTTTGTTTGTGTAAACGGCCCTAGGGAAACTTGCTTTATGGATGCACTTCAAATATTTTTTGTTTAGAATGTTGTAAATATAGAGTGATAATGTAAATAGATTTCTTATTTAGACCTGTGGGTTCAATTAACCCTTTCACTGGTAACATATTATTGTACAAACTGGTGATACTGAAGTATTTTGTGGGTTTCTTTTGTAATAATAAATGGTCAAACAACTGCAAATAATTTGTCAATTTTCTCTGAAACAAGAGCACATCAAGTATTTCTTGAAGTTTCGACTGAATTTTGCTACCTGGAGTAGCCTGCAAGTCGTCACAACAAAGCTGTGTTATAATATAAATATTTCTTTCTTGTTTAAGTTTAATTTAAAATGAAATAGTTAATAATATCAGCTGTCAGATCACGGCGTACTAAATTAATAAACAGTCTGCATTATGGAATATTAAGCAATGCTAACCAAGGAGGTAATGACAAATTAGTTAACCTCAAAATTACCGTAAGCTAAAATATGAACAAATTAAAAACACTTTTTTTAAAGAATGTAATTTATTTGCAAGTTGCTACTATCTACAGTAGAACCCCGATAATTCGAGCTAATTGGGGCTGAGGCTACCTCGAATTACAAAAAACTCGGATTATACGGAAATATCACTAAATCAATGGGTAAATTATAAATAAATGTTTAATGAGCACAATAATGGTTTAAAAGATAAATAAATAAACAATATAGTAGGCTTACATACCACTCTAAAATTAATGTGACACAGGTGGGCTCACTACACTACAGTAGGCTACTGTACGTACAGGTACCATCGGCCTGTTCAGTCTGTAATAGAAATGCATTAGCAATCTGAAGCCAAGGCTATTTCTGTGTATTATGAACGAAAACCCTAAGTGGGACAGTTTTACCTGCATTTTTGTACCTGGAAAAATTGAAAGAAAGCTCAAAATGTAACAGATTCGAAAGTGCGTAAAACTTACATACGGATACCGTATAAAAACAGGATTTTATTCTAGTTTTATGAAAAATTTTACTTTTCAGCTCGAATTACGAGGAACCTCGAAATACCGGGGCTCGAATTACCGAGGTTCTACTGTATTTGAATATGCATTGCTTAAAAACACAATTTTCTTCTGCATTGGTTTTTCTCATATTGAAATTTTCTGTGTTTAAGTTTCCCTAGTCAATTCATACTTACAATCTTCACAGAATTTTTGGAACTGAATCCATCTGCGTTTTCTGTTTCTTTCAGTATTTTGTGGTTAGCTTCCTTTATGATAATATCAATTTTGTCAACAGATGCATTACCAAACCTTGAGCAGGCCATTTTTGTTTTCAGTATAGCTCCGACAGTGGATGATGTAGTCTGCGATACCGTGGCAGTTCAGTAACGAGCTGACGTTTTATCAGATAAAATCACATCATCTTGATTCTTGCAAGCGTATTGTAAGATAAATGACCATGATTGGTCGATATCCGAATCATTGATAAACTTGATTGGGCAGTGTCAAATACGCGCCATATGAAACTTAGTAAAACCTTTGGTATCAAGTATTGATATTTTCCTACCAATTTTATACTGATAATAAAACAAAATGAGAACGCTTAGCACAAGAACTCATTCTGTGCTTTAGGTTCATTAAAAACTTTATGTAAATAGGTGGAATACCTTTTTCATTATTTACTGCTGTACACACTTGAGACTAAAGCACAGCTGTAGTGGGTGCTAGGGTTGGAATATCAGAAGTAACATATTGATATGAATATCGGTTAGTAATATCAATAGCAGCATAATATCATTAAGGGAAATATTGATATTCGCTAATATATTAACAGCCTTACTAATAAAAACTGCTTATATCTGCGTTGAACGGTTGTTTGGTTGTTCTCCGCACAAGTTCTACATAAGCCGTATTACCAATAAACGCAGTGTAACTGCCGAGGTTTACACTGGGTTTGTGCGTGCAACGTCATCAAACATGTCACTCTAGTCGTGACGTTACTAGCCCCTGGCTATGAAGGGACTGCTGAACCCCATCTGTCGGAGCAGCGGGAAAACAGCGATGGATCGTCTGCTGACAGTAATTCTAGTTTCAGTATTTCATTATATTGTTTTCAGAAAGCTGTAATCATGGGTACAAGTATGGAAATATGTCCCGCAAACAAGGAACAATGTTTATAATTCCGCAAAAGCAGCTCAGAATATGCATAGCTTCAAAATTCAAACTCAGACATCTACGAAACGACCGGCTGTTATGGATATCGGCCATCTTGATTATTTACGTCAAGTTTATACAAAGGGGCCAGGCTGCTGTATAAAGCGTTGCACACATTCAGCCTTATGCAAGGATTATTAGTACACTTTATCTCCTCAGCTGTGTATATTCCTGGTATAAATGTTACAACTGGATTATTAGTAAGACTGTGAAAGTTTTACTAAAACTATTCCACTCATATGCAGCGTGTTTCATATTGACCAGTAACTTTTAGCAATTCCTTGGATGTAGACCAATCATGATCGTTTATCTTATAATGTCTTTCCTCGGATTGTAAGGATGCAATTTTATCTGATAAAAATTCAGCTTGTTACTGGACACGTAAGGCATCAGCATGCAGTTATTAATATGTCACAGGCTACTTTTGAGCAAAATAAAAACACATTATCTACTCTTATACGAGTACAATTCAATGGCCCTAAATAGCGTTGCTCACTCCCTCACTTCATGAGACATCGGGTATACTCGGCGATGTTTGTCTCTTGCAGTCTAAACTTTCACGAAGAGTACAAAATTAGGAAAACCATTTCTTTATTATATAAGGCCTAAGTGAAATGAACACAATGAACAAATATTCTAATTTTATTTTTACTTACAATTTTCATAGCTCTGTACCACAAACATTTTTAATAAACTGCCAGTATAAATTTCTTAAAATTCCTGGAGTAAATTAATAATGGCGGGGGAAGCTGCGGGCACCAGCTATAATATATTGATAGTTTAACCCTGGAAGTATCGCAGACAAAAATCCAAACAAACCACTCCTTTCCTTGAAAAATTATATAATTTCTGAAAATTACACTGAATTTATCAAATCAAATTCACATCATATTCATCTGTCAACAAACAGTTAAGTAACTGTTATCAGTGTTCACAGGTAGCTTTGGAACTGCATAAAACTTATGATATAATTAATTTCTGAAATCTACATACTGGTAGGAACGAATTATATTCTAAATGAAAAAGCGATAGTATATGACGAGATATTTTAAATAAAAATTGATGAAGCCAGCGCTGACTTTTGTAAATGTTTTGTCAGTTCCTTCAGGATTCTAGACCTGTAAGTTTCGTATTTAAGTATCATTTTAACCGGGCTATTTTCTAGTTTTATACAACATAAGTTGTGTGGAAATTGAAATATTATGAATGTCCATTGATTAAAAATATGATTTTGTTTTGGTGCAAAGCCAGTTCATGTTCTTTTATAGCGTTTTTATGTAATAAATTACTATTATGCAATCCATTTTGTGATGCACACCATTGGTAGCATTGGTAACTTGGATTGTTTCATCAAATAACATTGCCCAATAAAGTTGATCAATTACTCTGATACTGACCAATCATGGTTGTTTATCTTACAATATGCTTGTAAGAATCAGGAGGACATGATTTTAGTGGCAGTTATGCCAGGAACCAGGGCCGTAGCAAGGTACTTCTGCACCCTTGGCGAGTTTACCAAATCTGCGCCCTCCAGTACTGGGAGGGTCTGAACAATTTTTTTTAAAATTTCTGTAAAATTGTTTATTATTTTAATATTTTTAAATTTTTTATTTCTAATGGCAGGTTTACATGAAAAGATATCATTAACCTCTGCAACCTAAAAAAAAAAAACATAACATAACATAATGCTTACAAAATACAATGCATAACAGTACAATACAATATTAGAATGTGTTCCACTTTTGAGGGTTACACAGCTCTTTATACAGTCTTATATTATATTATTTTAATATAAAAACAATGTTATTATCAAAGAAAACCTAAACCTCAATTTGAAAATGAACTAAGTGTTGGACTTTCAAGGTGATAAAACCTTATTTTCAAACGATTGAACTACTTAAAAAATAATTAAACCATAAAATCTAGAATTTTTATTGCTTGATGAATTGCACCAGTCTAAAAAGAAGGTGGTATTTTTCATGGTTAATTTTTCCCCCTCTTTATACCTGCGCCCTTGGCGGGGGACATCTCGCCACCGCTAATTATGGCCCTGCCAGGAACATTGGTATTAGTTTAGCAGGAACATACTGAATTCATTGCATTTTGTAATGTGGCTAATCCCCTGCTTGTTTCCTGCCTCCTTATCCAGTAGTCTTGCTATGTGAAGTCTCACACCATCAGCATTCAATCAAGAGTTTCTTGTTGGTTCTGCATAGTAAGTATGGTCCAAATTTTGCTACTTTCAGTCAAATCATGATATAAAACAAAATATTTTCCATTGCCTCAGAACAAGGCATAATGAAATATGTGTGATTTTAGGTGTTTTCAGAGAATCTTGTTTTAATGCATTGGAGCCCTCTTCATTACTTTCTTAACTCTTGAATAATAGTTTTATTAAGCCGATATCCCACAATCCAATTTGTTTGGTTCAAAAAGCTGTACCGAGTAGCAAATTTATACAATTATTATGGACTCCACACGAGAATTTTTGTGAAAATCAATTGACATGTGGCTATTGATAATGGTATGTATACATTCTCATTTTCTGCTGAATAATTATCATAATTTATGGAGTACTCATTATACATTTTTAAATGTTGCTAGTTTCAGTAGGCCTAAGAAAAGTTTTAGTTTATAGTTTAAAATTAAATTCGTTGGAGCCTTTCTTTCGAAATCATGAAAAGAAAACAGATTTTCTAGCAAAGTTCCATTTTGGGTATGAGAAAGTTTTAGAAGTGCTTCATGTTGCATCTTCAAAAAAGTCATTTCTAACTCATTTATCCTTCCTAAGAGACAGCAAGGCTTATGTTAAAGTATTACATGATAAATAAGCAATTATATAATTCTGTACCTAAGAGCTAAACGAGCGTAACTGCCAAAAACTAAATTTTACAGGAGGAGCGAAAAACAAAATTATGAACAATAAAGGGGAATGGCTCTCAATATCTTGGTTTCTAATGAAATTATGGATTTAATATTAATTGGTTCTATAGAGGTCAAGAAGTTAGTAAAGAATATGAAAAAAACAAACAAAAATTATGAAATTTGGAGTTACGTTCCTTTGGCTCTGAGGTACATAATTATTATTAGCAAGATTTTATTGGGACACCTGTCGTTCAAACGGTTGGAGTTCCGAATTCGTGATCTTGTTGGTCTATAGTGTTGCCCTCTCGTGGGTGAATCTGGCGCGAGACGTTTGAGTACTAGCGGTAGTACAGAAAACCGAGAAAATACATGTGGGATATGAAAATGCTTTATTACACGAAGCGATGACAGCTGTTTTACATTATAAACGTGTGGTTTAAATATTTTAGTGTAAGTGCGTGTGTGTTTGTGTAGTGAGTTACTGGAAACTGTCGATATTTAAAAGTGTAAACAAAAACCAAGGCAATGGAGGCTGGTCTTAGTGTTCGTGGTGTTATCATTTCAGGCCCTACTCTTCCTATAAGGTAAGGAAATATCTGAATATATGTTGTTTTTCAACTACATTAGCTGTAATTAAGATTTACAGACTTATACGTCCTCTCTGAACTCTTATACAAGCCGTATAATACAATGTGATATGTTGTAACTACTTTGGTTATGTCATGGGGATTCGGTAGGAAAACAGAACCAAATACAACATAAAAATGGCACATAACAGCGAATTACCATGTTTGAAACGTTATAGATTATACTAATGAAGGGAAGTGAACCCTATTGCTTAACATAGAAGTTTGTCGTGATGCGTAAGTTGACAACTAAGACTTCTCGGAAAACACTTGTTCCGGTTAGATTAGGTTAGATTGTAGATGCAGGAATTTCCTCCTATATATCCTACGCTGAGTGAAGATCAAGCATATGACACGTCAGATCAAAATATAGATGCATGTTATATAAATTATATGTTATATCAGGAGTGTATCCAGTTCAAAACGGAAGAGGAGGGATCGGTTTTCGGAATTCAACCTCTTTCATCGTACTACATATAATAAACAGTAACAAAAGGTAAAAACGGTTTGTTTTTTAAGAAATCAACAGTAGTTTGTCAGGATTAGTTAAAAATTGTCTTACTACAATTTCTTGATCCTTGTTTGCGAAAACTTATCGACAGCGAAGCGGATAAATTTCACTTTCCTCGACTGCTGAACTCTTCTTGATCGTGACAGTAATTTACTTTTTTACTTCAACTGCCCTTATCCTCAAATTCGAAGTTGAGTTTTTAACATAAATACACGTTTTGAGATCCCTGAACCCAAAAATACTATTTTCGGAAACATGCCTGTCTGTGTATGTGAACAGCCTAGCTCCAGGGCAGAAAATCGTAGGGAAAAAAAATTGTATTTGGGTTAGGTACTTTCTGAGGATGTGCCACGAAATTTGGCGACACCTTGCTCCTATTTTTAAAGAGACTTTACATGGAAAACAAATTGTTTTTCGCGATTTTCTCGAACACGGCTCTAACGATTTTTTTTTTTAATTTTGTACATGGGGTGATTACACATAGTGCTCTAAAACTTTTATATTAAAAACTTTTTCTAAAACAATTATTTGAAGGGTAGTTATAAGCAGGGGTGCCCATCCCCCCAAAGGTTATGGCCCATCTCCCCTAAAAAAACCAACTATCTGTTTTTTTGTTTTTTTTTTTAACACAGCTGGAAAGCTTTGCAAAGCTTAATAATGAGTAGTCTCCATGAGAATACTATTGTATGCAGTGTTCTTAGCTGCCTTGAAAAATTGCATGATCTGGGATTTCAAGTAGTCGATCAAATTAGGGAGGATGTCAATGGAATTCATTCCTATAAACCAGTAACAATGATATAAATCCACATAAATATAGCTATGATATGATGCACTCACACAAGTCTCTATCCCTGGGCTAGGACAATATAATTTTCTCACTTCACATTTTGATATTGAATAAAAGGCCGTATTGCGAAAAATGCGTGTTCAATTGTCTCAACCTCATGCAAGCAGGAAGTTGTCGGTAAAAAAATCCTATCCACTGATAAACTACTTCATTCATCGTGGTAGGCTTTGAATTAGTTTCCCAGTTATTATTAATTATATTTCATACTCATATTTATTTTCAATCAGTGTTTTGTGGAGAGTTGTTGTCTTGCGTAAGTTGCCACGGCTGACCTACTTTAAGAAAGCAGATCACCAAGAAAATATTAATTTTCTTGCTAGAGTGCAGTGACCTTCAAAGTAAATCAGCTGATAATCTCACTCTGCACTCTGCTATTGCAAATATTTACGATATATAAATGACAACTATAAGAAATAGATTGTGCAAAAATATATTGCACAAACTTTATTGCATATGCGTGTTAAAGGCTAGACAATTAAATTTTATTTATTACATTTTCATAAAACTAACGGAAAGCATCAGTGTCGATCTTCATGCTCAATGCTTTTACCGTGAAATAATAATAATAATAATAATAATAACAACAACAACAATAATAATAACGGGTTTTGCATGGTTTCCTCAATCTCAAAGGCAATATGCAGGATACGTTGAGATATAGTCGAACAATAGAAGCAAATGCTGCACGAATGAGTTATTATTCCTACTGGTAAATTTGGGTGGCCACGAAATTTGATTTGAACCCAGGACCTATACCATCTCGCTCTAATTGATTTTGGTGTGTTCATTAGACTGTGGTAAACTGACTACATTTCACAATAATTAGACTATAGTATTCTTGTTATTAACTACGAGGGCTTTTCCCTGCAACAGCAGGAGGCCATGGCCCTTAAGGGATTCTGAAGGCTAAAATTCATTCATTTATTCATTCATTCATTCATTCATTCATTCATTCTTGTTATTATGGGCAACAAAAGAATATCATTCATATTTTAATCATAATGTTTGTTCTGAAATTCGCACTTAAGTCATGTTATTTCGTTTTTATCTGGATACCTATTAATTTTATAAAGAAACGCACTTAACAAAAAATATTCTTTTTAATTTTTTCTACAACTTTACTATGATAGGTTTTCATGTATCGCCTATTGTTACGGAGATAATCTAGAAAAATTCAAAATGGATACGAATAAAGTACCCCTTAAGTCATTTCTGCAGAAATACGGATATAGCCATTTTATTAGTCATAGATGAGTTTCCAATTTTAAATTTTTATTAAAAGCGTTAGAGCCAGTTTTTCAAAAATCAAAATTTTAAAAGAAGTTTTCATGAAAAGTCCCCTTAAAATTTTAGTGACAAATACAAAATTCTGGGCGGTTCAACAAAATTTCGAAAAAGTCCTTAATTAGGCTAAAAAAAATGAAGTAAATACAATGAACCGTTTACCAGCTGTGCTTGTCCGCAGACAGACGGACAGACGTCATTCCAAAAACACCTTTTTCGGTTTCTAGGCATCGTGAAACATGTTTTCCCTGTGTTATCTCGATTTTGATTTTTTGTCACGATCACAATACTATCTGTATGCTACGTATATGCGAGAAAGTAAACGACAAAATGAAGAATGTGTGACAACATATTAATGCTGTGATTTATTTGTACTGTAATTATTACAGACAAATAATTGAGCTAAAGAAAACGCTATAACCACATACTGGCCCATGTTAATGCTATTCAACTCCCACGTAATTTTCTCTCAAGCATCATCCTCTTATATTTTGTATCTTTGCACTCTGCCATTGACTTGTACTTCGTCACATACGAAATTAGCAGATTATACAACCATATAGCTAGACCTGGGATTTTAGGCTCTAAAAATTAGTTTTAGGCTTTAAAAAGGGTAAATATGCTTTTAAAAGAGAAAATAGGCACTTAAAATAAGCTTTAAAAATGTGTAAATAGAAAATAGACTTTAAAGTACTACAATATGCTCTTAAACTGTAACGTGATCTTTTTTTACTGTGGGTAAAAAAAAAAAAAAAAAACGTGATATAGCCTACCTATTCTCAACAGAAATAATTTCAAAATTAAGACAGAATTTAAAATATATTTATCAAAAACAGTTTTGGATTATATGAAAAATTGACACAGTATGTCCCTTCTTACTATATATACCTGCTCCTTGTTGTTTTGGGCGAATCTTCCCCCGTCAGTCAGCATTCCTTTGGCGACAATTATTTGGGAAAATCAAATTTCTGTGAAAAACCCACCCTCTGCTGTTATGCTCTTCATTCAGGGATGTCCATTAAATGATTGTAAAAGTTACAGAATTTTGATTTTATTTAAAATGTACAAAATAGTCATTTTAGGCACTAAAATAGTAAAAATAGGCTCCAAAGGTCCAAGTAGGCATTTTAGGGCACTATAAAACTATATAAATATAAGTGATATTTCCTGAAATGTCAACATATTTTCAAATATAAGAAACAAAATAGGCATTTGCCTTAAAATCCCAGGTTTACATATAGCATATAGTTTGAGAAATTTGGTGACTGTATCAGATAGGCCTACCTTATCAGATAAAACAAAGAAATGAGATCAATGCTTAAACAAGGGCCGTGAAGTGATTTACTAGATCTATGAATCAACATTTTTCTTGCTAAACTTTGTTTTATACACATGTATTATCAGGGCATATCTATTGCTGTACAGGGTAATGTAAGGGCAGGAGGGCGCAAGATAAGTAAGGGTGTTCAAATAAAGAAAATAAATCATGGACGAGTTCGCTCGCTGGCAAGACTCCTGCTAAGATAGGCTTAAAAGTGAAGTGTTCCCTATACAGGGCATGGAGGCCCAGAGGGTTCCAGGAGGTTGAGGCTCCCAGATTTTGGACACTCGGCACACGAAGGTGGTAAGGTTGTCAGCCTTACGCACCGGCCGCCTTTACCCACAGGATTGCTCCTGGTACTCATTTCTGTTAGAGGCTGAATCGACCCCATGGCCATAGTGCCACCAGATGGATTAGGCAATTGAAAAACTCCAACGACCTTATCGGGGATGAACCCGCGACCTTCTAGTTTGTAGCGTAGCGCCTCAACCACTACGCTAAGGCGTACCCCAAGATAGTCTTACACAACAATAATTACATTTCCCGGAACCGTAAGACTGCAAAGAATCTACGAGCTATCTAAGATATCATAAGAATTTCTTCTTCTTCTTCTTCTTCTTTTTCATTTCAATAAATTGTCTATTTTAAATCATTCTTTAAAATTCATGGAATCAACGAAGAAGAAGAAGAAGAAGAAGAAAAAAATTCTTATGATATCTTAGATAGCTCGTAGATTCTTTGCAGTCTTACGGTTCCGGGAAATGTAATTATTGTTGTGTAAGACTATCTTGGGGTACGCCTTAGCGTAGTGGTTGAGGCGCTACGCTACAAACTAGAAGGTCGCGGGTTCATCCCCGATAAGGTCGTTGGAGTTTTTCAATTGCCTAATCCATCTGGTGGTACTATGGCCATGGGGTCGATTCAGCCTCTAACAGAAATGAGTGCCAGGAGCAATCCTGTGGGTAAAGGCGGCCGGTGCGTAAGGCTGACAACCTTACCACCTTCGTGTGAAGGAGAGAAGAACAGTAGCTTCAATTATGTAACACAATATTCTAATTTACCAAATTGTAGCGTACGCATAATTAAAATTAATTATATTAAAAATTTAAGTGCACATGCAATATTATGTAGCAAGGAGTAGCAATAATAATAATAATAATAATAATAATAATAATAATAATAATAATAATAATAATAATAATAATAATAATAATAATAATAATAATAATAATAATAATAATAATAATAATAATCATAATAAGTATTTTATTGTCATTGAACTTGCAGTAATAGGCAACGACATTCTTAAAAATTACATTACATAAATGAGAGATAGTTAAATATCACAAGAAAAGCGAAACAAAGTTCCTATTCCAATTTTACATTCCTTGAATAAAATAGTAAAATAAAGTCAATGTTATATTAACATCAACTTAAACCCGAGACACTAAAATATGTTCACATTCAAAAAAATCTGTCACAGAGTAAAAAGGTGTCTTCGTTAACCAACTATATAGTTCATTTTTAAATCGTTTTATTGGTAACTCTATAAATTTTATTGGCAGTTTATTAATCATTTTTAAGCCAAGTATTTCAAAACTGTTTAATGATTTTGAGAGTCTTTGAAAAGGCACATCAATTCTTTTACTATTACGGGTATTATGAGTATGTACATCTTTCCTACAATAATAATCTGGTAATCTGTTTTTAGTGTACACCAAAACATGGTATATGTTTTGGTGCACACTAAATCATTAATGATTAGAACAATGTTACATTGCAAAATTAAATAAACCATAAACATACTTAACCACCCAGCTTGCAATACACCGTAGGATACTTGTCAGTATAGAGTACCTCACTTATGCCCGGTTTCTACAAACTAGTGAATTACCTAGCCTATGGGTAAATTACCCATGGACAAATTAGTTCCATTTAACCTACAATGATATAATGAGCAAGGCCTTGGAGTTGTACAGTTAATTTAATTCAGAAGGCTTTGATTCTCATTGTTTAAATATTACTATTGATCCTATGAAAGGTTAAATTTTATCCAGCCATCCATGAAAGGATAAATTAACCCGAAGATTTACCCTTGGAAAGATCTAGCCCAAGTTTGTAGGAACATTTTTTCTGTCATTTTCACATTTTTTCTGTCATTTTCATATTTATCCAGAGGACATTGATCTAGAAACTCGCTACAAGTGTATGTGATTGCTATCTTTAAATTATTTGTGTTTGTGTGGTGTTATTTTTGTGAAAATTCTGTCCATTGGATAATTTACCCATAGGTAATTCGCGAGTTTATAGAAACCGGCCATTAGTGATAAACTTCTTGCAACGTAAGGAGGTAAATTATTTGGTACAAAAATAAATTTCAATTACATTTAGATATGTAAGCATGTCATGTTTTCTCATGACCTTACATGTTTACTTTGTGTATCCGTACCATAGGTAGGCCTATTATAAGTAGAGAAAGTAATGTGTTCGACAGAAAAATGCCACGTTTTGAGGTTTCCTTAAAAGATACAGCATTTTCGGAAGCGTAATATCTTTGTGTGAAGTTAAGTGCCAACTGAAAGCAGGAAATACTTGTTTTTATACAGTTCAGAAACTTTTATTTTCTCGTCTTATGTCCAGAAATCTAAAAATAACAATTAATAAGACATTTATCCTACCGGTTGTATGAAATGAATGTGAGACATGTGGTTGGTCCCTTACTCTGTGAGAAGAACATATCTGATTGTGTTTGAAAACAGGGTACTTTGGAAAAAATTCGGACCTAAGAAAATGGGGACTGGAGAAAACAATATAAAAACGAGCTTCGTAACCTGTACTCTTCACCAAATATAATAATAATAATATAATATATAATAATAATATAATAATATAATAACAATATAATATTTCACGGAGGATGAAATGGGCTGGACCTATCGTGCGCATGGGGGAGGAAAAACATATTTCAAAAGTATTAACTGGGACACCAGAAGGGAAAAGATCATTTGGAAGGCCTTAGACGTAGGTGAGAAGACAATATTATAATAGATTTGTGGGAAGTAGGATTTGCAAGGGATGGTTGGATGGAATTAGCGCAGAATAGGGTTGAATGGCGAGCTCATGTAAGAGCGACGATGAATCTGGCTGACATAAAATAGGTAACATTCATTTTTGCACTCCTTAGCTAGTAAGTGTTACTTACGAAAGTTGTTTACATGGATCGTAAGTTGACATTCCCACACAATCGTGTTGCTAAGGGCGTTGCGATGAGGTTAAATTACTTACGGTCCAAGCGCCACGTCATAATTCATTACGATACACTTCATAATACAAGCCTTTATGGACACGGCTCCCAGGACAAATATTCGGTTCCCATAACAACAAACACATGCGAATCACTTTCTGAAATAAACATCTATTTTCAAGAATGTATGTACATAATATTTTCAGGTAATATCACAATTAATATAATTAAATTGATATAAGTAACAGTCGTGCAAAAAATAGCATGCAACACACGGACCGAAAACTTAAAAACCCTCGGCTGCGCCTCGGGTTTTCAATCTGTTTCCTCGACCCGTAAACGTGCCTTTCCGCCCTTGTGTCGCAATATACTATTAGCTGGCTTAGGATTGCCACTGAGTAAGTAATATTATCTTTGTGTGTATGTCGTTTTTTGTACGATTTCGTTCACTTAGTCCCCATATCGTTTCATAGATGGCAATCAATGTTCTTTCTGCATCGACTGCATTCAGGCAAGTACCTGGCCGTCTGAAGTAACTGCCTTCACTTTATTTTTAATCACAGTTATTTTGTAAAACTTAGCTTTCCAGAAGCTACCTGTGAGGCATTGCAGTCTAAATATCCCGACTCATATTCTTCATTTAAAATCACCATTTTTTATGATAATTTAACGAAAGCATTGAATGCCAATGAATGGCCTACAGGGGCACTAGTTATGAGGTATTTTTTAAGAAATCCTCCCCTATTGCCGAACACAAGCTAAATACAGAGAGTTACATCCCGAGTGAAAATAGATTTTCTCTTAAAATCATTAACTTAAATGTGCAATCAATAACAAACAAGTTACCTATTCTCCAACTATTGCTCCACATTGAAAAACCTGATATCATTTGTATCTCTGAGCATTGGCTCCAAAACAATATGAGTGCACATTTGCAAGGATATAAGGCAGCAGCTGTTTTTGGAAGAAAAATTCATATACATGGTGGTGTGGCTATTTATTGTAAAAATAACGTATCTCTTGTTTCAGAAGTAACAAACTTCTCCACTTTAAATGAGGAGCTACACTTTGAATGTGTTGGCATTAGAACAGTTATTAGAGACTTAGTATTTATTATATTATGTGTGTATAGGTCACCTGATGGTGATATTGATATATTTTTAGATAAACTTGAGCTGATCCTAAACAGGGTTTTAAACATGTGTGATAAACTCATTCTCACTGGAGATTTTAATATTGATAGTCTTGTAAGAACATCACCCAGAATGAAGCTTTTTGATATTTTTGAATGTTTTAACTTGAATTCCGTAATTAACCAGCCTACTCATGATAAAAGTGCAATTGATTACATTGTAACTAATGTTGATAAAGATTCATGTACCGTTAAAGTCTGGGACCCGTTTATATCTGATCATGCTGCACAAGCTGTAGAAGTGCACTTTGACCAATGTTTATCAAAGGACAGTGATGATTTTAAACATATATTTACATATAGAGACTTCAATGATAGCAATTTGATTTCATTGAAAATGTTATTATCTAATATTACTTGGTTTTCTCTTTATAATGTCACTGATCCAAACTTAGCCTTTTTAAATTTTGTGACCACTTTTACTTATTTACTTGATATTGCCTGTCCAATTAAATCTAAATGTTTAAATACTATGGAAGCTAAAAATGTATGGATAACTAATGATATTGTGAAACGTAGTAAACAGTTGAAAATCTTGTTTTCGATTAAAAAACAACTTAATTCAGAAGAATTCGATAAACTATATCGCTCTTATAAATCTGAATATAAAAAATTCGTAAGAAATGCCAAGAAAAATAAATTTGGTAATATAATATGCACGTCTGCAAATGCAAACAAGATGTTATGGAATTTGGTCAATATGGAAACAGGTCGGAATGTGAAACAGTCTAGTGATGAACTATTTGTAAATGATGTTCTCACAAATGATCCACAACTAATTGCCAATAGCTTTGCTGAACTTTTCTCTACACAAATCAAAGTTAAATTGAATCAAAATATTAAGAATTTTTCTAAAGAATGCACTAAAGGTCTCACAAGTGATAGTTCATTAGTTCTTTCGTACGTTTCTCAAACTGAAGTGACTGAAGTTATATCTCAATTAAAAAACTTAAAATCTTCTGGCTATGATAATCTAAATACAAAGCTACTGAAATTTGTGGTGGATCATATTGCTGAGCCTCTAGCTTATCTATTTAATTTGTGTATTTTAAGTGGTACTTTTCCTCAATGTCTAAAAAAGTCAATTATAACTCCAGTTTTCAAGAAAGGGGATGCTAAATTAACAACAAATTACAGACCAATATCTATTTTATCTACATTATCTAAAATATTTGAGAAATTACTAATTACTAGAATACTGTCATTTTTAAATAGCAAAAGTTTATTATCAAGTGTTCAACATGGTTTTATGAAAGGTAAATCTACTGAAAGTGCTTGCATCGGTTTTATGAACTTTGTTTATCAATGCGTTGATCAGAAACAATGTGTTGCTGGTTTGTTCTTTGATTTGTCTAGTGGTTTTGACGTCATTGATCATAATTTTTTAAAACACAAATTATTCCATTTAGGAATCAGAGGCGTGGCTAGTGACCTTATCATGTCTTACATTTCAAATAGAGAATCTATTGTAAAATTTTCAAATCACCTCTCTGATAATTTTGTTTTGGACCATGGAGTCCCACAAGGATCTGTTCTTGGTCCCCTGCTTTTTTCTCTTTTTGTAAATGATTTAGAACTCAATATCACTGCTGATCATCTTACTATGTATGCCGATGATACGTCATTTGTAATAACTGCAGACAATATTGTTAACTTAAAATCTAAAATTTGTAACGCTGTAGCTCAATTTAAACACTGGTGTAATATGAATAATCTAATTATTAATGTTGAAAAAACTGTCTGTTTGCTATTCCAAAATAGAAATATCACCCAACTGTCTGTTCAGTGCGACAATTTTATTTTAAATTCTTCAGATTCATGTAAATTTTTAGGTATTTATTTGAACTCTAATTTAACTTGGAATTTGCAGATTGATCACGTTTGTTGTAAATTAAACAAAGCAGGTTACGCTATTAGATGTTTGAAGAATTCTCTTAATATAAATTATTTACTAAGTGTGTACTTTGCTTCTGTACAATCTACGATTTTTTATAATATATTAGTATGGGGTTCTGCATCTAATATTCAGAGGGTTTTTATAATTCAGAAGAGAATTTTAAGAGTAATATTTAATCTTAAACCTAGAGATTCTTTACGTGAGTTTTTTAAATTACATAACATTCTAACTGTCACAAGCATTTTAATTTTCAAAGCTGGTGTGTTTTATAAGAAGAATCTCCAAAATTTTAGGCTTAATATGGATATTCATAATTATGAGACCAGACAAAGAAATCATGTGCACATATCTCATTACTCAACTACCAAGTATACAAAATCTCCAGTTTGCCTCATTAGTAGGATAGTCAACAAACTTCCACACAACATTTCTAGTGTTAATAATCTTCATCTTTACAAGTTAAGACTAAAGACATTTTTATGTAAAAATTCGTTTTATGATTTAAATGAATTTTTTAGTTTTTAATTGTATTGTATTGTGTTTGTTATTTTAATGTTATTTATTGACGATTCTATCTGTACTGCATGTACGGCAAACAGATAATAAAAATTATTATTATTATTATTATAATGCTTTATTATAAAGCCCTTGTGCACCGTAATCAATCAGAACAATAAGTACAAAACAACACATGGTATAAGCACTCCATGTAAAAAATTTAAAGAAAATCACGAAAATGTAATTTTCTTCATGTAAAGTCCCTTTAAAAATAAGAGAAAGTTGTCGCTAATCTTCGTGTCACATTCTCAGAAGGTACCTAACCCAATAGGTTACAACATACAAAATTTTGTTTTCGTACGATTTTCCGTTCTGGAATTAGGCTGTTCACAGTATTTTTGGATTCGGGGAGCCTCAAAATGTGTATTTTGTTGTTGTTAAAAACTCAACTTTGAATCTTGGGGGGTCGAAAACAATACTTCCTCAACCTATGGTACCTATGTTACGGGCAGAAGAAGTAATAAATTCCAGTAAAAGTATATGTTATTAAAACCACTCCCTCAAATATAATAAATGTGTAAATAAGCATGAGTATAAATTCACATTCTGGAGATGAATTCCAACTTTAACCTTTCCTAAAAATAACATTAAATGTAATATAAATTACATCTATTTTACCGTTAATGCATTGGGTTGTAGGGAACGAGATTTGTTAATATGTACCGTCTTTTCTTGGTGAAATTATTGTAGGTTTATATTTCGATTTTATCTTTATCTTACGCTCTTTTGAAAACTTTTAACAAGTTTACAAAGAGTAACAGTTAACTAATTTTTATCTTACATTTTATAAATATATAATAGAAATATTCATGTGTATTTTTTAAAATTGAGGGCTCCTTAACGCACGCTAATAAATCTATTTTTTTTTGATCGCCCATAGAGCAATGACATAAAGTAGACGAGTTCCATAATAATGAGTATATTGGTTTTCGGTTTATTGGGATAAAAGAACAAAATAGATAATCCAAATATATACAATTTATATTTATACAGACTTGTGTGAACCAATAGGAAATCACGTGATGTGCTAGAAATGATGCATCACAACCACACCGTGTCAGGTTTGCCAACATTAATTTATAATGGTGTATTTTTACTGCGTGGCCATACAATCTATTGATCCCTTGTGCTCTGTGCAGAAAAGGTAACAAAAAATTTCCTGATAATTAATTAAACCTTGCAGTCTGCAATTAATCAGTTCCACTTTTTGCCTCTGAAATTAAATCGCTGGTATAATTCACGGCGTCATTTTCATGCCAACACAAACATCGACGTGGTATAAATTATATTTTTCATGCTAATGCCACACATAGAACTAATCTTTCTTACACAGGCTAGCTAAATTATAAAGAAGGCGAATTCTCATCGTAACCTTATAGTATTAAGCAATTATCAATATCTTTTCCACGTCATAATAAAATAATAAAACCATTTTGTTTATTTATTTTTAGAATGGCAAGGTACATTTAACATGAAAATCATTAATACGAGGGAGAATCAAATGAAAAGCGCAATTAATTTTTTCTCACTATTTTACTGCAGGAAGAATCCTTGCTTGTACATTATTTTTCCACATATCCCCTCCCAGTTCAATGCACTTAGGCCATCTGATAGGTAGTGCTTCGATACCGCGTGAGAAAAATTGTTTTGGTTGACGTTGTAGCCACTCGTGAACTGCCGACTGGACGGCAGTGCTTATGCCCTCCATGCATGCATCAACTGAGAGGAAAGTTATTGAGTTAATAATAATAATATGAAGTTCGCACAATGTGCATGAGTGTTTGAGTTATTCCGTGCTTAGCCTTGTTAGTGAGATGTTCCTCTTTTGACAGTCAAGGGCATGATATCGTTCACATTTCTGTCCACACCATTCACAAGTACAATCCGTGCTGGGTTCATGGAATTTCTTTTTGGAGCACACTTTGTAATGAAAGCCATGCACTGCGTATCTAGTGATGGCGTGTCTTAATTCGAAGCTGGGTTCTGACCATTTGCTTGATGTCATAGCATCCGTCACATAAAATTCACTCCATATATCTTGTTTCTTGTGTCTTAGATCCTGTAGTAATTCTTTTTAGCTGTCTGTGGAGGGGAGCAGCAGCTGATGCCTCAGGTCCTCTATGAATTGAGGGATTGAGTTATTGAGTTAATAGACGATAATGGAAATTACCTATCACCTTTCAGGGTATTCGTGATCTGTGTAGTAATTTAAAAATCCTCATCTGCCCGTGTAGGAACTTAAAGCTACGATTATACATAACATTCTTATCATATCCTGGGAAAACTTCTTAATAATACTAATAACAGTAATAATAAAATAATACGTACTTACTTACTCAATGGCAATAGACAATTCCTCAGCAAGTTAAAGGATTATTATCTATTTTATGGAACGGAGGTTCATTGCCGCGCTTACCTGAGCCCGCCATTCAAATCTATTCTGTGCTAACTCCATCCGATCATCCCTCGCAAATCCTACTTCCCTTAAATCTATCCTAATATTGTCCTCCGACCTACGTCTAGGTCTTCCAAGTGGTCTTTTCCCTTCGGGACTACCAGCCAATAGTTTTGAGATATGTCCAGCGAAACTTGTCCAGCAAATTTCCTCCTCCGTGATTTAATTACCCTTACTATATCCGATGAAGAGTGCAGGTTATGAAGCTCATCGTTATGCAGTTTGTCCAGTCCCCGTTTTCATCTCTCTTAGGTCCAAATATTTTCTTAAGCACTCTGTTTTCGAACATTCTCAGATTATGTTCTTCTCGAAGAGTAAGCGACCATGTCTCACATCCATATAACACAACCGGAAGGAAGGATAATAGACATATTTATTTTTAGATTTATGGACAGGAGACGAGACGATAAGAGTTTCTGAGCTACATAAAAGCAAGCATTTCCTGGTTTTAGTAAATATTTAACTTCTATCTTGATATTATTTGTATCTGTAATATATGAATTTATAGACTCGTTCCAACGATTTACCGGCTATTCTAATATTTTGTAACGCATTACATGACGTTTCATGACCTCATAATAACATAATAATAATATAAGTGTATAAAGCGTTTAAAATGGATAAGGAGACAATGACGGACATATTCGCTAATTTTTAATTCACTCTGTTTTCTCTTCATATTATTGGACGCATTTTTGTCTTATGTTTTAATATAGGCAGATCAATTGTATTAATAATCTATTGTTAGGAATTTGTTACTATTATGTATGGTATTTATTGTATATGTTTTCTACAGATATTCCTTTAATGTATTTTGTATTTATCCTGGTTGAGTGGAAGATAAGGCCCTATGGCCTTAGGCCTAACTCTGCCAGGCAAAATGAAACATTATTATTATTATTATTATTATTATTATTATTATTATTAAAGTTTACACTAACGGAATACTTATGGGTAAATAATGAATCATTAAATATGATTTTAAATTTCCATTAATGTTTCAATAGCCGAACAGAGAACGGAGCTTTCAGCCTCACCCCGCTAATCCAATTCACGGGTTAAGTTTGATCTCGCACGGGCGGTTAAGTGGTTTCCGTAGTCATGTCTGAAAGCAAATTAAGAAGATTATATAATTCCAAAAATTCCCTTAATTTAATTTCTGAGAAAGTTTGTACTGTCGGTCAAATAAAAAACGTCGGGCGGTATTTGATTAAGTATCACGAACGAGCATATGCGCATGTACAGGAAGACTTAAGGTTAGGTTCACACACGCCTCTTGTCTATCCATGTATTTTCTTGATTATTTAGTCAGTTTTGTTCCAAAACAAACATGTATAGAAGGCTGTGGCTATATGCCTCAAATCCGCCATATTCTTGGTTGCAAATTTTTATAATATTAATACTTAATAGATTCGCGAGGAATATGTTTATTCAAGGAGCATTTTTTAAAGATTTTATTTTATAATACCGGTATTTCTAGTGCAAAATCAATAACTTACGCTCAACTCCTGCAACCAATCTTAGCATCGAAATACGCGTCCGGCCAGATCAACGTTTGCTATGAAAACTTCCGGTCGCATTATAGTAAAGTTCCCACCTCTCAGCTGCTCTTTCATAAATATGGGCCCTTCTCGCTGCTTCAGAGACCGAAAAATGCAGGTCAATTACAGCCCTAACTACACTTTCTCTCACGTTAGCATTTGTATGTGGCGATGGCACAAAGCAAAATGAATTATGACAATGCATTAAGTTGAATATCGTGTGTTGCGCCTTCCGCGTTGTTCATTTTTTCCCTCCTTGTTCATATTTTCCCTCCTGCCGCATGGCCTCATATGTTCCGAAAATGACCTGTATTTTGTGTTTTTTTATAGGAAACTTGTGAACTAATGCGTCAAAACTTTAATTTTAACAGCATACGAGTCCCGACGTTTTTTATTTGACCGACTGTACCTATCCAGAGGAGTTACTTTCTTGTTTTCACAGGGAAGCACGGCCCGTGTTACTTGGAAGAATGAACTCTGCGTCTCGGGGTTACGAGCTATACTATACTGTATCTCAGGGAACCTGATAGGAAATCATAACATTATCAGTCCCCGCCACGGAACCGGACTGGAGTTCCAATGTGACGAATTGTCGTTCATTTTACCGCTTTCAACTCACAGCTCTGATACGATACAGCTCGTATTTACGTTAGAATGTTTTACTACTGGAGTATAAACATCGTAGTATTAATTGAGATGCGATGCGATAACCATCTAAACGTGATTATAGTAATCTCATAAGTAAAATATATACAACAATAGCCTTATTTTTAAATAACATTATTTTCTTGGTGTTAATAAGCGTGGGTATGTGACAAATCAGGAATGGCATACCTGTTTCAGATCTTTGGCAACTACAGTCTACAGTCTCGCCGACGGTCTCGAAGTGGTTTTCTGCACGTGTCGTTTCAAATTCCATATTTCGCCCTGTGTATAGTTAAATTAGTAGTTATAGTGTCTGTGAGTGTGTATAAGAAAATCTGTGTGTATATATATATATATTTATTTATTTGTTGCGTAAATTATATTTATTGTGTATACAATGCATAGCATTTAATCGGAAGCATTGAATTTCGTAGTAGTCGAATCAATGTTTTTGGAATGGACCGTACTTGCCTCCCCTCTGACTGTAGCCAGTGGAACGAGGAGAGGAGAAATTGTTTTTCCTTCCTATCAGGTTCGCTGAGATAGACTTTAGACTCAAGACTGGGTTCACTATTGTATGAGCACTCTTAATATGGGTGAGCGGCTGAGGGGTCACATGCGGTCAGTGGGTTTTTTAATCAACAAATCCTGGCGTTGCACGAGATCCTTTGCTAGGCTTAGGTAGTCTACTGATGGGTTATCCCAATCATCCCCGTCCTACCCATAATCCAATCCAACCACATCTAGGCAATTATTAGGAAAAGTGAAAGTAGGGTTAGGTCTATACGAAATATTTCCGTCGAAGTTAAAAGAGAATGAGAGATTTTAATGGACAGTTTCAGTATGGAGAATACAACTTCTTCACAACAAATTCTGGTGTGGGGTAGAAATTCCCTGATTTGGTGAAAACGAGGACTGGCTTCAGATAATTTTTACGAAATATATTTAAAGTAAATGTTCTACCTTTTAATATAAGAAAAATTTAAACAAAATCGTTCGAACCCTTTTGAGAAAATCACGAAAATGACATTTCCTCATGAAAAGTGGTACCGGTACCGGTGGTAAAAATAAGGGAAATTCGTCGCAAATCTTAGCATAAAATCCCTAGAATATACATAATAAAAATATAACATTTTTTATATTATGTTTTGTTCTCGAGCTACTTTGTTCACTGACTCATACGCAGACAAGTTTCTGAAAATCGTATTTTTTTATTCTGGAAACCTGAAAACATATTTTTCTGTATAATGAAAACTTGACATCGAAATTCATTATATATACGAGTAGTATCTACGATACAGGTAGAAATTTAAAAATAAGGTTTTACTATTTTTTATAACCATGACCTTATACATTTTTGATAACTTATTATTTCCGATGAGCATCAGGGAATTTTTCTTCTCCTGTCGAGTCCAAGTGTCGATTAAATTTTTATCAAATCGAGTGCCTGGTAATGCTGACTTTCATACACATTCTCTGGGATTGGTAAGAGGCGGTAAGATCGTTGTGCTGGCAACCGAATAAGGTTTATTTTCACTTTTCTCCACAGTAACTCTTTTCAACGTCAAAATCGACGTTAAATAAAACAGACTCAGAGACAAAGTTCGGTGCTGATTCCTGCCACTGCGTCGCTTTCTCCTTTTTGTTGACATTGCAGATATATGGTGATTACTGGACGAGCCTGAAGGAATTGGGGAGGGGGGGACTCATTTCATCGGCGAATCCATTTGTATGAATTTGCTTGCTTGGCAGTGAATTATTTCGCAGTCTAGTTTGTGTTAAGTCAAGCTGTCCGCATTGCAATATTAGAGTTACTTTTATTTGTCTGGCAATGTTTTCATGGTAAGAGAGGACGTTTAATCACTAACAGGGAAACTTTACGAACGTGAACGCCGATTATTGTAATCGCGGATAATGTTATCAGTCGGGTACGCCTAATGTTACTATTTTTATGAAGTCCCGTAAGGATTAATACACATATATTGAAAAAAAATGCTATTTATTGTGATCAAAGATTCGGTTTAAGTGATCACATTTTCCTTTTTTACGGCTTTATTTCGTTTCTAAATGAACTTTATTGCGTTATATTGGAAGAATTAGGCCTAAAACTTTGTTACGGGTTGAAAAAATAGTTACTTGCAGTCTATTACTTTATTATGAGTGGTTCAATGATTCACATTATTACGCATTATTTTCTGAATAAATACCTTTTAATTCGTTTTTGTAGTGTATTAACGTATGTATGAATAAATAACCTTCAAATAATTCTTTTGGCTACTGTTATCAATCGGTTAATCAGATTAGCTGCATCCCGAAGTGATCACAATAACCGGCGTGCACTAGTTAATTAAAATTTGTGTTAAGAAATTCCTGGAAACTATTGTTCTAGGAGTTACTGATTAACGTTGGTCAATGTTAATTTAACTCCTTAAGGGGTTTCCTTGATATTAATATTAATATCCTTGTTTCCTTCTCTGTTATTGCTTGCAATTATCTTTTCCATGTAAAGAACTACTTATACAACAAAACTGCTGGAAGTTGAAATTATAAAGAACTAGCTTAAAAGGCCCGGCGTCGCCCGGGTTTTTATTTTGTAATTTGAAATTAACTTATGAAGGACTTTCGATTTTCAAACTTACACAGAACTTGAAATGAGGAAGAACGACTTATCACACTCAAACTATTTCCTCAGAAAACGCTAGTTATAGCTTTTTATGGTTCACAGAGGATGTCGAATATTGTATTCCGTTGCTTCTACACACCATGCCTGGGAGGGGTTGAAATAAGAAGAAACATAAATTCCGATTACGTAATATTGTATTGTCTTTATGGAAAATTTTATTTCTTACTCTCATGTTACCATTCAACCGTTACGGAGCTGAAATAAAAAAAATCAATATTACTTTCATACTTTCCTCCCCCAAAAGCTGGGACAAAATATACTGCGGGCATAGGACTGAAAATGTTCCACCCTATTTTGTCTTCTTGTAGATGTTTAGGTCCTGTGATAAAGATCCTACAGCTATGAGTGACGTATCAGTGGATAGGATTTTTTACCGACTTCTGGCATAGCATACTCACTGGCACACACTTAAGCTGTCCCTACAATACGACCGCTTATTCTACATCAAAATGTGAAGTGAGAAAATGATATTTTCCATGTCGAGGGTAGAGAAAGTTATGTGACTGTTTCACATCGTGCTTTATTATTCTTGGATTTCATTCTTCAAGAATTATTTTCACAAATGTATTAATTACATCGATAGCATCATAATTTATTAAAGCCCAGTATTATGTAGTTCACAAAGCCCTATGTGAACACTGTAAACAATACATTGTTGTCATGATAACTGAATTGCATTTCATTTTTCAGTATAACATTTTCAGAAATTATATAAATTTTCAAAGGAAGGAGTGGTTTGTTTGAATTTTAGTGTTCACCACGTTACTTCTCGGGCTTAACTTGGTATGTGTGCAAAATTTCGTGCAATTTGGTAAAGAAATGTAGATTTGTATAGGGAACATACCTACCCACATACATACATACACACTTTTGATCTGGCTTGGTTGACTCACACTTTTTTTGTGTGTGTTTTGTTATGAAAACATGTGAAAGCGGAACTCTCAAACTTCTTTTGTCACACTTAAATTTTTAAATATTTTTTTTTATGTAAACAATTGACAGCAGAACTCTCTAACTATGCCTCATTTCACACTTCCGACTTTTCCCGTGGATTTTCCAAAACTTTTCTTTCATACAAACTTTGTCCTTACAGTTTTGTAAACTCTTATAATTATAAAATATTATTATTATTATTATTATTATTTTAGTTTTCTTTCTATCTCAAATCCCTCAAATCCCACCACTGATGCCAATCCTTCGAACTGGTCATCCTGTGAGCTGGGAACAGTAGGCCTACCGTTATTTCCAAAATATAACACGATCAATTGAGTTAGAAACGAAACCCTTAAAAACAAAATTTTGAATGATGTACTGTACAATAGTTGGAAATAAAGCCGGAAAATAGTAAAATGTGATAACATAAACCAAATCTTTGATCGCAATAAACAGCATTTTTTCAGTGTAGGCCTATCAATATTAATCCGTACGGGACTTCATAAAAATAACATTACCCGACTGATAAAATTATTCGCGATTACATTAAGCGGCGTTCACTGTAGTATGCTTTGTGTTTTGGTAATCTGTTGATCATAATCATTATCATCTTCATTCTCTGTCTCTCACATAGCCTTCTCTTCGCCCTAGCTTCCCTTGTACTTGCCTGGGGAGTTCCTTGTGCATGGTGGATGCGGTTCTTGTCAATTTGTTGAGTTGCTTTCCTCAGATTTTAAAGGGATACATTTCAATTTTTAAGTGGGCAAAATATTGTATAGCGCTATAAAGTACTGTATACAAAAAGATTAACTTCATTATCATCCATGCTGTCAATACTTGAAGAAGTATGAGATAAGAGATTGGGAAGTGGTTGGAATGCTATTTGGGGCGAGAGGGACAATTTTGAAATGTTGTGTCAATTTTTTTCAAAGTTCTGGTATACTGCCTTCAGCCACATTGTAGGAATTGGCCTTAAACATTCTTCAAGACTCGCTCCATACTGTCCATAACCATTTCTGTGGCTTGGTTCTAAAAGGGCCAATGTCATAAAACTTGCTTTTGAGAACAGACTTTGAAGCTTTTATAGAAGTAACATTTTTTGCTGAGAACTTCCGACATTGTCATCTAAGGTTTCTGCATTATGTCTATTAATAGCAATTTACATTGGCATTTTTAGTATACGAAAGATAAAGACTAGCCGAGCTCAATAATGCATAGATATCATTTTTGCAAGAAATTGACATTGACCCTTTTAGAACCAAGCCACAGATTTGTATTAAGACATTTTTAATAAATACGAGTAGAAAGGAAGGCTTTTATCGATAGCTGCTTTAAAATGTAATATAAAAATATGTACCCTAAATATTGAAAATTAAGGAAAAAATCTCTTCTTAAAAAAATAATTATTGTTCTTTGAATTTTATTGATTTGGCTGTATCCTATTGACACCCTTAATTTATGGCAGTTATCCTAACTCGATTTTCTCTCTTTGACCTTATTCTTTTAGGAGGTTTAAAGATCACAAAATCCTGGGTTGTTTTCGTTAACTTCTTTAATTGTATCTGTTTTATGAGAACTAAATAGTGTAAATGTGAGCGAATTTAAACTGAACAATACAAGAGGGATCACAATGTTTTCTTCCTTTCACCTTCATTAAACTACACCCACTTCAGACCGGCAAGTTTGCCCGTACCTTCGGAGCGGCTCGTAATGAGTACTATTAGATTCCATCGCCTGCGAATGTTTGACTAGACTACACGCAACACACGCTTGCCAGAGAAGTTGCCTGCGTGGTTTTGCACAGGCGTTAACTCCTGGAAATTCCATGAACCCAGCACGGATTGTACTTGTGAATGGTGTGGACAGAAATGTGAACGATATCATGCCCTTGACTGTCAAAAGAGGAACATCTCGCTAACAAGGCTAAGCACGGAATAACTCAAACACTCATGCACATTGTGCGAACTTCATATTATTATTAACTCCTGGCGTTCCTCAATGCATTGCAGTGTTCACCTGTACACGCAGGGCTGTTACTGAATTACACAGTTTACATTAATTATTAAAGACAGTGAATCATTTCGTAATACTGTATTTCACTTAGCACTGAATTTTATTTAACACTGAATTTTATTTTCTCACTTAATTTCATGTAAGTTTTTGATTGCATCCTCTTCAGCACATCTAAAAATTCAAATTCATGAAATAAGCTTGCGTGAAATAGTCTAAAAGGTGCTACCAAACTTCAAAGTTGTAAGAATTAACATGTCTACATTTCTCAGATGTTGTAGCAATTCACATATCTCAATTTCTAATTTTTTTTACCCTTTACGCTTTTGTAGGAATTCACAGCGACCCATTACACACCCCAAAATTTCACAATAAATTAAAACTATGACGTCTTGCAAAACGAAAAGGTGTTGCACGTAACAGGTACTGTATTCCGAAATCATCGGTAATACCCAATGTTTTTATTGTTACAACTGGCAGTCGCACAACCGAGGTAGGATAATCTCATATCTTTGATCTTAACAACAAACATAGCATGATTGATCAATATTTAATACATTCCTAAACGTTATTGATCTGTGTCACATAGTCTGACGTATGCGTTAAATAATCACATGGATGCGTAATGTGTGCAAATGTTTCACTAAAGCCACTTTGATTGGATGCCATTAGTACAAATTGTATGCTTATCCGTTTCCAGCGAGCCTTAACGGTGATCATGTTCTACTATTGATGACGGATTGGATTAGGAAGGCCCGGATGCAATTCCGGCCATAAACATGTAGAGAATCCGAATATCTATGTTGATCAGTGCGTGTTATATTCATAATCAGAAAACGCGCTGGATTGTTTACAATATAAGCATTTTAAAAAATAAATCCATGAACGGTATTTTTTTAATTTTCTTTTATATCAAAACTATTTTAAAAACTATTAGTGTTACACGAATGATTGTAGATAAATTTTATCATGCGATATTTATCAATATATGATATCAGAAATATTAATATTTGTGGATATTACACCAGTCTGCATTTTTAAACTTTTTGTCAGATGTTTTCTTAAAAGTAAGTGTTCCTGAATCAATTTTTGATGTTGATTCCGGAAATGACTTCCATTTTTGTCTATCACGTCATGTTTTTACAAAAAAATAAGAAGTCAAACTTTCAATACTTTAATTAATGTAATAGAGAATCCGAATATCTATGTTGATCAGTGTATATTATATTCATAACCAGAAAACGCGCTGGAATGTTTACAATATAAATATTTAAAAAATAAATCCATAAACTGTATTTTTTAAATTTTCTTTTACATAAAAAATATTTTAAAAACTATCAGTTTACATGAATGATTATAGATAAATTTTCTCATGTGATATTTATCAATAGATAGACAAATGGATCACTCAGAAATATTGATATTTGTGAAAATTATCACGGAAATGGTATTTCTGTGAACAAAACATGGCTATCACTTTGTAACGATAATTACCCGTAACTGTAATAGCTTAGTTTATAGCATAGCATAGATTAATTTTAAAAATAATACGCAACTGTAGAAGTAGTCAATATAGAGCATGTCAGGTTACGAGGTTGTAGAGCAGGTAATTGCCAAGAGAGAGAATTTAATTGAATTGATTTTATTTTAAGGATTGTAAGCGTAGCACTTAAACGTTCCCTTTATGCATACAATCCACTCACAATGACAGAAAAAATTACAAATAAATTAGAAATATGATAATAATTTTCTGTACCTCAGAGCCAAACGAGCGTAACTGCCAAAAACTAAATTTTACAGGAGGAGCGAAAAACAAAATTATGAACAATAAAGGGGAATGGAGTTACTACTATTTGGCTCTCAATATCTTGGTTTCTAATGAAATTATGGATTTAATATTAATTGGTTCTATAGAGGTCAAGAAGTTAGTAAAGAATATGAAAAAAACAAAAAAAATATGAAATTTGGAGTTACGTTCCTTTGGCTCCGAGGTACAGAATTACAGACACATTGTGAATACAAATATTGAACATAAAACATAAGCCTTAACCTAATTTCATGAAGTAGTAGCCAAGATATATTATAATTATGATAAGAGTAAACTTTGGTAGAAGATAATGAGAAATTAGGATTCGTAAGCGGTTATGAGGTGATTAACTAAGAGTTTTTTTTGTCGTAGCAAGAGAATACTTTGATAATGATACAGATGAAGAGAGAGAGAGATAGAGACAGGGGAGGAGAGGGGAGAGAGAGGGGAAAAGGGGGAGAGAGGGTAAAAGGGGGATAGAGAGGGGAAAAGGGGGAGAGAGAGGGTGAGAGAGCTCTCTACGATACATACAAGCCAAGTAATAAAATGTTGAAAAATCGCGATTTTTATGAGTTTTCAAATTTAGTGCAAAAAATTGTGAACAGATTTTCATCATTTGGGGAGCATTTTCTTCGTCTTTTTAAATTCTATCTTGTGAAATTTTTCATTTTTCAATATTTTTATTTTGTGTACCTTAAAATCGAAAAGAAAATTTTTCACACCTATTTTGCATTTTTTCACCATGATACTACTACAAACCGATTTTTTTCCCAAAACATATACAATGAATTCCTATTGTTTTTCTCCTAATTATCGCGTAGAGAAGGTGGTCACTTAACTTATTTTTTGCACTCCTTAACTAATTAGTGGTACTTACGAAGGTTGTTGCCGTGGATCGTAAGTTGACATTCCCACACAATCTTGTTGCTAAGGGCGTTGCGATGCGGTTAAATTACTTACGGTGCTTGCGCTACGTCATAATTCATTACGATACACTTCATAATACAAGTCTTTATGGACAAATCCCCCAGGACAAATATTCGGTTCCCATAACAACAAACACATGCGAATCACTTTCTGAAATAAACATCTGTCTTCAAGAATGTATATACATAATATTTTCAGGTAATATCACAATTAATATAATTAAATTGATATAAATAATCATCGTGCAAGAAATAGCATGCAATACACGTGCCGTAAGCGCATTACGGCACTTGTATCGCAATATACTATTTTAAAGAATCTACCTCGCCTGGACTATTTATGAAATGCATTTACTGGACATTCCGTTTCTATCCAACTGAGCCATTAATAATAATATATTACCATTCAGGGGGAATAGTTCAAGCATGAGCGATGGCAATATTAGATGACATAATATAACCAGATGTGAGCAGGGGTTGCAGAATATTAATTTATAAAGAGGGTAGATTTTATATTAAGGGATTCACGCGTGAATGAACACCCCTATCTTTCTCAAACAGATGACGTTTGTCCCTCCTGAACAAAATTCCTGTGAAACTTTTTGAAAATCCATTCGAATAATAACAACACCTGTAATAGCAATAAAAGGAATAATTTCACAAAACACAACAAAGATGCCTATATAACGAGAATTATACTACAATAACATTATTAGGCAATTAATCATTATAATGTCTATTGAATCACCCTCGAGGCAAAGGACACAGGATAGGAAGAGCCCAGGCAGTAGAAGTGGGACTTATAATCTCACGAAGCCTAAGTTTAAATTCTGTTTGCAAGTAATTAGAAGGTTACTGTGTATTTCAGAGATCCTTTCATCAGGTACTATGACTTATGATAAAAATAATCAGATCACTTAATAATAATAATAATAATAATAATAATAATAATAATAATAATAATAATATTGGAATAATTAATAATAATAATTATAACAATAATTATAAAGACATTCATAGGGATATCAGAAAACGAAGGTTAAAATTTTATACACATATTAAACGAATTAATTTAAATAGGCTCACAAAACAAATAGCCTATTGGAATTCTATGAAAACAGAAAAGTAAAGCAAAAGTAGATACAGTACTATGAAATGGATTGATGAAGTAAAAAAAAAAAGACTTAAAACTGGCAGAAATTACTCCAGAAGATATTTTGAAAAGAGATAGCTTTAGAATTAAGGTACATAAGTGGGAAGTTGACCAAGAGGACAGATCGAAGAAAAAACTGGAACAACATGGAAAAACGAGAGGAAGGAAGTTGACAGCCAAAGGATGAAGGCAATATGGAGTCAAAGGAAAACACAGAAATGCCTCTAAATACTTTGCGTAGTCCTACATGGGCTCATGCATCAGATTTTTAAAAATTTTTCCACCCCTAGATATGGAAGACTGTGGAAAGGATCTTGCTCATTTGTTTTTTCTACAAGTCACAATATGCATGTTCGCCGGGAAAGGGTCATTAATTTTCTTTTTGCGCGACTTAACTAAATAGTGGTACTTACGAATGTTGTTGCCGTGGATCGTAAGTTGACATTCCCGCACGCAATCTTGTTGCTATGGAAACAAAACAAATTTCCATGCGGTAAGAGTTTCCGTGCGGTAAGAATTTACTTACGCCACACATCATAATACAAGCCTTATGGACAAGGCCCTTCCAGGACAAATATTCGGTTCCCATAACAACAAACACATGCGAATCACTTTCTGAAACAAACATCTATCTTCAATATTGTATATACATAATATTTTCAGGTAATATCTCAATTAATATAATTAAATTGATATAAATAATCATCGTGCAAAAATAGCATGGAATACTCGTGCCGTAAGCGCATAACGGATCTCGGAACATTGAAAAAACTCGGCGCGAGCGCCTCGTTTTTTTCAAACTCTTTCCTCGATCCGTATGCATCGCTTACGGCACTTGTATCGCAATATACTATATTTACATGCCCGATTTTAACTTATCCACCTTTACATCGCAATTGACAAACCCCCAGCTAAACAAATCAGAATGTCAATATTAGACGTCTCAGACTTAATGCAGGGGATAAAGGAGCTTATACTATGTATTTTGAGGTTGAAAATCACTTTTCGGAAATGCCAGTTTGAGGCACCTTGATGTATTACTTGACTCGAGATAACTGAGTGACGCTATATTTTTATGGCTGGCTCTGTTTGATTAATGTTGTGATAAATTCTCACGTCATGCCATTATCGACAAGTTGCATGTAAATTTTCTTCTGTCGTATCGGTAATTTACTTCAGAAGAAAGCTGAACCTAGGTATTATGTTCTTATTGCTCGTGTAAGATTAGTTTAGAATAATAATGTAAGAGTTTAAACTGTGCGTTTCTAAGTTGAATTATGCTTTGTTTTTCCGCGAAAGGCCATGGATAATGGTATTAAGATATCGTGAGTGTATGAGGTCATGCGAAAATGAAATCAGTAGTGAGCTGTATCAATGTAACTGCGCTCACACGACTAAACCTGTAAAAACAATTAGCACCCAACTGTGTATACTTATTATGGCGACTATTCCATTTACGTGTCACTCTTTTAATCTGGAATCATAATGCGAGAGAATTAGTTTCAAACTGGTAATTTTATCAGCACTGCCTGATAGCATAAATAAACATCCATTATTATCGTATCAACATAAAATATTATTATATTTATAATAAAATATTAAAATTATATTATTTTTGATCCGATTTATAACGAATATTATGAGTCCTGAAATGAATTACTCAAACTGTGCAAATTACGTTGCACACACTTTTGCACGTAGGCCTACGTGATAGAGGCAACAGTTGTGACCCCAGGTATAACAATTTTGCTTCCTTTTTTAGAGAATTAACAGACAACAAATTATTGTCTTTGCCTTTTTTCAACAAGACAGTGTCACAGCCCATACATCCAATATTTCGGTGAGAACAACATTGAAAGCGTGTTTGAGAAGAGCAGAATTATTAGTAGAGATATATGTGCCCCTTCAGTCCCCCGATCTAACTCCCTGCGACTTTTAGCTCTGGGGTAAATTAACACGTAAAGTATACAAAAGAAACCAACACATCTTGGAAGAATTAAAACAAAATATCCGCCTGGAAATTTTGCCATTTCGCAACGTAAACTACGGCGAGTGATGAATGGTTTCTTAAAAAAGTGCCAAAAATGTATGGACAACGACGGTGGCCAGTTTCAGCACCTTTCATAATGTTGGTAAGTAAAGCTATTAAGTAAATTATTGCATCAGCGCTAATCTATGGTAGCCGCATCGGGACCGCGCGCCGATGCCGCAAACCGGAAAATACCGCACAGCCGGTTCATAGTTCATTGGGTCTACCTGTAGTTGGGTTTTCATACGATAATTTTATTGAGGATAAATTAGTTCCTTGCTCATTGTAAGGTTACGTTCAAGAGGTAAACTTCTGCAATGCATATTCTCAAATAAAGTGACCGCCATCATGACTGAATGTTTAGACTGCTCGCCTTCCACCTCTGGGACCCGGGTCCGAATCTCGGTGGATCCCTGTGAGATTTATGATGTACAGGTAGGGGGGAAAAAAGCGGACCGACTAAAATATCTAAGTTGCCGATATAAGCCACTGCGCATGCCTAGAGACATTCACATGATAGCAAGGAATATATTGAAATTTGTTCTACAATCGAAAAATTGCTTGAATTGAGAAATAATTTCACGTAATTTGCATTGCTTGAGAAAACAAACGTTTCGTTACATCTCATACATTTATTAATCACTAGGCTCTGAAAGCAGCTACAAGAGAAGGTCCGCTTTTTCCCCCCTACCTGTACAAAGTGGGTTCGGGGTAGGCTTTTTCGGGATGCTCCTGTTTTCCCTGTTATCGTTCCACCGTAGCTCCAATCATCATGATGTAATCATTTGGTTGCAATAAAGGATTTGTTGTATTCTCAAATAAGTACTGCCAGCAGAAAATACTGTTTCGTATATCTGTTTCGTTAAGAAATGTTCACCAGTTTTACTGATGGTAGTGGCAGAATGGAAATTAGAATTGCCTAGCTAAACATGCTTACGCGTACGTGACAGCGTGCTCCCTCATATGATACGGTATTCATTATGGTAATGGCAACTGTAATAGGATAATAATGCCAGGAGTTCGAAGTGCGGTATGCGGCTAGCAAAGCCAACCAATAACCGCAGACATTACCGATATGAGTCGATAGAATTTGAACCTGCTGCCATATTTATAAAACTAGTTTAAAAGACCCGGCGTCGCCCTGGTTTTGTGTGTAATTCAAATTTAAATTATGGAGGACTTTTGATTTTTAAGCTGTAAGTGCTTATATAGGGATCTAGAGTTTGAACCGAAGAAGGACGACTTATCACACTCAAACTATTCCCTCAGAAAACGCTACATATGGCTTCTATCGCTCATACAGGACTTAGAATTATGCAATCCATTGCGTTTACTCCCCATATCTTGTAGGGGTTGAAATAAGAAGAAACAGAAATTCCGGTAACATAACATTTTACTGTCTTGACGGGATACTTTATTTCCAACTTTCGTGTTGCCAACAACCATTTCAGAGCTAAAATCAAAAGAAAATCAAAATTACTCTCACACACTCTTCTCCAAAAATCTGAGACATAATTTACTGCGCACATAGGACAAAAATGGTTCCATCTTATTTTTGTCTCTTTTTAAAGGCTTCCAATAAACTTCTCTAATTCTGAACTAATACAAAGCCTACATCAATGAATAACGTATCAGTGGACAGAATTGTTTACAGACTTCTGACATAGCATACTCGCTACCCATCGTTGGCATAACTTCAGGCTGAGACAACTGAAAACGCTCTCTCCAAAATACCCTTTTATTCTATTTATTTTATGTGTATATTTATTTATTATATTATTTATTATATTTATGTATATTTATGTATTATGTATATATTATATTTATGTATATTTATATATTTATTATGTGTATATTTTCCTCCAAAACTATTACATTATTATTTATATTATTATTTGTTTTTTTCATATTATGTTCCCTTGTGTAATTGTCATATTGTTTGTGTTTCTGGTTTCCTTTTCTGTGTGTTTTTTTCTTATTGTTATAGCATTAGTTTAATTATTTTGAATATCACTTTAAATATTTAATTTTAGAATCTGGTGTATTAATATAAGCGAGAATATTGTAATTGGGCATTAGCCTGTAATATTCTTAGTACAATAAATAAATAAATCAATGTGAGTGAGAGAACATGTTTTCCAGGCCCAGGGTAGTGAAAACTTTTTGGTACATCACAACTGATATGCATTGGCTCCATTATTGATATTCTAAAACGGATTATACCGATAGGCTCTCTGATTATAATTATTTGTCAAAGCCCAGTAAAATGCAACTGCCAAAGCTCTTTGTGAACACTGCAAACATTATTGTCATGCGAAATGAATTGCATTTGATGAATTCAGTGTAATATTTAAATAAAGCATTCAGGCCTCTAAGTTTCTTTCTACTGGTTATATCGAGGATTTCAATAGCTTTAAACCTTCTCCGGACAATGTGGAACATTCTGAAGAAGAAAAAAGCACATAAATCGGTCCTGTATTTTTTAACTCTGTAAAGGACACACACACTAACAGTGCCTTTTATACTGATTACAGTGTATAGGCCTAAAGACGTAATAGGGGAAAACGGTCAAAATTAGAGGAAAGGAGGTTAAATTTGCCATTTTATGTTTTTTTTTTTAAAATCACCATAACCAACTTGAATAAAACATAACTAGCTGAAATAAGAGAAAATAAGGGCACAATCTACAGTACTCATTATATTTTTAATTTACTATGCAGCTTTACGAGTAGTTTTTACTGTTAAAAGCTTGTGTTTTTGAAGGCTTATATTTGAACAGATACCGCCTTGTATTTTCATAATGAATTTAGTGCAATGTTGACCCCGAATCAGATGAAATATTAAAATTACCTCTGCAATGTGTGCTCCCTAGCGGCATAACGAGGAATTTATTATGAGTAATAGCACATTGTTTTGCTTTTATGGTTATATTTTTTAACATTGTGGTCGAAAGAGAAAACACACTGGAAATAATTTCCCATTCAGCAGCGAGATATGTATCTCTAGCTGAAAATTTTCATACGGAATTTCGAACTGATCATGAATAAAATATTGCTTGGCATCTGCAGTCATTTTACGCACAGCGACTTCATTCAGGAGATAATCAGGAAGGTTTGCAGACAGTGTGGTTTGTATAGAGCTAAATGTCAAAATCTATATTAATAAAAGGAAGTGTCTGTCTTTCCTTCTGTCTGTCTGTCTGTCTGTCTGTCCGCAATGCCCAGCGAAATCTACTCAACGCAGAGATCTGAATTTTTAAACATAGGTGGACTGAAGGGTCGGAAAATGCACCTCGAAGCCGGAATTTTAATTTTAGCTTTCGTTCGTGAGTTATGAGTGAAAAACGGGCAGAAAACTTGCAATTTTTGCGTTTTCGAAGCATCAGTTTTCAGATACATTTCAATGTCAAATCAATTACAGTTGGCTTTGGCTATTTTTGTCATACCTTGGAAATAAAACTTTCGCGATCGCTTGAATGTTGTAAGCCCTAAATATGGTCAAACATTGTTTTATTTGGACGAAACTCACTATACAGGGTTTTCTGGGACAAGGAACTCGAATCTGAGGTCGCTTTTACCAGGCGACGCTGTCTAATCATGGTATGTAGTCCACGTGATTTAGGTGTTAATAAATATAATGATTTAACTATTATGCTCTTAATTTTTGAAATAATTATCGCGGGCGAAGCCGCGGGCACATGCTAGTTCTATTCTATAGGAAATCTGAAATATTGGTCATAAGGAGATCTATGTCGATGAAATGTTTCTTAGGCCTATACTTCAGAGTGTATATCTGACAAATCATTCCTGAGATGGAAACTACGCGTACTTATTTACTCCCCTCGATACTTGACAAACGTTTTCCCCTGATTTCGTGAAATGAATTTAATTTAAGGAAGTATTTATACCGGGTGGTCCTAAACTATGTGTCAAAAATGTAAAGGTAGGTAGAGGGGACCTAAATAAGCATATTTCGTATAGGAATATGTGTGCGGTAATGACACAATAAAGCGCTAGCTTGTAAAGCAGCATGAATCACAGAAAACTTAAAAGACAAGTAAAGACAAAAGAAAACAAAATTTTATTTCAATTATTTTCATTTTCCTACTGAGCTGTATATGTTGCTGTATATCCCTTGACATGTCAAGGGATAAATTATGTTTTTTAAAATAGGTTAGATGTCTCAAAATTGTCTCAAAATGTCTCAAAAATACTGAGCATAGGTGGAGTGTATATCAACAAAATCAAAATTTTATTAACAGTTCACAAGGGGTGCTCCAAAGGCTTTTAATATGACCCCAAAAGAAAAAATCCTTCTTCTTCTTCTTCTTTTTCTTCTTCTTTAACTTCCCCTTAATTACTCAAAGAGTGTAGGGGGGTCCTCGGCAAAGGATTTCCACTTCTTCCTATCTTTGGCCATTCTTTTGAATTACGGTAGACTTAGGTTTGCTTTCAGTCCCAGCTCCTCTATACAGTTCTCGTAAGTTACCCTAGGCCGTCCTCTCTGTCTAGTTCCTTCTGGTCTTGCTTCCAAAAACTGTTTGGGCTTTCGGTCCTCTTCCATTCGTGTAACATGGCCAAACCATCGCAGCTGCCTTCCCGCTAATCATTTTTCTATTGGGGTTTGTTGTAGTTCCTCTCTGATTCTTTGGATCAGGTTAAATCAGGAGAACGCGGTGGCCAAGGGAACTGGACCGCCCCGTCCTATCCAATGCTGGTCGTAGACAGCGTCCATGTGATTCCTGACGTTTCGACACACACAATCTTGGGTTTTTTCTTTTTGGGGTCATATTAAAAGCCTTTCGAGCGCCTCTTGTAAACTGTTCATACATTTTTGTTTTCTTTTGTCTTGACTTGTCTTTTCAGTTTCCTGTGATTCATACTGCTTTAGCGCTTTAATATGCCATTACCGCACACACATTTCTATACGAAATATGCTTATTTAGGTTCCCCCTACCTACCTTTACATTTTTGACATATAGTTTAGGACCACTCTGTATATTTGAAAATACTATTGAGGTAGGCCTACCTAATGTATGAAACGCTTACATTCAGTGTTGTGAGAAATTTACCTGATGAATGACCCACACAGTATATGCCTAAAAATTGGGTAAAACAGTAAATAATGGGTTTCTGTTCGCGAGTTCGTTGGTTCGATTCCGGCTCTGAACTTAGTACTTTAAAACATTTTGTTGTTGTTGAACATATTTAAGGATATTGTAGCACAGTATAATTCCTTAATTCACTTTGTTTTCTCTGCATATTATTGGACGCATTTTTGTCTTGCGTTTTAATATAGGCAGATCAATATTGTATTATTATTCTATTGCTAGCATTTTGTATTATTATGTACCGTATATATATTGCATTTGTTTTTTGTAGATTTATTTTAATGTATTTTGTATTTATCCTGGTAGAGTGGAAGATAAGGCCCGATGGCCTTAACTCTGCCAGGCAAAATAAATCATTATTATTGTTATTATTATTATTATTATTATTATTATTATTATTATTATTATTATTATTATATTGAGAGCAGAACGTTCTAATTTTTTGTTTTATTTATTTCCAGGTAGGGTGTTTTCTTTCAATTTTCGCCCAAGCGTACTTCAGGTAAGAAACTAACTTATTTGCTTTAGACTATAATTCTCTAGTTAAAAAAAAAACTTGCGTATCTAATCCTAAAGAATATTTTTGAGTTCCTTTTCTCGTATTCGTCCATATTTCAACTTGTTCCCGAATATTATTACTCATCAATAACTGCTTTGTGGAAAAGGGCTAAATATAGAGAGCTTCATAGGAACAGGACGAAATAGAGCGACCTGAGAAGAAGAGGTCGAAGTATAGAGATATCAGAAGAAGAAGACGAAAATAGAGCTACCTGATAAGAACAAATGCACGAATAGGCATAGTAGTCACTCCACAATATCGTCTGTGCGAGTAGATGATGCAGAGGCTAGAATTAGATGCTGCAATGTAGCGAGACACTGGAAAATCAATCTGTATGTACACATTCCAGTGAGAAAAAGTATAAGTATTATATACAAGGGTATTACTTTGATTACATCGTTCAGAAACTGTTCCACAAAAAAGTCACAACAAGAAAAGTTTTTAAAAAGTTAGAAATAAGGAACGGGTTAATAATGCACCAAATATACTAATTAACGCTCGCACCAAATTAATCGCTGGCGTTTTCAATTTCAATCCATGGGTGGGGAGGAGTTGCAATAACGTTCCTCAGCCCTTTGCTTTGTCTTAAAAAACGCATCATAAAGATTTGTTTATCTAAGCCTCCTGACTATTCTTCCAAATTATTATTTTCTGAATTTAACGTTTTCACCATAGTCTAGACGAAATTTACAAGTACGTCATACTGAATTATTTTCATAAACATCGTGACTATTGCAAGTCAGAATCTCACGTATATAACACGCGAAGGAATCAATTTAATTTATTACTTGAACCAAAAAATGTTACAACTGCTGGAGCTAAGCACTCTTCAAGTTTCGGCCCAAGACTATTCAATTCTTTTATTACCAACCATCCTGATCTAAATAGCTTAAACAACAAACAATTTAGTTCTAAAATTGGAAAATTTATATAATTATTACTTTTGTTTTCTACTATTACTGTTATAACATTTTTCATATTAAACTTTAAAATTTGGATAGAACTTAATTTATTTGTTTTTATTATTGTATTACCTCGTACCTTTGTATTGTAAATAGAACATGTTCTAACCTTTTATACATAATATTTTGTCATACTTCTCCAAATTATGTATTGTTTTAAGTAATTATTTAGTATAAGTTTCTCTAATATCGTATATTGAACTGAACCACCCCCGAACACAAGCTCTGCTTCTTCGGTGTATTTTTCGTCTAATTTGGAACAATAAATTGTAATTGCAATTGTTATTATAAATTGTAATTGTAATAATTGTAATTGTAACAGTCCATTAATTATTTTTTCTTTTCATGTATCTCTTTTTTCGTCTTTATGATGGATAATTTAATTTTCACGTCGGGATTTAGAAAATAACGAAGCAACTTGCTATAAGTTGTTCATTTTACCTGCTTTAATGTCTATTCTTCCTCTCGAGTAGGCAAATGCAGTTTCATAGTTTATTGTGTCCGGCGTTGACTTGGCAAACTTGGTTTATTGGTAAAGTTAACAGCTCTGGTAAAGTTGCAGTCTAACTAAATGCCTGTTATTCGCGTTATAAAGTTAGCTGGTTGCATCTGTGCACAATTTCCTCTCTGCAAGTCTGTCCTATATCAATTTCCGTCAATGTATACAGCCCTTATTCCGCTCGCTGGCGTTTTCAATTTCAATCCATAATATATGCTAGTTACGTTTCGATTGGTGCTAATATTCCATAGGCAGGATTGGTAAGAGTTACCTATAAGTATTGTACACGTGATTTAATTAACTAACATTTAATAGATTTTCTCAATATAAACACTATTACTAGACTCATTTTTATATAGTAATAAATGCACTTTTTGTACAGGTAGGGGAAAAAAAGCGGACCGACTCCTGTAGCTGATTTGCGAGCCTTGTGATACGTAAATAAATGTAAGAGATGTAACGGAAACGTTTGTTTTCACAAGCTTTGCAAATTACGTGAAATTATTTCTCAATTGATTGTCTATATTGTCTAGAACAAATTTCAGTACATTCCCTGCTATCCTATGAATGCCGCTAGGTATGCGCAGTGGCTCATTTCGGCAACTTAGATATTTTAGTCGTTAGGCCTACGCTTTTTTTCTTCCCTACCTGTACTTAAAATAGGTTCTTTCAGTATTTAATTTAGGTTATATAAAACCTAAAATAGGCTCTGAAAAGAATTTAGAAAAACAGTGTACATAAAATAACAAATATAAATATAAATATAAATATAAATATTTTAGCTTTACATACATAATCCATATAATTAAATGGACTAAAAAAAATCTGTTATTTTATAACACGAACAAATATATTTTGGCTTAAAGGTGTGAAACGTTTATATTAATTGCATTTGTATCAAGTAGCTAATTTAAATTCAATAACTTAAACATTATAAAATGTGAACAATCGAGCATCTTGTGCTTCTTACTACACTTTTCAATAGTATAATATTCTGCTTCTTACGTGCTATGGTGACGACCTAAGGCCTCATCAACATCAAAAGATGGCGCGAAAAGAAAATCGTAATTTTGAAGAGCATGAAAACTAAGAGCAATTAAAACATAACTAACCTCTTTGTTGCATGCTTGGCAGAATATAACTTTTTCACCTGTCCGAAAGTGCGGGAATTCTTGCAACCACGGTTGATCTTTGAACTAGCTGTTCTTGGCATTTTCTTCTACTGAACTATTCGCGCACTGAAACCAGGGCTGGCTCGTGCATATAGGTGAACAAGGCAGCCGCCAAGAACGGGAAATGTTTGGAAACATTTAGAGGTAGTAACATTTAGATTCAATTAAATGAATTTTTTATGTAATCCCCATAATGTAATGTAATGTGTAGTAATGTCTTCATAAATGAAAATCTTTCTCAAATTAGGCCAGTCCAAATTAATTTTATTTAACCATGAGCCAATACCAGGCTAGAGAACGTGAAATTCCATTTTTTAATCAAATGGTTAAAAAAAAGAAGAAAAAAATGGAATTGAGGTGGCAATTTAGGGGGTGCCGAAGTTATTCCTCGACTAGGGCTCAAAAATACCCAGAGCCGGCCCTGATTGAAACTAGAATAGATCTAGCACAATGGGCACATCGATCGCTATACTGTGGTGGTTTAGTGTATGAGCTAATCTTTTGAATACAATGAGTAAGTTTTTAAACAAAACTGTGAATTTTGTGTTATATTAAACGAAATAGACACTTTGTTAGGATTTAAATGGAAAATAGGCAAAGATAGGTGCTAATGCCGCAATAGGCTGTTTTAGATGCTATGAAATTAACAGTTCTAGTTTAATTATTCTTGAAACGCATAAGTACAATTTTATCTGCAACTAGGATCTCAAAGAATAAAGTAGGTTTTAATCTAAAGATCCGCGATCTATTCATTACTTTATTAGGCCTATTTGTATTGTAAGCAACACTCCTATTCAGGTGCACGCCATACTGTAGGCCTACTACTATTAAGAGATAATGTAAAACTAAAAAAACTAGATTTCGTGGTGCTACAACCAAATGGGGACAGAGCCTACCATCCAACCGTGCATCTTACCTGTCTCCCTATCGGCATATTTATTTATTTATTTATTTATTTATTTATTTATATTTCCCTCTGGTGTAGTTAAGGCCTTAAGACCTTCTCTTCCACTAACCAGAGGTGGATACATTCAAACCTTTTCAAATAATCTAATTAAGAATAAAAAATAATAACAATAAAAAAGAGAAACATGATTATATTATATACATGTAGATCATGTTAGTGAAAACTATAATTAAAACTATATTAAACTATAGCCTAATAATGGAAATTGAACATTGTAAGTAGAACAAATTAGGGAGAAAAAATAATAATAGGTAGAAAAAGAAGAAAAGTAAAATAAAAATAAATGAAACTAATACAAAAGCAACAATTTTAACATGAAAGTAGTATATAATATAAATGTTAATTGTTGGTAGTCAAGTGATGAACTAACTTCATCTTGAACGTTCTGAGTGTTCGGCAGTCTTTTATATTCTCAGGTAAGGAATTCCATAGACGAGCTGTCCCGACAGTGAAGGATGAAAAATAAAATACAGTATTGTGAGGGGGAATAGATAAGGTAGTAGATAAGTCATATGGCAGGATTGGGGGCATTGTGCCGACATCAACGTCGTTATTAGTGACCTTCTTGACCGGAAAGAAAGAGAAATTATTTTCAGAAATCTTGACATTCAAATATTGTACCTTCTGGTAGAGACAGTACAACTCCTTTGACAAGCACATTTCCTGTTGGAATCTGATTTGAACTACAGTGGAAACATATGACTTTCAAAGAGCTAAAAGTGTCCCTTCAAGTTACAGGTCAGTGTCTGTGAACTAGCAAACAGTTGCCCTCTTTTCTATTCTTCACAAGCTGTGAACGTTCCCACACCAATTCAGAAGTTTCTCGTCTTTTACTTGTTCTCTTCTTTGATGTCAGCCGGAGTTAAGCCAGCACTTTTCACTTTTTGTCACGTTTGCCATTCTTTCTACTTCGTCACTTGATTTGTATTTGATTCTGTTTGCTTCGAAAAGAAATAAAAGGAATATTTTCCGTTATTTATTTGATCGTGTTTCAGAATCTTTTCACAGCAACTCTAATGGAGATTAGCTATACACAGTTATTTGTCAACTAGAATGTTACAAGTTAGAAAATATTTGCATTGTAAAATTAGTCGTGGTAGAAAGTTCTTTTCTAACTCTTTTAAATCTACCCATTCCTGGTAACTTATTATTGAAAGTCTGGAAGTGGTGAAAGTTGGAAACATTTTATCCTTCGTAGCAAGTTTAAACTTTCTTCATAATTTCTCCTTTATCTTGTTCTTTTCCACGCTCGAATTTGTAACCATTCTTCCGTCCATTCTTTAACATTAATTTATTTTGTTTGTCTCTCTTTCTATCACTCGCTCTTTGCCCTTTTTCTTATATTTACTTATTTGTCTTTCTTTCCTTATTTTGTCCTTTATACATTAATTCATTCTTGCTGTTTAATTCTTCATGCCATATTTACGGTGAACAGTAATTGAGAACAGTTTTGACAAAACTCTACATGTGCCAAAACATAAATTGTTCAGGAGAAGGTTTTTTTTTTAAGTTTTTATTAAGATATAGAAGATAGAAACTTGCATATTGAGGCTTCAAAATGAATTGATTTTGACTTTACTTATGTTCCTTTTTAACCATCTTGAAGATCTCATTTCAAACCACCTAAAACCATTAAAAATCGAATTTGGCAAAAAATGGAGATGTTGAGTTTCGTCAACATAAACTAGTAAATTAGTAAAGTACTAATAATAACTTACAACATTCTGACAATGTGTTTCAAGTCTTTGCATAAAAGCTATAAGAAAGCATTTAAAGTTAATACATTATTCAGATAATAACACAATGAAGAAAGGTATGAAAAAGCAATAATTTTAAAGATAAAATTTTAAAGATAAAATAGCAAATACTCAACACACAAAATATTAAACAGAGTAATTTAAAACAGAATGTTCTAAGTCATTATTAGTACTTTACTAATTTACTAGTTTATGTATTAACTTTATTTTGTTAATATCTATTTATCATTTAAAATATTATTATTGTAAATATGTTATCATTTCGCAACACACTGTAGAAATATTCTTTAAATTTACTGTTTTTTTAAAATTTGTATTATGTTGTTAATATATTCTTTTGTTATTTTGCAACACATTGTAGTGTTTTCTGCAATGAAATCAATACTGCTACTACTATTTTTGCACGACTTAACTAATTGGTGGTACCGGTACTTACGAATATTGTTGCCGTGGATCGTAAGTTGACATTCCCACACGCAATCTTGTTGCTATGTGCGGTAAGTGTTTCCGTGCGGTTATGAATTTGCTTACGGCACATCATAATACAAGCCTTTATGGACAAGACCCCCAGGACAAATATTCGGTTCGCATAACAACAAACACTTGCGAATCACTTTCTGAAATAAACATCTATCTTGAAGAATGTATATACATAATATTTTCAGGTAATATCACAATTAATATAAATATAATCATCGTGCAAAAAATAGCATGCTATACTCGTGCCGTAAGCGCATAACGAATATCGGAAATTGAAAAAAAACTCTTTCCTCGATCCGTAAGCATCGCTTACGGCACTTGTATCGCAATATACTATACTATTACTAAAGACAAGAAGGCCTTTATGAAGTTAGTAGAAGCTCAAACCATTTACTATACTAAGGATGGGAAAGAGATAGAGGAAGCTAAGAAAACGAATTAATCCATCCCACAAAACTTCCGATAGAACTGCTAATACGAGGGTTAATAGTGGCAACACATCTGTAGAACATCACTTAATAAAATGGATTTTACAGCATTTTCACCTAATACTGATGGGATATCCAGCACATCTGATACCAAAATGGAATTTGAGAACTTTTATTTATTTAAGCAAATTTCAGTTGAATAACAGACGAGTCTTAACGAGAATGCGAAAATATGAATAGAAAGTATATGGAAAAGATTCCTGTCCCTATCTTAGCTAAAATGAAATCCGTATCACAAAACCTTGTTACTTTTATGTCCCAGTAATCTTTTCATGGCCTCTACATTTACATAGTTTATGTTCCTTTCTGATGCCTTTTCTCCTTTTATTGCCTGCGTTTACGTTTTCTGGGGGAATATATTTCATTCTCCGTAAGTCTTAGTTCGTTTTACTACTACTCGTTTTATTTCTGCTCTCACTTTTCATTAAAACTGTTGAATATCTCGATTTTATGGAGGTCCGATCTAGGGGAAACATCTGACATCCAACATCTACACCCTGATAGAAAGGACGTGAGTTTGGATTAGTTTAAAACAAATCAAAACCAATCAAGAAATGAGCTTAAAGTAGGTGTTTATGTTAAAGGGTTCAAGCATCTTAAGAGATCCTCCACTTCAACAATGTTGCAGTACATCTTATTCAGTCTATAAACACTTTATTTCGTACCTGAAGACCAAAATAACCAACTGCATTGCCTTCCAACAACTTTAATCGAAGAACCAAGAAAATACGAAGCCGCCCTGCCTAAAGTTGTAGCTAAACATTATTTACATTAAATTGGTTCGTGGAATTTGGACGGAAAACATTATTAACTATTATTTATTTATTGTATCTCCAAGTCTTTATGAACCCTATTTTGCCAGAAAAGGCATGTTAGGGTTATAGCTTACACAACAATATATACAGAAAAAATACAGAATATGAATTACATATGGTTGTGAATATATGTTAGATTCTGCATAAAACGATCATAATAACATTGCTTCGTGAAAATTTTTTGACACATGGAAATTTCGTCACAATCTTCAAAAAGCAAATTTAGCTGGAGTCTTTTTGTTTCGAACACAGGACAATCGAACAAAACATGTTTTACAGTTAGTATGGATTCCTGACACTTACAATTATAACCATTGTCTGAAATAATGTGAAATCGTAAAAAATAACTCCCAAATTTTCCATGGCCTGTCATAAATTGTGTTAAAATAAAATTTGGTGTAAATATTTTAACATTTAGCCGAAAGTGCACTGTAGGGAAGAAAAGTTCTTTAGTCAAGGCGCCATTTGTACTTTTTATCCAAATGTCATTCCAACAATTAAAGATGTAATGTAACATTTTGTTTTTAACGTAAGATATGGGGCTCTTGGAATATGAATAACGTAGACACGAGGATGCTGCTGATTTAGCTAATGTATCCGCACGTTCGTTACCAACATGTCCCTGGTGTCCACGTATCCAACACAAACACAGATGTTTTGTGTGGTTTATAATATTGTTTCTAATTTGAATGGAGTTAGGATTCAAATTAAATTTATCAGAGATAGAACGAAGAGCAGCTTGAGAGTCACTGAATATTTGCGCACAACATTTATGTTCAGTACACCACTGCACTGCTTCTTTTATAGCAAATAATTCAGCTTGGAACACAGAACAGGCGGGAGATAGTTTAAAAAGTTTAAAGAAAACTTCACTGTCGTCACAATATACAACATAAGCACATCCAACTTGTACTTCATTTTCTTTGGTAAATCGTGATCCATCGGTATAAATACTATAAGTATGCACTTTTCTACAGTCTTGGTTGTAAATACTGTCATATTGTAGGCAGGATGACCAGCGGCCAAAAACGGCACAATATGTTCACAATCAAAATTGAAGTGCAGAAAATTACTTGTACGATTCTTTTTAATATCATTTATACCCGGTGAATAAAGGCCGCATAAATGCAGGGGAGGAATACCTGCGATAACAAGTGCTGCATCAGTGGAAATGGTACGATATGCTTTGCATATACGTAATGCAAATCCTCGTTGAATTTGGTATAATGTCTTCTGAACATACTTTTAATCCATTCAGAGCTGAGTACCGTTTTGACAAAACTCAACATCTGGATTTTTTGCCAAATTCGTTTTTTAATGATTTTAGGTGCTTTGAAATGAGGTCTTGAAGATGTGGAAAAAGAACATAAGAAAAATCAACATAACAAATTCATTTGAAGCCTTAATAAGCAAGGTTTCTATCTTCTATATGTTATTAAAAACTAAAGAAACCTTCTCCTGAACTATTTATGTTTTGGCACTTGTTGAGTTTTGTCAAAACGGTCCTCAATTCGTAATATTAATATAAACATTCTTAAACTATAATCATCAATGGGTTATGTGTTTGAACTCAATGAGAAAACATTTAGTAGAAAGCTGGATTCCATAAAGATAGCCTATTTGTATCACTAGGATAAAAATCTTCACGTTTTAACATAAAACTTCACTCTATTAATCTTACATTTCTGCTTTTATGCATAGTTTTGGGGTGAGACATAAAATAAGTGAGTAGCGGTGAAAAAAGTTGAAGATTTGGTCTTTGCTTACACATAGTCCTTTGCATCTGTGCACAGGAATTTATTTGGAATTTTAACTACGTTTGATTTCAGATTCATTAAATGAAGATATAGTTTGAAGAGGCCGAGGCGGTGGCTTAGCGAACTCGCATCCGGGAGGTCCCAGGTTCAAACACATTGGCCGGCCAATTTGATTCTGTTTTCACGGCTTATCCACTCGCAAAGACAAATGCTTGATTGGATATTTACTTATCATTACCCATCACCTCTATTTCACCTTATATCATACACTTCAGACAAATTGAATATCAGACAAAATGAATAAAAGAATTTGAAATCATCGTCTTACGGTGAGATATACAGCAACAACACACTCAAGATATTATGAATCTCTCCATCGCTCATAACTAAAGTTACTTTGGAAACCCTCAGAAGATCCGTAACTATAATGAGGAACCATACATATAAAACATAATATATGTTATTGTTAACTTTTCTAATTTTGCGTTATCTATTTCTTAAAATGTTCTTTGAATGTTCAATTAGTTTTTGTCTTTTTTCTGTATTCTTTGTCTCTATAGGCAACCCATAGTTATGGGAAGATGTTAATTATTTAAAAAAATCTGATGTGTTACACATGACTTCCTCTACCCAATTAAAAGTTTCGATTCTTAGTAGGCATATAATATTAAAAGTTTCGACTCTTAGTAGGCATATAATATATTATAATATATAATATACCGCATAATATAATATATTCTGCATATTATGGAATTCATTTAGGAAACTAAACAAAAGTGTGTATTCAGTTGTTTCAACGTGATAAATTATTATTGTTGACCAGGCAAGGAAAGGTGAATGGGCAAGACAGTTTCTAAAAACAGTTGACAGTTTCTAGTTGATAACTACCCTTCAGATAATTTTTACGAAAAAGTATTTCATTTGAAAGTTTTAGCTCTTAGTATAAGCACCTCATTTACACACTTTAAACACAATCGTTAGAGCCGTTTTCGAGAAAATAGCGAAAAACTACATTTTTTCGTGTAAAAGAGAATTAACATTAAGAGAAAGTCGTCCCCAAACTTCGAATCACATCCCCAGAAGTTACCTAATCCAAATACTAAATTTTGCTTTTATACATTTCGTTCTCTAGCTAGGTTGCACACAAACACACACAGACGTTTCTGAAAATATAATTTTTTTTCTATTCAGGAGATCTAAAAACGTGTATTTATGTTAAAATCGCGACTTTAAATTTCGGGGTCGAACATAATACTTCTATCTATAATACCTATGGTACAGGTAGAGGAAGTAAAAATATTACACAGAAACAAAATAAACAGCTGCACATCAATAATTACTCAGCCTACTGATATACCCATACGCGATATGACCTCTGTGCAGTTAAAGCGTGCATAAATATAGCTAAAAAGAATGAAGATGCACACAGTTTAATTTTATCGGCATATATTTTAATAGTTCTATACCTTAAATTAATAAAAATTCGTTGGATTTGTTAAATCATGGAGTTACTTAAAATTGAATTAGGAATTAACTGCGGAAGCTTACAGAATGCAAGCACTGTGAAATTATTTCCATACACGCGTTCACGGCTGAACTCCATTGAAAACATAACAATAAAAAAAATTCCCTCTGACCCCATGCATTGTGATGCGAGGCACGTAGTCTTTTGTTTCTTGGCTTTTAAAATTGAACACGTTTATATGTAACCATTAAATGCCTTTTCAAACGAATTTATAAATAGCTCAGGTACGTTGCTTTGAAAGAACAGACGGCTTTTGTAACTTTGTTGTTTTGCTGGCGACGTTCATTAACAGAAATGCACTGCCCATTATGTTACGTTCAAATCCAGTCCTCAATCGTCCACTTGTAAACTACTAGCTTAAAAGGCCCGGCGTCGCCCGGGTTTTGTATTTTGTAATTCAAAATTAACCTATGAAGGACTCTTATACGTATTGGAAATTTGAAATGAAGAAGAACGACTTATCTCACTAAACTATTCCCGCTGAAAACGCTTGATATAGCCTTTTATGGCTCATAGAGGATGTCGAATTTTGTATCCCACCGCTTCTACACACCAAGCCTGGTAGGGGTTAAAATAAGAAGAAATAGAAATTCCGGTATCATAATAGCTATTTATGTATCAAGTACGCAAAATAACGCTTTAGCGGACGAATCTAGTATAGCGGCCGAGGCGAAAGCCGAGGCTGAAATACTGGATGAGTCCGCTAAAGTTTTTGCGTACGTGGTGCATACAATATTTTTTAGTAATAGCTCTCTAAATTATATGAAATGAAACAAAATACCGTATATAATTAATTGTAATGAAAGGTAGTCTACCATATTCTCACGGCCCTCTCAAACGCAAGACAACAATGAACCGTACGAAATGCGGTAGGCTATGAATGCGTTATATGAGTCGCTGATTTGTAAACAATAATAAATACGAACTAGTATTTATGAAAAGCTTGTGAAAATATGTATTATAATCCCGAGGAAATTTCACTCCAAGTCAAAAACATTGAATTGGAGCTGGTGCCAGCAACATCACGGCAGAAGGAATAGGGAATATATTGCAATTAAATGCTGGTGCATCCATGTAAGCTATGTGAACGAAGATGTGAAAAGTTGTTGGCTTATATTTGTTGTCGTGTGATGAAGTGGGCTACCGTGTTTTGCGAAAAATCCTGGTAAAGTTTCTGATTTTCATAAAGAAACGTGTTGGCTTAAATTTGTTTGTTTTATGAGCAATTATATGCGTAAATCCATGTTAAAGTTCGTGTGACTGGTCAATGCCATGTGGGTTTTGTTTATAGATTGCCATGACGACTTTAAAGGACAAGGCCGCTAAAACTGCATTTTGAATGCAATTTGAATGCACTTTTATGCAATTTTAGCGGCCTTGTCCTTTAAAATGCAATTTTTCGGCTTGTTACCAGTCCGATAAGCAGCTGTTTTAGAGAGCGTGTACTAAAAAATATTATTGTCTTTGCGGAATATTTTATTTCTCACTCTCATGTTACCATACAACCGTTACGGGGATGAAATTAAAAAGTAAATCAATTTCACTTTTATACTTCCCTCCCCAAAAACCTGCGATATAATAATATAGATTTCATCATCAATATTTAATTACAGCAATGCATTATATCAATAGTTTCGTCAAAGTCCCATTTCAATTATTTCCAAACCTACCTGATACCAATGCCAACAATACACTGTTGTCATGTGAACTGTGATTTCAGTTTGACAATTCTGTGTAAAAAGGGATTAAGTATTCTCAAAAAACATTTGATTTTTGGCATTTAAAATAAAAAAAATTCAAAATCCTTTCTTAGTGAGCACCTACATCACGAAACGAAGATACTGGCAAAATTCCAAGTCTCTACCTATTATAGTTTAGGCTCTACGTTGATTCTCTGTCAGTCAGTCATTCAGTCAGGACAAAGCCTTTTATATATATAGAGATTAGGATTTTGTTCTTAAGTACAGATCATAGCCATAATTCAAATCAGGATGGGCAAAATGTTTCTTACGATAGTATGAAGTAATGACATCTCTTCATGTTTAAGAGAATGTCGTTACCACATCGTATCGGTTCTCGAAGGATGAATAACCCAAATAAAATCTGATTAATACATTTACGTAACTTTTTTTACTCTAATCTACATTTCTTGAGCAATTTGCACGAAATTTTGCTCACATACCCAGTTCATCCCGGAAAGTAAAGCGATCAACTTTAAAATTCAAACAAACCACTCCTACCCTTGAACATTTATATAATTTCTGAGAATATTATATTGAATTAATGAAAATGCACTTCAGTTATCATGACAACAGTGTATTGTTGGAGTGTTCACATAAGGCTTTGGAAGTTGCAAGTAACTGGGCTTTGACAAATTAGAGAAGCTATGGATATAATTCATTGGTGTAAATAAATAATGAATAATGAAATCCACGAAAATAATGCATAGTGTGATGCAGTCTCATAACTTTCTCTTACTGGACTTGGAGAATATAATTTTCTCACTTCACATTTTCATGTAGAATACGAGGTCGTTTTGCAGGGACAACTTAATCCGTCTCAGCCTGCTTGGGTGCCAACGAAGTCGGTAAAAAGACCTATCCACTAATACGTTATTCATAGCTGTAGGCTTTGTATTTTTAGTTGAGAAGTATGGATGTTTATCAATAGGCCTTAAGCATCTAAAAGGAGAAAAAATTAGGATGGAGCATTTTTAGCCCTATGCGCGCAGTATACTATAATGTCCCAGGATTTTGGGTAGGGAAGTATGAAAGTGATATTGAATTTCTTTTTGATTTCAGCCCCGAAACGATTGTACTCGTACGATAACATGAGAGTGAGAAATAAAATATTCCGTAAAGACAATACGATTTTATGTTACCAGAATTTCTGTTTATTCTTATTTCAACCCCTCCCCCAGGCATGGTGTGTAGAAACAATGTGGTGCAAAATTCTACATCCTCTATGAGTCATAAAAAGCTATATCAAGTGTTTTCTGAGGGAATAATTTGAGTGTCAAAAATCGTTCTTCCTCATTTCAAATTCTACATACCTATATAAGGACCTAGAGCTTGAAAATTGAAAGTCCTTCATAAGTTAATTAGAATTACAAAATACAAAAACTGGGCAATGCCGGGTCTTTTGAGCTAGTATTTCTATAAACATTGGATGGCTTATAATTACCCTTCATAAATTTTTACAAAAAATGTTTCAAATAAAAGTTTTAGCTCTTGGTATAAGCACCACCATAAGCCGTTTTCGTGAAAATCGCGAAAAATGAAATTTTTTTTGTAAAGTCCCCTTAAAAATAAGAGAAAGTGTCGCCAATCTTCATGTTACATCCTCAGAAGATACCTAACCCAAATACAACATTTTGTTTTCATACGATTTTCCGTTCTGGATCTACGCTGTTCACAGATACACACATAAACACACACATCGTTTCCGAAAATAGTGTTTTTGGACTCGAGGGACCCCAAAACGTGTATTTCTGTTAAAAACTGAACTTTGAATTTGGGGGGTCAAAAACAATACTTTCTCTACCTAGAGTAGGCTATGTATGGTAAAAGAAAATGTTAATGATTCTGTTTTTCGCTCCATAGCAATAATAAATATAATTCGAGGTCTGGGTTTTTCTCGAGTTAAATTCCGTGGAGGTAAATTACGTGGAGGTAAAGGAGACAGAACCCGGACCACTGATCCCAGATAGTCATGATTAGGACAAGGCATTTAATGACCATAGAATAGTGAAAAAATGCAAAATATAAAATGCATTTATGACCTAAAAATAGTGAAAAATGACCAATAAATTTACCATTGTTACTTATAATTAGTTTTTTTCTTAAGTAATGAATTGCTAAAAACAGTTTATGACGGTGCGTTACATGTGAATTTACTTATTTTGTTACTAAATGAAGTAAATTTAAACTACTTGTCACCCTAAGCGAAAAAGAAATTCTTTCTGAACTGGCATGCCCATCATATTGCCCCTAGCAAATATGTGCCATTTAAAAAGAAAGAAAATTTTTTATTGCTACAAAACAGACTGCTGTGGTGTTTACAATAAACCTGAATTAAAATTAACTTTGAACACTTGGCGGAGATTCTCAAATAAAAACAATTGTCTGTTGTCTGAAAGTAATGATTTGAAAATGGGAAAGCTCCTCTCTATCTTCACTATGACCTATGACCTATTCACTATGACCTAAAATGCCGAAAATGACCTAAAAGTTGCCAAAAAATGACCTATCGCTTGAAAATGACGAAAAATGCTAAATGAAGCAAAATAATGCAAAACAAATTGCCCTTATTTAATCCAGTATTTCATGATACACATTTATATATATTCGAGCTATCTTCATATAAAAATGATGCAAAATCATCAAATGCCCTGCCCTAGTCATGATATAATAAAATAGGCAATATGCTGCTGTTTTAAAACAAGCCTGTACTCTTGTTAATGTAGTCGTTTCATTTTTCAGTTATATGCCAGCAAATAGAAGCGTGATCGGTTATTGAATTATATCGTGGCCATCCATGTAATTATAGTGCTGTAATCAGTGTTATTAAGGTGCATACGCAAGAGAAATCAATACTGACATCGCCTTAATCCCACATGATTGATGAAAGGAATAAATAACAAACCAATTCTCTACAGGCTTCACTGCCTGTACTATTTGGTAATAACAAAACACACACTAATACTCATCGATTGTACAGTTGTTTAATACAACCCGCTCCGTCATGCACAGTGCACGCCGCTTATTGTGATCACTTCAGGACGCGGCTAATCTGATAATATTATCTGATTGATATCATTACTTACTTACTTACTAAATGGCAAAAGACAATTTCGAAGCAAGCTAAATGAATATTATCTATTTTATGGAACCCGAAGGTTCACTGCCGCGCTTACCTGAATCCGCCATTCAACCCTATTCTGTGCTAACTCCATCCAATCATCCCTCAAAAATCCTACTTCACTTAAATCTATTCTAATATTGTCCTCCCACCTACGTCTAGGTCTTCTACGTGGTCTTTTTCCCTTCGGGTCTCCCAGTCAATACTTTTTAGATATGTCTTTCCTCCCCCATGCGTGCAACATATCCAGTCCATTTCTGATTGATAACATTAGGTGAAATAATTAATTGAAGGATATTTATTCATACATCAGATAATACACACACACAAAACACAGAAGTAAAAGCTATTTATTCACACATATAAGAAAATACGGAACTGTGAATCATTCAACAATTCATAATAGCCTGCAAATAACTATTTTCGCAATCAATAAAAAAAGGTCTTATTGTTTCTGTTTTCCCTTTGGAATTCATTAACCAATATTTCATACTTATAGTTTTGTTTGGAAGTTTACTGACCTGTGGTGAACACCGTTTGGCAAAACATCTAACGCCTGTCTGTTCAAGAATTTTCATTTTACACTAACGATCACTGCAAGTCAACACTGTGACCTTCACAAATCAAAACCAACTTCTAAACTGAAGGGTGAAACGTGTTTTACTGCTTAAAAGGGAAAGTTAGGGAGTACTACACCCTCGAACAGGTCGTCCTATGAGCTGGGAACACTACCCTTACTTCTAATATAGCACAGTACAGTAGAGTTAGAAACTAAATCCTTAAAAACAAAATTTTGAATGGCGTATAATACTTGGAAAATAAAGCCTCAAAACGGAAAATGTGATAACACAAACCGAATCTTTGATCACAATAAACAGCATTTTTTCAATGTATGAATATTAATCCGTACGTGACTTCATAAAATTGATAACATTACCCGACTGATAACATTATCCGCGATTACATTAGCGGCGTTCATTGCATTTTATTACATTGTAGATGCACACCGAACTGGTTCCATAGAGGTTTGATCTTCTCATTTCATGTTATTTCTCCACTGCTTCCAGTCTTACCGGAATTCGCACACACTAAATAACAGGTTTCTCGAAAATATCGAAGGTCTTGAAATCCACCCCGTACCACACATACCACGTACTCTCCGCACACACCATATACACCAAACACCATACACCACACAACACACTAGACCACATGTTACAACTCATCACAAGGTGTCCGTATTACTATGTTTAACTTATATAAAACAAGTTATTTTAAAATTTTTCGTAAAAACCCTGGAACAATTAAAGAAGAAGAAGAAAAAAAGGAACAAACATTTCATCTACACAATTTAGTGAATATTTAAATTTACCTTGCACATAAAATGTCCGAAATGATTTAAACGACTTCTTAAATTTATCTTGCAGACAGGTGTAGTTAATTTATTCCGCAGAAGTAGATGCCTCATTGCCACTTTTCTGGTACTTTCAGCTTTTATTTGTTTGATCAGGAAGTGCATTTTCTTCTGATGCTTTGTCAAAAAATTTAGCACATGATACTTCATTAAAATAAGGCCTTCACTATTACAATTTTCATTAATGTGTCGTGAAATATACTGGAAAAGCGAAATCACAAAAAAAAGCTGGACACTTTAGTGTCCCCATTAAAACTTTCGGGATAGCAGGACATTAAAAAAGGACTGCTTCTGGAAAAGCAGAACGAATGAACATCCTACTCAGCACATGCAACAAAGAACACACACACACACACACACACCATACATCACACACCACTCAGTACATTCAACAAACTTGACCATATGACACTACAAAACACACACAACGTAGAGCACACACCATCCACAACACACCAAACACCACATTACATAATAAAACTCAGCACACCACATACCAAAACACACATACATTGCTCGCACTACATCGGATAAAATACCCAATACTTGCGTTGAATGTAACGTTTTCACTAGTATAGATCATTATTCAGTGCGGGATGCTAAAGATAGGTCTATTTTCAGATGCTGGTACGCTAAAATATTAATGCAGGTTAAAAGCTAATTTCGAAAAGCGCATTAAAGCCAGCGGATTATTTCTTTTGTTTCTTTGGTTCAATGTTTAGCATTCAACGACCAGCCTGCCTAACGATCATCAATCCTATGAGTGGCCTTTGCTTTCAATTATTTTAGGCTTAATTAACGTAGCTTGAAAGGAATCAATTTACAGCTACAGTCTAGTAGGTTCCAATTTTGAAATAACGTATTCTGTGAACTGTAAGCTCTCATTAAAGGAGAACACTCAGCATTAAGCAGTACGCAGTACGCATTTTAAAAAGTATTATTGATTAATGCAAGTGATCTCCTAAGTTATGGAACTTTTTCTTGTTTTAAACATCTGTTTCACAATACTATAATACCATGCTCAAAATCTGTCACACACACTAACAGAATGTCCAACTACATTATTACAAAATAGTGTTTCTGTTGCCCGTATTTAACGTTTTTTTTCATGAAAATAAAAAAAAATAAAAAATTAGGGACTATGTTAAATTTTCGTGCCGACTTATGGATGGGTTTGTGAAAATGCAGACCTCTTTTTCAACTGAAAATGACAATGTTGTTTTTATGTTTGTTGTGTTCAGAGAATGTAGTACAAGATTGAAACCAATAGATGGTGTCAAAATATAAAAATCGAGATTTTACATCTTGACAGCTGTCTTCTACTGTTAAGCGAAAACTTATGTTTGGGTTTCCCTGGTACGGTCAAATAAGATTTATATGGTTTATGGAAATCACAACAAGCTAAAAATGACCGATTTTCGAGTTTTTTTATTTGAATAAACAATGCGTAATCATCGAAACCATCACGAGGGAGTCACAAATGAAAACCGCAATTAATTTTTTCCACTATTTGACTGCAGGAGGAATGTTTGCATGTACATTATTTTTTCACATAGTCCCCTCCCAGTTCAATGCACTTGCGCCATCGGATAGGAAGTGCTTTGATACCGCCTGAGAAAAATTCTTTGATTGACGCTGTAGCCATCGTGCACCGCCTATTGAACGTCTTCATCAGACTTGAACTTCTTGCCCACCAAGGTGCTCCTTTAATGGACCAAAGATGTAGAAATCTGATGGTGACAATTCTGGCGAGTATGTCGGAAGCGAATTCCATCGATGGTTTTCATGGTTGCACGAGCAGCAATGAGGACGGGCATTATCGTGTTGAAGTAAAACACCTGCACTCAGAAATCCCCATTCGCTTTGGTACCATCAGATTTCCACATCTTTAGTCCATTAAAGGAGCTCCTTGAAGGGCGGAAGTTCAAGCCTGATGAAGACATCCAATCAGCGGTGCATGAGTGCCTACAGTGTCAACCAGAATAATTTTTCTCATGCGGTATTAAAGCAATTCCTATCTGATGGCATAGGTGCATTGAACTGGGAGGTGATCATGTGGAAAAATAATGTACGCAAACATTCTTCCCGCGGTAAAATAGTCGAAAAAATTAATTGCGGTTTTCATTTTATTCTCCCTCGTATTTTAATTATTTTCGATATTCTTAATTTTTTGTATTGCTTACATTGTATGAAAACGTGAGTCGAAACTTTTCTTAAAACCCAGAGTGTAAATAATTTTCTAGCAGCGCCTGGAAATCGCTTTTCGCCCAACTCACACTAATGTGGACTTGGCTTAAATTGTTACTTTTACACATAATTTACATAGAAGAATACCATTTCGGTATCAAACAGACAATATAAAACCATGTCAATACGCGATTCTCTAAAAAAACATATTTCCATCGTTGGTTCGTTCGGTATTTTAGAAGCTTATAAGAAGCGTCATTTTTTTGAAATGTTACGACTTGGATGTGATGTTATGAAGCTTTCACAGCATACGTGCTTGCTGTAAAGTTTGATGTTACGAGAGGAATATTATCGATGGATCGATTACAGATTACGTTTATCAGCAAGTTTCCACGTGGTTGGTGTCTCAGGTATTGAAATTCGATACCAATCCCTTACTAACCTTTCAGTGGATATCGTGTTAAAAGCCAAAGCATTTGACTGAGTGTGACCTGTGTTGAACCTTTCTCAAGTCTTTCTTAGTAAAATTTAATTGTATTACTTGATTTTAAACAGACATGGAATGTTTTATTCATTGACAAGTTTTAAAGACAACAAGATTCACGTTTTTCTAAGTTTAACTATTATTTTGTTTCGTTTTAAACTACAAAAATCCCTTTAGGCAGGCCTACAGGCTGAGGTAGATTTCGAGTGGTTTTGGTTTAAATTATTGTCGCTGCGTAGCACTCTTCTTCTTTAGCCTTGGCATGAGAAACCCGCAATAATAACTGCAAAAGAGGAAAGAGCACTTTTTCAAACATTCAAAACTCCCCCACTCGTACCCCCAAAACCCCCGAATCGTTGGTGTTACTGTGAACTCCATAGGGAGTACTGTAATTTATTCAAACAAAGTTTCCCTCTATGCTTCACAAGGGCCAAGATATAAATTTTTCAAAATTTAAACCCGCTCCCCCGAATCCCCCCTTGGGCCGATTTTGCTCATTAACGAACCTGTCCGAACTATTGGGCCTAAAAATAACATAATAAAATTTGGTTCAAATATCTTCAAAATTACGGCCGCTAGTGTGTAAAAAATATATATATGTATCACAAACAAATTTTTTCAACGGGCAGTGGTTTCGTACTTAGGGAGCCATGAAACGTAAAGATATGAAATAATTTTTCGGAAATCATGACATGGTATCGATTGCAATAGGTAGATTTTTCTTCGAAATCTACCTAATAATGTGCTCACATAGCGAAAAAATATATTAATTGAGGGGTATATTAGCAAACCCGGCAATCTCCATTCTGAAAAAATATGGAGATGCTAACTTTAATTAAAGTATAATGCTTTTCGTGCTACATATTTAGTGATTGTATTGCAAATCCGACTTCCTACATAAGACAGGAAATCAGATTTGCAACAAATATACTAAATATGTGCCAGGAAATGCGTGAAACTTTCATTAGATGTTAGCATCTCTATATTTTTTCAGAATGGAGATTGCCGGGTTTGCTAATAGGCCCATCAGTTGTTATTCTGTTGAGGAGCGATGTTAGAATGAACAAGTTCGTGACGAAGTGTTTGACCAAATAGAAGGTATAATTTACGATATAAAATTGTATCTCCAGTCAGACTTTTCTTTACAGTTCTTTTATACGTTGTATGAAGTAGCTGTTTGCAGTTGACACGGTTTGACACTTGCTAGAATTTCCTAAGCGTCTGATTTGTATGTAAAGGTAGAGAGATGTGAGGGGGAGAAAAGAGAGAGAGAAGGGGAATTGGGAGAGGAAAGAGAGGAAGAGAAAGAGAGAGAAACTACATTTGAAGCAATCGAAGTCTACTACAGGAGAATGGAGTTTTCCTTTGTAAAGTTACTCTTTCAAAATTCATTCTTTTTTCGTCTTCTTCTCCCTTCTCTTCAATACTTGTCCTTCTACTTCTTGATTTTTGTTAAGTAACATGTGAAATACTTTCGTTTAACGAAATAATGTACAATATACACACTATCTGAAACCTCACGATTTTAGATTTATTGTTCTAGCTAATACCATCTGTCTACCATACCATAATGTCTAAATTGTCGTTCTCGGTCTATATGTCTTACTGTATAACTCTGCATATCTATGTACCTATAATCCTATTTTAGTGCATTATTTTATAATCTAGGCCTAGACGTTATAAGTCTTTAAATATTCGTATGGATTCGTCATAACTTATAAAATTCTATTAATACCGTTTGTTATTATTAGACCTGGGATTTTAGGCTCTAAAAATTAGTTTTAGGCGCCTAAAATAGGCTTTTAAAACAAGTAAATAGGCTTTTAAAAGAGAAAATAGGCACTTAAAATAAGCTTTGAAAATGTGTAAATAGACAGAAAATAGACTTTAAAATACTAAAATATGCTCTTAAACTGTAAAGTGATCTTTTTTACTGTAAAAAAGTGGTATACCTATTCTCAACAGAAATAATTGCAAAATTAAGACAGAATTAAAAATACATTTATCAAAAACAGTTTTGGATTCTATGAAAAATTGACGCAGTAGGCCTATGTCCCTTCTTACTATATATACCTGCTACTTGTTGTTTTGAGTGAATCCTCCCCCGTCAGTCAGCATTCCTTTGGCGACAATTCTTTGGGAAAATCAAGTTTCTGTGAAAAGACCCACCATCTGCTTTTCTGCTCTTCATTCAGGGATGTCCATTAAATGATTGTAAAAGTTACAGAAGTTAGATTTTATTTTAAATGTACAAAATAGGCATTTTAGGCTCTAAAATAGTAAAAATGGGCTCCAAAGGACCAGATAGGCATTTTAGGGCACTATAAAATTCTTTAAATATAAGCGATATGTCATGAAATGTCAAAATATTTTAAAAATTTCATGTTATTTCATAAGGAACAAAATAGGCATTTGCCTTAAAATCCAAGGTCTAGTTATTATATCCAATAGTTGAGATAAACTCTAAAATCCTACACCAAAAAATATTTTTGAGTTAAACAATCAAGAAAGCAAAAGAAAAGAAGAGAGGAGGAAGAAGAAGAAGAAGAAGAAGAAGAGAAGCAGAAGAAAGTAAGAATGGAACACACAAAAGAACGAGATACACAATAATATTATGTGGCTGGAAATGGATCGTAACAGCTATCTTGGGACAGAACTCTATACATCTTTATATCCGTGCGAAAATAATTGAACTTTATACAATATCTTGTCGTGGAGGTTTTATTAAATATAAAAACATACTTCGACGATTAGGGCCATACTGAATTCGGTTGATTATGTTTCAGTGATTTCATTTGATGTTTTTGTTACCCACAGTTTTGTTTTTGAGCACCACTTCATATGAATTTATGTTGTTGCACGACTTAACTAATTAGTGGTACTTACGAATGTTGTTGCCGTGGATCGTAAGTTGACATTCCCACACGCAATCTTGTTGCTATGTGCGGTAAGAGTTTTCGTGCGGGAAGAATATATTTACGCCACACATCAAAATACAAGCCTTTATGGACAAGGCCCCCAGGACAAATATTCGGTTCCCATAACAACAAACACATGCGAATCACGTTCTGAAATAAACATCTATCTTCAAGAATGTATATACATAAAATTTTCAGGTCATATCACAATTAATATAATTAAATTGATATAAATAATCATCGTGCAAAAAATAGCATGCAAAACTCGTGCCGTAAGCGCATAACGAATCTCGGAAAATTGAAAAAACTCGGCGCGAGCGCCTCGTTTTTTCAAACTCTTTCCTCGATCCGTATGCATCACTTACGGCACTGTATCGCAATATACTCTTTCCACACTTCTGTTTTCGAGTATTCTGCTAAGTGGAGCAGGTGGAAAGATAGAGCTTTAACAAGGAAATAAAGCATTTTGAGACCCATGTTAATGTGTGACGCATTCATAAAACACATGGTTTACGGTTACAACTCCGACGTTTCTTGTCAAATATCCTAAAACATGAAATATTTTGTCACAATTTGCTTTTCTTTGTCAGTTCCTTGTGTAATAAATTCTCTTTTAAATTTTATCTTGTTGCAGATGCATTTTCAGTCTCAGTGGTGGGCCATCTTTAGTCCTGAAAGTGGGAAGCGTATTGACTGTTATATATATTTTTTATATGATTAATTATAGATTAATTTAATTGCTTACTAATCTTGGTGGAATCGCATTCGAATTTCGCATAATTTACTTTGTTCTTCTGATTTGATTTCGTTTCTAAAACACCCCATCATATCGAATAATACAAATAATATAAAATAAACTGAACTAGCTCTGATAGAAGATGACGTTGTTGAAGTCATCTAAGCAAAATGATATTTCCCTTTATACCTTTAAGATTTATTGCATGCTATGTATAAATTTAGTACAGGAGGGAATAGGTCATACTTGTATTAATACATATTTTAATACAATGCATGTGAGAGGTGATCTAAGTGAGATAAAGTACGGCCGATCTTCTCTTGTTTTTCTAGCACACACTGGCTCCACGTAATCTAATTTACACCAATGTTGTGCGGGCAGTGTGAAACCAGGGGCTGCTCACCCGATCCATAAGCTATCTCTCGTGCTCTGTTCACTCTTTATCAAGTAGCCTATATATTTTAAGATTTTTGCTGCTATTTTCGAAAGATCTGGATATATTAGTTTTATTATTATTAGTTTTAAGTAATTTATTAAGTTTAAGTAGTTTATTAAGTTGGTAAATTGTTTTCTAGTTTCCACTTCAAAACACGTTAAAACATGTATGTGAATGTCAGTTCGTGATACAGCACAAAAATTAAAACGGACACTAAATGCTTATGTTTGTAATTTTCCAAGCATTTAGAACGAAACGCTCGTGATTACATGAAAAGAGTTATTGAATCATATTTTTTTACTCTGGAGCTCAATAAATTGTACATTTTTTTTGTGGAAGAAGTGTTAATAATTACTAGGGCCCGGATTTGAATATTTGAACTTTTTTCCCCGGTTCCTAATTAGAATATTTTAACGTACTTTTCCGTTCCATGTACCTTGCTTCCGAATATATGAATCTTGTAGAACCTAAAAAGGGTTAAATCGGACTGAAGGACCTAAAAGGGGCTAAGGAGGACTTTTGCTGAAAAACTAGGGGCTAACGAGGACTTTTGCTGAAAAAATAGGGGCTAAAGAGTAATTTTGCTGAACAACGCGATTTTTAAATAGATTTTCCAATTAATGCAAAGGAAAATGAAAATGCGAATTTGTGCATTTAAAAAAAAATAATAAAAATAAATATGTATAACGCACTGAAATTAACAATGTATGTGTCATTTTGTCGCTTAACTTTTTAACTCGAAAATGTGCCGTCTGCAATATTTTGAAATCTGCAACTAATCCATTGTAGTTTCAACTTTAAAATAACAAGTTCCGACCAACGATAGATGAATATATTAAAGGAGCAAATTCATGACGCTCAAGTCTACTTATTTTTGTATATCGGAAGTGAATTGAGTGATGCATTGAATAATTGTATCATTAAAGGGTAAATATCTCAATTGTTTATGCTATTTTTCGAGTACAGATATAAGGAATAGTTTCTTGTTTATTTTGTTAAAAAAAATAGAATAAATGTGTCAAAATTATAATACAACTTTCGGTATTAATATTAGTGTTCATTATAAGTTTGAGCATGATGGCTAAAATCGTTTGTTTAAAGCCTAATGGAAAATAAAAGGCTAAAGTACCTTTTATAAAAACCTAAAAATCCGGGCTCTAATAATTACTAAAAAACTTTTTTTCTGACATGTAATTGATTTAAACTAAGTGATGAACTTAAAGACGCTGCTAGACAAACTTTAAATATACTGGGTGACAAGCTTTAAAAATTAACAGCAATTTGTTATTATATGAAATAAAGGCGCTATGTTTTTAGAATAGTTAACAGCATTCATATATCGAAATATTACACTTATGCATTATATTTATTTATTTAATGGAAATGGTAACATTAGTCTATATAGTTTAAATTATAAATGTCTATCTTAGGAATAATGTTTGCGTATGTCTCGGAAACGTGTACCTAAAAAAATTGTATCAAAAGTAATTTTTTTTACTTTAAGACATTGTGTTTCTAGGAATGTGACACGCATGACAACGACTTAGTCTTACTCCTAAAAATTTTATAAATACTTGCTTTTCGTGATTTTCTGGAATAATTTTCTACCATAACTGCATGTATAAATACATAGAAATTTTATATGAAAGAGTAGTTATAAACAACTTCTCCCATTAACAAACTCGGCTTTTCAAGTCATCACATAGAAATAATATAACTCTAAATGAAGCTCGGGTAACTGAAAGCTCACTTCTACAATTCGATCGCTTACTAAGTATTGCAATATGATGTAATGTATTTCTTATTGGTATTTCTGCTTTAGGTCGGCAGGTCTATACACTCCATGGTGATAACTTACTCCCCAACTCTTTGTATCTTCCGCTGAATTTTTAAATTCTCCATAGCTTGTATTCTTCTTGATATCCAGTACAGTAGATGTCCAACTAACCGAAAACCATATTTCCGGATCGTCAATTATCCAAATCGATTTTACGAAAATTTCCTTTTAATATTGTGTTTTGGGCCTTCAATTTAGGCCTTCCAACTTTTATAAGGCTTACTGTTTGGGTTTAAATAGTTAAGGCTTTTGTTCTTTAATATTATTTTGGTTTAAACATGTTCAGCTTTTGTTCCTTTAATACATACACTATGCTACTCCACTTTCACAATAGCATTTTGCTACTGAATTTTTCAGTTATGAACCTATTATAGGGATATCTGCATATGCGGATCTTGTCAATCCAATATTAGTTCGGATAATTTTATTTTATTAACCATTAATTAGTTAGCAGAAAGCTTATCATTAATTATATTTGATTTTATTCCATTTAATTAAGATGGCTTCTCGGGTTATCAGCCGTGTCAAAATTATAAGGCTCGAGCTTTCGGCCATCTTCACTCTGTGGCCTTCCTCATCTTAAATAATCTGAGCCGTGAAAGCTTCACATCTTATTTCATTTTATCAAACTTGTAATGAAATCATTGTAACTTATAAGACTTTTACTGTCCATAACATGTTTAGTCTATAATTTATTGATATTTATAACATAGATATATGTATAATTTTACTGATGAAGTGGAAGAGAAGGCCTTATGACCTTAACTGGAGTTCTACTGTATCTAAATTCTTCTACCAAATTTTCTTGTTCCTTTGGTTGTTCTTTAGTTTTTACCATAAGTACATCATAATCTCTGCAATTTATGTTACTGATGATGTGACCTACTTTAAAGTCTCCAATTCTTTCTAGAGCTCCATTCATTAACCATTTTCCATATGCGATTAGAGAAAATCATGCGAGTGATTCTCTATCTAACACTAATGTACTTGGAAGACGTGTACCATTATCAATGAACACACATTCTTTAAAGCTTATTCTACCTATATTCCTTCTGACTAGGGACATTTTGGGGAATGCGACCTAAATTAAGTGACTAAGTGTCTCTAGCAGAGCTTTAACGTTTAGTGACATCGTTCATAACTCCCCATTAAGCCGGCAGAATTGTGGTGAGTTGTTACAAATGACTGACATTTTCAAGAGTCATTGAGTCTCATACACGCACACTCTAGTGAACAATGAGTGAATTAAAATCATCTCCATTGTACTATGTCACCCCTACACTTCACGCCTGTAAACAACGCAACTTGAATTCATATGTACTGTCGCATTCATTTACTACGGACAATACTTCAATCTTTAATTCAAATGATTGTCTTTGTGCAAGCTTTAGTTCTACAAAAGCCTTTCTGAATCTCATCGTCAGGTTCATGCCAGAATTTTATGAATAACACTTATACTTCCTGTTTAATATTTCATACAGGCCTATACCAAATTACTGCTGGTTCCGCTTACTATGCCATCAATGCAGACTTCGTTTTACCTCTTCTCATCGAAGAAACTGTTGTACGGTTCGTACATCTTGTACTGCAACTAATTCCATAGGGCTAAATAAATGACTGGTGAACAGAACTAGTGCATAATGCGTTTCAAAACCTCCAACCTAAAAAAAGACGTTATAGAATAAATAGAGTAGTCTTATTTCGTTGCTAAAATATATTAGTATGGTGTGCCCTTGTTTTATTATAAGGGGTTTGAAAACAGTTTATAAAAATAAACAAGTAACACACCATCTGTTGTGTCCTTTAAAGTAACCCTACAATATAAACGTACATGTAATAAGTTTAAAAAACAAGAAATATTTCGACAAATTTGTACTCCTGACCTTTTTTTTTCTGCTATTTCTGGTGCATGTTTAAATGCATATTTTAAGGAAAAGATGTGCATCTGCATATGTATGCGCATATTAATTTTTTTAGTTGTAACTCTAGCCCTGCTCATACAAAACATTGAAAGTTCGTCTAAATTGCATGTCCTAATATTTGTGGATTTGAACTAATAAATTATAACAATAGTTAACTTTTTATGAAACAAAAGAGCAATAATTACTTTCTTGTTAGTAACAACTTGAACGAAGACCGAGTAGGAAGAAAAATAATATTTTCGACTGGAGCATAAAAGTTTATACATCTACTAGTTCTCATATGCGGATATTTTTTGTGTTCTTATCGCAGTGTTGCCGTCCCTTGTGACATTTCCCGTTCCTGTAACCGTGTATGAAACAAGAGAGAGCAGGGTGGACAATGGCACAGCGATGTATTTGTTTGCTGTTAATAGATAAGGAAGGCACTGTGTTACATTCTTTTTTCTCCTCTTCTATGTTCCAGTTTTGCAAATGTAATAAAGGGTCTGGAGTGTCATGGTTCTTTTTTTTTAAAGCCATAACTATGGAAATTCTGACATTCTCTTTGGTCTTTTTTAATATCTCTTTCATGCTGTGTTAATTGAGTTTATATAAAGTCGGGCTTAATTTTATCTTCCATATACATTTTACGTGCACCGCCGTGGCTTATACCACGTAACATTAAATTGAGAATACTTTCAAATAGAATATACAGAGAAAAATGGCGAATATAAACACCAGGCACAAAACTAATCCAGCACCACATTATCTTACATTTTTACCTATTATGCACCTTTGAAACAAGTTAAATAATCGGGGTCTGGACTTTTGCGTCCCAAAACCACTAAACTAGGACTTTTGCGTCCATAGATCCTCAGATCCAATGACCCGTTTGCGTCCCGGGTCTCTCTAGAGCAATGACCAAAATGCGTCCCATGGAATACAGGTAAAATTAATAATTGGTACCATGCAGTTCGTTTAGCATTACCCAGGGTGCACCACGAGGAGGCGAATTGCTACACACCCAAAAAATGTTAGTCCTTGCATTACTGTAAGTATTAAATAAAATTGAAGCGGAGAATGATGTTACTCTTTGTCTTTTGGCTACCAGTTTACTTTCTTGTGGCTGGTAGGAACTTAAATTATTACTGTTCGCACATATTCCAGTCTGCTAAGTGCTTCAGTTCTATATTCAACCATTTTTTCTACCAAGAAGGCCTCTTTTTCATTTTTCCTGGCATTGACAACGGTTGTTGAGCGTGTATGAATATATGTTTCTGATTGTATATTCTTCAATGCTTCGTCAGATAGATGTATCGATCTTGTTCAAGGGTTGTTTACGTCAAATTTCAAGGACGCACGAGGGTTGTTTTGATGAAGCGACCACCCGCTTTGGGACGCAAAAGGGTACGACCCAAATAATCGAAAAGGCATTGAAATATTAGTAGTAAATGTAGTAATTTTAAAAAATCTGTTATGAATAAAATTCTGCAAGTATTTAAGTATTTGAAGTATTTGAAAATTGTAATAAGAATCTGGAAGTATTTTTTTTCCAGTGTTTAAACTCTTTCTGAAATACAGTCTGCAATCTTGACAAAGATTAACACAAACAACTCTTGTAATTTATACAATAAATCAAGTAAGGTACAATATACAACTTTAAATTACTAACATATGAAGATATTAGTTAAATTTTATGTTTATGTTTAATTATTGCCATTATGAAGAACTGATAGCCTTGCTATACACATATTTTAATATAGCAAGGTAACCTCTTAATGCGTGAAGCGCTAGTTCTAAATTTAGAAGATACACCAAATTCTTTTTTGCACGACGTAACTAATTAGTGGTACTTAAGAAAATCGTTGCCGTGGATCGTAAGTTGACATTCCCACAAGCTTTGAAAACAAAAGAAATCTCAGTGCTGTAAAAATGACAAAAAGCTTACGTGCCGTAAGTAAATCCATCATAATACAAGCCTTTATCGAAAGCCGGAACCAAGGCCCCCCAGTATGTGGCGACTTTAACAGGACAAATATTCAGTCCCCATAACAACCAACACATGCGAATCACTTTCTGAAATATAACATCTGTCTTCAATAATGTATATACATAATATTTTCAGCTAATATCTCAATTAATATAATTAAATTGATATAAATAATCATCGTGCAAAAAATAGCATGCAACACTCGTGCCGTAAGCGCATAACGGATCTCGGAAATAGAAAAAACTCGGGGCAAGCGTCTCGTTTTTTCAAACTCTTTCCTCAATCCGTATGCACCGCTTACGGAACTAGTATCGCAATATACTATTTTGCACTCCTTAACTAATAGTGATACTTACGAATGTTGTTGCCGTGGATCGTAAGTTGACATTCCCGCATAGCAATCTTGTTGCTATGTGCGGTAAGAGTTTCCGTGCTGTTATGAATTTACTTACGCCACACCTCGTAATACAAGCCTTAATGGACAAGGCCCTCCAGGACAAATATTCGGTTCCCATAACAACAAACACATGCGAATCACTTTCTGAAATAAACATCTATCTTCAAGAATGTATATACATAATATTTTCAGGTAATATCACAATTAATATAATTAAATTGATATAAATAATCATCGTGCCTTTATTTTGATATATTTATCGTAATACTACAATTTGTACAATTATTTAAAGAAATTCCCCCATACTTATTTACAAATATTCGGTTCCCATAACAACAAACACATGCGAATCACTTTCTGAAATATAACTTCCATCTTCAATAGTGTACATACATAATATTTTCAGCTAATATCTCAATTAGTATAAATAAATTGATATAAATAATCGGCGCAAGCGTCTCGTTTTTTCAAACTCTTTCCCCAATCCGTATGCACCGCTTACGGAACTAGTATCGCAATATACTATTGCAGAACGTAGAGTTTTCATTGGTATGGTGCTTCTGGCTCCTATCAAAATACCTCTCATTTCGATATAATCAAGGTTATAGCTATCTTGGGAACTGTTGGGACATAAATGTGTTTCTTCTCTTCATCCACTTCGATTGGTTGACTTTCGTTCCTCTCGAACCTTACTGTTGGATCCAATATACAACCTTTATCTTCTTGTTTCAATGTTTCTGTCATGTTCGGTTCTATTATAGTTATTCACAGATATTTTCATTTACGGGACTTAACTCAAGAAACGCACAGAATAAAGAGACTTCACAATAGGGTTTTAAGGGACAAAGGATAGACTGTAAGTCCGTAGAGGCTAAGTAGTTTTCCGGGTTCTACAAACTAAAGAAGCAACTGATTTGTTTTGGAGTACGCTCGGAGAACATACCTGGGAGGGGTGGACAGATTTTATGGGTGGTATTTACATGTCTACGTGGTACAGTAGGGTATTCTACATGATTTCGTCGAACAAGTAGTTAATTAGTACAAGCTGTATACTTTCTAATATGTGAGGCCACAGTATGTCATGAGTAAAACAAGAAGAAATTTCAATGCTTTGATTCCCAAACCTACCATGATATTTTTGTGACAGTAGCGATATGTTATAAAAAGGTCACTTGCAAAAATGAGCATCCTGTTTTCACTGAAATACCAATAAATGGAACACTTAATCGTGCTTTTAATCAAAAGCATAATTTTAGCATAGTATAGTTTTATTCACCTGAGTGACTAAACAACCATTGCTGTAGAGCAGCGGTTCCAACCGGTGGGTCGCGGAAGGGTTACAGGTGGGTCGCGACTCGATCCTAAAACTATCAGAAACCATCGAATAAACCATCAGAAAAGATAAGAAAAATGAAAGAAATCAAATTGTGTTTTTATTTTTTCTTGGTTCTTTGTGTATTTTTATAATTGTAGTTTTTATCTTCACCTAGGAACACTTGTTAGTGAGTATGAAACCACTTGTTGCATATATTGCAAACATATATCTATTGTTTTGCTACAAAGTGCTTATATTTTGTCAACCATTTTCAAATCAGAACACATTGTTTATCAAGTATTTTAAAAAATGCATATAAAAGCTCATATATATATATATATATTTGCTATATTTGGTGGTAAATTATATATACATAAGGAACGGATACGATACAAATGAGGTTTTTTACTCCACCGTGGACCAATGGACCGTGGAAGTATTCCGATAAGGAAAGGTGGGTCGCCAGCTGAAAAATGTTGGGAACCACTGCTGTAGAGTAACGTATACATAGGTCTATCTCACTGCACAAAAATCTGAAACAGGGTGACAAGTACGCCGATTTACCATTTCCAGGACTTATAATAGAAACATGGAACCACAGTTTTGTGTAGCCTAAGGTCTTTTTGCAACACATAAATTCTGTTGTTAAAGTTCTAAGATTAGTTTAGGCATCTGGATTCTGACATTCTCCTTCATAGAAGTAGACGCCATTGAGTCCAACTTGCAGTTGACCGTCTTTTCATTCATACGTAGCGTTTAATGAAGCTGGCTAACTTATCAGTTGGAGCTAGCTAATTCATTTAAGACGTGTAAAGTTTAATTGGATATGTCTGTGTGTATATCAGTTTATCTCGAGTCTCTCTCTTAATTAAGTTACGTGTTGTGCAAGTTTAACTAAACCTTCGCCCACGTGTGGGATGGAAGTAATTTACACGTGTCACATTTATCACTGCTTGGTGTCACACCTGTTCCTAGTTACTCTCTAGCGTCTTATCCTTCCCCATTTTACACACAGTGCTAACAAGGGAAATATCGCGTTTGTAATGAAAGATATAGAAGGGGATGGACATTAGGATGTTATTAAGCAACTAAATACGAGGGTCATTTCAAAAGTTCTGCACACTGTGAGATAAAATTAAAGAAAATAATTTATTTTACAAAATACCTTTACAGGCCTTCAATATAATCTTCATTCTTGCTTATGACAGCTTCCCAACGTTTTGGCAAATTCTGTATTCCGGATAGGGCACCTTCATTGTTGAGCTGTCTGATTACTCAGGTCACCTCACTGGAAGCTTCATCAATTGTAACAAAAAGTTTTCCAAGTCTATGGATGGGAAAGACTTCCCCACCCATCATACAGTCCTGATTTGAGCCCACCAGACTTGATTTGTTTCCCAAATTGAAGGAACCACTCCGTGGAAAACGTTTTATTACAATCGATGAAGCTTCCAGTGAGGTGACCTGAGTAATCAGACAGCTCAACAATGAAGGTACCCTATCCAGAATTAAAAAATTGCCAAAAGTTGGGAAGCTGTCATAAGCAAGAATGAAGATTATATTGAAGGCCTGTTAAGGTATTTTGCAAAATAAATTATTTTATTCCATTCTATCTTACAGTGTGCAGAACTTTTGAAATAACCCTCGTATAAAGGTTGGTTTAATGGTTGTTTAACAGCGGAGTTTGGTAAAATTTAGACCTGTGAACCGTCGCCGGTGTGCTGTAATTTTGTCTCGCAGGAGTTTTTGCTTTACATGTCTGTAAATCTACAGACTCGTCTCGTTTATGTATACGTAACAGCTATCGACCTGGGCCGGGTTCGAACTTGGGCAATGAGAGCCAGCGCCGTACGAACTGCGCCACCCAGGTTGACACCAAAATGTAAAATAATTCAGTATAAAACAATGCATCAAATTAAGGATATTATATCAGTGATATCTTATCCTATGTGAGAATTTGAAGTGAAAAAGTTGTATTGCCCAAACTTTGGATAGACAAAATTATGTGAGTGTAACATATTTTTTAAAACTACGTATGACCCCTTTGTTTTACTTTCTAGAAAAAAGTGTGCTTGGAACGCCACGCGACAGAAGTGAAACCTATTTTAATTTTAGGTTTTTTCCAATTTTGGATTATTGGATTTTTCAATTTTGGATTGTTGGACTTTTTAATATTAGGTTTTTATACTTTTTAATTTTGGATTTTGGATTTTTTAAATTTTTAATCTTTTAATTTTGGAATTTTGGTGTTTTTAATTTTGGATTTTTTAATTATGGATTTTTTAAATTTTGGATCTTTGAATTTTTTACTTTTTGGATTTTTTAATTTTCGATTTTCGATTTTTTAATTCTGGAATTTTAGATTTTTTAAATTTTCGATTTTCGATGTTTTGATTTGGAATTTTTTGATATTTAAATTTTGGATGAGCCTAATCATTGAGTTGATTGTTTTCTGTGCAGTCCATTCCGTCACACCTCACTATTTGCGTGACGATTTTGAGCGTTACACTAATTTCGTGACGATTTTTGAGCGTTACTCAAGCTTTCGATTTACCCCTACCGCGGCTAAAGAAGTTTCACTTCAAAAAGTTTATCATACTTCAAATTAAATTCAGGAACACTTTTAGTACCTTGGTGAAACGTCTAGACTGTAACTTACTTCAGGCCGAAATCAATTTTCTTGAAACATGCGTTTTTTTAAGTAACTAATATAACGGGGAGTAATCGATACACAGGATACATAAAACATGAACGAGATACATTTCTTATTAATATTCTGCCTTTCCTAAGGCAGACTAACCTGACTGCCCGGTTTCTATAAACTCGTGAAATATCTATGGGTAAATTATCTATGGGCAAATTAGTTCCTAAACACCCACAATGATATAATGAGGATGGCCTTGGAGTTGTACAGTTAATTTAATTCAGAAGGCTTTGATTCTCATTGTTTAAATTATTATTGATCCTATGAGAGGTTAAATTTTATCCAGCCATCCATGAAAGGATAAACTAACCCGACGATTTACCCTTGGAAAGATCCAGCCCGAGTTTGTAGGAACATTTTTCTGTCATTTTCATATTTACCCAGAGGACATTTATCTAGAAACTCGCCACAAGTGTATGTGATTGTTACCTTTAAATTATTTGAGTTTGTAAAAGTTATTCTTGTGTCAATAATGTCCATTGGATAATTTACCGATAGGTATTTCGCGAGTTTATAGAAACCGGTAAGGCTGAATAAGAAAATGTATATACTTGTGACAAACGGAACATGTGTTCCCATAAAATAATTTATAAATTTGCTTCATTTATTGAGGTGGAACTATGAATTTTATAATATGGAATGTCAGCTGGATACTTCGTGTAATGTGCAGAATTACAAGAATTAATGTCCCGTTAAAACAAAATTTCCTCACAATGCAGCCCTCGGAGGTATAACTTTAATCTAAAAATACGATATAGTATGTAGAATAGCTACATATTTCCTTTTCATGGTGAACATAATTTAGGCAAAAGAAGAATTGTGTTTGACCCTGAAATTCTATTTTGAGATTTCTGCTAAACTCAGCTTCCATGAATCCAAAAATATTGATTTCGGAAAACTTTATAACTTTTTGTGTATCTATTATTTGTCTTTCATTTGTCTGAAGAATTGTTAAAAGAACGCAATCTCACCCTTAAATTAATTAGTTTAATTCTTGCTAAAAGAACATCAAAGACTTTAAGGGAGTATGAATTAACTGAATGCACGCTCTCGCAATGTGTAACCTACTTTAGGTCGGAATGTAAAGAGATAACCTCCCATTGTCTACTCTTACAATTTGAGAAAGTAATTGAGATCACGTTAGATTTTTGTCCATGCTAAAACACACACAAATTTATAATCTTAATCAAGCTAGATGTTAATTTTTGTTATCAGCTTGTGTGTTTTGTATTTATAATCAATGATAACCAACTTACAAGCCTGGACTGAAGTGGAATATAAAGGAAAATTGTTAAATAATTAAATTAAATTTTGGTCACAGTTACACTTATAAGAGTGTAGTTTCCTCGTATTTGTTGGAAAAACTAATATTGCAAACTAGTTGTGTGCTAAGACAAACAAAACCATCTCATTAATAAAATTGACATGGAAAACAAGCTCAAATTAATAATATAATTAATTGCGGGGAGTATAAAAGAAAGGATCGCCTGTGTCTTTACGTATAGGCAACGTGCAGTACACGAGTGATGGAGAAATTGCCACCCAGGCTGGAAAGGGGTTACCTTCACCATTCATCAAGTCTCTACCGTGATAAACTTTATAGTTTCATATAACTAATAGTTACAACTTATTTCTACCTCCGTCCACTTTAATTTCTCGCTATCCTACAGTTTAATTTCAAGTGACCATGGGGAATGAATATGTTTTCTGCAATCCACGCGCTGGAAAGAAGAACTGCAAAGAACAATCCACGCGCTGGAAAAATGGGCTGACCAAAACGAGCTAAAAATAAACAAAGAGAAAACCGAACACATGGTTTTCAGGAAAGGGGGCAGACTATCCCAAGATGACAAAATTTTCCTGAAACAAGAACCACTACAGACCACAAACCACGTTAAATACCTTGGCATGACCCTACAGTCCACAATGAACTCATTTAGAATCCATACCAAGCAAAGAGCAACAGCAGCCACAAAAGCCATACATGACATCAGAGGTTTAACAAAACTATCCCTTAAAAGTGCGATGACAATATTCGACACCAAGATAATTCCCATACTCACGTATGGGCTAGAGCTAACCTGGCACAAACTTCGCACGAAGGACCTCCACACTCTAGAGAACGTCAAAGCCCGCTTCCTGAAAGCTGCACTAGGAGTGTCTAAATACACTCTATCTAGACTGGTTTATGTGCTTACCCGAGAAACCTTCTTGATAGAAGAACTCAGGACGAAACTCGACCTCCCCGCCACCCCCAGTTGGAAGAAAGCTCTAGATGAGAGGAAAAGGAAAAGGGAAGACATCTGGGAGGAATTTTACACAACGGAAGCCATGATGAACCGGATATGGACAAGCACAAACCAGGAACTCAGACACCTTGTGACATCGATGGCGGTCCATGGATATCACCACAAGATGTGCGCAAACCAGTCCTTCCATGAACCGGACGTCCAATGCGAGTGTGTTCTGTGCGGTAATATCTGTGATCGATACCACATCTTAAGCTGTTCCAATCGCGAAGTATCGGTGATAAAACTGTGCACAACATGAGTGACAAATATGACAACTTGTGCGCTCTCTTACTATTATTAATATGTTTTCAGTTTTTCCGAACAAATCATATAGAATGAAAATACTACTTATAGAATGTATTCATCTTCGAAAAGAAAAGTAAAATGATTAAGGTGAACTTGAAATGTGTCAATGAGATGTTTTTGAATCAGCCATTCACGATTTTATTTTTTAAGTGCCAGAATGTTAATTTCTAATATTGTATCGTGGAGGGGAAAAATCTGTTCGTCTGTCGGTCTGTCCGTGTGCCTGTACGCGCGATAACTCGAGTATACTTTGTAAGATTTTCTTGAAACTTAGTATACGCACTTATAATGTACACAGGACAAAACACTTGATTTTGGACCAAATCGGTAAACCGGTCCCGGAGTATCGCCCAATGAACGGTTTAACAATAGCAAATCATTACTATTCTACAAAGCCCCGTGGTTAAGTTAACTCATTGACACAATTGTTTTCCCCTACTGGATGAGCCAGAAACATGAAATTTGGCATGCTTATAGCTTGTAACTGACGGAAATATTACAAGGCGATCCGATATTTTATTTTTTACCCCCAAAAAACTCAAAATGGCGGACGCAATTTTAAGGTCTGTGTAGACATTTTTGTAGGCTTATAGTAGAAAAGCAGTAAGTCGTATATAAAAAGGATTGCACCAGCAGTAAAGGGTTTTGATATATGTACAAGTTTGGTCCTATGACTTTCTTTGTTTTATCCCCAATGGTTTTAACCTAGACTGAGTTATAGTTTTTGGTTATAAGTAAATTTTGTATATTTTCCTCACAATATGTAATTTTTGACACACAAATAGAATCGTAAACTTTGGCAGAAATAATGGCACATACAACACCCATAAGCGCGAAAAATTAGGTATTTCTAGCTGCCCCATAAGTATGGAAAAAATTGCTGGTTAGCCGTGACGTCATTCCATCTACGACAGTCTAATCATCCACTTATAAAATTAACTTGTTTACACACTTCCAGATGAGCTAGAAACTTGAGATTTGGCAAACTTAAAGCTTTTAACTTAAAACCGATGGAAAATAATTATTTGAGCTAGTTTTTAAGCGTTCCACAGTCGTTGATTTGAATTTCTTACCCGTGACTCTGAAATTGATATGGGAACAGGTTCGAATGATCAAAAACTGTGTAGTGTCTTTTAATAATGATAATAACAATTATTTTAATTGGTGTAATTAGCTTGGGATTTATGCTAGTTTGCCTAAGGAAATCATTTTTTTCTTCCCTTCTACAAGAATTTCGAAAACTGCGTAGAAGAAAATAAAGTGCCTGTAAGAAAAAATCAGTAGTAAGCCTAAAATTAAAAATCAAAGAAAATAAAGTACCTGTAACAAAAAATCAGTAGTAAGCCTAAAATTAAAAATCAACATAAATTTTAATTTAAACATTACATCTACTAAATTGGTAATTATGATTTTCCTTAGATTGGCCTGTTTACATATTATACATTACTGTAATCTAATTCAAAACTAATTTTGCTAAAATACTTTTAAAAAAAGTTTGCGTGGAACGTGGATTTGTTCAATTTTGGATTATTCGATTTTTTCAATGTTGGATTGTTGGACTTTTTAATATTGGATTTTTGGATTTTATAATTTTTTGATCTTTTAATTGTTTAATTTTGGAATTTTGGGTCTTTTAAATTTTGGATCTTTGAATTTTTTGGATTTTTTATTTTCGGATTTTCGATTTTTTAATTTTAATTTTTTGATTGTTGAAATTTTGGATTTTTGGCTTTTTGGCTTTTTTAATTTTTAATTTTTGGATTTTAAAAATTTTGGATAAGCCTAATCATTGAGTTGATTGTTTTCTGTGCAGTCCGTTCCGTCACAGCCCCACTAATTTCGTGACGATTTTGTTCGTAACGCAAGTTTGGGTTAGCTCTCGATTTACTCCTAGCGCGGCTAAAGAAGTTTCACTTCAAATACAAGTTGAGATATTAAAATAAAAGTTTAAACTTTCATTTGGTTTTATATTTTAATTAAGTGAAGAAAACTTCAAGTTTCTAGGACAAAGAGTTTGCAAAATCACTCTCAACACTTCGGTCATCTCTTAACACGTATCATTTCATTACTATAATAACTCCCAGTAGTTTCGCTGCTCTCGTGTGATCTTTACCATCATCATCATGTTCATGATCTGTTATCATCAATGTAGCGAACATATCTGCGGAGCAATCTCTTGAAGGAAACACTGGAGTAATGAGTGTATAACACAGGGATGGTGTGCTAAGTGGGCATAAAGCTTGTCTCATTTGCATGTAACGTCTGTATCTGCACTGCTTTATGACTTCAAGAATAGCCAACACGTACTCTTTCATGGTCTGTTGTCTGCTCTGTTTTCCCTCGGTCCAGTCTGAGGGAGTAGCTTTAAACTCATAATGGTGAGTGATAATAATCCAGATTTATGTAGCGTTTAATGATACTCTTCCTTAATCCTTTACGTTAGACATGGATTCCATAAGTTGACTCGAGTTTGACGTTATTACACGACTAACATTCGTACTATTTTCACGTATCGTAACAACTGAATAGCTCTATAACAGTAAGAAGTAGAACAATAGCACTGACACGACCAATCGAGGTGGCCGAGATGGTAGCGTCTTAGATTCGCATTAGGGAGGTCCCAGGTTCAAACCCCGAAGCCGGCTAATTGACCTGGGTATTTTCATGGTTTCTCCAGTCGTAAAGGAAAATGCAGAATTGAATAATTACCTACAATGACTCATCGGCGCGGTTTCATCATGTATCATATTCATTAAAATCAGTTAAAATTAACAGAGGCCATAAACACATCAACAATAGAAAACAGTTGCACTTCAATAGTGCCTACGGGTATACACACAGAGCCTAAACTCTTGATAATGTCAGGATATATATTATGTTATTAATTATATTATAACCCTGATATGCAAGGAATTTAAATATAGCTGTGTGAACTTTGTACGGAGTAATACACCGAGTACACGAAGATGGTTGAGTCATGCGGGTTTTCGCAACATGTTCTACATCTCTCAAAGTTTTCTTCACATTCACGCCACTTCCACATGTGCACCTCTAGTTGCCCTCAGGACGTCGAGAAGAAATTCCAGCTTTATTCATACAGGCTGCAACATAACAACTTTAACTGTTTGAAAAACAGCAACTATCCGTCTATGAAGTGTGGCAAAATCTGGAACAGGGGTTTCTAAGACACGACCCTTTTCGTACACCCATCATAAAAAAATCCATTGGGGTGATGTTAGGTGAACACGTTCGCCAAGCGATTTGTCCTATTCCAGGGAAACGCTTATGGAGGACCTTAAGAATGGTACAAGTTAAGTTCCCGTGAAGCAAGAACGACCGATTGACAGAGTGGTCACTATAAAATTTATGTTGGTAGAAACTCGATGAATGGTGAAGGACATTGTAACCCCTTTCCAGCCTGGGTGGCAATTTCTCCATCACTCGTGTACTGCACGTTGCCTATACGTAAAGACGCAGGCGATTCTTTCTTTTATACTCAACCGTAATAAATTATAATTAAAGTGAGTGGTTTTAACACAGCTAGCGGCTTGTTTTCCAAGTCAGTTTTATTAATGAGATGGTTTTGTTTTGTCTTAGCACACCACTAATTTTTCCAACAAATACGAGGAAACTAAGCTCTTATAAATGTAACTATGACCAAAATTAAATTTAATTATTTAACAATTTTTCTTTATATTCCACTTCAGTCCAGACTGGTAACGTAATCAATTAAGTTACTAACCAAATAAGTACATTATACGCTGTTACTAATATTTTATTAACCTGAATTTTTAAAGTTTAGCATTTACCATAATTTATTAGTTAACCTCAAAAGTCACATTAGTTTTTTCAGTCGTATTAGTTATTAGTGCCAATACTGCTTCTTAGATTCATTTGAAGATTGGCAGATACAGCTGGGTGCCAGACTATTTAGTTATATATATGACCGCCATGTTTCTAAAATACAGATGTAGAGGGCTTATCAATTTTTTAAATATTTTATTTCATAATTAGAACAATAAATACATCAAAGATGCCCCTCTGCTACAACTCTGTTTTCCAGAGGGACACTATACTTAATCTCACATTAAAAATAAAAACAAAGCCACTCTGTTATTCTAACAACACAAAAGTTTCAAATAACATAAAAGTTGTGTTGCTTGATATAAATATTTTGTAATTATTTTGTAATTCTATATCTTTCAATAACAAATAAAACTGTCATATATATAAAGTTTTTTTTCTTTTTTACAGGAGATTTGACCTTCAAAGCTTTTAATCCTTCGCTACCATGTTGTTTTGAGCTACATAAATTTCTTTCACTTACTACATTATGTAACATTTAAGGTTTTCTCCAAACCCCAATGAATCTTTAAATCCATTTGTTTCTAGTTTTCCTTTATACCAAGATAAGACAGACTTAAACAAGAACAAACTGAATTTAAATGTTACATAATGTAGTAAGCGAAATCAATTTATGTAGCTCTCAAGCAACACATAATCCCATTTTTTCGTGACTAAAAATAAAAGTTTTACTAGCCCTTTTAAAAGGGATGTATTCCTTGAACAGCAAATTCTCTTATGAATGAAAATGAATGAAAATAGCCATAATGCCCCGTGAAGGGCAAGGGCCTCCTATCGAATAGGGATAGCTAATTTACACTAACGTGGTGAGCTACTCCACGTTAGGTGTTGTTCATACATAATGACACCTTTTACCGATTGTGTTGTGGTACTCTATTTAGTCACTCTTGGGTAGGAACACTGTTACACATTTACACTAGCTATTCACTATCTAGTCGCTATATAGATGTGCCTCAAGGGATTTCCAGACGTTTCTTCCTCTCGCTACTCGTGACCACTGCTTCCCTGCTTGCTCTTTGAAGAGGTTTGTCCATCTCAGTCTCGGCCTTCCTGGTAGTCGTTGTCCTACATGGGGGTCCCACATGGTGGCCTTGAAAGTTCATCTATTGTCCTGTAGTCTTGCCACGTGGCCTCCCCATTTCCATTTCAGTCTTGTGTTTAATTTTGACACGTCTTTTGCCTGTGCTACCTGGTTTAATGTTTTGTTTGGGATTCTGTCCTTCAGTGATACCCCCAAGACTTTGCGTTGCATCTTTCTTTAGCATATCTGCATTTTGTTCGTCAGTATTGCTGTTAGTGACATTATCTGACACCCATTTCTCTTAAACTATCAAATAATTAAAATTAATCTATTAAATATAAAATATACACAATCTCTTCTCTATATATATATATAAAAGGCTTTGTCCTGACTGACTGAATGACAGGAATCAACGTACAGCCTAAACTATAACTGGTAGAGACTTGGAATTTTGACAGTACCTTCGTTTCATAATGTAGGTGCTCACTAAGAAAGGATTTTGAAAAATTCTGATTCTAAATGCCAAAAATTAAATGTTTTTGAAAATACTTAATCCCTTTTTACATAGAATTATCAATTCCAAATCACAGAATATATTGTTGCCAAATGGTATCAGATGAGCTTGGAAAAAACAAATGAAACGCACTTTTGACAAATAAGAGAAGTTATCAAAATAATTCATGTTATAAATAAATATTACAGAATGAAATCCACTAAAATAATGGAATCACATAACTTTCTCTACCCTGGACATAGAGAAAACAAAACGAGGTATGGCAATGTGTATATTATTATATTATATCACAGGTTTTTGGAGAGAAAAGTATGAAAGTGATAATGCTTTCTGTTTAATTTCATCCCCAAAACGGCTTTATGGTAACATAAGAGTGGGAAATTTCCCGCCTCGATATTATAATTTTATGTTACAGGAATTTCTGTTTCTTCTTATTTAAACCTCTACCAGGCTTGCTGTGCACTGTACAAGCGATGGGATGCAAAATTCTAGATCCTCTATGAGCCATAAAAAACTATATCAAGCGTTTTCTGAGGGAATAGTTTGAGTGTAATAAGTCGTTCTTCCTATTTCAAATTATAAATGCCTATATAAGGACCTAGAATTTAAAATTGAAAATCCTTCATAAGTTAATTTCCAATTACAAAATACAAAACCCGGGCGACGCCGGGTGTTTTAAGCTAGTTTATTTATAAACCTTAGCATATTGCATCTTTTGAACAAAGTAATACACGTTATAAAAAATCTAGCTCTAGTAATTTGAAGTAGGAAATTTCTCTTTCAAGCGGCACAGAGCTTTCTGTGAGTAATATGAAATCTGTGTTCCTATGTCTGGCGACAATGCAGATGAGTACCGAGAGAACGTTACGTAATTTAACACTGCCCTCTAGCGTCTTCGTAATGAAAACAGCAGCAGGTAGAGGTGCCAGGTGTATTCAAATCATGTTCCATATGCAGCAGGTTCCTTTGACTTTAAACCAGAACTAGTTCATCCCCTTTGTGTTTCTGTTCCTTAGGCTAGTGTAGATCAACTTTGAAACACCATTATACGGCTTATTAATTCTTGCATGGTATTCATGGAATTTCACACATCACTGCTCGTATTCTGTACTAACAAAATGTAATGCAAAATTTTTGCCGATGTTTATGTACCATTTAATTACTTTCTGAAAATTATTAGAGTAGCTTCTAGAGAAATAAGTTCGTGTTATTTGATTTATGAAAATGAAAGTACATTCAGATTAAGGGGAGATGGTAGTTATCAGTGTCAAAAAAATCGATTTTTAGGCTCATGTAATAGAGCATAGTTTTGTGAACTTTTTGATATATAGGTCTTATTTGTTGCGTTATTATTAAGCCAAGAAGAGCGACCTGGAGCTTTCTAAAATGGATAAAATACCATACGGCACGTCATTTTCTTTTCGCTCTCCTGTAAAATTACATTTTTTGTACTTCAGGTACCGTTTTCTGAAAAGCTATTCATGCTAAAATAATGAAACTTTCAGGAATTCATTATAGATGGATGACAAATCTCCCTTAGCAGAATTATGGGAAAAGTCTTGACTATACAGAAGTTTCAACTATTTTTATTTTTAAAGAAAGTATTTTTTTTAGGTCATGAAGTTTTCATGCAGTTTTCATACAGAAATATTGTACATAGTAGACTGATTGTGCTAGGGTAAATAGCAGTACCTATTGTTAGTAAGTTTCCAAAGTTTCACGAAAATCTAAGTTACAGAAATTGAATAAAGCGTACCTATGTCAAGGGAAGTAACTGTAAAAATAAATTATCACCTATGTGTTAAAAAATTCTTTCCTCCCAAACAGTGAGTTCTAGAACAACCATTCTCTGCTTATTTTAAAGTAAAGAGTGCACTTGTAAAGCATAAAAAAATTCAACTAAATCTGACTGTAAACACCTGAGTTATGGCTTCTTGAACATACGCTATATTTTCTTTCATTTTGCTAGCGGTAACTACCATCTCCCCTTAAGGTAAGATTTATGCATATAGGCCGAAATGTTTTTGGTGAATGTTTAATAGTCTACCACTGTTTGTAGTAGAATGAACAACATTTGTTGAGCATAAATGTTATTAACATAACAAGCGACATAAATCGTTCTTGACCTTATACGATGCTTAACCACTTCTCTGTCTATGGTCGTCACTTTACAAGTTCTAAATTTAACAAGACAGCAGGTAGTAATGCTGCAGCTGCACGCTATATTTCTTTTTGCACCTACAATATAAATGTACTGTTGAAAGTAGTAAAGCGGAACTGCTTCGGAAGCTAGAATACCGCATACAATGCATCTTTCTCATAATGAGGAAATTTGACAAACGGCAATGACCACTAATAATTAACTGAACAGAGCGACTGCGTTTGAGCAAAAGGAGATATTAAAATAATGTATACTTATTACTAGGGCAAGGCATTTGATGATTTTGCATCTTTTTTTTTTATGAAGGCTAAAATATAGCTCGAATATATATAAATGCGTACCTTCAAATAATTGGTTAAATAAGGACAACTTATTTTTGCATTTTTTGGCTTTATTTTGCATTTTTCGTAATTTTCAAGAGATAGGTCATTTTTTGGCAATTCTTAGATCATTTTCTGAATTTTCAGGTAATTTTCGACATTTTTAGGTCTTTTTCGGCATTTTAGGTCATGTTTCAGTGGAGATAGGGATGGAATTTTCCATGTACAATTCGTTGCTTTCAGACAACAGACAATCGTTTTTATTTGAGAATCTCTGCCAAGTGTTCATAGTTATTTTTAATTCAGGTTTATTGTAATCTCCTTAGCAGTTTGTCTTGTAACAATAAATAATTTTTTATTTTTAAATGGCATATATTTGCTAGGGGCAATTTGTTGGGTATGCCAGTACAGAAAGAATTTTTTTGTAGTATAGATTTACTTACTTTTTAGTAATAAAATAAGTATGTTTTATATTGTAGATTTAAATATATAACGCACTGTCATCCATTATATTCCTTTTAGCAATTAATTACTTTAAAAAACGAAATATAAGCAATAATACAAAATTTTGTGTCTTTTTTTCACTATTTTTAGGTTATAAATGCATTTTTTATTTAGCATTTTTTCACTATTTTATGGTCATAAATGCCTTGCCCTACTTATTACACTTTATAAAAGGGATTGAAGACTCAAGTTTAGTGTGACATGTAACCAACATGACGTCACTGTGTATGGACATTCACTTCAAAGCTTAAGCAGAGCTCGCCTCGGTGCATCTGGCGTCAGGCCAGGCATTGTTGAAATCAAACAATGTCCTGTTTTTTTAAATCTACTGTAATTATTAATACAAATTTTCGTGCAAAACATGTTTTATATGTTTATGACGATTTACGAGGGTGAGTCAACAATTATCCGGACTTTTCATAAAACACTTTATTTACTTCAAAAATATAGTATGATTTTCTCATGATTTTTCAACAGTCTCCCTTCTTTGTAATGCACCTGGTCCAGCGGTCCAGAAAGCTTGTGTGTGTTTACATCTGGTAAACCTAGACGCGTCATAGTCCTGCAGAAGCCTTCTGATAGCACTACACTATTGGGCAGTTGCAATATTAGGGATAAATAGAGCATTAAATGTAAAGCACTGCTCGGAAGCAAAGTGGTGGGTGTGCTGAAGAAATGAACGTACTCTTTCTCCCCAGCCTAGTATGAATACAACACAGGGAATAATGGAAGCTCTGCAAACTCCGCTTTGTTGAATGTAAACATTTGCTGACCAATCTGATTCTAAAGCATTCCTGTGTATTTCTGTGAAAGTTTTCAACTGTTTCAATGTTGTTCCTATGCAACCATTTTCATTCTAAGAACTATTAGTTTTCAAATGTTTCTAGGCAACGAGTCTCGTTCTGTGTTATAGTTTATTATTTCCGTGGTATTTGTTCATTCATTGTTTCTGAATTCTATTCACGAAGAAACATTTACATTGGTTCCTGTGAATACTGACTGCTCTTGGAAAAGAACAATGCCTTCACTGGAACAACACATTTCCTCTGGTGCTGTTCTGTTTCTACTTTTCATTTTATTTAAATTCACCTAGTTCTTGTTAAAAAAGTATCAGTTGAACTGAAGCTTTGTAGTTTGTGAACAAGGTGCATTACGTTTGTGATAAATTTTATAAATATGTATTGTTTTTAATATATTACATTAATTTAATATGAGTATCAAGGGTATAATACCATCAGTTCAATTTTTATTTCGTTAGTAGAATATTCCCTATATTGTATGATTGATTCATATTACATTATGCTCTTTTTAGGCATAAATATAGGCAATTAAAAATTTACAAATTAAATGCACACAATAAAAATGACAAAACATTTAAAATCACATTTTAGCTCGAAAATTCATCAAGAGTATAGAAGGGATTTCTTAATAATCATTTTTAGAGTAGGCCGTATGTTTGAAAACCTCTGGTAGTAGTAGTTTATTTTTATTTCAACAGATAACATGTTATAATATAATATAATATAATAATGTTATAATGTTATTTTATAATATTCATAATAGAATACTGTCATAATATATGACCACCTCGGCCAAATCTACTATAAACATCTTACAAATAAAAAATATATGGACCTAAAACTAAATTTGAGGGTGTTTTTCTTAATCTAAATTTTGGAATATTAATGCAAGAATTTCTTCCAGTGGTCCATCCATGTACATCTTTTTAAAGATTAAAAACGTGAAGGTGTGGACGCGTACTAAGAGATATAATAAATAAATATTTAAATACAATTTTATCAAAATTTCATACTCAATGAAGAAATGTTTACCGTGAGACAAACTGAGACAGAATTATCTTTTGAAATATGAAGGTACCTCCTTAACTTAACTCCCCCAAAGTAGCAGTCCATATCCCATGACTTACTAAATAGTGAAAATCCGATTCAAATACACATGACCTGGTCTTATACTAATACATTTATTCATTTAAAAACATTTAATAACTTTATACGAATACATTTTGGTTCACTTAATTATATACAAGAGAAAAAGCTACATCTTGTGATACTGAAAATGTTACAATATACTGTTTTTTAGAAACTAATTTTAATATCTTACAAAGCACTATTTTATGAAAAACTATGTTATTTAACTTTACAACTCAAATATTCCACCTCAGTAGAAGCAAGTTATGAATTCTACCTCTAAAGAAGCGTAGCCATGTTGGTTCTCCTGTACGACAGAGCTAAAACACTTTTAATATGGAAGTTGATTCCTAGTCTTTACCGTTCTAAGAAATTTCATGAAAACTTGAGAAGGTTGCTTTTATAATTTCATATTTTTCTGATCAGAATGAAAAGACCAATGCTATTCATAAACTCTTTCCGAAGTCAGCTCCAAGCAACAATAACAGTAATAATAATAATAATAATAATAATAATAATAATAATAATAATAATAATAATAATAATAATAATAATAATAATAATAATAATAACAATAATAATAATTTCTATTCTACGCCTTGGGAATAGAATCTGAAATAGCGGAAATGAACCTCCATAAACAGGGACCGTATATCGTATACAGGAATTTAACCTAGTCTGTATAAAAGCACCGCCATAGGGCCAGGGTTATCAGTTGAGATACACCCTATACTTGTTGGGAAGCGGAAGCGAAGCATGCACTCGCTAAATTGCAGGTAGAGACCTCGAACAAGGGTTTTACTAAATTAATACCAAGACCAGTAACATTAACTAAAGAGTTTCCGGACCATGGATTCGGTCACCAGATGGAAATTATATTCCAGCATCTACAAGTAAATATTTATGTTACACAAACCTAGCTTCTTCCCTTTCTATACGTCCATACAAATAAGGCAACGGGTGTTCTATATAAGCTTTACATGGCAGGCCATTATTTTATAGGTATTTGCTAATATAAATGGATTTTTTATTAAATATGCCAAATATATAGCAGTAAACTGAAAATTGTATTAACAGTAATAAATACCGATAGGTAGATAATAAAAGAATAATTTTTAAAATGACCAGATCAAAACCGACAATTCCACTTGATCTACTCCCAGCCAACAGAATAACTTAATAAATTGAAATAGGCCATTGAGAATTGTAGGCTACTACCATTGAGACTAAAATCTGATGTCTGATAACTTTTGTTTCATGCCGCGAAAGCCGAGATCTTGTCGCTTCTTTCGAGAAATCGATTATCATTCCATTATTATGTCACAATAATGGGAAGTTTATTTCGGTAGAGAATATATTGCAAATGAATATATTGAGATTTTACACCTATCAATACGGAAATAAATAAAGGTTTTGAAAATAATTTTTATAATTTTACTGTGAAGGAACCACTTATACTGTTAATGATGTTTATGAATGCAAATAAATTGTAATTACTTACGCGAAAAACAATCAAATACAAACAGCTCTTCAAGTTGAAGGCCAAGTCATAAGGGTACCAACCTTAAAAAGTTAGTGACTATTTTAATCTTGGTGACGATCAATGCTTCGAAAACTTAACGCACACGTAACTAGTCGCGCCATTAAATCTCAAGTGAATATTAAGAAATAAAATGAAAATAAAGACACAGGTAAAATTAAAATGGTAAAATTCAATTATCAGATATGATTATATTTTCTGTCTGCAGTAACGAATGTATAAAAGTTAGAGAATTTGATACCATGACACACCTGGGCTTTAAAAGAAGGAAAGAACCGCAGTGTGCAGAAAGTTCGAGACTCAGCATGATAGCACGAACTGGAAATGGATGAAAAACACTGCCATAGAAAGTGAAATTTCTGTATGGTAGTTTTACCGGTTCGTGTATTTATGTAATTTGAAATTATATTCGAGATATTTTATTAAATAATTTTTGTATATTAGTTCTATACATGGTCCACCGCTGTGGCTCAGGGGATGCGTTCAATCCTCTCACGCAGCGGGCCCGGGTTCGATTCCTGGTCGGGACAAGTTACCTAGGTGAGGTTTTTTCCGGGGTTTTCTCTCACCTTTGAGACAAATGTCGGGTAACTTTAGGCCCTTGTGGTCCCCGGATATCATCTGGCCGTCATTATCATCTTCATCCCCATCCTCGCCTAGTTCTGAGTGAGTGTGTGTGTGAATGGTGTGTATCGTCCTATGTGTTCGTGTTGTCTCGGAGGTGGCCCCGCGTTGGGCTGATCACTCATCCGGGGAGGCCCTCCATGTCCTTGTCTGGTCAAAAAAGTATGTATGTGATCCAAAGATAATCCCTCTCCCGACAGGTCGCGGCCCTGTAAGGCCCGGGCGGCTTGGGTCGCTTAAATCCTAAAAGGGAGAGGTAAAACTACGAGAAAGAAAGAAAGAAAGAAAGAAAGTTCTATACATTATGTTTTTAGTGACTATCTTAAGATTTGTTGAAAGAGTTAAAAAAAAGTAGCTAGGAAATTTTATCAAAATTTTGCAATGAATAAAACTTGACGGAAATTTTGTTCCAAACGACGATTTCTCATGTATTAAACAATTAAAAAAAACACAGTATTAGTGAGGTATTAACGTATCGACATTTTTATATTAATGATTTTTTAAACTCAGAGCAATATACTACGGCAATAACTTCGAAAATAAAATCAGGTAAATTGATATAACGAAGTTCCCGATGAAGTTAATAGGCCATATTTCACATGCTTCGGATATACATGGCAGAAACATTGTACTATTAAAAACATAAATGTTTATTATTAGGCCTAAGAATTTAATTTGAATCCTAACTCCATTCAAATTAGAAACAATATTATAAACCACACAAAACATCTGTGTTTGTGCTGGATACGTGGACACCAGGGAAATGTTGGTAACGAACGTGCGGATACATTAGCTAAATCAGCAGCATCTTCCGGTCTACGTTATTCATATTCCAAGAGCCCCATATCTTATGTTAAAAACAAAATGTTACATTACATATTTAATTGTTGGAATGACATTTGGATAAAAAGTACAAATGGCGCCTTGACTAAATAGCTTTTCTTCCCTACAGTGCACTTTCGACTAAATGTTAAAATATTTACACCAAATTTTATTTTAACACAGTTTATGACAGGCCATGGAAAATTTGGGAGTTATTTTTTACGATTTCACGTTATTTCAGATAGTGGTTATAATTGTGTCAGGAATCCATACTAACTGTAAAGCATGTTTTGTTTGATTGTCCTATTTTCGAAACAAAAAGACTCCAGCTAAATTTGCTTTTTGAAGATTGTGACGAAATTTCCATGTGTCAAAAAATGTTAACGAAGCAATGTTATTATGATCGTTTTATGCAGTATCTAACATATATTCACAACCATATGTAATTCATATTCTATATTTTACTGTAGACCTATATATTGTTGTGTAAGCTATAACCCTAACATGCCTTTTCTGGCAAAATAGGGTCATAAAGACTTGGAGATACAATAATAATAATATTAGGCCTAAGAGAGTACCCTGTTTAAATATTATAATAATACTTTCAATAAGCAATTCATTAGCAGTAACGTAAATAAATACCCTTCACAAACTCTAAATCACAATTACTACCACCGTATGGGTTTAACAAAATACTGACAATTTTTTTTATCACTAACGTGTGTTTACTTACCATGAGTTATCTGAAGGTATACAATTTTCTCTGTGAATTGCAGATATCCATTTAAGCCGTCTGGATTCATTTTGGGGAAATTTTAACACTTGGACAGACTCTCCCTTGGCATTATTATTGCTATAGGACATCCAGGAACACAATACTTATCAGGCATTTTCTCTATTTCTGTATTTAAAAAAATCTCTAGAATGTAATGGCTTATTGCATTCATCCTGCTAATATCTACGTGATGTCTTAACTGACTTTGGAGGCCGTGATTGGCTAGCAACGCGGCTTTGTTGCAGTGTAGTGGTGATTTGCCATTTAAAAAGTATGTGACCGTTAATTAGTCGTTACTCTGGTGCCATTCAACCGATTTGGTCCAAAATCAATACACTTATTTCCATGGACGTTATAAATGTGTATACCAAGTTTCATGATAATTCGATGAAGCGTGTTCGAGATACAGACACACGGGCAGACGGAAATACATTTTCCGTTCATCATACAATATCATAAAGGAGGTACCATACCGGCACTTGATAATTCGAAGTTGCACTTATTTGTGGTAAGGTAAAAATAATGTTCGTTTAAAAATAGTTGGTCAGTAACTCGAACACGCAGCCATCAGGCTGTGGTTGAGGTTAGCTGGGAAGGGAGAAGAGAGATCGATGTGGGGTAGTAGTAGCACCACAATGCGGGCAACTATCGCTATTTCCACATTCCACTCAACCTGGCATTTTATTCCGCAACTCACGAACTTCCATACATGCATATTATCTGCATTCATAAGCGTAGAACTTGGTTTTTGTGCTCATGTTAGATGCGTTATTGATTCACTCATGCCCGGTTTCTGTAAACTCGCGAAATACCTATGCGTGAATTATCCAATGGACAGAATTTACACAAGAATAACACCATACAAACACAAACAATTTAAAGATAGCAATCACATACACTTGTGACGAGTTTCTATATAAATGTCCTCTGGGTAAATATGAAAATGACAGAAAAAATGTTCCTACAAACTCGGGCTAGATCTTTCCAAGGGTAAATCATCGGGTTAATTTATCCTTTCATGGATGGCTGGATAAAAGTTAATCTCTTTTAGGATCAATAATAATTTAAACAATGAGAATCAAAGCCTTCTGAATTAAATTAATTGTACAACTCCAAGGCCTTCCTCATTATATCATTGTGGGTGAAATGGAACTAATTTGCCCATAGGTATTTCACGAGTTATAGAAACCGTGCATCAGTTACCCATGTCCTATTCGGAGGCGATACTGATATTGTGTTTGCATAATCCCAGCATTTACATTTTAACATAAGCCTATGTTTGTTTTCTTCTTTATTGTGAAGAGGGAAAAAATATCTTGGATTTGGTTTATGTTATTGTATTTAGTTTGTGATTTATATGATTACTTCTACAAACTGCGAAACAATAACACCACAAAATGGAAATAATAACAAGCTTATTTTTTGTTATCGACTTCCATGAGTGACTTGGAACCGCAAAGGTTTATGGGAGTAAATTGCTTTGAGAAACCAACTTTAAAAAAAATTATCATTAAAATTTATATTTGCATATTAAAGAATTAAACAAAATACTTAAAGCCATTTGAAAAATGGCTCAATATAATAATTTTTAGTACACGCTCTCTAAAACAGCTGCTTATCGGACTGGTAACACGCCGAAAAGCTGCACTTTAAAGGACAAGTCCGCTAAAATTGCATAAAAGTGCATTCAAACTGCATTCAAAATGCAATTTTAGCGGCCTTGTCCTTTAAAGTCGTCATGGCAATCTATAAACAAAACCCAGACGGCATTGACCAGTCACACCAACTTTAACATGGATTTACGCATATAATTGGTCATAAAACAACAAATTTAAGCCAACACGTTTATTTATGATAGTCAGAAACTTTACCAGGATTTTTCGCAAAACACGGTAGCCCACTTCATCACATGACAACAAATATAAGCCAACAACTTTTCACATTTTGGTTCACATGAAAAACATTCCTTACCATGGACGAACAGCATTTAAATGCCGTAATATATCCCTTCTCATAGCCTATTTCTGCCGTGAAGTTGCTGGTAGCAGCTCCAATTCAATGTTTCTGGCTTGGATTGAAATTTCCTCGGTATTATCATTTATATTTTCACAAGCTTTTCATAAATACTAGTTGGTATGCAATATATTTTAAGAACAAGGGATTCATATATTATGCATCTATACTACCACATTTGTTATTGGTACGTACGGTCATTGTTGTTTTATGATCTAGATGGCCATGACAATATAACTTAAAGAAATGACTGATTGCCTTTCATTATAATTAATTACGGTATTTTTGTTTTATTTCATATAATTTATAGAACTTTTACTAAAAAATATTGTATGCACCACGTACGCAAAAACTTTAGCGGACTCATCCAGTATTTCAGCCTCGGCTTTCGCCTCGGCCGCTATACTAGATTCGTCCGCTAAAGCGTTATTTTGCGTACTTGATACATAAATAGCTATTATCATAGGTAATTCCACGAGAGATTACGAGTTTATCGATAGGAGGAGCTGGCTTGCACCGAATTGAAATAATGTTTTTAATCAATGTACAGGTAGGGGGGGAAAAAACGGACCGCCTAAAATATCTACGTTGCCGTTATGAGCCACTGCGCATGCCTAGCGGCATTCACAGGATAGCAGGGGATGTATTGAAATTTGTTCTACAGCCGATAAATTGCTTGAATTGATAAATTATTTCACGTAATTTGCATTGTTTGTGAAAACAAACGTTTCCGTTACATCTCTTACATTTATTTCCATATCACAAGGCTCTGAAATCAGCTACAAGAATCGGTCCGCTTTCCCCCCCCCCCTACCTGTACATTGATCAATTTAAAATTATCAGCTGAAAAATCATAATTTTGGCCCTTAGACCCTTATAAAACTAAACGCTTTAATTGCTGTAGAGTCGGGTTTCAAAACATTCACTTGGCCAAATATGCTGTACGGCTGTCGGATTCTATTCCCGGCCGGGTTTGGGATTTTTCAGTAGTAAAAAATCCGTTTCTTGGATTCAGGATTGGAAGTTCTGTGTCTTACCTTTGAATGAATAGAGATAAGCAGAAACATTACAAATCTGTCAGAAATATGCCATTAAAAATTTAAAAAAATAACAAAATATGATCAGATATCTTAATATGAAGCAAATAATATGATGCATTATCGCAAAACTAACAAATTATGTAACAATATGCAAAATGTAACGAATTTTATGTAACTCCTTTCAAGTCTTGTACACTAGCATGTGATAGAGTACATTATTAAAAATATGTGTTTTCATGAACTTTCGGGCCCTAATTATCATTTTAAAAAGACTGTTATGTCAGGCAAACAATAATTTTTGTTGTTTCAAAGTTATAACAAAAATTCTTTAATATAATATTTTCCTTATATATCAACAATTCGAGATATTGATCGAAGCAGGCCATGCATGACCCCGGTCTTACCAACGAGGGTCAGTAATAATTCGGGGATGTTTCAACCCAGCTTGCAAAGTAATACCGTGATGGAGAAAACCCATTTCACATTGAGTGAACTTCGTGACGTGGATGGAATCAATAAAAAGCAGGAGAACGCTTTAAAAAGTGCTACTACCACCACCACTGATTCAAACAGAATGTTAGGTTTCAAACTGACGTCCCAAGGGAATTGAACTGAAGCCATCAGAAGATCTCATTTGATATCCGTTTAGAAGTTTTACTTACCGAACTGGCAAAGAATCCAGTATATTCTTTCACATTAGCTTCATCAGCGAGAGAATTGTGTCAACCAATTGAGGCAGCACTCTGTACAATGTAGAGAGTTGCATGCTGATTATTATTAAATCTTACCTAATGCTATCGGATTCAAATCCTGAAAAAGGGAATTTATGTTGTTTCTCGTTCAGAAAGGAAGCAAAGCCTTTGGTTCCGTATTATTCACTTACCATTTGGTATTAAAAAATGTTTTTAAAGATATGGTCCTTAAAATTGCCTACCGTTTCACCCAAAACCTATTTCTGCATTCTTTCCTGGTTTTACTGAATTTATGGGGCCTCCCTCTTTAATATGTGCCTCGATAAAATGAGAGAGATTGAATCTGACTTAAGTCAAAATAGTTTTTAATTGAAATCTATGGGGAACTGCATTAGCTGTAAGCACTTCTCTTACACTCACATTTTAAGGAGAGGGACCATTCAAGTTATATTTGTTAAATCCTTTCAATCTTAAGATGACTTTAACATATTTAAGGCTGTAAATTATTATATTTATCTTTTTTGTGTAAGAATTTGAAGAAAAATGAACTTGCTAACATAACTAATGTTAATATTTTCTGAGATGTTTTTCGGAAGTGCAATATATATGTTGCCGCTGTAGAATAGAGGAAAGTAGGCAGACTTAGATATCGGCTGTGCTATACAGTAGTCTATTTGATTTGAACAAGTTGACACATTTTTCACAGTTATATGAGGGTCGTTCAGAAAGTAAAGAACGATTTGACATAGCTAAATAATAACGAAAGATATCAACACAAAAATTTATTTACAAAGGTGCAGTACCTTACTCTATTTCTCAACGTAATCGCCGTTGCTGTCAAGGTATTTATTGTAACGTGGTATAAGTTTTTCAATGCCGTTGTTATACTCTTCTACCGCCGAAGACCTGAGCCAGGATGTCACTGAAGCTTTGAGGTCTTTATCAGTTGGGAACTACTTTCCACCCAAAAAGTTCTTTAGTTTCGAAAACAAGTGAAAATCGCTGGATACCAGATCAGGGCTGTAAGGAGAATTTCCAAAAAATTCCCACTTAAAGCGTTGAAGTTATGCTTGTGTTTGAGCAGCCGAATGAGTCCGAGGGTTGTCGTGAATCAAAAACTTCTTTTCAGACAACTTATCAAGTCTCTTGTTTTTGGATAGTCGTTGAAGAGTTGCATAATAGGCCTCTGCATTTATTCCTTGTCTTCTTAGCAGAAACTCCAGGCTCAAGCGGTAGAAGAGTATAACAATTTTGAGAAATAGAGCAAGGTACTGTATCTTTGTAAACAAAGTTTTGTGTTGATATCTTTCGTTATTATCAGACTTTAAAACTTAGTGCCCGAACACACAGAGGGAGTTGATTCCGGTTACCAACAACCTGAGTATAGGGGGTGGGGGTTGATTGCGTAGGCTGATAAGACAGTAGCTGATAGCAGTACTGAGAAGTGAATGCGCTTGTGGTACGGTGCCTCTCAAATTGGTCAACAGTGTACCTTGTCATTGTGCGTGTTTATACGTGTTCGGCATGCCGAAAGTAAAGTGTTCTAAAACGCAAACATATATTGAAACATTTGGGAGGGACTATTATACACAAACAGGAGAAAGTATCGTTTTGCATGCTTGTAATGTGAGTTTAGATAATGAGAAGTTATTTTGTGGTCTTCCTATATCTGTATTTAGGTTTGTTTACTATCACGTGAACTAGCATATGGTAGCTAGGGCATACGCTGAGCAAAGTCTGTACGGTACGGTTGCTGTTAACATATTCGATCGGGCACTAAGTTTTAAAGCCTGGCTATTATTTAGTTATGTCAATCATTCTTTATTTTCTGAAAAAAAACCCTTGTGTTACTTCTACTTTGTACTTCAAAAGGGTTAGATTAAGAGTTGAAAGTAAGCGGAGTAAACCCGTAAGCTTCTTATTGAACGTTATACTTCTCTAAAAATAATTGGCCCGAGGACTATGAAACATTCCGTGCAATTGTTTGATTTGTATAAGAGCAGAAAAATCATGTCAATGTTATCTGAGTAAACTGACTTGCAAAAACTGACTGAGAATTCCAGGAATATCTTCTCTTTATTTCTGTTAACATAGTAGAAACAAAAGAAACTAGAGGTAGTAGCCGCGGAGTATTTACATGCTTCAATTGCTATATAAGTAGAACTTCATCTCGACTGCTTCCACTACACAGTGTTCAAGAAAAAGGGTACCTATAGTACATCCGAGAATTGAGTTGCCCAGTGGAATAGAGGCACATGCCACAGAACAACATTTTTACAGAAAAGAGATATTTCTGAAAGTAAGTTTTTTGTGGAATGTTGACACCTTCTTATAATTTTTTTTAACTGGATCATGAATTAGGTGGAACAATGGATATGTTATCAAATATTAGATGAAATATTCTTAATATTAAGTGTTTTTAATCACAAGGAAAGGAAATTATAGAAATGAAATAGTGATATAAACCCCAAATAATGCAACTCATTGTTAATTCAAGTTAACAGGAACTGTGAAAATGAAAATGAAAACTTCTAAATACATATTCCATGCCTAATTACATTAATATCTTACATTATTGAAAGAATAATCCCTTAGGCCTATAGACTATTACATTTTACATAACATTATCGTTTAAGTCCTCATTGATGTCCTCAACTTCAATCCTCTCCACAGTGCCATCACTTCTTAGAGTACTTCTTAGAACCTATCGGAAAAGGGGACTTCAACCACAAGAGATAAAAGACGATCAGGTGTGGCATGTGCCCATTTTCGATTAGCTGTTTCTAGCATTCAGAAATCAGAAATTTTGTTATACTCCTTGTTGAAGAGTAGGCACATGCCACCATGTAAATAATTATCGGAACCGACACAAGATGGCATGAGCTACTTAATCGTAACAAAAACTCAAAATTGGCCGATATGTGGCATGTGCCTCTTTTCCACTGGGCAACTCAATTAGCAACATAATGGAATCCTGTATTCAGTAGGACGAAGTCTGATCATTCATGATTTTGGTCGATCACTAGTGTACATAATTATGATAATAATGTAATATGTACCTTTAGTGTCCCCAGGAGTTTTAATGTTTTCGGATTTGTGAAATATTAAAATTGTTTCTTCTCCGAAAGAAACTAAAATATAAACAAAATAACTTAGAAATTATTACAAATAAATAGGGAAAATTATGTTGCACAAACATTTTTACACATTATACGTGTAGGGCCCAGAAGTTTATGAAAAATCATATTAGTTTCAAATTTACTAAAAGTTGTTCCGTTGACCTTGTTTTTCTTTTTAAGTTTTGTAATATAACTTACATAACTTCTACTTAATGTAATTCGCAATGTAATTCAGCTAACAAGAGACCGTAAAGTGCTAAAATTGCTAACATGATAAAGCATACTTCCTTAGTTGTAGGTCATATTTTACAAATTTTAGAACATATTTGCATGCATATTTCGTATTCTGATAGAGCATTACCTTCTTCGGCCTTTTGTTAAGATATTGTATGAACACTTGTAGCCTACTATAAAGCATTTTAAATAGGGTTTACTGGGTTTCGAAACTTCCCAAGATTTTTATAAACCTGTTTGCTATTGTGTTTGAAAATTCCAGTAGCTCTAGTACCAGTGAAGAAAGGGGAAGGGAGTTTATAGGTGAAACCTGTATAGAACCAGCAGCTTAAGTCAATAGTGGTATATGTCAAATCTCAAAACCCAGTCATAGTTTTTACCACGGGTAGGCTATGTCACATTTCATAATAATTATTAATAGTAGCTTTCTTGTGTGTGTATATATATATGTGTGTATATATATATGTGTATATATATATAACTGCTTCTCTGGATTCTAATTCAGTCTCATTAATAGTATCTTTCTTGTGTATAAATATGACAGCTAATCGGGATTCTAGCCTTCTTAGTACTTCAATCTCATGAACAAAAGAATAGCGTTATTTTCATAAGATATCTTTTGATGATTTACATTGAAGCCATAATTACTTTATTATCTCGATAACTGTTGGTTAGGTAACCAATTGAATTCACAAAATAAAGTGTTCATTTTAATTATCTAGAACTTTATTGTAAAGCTATTCCTGTATTTTGTACAGTATTTGAGATAACCAAGAACAGACTGTACAGGCAAACGTACTGGAAGTGCGTAGGGTTTTAAGAAGTACCGCATTTGACAACCTTCCAGCAGGGGACTCCCTAGAGACACGTGTTAAGCCACGTGTGTTCCTCTTTCATTGGGATCTTCTCTTCTTTCTTTTGTTCTTTAACTTTAGTAGGTCACTTGCCGATACCCCTTCTTATCTCCAACTTTCTAGATAATTAAAGTGAAAGAAAATAAAATTACCTGAAAGCTCATCATTTAGCTGAAAAAAGACGAACTCCTAGTGAGTTCATCTTCATCTGAGGTAATTTTACGATGGAACTCACATGGACCAAATTATGTTCCTAATGGGAATAGAAAGGTTGAACCTGGCAGTGATATGCACTTATAATACGTATGGATGAGAGTTTCTAATCCCGATTACGTCATTCGTATCTTCTCTAACAGCTATTTCCATGCTATTTCCATCGCTATACTTGCTTGTACTATGAACTCGGTTTACTTTGATATGACACAGAGCTAGTATTTTCATAGGTAATCCCACGAGAGTTGACGAGTTTACGCGCAGTGGCGAATTTATCTGATGTAACTCGTCAACTCGAGTTGGATTTATTAAGACTATTCCATGAATAAAAATGTAAGGGATTATACAAATAATAATTACTTTCGTGCTTTATTATATAAAAACAAAACTAACAGCTTCGAGTTCACGGGATATATGAATCAACCATTCATGAATCGGTTCGAGTTACCATGTCTTTGTTGTGAACTGTGCTACGACTTGAGTTACCATGTCCATGTTATTACCAGTGCTACCAATTGTGTATATAATACATAGTTAACTTCAGGTAAGCTAGCAGCAGAAGATAATAAAAGCACACGAACAGGCTTGCACCGAATCGAAATTGTGTTTTTAATCAATGTAGGCTACATTTCTGTTATTTCAGTTTCTGAACATGTTAAGTTGAATAAAATAATCTGTTTTCATGATGTTAATGGCAACATGTGACGTATTAATCACTGCACACTGATGCCTTCATGTCCAGTAACGAGCAGACCATTTTACCCGATAAAATACCATCCTCGCGATTCCTACAAGAATATTGTGTAAGATAAACGTCTGTGATTGGTCTATATCCGAGGAATTGCTAAACGTTATTGGTCAATATCAAACTCGCAGCAGATGAGTGGAATAGTCATCAGAAAACTGCAAATCACGGAACATTATTTCAAGTGATAATAAACCTAGCTTTACCCAGATTAAATGCACATTATCCAAAAACACTGCGTAAATTCTGAAAAAAGTATTCGTTTCTAAATTTACCCGGATAATCTTACGTTTCACCAACCTCTATTGGGTAAACATGAATTTCCAAACAAACAACACTTTCAATGGCTTTATTACTATTAATGGAACTATAATCACTTCAAATGGTATTAAGGCTATTTGTTTGAACAGGATGCGATTAAATGGCATAAAGAATGAACCTAACCTAACAAAATAAGATGCCAGGTTTACCCAGAGGCATGAGGGTAGGTCGCGCTTTACCTAGATGAAGCCCGAAGTAAAGGAAATTTTGATTATAATTCTTGTTCTACCAAAACTGATCGGGTTAAGGTTGACCTAGGTTTATCCAGTTTTCCAGCTCTAGCAATGATTTACACGCACACACATAAATATATATATTTGTATATGGTATATACATGGTATATAGATATATATACACATATATATATATATATATATATATATATATATATATATATATAAAAGTAACGCACAATCATATTTTTACAAAAAGTTCAATAGGTGCAGTAATTTACAAACAAATGCACATATGAAGGGACATATTTTGTCTATTTTTCTATATAGTTACCAAGTTTCTCAACACATTTCTCCCACCGTGAAACCAGTTTCAAAATATAGAAGTCCGTTCGGTTGGAGTATAGGCATCTGCGGACTTTTTTTTTTTTGTGTGCCCACCCTTACCCCCGGAGTGCCAAGCAATTAAGCCTAAACCTCCGGTCAGACCAAATTTTGGTAACCATATGTGATGTGTGTATACCTATTGTGCCCTTATGTACATCCGTAGGGGATGTTGATGGTGTGACGTGTTTGGGCTGAGTACTTGTGTCTTTGTACTTTGGCACAGGATAGACCTAAGTGCGGATAGGTCTTATGTGCAATATTTCCGAGTGTGTTTATTTTTAGTGACATGTAGTTATGTATTCTAGAGATTTGTAGTGCGTGCATCTGTTTGGGGGGATTATTGACCAGTCCGGCATTCGCCTAAGAACGAGGGAAACCCCTCAAAAACCTCGTTCGGACTGGAGCAGTGGCCAAATGACCGTCTACTTTGGTGTGTTAATTTACTATAGACTTTTCGAGAAGTGCTGTTTTTGCAAAGGTTTTTAAGGGCTGGGAAGGTGTTTTTACGCGTCCAGAACGTGAGGTCCGGTGCCCAGGCTTCCTCTTCTGCCCTAGCGGCTTCGTGGAGGAGTAGTCGAGCTTCTCGATATCGAGGACAAGTATACAGCATATGATACATGGTGTCTGGTTCGCTGTCCTCACAAGCGCATAGATCGTCGTCTGTGAGATTGAAACGGATTAAGTTAGCGGCAAAGTTGCCGTGGCCAGTTAATACCTGTGTGACGAAGTGGGCGGACTGCTGTTTTCACTTTTGCATCTGACGCAAAGCGTTTACCGGCCAGGAATTTTTTCATGGGACCAAACTCCTTCACGACAATGCTCGCCCCCATTTTGCTGCATCTGTTCGTGAGAAAATCAACAAATATGGTTGGGGGTGCTCCTGCATCCTTCATACAATCCAGACCTGGCGCCGTCGGACTTTCATTTGTTTGGGGAGAAAAAATGAACTTCAAACAATATCGGAAGTAAAGAGATGCAGTAATTTAGTTACAAGTTTTATCGTTTTTCAGAACATGAACCTCTTACTGAAATTAAAAGACCATATTCAGTAAAACATAGGCCTACTTATTACCATATTATCAAGAAGTATGCTTGTATAAAACTGAAAACTGGATGTTACAATATCTCTGGCCCAGCGTGATACTATTTGCTTCAAATTGCAATTCTCTAATTTGTTGACTTAGTTTACAAAAGGGAAGGGATGTTTTTGACAGTTTGTTACAAATAGTTTGGAATCTTGGCTCAATGCTGCAGAGATACCAGACAATGGAACGTTTTGTTCGCTTCATTAAGTTGAATAATTGAATTCGAAATTATCATTTGTTTCCCCGCAACTTCTGCTACAGGGACAAAAAAGACTGCATCGAGAAGAGAAAGTTTAATAGTGTGTTGCGGTTAATCGGGAGATATTATCAAAACCAAGTTAGTGTTTGTGTACGTCTCGTCGCCGCCGTCTTGGATTCAATCTTCCTACCTAAATTAAAATCCTCTTTGACATACGTCATCAGATTGACACTGTTAACCGCTGTTAACCCTTATATGAGCGAGACTCAGTTTTTCACGCAACTATAAACCCGTGCTGGACTGTAAATAAAACCATTAACACAATGGTTAGGATCATAATTTATTTCTTATACCTTTTATTGTAAATTTTACTTGCTCATAAATGTTTTTAGTTATATTACAAATCTAAGGCTATCTCTCTCTCTCTCTCTCTCTCTCTCTCTCTCTCTCTCTCTCTCTCTCTCTCTCTATATATATATATATATATAAGTGGCTTTGTCCTGACTTAATGATTGACTGACTGACTGACAGAGAATCAACGTAGAGCCTAAACTACCTATAATAGCTAGAGACTTGGAATTTTGACAGTACCTTCGTTTCATAATGCAAGTGCTCACTAAGAAAGGATTTTGAAAAATTTTGATTTTAAATGCAAAAAATCAAATGTTTTTGAGGATACTTAATACATTTTTACACATAATTATCAAATCCAAATCACATTCCATGTACAGTTCACATGAGAACATTGTATTGTTGGCAGTGGTCACAGGTACGTTTGGAAATAAATGATACGGGACTTTGACAAATTAGAGAAGCTATCGATATTAAAAAGCTATATCAAGAGTCTGCTGAGGGAATAGTTTGAGTGTGGTAAGTCGTTCTTCCTCTTTTCAAATTCTACATACCAATTTAAGGACCTAGAGTTTTAAAATCGAAAGTCCTTCTTAAGTTAATTTCGAATGTCAAAATACAAAACCCGAGCGACGCCGGGCCCTTTAAGCTAATTTGTCATATAGGGGAAATGCGTTTAAGAGTTAAATTAATTACATTTTGTCTGTTTAGTACTGACGTTACGAAACTAGTTTTATTAACTATTGGACTGCTGACACTTAATGATGATACCCTTAACCTTCGGTCCTAGCCACAACGTTGGCAACATGTAAATTATTGTTGAAGATGTTTGCCACACCCTGTTGAAAGCACTCCAAAATAATAATTTCAAATTAACAAAATAATGGTGATTCGCGTTATTAACATATGTTAACAATAATTAATCAAATTAATTACCATTTAAACAACAAGGATACAATTTTAAACTTCAAATATTTCACTTTTTAAGCTCAGAAAAGTGTCTGTATGTCTGTCTGCCAATAAACAATACAGCTAAAAGGCCTGAAAAAGATTTCAGAACCGGTAGTCTATAGGATATTGCGAAGTTATTCTGTCTATTCCAATTATCCGTCCAGTAATTGTGTACAAAAGCAATTACCGCTCAGCAGTTATCTGAAGTTCTTTTGTTGTTTGATCTTCTCGACGATTGAATTCATATTTTCATATCGTGGAAAAAGTACTTAAGAAGGTAATTAAGTAGATGTGTACACTCTAGTAATCTTTCGATATGATGTGCAGTGGTTTATGTTGGCAAGGTAATTCTAAGCCCGATCCGCCATGCCCACTCCCCACCCCTGCTCCTCCTCTTTTTTCGCTATAGCGGATACGACTAGATTCGAGAGAACGTAATGGTTTAAGAATTAATATTATCATTGTTCGCTAAGGGAAATATTTATTTACAGATTAAAATATTGACCCCGAATTACTTGCGGGACACTGAAATATTGTTCTGCTGGGGTTTACTACCTGACTGACTGACAACCCAGCAGCCATGATACAGGGTGACAGGAACGATGAATGGCCATATTTGGGGGTTGTTAAAAGGTTGATGCTTTGGAACCTTCGCCGATGGCTGCTGAACGTAATTCTTGTTATGAAATGTCACTATGAGTTACGACCCATACATGGAATGAGGTATCTAATAATAATAATAATAATAATAATAATAATAATAATAATAATAATAATAATAATAATAATAATAATAAAATAATCAATAGTGAAGTCATTACTCCTAAACCAAGTATTGCTAATAATAATAATAATAATAATAATAATAATAATAATAATAATAATAATAATAGATATAGGCCTATAAGCATTCATGAGCCACAGATTATTGTCTCTGTTGGACACTACATGAGAATATTATAGGAGAAAAATTCCTCCGGCACTGGGACTTGAACCCAGGACCTTTGGCTATTCGCGCCAATGCTCTACCAACTGAGCTAAGCCGGAGCTCAATTCACAGCGCCAGATGGAACTTCTCTCCCATGACTGATTGCCCTAATGGTCTACCTCACAGACAGACAAGTTATGTCATATGCAGTACTGTGAGGAACACTAAGTAGTGATTTTTGTGACCGGGCTCCCACTGTTATTGTATTCAAGATAGATATAGGCCTATAAGCATTCATGAGCCACAGATTATTGTCTCTGTTGGACACTACATGAGAATATTATTATAATATAATAATAATAATACATAATCAATAGTGAAATCATTACTCCTAAAACTAGTATTGCCACGTGGAAACATTTCGAACGGATGGGACACAGCTACTTCCCTCATTTCGCAATGAAGTGAGATGTAAATTTGAATTACATTCAAACTCATGCAAATTTATACACCGTAGAAAAAAAGAGTTCAAAGAAAAATAGAATTATGCAAGTTCCTGCACGCTCTAACAACTTGAAAATCACAAGTAGAGTGCTGAATTTTAAGTTTCATAACGTCTAATAATGAACGCTAATTATCTCAAGCATTTAAAATTAAAATTATTTCTGAGGAATGTTACGCAATGGAGTGAATATTTGATAACTGCCTCTGGTGATTCATTTCTTTTTTTCCATAGCCCAAATTTTCATATATATATAAATCCAGTTGATTGTTCATTGTTCATAAGACTTCAGGCTTTGTCGGCAGTGATTATTAAGTGCCAGAATGCTATTTTATGAGATTGTGTGGGGACGAGAAAATGTCTGTCGTGTGTCTGTACGGGCGATATCTCAAATACGCTTTTCATGAAACTTGGTATACGCACTTAAAATGCCCATGGGAAGAAGCCTATTGATATTGAACCAAATCGGTTGACCGGTACCGGATTAATGCCCAATTTAGTGCCTATTTTATGGTAATATATTAGAAAGAATTTATCAAATTCAAACCAGTTCTCATGGCAACATATTGTTTTACAATGTTCATATACGGCTTTGGAAGTTGCAATACCGTTAGTTTTGACAAATAACACTACCTACATATTCCTTCACATAATTATGTTAATGTCCTTTCGTAAGCCCTGCTTAATGAATCGATCTGGTGCTTAACTCGGAAATCGATTGAAAAAATAACTTATATTCTGCATATTATAACTGCAATTATCACTGATTCAACAAAGTATTCTGGCACTTTGTTACATCAGTTTACCTGATTTTATTAATAATAACGGTTTCATGGGCTATACGCCGAGTTATAGGATCTAAAATATCCAAGCTTAATGCTCTTAATTGGAAAATACAAACTACTAAGATATGCCGAAAAGTCTTCTCTGCATTACATTCGTTAAGGCGACTCCAGGATTTCCTTCCCTTCAAACTAAAGAAAAATCCTGGTGCAAACATTAATCATGTCCCATTTTGTTTACTGCGACATACTATATACAGACATAACCACCGACTTGGACCAACGACTGCAATGGGCAGTCCATCCTCCTTCTCCTCCCTCCTCCTCCTCCCTCCTCCTCCTCCCTCCTCCTCCTCCCTCCTCCTCCTCCCTCCTCCTCCTCCCTCCTCCTCCTCCTCCTCCTCCTCTCCTCTCCTCCTTCCCGGGCTCATAATCTATACGTTCGTTACATTTGCAACATCCGTAAGTTTGAACATATCACCCAGTGGCGACTCCTGGTTTTTTAGTTGTGTAGGATGGTGTGGAGAGAGTGAATTAACCCAATCACTGCTATTGACGTACATATGCGTCGCCGTAAAAAATACATAAAGGCTGAGATGTAAATTTAATACAATAATGCTTTATCCTAAAATATGAAAATATTTAACCACGTATGAAAACTGTCGTTTACGGAAATCAGCTATTCCGCTATAATTTTCATAGTTGATATCAAACTTGATATTACTCCAGGAATACTTATATTGAAATATAAACAGCACTGTAAAGTTTAATAATAGCTAGGCCTATAATATATACCAAGAAATGAAATAAATAAATATTAATAAAAATATGATCACTCCCCTCTTAGAAAACAAGCTATTGAACGTGTGGAACACAAAACACATGTGAGGAACACAAAACACATGTGAGGAAGGACTGTAAGACGTCCTCAACTTCCTCCATATGAAACTGGCTTCTCACAACATTTCCCTTCCCCGCCTCCCCCTTCACATACCACAGAGATCTAACAACGGCATGGAGTTCGTAACATTAACACTGAGGACATCCTCACAAATACCAACCTGCTCAAAACAGAACTGCTAACTTCCTTCCCGAGTGCTCTACAATAACGCTGTTTTGTCATTTTATTGTTTTAATTTTGACAATGAATGCTAGTAAACATTTATGTAGATGAATTATGAAGTGTAGGATGATCCTCACATCCTATATGGAATAATCGCCACTGATATCTCCCCCTCTTTTGAAATACCGTCCTGGGCTAGACTAAACGAACGACGATTGACGCAATCCATCACTCTACTATTCAACATCCTCAAGTCCTCTACACCAACTTATTTGTATGAACGTTTTCAACGGTTATCTTCTCACCATGATCTCGGTAATCGCTCACAAAGAAACTCTATTCTAAGTATGCCTCGTCACAAAACAGCCCATTACTCTGGCTCCTTTGTCGTCTCCATGTCTCGATCTTGGAATACTTTACCTGAGAACTGTAGGAACTGTCAAATACAAATACAATTCTTACGCAAGCTGACCAATGATGGCATAGTTAGGGACTTGGTTACATATTAATAATAGCAATAAATCATTACATATCAAACCATTGTAAGCGTTTCCAACTATACACAATTTTTGCATTTTTCTTGCATATTACATTTCTTAGTAATAGTTAAAATTTTAGTAATAGTTTAATTCTCAGAAAGTAATAAACTATTTAACATATTGTTTTTTTTGTAAATTGTGTGATCTCTAGAGAACTAGTTCTTAAGCCTTAAATGATAATAGTATAATCGTGTTTCTGTGTATGTGTAACTATATTGTACTCTTATCATAATCTCTATTGCATTATTGTAAAGTTCAGTTGTTATAATCCTGGTTGAATGGAAGAGAAGGCCTAATGGCCTTAATTCCACCAGGTAAAATAAAGCAATTCTAATTCTAATTCTAAATTGAAGACAATATTTTTATCAAGAGATTTACATCTGTGTGAATAAGTGAAGAGAGATAAGCTAAATTAGAGAAAATAATTGAGTGCTTCGTATCACATATTTTTTCATTTCATTGTGTTATTTACTGGAGTTTGCTAATTGCTTGAAATATACCCCCTACCGTCGTCGTGAATTAAGTTTATTTTGAAGACCCTCCCTTTGTAATTAATCTTCACTGAGAAGAGATTATAATAATTGTTTCTCCACCGCAAATTACTCTGAAGAAGAGGTTGGTTTGAAAACAAACGCGTACGCTCCGAGGTTGAGTTTTCACTAACATAAAATAAACAATTCTAGTAGACTATACGAAGCAGTTTGTTTTCTTTTTTTACCGGCTGATCGAACATTTCCCGCTGTATGGTGCGTCTTTCTACCTTCTTTGACGATTGCTTTTTTTGTCCATTGTTTCATCTATACAATGATCCTGTTTTTTTGTTTTGTTATTTTCTTCTTTCGTTATCGTAGTAGATTTACTGATAGTATATATGTTACCGGCATTGTGTGAAATCCCGGTATTTTCTAGAATGCCTAGGTAATGTTTAGAATGCCTGAAGGCTTTAGGCAAACTAAGAAATGTAAGTTTTTTGTGAAAATGTTACACACTTTTCCTAGGCATTCTATACAATTCTAGGCATTCCTATACAGAATGACCAGTACCATTTACGCCAAGTGTTAAAAGGGCACAAGATGAGGAGCATTTATTAATTAATACGCATAATTGTCATACGAGCATCTTAATTAACAATAGGCCTATAGACAAGTTGCTTACGACTGTTTCTGTTCGGCCTTAAATAATTGTTTAAATTTTGAGAATATAGTTTCGTCAAGCAAACCAAAAATCGGCTGACCGCTTCAATCAGCCCGTTAGCAAGTTCATGTAGCTGTTGTCTTCTGGGAGGGATGGCAGCTGATGACGTAGTGTCATGGTTAAACAAAAGTACGTTTATATTAAATGTTAGTAATTTAGAATCAGAAGGAGTTGGAATGAATTAACATGAAACAAATGAAAAGCAAAAATTATAAGATTTGACTATTAAGTAATATTAATTGTTTTTTATTTTTAATTTAAATTTGTTGAGACTAAATTTTATAAAATGGCGGGATTAGGCTTATTATATACTTTGCCGGCAGACAATCCGGAAAAGTATACAGTGCCTAAACAATGTATAAAGTATCAATCATTTCATACTTTGACGTTCGATTTTTAGAATGCCGGATTTCACAAGTTGCCGTTAACACACACACACACACACACACACACACACATATATATATATATATATGTATATATTACCACCAGAGCAACCCAAAAGCATAATAAGCATTAAAACATAACAGGGCTTTAGATATGTAATTGCTACCCAGAACATGATTTTGGGGTCTAATGGTCTGGATAAAATAAGTTTTAGAAGCGCTTTTAATAACTATTTATGTATCAAGTACGCAAAATAACGCTTTAGCGGACGAATCTAGTATAGCGGCTGAGGGATAAGCCGAGGCTGAAATATTGGATGAGTCCGATAAAGTTTTTGCGTACGTGGTGCATACAATATCTTTTAGTAAAAGCTCTCTAAATTATATGAAATGAAACAAAAATACTGTATACAGTTAATTGTAATGAAATGTAGTCAGCCATATTCTCACGGCCCTCTGAAACGCGGAACAACAATGAACCATACATACCAATACGAAATGCGGTATAGATGCGTTATATGAGTCGCTGATTTGTAAACAATAATGAATACGAACTAGTATTTGTGAAAAACTTGTGAAAATATGAATGATAATCCCGAGGAAATTTCACTCCAAGCCAAAAACGTTGAATTGGAGCTGGTGCCAGCAACATCACGGCAGAAGGAATAGGGGATATATTGCAATTAAAGGCTGGTGCATCCATGGTAAGCTATGTTTCTCTTGTGAACGAAGATGTGAAAAGTTGTTGGCTTATATTTGTTGTAATATGATGAAGTACGCTACTCTGTTTTGTGAAAAACCCTGGTAAAGTTTCTGATTATCATAAAGAAATACGGTATGTTGGCTTAAATTTGTTGTTTTATGACCAATTATATGCTTAAATCCATGTGTGACTGGTCAATGCCATCTGGATTTGTTTATAGATTGCCATGACTTTAAAGTACTAGGCCGATAAAACTGCATTTTGAATGCAGTTTTATGGAATTTTAGCAGCCTTGGTTGCTAAAATGCAATTTTTCGGCGTGTTACCGGTCCGACAAGCAACTGCTTTAGAGAGCGTGTACTAAAAAACTAATTCAAAGGTTTCATGTGTTTACCACGGATTATTTTGTACCTAAAAAGAATTTTAAATTCTAAACAGTCGTGTATAACAGAAGAAAATATTGAATCTCATCTAAAACTTGCAATTATTCAACCTCAAGAGACTGACAGTGACATAGATATTCTCCCGGGACATGCATATTCTCCCCGGGACGCTAAAGTCCCGGTTTTAGGCAATGAGCGCAAAATGCAGAAAAGGAAATTTCTGCATTGAATGCTGAATCTCTTTTTCTCTCTGGTCAGTCATCAGGCTCCGAATTTTTTAGAATTTAAGCGGCGACATACAGCTTTCGGTGAAATTCATAGGTGAGAAATAGGTGAATTTCATTATTTATTTCCTCAGGAATGAATTGCTCTATAATCTTGCATCTGAGACACTCTTTATAGAATTTCATACTATTTTCAAAATTAATCAAACTGTTACAGTTACGAGTAATTATTGTTTCAAAATGGCAGCCACGTTTCATGCACTGAAATGTCGTTTCTTTGATAATTACCACAAATTTCAATATTTCTGAGTGATTACTTTTCTGTGTAATTTTAATATCGTATGAACAACACTATCTACAATCTTTCATTTAAAATTACTAATTTAGTTTTAAAAAAAATATATTTTTTATGAAAAAGAAAATAAAAAAAGAATGTTTGTAGATAATTGTAGATTTGTAGATAGATTTGTAGATAATGTTTGTTAATATGATGTTTGCAAATAGACAGAAAAAAAATCTCGTATTTCCTGCAAGAGAAGCGTTAAGTAATGAAAAGTTAATGTATTAATGTCTAGGAATCCAACTATTGAGAGATGGTCGGACGCGAACTAACGAAGCGCGAGAAATATATTTATCGACTGCAGATTTTGTGTCCTCTTTGCAGTGGGTGTTTCAGGGTGAACTTTGTTTAGGTGTCAAGAAAGAAGAAAGGCCTTATCAAATAAAAAATATATACACTTTACCAGTCCGAGCTTCGTTTACGCTCTCCTATTTTATTGATATCCTGAAACGGTACAAGCAAAGCACGATTCTTCTGGTCCGTCCAGCATGTCTGATTCACTCTATTACATTATTTATATGACCTAGGAGTATCCTGATTTTTTTATACATTATGGTCTGTTCCTATCATGGACGGATTATACTATTCTTAACATGAATTTCATTCTGAAGCTTAAGAAATTTCCACTAGTACAACGTTGTAATAAATGTAATTAAATTTTCCGCCTCTGTACTAGTATATACTCAATACAACACCACTTGAAATATAAACAGACTATAACTTTTATTTATGACTTGTACTATGCACTAGCAAAACATACTTATAATATTTACAAATTTTGTAAAATACAAGTTTGTTAACATTTTCATTTGCATATTGCTAATATACCTAGTAGAATGGCGATTACATTCATTAGCTTGACAAGAACTAGTTAAAAACAGGGTATACCAAAGTTATTTAAATTGACTAAAAATTATGTTGCGTGAAAAATTAGTAGCTCAGTAAAACATGTATTGTAGTGGGGGGAAAAAATCTACTCTTATACAATTCAATGGCCCTAAATAGCGTGTTCACTCGCCCGCTTCGTGAGTTCATAGGGTATACTCGGCGATGTTCGTTTCTCGCAGTCTAAACTTTCACGAACAGTACAAAATTAGGAAAACCGTTTCTTTATTATATAAGGCCTAAGTGAAATGAACATAATGAACAAATAATCTAATTTTATTTTTACTTACAATTTTCATAGCTCTGAACCACAAAAATGTTTTAATAAGCTGCCAGTATAAATTTCTTAAAAATCCTGGAGTCAATTAATAATGGCGGACGAAGCCGAGGGGACTAGCTGTAAAATATTGATAATTTAACCCCGGAAATATCGCGAAGAATAAAAATACAAACCAATCACTCCTTCCCTTGAAACATTATATAATTTATGAAAATTGCACTGAATTGATCAAATAAAATTCACATCATATTCATCTGTCAAACAGTTGAGAAACAATACGTATTATCAGTGTTAGGTGGCTTTGGGACTGCATAAAACTTACGATATAATTAATTTCTGTAATCTACATACTGATAGAAACGTATTTTGAAGCAAAAAGTGTAAGATATCCAGATAAGTTTCGTATTTAAGCATCATTTTAACCGTGGCAAAGTCACGGGCTATTTTCTAGTCTCTTACATATGGATTTAAAAACAAGATGGGTTAATTAATCATAATGGTTGACTTGAAGTATGCAAAACTATGACAATCAGTAAGAAATAATTTATTGTAAATACTAGTCAAATCACAGTTAGATTAAAAGCGATATAGGTTCTCATGTGTAATTACCTATGATTCTTACTTCTATATTATTAAAATTATCGAGAATGTCTTCATAAAGTAACTGATTTTAACGGACATGCCAATAATTTTAAATTTAGTTGCTACTTTTGCACAGCAACACAGGGACATCATTTAAACTCTTTATGTCTTTCAAGTGAACCAACGAACGTAATGTGATTTTTTCAAACATTACAAAATGTTAAAAATTCCAAAACAAAATCACATATTTCGAAACATGAAATATGATTTTCAAGGTTTCTAAGATAATCTTTTTGTAGTTTTCAATAGTAGTGACCATGTAATTTATAGTTTCATCGTAAATGCACGAGTATCTTTCGTCGAATAATGGCCATATTAAGGGACGAAAGAGATATAGGCCTATGTACATTTTTAACAGAGAAAAATAGATAGCGTGTGTATGTGAGTATGAGAGAGAAAGAGAGAGAGAGAGAGAGGGAAGAGAGAAAAAGAGAGAGAGAGCTGGTTCGTTAAAGATGAAAGCAAGAAAGAAGAAAAAACTCACAAAAAGTAGAGACTGGACGTAAAATTGAGAAGAATCTGGGTTGTGGCTGTAGTGGCACCCAGAGGGGAAGGTGAAGGGTTATACAGGGGTGGGGGTGGGATATCGAATCTGTGTCAGTGCTAATATCTCTGGGGAACAGTTATCCCATTTTATTTCGAGCTTCCTTGTGTTTTCGTGTTTACGATGGGAATTAATGGATGGACGCATGAATACAAATTCTGTAAATGTGGCTATTTAAGTTACAAGAATCATCGAGCTGAAAGCTCAGGTTGCCTCGGTATGGAAGAATGAAGTCGCTCATTTGGATGATTTTTAGTGCGTCTGGATTAAACAGACCAGAATAGTTTTGGTTAAAAGGGCTTTCCAGAAGAATACTTCAGTCCTTCTCTTTAATAGGCCTACATAGATTATTAATTGATATTTTTATAGGTACTTCTGATAAATGGACCCTTGCTAAAATTTACTTATGGTGTATATACACCTTATGGTATAAACTGTCTGGTTATATATAGTTGTATGCGTTACCACAAGGAGAACAGTAATAATAAATACTTAATCTGGTGGTTATAAGACCACAAATTCCTAAAGATAAACTTTTTTCTTAAAAAAAGTAGAAGGTTGTAGGTTTTTCGTTCTCCTAGCTTAAGCATTCGTTAATAGTCCGAACAAATATTAAAATTTTCACATGCAGGCTACATTTTAACTATGTACAAAAATCTGTGCATACACCAGCAGGTATTTGGAATTCAATAAATTTAGTGAAGAGTAAATTCAATAAATTCAGTGTTAGAGTAAATTCAATAAATTTAGTGTAGAGTAAATTCAATCGCTATATTACAACATTACAAAAATTAAAGCATAAAATACATTTTATACCTTTTAAATTTTAAGGAAAAATGTTGAATTCTGAATTTTCATGCCTTCATCTTTGATAGAAGAAAAATAAGTCGTAATACATATTTCTCTCTAGAAGAAATTCAAGTCCGAAAAAATTACATGGGTTGAACATCAAGTTTTCCGAATAATTTTTGGTTGTTCTCATTTCTCTTTTTTCTTTTATTTCCAGGTAGGAGTGATTTCTTTTCAATTAACTGGCTGAACCTGAATCCACTAAGGAAGTAAGTTGTGCAATTAATTTATTGTTTTGTTTTCGCGATTTTCTCGAAAACGGCTCTAACGAGTTTGTTTAAATTTAGTAGATTAGTTGTTTATACTAAGAGCTAAAACTTTTATTTGAAACATTTTTTCGAAAATATTTTATGATGGGTAGTTACAAGCAACCCACTGTTTGTTGTGACTCTGTCTTGCCTGGAGAACAATAAAGCTTTGCATCAGGTTCAAACAACTGAATACGCGCTATTTGCAATATGGCTTCTTATTCTGTATAATCATGTGAAGTGATAAAGATGTATTGGCCATGCTTAGAATTAAGCAAGTTACATGAGTGCAGATTTAATTTGGGTTATGTTTCCTTCGGGGATGCGATACGAAGACATTCTCTTCATTTTTACAACAATTTACATGAAGAAAATGTCAACAAAATATATTATATTAAGAAGCAAACTTTTATTTGGGCAGATGAAATCATGTGAGTTTCGTATAAGATTGTTTATTTATCTGTACTCTGTACATTACAGTAGACGATACATGAAAGTTTAGCACAGAAAAGTTGTAGAAAAACATTTTTGTTATACACATTTCTTTATAAAAGACTTAAATGCAGAATATCAGAACACATTAATTAAAATGTGAATTACATTCTTTTCTCTTCCACAGTAACAGTAAAACTATAATTAACTTATTGTTGTGAAATGCAGTATACCTGAGTCGTAATTAACATAATAAGACCAATCCGAGCGAGGTATCCCATATAAGAAGTCCTGGGTTCATATCTCAAACTTTATGGCCAGTCAATGAGACTGGCAAAGGCAAAGGCGGTATTCTAGGATTTTTTTTGAAAACAAAGATTTTATTATTTTTAATTTTTCATTATTATTTAGTGAATTGTATTGATTAAAGTTGCCTTCCCTAACTCATCGCCGCTATGTCATCGAATATCATAATAATTTAAACTGAATATCGGTCAAGAAGATATCATCGATCAATAGAAATAGATGCCCACGATTGAATTATTACAAGAGCCTATTGGTAAACCTAATCACGTGATATGACCATTATATGGAAGTTGTACATTCATTTTTAATGGTAGTCTACATACCGCTTTCTTTCGTAAGTCACCTCAATAATTAATATCGTAACACGTACAGGCCTATGTGAGAAAGTTTGTGCAACATATTTGCACCTTTCATTCCATATGAGTTCTTAGTAAAGAGTCATTCTTGGAGATTCAGGTTGAGAACATTGTAATTACTAGAACAAGGCATTTGGTGATTTTGCATCTTTTTTATATGAAGGTTAAAAGGTAGCTCGAATATACATACATGTGTAGGCTATCAAGAAATAAGTGATTAAATACGGGCAATTTTTTTTCCCTTTATTTTGCATTTTTCGTCATTTCCAAGAAATAGGTTACTTTTCTGCAATCTTTAGGTCATTTTCTGCATTTTTAGGTCTTTTTGGCATTTTTAGGTCTTTTTAGGCATTTTAGGTCATGTTTCAGTGAAGATAGAGAGGAACTTTTCCAAATACAAATTGTTACTTTTAGACATCAGACAATCATTTTTATTTGAGAATTCCCACCAAGTGTTCATAGTTAATTTTAATTCAGGTTTATTGTAAACACCATAGCAGTTTATCTTGTAGCAATGAAGAATTATCTTTTTCTTTGTTTCTAAACGGCACATATTTGCTAGGGACAATTTGATGGGCATGCCAGTTCAGAAAGAAAGTTTTTTCCACCATGGGTATCCGAGTAGTATAGATCTACGAGTACTTACTTTTTTAGTATAAAATAAGTGTGTTTTATATTGTAAATTCATATATAACGCACTGCCATCTGTTAAATTCATTTTAGCAATTCATTACTTTAAAAAAAGTAAATATTATTAGTAATAATGGAAAATTAATTGGTAAATTTTTAAACATTTTGTGTCATTTCTTCACTATTTTTAGGTCATAAATGCATTTTTTATTTTGCATTTTTCACTATTTTATGGTCATTAAATGCCTTTCTGTAGTAATTACGTAGCGAATATTTATATGGTATAGAAAAGAGTTATTAGAAGTATCATCTTGATGTACAGAAACAGGATTTTGTGTGAAATTACATTACTTTCACTGTTCGTGTATGTTGACGAAGATTAATTGCAAGTGCACGTACAGTGCATACTTGCTCCCAGCTTATTTGAAATTAACTAAATATTAGACTTGTGGACTAGTTATACGTTTTCTTTTTAATCACCAGGGCCCGGATTATAATGACATGTCATCTTTTTATTGATGCTGCATAGACATTGCCAACTTGTGGATAAATCCTAATCATGGCCTCTAGATTATAGAAATGCATTTTTACTAGGTCATTTTCTGTCATTTTATGAAATTTTATATTCTTAGGGCATTTAATCCAATTTTAGGTCATTATTTTGTCATTTTCGTCTCATTTTCTCCCTTATTTAGTCATTTTCACGTATTTACATTGAGTGTATTATCTTTTTTTTCGTCGCTAGAGGTGCTGTCTTTGAAGTGTTGTTTGTTTAATGCAAGAAGGAAAAATTCGGCATTAAAGTGTTGACATGTCTCAGTAGGAAGTGAGAATCAAAGAAACGCCAAGATTTTGTATTATATTACAATTGTTATTAGATTGACTTGGCACCAGAGTCTGCCACCTGCTTGGATTTGAGAGTGCAAACTACTGTTTACCCTCAATAAACAACAATATAATCCGGCAAACTACAAAAGGAAATGCCGAATTTTGATTCACCAGTGCCTCATGTACAGTTTTTACGATTGTGTACAAACTAGCCTATAACTTTGTGTGTACAATAATAATTTTTTATAAATAAAATATCAGTTTTTAGGTCATCTTTTATAATTATTAAGTCATTTTCTTTAAAAATGTAGGGTCATTTTATAGGTCATTTTTTAAACAATTTTAGGTCATCAGAATCACTATTCATAACTCATTTTTCACACTACGACTGAAAGGTAAAAAAATATATGACATCTTAATATGATGGATTTAATTATAAGTTCAGTTATTTCGGAGTCAGGGAGACGCGTGTTCGAACACTGACACTTCACGTAAAGAGTTTTGCATGACAAGGGATGTATTGGGAAGCTGAGAGCACTCACGAATCCCGTTGCAATTTTAAACCAATCAAACTTGCTGACTGATTGACATCTGTTGAAACAACAGTGCTCTTCATGGGGATTACAATCAGCCCAGTAGAAGTAGCTGATGCACTGTGCAGGTTCAAAACCCGTTGGTATCATTAGACATTCCAATAGATTCACCTAATGTTAATATTGGTGTTTAGGACTTACACAACGCTCAACTAAAATCCAGAAAAACGACCAAAATAAAATCCGATTAAAACACTCAGGGAACTTCCTCTATTAAACATGGGCAATACTCCTTTCTCACTTCACATTAAAACCCAGCAAAATAAGAGGCCGTATTGCAAAGAGTGCTTATTCAGTTGGTGTAGATAATTTATTCCACAGAAGTAGATACCTCGTCACTGCACTTTTAACTTTCTTATATTTTATCAAGAAGTGCATTTTCTTCTGATACTTTGTCATAAATGTCAGCACATATGCCCCATTAAAGTGTTTTGACAATAAGAAAGGCCTTCACTGTTGAAACTTGCATTAATGTACTTCAGTGTAAAATGCACTGTCTAATCGTACCACAAAAAATCCCTTTAGGCAAGCCTACAGGCTGAGGTAGATTTCGAAGTGCTTTTGGTTTAATTTATTGTCGCTGCGTAGCACTCTTCTTCTTTAGCCTTGGCAAGACAAGCCCGCAATAATAATTGCAAAAAAGAGGAAAGAGCACTTTTTCAAACATTCAAATCTCGCCTTATATGAGAACTATCAAGAAACAAGTTATTGATTTGTAGAGTACTCATCAACTCATCAAGAGCTTTTCAACGATACCCCAAAAGACGTAGTTTAAACAATTTCGAATTTCCATCCCCCCACCCCCACTCGTACCCCCAAATCCTCCGAATCGTTGGTGTCACTGTGAACTCCATAGGGAGTACTCTAATTTATTCAAACAAAGTTTCCCTCTATACTTCATAGGGGCCGAGATATAAATGTTTTAAAATTTCAACCCCCTCCCCCGACCACCCCCTTGGGCCAATTTCGCTCATTAATGAACTTGTCCGAACTATTGGGCATAGAAATAACATAATAAAATTTGGTTCAAATATCTTAAAAATTACGGCCGCTATCGTGTAATGATATAAATATATATATATAAATATCACAAACTTTTTTTTTTGAACTGGCGGTGGTTTCGTACTTAGGGAGGCATGAAACGTAAAGATATGAAAGAATTTTTCGAAAGTCATGACATGGTATCGATTGCAATAGGTAGATTTTTTTTCGAAATCTACCTAAAAAGCGGGGAATTAACTTAAATACATTTTAAATATTGTACTGCAAATGGAAAACCTCTCTGGTGGCAGTGTTTCGTAGAGGCCTATAGCACAAAAAATGCTAATTTTTCTCTCATCATTTTGGTTAAGAGGGGTGTACTGCAATTTTCACGTATGAATACTTTAATAGCTTTTTACGAAGTTAAAGCGTTAAGGTAGAACTGAACAAGCAAGCACGAAGTTAACGAAACGTGCGCTAGCGAGTTTTGTTATTCGTGTGAGCCTGTTAAGGAGAAATGAATCACAAAAAAATCCGAAGCCAATGACCCTATTAAGGAAAAATTAAGTTCGTAAGGATTTTTTTAGAGAAACTAAATACTGTATTAACTTATTTTTGTGCTTTGCAAAACCCTTCTAGTTTATTGATCAAATTCTCAAAGCTGAAATAGTTATTGATGCTATTTTGAATTTAAATGATTATAGATATAGTTGATAGTAGAGTAGGCCTAGTAGGAATAAGAGATTTGTTAGTTGTTAAAATTAAGGAAATTGATAATTATTTAATTGTATGAAAGCTAAGAGAATGACAGTGACATCTGAATAATTCCTGTAACCTGCTAGCACCTTTTTCTTTACCCTTAACGGGCTCATTCCGTAAAATGGAACGATATATAGACGGAGAAAGTGTGCACTCAGCCTCATGATTCAAATTGAGGAGCTATTTGATACAGAAGTAGCTGCTCCGGTCATGGAAACCACCATTAACGGCCGTGGGTGTCGGCATGCTGACCACATGCCCCCAAATACTGCCATCTGCCTCTGGTAGATGATGCAGCGGTCGGGTGGTAGGCCTTGTCCCTTCTGGGATGCTAGCGCCACGGAGTTAGTTATATAGACGGAGAGAGTTCTTTTAAACGCAGTGGCGGCTATTGAGGGGAAGTAGGTGAAGTAGCACTTCACCAGTATTTTTCCTTTACAATACGTATTTTTAAAGTTTATTTTCCATACCACGAATGTTGGTTTTTACTATAAATGTATATGTATTTTTGAATTGCCCGCCACGCCACCACCTGGTGTCAAAGCTAGGAGACACTGAAATCCTGAGTGCGCAACTTGTTTCAAGTCGGCCGTGTGAAGGTGAACTGGAAACCACGCCCTCCGTTGCATGGGTAGTCTGGTCAACTAAAACTGAGGATATGCAAGCAGCAGTTTTCTCGTTTATGCCACGTCCCCATACCGACGCGAACCCACGAAGCCGTCCTTCTTGTTCAGCCATTTTCTTCGCCAGCACCTCAGCTCGGAGAAAGAGGTGGGCACGTTAGATCTTCCACCGTCTGACGCCGCAAAATTCGAATGTGTTAAATTAAGAAAAACCCGGATTCCACAACCCCGATTAAGTATTCTGTCGCACTGGGAACACTAAGCGACTTCCTCTACCTCGATCATTAAAAATACTATTTTCTCGTCTCTTATTCCATTTCGGGGAACTCTCACGCGATTTTCCCTGACCTAATTATTATTATTATTATTATTTCTGTTGTTATTATTACTATTATTATTATAATCATTATTATTATAATTCTTATTGTTATTATTATTTTTTATTTTTTTGTTATTTTCTCTCGTCACACAACTCACACAACGTTCGACGAGACGAGAGAAATTAGCAAAAAAATAATCACGTGAGAGTTCCCAGAGATGGATTAAGAGACGAGCAGTTTAGATAGGCCTATTAATAATTTCTAAAAATATTTTAAGTTTGCTGTATGAAATGATATTTGCAGCACGCCCTCGTTTTGAGCCACGAGCCGCTACTGGGTGAATTACGTTATTAACATAAGCATGTGGCATTTTTTTCTCTTCACCTAATTTTCCGGCCACGAGCCGCCACTGGTTAAACGATGTTTACAATTAAAAATAACACAAAACGAATAAGAATCTTCGTTTCACATGTAGTAGTACACCCATTAATTAGCCACTTACTAAATTTCCTTATTTTCAAGGAGCATAATGAAAGAAGACCAGACCACATTAAAACATGCAAACTCGAAACGTTTTCATGCATTTCTTGTAATATAAAGAATATAAAAGCTAATTCGGCATTTATATTGAACGAAGAAACTAGAATAAAGCAGCTTGTAGTCGCATTTTATAAAGTAATGTCAGTAGTTTGCATTTGTGTATGAACCCAAGTGTTTATACAAAATATAAGTTTTCCTCTAAATAAGCAAACATCTTTTAAGTTTCTGACTGCAATTGCGATTTTCTTTCATTACATATTCTCTTAAGAAGTAGCTCATTATTTACTCAATAGCAAAGTAAATGCATTGGTTTTAAGAAACATCGAGTCTCTTTTCTGATATATTTATGTTGTTTCCAAATTGAACTTTCTATTTAATTTTCTCATACTGCAATAGCAAGAAGTTAACGTAAGTTAGTATTTCTATATTTACTTTTGATTACTTTAGATAGTAACTGGGTCTATCAACTTAATAAAAGTGAGTCAATATCATGTAATTGGTATTTATGTTAGCATCCAGAAATCTGCAAGCCCAGGCACAATCTCTGGTACCTTCTCGTATATTTGTGTGTTAGGAAAGTTCGTTACACCTGAAGAGTTATTTTATAAATAAAACCAACAGTTATGAAGTCTGAAGCCTGCATTCCAAACACATACACCTCAGTCGTTCCATCTACAAAAGTGGCAGATGATAGGCTCTATAAATCTCTATAAATAAATGGATACGTAAATCTATTATTTATTTAGTAAAATCCAGTTTTTTTTGCCAGGCACTTTTATTAAATTAGTACATTTTGAGAAATAAATTTATCTAAAAAGCCATTATTGTTTACTAATTTTTAAAGTGTTATTACACCAACAATAGAAAATAGTTGAAATCAATAGTTCCATGGCCTACCCTACTATGTAGACACATATCCCTAACACCTGATATGGCCTCGTAGCTAAAAGGAGTATAAATACAGTTTTAAAAAAATAATCATAAGCATCATGCCTATTATGGTAATTAATACCCCTATGAAAATTGTGAAACTCGCTTTGCTCGTTGTATAAAAATATTCGTATCTTAATAAATGTCAATATAGCCTAAGCTTATTGCAAAATGTACTATTATAAGCATGATACATTTATACAGAATAAGAGTTCATGATTTTAACAAAAGACAATGTAATGATTGCCATGTACCTTTTAAAAGTTTAATAGTAGGATGTAAATCCCCCAATGTAATTGGTCCCAAATTATTAAATAATTCTCTTGTGCATATTAAGAATGTAAATAAGGCTTCAATGTTTAAGAAGGGACTTAAACAGTTTTTGGTTGAAAAATATTTTTATTGTGTGGATGAATACTTAAATCATCATAAACTATAATTGATTTTGACTATTTCCTATGCAATTTATGTTGTCTCTTGGAAAAAATAAATTGATTGATGATAATACAAGCGGTGTAGTACTTATATTGACATAAGTACTTATATTGTTATAGTCTTACGAAAGTTAATAATAAGTTGCATTTAGAGGTAATAAATATTATTTTGAAGACATGGGCAAGAGGCAAGAGGCAAAGTTTATTGTAAGAATCCCAATTGAAATCGAAACTCGCTGTTGATGAAAATCAGTCCCATGATACTTACATTAGAGTTATTTACGCAAACCTCTCTTCTGTTAGTAGCGCTGATATAAAACCTCAGCTGATGAATATCTTGAAATGTTAATGGACGGTAAGATATCTCTTGGAAACTTCTGTATTTCTGTCTTCTTAAATCTCTGTAACTATTCGTAATCCTTCTTGCTACTTCAAATTTAAAACTTTCTCGAGATAAAACTAGGTGAGATAAAAACAGGTACGACCGGATTTTCTGTCGTACTTTTTTCTTAATTCCTACTCTTCCTTTTACTATCTTTTCTTGTAGGCCTACCCCCTTTTTTCTCTCATACTCTCTCTGTGCCGTTCTCTTGATCTTGTTCGCTGTCACCTCTATTCTCTGTCTCTCTCTATTCTCCCTCCCTGCCACCCTCCTACAATAAAAAAGATTGTAAGGAATTTTTAGCCTATACCCTCAGTAAAAAAGTAACCAACTAAAGAATCGTGTGATAATTATTAGATATAAAATTGATGTAATTAGAATACTATTATAGATAAATTGAAATATTAACGGAATGAAATATTAATCTGCGTGATATTGCAATTGTCATGTACTATTATAAGAGTTTATGTTAGAATAACCAAGTAGCAAATAAGATTTAAAAGTACAAACATATATAATTACGTCTAAACGTTAAAATAAGTGAAATTATGCATATGCAACAGTATAATATATAAAAAACAATCCCAATAGACATCAGTATCAACCAAGTATGAATATACAGATTGAAAAGGCCTATATTAATGATGAAGACAGTTAATATTGATTTGTTTATTAAAAAATTGGTAGTCACAATTGTAAAACTATGGATTCGTTAAAATCATATGAAAATACCAATTGCTTATAAAATATTTAGAAATTTGCTGCTAATTAAGCTTAGTAAGATATTAGAAGAATTCACATATGAAACTTATTTAAAATTATTCACAAATAAACATTGTTGAAAAAACTCATATTACATATAGTTATTTTTATCATATATGTGAGTGGTATATAATATCTAAAAAGGTATACTTCCTGCCACTGAGATACACTTTCTATCCCTGTTATATAACTTATTTATACTTCGTCTACTCATACTATGATAGAGTGGAATAAAATAAGTGTTTTAATTAAAAACTAGCCCTGATGTCTCTGGATGTGATGGGCAGAATCCAATGCTTTTAAGAATCTAGTAATCTGTTCTCGAGTAATATAAAGAATCGATGGATCAATTGAACGAAAAAGTACTCGGATGAAAGCAAGAATCCGAGAACTCACGATACGAAATATGATAACTCGTCAGTCGATTGATAACTCAAATTGTCATTCAAATGTTCAGCTCCGAAATTTCATCATGTTACGTAATATACTGCTATTGGTTCCGGCAATGGGTGGGCTCCTCGTATACAGTGAACCAGAAACCATTCAAGCAGCGCTGTCAGATATTGCGTTAACGTCAATCTACTGCAAGCGTTTACAAAGTAAAGATCCGTAAAATAACAGCGCTGTCTCGTCTGCCGTCTGATGGTCTGTTAAAAATTATAAGGTTGGCAACTCTGAATTGCCCTGTGCGCATAGAGCTGTACTTTAATATGTATATATATATATGTATATGTATATGTATATATACTCTTTCTTGCCTGCATAACTTATACTGCGTTACCGAAGTTTACTGAAGCGATACGAATGCATGATTACTCGAGAAGTCGTGCTCACTTCCAGCTTCTCCTTGCGTTAAATCGTTCGAATGATCATTCCAGTACTTTTTATAAGATTCTTGATATCTCGAGAATTTTTAGGAATCGAATAATTATGATTTTAAAATTCGAAAATTCCCACCGACAATATATTTCCATAAAAAATATATTTACATGTTCGTGAATGGGTGACTTGCTTGATTCTGTAAAATAATGCGACTTCGAGCCTGGCATTGTATCAGTTATATACAGTGCTTGAAACTCACATCTTTGAAATGTAATTATCAATTTATTGGTCTCTTAACTATAGGATTATTTAAGACATATCAGTACAATAGCTTTATCACACATATAACATCCATAATAGTTGCTAGATTTATGTTTTGCGGAAGAGGAACTATCCCTTCATCTTTGTGAAGTTTTGGAAAGATTTTAACCTAGATAAAGAGTTCGTCCAATAGGTAGCAGAAGCAGCAATTAAAAGGGACTATTTCCGTTTTTAGATACCATTTATATGCCCAACCATAACTTATACCTAAACCATTCCTAAATGAAAATTTCATAAATGTGTCAAACAAATACAGACTGGGCCCAAAGTCGTGATCAGATAATGTTTACATTAAAATAACACATTTTCCGAAAGCGAAAACTAATTTAAAACTGTTCATAGGCTGAGAGAGATTTTTCTCTTTTCATGTACTGTCTGTGACATTAGTTTTTCACCATTTGTGGCATTTGATTGTCACTTTTGCGATAGAGGAAGGGCAATGTTAAATTCAGTTCCAAGCCAGGGTTTTTCCAGGCGCGAAGGTTTAGGTGATTATTGTCGAAGTGAAACGATGGCCTTAAAACATGCGACAACTGGCTGTGATCCTACATAAAAGATACACTTGGAAAGATTCGGATGGAAAACATTTGAAAAGAGAGATCACCCTTACATTCGGTAAGAACACGCAATAAATGCTCGAGCGGGCAAGCAAAGGGCATGTGGGCATTCAACTATGCATGAAAAATGATAGTACACATACCGGAACGGAACGTTAGGCTTTAACAATGAATGGTAACTTTTTTCATATTTCCATCCCATAATATTGGAAAATTAAATAAATAACTTTTTTCGTCACATGTGGCATTTTATTATTTCTTGAATTAATATCTAAAAAATAACCGATCACGACTTTTGACCCACAGGACATGTATTAGGCCTAACATATGTTATCTATATATCTTCCCCTATTAACTAGCATGTTTTCCGTTTTAATTCTGTATTACCAATTCTTTCATCTTCAGTTGATTAATAGTGAGTGTTTTATATATGCAATCCCCAAATTGAAGCTGTAGACACAATAAATTGTTAAATAAAAATGGAAAAATCTTAGAATAGTACGGATAATACAGGGCCATTTTCTGAGTAAAGTTCTCTCTTGGGATAAATATGGTATTTGAATTACGTAGATCAGGAGTGGCGCAAAACCATAGATTTTGTAGCTTCTGTCTTTTAAATTCGAAGAAAGTGAGAGTTAAAGTATATTATCAATGCGAAAACATATATCGTGTGGAATTTCATGTGCATGGCAGCAATGCAAACGTTTCATATCGCGTCCTAGGCTGACATTGTGATAATCTTGTTTCCAAGCCACAACAATTCACAGTGCATTCACTACCACAGCGATGTGCGGTTTGCATGCACTGTACTGTATTGCTGTTTCTCAAATAGTGGGGCAGGAACCCATTAAGTATAACAAGCACGAGGGTTGGAGGTTTAATAGTGGCGGCAACTTACTTACTTATTTACTCACTCAATGGCAATAGACAATTCCTCAGCAAGCTAAAGGAATGTTATCTATTTTATGGAACCCGAAGGTTCATTGCCGCGCTTACCTGAGCCCACCATTCAACCCTATTCTCTGCTAACTACATCCAGCCATCCCTCTCAAATTCTACGTCCCCTAAATCTATCCTAATATTGTCCTCCCACCTACGTCTAGGTCTTCCACGTGGTCTTTTCCCTTCGGATCTACTTTTGAGATATGTCTTTCCTCCCCCATGCGCGCAACATGTCCACCCCATCTCATCCTCCATGATTTAATTGCCCTTACTATATCTGGTGAAGAGTACAGGTCATGAAGCTTGTCGTTATGCAGTTTTCTCCCAGTCCCCATTTTCATCTCTCTTAGGCCCACTTTCACATTATGTTATTCCCGATCAATAGCCTAAGCGGTCATGTCTCACATCCATATAATACAACCGGTAGGATAATAGTCTTATAAATCGTTCAATAGTGGCAGCACATATATAAAATCAAGATGAATTACAAGAACTTCAGTCGCTTTTGTTGGATATTGGTTGGATATCCAGCATACTTCGGAGCAAATAGGAGCCTTTTATCACTACGAATGTCTTCACAGTAACCAGAAGGTTCGTAAGGATATCAACCGGTGTAAAATGAATGTTGGATTGTGACAGATAACCAATGATTAAAAATAATTCAATACCTTAAAATTATTCTTGATCCACAATAATTCCATACCGAAAAGAATCAAGATGGGTCACTTGTTCTTCACTTCCTTCCGGTGGAGGTTCAATCATGCGTTACGATTAATCATTTATCTTAAGGAGTAAAATTTTTTTTAACCAATATTGAAACAATTCATTATGTTATTGCCTATTATTTTGTACATTTTATATTTATTATATAATTTTATGATTTTAGAGATATCAAAATGTTTATTTATGTTAAAATATGCGGCATCGAATTTCGGCGTCCAACAAAATACTTTACTATGAAACGAGTAGAGAAAGTAAAAATCAGCTTCACGCCACTTTTGAAATTTGTTGTTTTTCGGACATCTCAACAAACTTTTATTTGGTTTTTGTACAGTTTTTCCTCTTTAAAATAAATCTAAAACAGTTTGTAGGAGTTTCAGTTCAAAGTTTGCAAGCAGCGTAAAAACTAATCAAATGTAATAATCAACAGCAAATATTATCATTCAAACACGTTACATGAGTGCAGGTTTAATTTGGCGGTGTGTTTAACTGGCTTGTAGAATTAATAACGGAAGAGATTTACATGAACAGTTGAATAACACTCATTGACCTGAAACGGATAATCCAAACCCGCCCACCATACTTCAATTTTGTTAGTGTTTTGATCTGTTGTGTGATGTTCACATCCACATCGGTTTGTGTATGTCCGTGGTATATTTTGAGGTTGTAAGAAAACACATATAGAGTCACGCGTGAACCTTCCTGTCTGTCAGTCAAAAAACAAAGGATCTTAGCGCTTGAAATGTACAAAACGTCTATCTGTTTGTACGTATTATTTAAACTGGTTTATTTACCCGTTAACAGTGTCATATTGGAAAAAGATAATTTTAAGCTGCGTTTACACTATGTAACTTGTTTAATATAACTTGAGTTATATAACATGTTTTCCAAAAATGTTACAAATACATGCAAATTATTACATATAACACTGTGTTATATAACTGATTTTTGTGTTATGTAACCAGTTTTCTGCGTTTACACTCCGTTAGCTGCGTTTACACTATGTAACTTGTTTATAAAACTTGGGTTATATAACATGTTTTCCAACATTGTTACAAATACATGTAACTTGTTACAGATAACATTGTGTTACATAACTGATTTTTGTGTTATATAACAAGTTATACCTTTCCCGCAGGGGATGGGAAATGTGTAACTTGTTACATGTAACCTGCTACATGTACATTTTGCTGCGTATGTATACAGTAGTAACAACAAACAGATGCAACAGACATTGGAATGATAGTGCACAGCTTTTAACCTAACCAACCAATTGTTATACATGATATATAAATTTAATACAATGTTAATTATTTTAACAATTTCTAAGTGGTTAAGTCAACATTTGCTAGTTTTAGTGTGAAATTGAGTACAGTTTGATCGACAATAGCTTTTACTACTATATATTTTTTGATAATATTTGGACATATCCATTTATACGGTATATCAGCGCCATTGTCCACCGCTGTGGCAAAGGGGATGCGTTCGCTCCTCTGACGCAGCAGGCCCGGGTTGGATTCCTGGTCTGGACAAGTTACCTAGGTGGGTTATTTCTGGGGTTTTCCTCACCTTTGAGACAAATTTCGGGTAACTTTATACCCTTGTGGTCCCCAGATATCATCTGGCCGTAATTATCATCTTCATCCCATTTTCGCCTTGTTCGGAGTGAGTGAGTGTGTGTGTGTGTGTGAATGGTGTGTCTCGTCCTATGTGTTCGTGTTGTCTCGGAGGTGGCCCCGGCATTGGGCTGATCACTCATCCGAGGTGGCCCTTCATGCCCTTGTCTGGTCAAAAAAGTATGTATGTGTTCCAAAGATAATCCCTCCCCCGACAGGTTGCGGCCCTGTAAGGCCCGGGCGGCTTGGGTCGCTTAAATCCTTAAAGGGAGAGGTCAAACTAAGATAAAGGAAGAGAATCAGCGCCATCAAGTTATGGAACATTTATGAAAATTGTAAATATTACATATGAGAGTTTTGTAGAGGGGAATATATATGAGATTAGGATATATTATTATTATACTATTGTAAATCTGAAAAGCATAGTAAAGGTTGCATAGATTGAACTTTTGGATACATCTAACTATTTGTGGTTAGGTGAACAGTTTCTTTATACAAACAAACTGACAGACAAGTTATGTCATATGCAGTACTGTGAGGCACACTAATTAGTGATTTTGTTACCGGGCTTCCACTGTTATTGTACAGTAACATTCAAGATAGATATATCTATGTCCATTTATGTACCACAGATTCTTGTCTCTGTTGGACATTAAATGATAATATTATAGGAGAAAAATTCCTCTGACACTGGGACTTGAACCCAGGACTTTTGGCTATCCTTGCCAATGCTCTTACCAAGTGAGCTACGCCAGAGTTCAATTCACAGCGCCATCTGGCGGGAACCTAATCTCGAGGAAACATTTCCAGGGAATGTTCCCGGAAATGTTCCCACAAAGGGAATTTATGATTTACGAGTAAGGTAACTCAGATACCTATTTGTTACTTAAATTTAATCATGATTAGGTTAAATAAAACTAAAGACTGTCATAAGTTCAAAGATTAATATATAATTAATGAAAGAACACAAAAACATAAATTATTTAAGTATAAAATATTGTAATACTGGGTTTTCACATAGTTAATAACGAAAATAGGTTAATTAAAATTTGCCCTGGTTCTTGAAGGTCAATACAGAAGATTAACAAAAGAGTTCATTGAAGAGATTGACTATTAATTAGACAAAAATTACAGTAATAATCATAAATTGTACGAACCCAAACAACTTTTAGGAATAGGCCTACTTGCTTTCTTTAAATGTGTGACCTTGACTTCATCTTGTTAGAAGTTGACCCTAATCACATCCATTGAAATCCATTAGATTTTCTTCATCATCCTCTTCTTTTTCTTCTTGATCAGAAAGGATGCCAATATCATCACTGTCATCATGGCCTTCATCATCATCATCTAGGTTTTCTTCTTGGTTTTTCCCTTCATCTGGATCGTCTGGATTACCAGCACTTTGGGTTTGAACTTCAGTGGATTCACTCTTCTTTTTCTCCTTCTGAGGTTGAGCATTCATCAGTTTCCCGTTGTATGAAAGAAAAGTGAGTTTAGCTGCTCGCTCAGATGATAGGCGGTTCCTCTTTTTAGATTGCATCCATGAAAACTTACCGAATGTACGTTTTGTTACGGCAGAAGTGACTGCAGCTCCTAAGATTTGGATGGCCACATCTGCCTAGTCGCAGGTTACTCTTAGCCCTCATAAATCATGAAAGAACTAAATTTTCCCCTAAACTACAGTAGGATTAGCCTAGACCGTGGGACTGATGTATGATTAATTTATTAGGCTCTAAACGATTTATATTGAAATTTGTGTTTGTGTAATATTGAAGGTGTTGGTTTCTGGCATTTTATTTTAAATACCTACACCATCTATTAACAATTATGTTAAATTACTTATCTTTAATCATGTTTAGATACGTGTGAGGTATCACGTTATAACATATAAGTTTATTAATAAAACCTAAGAGATTATCACGAATAATTATATTTTTTTAAAAGAAGATGACTTAGGGTATATTATTCTGACAATAAGTGAAAAATTATATCATAGGAAAAGGTAATACTTCCCTAGACGGTTCCTTGATAAACATGTGGAATTTTACTGAAAGAGTTTCATTTTAAGGTACCTGGACTGTTAATAAGCATTAAAACATTCAAAACTAACGATTTTTATAAATGCTCACTTTTGGGAATATTGCCTGTCCAAGGAAATTTTATAAATTCCTTCCCACTGGGAATATTACTGTGCAGTACAAATGTCTCTTTGTCTCTCTAAACTTTAGTTATATAAAAAAGTTATAAAACCTGATTTTTAAACATATAACTTGTTACATGTTACGTATAATTTGTTACAAGTTACATATAACTTGTTACATGTAACAAGTTTATTAAACAAGTTACATAGTGTAAACGCGGCTTTAAGGAAGAAAATATGTTGAAGAGGGATGTAAGAAGGCTCGCATTTCTGAACTAAATGAAAGGAAGTGTTAAAAATAAATAAATAAAATCAGGTAAACTGTTTAAAACAAAGTGCCATAATGTTTTTCTTTAATCAGTGATAATTGGAATTATGATATGCAGAAAATAAGTTATTTTTGTAATCGTTTTCCGAGTTAAGCTCCAGATCGATTCATTAAGCAGAGCTTACGGAAGTCAAAGGTCTAGTCTGATAAGCATGTCAATGAATATGTGGGTAGTGTTGTTTGCAACTTCCAAAGCCGTACTTGAACACTGTAAAACAATATGTTGTCATGAGAACTGATTTGCATTTGATAAATTTTTTTCTAATATATTACCATAATACAGACACTAAATTGGGCATTACTCCGGTACCGGTGAACCAATTTGGTCCAATATCAGTAGGCTTCTTCCCATGGACGTTATAAATGCGTGTACCAAGTTTCATGAAAATCCTATAAAGAGTATTTGAGTTATCGCACGTACAGACACACGGACAGAAAGAAAAACAGACAGACAGAAAGACATTTTCCCGTCCACCACCCTATCTATTAAGTATCATCCTGGCAGTCAATAAATTTGTGCAGATTTTTGTTAAGGATGTTATGTGTGACTATAACTTACTGTATATGAAAGTACCGGTATATCTAATTACTTGGTAAAGCCCAATTGTCTTTACATTTGTTGAAAGGGCCAAGTGCAAAAGATCATGGGTGTTCTAAGTATTACCAAATTGTTATTATTGTTATTGCTATTATTATTGTAATTTTTATCGTAGTTGTGTTGTTGTTGCTGCAGGAAACGATCATATAACAAATAATCTTTTCCGTAGTATTAAAGAAAGAAACCATATACTAAATATTATTTTTTATTCCTTTATACGATTGAAGATACAGGAATAGCAGCATCTTGACCTTTTATATAGTTCAGAAGTCGTACACATCTGATTTGAAGAGCTGTGTTGACAAGGAAATAAATTTCTCTCGTTCTAAAGCAAATTTAAGTCTCCTACACGAGAGAACAGATTTCCTTTGCAAAGGAACACCTTTTTATATATAGTCTTCCTCTACTTTTGCCTTTGTCAAGAACATCTATACATCCGAATCACTTAAACGAGAAATAATACCTTACAGTTATTTGCATCCTCATAGAGTTTGGATTGTCTCGATACTGATGTGCTGTTCAGTTCATTTCAATTTATGAGGGAGAATCAAATAAAAATAGAAATTAATATTTTTACACTATTTACTGCAGGAAGAATGTTTGCTTGTACATTATTTTTCCATATAGACCCACCCCAGTTCAATACACTTGCGCCATCGGATAGGAAGTGCTTTGATACCGCGTGAGAATTTTTTTTTGGTTGACGCTGTAGCCACTCGTGCACCGCCTATTGGACGTCTTCATCAGACTTGAACTTATCCCCTCCAAGGTGCGCCTTTAATGGACCAATGATGTGGAAATCTGATGGTGACAAATCTGGCGAGTATGGCGGATGTGGGAGGCACTTGAAGCGAATATCATCGATGATTTTCATGGTTGCACGAGCAGCATGAGGACGGACATTATCATGTAGAAGCAAAACACCTGCACTCAGCAATCCCCTTCGCTTTGGCACCATCAGACTTCCACATCTTTGGTCCATTAAAGGAGCACCTTGGAGGGCATAAGCTCAAGTCTGATGAAGATGTCCAATAGGCGGTGCACGAGTGGCTACAGCGTCAACCCCAAAAAATTTCTCACGCGGTATCAAAGCACTTCCTATCAGATGGCGTAAGTCATTGTAAGTGGGAGGGGATTTGTTTTTATACAACAAAGCATGAAAGTAATTATTATTTATATAATCCGTTACATTTTATTCATGAAATAGTCTTAATAGATCCAACTCGAGTTGACGAGTTGCATCAGATAAATTCGCTCCTGCTGTGCAGTCGCGAATCTATCGATAAACTCGTCAACTCTCGTGGGATTATCTATGATAACTGTTTCATTATAAATGTTTCCTTAGTTTCTTTCGAGACTCTCATTCTATAAAACATTTTACCTGGGCATCAAATAGAGAGCTTACCTTTTATTGATAATCTATAGCTGATGAGAAATGATTGAAACTCGGTACATATCTTTCCGATCTCCTAATATCTATAGGAGGTTAGCGTATCAGAAGAATTTCTTATTAGGAACTGAAGTTATTTATAACTGGTGACTCTTACTTTGGGTTTTCCCAATGAATTTGTAAATTTTCCACAAGCACACCTACATGCATAAACATGTCCTATTTTATAAATTTCGCACTTTATTCTCTCTCCTTCTTTTCATTTTCAATCTGACTATTTTTGCTCTCCCTACAGTAACAGTAAAATGATGACGTAATTTCGATACAGTACTAATGAAGTTGCAGGTAATGTATAAAAAAATACATGAACTATAGGTCGTTAGGGAAACTGTCGGGTTTGACTACGGACATTTGCATTAAATAACAGTATGTATCCTGGGTGGACATCGAACTGGCGATAACTGTCACTATGTGCCCATTTCACCTTGTTATTCCTTCATCAGAATGGTGCCAGCATCTCGTGCAAATGGAAATGCAGAAGCATTTTAGTGTCCGTAAATGTTGGCAGATAATATACAATAGAGACCTATCTTCAGATTTTCAGTGTTGGTTTATATTATTACTAGCAGGTTCCCGCGGCTTCGCTCGCGATTACTTACTCAACTGCTAGATATTGTGTTTAAATCATTTATTTAACAGAAAAATAATTAAAACATGTTTATTAACACTGACATCGTTTTTACATAAATTGTAGGAATTACATAATTTTACTCTTAATTATATTGTTTAACGTCAAAAATATAAATAAAATCAGGTAAACTGATGTAAAAAAGTGCCAGTATGTTTTTGTTTAATCAATTATGACTGCAATTATGATATGCAGAATATGTTATTTTTAATTGATTTACAAATTTAGCTTCAGATTTATTCATTAAGCAGGGCTTACGGAAGAACAAAAGTCTAGTTTTTTTAAATCAGATTAAACTCTTCCAGCATCAACTGAACTGTGCAGATTTGTGATATCTTGACAATCGCACACTCACATAAAAATACCAAAAAAAGTCAGATTGGTCGGTTTCGGGATTTGAACTATGGAACTCCAGAATGTGAGGCCAAGACGTTACCATCTCGGCCACCTGGGTCAGTTTAACGGTCTAGGTGGAAAACCGCATGTAAAACAATAGTGTTTTTGGTCATAGCTAACTGTATTTTAATTTTCAAAGCCTTACAAGATCACAGTAAAACAATAGGCTATGTTGTCAAGATAACTGATTTGCTTCTTTTTATATAAATTCTTTCAAATATGTACCATGAAATAGGCACTAAATTGAGCATTACTCCGAAACAGGTCAACCGATTGTATCCAATATCAACAGACGTCTTCCCATGGACATTATAAATGTGTATACCAAGTTTCATAAAAATCCGGTAAAGCGTATTTGAGTTACCGCGTCTTTAAAATAGACACTAAATTGGGTTTTACTCCGGTACCGGTCTACCGATTTGGTCCAAAATCAGTAGACGTCTTCCCATGTACATTATAAATGGGTATACAAAGTTTCAGGAAAATCCAATAAAGAATATTTGAGTTATCGCGACTTCTCATATATTAACATAAAAGGCACTAAATTGGGCATTATTCCGGTACTGGCCAACCGATTTGGTGGAATATCAATAGACGTCTTCCCATGGACATTATAAAGGCGTATACGAAGTTTCATAAATATCCCATAAAGCGTATTTAAGTTATTGCGCCTTTAAAATAGACACTAAATTGGGTTTTACTCCGGTACCGGTCAACAGAATAGGTTCAAATTCAATAGGGCACTTCTCATGGACGTCATAAATGCGTATACCAAGTTTCATGGAAATTAAATACAGCGTATTTGAGTTATGGCGCCTTTCTATTAGAAAGGCGCCATAATCTATTAAAATGGGCACTAAATTGGGCATTACTCCGGTACCGGTGAACCGATTTGGTTCAATATCAATAGGGTTCTTCCCATGGACATTATAAATGTGTTTTCCAAGTTTCATGAAAATACGAAAAAGCGTGTTTGAGTTATGGTGCGTACAGACGCACGGACAGACAGACAGACGGACAGACATTTTTTCGTCCCCCACACAATCTCATAAAGTACCATACTGGCACTTAATAAACAAACGAACAAAACGAATCTTATGCTGCCATGTGGTCATACAAATTCGAAATGAAACGATTAAACTGAACCATAGATTCATGAACCCTACAAAAATCCTGCATAAACAATTTTATTATAACGATTGATAATAATTAAAAAAACTAAAAGCCCGGCTTCGAGGTGCATCTCACGATCAAAGTGCGCCACCCGGGGAAAAAAAGACCTCAGATTAGAGTTCCCTAGCCCAAAAAAACCTCCGCATAGTGTTTCGTCCAAATCATTCAATGTTTTCCCATTAAGGCTTTGCCCGCGGAATTTGTAAGCTGTAAGGAACAATTTATTAAATCTAACATTTCGATTAAAAGGTTGAATTTACTGATTCATAACCTACAAAATTTTTAGATACATCATTTACTCAAATTTCAATTTTAATAGCTTCTATAATTTGTCAAGTCCCGTTTCATTTATTTCCAAAGTCTTATGTGAAGACTGCCAACAATACTGCTGTCATGTGAACTGTGATTTGGATTTGATAATTCTGTTTAAAAAAGATTAAATATTCTAAGAAAACACTTAATTTTTGGCATTTAAAATCAAAAGTTTTCAAAATCCTTTCTTAGTGAGCACCTACGTTATGAAACGAAGGTACTGTCAAAAACCCACGTCTCTACCTATTATAGTTCAGGCTCTACGTTGATTCTCTCTCAATAAGTCAGTTATGACAAAGCCTTCTATATATAGAGATAGTAATCTGCTGTCATGACAACTGTTGTTTTCACGAGCTAGTCTGGTGAAAAATACTACCTAGGTAAACTGTAAAATCTTTTAGATGTTAGAATGAAACTTTGTACCATTATCCATATAAATATTTGGTATAAAATGGAGTCATCTCCATTAATCTCAATTGATATAAAATGATGAGAAATAGATTGATAGTAATTAAATACGGCAGATAATAACTTTTGAACTAACCAAGCAATATTATTATAAATTACATGATAAAAAGCAGGAAAAATTAACAAATAATATTACATAAATATGAAATTAATATCATCAATACTTTAGCTGATATTAATTATTTTATTGTAAAGAATAAAATACACTAGGACTCAATAGAAGTTAGCAGACGGAATACTCAGAATTATACAATGCAGCCGGAGTGAAATGTATAGCAACTCTGTGGGAGATTGGTGCCAGTTATTGTTAGAAATGTACTTGGCTATTCAGTCAAAATGTAGTAGAAAGGAAAGATTATGAGCTGAATAGGCACTTCACGAGAATGTACAGTGAATGTTGCAAGGTCCAGGAACTAGACAGAAATTCGGAGAATCAGCTGATGGGAGAAACAGAAACGCATCACTTCCAAGCTAAAAACCACGCTAATCGAAACAACCAATAGAATTTAAGTTTAGGATAGAAAAAACTGAATTTAGCTATAACAGTGCATATGATTGGTTTTGTGTAACTATGGTAAAGAGGGGAAATTGAGAGGAGGCTAAGATCATGGCTTTTACGAAACTACACTTGTGTCCAGGACTCCGTGAGGGAGACTTGTGACTTGTGTACTGGAGGCCGGGACAGAAACCTGTACCCGCGTTCTCGAGGCGTAGACTTGTGTACGAAGGACTCGAGGAGGCAGGTCATATTCCTGCATTTCTCCTCGAATTACACATAAGTCGTATTGACATTGTGGTCAATCCGACTGTATCTATATAAATAACTTCACTAAATTACCGAAGTGTAAATTCTATTATACATTTATTCTTGCAGTAAGAGCTTATTATAGCTACTTACTAAAATAAATTCAGTGAGTGTGCCAAGTAAGTACTGTTGTGATATTGACGTCATCATCATTACAAGATTACGTAGATACCGCGTTTCACTGCTAGGAAGTATTTACGTACGAGTGCGAAGGCCAATATTAGACTCCCTTCAATATCCCATCAATAAAATTAATAATTTTACGAAGTAACATTTATACATTTGAACTTTGATTGGAATACTAAATAAACTTGACAGTGTTTTGATAAATATTTAATTATTGATAAACAGTAAATATAGAACCTCCACACCCAATTTTATGCTCTGAGGTAAGATAGAGAAAATCGTAGCAACTCCGACTGAGCAACCCGAGGTTCCACCAGGCTGAAGAAGACAAAATTCGCAGTAAGTACAATATTGTGGGGGTGGACCACAAACCGATTGCAGCATACTGGGAGAACTCATACAACGAGGGCTAGTAGTGTGAAGTAGTGCATCATATTTGAAAGCTGTAGCCTTTTTTGAATATGTCCTAGAAGCTGATAGTTTATTTTTATAAAAAAACACTCCTTGATATTGATCTATTTGATATATTGTTTTAATTTAATTAGGGTCATGTCTTACCGTAGAATGACTTAATTAGTATTCCCGTCTATATAGTTAATGCTGTTGATTCTTTTGAATGAATGAATATCATATTTGGTGGTAGTATGCCTATCATCACACATGTAGTTTAAACCGAAAAAACAGGTTTTGTATACTAATTAGCAAATATAATAAATAAAGTAAACAGTACATAACTAATATCTAAGTACTTTGGGAACAAATAGGCATGATCTAAGGTTGTTAATTAATCAACAGGAATGCTATTGTATAATGTCAATTCTTCCACCAGTGCTCAATTACAATTTTATGTTAATTATACCAACTAGTCTAAAATAGTTTTGTTTTAAACCAGTCGGTATAATTCATGCATTGTAACAGAACTCTGCTGGAAGAATTGACATTAACAAATTATTTGCTAAATTGCAAAATGAAAATAATGATAATATTCTATTTGCCTTTCTTAACTAAAAGTCATGATTGGTTCTAGCCAATCAGAAGACGTTCCCCAGTTGTCCAAACTCTTCTTTTTAATGTTATACACGGAGTCTACTAAATGCTTGCACGCAATAAGAGGGAATTCTGAATTTCTTTAATATAACGAGAAATTAAAAATAATTAAATAATCGTTTCTGGTAGTTAGATAGTCATTTTCTGCATCACCTATATAAGAGGGGGCAAAAGGTTTATAAGGACGCCAGGGAATATCTCATACTTGAACGAAATACATATTTTAGTATAGGAATGAGTAATTCAAGGCATGTGGGAAGTGACCTATGTGAGATAAAGTATGGCCGCTCTCCTCTTGTTTTTCTAGTACACACTGGCTCCATGTAATCTCATTTACACGGGCAGTGTGAAAGCAGGCAGTGCTCACCCGACCCTCTCCACACATCGTACCTTTTCGGGGCCATGCAAATTTTACTGGTAAGAGGATTTATATTACGCAAATCCTCGCCAGCGAAGATGTATAGAAATTTATATGAGAAACAACGGTCAGATGTCTTCTTAACGAGATGAAATAATCTGCATGACTTTTTGAAGTGAAACTTCTTTAGGCGCGCTCATAGGCATACCGAGGGGGGGGTTTGGGGGTTTGAACCCCCCCCCCCCCAATGATTAAAAAAAAGGAAATTGTATAATTTTTTTAAGTCTGCCCATAAATTACTTAATACAAGTATAAAGCGTGGGAAGCTTAAAACTCGTAATTTTGCGTCATAATTTTAAAAATTTTCCGGGGGAGGACCCCCGGAAAATTAAAACTCGTTATTTTGCGAATTAATTTTAAAAAATTTCCGGGGGAGGACCCCGGAAGCTTAAAACTCGTTATTTTGCATCTTAATTTTTAAAATTTTCCGGGGGAGGACCCCCGGACCCCCCTCTTCTTGGGGTATTCCATACCCCCCAGACCCCTCGGATGTTATAACCCCCCCATATGGTCGGCCTGGTGACGCCTATGGGCGCGCTAGGAGTAAATCGAGAACTAACCCAAAGTTGCGTTACGCTCTATCGGAATCTAGCGTTACGAACAAAATAATAGTGGGGCTGTGACGGACTGCACAGAAAACAATCAACTCAATGATTAGGCTTATCCAAAATTTAAAAAATCCAAAAATCCAAAATTAAAAAATCTAAAAATCCAATATTAAAAAATAAAAAAATCCAGAATTAAAAAATCCAGAATTAAAAAATCCAAATTCCAAAATAAAAAATCCAAATAAAAAATAATAAAGAAAATTTACGGGAGCGCGCGAGGGAATGGTATTAGACATTGAGTGGGGGCTATTACTGCTGCGAGCTAGTGGCGTAGTGAGCCCTTCACCATTATAAAAAAATCCAACATTTAAAATATGGAGCAAAATATGAAGTGCTAAGTTGCAGCCTAGTGCAAAATGTTTCTCAGTAAAGGAGTACGATGACATGCATTTCACAATGGTACCAAAAAATCATTTGAAATAATGTAGATCTAATAGCTGCTTTCGGGTACCCCCCTTAGTTGTGGGAAAGCATGTGAAGGTTATGTTGGTTAATCAGACTCGAAATATATGACTGTATTTTGTAGATATCAGTAGTCACTGACAGATGAAATTAATTGCCTTTGCATGTAGGCAACACTCCATGCATGTGTAATTCCTAGCTAATCTAAAGCAAGACGCCATCAATTGTGGCTTGGAATGAGTTGTCGGGAATTTCTAATTGCGCCTGTAATTTCTGGTAACTATGCAACCTGTCAGGATTGATTTATATTTCGCATTGGAACGCACAACTCCTTCCCTTTATAGGGAACTCGGTCATTCTAACTTCAAGGCGTGAATATTTACTTGCATATTTCATTAAATGCATTAAATTGCCTGAGGAATTATAACTTAAAGGGGGACATACAGCTTTCGGTGAAATTCATAGGTGAGAAATTGGAGAATTTCATTATTTTTTCCTCAGCAATGAATTGCTCTACAACCTTGCATCTGATATACGGTACTCTTTATTGACTACTTCTACAATTGCATATACTATTTTAAAAATTAATAAAACTGTTACACACACGGGTAATTATGGTTTTAAAATGGCAGCCACGTTTCAAGCACTGAAATGACGTTTACTTGATAACTTTAGCAAATATCAATATTTCTGAGTGATTATTTTTCTGTATATTTGTTATTATCATGCGAACAACACTATCTACAATCACTCATATAACATTAATACTTTACTATATTTATATAAATTAAAAAGAAAATTAAAAGAAATATTTTTAAAAATACTTATACTGTAGATATTCCAAGGATTGTAGGTTATGTTGTTAATATGATATTTGCAAATAGATAGAAAAAAGGAACCACTCAGTTTCTACAGAGATAAATTGCAAAAATATTGCAATTTATCTCTGTAGACACTAAGAAACTTGCCTTGGAAATAGATGCTCAAATAGACATTATCTTCAACATACAGTAATCTTTTCTTGTAAATAGAAATTTATTTATTGAAATCAAAGTTTTCGAAGCAAAAATCATGTTTGATTTTTTTTATTTGAATTTACCGAAGAAATAAGCTATTGAAATCTGCTCGGTTATACTATATTCACCTTAAATAACCTATCGTGAATTAAAAAAATTATAAATATTAACCGAAAAACATAAAAACGTAATAATCTAAGACCATAAGTTTGTATACAATTGCTATGATTCAAATATCTGTATAAACCTAGAAAACAACAAGCAAATACCGAGAAAGATGGCTGACATGATAGAACCTTGGACTCTTATTCGGGGAGTCCCGGGTTCAAACCAATAGCCCGGAAAATTTTATTTGGGTTTTTTCGTAATTCTTCAGTGGTATAAGCGAATAGCGAATGAAAATTTACTTACCCATCGCCGCTGTTTCATTCTGTATTGTAACCATTGAAATTGAATATCAGTTGAAATTAATAAGCCATAACGTATCAACAACAGAAGACAGATGCATATCAATACTTGCATGGCCTACTCTAGTATATGTACAGAACCTTGATGTTGAAACGAGTATAAGCAAAGGTGAATTAAAAGACGGAAATGCAGTGGATAACTGCGTAGTTATAAATTTAATTACTCTTATCAGATAAGCCATGTGTTCCTGCTTTCCACCAGTTTTCTGCCCGTAAATTACCGTTTCTATTTTCATCTTTTTTATCAAAGTGATAATTCCATTAGTTACACGGTTGTGTACGGGTAGAGATTTTATGTAGTGGCTATGGGCGCTGTGTGGTGAGTAGTTTATTTGTACTTTTACTCATTGCATGCCATGTTCATATCATTGAGTTATGTAAGCGTCTGGTAAAAATTTTAATGACCCTATCGATTTTCAGCCGTTACACTGTTTTACAGAATATATAATCCTGAAGCAGTCTTTTCCTCAAATCTCTATTAACAATTGTTTGATTATAATCAACGTACTTTAAATGGGAAATCATGAAATGCCACTTTTCTAATCATTGAGGGCCTTGACTGCAATGAAGTCAGATGTTTGTTTATTTCGTTGATCAAGTTGAATTGAGTACTACATGAATATTGTTATATGCAGAAGGTATATTACGGTGAAATAATTAGGCCTACGTACATTAAGCGGAGTTCTTTGCCAGTGCATTTTGTGAAATGTTGACATATTTAAATAATTTCTTATAACAGTGTATACTAGTATGAATTAAGTTTCGACCTTTGTTCTTCCCCAAGCCCTGCTTAATGAATCGATCTGGAGCTTAACTCGGGGGTAGATTAAAAAAATAACTTAATATCTGCATATCATAATTGTAATTATCATTGATTAAAGAAATGCATTCTGGCACTTTGTTATATCAGTTTACCTGATCTTTTTTATTTCGGCTGAAATTAGCCAAAGATAAATGAGCTTATTCCACTCAAATTCCAGCGTAAACTGAGGTGGGTTGATATTGTACGTATACTTACTCCAGTAATTATGGCATAGAACAGTGGTTCTTAAACTTTGCAATATCGAGGATCTCTTCGGTATGATGTGCATTTTGTAGGTCTCTAATCTGGCATTATTAAGAAAAAAAATATTTGCCACGACTTTGTGGCAACACTCGTAAAATTACACTTCTATTTGAATAAGGCGCCGTAAGAATTGTTACCATAACATCGCGGTGATTAAATTAGAGCATGGTGTGCATAGTAATGCCTTGTGTTATTAAAGTACATTAGATTAGGGCCTCTGTGCTAAAAGACTCATAAAAAGCCGCTAATACTAGAGAGCTTAGTGTAATGTCTTGGTACATTACACTCACTAAATGTAATTACACCGTAAAATAAAGAGAATCTTATTTCAAGAGTTCTAAACTTGGGGGTGTACTTTGAATAATAGGCCTATAAAGAGAAGATAAAACTTTTTTTTTTGTGTTAAATGAAACAGTGAATGATCGATGGAGACGTTGCTCACGTTTTATAGTCAAGCGGTATCATTCAATGACGTATTTACTGTCATTCTTTCAAAATTGTAATGCTTTTACACTCACATTTCAAGATATTCTGAAAATTCATTTGGAAAGCTACAAAATGACGTTTATAATAAGTGCATACAAGATGTGGTTTACAAAATTGAATTTTCTTATTTTAATTTTCGGCAAATAGTTTTAAAATTAAAAAAATACTATTTTTTAGGTTTAAATTTAAACTTAAACCTATGTTTATTCTATCTTACGATTAACTTAACAGAATTAAAATTGTTTATTGAATAATCCATTTTAAATTCTAGATTAATTTTAAGCTTGACTTATTTTTTCTTATGTATGTGCCAGATTATTGTATTACTGCCTAATGCCCCTATTAGATGGAAGACAATAAAATAAAATAAAATAAAATAACATATTCATAGGATAATATGTCCCATTGTCTAGGTTACTAAACTAGAACATAATCTCTTATGGTTTTATTTTGATAAGTTTATTTTCCTTTTCAAAATACTACTACAGATTAACAATATTTAACAATTCTCTTCTACACAGTTATTCAGTTTTACAATACTACTTATTAAACAATATCTCATTCTACAGCTAAATACAGTTCAAAGTAACACTACTACACACAAAGTAACACTACTGGTATCAGTGCTTTAGTTGGAAAAAAAATATTTGGGGGAGCTCACCAAAATACGTAACATCAAATATAGAGTATATTTGCACTAATCTACCTAGAAACTGACCGCCGCTATTCAAAATATCTCACCAAAGACGGTGCCTTAAATAGGGGTTAACCCGTACACAACTTTCACCCTCAAAGCCTCAACTCCTACAACTGCAACCTTTTCTTGCATTCCAAGAATTCAGGATCAGTCAGAATCCTCTACTGCAGCGTTTCTCAACCTATGGTCCGCGGACCACTGGTGGTCCGCGAAGATGGTGCAGATTTTTCGCAGACATAATTTAAAAATATCATAAAGAAAGTGGAAAGTAAAGAAGTATTTTCTTTAGTATTTTTATATTTTGTAATTTAATTTTGTAATTTTCTTTTGTAATTTAATGTTTTATAGCACTCTAGTTTATAAATTATAACTATGTTTAGTTCTTGGTATTTAAGTATTAAGTATTAATTAATTATCTGTAATATTATGTATTTGTGTTATGTAATAGTAATGTAGTTTTTTTTACTGGTAGAGCGGAAGAGAAGGCCAAATGGCTTTAGCTCTGCCAGAATAAATAAACAGAATAATAATAATAATAAAACTCCGGTTTTAATATTTTTCCAATTCAATAACTGTGTTTCCGTCAGATTAAAAAAAAAAGTGTTTAGATTTATTTCGTTGTAATGACCTATAATTAATACCCCAAATATTAAGAATATAGGCCTACATATAGCATACTTTTAAAAATGGGATTAAAATTAGGGGTCCTAATTTTTTTTTAGACATTTTAGAGGTCCTTGGGTTCAAAAAGCTTGAGAAAGGCTGTCTGTTGGAAATGAAAGACAGAGACAAAGTTGCCGCATTATTTATACAGTGGAACATTTCTTCAATGTTCAATACATGTCTGTACAAAATATGAGATCTCCAATTTAAAAAAAAAAAAAAAAACAGAAATAAGGAACATTGAGCAAAATATTTCCCGGCGCACAGCTCCGGTGAGCACCGGCCCAACTAAAGCACTGACTGGTATCCAGTAGTTTACAACCACCACAACTACAACTAAGTAGTTGGAAGACAATAGATTAAATAATTTTCCCCGTATAAACATAATATAATAAATAAACTCGTCTATGTGTATTAATTCTGAATAAACAATCAATTAGGTCATTACTTTTTATTTGTGCCTTTCTTATAGTCGAAGTATTCTGAAAAGACATACCTATGTGAGGTTTCTCTTATTGCTTTCCTGCTGGACATGAAAAGCTATTTCTGTAAAAACAAAGTTAAAATTCTTTGAAGCGACTAAAAATTGCTTTTAATGAGAAAACTGCAATTATTTTCCTTTATAAGAAGAACAAAGAATTTATTCATGCAGAATACAAAACACGACAAGATGCTTTGTAACTGCAGTATACGGTGTATAGTGTGCCCTTCACGCTTTCCAGTTCAATTCTTGTTTACTGAAGGAAATAGATCTGAAGAGATTCACTTCATATGGAATGTTTTTAAGGAAGGACAAATCCAGGACAACTTCCAAACCAAATCTAATCTTTCCTTCAACAACACTTGTAATTCTAATATAGGCTAATTTTATTATTATACAGGAAATATACACCGAAATATTTTACCTGTATGTAGAGGGGATATAGACAAGCAACTTTTATTTGAAGATTTTTGCTCTCTGGCGTAAAATGTGTATGCTACAGGGCATTAAAGTCATTATAATTCCGAGCTCATAAGTCAATAATTACGCGAAATAGGGTTAAAATTTTTATTAAATTGACTTCATGCCTTCCTATTGATCGATAAAAACCTGATTCTTAATCATTCATCCACAGCTATATCATAATTTAGAGATTTCATAATCTGCAAAATTTAAAAGCTGATCACATGACTGTTCGCCACTGCATTAGTCTTCTTTTTATCCATAACTACTGACTCCAGTGTTAAAAACGAAGTTCCTTTCTTTTGCATTTTGTTTCTAACGTTAGAAGTCAGTGGCGGCCATGCCCTGGGAGATTTTATGCTGTAACAGGAAGAACTGAATCCATAGAGCAAAAATCTCCTAATAAAAGTTGCTTGTCTATGTCCCCTCTTTGCACAGATAAAATATTTCGGTGTTATTCATTAACACCCTGTATGTATATATATATAGAGAGAGAGAGAAAGAGAGAGAGAGAGATAGTGAGATAGTGAGAGAGATGGAGAGAGAGAACATCAGAGGATTGATTGGAGAAGGAGATGAGATACACTGTGACATTTAAAGTAATCCCTCGGATTTCAGTTTTAACAGTGTTGACATTTTTGCAGACTAAATTCCACGATTGAAATTTAATATGAGAATGACAAGCTGATATAGCATGTCAGATTGTCGGCAGTTTTTTAAAATTGACAGAACATGAACTGTTCCTAGACAATAGAAGCAGTTCACAGAATTGTGAGTGACACTTTTCGTATCAGAATAACATATCCCTGTTTTCAATTTTTGGACACTTCTACATGGGATTAATGTAATTTAATGGATGGAGGTGGTTTACATCAAGTTCGTGACACATGGCGCATATCACAATCAGTCTGTTGATAACAGATAGGGTACAGCTGATTTATATACTGTTACTTTAGTAGTCTGGGCATTTTATAACTGAAAAAGTTGTTTCTGTATAATAACAAATTATTCATTGTTGACATAAAACTAATTCAGATGAAGCATTACTGACTTTTCCCTTTCTTAGTACAATGAATAATAAGAGTGTTTGGTTATTAAGTACCAGAATGGTACTTTCTAAGATGTATGGTGGAGGGAAAAATGTCTGTCCGTTTGTCTGTCTGTACGCGTGATAACTCGAATACGCTTTATCGGATATTCATGAAACTTGGTATACGCATTTATAACGTCTATGGGAAGAAGCTCATTGATTTTGGACCACATTGGTTGACTGGTACCGGAGTACTGGTACCAAATTTAGCGCCTATTTTATGGTAATACTGTATATTAGATAGAATCGATCAAGTACAAATCAGTTCTCATGACATCATATTGTTTTACAGTGTTCATATACGGCTTTAGAACTTGCAATAAGTTTAAGAAATTACACTACCCACATATTCCTTCACATATGCTTTTCAGACTTTAGACCTTTGTTCTTCCTTAAGCCCTGCTTAATGAATCGATCTGGAGCTTAACTCGGGAACCGATTACGAAAATAACTTATTTTCTGCATACCATAATTTCAATGATCACTGATTAAACAAAAGCATTCTGGCACTTTGTTATATCAGTTTAACTGATTTTATTTCTAATAAGAATTTTTCACTACAAGAGTGTAAACTGATTCTTACTTCCGTCGGAAGCCTTTAAGAAATTATCATTATTTTATGTTATATTTAGTTTCCTACTTTAAATCCTACAACCACTGTATTATGTGACATCATTTAACTTATATATAATCATTTGAGGAAAATGTTTTGAATCTATGGAATTAGCATAGTGTTGTCGGATTAGGATGGAGACGGTAAATTTAGTGAAGCTTAGGCTACCTGGTAGCGACATGGGACTTTCTATAGACATGCTAATAGACCATTGTGAGATATAATTAACGTTACTGCATTGTTATGCTCCGTACCTGCTCTCAGCAGCTTCCTTTCTGTCCTCGTGAGTTGTTACAGGGTATCGTGTTTTCGAAGCAATCTGCTTACCTCATATGTCATTATTTCATACAAATCACACAAAAAGTAGTGATCCAGTTAAAAATGTCAAAACTTAATGTTATGTTGGCTGACAGATTATGTTACCGAAAGCTTGGAGTATGTTACGTCACCAAGGATAGTGTAGTGCTGGAAAATAATAATAATAATAATAATAATAATAATAATAATAATAAGCTGAAAAAAGGTTGACATATAGAGACCTTCTGATAGAAATAAGTCAAATTTGGAACGTAAAAACTTGAGTCATACCTATTATAGTTGGAGCACTGGGTATGATACCTAAAAACCTGGAAAATAATCTATCAAAGATAATGGGAGAAGCACATGTTTCCAAAATTCAGGAGATCGCCCTGCTCGGAACTGCTCTAATAATATTCTAATAATATTGCAATTCTGTGATGTCTTATCTCAAAATATATAATGATGTTTTCAGGAGTAAAAGCATAAAATATATTTTTATGTGAAATTTTCGGTCTATTCTTGAAAATATATTTTCCTATACCATTCTTGGAAATTCCAGCCTTGATTGTAAAAATAACGCCCACTAGCACAGGTAATTTAAATATGATTTTGATCGTGCAAAGTTTCCCAGTTTACATACGGCTGTATAATATATTATAGCTTGCTTATTGCTTGAGGGATTGAGTTATTTACTGATAAATATCTACACCAATACCCTGCACGAAACCCGCTATTTTTCTTTATCTGTTCCGCCAGATATGTGCAGCAAGTTCCCATGAAACGTCTTATTATAGTGAACTTGCCTTCAAAAGGAAGGTTAAGAATAGGTCAGCGAAAATGTTATTACTTTCTCTACCAATACGTTTGACTCTGAAATTGGAAGCCAGTTTTTCACCAGACATTTATTCAGAGCCCCTGAGTTTGCAGAAAATATTCTTACAAAAAAGCTCTTGTGTTTCTGTGTCTGTATTTCTGTCAACACAGCTATTTCATGATTATGGGTGGGACATTCTAGCAAATTATGAAAACTATTTTTGTTTATTACATATCATAAATAATAAACTAGAATTGGTTCTTTACCTTCTGTAAAATTTACAATGCCTTCTCCTCCATGCAAAGAATTGTTTAAAATTTATTTTAAATATTTTAAATTTGTTTTTCAAAATCTACTACGGGTGGGACATAATTTGGACACTGATTTTAATGATCCAAAACAAAAGTTTATTTGCTGTTCTGCTGTTATTAATGATGTTATTAATGAAGCTATGAGGGATTAAATACAAAGTATAAACTGTTTCCAGGTTGTCAGAACATTTATTTAACTCATCAATAATAATTTAACAAAACTATCACCATTACGGGTGGGACAAAAAGTCACGTTTGTTATTTTGCATCGTAATTAATCATACACATTTTTTGAAGTTAATCTTATACCAAATTTTACCTTAAGATATATTTTCTCAAATGAAAATGGATATAGCTGATTACTCTTAACTACTTGGTATTAAAGAGTGTTAAAATCATGCTAAAAATGGCAAAAACGTAGCTACAACGCAATAAATAAGTAAATCGAAAGATGAAACCACGTCAAATACACCTAAGTCTTTAATATATATTAAAGACTTAGGTGTATTTGGGTATTTCTGTGGAAACATTACGATAAATGTTGTTGACCATACTATAATACGGTTTTTACATGTGACGTAACAGAATCTTAATGATATCCTTTAAAGTACAGATTTCATTATATTAATGGTGTGGTATCGATTAATATCGAACACGGAACAATACAAAAAATAAGTGAAACATGTATAAAAGAATTTAGAGAAGTAACAAGTTCCTGTTCCCTTACTTGTATTATGTTGAACCTTTCTTTTCCATTTCCCTATTTTAATATTAAGTAATTATTATATTTATTATATAATTAAATCTATCCTGTACTGGTGGCAAAAATGGTTATATTAATGTGCCTTGCAACAGTATACCTATTCATTATTAAAAAGTCTTTATATATGTATATATATGAGTCAGTTGGAGAATTTAATGTTGTACTGGCATGTTGCCATGGTAGCTCAATGGTGGAGCAGCGGCAAATAGAGAGGAAGATCCTGGTTCATATCCCGGCTATGGCATTACATTTGTCAGTCTGACTCTAACTTTCCTACCTTTTCATATATATATATATATGATGACAAAGCCGTGGGGATGTGTATATATATATATATATAGTTACGAATTGGTTTTAAATAAATAAATAAATAGCCAATAAATCCCTTATAAGAGGAAAGGCCTCCTGCTGGTGCAGGGAGTTGCTGCTGGGCTCTCATTAGGGTAGCAATTCCTAAGAGCTTCGTGTTCTTTTGATGTTTTTTAGTGGGTTGTCATGCTCTTTTTCTCACTTAGAACCTACTGCTTATACTAAACACTCAAGTTATCTACGTCTTCAGAAACTGATTTGCATGTTAACTTAACACTGTCATTATCACTATCTCATATGTAGTATACATGGAAGTTATGCATTTTGGGTGACTGTTCTTTTCAGTGATTTTCACGTTTGTCGTCTGTCCCTGGCATGTCTCGTTCATAGTGTTCTTGCTGACCGTTTGAAGTCGTCTGCCCACCGCATCTTCGGTCTCCTTGACAATCTTCTCATTCTTGGGTTCCACATCGTTGTTCGCTGGGTCCATCGGCGGTGGTGAATTCTTGCGACGTGCCTCCCTAGAGTTGATTTTAGACTGTAAAAACTGAAATATTTTTAGAATAGTATTTTTTACTTTATCAGTTTGGGCATACGTTGGGCATACAAGGAGAATCTATTCCATCATCTTATTGAGAAAATAGTAAGTTCAGTTAGACGTAGCCTATATTTATCTCATCCACAACATCAGATGCTTTAATCTGTTTATACTGTTCGTGAAAGGAAAGGGCGGCGTATATACTTTGCTTACATTCTGCGAGAAACTCGCCATGATCAAGTTTAGAGCATAGAAAGTCATATAAATGACCGTAGTCAAAATTTTAGTGGTACTGGAAGAAAAATTAAAATTGTACTGTATAATATTGTTTAGAAGTCAAGATATTTTAAAACAAACCCAGGTCGTGTGTTGAAAGTATATGGTTCATTGTTGTGATTGATGAGTGGCGCCTATCAAATAAATATTCCTCATCAAGAAATAAGTTGTGGTACATTTGGGTACTGATGAAGTAATGTGGGTTAAATTGTCGGTAGCAATTTTTTTCCCTAAAAGTAAGTTTTCTAACTTGGAATTCTTTCCCCAAAAGAGTTTGTCACAAGGGAAAATAAAAAAAAATTATATCTTATTACAAGTTCCGATTATCTCTAGCCAGAAGAATTTAAAACCATTTTTGGAAAAGCATTCCTCATTGCGTAAGGAAAGTATTACATTGATTATGTGGTGCGAGAAAACCGCCAGGATATATGCTTAGAGCAGAGAAAGACATATAAATAACCCAAGTCAAATTTTTAGTGGTACTGGAAGGGAAATTAAAATTATACTGTATTAACTACGATGTTTTGAAGTCAAGATATTTTAACACAAACCCACAGGAAAAATTACAAATTTATTTCGCAAAAAATAAAGTCTTCCGATTATCTCTAGGCAGAATAATTTAAAACCATTTTTGGAAAAGCATTCCTCATTGCGTAAGGAAAGTATTACATTATTCACGAATTGCAAAAGCCATTACGAGTCCTTGCTAATTATATGCGTAAAAGACATGCATATTTTAGCAATGCTTGTGACGAAACCGTCCAACTAAGAGCATAAAGTTAATTTGACTAGTTAATAATGTAATTCAATCGAATACATTTCCAGGGATCTAATTTAAGTACTGTCGAAATTCATTAAATAACAATACTTTGAGAGAAATGGCTATTCCGACTGTATCTCATTTAAGTGGAGCTCTTATTTTATGCAGGAATCCCTTCAATAAGAGAACACATGGGAAAAATTTATAACTACTACTAAAAAAGCTACTAAGGAACGTCAATTTTAAGCAATTTTTTTGTGATATTGCCAGTTTATTTTCCTTTCATTTTAATAGTTGCTTTAAAATTAAATATAATAATATATGACATTTTTGAAACTGTACCCGAGCACGAGCGGTCTTGCTCATTCGGGTGTATTACTTATGTTAATATTTCTTGTGATAGAATAATTATAAATTAATTAAGATATAACTTATATTTCTTTTCATTTGTTTAAAATAGTGATTGTAGTTACTTTTGAAATTTGCATTTGTACTGTTTTATTTTACTAGCATAAATATGTATTTGTATTTGTATAAAAATAAATAAAAATAGTTATAAACATTGCTACTCCCAAAAAATGAATATTGAAATTTAGACAAAAAAATTATCTTCTTAAAAATATAGTATATATACAGTTCTTACAATTGTTTTTATTTGGCTGTGTCTGATTGGCACCCTTAATTTAAAGACAGCTATCCTAACAGGATTTTCCCCCTTAGGTTAGAGAATCTTAAAGATTTCACCTTTGTGAAAGATAGGGATTTAAGGGGACAAATGGAAAAATTCACATTAGAGAAATAATTTCAGAAATGCAGCGGCTTATGTTACTTCATACTTGACTTGAAAGCTGTTCGTAAACTAGTATACCGTATAAATGCGGTTCTTGAAGATGGATCCCGAAGTGTAGTCTCTATGTGTGTGGGTTGTCTCAGTTTACAGGTGAGCACGCACACACAACCATACAGAGAAATTCACACACACACACAAAAGTGTGGTTTTGCTTGTTTGCTTGAAGGTGTAGCATGAATATAACAAGAGTTTCACTCAAAACAACTTCATTGTAATACAGAATATCATGATGAAGAAGTGGTATTTATTTAATAATTGTTTATATATATAACCGCAAAGAGCAAAGCTCATGCGAGGGGTGACATACATACACTGGTTCAAAGGAAAAAATTATAATACATACTACAATTATCTTAAGGCTATAACAAATTCACTAGTGACAAACATACTACAAACCACAAAAAACTTGAAATATACTAATCAATTTTGAAATAAGGATTTTTTTGTACGACTTCACAGAAATATATTATAACTATCCTACTGAGTAAAGTACACATGTAAAAAATATGTTAATGCCTTTGGTTTGAAATTTTTAATTATGTTGTTTTTAATAAGTTTGTTAGTAATAAAACCGTCTGTACGGTTCCCAAAGTTTTTTAGTTCAGTTATTTTTTTTTAAATTTCATATTCATTTGTAGGAGTAAGGAATAAACGTCTAATTATAATTATAATTATTATAATTATAATTAATCTATCTATTCACTATCATGAAGAAGACACGTATCCGTGTTGAAAGTATGGCATTCACGGTTTCATTGGTATTTTACTTAGAGGCATACATGAAATCATTTCAGTTTTATAACCACGACAGAAAATCAGAAACTTTTCGTTAACTTTGTTTAGAATATTTATGTTTGAAGCCAATATATGTCCTACCTTTGGAGTGGTTGCAAATAAAGGAAAGGGTTTATAGATATTTACTTTTTATTTCAAATGGCCGTGATCTTTTATAAAAAATAACAAGTTTATAATTTTTCACCAGTTGATTTGGGACACTTACAGAGATCTCAAAATAAAATATATTTAGGTTGGCAGACACGGATACAGGATTTCGTAAATTTTAAAAGGAGGATAATTTCAGTTCACTTGTGCCTAGAATAGTAATCAAAAAGCTTTTTTGTAATTCCCTACGTAGCGGAATTTGGTCTCTTTTGGTTGGCAACAATTTATTTTAAGCATATCACGTGTGAAAACAGTTAAACATAGCAGAAACGTTTGCTGAAAATACTAAATCCTGATGTATTCATATATAAATTTATATCTCTCTTGTAGTTATACGAAAGGTAAATAAAGAACTGATGTTGAAAAATACTTCGCAATGGCAAGGAGTTGCAGATTTAATGCATAGAGAGAAATGAAGGTGGCAAGTCACGTTTTGAACGAAACTAAATATTGTATTGGCTTAGGTTTGTGCGTTGTAAAAAACCATATACGAGGGTCATTCAATAATTAAAGAGACAAATTGGTCTGAGGAAAAGACGGTTGGTAGTACAAGTTTGATACATTTAGGATTTTAAGTTGGAATCACTGGGATGAGTTCTAATCAGCTGATGGGTCAACATTGCTCTGTTTATAACCTCAAAATTAAGTTTAACTATATCGGAGCTTCTTGAAAATTCCACATTGGTTGAACAACGTTCTGTGATTCGTTTTTGATTGCTGAAGGTGAAAAACCAGCTAATACATACTCTAGAATGACTAAGTGTATGGTGAAAGTTGTATGATCCGTGGAAATTTTTACAAGTGAGTAGAACAGTTCAAAAGTTGTCGAGAATCATTGACTGACGAACGCCGTTCTGGCCGGGCTGTTGAAGTTGCGATTTAGCACCCTCTGATTTCCATTTATTTGGTCCACTGAAGGAGGCATTACGTGGGAAGAAGTTCCAGAATAACGAGGATGTGAAGAAATTTGTGGGAAATTTGCTCCGACACCAAGACAAAGAGTTCTTTGCAGCCGGTATAAAAAAGCTAGTAACTCGTTGGGACAGGTGCATAAATGTTGATGGGAATTATGTTGAAAAGTAGGAAAAGTTTTGTTTTGTAAAAATAAACGGTTTTTTCTCCAGGTCAGTTAGTCTCTTTAATTATTGAATGGCCCTCGTAGTTTTTGGAACAAATTCTTAATGCTGAAATAGTTATTATGTGATTTTGATTTAAGTGATTAATGCATTTACGGTGATAGCAGTAGAAGGAATAACAGTAGGCCTGTTTGTAATGTTAAAATTTTAGAAACTTTAAAGAAAATTAATAATTACTTATTTGTAAGAAAGGGAAGAGAACGACATTGACATCTGGTGCTATTCTCAATAATCGCTTGCTATAACTTTCACCTGTTATTTACCTTTAAAGGGCTCACATCATAAAATTGAACTTTAAATATACTGAGATAGTTATGGTAAACAATTTTTACAATTAAAAATAACATTAAATATTTCAAAATATCACCCTTGGTTCATCGCACTCGATCTGTCTGGAACTCTCATTTCTACATTAGGGAATTCTGTAGTGGAGCGAAAGTTAAATGGTGCGCTGTTGCTGGAGCAAATTGCAGTTTTACTAATTGGGTGGAGGCCTTCTATAAGAGTTATCGAGTATCAGTCGTCAAAGCTGTGTCTGATGAAACACTTCGAACCCAGTTTACCAAGTTTTGGACGTTAAGTGCTGTCAGATGAGGGCACTATGTTACTGGAAGGTCTGGGTTATTCAGTTTGCCTAAACCTTATAGGAGCATTAAGGCTTCGGGTTCGACTAAACCTCTAATAGCAATGATACCATTGGAAATTTTTGATAAAGTTGACTTGAAAATAGTAGTTGAAAGCAAAATTGTAGAACAATTGAATAATTTCAATTATCTAGCCTGTACATTATCTTATAATTATGTACATGATTTCGACAATAAAGTACCAAAATATCAAAGATTAATTGGGGCAATGAAAATAATTTTTGGAAAGAAAGTAAGAACTGAAACAGCCTTAAAATTTTAAGAAAAGTCACGGCTGTTCAAACGTTAATTTATGGATCCGAAATTTGGAGTTTAAATAAACAGCAAAAAAGCAGAATGGAAGCAACAGAAATGAAATTTCTGAGACCGCTGGCAGGATATACCTTAAGGGACCATAAACAAAACACAGAAATTAGGGATAAACTAGGAATAAGCAACATCTCAGAAACAGCACAGGATTATGTAAACAGATGGTATGGCCACATAAAAGGAATGACAAAAGACAGAATCTCAAAAATGTTATACAACTATAAACCAATGGGAAGACGAGATATAGGAGACCCAGAATACGTTGGTCGAAACTATGCTACACTATGAAGTTTACGATAATAAACTGAAAATATAGGGACAATTTTCTGTCGATAATTGCAAACATAATTGTTGAAAATAAAGGGTTATATTTCCAGGTCCTTAGGATTCCAGGAAGTTGAGTAGACAATCTGCATGTGAACTTAGTAAAGTCGTCAGCCTTACGAGCCAGTCGCTTTAGCCCCAGGATTTATTTCTGTTAGAGGGCGAGTAGACTCCAGGGCCACAGTGCCACCGGAACAATTAGGTCAATTGAAAAATTTCAACCACCTCATCTTTGAATGAATCCACGACCATGCGGTTTTTGGCTCACTGCCTCAACGAGCTACGCCATGGAGTACAGCTCAAACTTAGTTTATTGCTTCGAAATTGTTATGGAGACACTTTTTGCTGTTATTTCTTCAGCGCTTTACTTTAATCTGTATGCACTAGTAACTTTGACTTAAGTATAAGACATGAAGCTTAAAGTTGTTTGCTTCTTTGACACTAAGAACGGCTAAACTTTATTACACCATAATGTAGTATGCTTGAAACAGTGGGACACGCATCTGCATTTTAAACCTGCAAAATGTGAGCTAACATAAGATATTTTCTCCAGGATGGAGAACATTCGTTCCGTCCGTACAACATAGCGGCTGTCAACTTGAAAAGTTAAATGCTCTTGTATATTCTTTACAACATAAATAAGACAAACCTTCTCTTCTTTCTGAAGAATTGTTACGCTATGGTGCAGTTGGTTAAGGCACTGCTTTACGAAGGAGGTCATGGTTGCAGTTTCTCAATTGACCTAAATGCTAGTTTACACGATGGCACTAGGTTTCGTAACCACTTTCATGAAAGAGATTTCGTGAAACTAATTACACGAACAATGCAACCGCACATTTCATGTTATTTCTGAAGTTCAAGTTGTTAAAATCCCAAACAAACGTTTGAAACACGTATTAATACAAGCATTTCACAATTTCCTCACTTCCCCATTTCATTTTACGAAATGCGAACAAGCTAAATAAGCGTAAAATATCAAAATTACTATTATAGTTTCGTGAAAAGTTGGAACCAGCCGAAACTGCGTAGTGTCGGAACTCATTGTCGCCAGTACATCTAGCGCTTGCACATTCAAGTAAAAAACAGTTGCGAAACTCAGTTACAAAACCTAATTTCGTCGTGTAAACTAACCTTAACCTTACAGGCGATACCAGGGTGTAAGAAGCTTTGTAACTTCATTATAAACTTCCCTTATAAAGTTTCAGCACCTAATAAGTTTATTTTTTAAAAGATATTTATTTAATTTTTTTCTTTTTTGCGTACCGTAAATCGACGACACCATACCCACGAATTATCTTTTTTTGTATTGTATTGATTTTGCAAAACTATATATGTTTTTGTATGTCTATTGTTTGTCTTTCATTTGTGTGAAGAATTGTTAAAAGAACGCAATCTCATCCTTAAATTAATTCGTTTAATTCTTGATAAAAGAACATCAAAGGCTTTGTGTAACCTATTTTATATCGGGATGTAAAGAGATAACCTCACATTGTCTACACTTACAGTTGGAGAAAGTCATTGAGATCACATTTGATTTTTGTCCATGCTAAAACACACAAATTTCTAATCTTGGTAGGGTACTTCTTAATGAAGCTAGATCTTATTTTTTATCAGCTTGTATGTTTTGTATTTATACACAATGATAACTAGGGCAAGGTATTTGATGATTTTGCATCATTTTATATGAAGGTTGAAAGATAGCTCGAATATATATATAAATGTGTTTAATTAAATAACTGATTAAATAAGGTTAATTTGTTTTTTTAATTTTTTTTTGTTTATTTTGCATTTTTCGTCATTTTTAAGAAATAGTTCATTTTTTGCCAATTTTTAGGTCATTTTCTGCATTTTAAGACTTTTTTGTCATTTTAGGTCATGTTTCAGTGAAGGTAGAGAGGAGCTTTTCCATATTACAAATCGTTACTTTCAGACAACAGACAATCGTTTTTATTTGAGAATCTCCGCCAAGTGTTCATAGTTCATTTTAAATCAGGTTTATTACAAACACCATAGCAGTTTGTATGTAGCAATATTATTTTTCTAAATGTCACATATTTGCTGGGGGAAATTTGATGGTCTTGCCAGTTCAGGAAGGATGTCCAAGTAGTATAAATTTACTTCCTTCATTAGTAATAAAATCAGTGTGTTTTATATGGTAAATTTATATATTATGCACTGTCATCCATTAAATTGCTTTGATCAATTCATTACTTTAAAAATTAAATATAAATAATCATGAAAAAATTATTGGTCATTTTTTCCTTATTTTAGGTCATAAAAGCATTCTTTATTTTGCATTTTTTCAATATTTCATGGTCATTAAATGCCTTGCCCTACAACTTACCAGCCTGGACTGAAGTGGAATATAAAGAAAAATTGTTAAATAATTAAATTAAATTTTGGTCATAGTTCACTTATAAGAGTGTAGTTTCCTCGTATTTGTTGGAAAAACTAATTGCAAACTAGTTGTGTGCTAAGACAAACAAAACCATCTCATTAATGAAATTAAGTTGGGAAACAAGGAGCTAGCTGTGTTAAAACCACTCACATTAATAATTTATTACGGGGAGTATAAAAGAAAGAATCGCCTGCGTCTCTACGTATCGGCAACGTGCAGTACACGGGTGACGGAGAAATTGCCACCTAGGCTGGAAAGGGGTTACAATGTCCTTCACCATTCATCAAGTTTCTATCTTCGTCCACTTTAATTTCTCACGAACCCTAGTGCGATTTCAAGTGACAATGGAGTATGTTTTCCTTCCAGTACTTTCTACCAAGTCACATAGAAGGAAAATTCTACTATAGAATGACCCTTCCATACATATTAATCTACGAAAAAAAAAAAAAAAAAAAAAAAAAAAAAAAAAAAAAAAAAACCAAGATAAACTTTATAGTGACAGTTTCACTAATAGTTACAACGTATTTCTACCTCCATCCACTTTAATTTCTCGATACCCTACAGTTCAATTTCAAGTGACCATGGGGAACAGTTATGTTTCCAGTTTTTTCGAACAAATCATATAGCAGGAAAATTCTACGTATAGAATGTATTCATCTTCGGGGGGAACAAAAGTAAAATGATTAAGGTGAACTTGAAATGTGTCATATCTATTACATATCTATTAAATTTAACAGCGAAGAATGCTGAGAGATCAGGATATTTTCTTATAATTGAGTTATAGAAGCGGGGACCAAAATTAATGCTATGTTTTAATCCTGCCGATGTGAGACATTTGGGTTCTGATAGGAGTAAATTAGTATTTCGTCTAGTTTTGTAGACATGATCACTGGAAGAGTATTTTATACGATGTTTGTGAAAATATTTTAATATAGAAAATTTATAGGTTAAAATAGGGAGGAAACTTTCTGGGAAATTTGGAACAAGCAAAGGATTACTTCAGGGATGTCCCATGTCACCAACACTCTTCAAAAAATATATAGACATCAGCCTTCGTATCTGGTCTAGGAAATGCAAAAGGATGGGATTGGAGGTATCTGAAGAAATATATTTAAACCACCTGTTGTTTGCAGATGACCAGGTAATAGTAACACAGGATGGAGAAGATGCCAATTATGTATGTCGTCAGTTGTCAATGGAATATCAAAGGTGGGGACTGAAGATAAACTATGATAAGACAGAATATTTGACGAATGATCTAGATGAGCTATACATTGATGGGAGACGGATTAAAAAAGTGCAAAATTTTCGATACCTGGGTTCAATTCTGGAAATAGAGGGGACATCAAATATGGATATTAATCAAAAGATTACTAGTGGAAAGAAAATAATAGGAATGTTAAATTCAATTTTATGGAGTAGAAATATAATCAATAGTACAAAAACGAAAATATTCAAAACCATACTACAGAGTATAGTCTTCTACGGAGCAGAAACATGGACATTAAATAAAAAACAGGTTAACAGATTGAACGCACTGGAAATGGACTTCTGGAGACGGTCTGCCAGGATATCTAGGAAAGATAGGATTAGGAATACGGAAATGCGACGTATTATGGAAGTAGAAGAAGAGAGTGCAGTCACAATTGAAAGGAAACGACTTCGATGGTATGGACATGTACGTAGAATGGGAGAAGAAAGAATACCTAGAATCGTACAGGAATGGGAAAGTAAGAGAAGAAGAGGAAGAGGACGACCTGCTACTACCTGGATACAGAATGTACACATGTCAATGGAAAGATTTGGTTTAGTGGAGGAAGATGTACAAGACAGGGAAAGTGGCGAAATGTAGTGAGCAGTGTAGAGTTCTGAATGGTGGTATCATATTTTGTGTGTCAGGATGAGTTATGTGATAGTGCTTGACTGTTGTATTTGTTTGGTTGGAGACAAACCTCTGTTTTGAGGAAATTTCTCATTTAATAATAACATAAAAATTTATAGATTTGGTCCAAACTGAAAACATTAAATTCCGAAAATATTAGGCTTCTTGGGTAATCAATGTTTTTTTTAGACAGATTTATATTATTCTTTTTTACAACGTAAGTTACATATGGCTGCTTGAATGGTAGCAAATTTTGTTACTAAGATCAATATTATGACAGTCAATCTCACGCTTGTTCTATATTAACTGAATGACTTTGTGGTTAAGCGAAGACACTTAAACCTCTAACACTGTGCATTGGTTTCCAACAGTCATAATGATTAAGGCGTGTGCATATCTGATTTCGTATCTGTGCGCGCATGTGAGTTTTAAAACTACTTTAGAAACACACTAATACGAAGGAATTTGGAATTCCGAACTTTGACACAATCAACGTTTCTTTGATTTCAAAGCAAAGATAGTAAATAAAATCGCAGTTGTGTTCATGTCAAGAGGCAATAAAACAAATGAGTGTGACGGTAATTTAATTCTCCAGCCAAGTATTTTTATTGCTCTTCTAGTGAGTGGGACAGAATCTTCGCAATCCGAAGTCGTCCATACTTTCACATATTATACTACTCGCATAAGAAGCGAATTATAGAACCGGCTACGATAATTTATTTCTTACTCTTCTCGCTCATCCTTGCTCTAAATATTACTTTGTCTATACGTCTATAATATTTCTATAGTTCAGACTTGGCGGTGGTGGACGATTAAGATCACTGATGAAAAGAGAATGAGAATTTATCCCATATGTAAGGGGGAAGAATCTTTTCATATTCTGACGAAATGTAGGGGTTTGGAGATATATCTACGACACTGAATAGGGATCAAAGGACATGTTTGGACTTACGGGCGGATAAAGAGGTTGAGGAAAGGATTGAGAAAGTGGCAAATTGGAAAGTGGAAGTGGAGAGCGAGGGATAGGCTTAGTGTTTATTTTGTATTCTATTTCATTTAATTTAATTTCAATTAATTATATCTACGACACTGAATAGGGATCAAAGGACATGTTTGGACTTACTGGCGGATAAAGAGGTTGAGGAAAGGATTGAGAAAGTGGCAAATTGGAAAGCGGGAGTGGAGGGCGAGGGATAGGCTTAGTGTTTATTTTGTATTCTATTTCATTTAATTATTTTTCTATTTCTTATTCTTGTGTTTTGAATACGCATGTACGGACAATGTGAATGTTTACAATTGGTTACATAAAAAGGAATTAATATAATAAAATCACTTATGTGTCCAGAGGCTTTCCTTTTTTATGTAAGCGTCTTAATTGTTCCACCTTAAACCACAATACATCTAAGTTGCAGATAGTGCCATCTGGATACACGGTGTCTAATATATTATTCGCTATATTTATGTACTCTTAGAAATTTATTTACAAACAACATATAAGTCAAACTGACAATATTTAAAAATTAGCAACTAATTGTCGCATTAGTCCATATATATATATATATATATATATATATATATATATATATATATATATATATATATATATATATATATTTTTTAAAACTTTAAAAAGCAATAAGTTTTATTTAATATGCTATTAATTTTGTTATGACCCTAAAAACTAAAATATTTACATGCAGTTCAAAAGTGCATATCTTACTATGTCCAGTAGCCAAATTCTTTTTCCAGTAGCCTAATACTTTCAAGTAAGTTAACCATAAATATCACTGCACACTATTTATGTCTTGAAGATACCTTATTAAAATAAACATGTATGTATCACTGGACACTGTATCCTGAATTAGTTTGTAATTAATATTTATGTCACTGTTTCTAACAATATTCTTTTTTTAGATTGTTGTTGGTGTACTGCAATACGATTTCTTATCAGGCAAAGATTAGTTTTTAAATCACTGTAGAAAACACCTGCACACAACACCTAGAAGTAAATGTGTTAAGTTCTTACGCCTTTCGCTTCGAAAAACATTGTGATACACGAAGCTTCTGGAACATCCGCGTGTTTTTGTTTTGTATTGAAAAATGCTTTCGTTTTTATCTGAGTCTTAAATATAACAAAAAAAAATGTAAAATGAAACACATGGTGGCCACTAAAGCGTATTGGAAAGATAGACGGATGCGGCACTATGTAAAATATGCTGCGAAGAACAATCAATCTCACACTTGAATACAAACATGATATTTTATGAGAGCTTGCTTGAGCAAGTAAGAAGATATGGATAAAAATATTTTAAAGTGAATAGTGGCATTTTTGGGATTCGCAGAGTATATTTGAGTACATTTGGATATGTCCTGAATTAGCTCTGCGGTAGTTCATCTACATGTAGAGCCATATTACCCTTTCTATTCTCCGTTCAGGATCAATTCTTTTTCTAAAATTATAATATTCAACATTATTATATCATTAGTTATCAGAGATTGTTCATTATACATTGGAGGAAGGGAAACTCCCTTTTTCCCCAATTGCCATCATTGAAGGAAGATATAAATTAGAGATAAATCTGTTGGTACTCCTCAATATAAATAATAAAATACTCGAATTATTTATGTAAGAGTTGGTGCCATTCCAGCACTGACCTTTCAGACTGCAGCGACCAACCACTAAGATACGAGGAAAAATCAAATGAAAACGGCAATTAATTTTTTTTACACTAATTTACTGCAGGAAGAATGTTTGCTTGTACATTATTTTTTCACATAGTCCCCTCCCAGTTCAATGCATTTACGCCATCGGATAGGAAGTGCTTCGATACCGCCTGAGAAAAATTATTTTGGTTGACGCTGTAGCCACTCGTGCACCTCCGATTGGGCGTCTTAATCGGACTTGAACTTCTGCCCTTCAAGGTGCTCCTTTAATAGACCAAAGATGTTGAAGTCTGATGCTCCCAAAGCGAAGGGGATTGCTGAGTGCAGGTGTTTTGCTTCTACTTGATAATTCCCGTCCTCATGCTGCTCGTGCAACCATGAAAACCATCGATGGAATTCGCTTGAAGTGCTTCCCACATCCGCCATACTCGCCAGATTTGTCACCATCTAATTTTCACATCTTTGGTCCATGAAAGGAGCACCCTTGGAGGGCACAAGTTCAAGTCTGATGGAGACGTCCAAATAGGCAGTGCATGAGTGGCTACAGCATCAACCAGAATAATTTTTATCATGTGGTATCGAAGCACTTCCTATCCGATGGCGCAAGTGCATTGAACTGGGAGGGGACTATGTGGAAAAATAATGTTCAAGCAAGCATTTTTCCTGCAGTAAAATAGTGGGGGGAAAATTGCTGTTTTCATTTGATTCTCCCTCGTATATAAATAGAAAATGGCTTGCGAGCTACCTTTTGGTGCTGTTATCTTTTTCGCCGGCTGTATTCATGTAAATCTACAAACATGAGAATTAGACACATGTAAATGCCATTGACCTGAACCGGACTTAAGTTCTCGAAATTGAGAACAGAAAGTAGAATCTTAACGACGAACTTTAAATGAAAACTCCGTGGAAACACAACAGATCTCTCGCCTGACAAGTTAGATATTGATTGAACAATTGAAGCTGGCTTTATCAGAAATACGACGTTGCTTTAGAAAGAGAGACTAGTCTTGTTGTAGAAGAATGTCATGTACTAAGGTCGTTTCTTTGGAAGTAGAAGCTTTATGCCTTTTATCACACCATAGTTTGACGCCAAGTCATTCGTATATTTCGAGATACTGAGAGTCGATTACCAGAATCACCGTGTCGCATGAGTGCATGTTATTGAGTAAAAATCTGGATGTCTGAATTTTAAGAAAGAAAATTGCGCAAGGTTAGGGTTACGTTAAAAACGTAATGGGAAATATTATGAGTGCCACTTCTTAAAGACTATTTTTCCAAGAAATGTCTCTACCTGCTGCCACTCTAATCATCTTCGATGTGTCAATGAGTGAATAGAAAGGTAATTAGGCGTATTCACACTTCTCTGCAATCCAGTACAATGTTGACAAAGACGTACAAATACGTACCACAGCATGTTTACTTCACTTGAGAAGAGGTGAATGGCAGCGGCAACACTGGGGAAATCCACACGACTGCAAGAGCACATGTTCTTTGTCGGTGTCGGCGTCGGTGCAGTTTTTTTTTATTAGGGAACGTCTTTTGTAGATAGACGATGGTTTGGGACGAGGTCTTCTTAAAATGACACTACTCATTTCACATTCCAACATGAAGTAAGTAGTCCTATTGCGGGTGTGTGCATTCCGTTTCTTCGTCCTCGCGGAAAGGTGCAATGTCCGCGAGACAAATTGTAAAAATCTGAGTTAAGGTATGAGACTCGAATAGATAATAATAACACAGTTTTTATATACTACTGAAAACTTTCTTAGCTTTTATTATTAATTACCAGGGTTAGACAGACGCACTCCCCGCTTTCGGCAACGCACTCACTATCTTCTTCAGAGAAACTGAAGAAATTTATGCACTGAGAACATTCAGAATATTTATACAGTGTCCATGATGATGGCAACAGAGTGAGTTTGTCGAAAGCTTGGGATTGCGTTTATCTCATGCTGGTGATTGTGAAATTGTGATTGTTTCATACTGTAAATGTTTACCCATATACAATCAAATCCACCCACTGAATGTAGATATATTTGGAATGAATCTTAAACAATTTAATTCTGCTGCAAGCCAACTGTTAAAACTTGTCCAAAATGGTAATTCATAGGAATCTGTGTGTGAATAGTAACACCGTATATGATATTGTCAACTAACATATTTTTCATTGTTTTATTTTACTTGTTTTATTCTTATTTCATTTTTATTTTTTCCCTACATTCTTCATGCTTGCTTTCTTCTTATCTCTCTTACTCTCTTTGCTCTCTCCTATTCTCTTTACTTCTTACCTTACATTGGTCACTATCCTAACTTTCCTACCTTTTATTATACCTATTTCTTATTTGTGTTATTGTAAGTTCATGATGTATTGCTAGTATAGTCACGAACATTGTAATTGGGTGTATACCTGTAATGTTCATTCTTGATTAAATAAATAAAATAAATAAATACTCTGAATGAATGCAAGATATCGTTCTGAACCCTCTTTATACAGTGGACATTAGAATCTGGATGAAGCTCTTCTCACTTTTCCTATACAAGCTACGTTTTATATGTAAATCCAGTACATCCTGCCAGTTGGCTCGCTCTTGCATTAGCATGTTAAAGTGCGGTTCTTCATTACCCATTCCGTCCACTTTATCTTTCCTTCATTCCCGGCTTTACTTCTCTTATTCGCCTCTTTAGGAGGTCGTTATTCACTACACAGAGAGATGTGCCAAGAGAGAGGAAAATGTCGACACCGTTGATACGGGCGGGCTTTGAGTTTCTCTGTATTGCCTCGGTACAGCCTACAATCTTCTTAGTTCTTTTTTTTCCCCTCAAATAATCTTATTTCACTAATCATAATCAAATAAGGATCTGAAGATGGCGGAACAAAAGCCAGAATATAACGTCCCACACAATATTAGACCTACAATATTTTAATGTTTTTGCACTCCTTAGCTAGTAAGTGGTACTTACGAACGTTGTTTACATGACTCGTAAGTTGACATTCCCACACAGTCTTGTTGCTAAGGACGGTTGCGATGAGGTTAAATTACTTACGGTCCAAGCGCTACGTCATAATTCATTACGATACACTTCATAATACAAGCCTTTATGGGCACGGCCCCCAGGACAAATATTCGGTTCCCATAACAACAAACACATGCGAATCACTTTCTGAAATAAACATCTATTTTCAAGAATGTATTTACATAATATTTTCAGGTAATATCACAATTAATATAATTAAATTGATATAAGTAACCGTCGTGCAAAAAATAGCATGCAACACATGGGCCGTAAAGGCATTTACGGGTCTCGAAAACTTAAAAACCCTCGGCTGCGCCTCGGGTTTTCAATCTGTTTCCTCGACCCGTAAACGTGCCTTACGGCACTTGTATCGCAATATACTATTTTACTATTTTTTTGCACGACGTAACTAATTAGTGGCACACGTGCCATAAGTAAATCCATCATAATACAAGCCTTTATCGAAGACCGGAACCAAGGCCCCCCCCAGTTTGTGGCAACTTTAACAGGACAAATATTCGGTCCCCACAACAACCAACACATGCGAATCACTTTCTGAAATATAACATTTATCTTCAATAGTGTATATACATAACATTTTCAGGTGATATCTCAATTAATATAAATAAATTGATATAAATAATCATCGTGCAAAAAATAGCATGCAATACTCGTTCCGTAAGCGCATAACGGATCTCGGAAAATAAAAAAAACTCGGCGCAAGAGCCTCGTTTTTTCAAACTCTTTCCTCGATCCGTAAGCAGCGCTTACGGAACTAGTATCGCAATATACGATTAGTTCAATATGATTCTCTGTATTGCCTCGGTACAGCCTACGTACAATCTTCTTAATTCTTATTTATTTTTTTCTCAAATAATCTTATTTCACTATTCACAATCAAATAAGGATCTTAAAATGGCGGAATAAAAGCCAAAATATAACGTCCCACAGAATTTAGACCTACAATGTTTTAATGTTTTTACTTAAGTTCGATATGATTCATTCAATGATGTTTTATAATATTGACGACTATAGGTTTTAGAGATGACAAGGCTATTAAGCTGACTATTCTACTCATACTGATATTGACCAATAACGTTTAGCAATTCCTCGGATATAGACCAATCACGGCCGTTTATCTTACAATATTCTTGTAGGAATCGCGAGGATGGCATTTTATCGGATAAAACCGTCTGCTCGTTACTGGACACGAAAGCATCAGTGTGTAGTGATTAATACGTCACACGCTGCCATTAAGAAGCACAAAATCAGATTATTTTATACAATATAACTTGTTTGGAAATTGAAATAATAGAAATATACATTGATTAAAACACAATTTCGATTCAGTGCAAGCCAGTTCGTGTGCTTTTATTCTGTTCTGCTGTTAGTTTACCTGAATGAAGTTAACCATGTCTTATTTGCACCGTTTGTAGCCCTGGTTACAACATGGCAACTCGAATCGAATCATGTATGGTTGATTCATAGTATGCCGTGATATCATAGCTGTTAGTTTTGTTTTTATACAACAAAGCATGAAAGTAATTATTATTTCTTACATTTTTATAAATGGAATAGTCTTAATAAATCCAACTCTAGTTGACGAGTTTCATCAGATAAACTCGTCAACTCTCGTGGAATTACCTATAATAGTATAATAAACAAATTTTGTAAAAGCAAAATCCGAGGGAATAGTTAGAATTATTTTTTAACGAGTCATTATAAGCTACATTACTTAACAAAAATTGTTCAAAGAAGCGTTCTTCATCTGACAGTACTGCAAGAGAAGTCCCTCTATTTATCAGGATTACCTTGGAAACCACAATACAGCTAGGTGAGTGTGTCGGAAATTTCAACCCTAAAACCCCTCGGGTTTGGCCCCAGTTTTGAGGTAAACCTCAGGCTTCAGTGTATACATTTCTATCTACCCACACCGGCTAAAGCTCTGTTTTATTATTAAATACGAAGTTGTTGTGACTTGTTTCTGAATAGTTTATAGCATTCGTCACGGCAGGAAATATTTCTTCAAGAATACTTTGAAATTATTTTTAAAAAGTACTGGTACAACAATGGTGTGCTCAATTCCTTTGCATAGATTTGAGCAAAAAATGTTATATTTCCAGATGACAATGAATGACAGAGGATGTTAGAGATTGAAAGAGAAACGGAGAAGTTTATCACACAATGGTTCAAATCCCAGGCGGCAGACTTCTTCTACGACACAAATGTTAAAAAGTTGGTCCCACGGTATGAGAAATGTCTCATTTCCTGTGCCAAATATGTTGAAAAATAGCTGAACACTTGTTATATCTGTTGGAATAAATATTTCCATGAAATTTTGTTTTGTTTCTATAAACGGCCCTAGGGAAACTTACTTTATGGACACGCCTTGTAATATCCGTCATAGCGTTGCATTTGTGATATGTGATAAATCTAGGTAGTTAAAGATCACATAATTTTACACTATCCAACTCGCAAAGTACAGAGCTTCACAGATTCCATGGAAGGAATCTAAGTTTGCAACATACGTGTCTGGATAAGGTAGAGAAGTAGCGTGAGAAAGATAGAGAATGGATGAGATAGGGTAGTGTTAGTTAGAGAGAGAGAGAGAGAGAGAGAGAGGGAGAGAGAGAGAGAGAGAGAGAGAGAGAGAGGGAGAGACGAGGTGTTTCATAGGAGCTCGAAATGTTACTGAAAACTGGAAAAGGAAAAAGCGTGCAGAAAATTAGAGGTTTTGGGAGTAAAAACGAGAAGAATAAATTGGCTTGAGATTGTTGTAGTGGCACACTAGGGGATGATGAGGGGAATATTACACGAAATAGAGAGAAGGTAAAAATCTTTGTCAGTGATGTAATCTCAGCGGAATAGTAACCCAATTTCAGGTCGAGTTGTTCTTCTTAATGTGTCTTAAGAAAAAAATGTTAATCCGTCCTACTGGGACATGGGTTCTTCTTGGACTAGAAAGAAGAAGCGCCTTTTCTTTCGGAAGTGGCTATTTTTGCACAGGAACATGTTACTACGTATTGCACGATAAAAAATGCACTAAATCACAAATTTTCAGACTTTTTATTTCCTACGGAAAGAAGCTTTTCTTCGTGACCTGCTACCAGAACTTACAATACCAGTATCAACCTCTATTTATTGAGCGATCATTCTCCTTTCCCCTTTCCGTAGCATAAAGCCTAAGCTAATTGATCCACAGCAATCATTCAATCCTACAGAGAAGCTGTTCATTTAGATTTGGATTAAATAGCAAAATAGTTCATCACTAGAAATAAAATCAGGTAAACTGATGTAACAAACTACCGGAATGCTTTTGTTTAATCAGTGAAAATTTCAATATTATGATATGCAGCAAATAAGTTATTTGTTTAATCGATTCCCGAGTTAAGGTCCGGATGGATTCATTAAGCAGGGGTTACAGAAGAACAAAGGTCTAGTTTAGTAAGCATATGTGAAGAAATATGTAGGTAGTATTATTAGTCAAAGCTACCTGAATTGCAACTTCCAAACCCGTATATGAGCACTGTAAAACAATATGTTGCTATGAGAACTGATTTGCATTTGACAAATTCTGCCTAATATATTAATATGAAATAGGCACCAAATTGGGCATTATTCCGGTACCGAACAACTGATTTGGACCAATATTAATAGGCTTCTTCCCATGCATGTTATAAATGCGTATACCAAGTTTCATGAAAATGTGATAAAGCGTATTTGAGTTACCGCGCGTACAGACACCAAGGACAGACAGACATTTTCCCGTCTCCCATACAATTTCATAAAGGACCATTCTGACACTTAATAAAACTAGCATGCTCTGAAAACATAATTTGCAAACCAAAAAAGTCACTTTAATACTTTCAGATTTTATTAATTCTCAAGAAATGTGGTAATGTTGTTAATGATACAATAATTATTGATTAAACAGACTATAAAGAATAAATGTATCAATTAATTGTGTTGTTTGTTGTAATGTGAAGGACTTTCAAGTTACATTAAACTTTAAAATGATTTTCTTTTTCTGAGTAAGAACCCCCATTAATTTTACAAGTCAGTGCCTATGATACTGATGTAGCGGCTGTTAATGAAAGTTTTTTTTTTTTCTGAACGGGGTCGCTATTTGTTCTTTAGTGTCGGCCTGGCTGGAACAGTTGATTGTGCCTGGCATTTTTTCCAACCCGGCCCAAGTCGTTGATATTTATGTGTGATTATTTGAGACAGTCCCATGTCAGTAAATCTAAAGATATGTAAAAGAAGTCCTGCGGGACAAAATTCCAGCACACGGTTACAACCCTAAATAACAGCACGCAACCGTCGTTAAATAATGAGTACTAGGCCTGCTTCTTCTAAGCAAGCAACTTCTCAATTGTTCTCGTGTGGCTGAGTGCACCCCGTTCCAGACCTACCTACCTCATAAAATCGGAGGAAGTATCTGTGATAGATCCAGACCCATGGTCAACACCACAGCACCATAACATATATGGAAAATTCCCCTTAGACTTAATTTGTGATGCGAGTTCTTATGTGGAAAATAACTTGGGAACTGTCTATATCTAGGGCCTAACCTAACCAATACTCTACAGACGGAAATCACACAAACTGTGGTTTCGGATGTCAGGCTTTCAACGTTGTTACAGTAGCATATTGACCGCATCCTATTGGAAGTAAGGAAAACTTTATAATCGGATTACTCCAACAAATCCAGGCAGTACGTCTGACATTATGGTTCTATCAGTACTCCTATTTACTTTTAACTGAACATGGAGAAACTTCACAAAAATTGATTTTAAGGGGAGTATACAGTTTGTGTACTAAGGAATAGGTGAAATTCATTATTTTTTCCTCAGTAATGAATATATCTGTAACCTTGCAATCTGACATGATCTTTATTGACGGCTTCTTCAATTTAATTATTATTTTCACAGTTAATTTAACTGTTAGGCCTACAGTTACTGGCAGTTACAAAATGGAAGCCACGTTTCGTGCACTGAATTGTAATTTCCGTGAGTTGGGATTTTCCGGATAAAAGTTAATTGGTTAACCGAACAAGTACGTAATTGCTCAAATAACCAGATAACTAGATAATGACGTCATTTTAACCAGTAGTAAAATTATTTGTAGCTATCCAATAAATTGTTAAGAGAAGGTTTAGCTGATGGCAAGTACGGCCAGAATAATCGATTGCAGTACAAGGATGTTCAAAACATTGCGTAATGGTTTACACTTTACAGTAATGGGCAATCATGAGGATGCTTGTGACGACCGTTTATGTGACATTGCCCGCGAAAGAAATAGGCTACAGAGCAGCGTACAGTGCATAAACACAGAGCTTAAGAAAGAACTATAGTTTTCTATCTATAAATAACTAAGTTAAGAATCCATAGAACTGCAAACAATATCCAGTTAACTGTTTTATCTTCTCTGCAATTGAGTTACTGTGTGTGCAGTTAATCCTTATACAGTTATTTGTCCCAGCTCTATTTCCGCTCCTTACAGGGTTTTGAAGGTGTGGTCACTGAGCTGAGGTAGGACTACTATTAAACGAGTACATCACTGAAATTTGGACACGAGCTTGACTAAATCTTAAAAATAAAAATTCCCAACCCCTTAGATACATAATCCGCTTGCTTTTTTATTGATACCCCAACCCTCTTGAACGACGTCTAAATGGTCATGTAAAAAAAATATATACTATTATTATTAAAATTTAATAATACCTTAATAATTTAATATATATTTTAATAATTTAATTTTTAATTTTATAATATATTTTTAAATTATGAAATATAAATACAATTTTATTCTATATAATTAATTTCCTATAGATATGATTTTTAATAAATAATTTTATTTTTATAGTTTTTTAATTTTTGCATTAATTTATAATTGTATATAGTTTTATAATTTATTTCCAAAACTTTTATTGTTTAAAATATTCCAAGTGATGGAATTTTAAAGTGGCAATTCAAAACTTTCAGATAACAGCTATTGTTCTACCAAAACATTTTTAAATGGTCGTTTAATTAAATAATATATAATAACTTATATTTCATCTTAGGGGAAAATTCATGGGAATACAAAGAAAATAATGCTTGGTTTTACTGTTCCGTGTTGGATTTTAGCAACTTGTGTTAACAATAAATTCAAGAAAAATGTAAAACATATTGTAAAGACTAATAGTAGTAGACAGCTGTATATAGTTTACATACAGTTCCTACCAATTAGTTTTTTTATTCTCAATTATTATTGCATGCTTCCACACAATATTGCTTCTATTTTTATGTACGTCTCTTTCTCATGTACGTCTCTTTCTCATGTTAAATTTCATCTTAAAATATTTAATTCATATCATTATTACTGAAGTACTTTGTTCACGAACTTTGCTTATTCCGGGTATTATGCATCATGTGTATGTATTTATGTGTTTGTATGCTAAATAAAATTTAATATAACAACAGGTACTTAAGTATTTTCAGAACAGTGATCATAAAATGAGTTGAGTATTAACGATCTAACGGCCTATACTTTACATATTACAGCAACTTAAGCTAATACTGTATTTGCATTCCTCCTATAGACAAGCTCATGATATGGTCTTTATTTTTCTATTACATACTGCACAGTCATAAACATATAGACATTTTTCTCCATCACTCACATATAGTGTCAGACAGTTGTTCTGACAACTTCCAAAGTTACATTTCAACTTGTTCTTGTTTGAGAAGTATACAAAGTAAAAACTACACGAACATGTCGTTAAGTAAAACAAACATGGCAGTAAAATGCTACTTCTTTGACAGGTGATGTGAAACTCGAGATAAAATTACTTGCCTCACTCAACTTCTAGTCTTTACAGGGGAATACTAGATTACAGTCTGACATAAATATACACACTCTACTTGAGCGAAGATAGTAACGAAGTTAAAAATGACGAAGAATGTTTTGAGGACGATTTCTCAGTATCTTTCTTTCTCTTGCTTTCTGTCTATCTACCGGGTGTTCGAAAATTCATATTACAAACTTCTAGGGCTAGTAGAGGGGACTTAGTAGACAATATATCGATTAGGAACCCATTAGACGTTAGACTATTCCTTCTGGGGTCGTATGAAGAGTATGGTGTACGCATAAAAATAATCACTCAGAAATATTGATATTTGTGGAAGTTATCAAGGAAACGGCCTTTCAGTGCATGGAACGTGACTGCCATTTTGAAACGATAATTACCCGTAACTGTAACAGTTTTATTAATTTTGAAAATAGTATGCAATTATAGAAGTAGTCAATAAAGAGTAGGCCTACGTCATATTGCAAGACTGTAGAGAAATATATTACTGAGGAATGAAATGAAATTCGCCTATTTCTCACCTAAGAATTTAGCCGAAAGCTGTATGTCCCTCCTTAAAGAAAGAAAAAAAAATAGCCGGAGATGCATAGACAATATTGTATTATCCCATTTTGATTTTAAAAAGTAAAATTCGTTTTAGTGCCACCCTCGCTTAGTGCCAATAAATGTTAGAGAACGGATGGTGGCACTATATCGAGGGTTGACTCAGGGTGTAAAAAAGTTCCGTATACAAGCTTGGAGAGTTTGTAGAGAAGATAAAATGAAACTCTTTTATTATGTGACAATGATCTGACAGGTTCTCCGTTTCCCCGCTAGGGGTCCTTAAAGGGTTTGACTGTGGATGGTGTGACTGTATTCAATCTGCCGTGTGATTAATGTTTTACAGATTTTGTTGAAAATGTCGACCGTTTACATTAATGCACAGCTGGCATCTACGATCAAATGATTGTCTCACACGTTCAAAACAACCGGGTGTCTCACGAATAATTGCTGCAGCTTCAGCCACACGGGCAACCAGCTCTTCTGGTGTTTCTGGTATCTGGTATCTATTGGTGTTTCGTACGCCAAACGCTTCATCTCCCCCCACAAAAAGCAATCCATAGGACTGAGATCAGGAGAACGTGGTGGCCACTCTACTGGCCCACTCCTCCCAACGGAGGACCTGTCAGATATTTGTCACAGAAAAGTTTCATTTCATCTCCTGTACAAACCCTCCAATCTGTATAAGCCTAAGGATTTTTTTAAACACACTATACATCTAAAGAGAGTGAATATAGAAGTTAGCTGAATATTTACTTGCTTATGAGAACATGAACTTTCAAAATTTAAAACATATAGTAGGCGGGCGTTATTTACCCGAAGTGAAGAAATTAAAAAGTTCCGGAAACTTGAAGAATACGAAGGGAGGGTCTACCGTTGTTTGGACTAGGACAAGTTTGAATACTTCCTGACAGAAGAATAAGATTTCTCTGTTCCCCATTCCCCACCCTGTTCTCCACCTTCTTCTAAAATAAGTTAGAAACCCGCATTCTTCCGCAGTCCTTTATCTTAATTTCTAAATATTTCATACGTCAGAATATCAAACCAAAACAGAGAGGCAAACAAAGAAAAGAAGTTGAAAGTTTTTCTTATGTCACGGATATTTATGTGAAAACGCTGTTGGAGAAGAATTCAAGGTAAAGCTAGATTTAGGAGGTAGGTCAATGGCTGATATTACGGAGATTGGAATGGGACGAGCTGTTTAAAAAGAAAACATCGACAGGAAAAGATGGATAATGTCTATTGCTAAAGTATTGAAATCTCCAGCTCTTAGTCACCATTGAGTTACTGGTAATTATCACCTAATGTAAATCTGTATGATTTAAAGAAAGACCGGTAAATAAGTGTATTAATTTTATAGAAGAGAAAATATTCTATTAATTTGCTATGAGACATTTGTAGTTATTTTGTAGGTTAACTGATTTTTTAATGCATTTTTTAATCCATTTTTTGTGAATGAGCTAAGCCCATTCAAAACCTTTCAGCAATTTATTATTTCATTCCAGTGACATTTCTTCCGTTTGGTAGAATGCTCCGATATATTCAGAGCTAAATACAAGCATTCTTGTAGTAATAAAGAAGTCCATTATACAGTGCCATCAATAAGTCTCTCCACAGCCAATGATTGTGTTCGCCAATCATGCTAAGGGTGATATTTCTCCCTACCTTCCTTTCAGACTCATAATTAGGGGGGGATTTCTATGACCTAAAAATAGGATATTTGCATGCATTTATGACCTAAAAAAACATTAAAATATGACCAATAAAATATAAAATACAGGTATGACTTTACCACTTACACATTATGTATACTTTTAAAAAGTTTCATTACAATTCATTTGATTAAAATATAATGTTAATTATTTAAAATATGTGTAAATTCTCAAAAAGTATCTGTACAATGCAAAATTTTCAAAATATGATATGTAACTTCAAAATTTCTTTAATAAAGACACAAATATGCCGAAAATATGACCTAAATATGCATATTCATACTAAATATGCTACAATAGTTGAACATTTCCTAAATATGCAGTTATATGCACAATAAAAGCCGTTCCATTTTCACCAGAATGCTTGGAATCGGGTTTAAATTAGTCGGAAACCTGAAATAAGGCAAAGTGGAAAAATATGACATGTCATAGAAATCTGCCCCCTACTTATTAGTTAATAAGCTTTCTTGACCGCTATTTCTTTGTACTTATTCATGTTTTATTTTTCAGGTAATTTGGTGACAGTGTAGCAGTAGAATTTAACAACCATCGCATAGTAAGTAGAAGTATCCTAGATAAAGAATTTAATTTAATTTAATTTTAATTCCGAACTTTACTCAACTATAGTTTACATCTTCTCCAACATCAGTCTATTTTTTTTTCCATTGGGCGGCCACCCAAATGATTACATGATCTTGGTCGGGGTGAAAAATGGATATAAATACAATAGATACAAATACAAACTATTTTAAATAAAAGAAGGCCTGCAAGGTTACATTCATTTACAGAATTTATATTGAAGTTATTTAATTTTGCATCTGCACCTACCTTCGTATTGTTTTCTTAATGTGGGTACATAGGCGTAACCAGGCCGACCATATGGGGGGGTTATAACATCCGCGGGGTCTGGGAAAGGGGGGTCCGGGGGTCCTCCCCCGGAAAATTTAAAAAATTAAGACACAAAATAACGAGTTTTAAGCTTCCCACGCTTTATACTTGTATTAAGTAATTTATGGGCAGACTTAAAAAATTATACAATTTTCCTTTTTTTTAATCAATGGGGGGGGGGGGGGGTTCAAACCCCCAAAACCCCCCCTCGGTACGCCTATGTGTGGGTAACTAACCGATGGTCCTGAATCTGAAATTAGTGTATTGATTCTAAATTGTATGCTATTTGAACAGTATCATGGATTAAAATGTTTCCTAAGCATAAAAGGTAGAAAACATGATTTTCATTGGTTCGTTAAGAAAGATTGTTCTTTATTCCAACAATGCATTTGTAATAAGTTTCAACTGTTTTACTATGAAATGTTGCAAAAGTATGAAAGCAACAATACCTATAGTAAGTGGAAGATGTTTAATTTCCTATATTCTGTGAAAGATTATTTTTATACTAGGGATGGGACAATAAGTCGTGGCAACTATTTTTTTCTTTTTAAAAAATGGGACCATTTTAAAATTTTGAAATATACAAATGAAAGGGCAGGGTCTGGAATGTGTGTATAATGCAGGTTATGAGTACTGGATGTAGGATAGAAGAGGAAACAGTCAGGCCCGACGAGAGGGAGGGGCAGCCGGGGCTGCAGCCCCGGGGCCCGGGCCCAAAAGGGGGCCCGGTCGACCAGGTTTTTTATTTTACTCTCTAAATAAGTCAATAAACAGCTTAAATTATGTTCTATGTGTTTATTTTATGTGCATTGTCCTGCCGTATAACGGTGACAAGGAATTATCATTTAATCTGAAACGGATTAATCTTGAAAAATTGCTATTTCTGAAAAGTAGAAACACAAATCCTTTAGAATTCAACAGTAGGCCTAACTAAAGTTCGGCATTTAAAATCATAATTTTCAAAAGATTAAACTGGTACATACAGATAAAATTGCTCCTAAAGTACCATAAAGTATCATAAAGTATCTCATAAAGTATCGGTACCATTTTGGCATTGTAATATCATGACATAATCTTTCTGTTGCATACATTATAACGGGCGAGTTGGGTAGTGAATTTAATATTCGACGGGGGCCCATGAAAATTTTTCCCTGGGGCCCTTGCTTTCTTTCCACGGCCCTGGAAACAGACACCCATAAACATACATACGCGACTGCATCGTGCCACCCTAATGTATCGCGGTAGTAGTTGAAAGCATACCCAATTGACGAGCTCTTAAATTTCGACACGGGTGGGTATTCTTCCCCAAAGCTTCCATCAGCTCCTTATGGTATTCTCTGGCATTTCTCCCGCGGATAGTAACTAATTTGACGTAAGAATGCTGTCCATATCTTGTCGTATCCATTCTGCACGGTGAGTGACTCACAACTCATTTACCATCGCCTCTATTCGTATAACCATAGATCACAATGCTATCAAATGATGTGTTCACATACTAGAGATTCCACACTCTCCCGTGACATACATCATCTCATGGTACCATTGCCTCACTTTGAGAAACAATATGGTTGGCATGTCTTATGATCCATCCCTCGTATTATTTATAGTGTACAGAATTTATTTTACTTTTTTGCACGACGTAACTAATTAGTGGTACTTACGAATATTGTTGCCGTGGATCGTAACTTGACATTCCCACACGCAATCTAGTTGCTATGGAAACAAAATAAATCTCAGTGCTGTAAAAATGACAAAAAGCTCACGTGCCGTAAGTAATACAAGCCTTTATCGAAGACCGGAACCAAGGCCCTCCAGTTTGTGTCGGCTTTAACAGGACAAATATTCAATCCCCATAACAACCAACACATGCGAATCACTTTCTGAAATATAACATCTATTTTCAATAATGTATATACATACTATTTTCAGCTAATATCTCAATTAATATAATTAAATTGATATAAAAAATCATCGTGCAAAAAATATCATGCAATACTCGTTCCGTAAGCGCATAACGGATCTCGGAAATTAAAAAAACTCGGCGCAAGTGCCTCGTTCTTTCACACTCTTTCCTCGATCCGTATACACCGCTTACGGAACTAAGATCGCAATATACTATATTAAAATACCATAATGTAATTGAAAGTCTAATAATTTAACTTGAATTAAAAAGGCGGTTAACCGCCTTCATTTTAGTGCAAAGAGAATTTCGCCGAATGGTTGGGTAGTGATTTTTTATAGTTCTATTTCAGTGGTAATTTGGGGGAAAACGTTTGAAAAAGGGTGGCAATAGGTTTGTTCGCAAAGCAAATCCCAAACTGTCACGGACCACGACGCTTGCGCACATTCCCGGTCTCGCTGCGCAACGTATGCGCATAATGTAAAATATCAGCATATTAAAAATGTGCGCATGCGTCGCGTTACGTGACAGTACATGATTTAGCTTTGCGAACATACCTATAGACGTAATTAAAGGGAGCAATACAGTTTTCACGACTGCCGTAGATGTTGAATTTTGTTATTCGGGACTCCTGCTCGTTAGACGTTTGGAGTTCCATATGACGTGATACCGTTCCAGAAGCGCTGCCCGCAGTGTGACGCGTGATGTCATGCCATGCAAAGCTGTGTGCTGTTCAAACCAAACGGGCAATATGCCACGAACTCCGATTTACTGCAGTGTCAAAATTTAAAATGTACCTATAATCCTGGGGTGAAAATGTTTCAGTTCCTTGGGCTTTGTAAATAAAATTTAAGACTTTAATGAATGTGATGCGAGATTTTTAAATGGATTCAAGTGGCAGAAGTTTTTTCGTTCGTGTGCTATTAGCATATTACAGTGGACACATACTATTAACATGAATAGAAAAGGATACATAGCCACTCTTCACAATGGATGCGGATCTTAACCACTTTGTGGTCATCACAATACTCGGATTCCTGTTCATACAAGGTAAGATCATTGAAAAGTAACATAGGTGTCTACGTTACAAAACTCGGCTTGTTTAAAATCTAAACCTTTTATGTGATATGGTATGGTAAGGTGCATCTTTATTCTAATATACATGTTAAATACATTTTCCATAGAATAAATCCAACGCACGGGCCTATACGGCCGTTCGTGCTTTTACTATGCACAAGACAAAGAAAGAGAAATGTAACACTAATAATACAAAACAATATAGTACGATAACTTATATAATAATGCTATATAAAGATGAACAAAAGAAATAAGGAAAAAATAGTGTATGACAATAATAATAATGCAATAATAATACAATATAATACATAATAATACACAGACAAAGATTACTCCCCCTGCCCCTCCCTCCCATCCTTATGTAAAACTACGCTATTGCAAGTATGTTCTGGCAATCTTACAATTCCTGGCCCGTTTCGTGTAAGCTTTATTTATATATTTTTTTCTTTTCGAAAGATGCCTCAGTATGATGGTAGGGTCATATCATTAAGCCTATACAACCACAAATGGACTGGAGCCCGTTCTACTCAATAACAGTCTTGCAAAAATAAACATTACACAGCCCAACAAAAAAGAACTTTCTGTTTGGTGTCTCAGATGTTTTACCGGTTTTTGGCTATACTTAGTGCGCTGATTCCAAATATGTAAACAGATTTTCTCTACCAGCTCTACTTTTTTATAGTGTTATTAACTTATAACCTCTTTCGCTTATTCTTTGTACAAAATCTTGCTTGATAATATAGCTAGTGAAGGTTCTTGACCATACTTGGGACACGTAGGACAAAACAATACGAAGTACAGAAAAACTAAAAGCTGCATTATTTTTGGCCCTCAAATTGACAGCTCGTAAGTCATAAACGACTACAATATGTGATGATATCAATTTTTTGAAAGACCCCATATTATATTGTTATTGTAATGTTAATGTAATGTTAGTGTGTTGCTTTTTTCTTCACATGATTTAGAAGCTAAAAATAGACACGGTTTTTTATTTATATCAAACGTAAAATGGGGTAATGTGTGTAATGGTAATACCATATCTCACAAAACTAAAGCTGATAGGGCAAAACTAATGACACATTTGGTATCAGCAACCTAAATATACCCAAGAATAGGTATGAATTCGAAGGCACCAAAATGGTCGTTGGTCTGTGTTATTTATTAGCCATATTAAAAAAATACTTATATTAAAAAACGGAAGAATAAAGTATAATTCAAAAGACAAAATAATATAAGTTAATTAGGCCAGTTGTGATCAAGTATTAAAATACGCAAAAATAGTAAAAAAAAAATCCCATTTGTGTAATTCATAAACATGAATGTTTCTTTCTTCATATTATTTATCGTGATCGGGATAATTTTAAATGGACTCAGGATCCGCAAGTCGTCATTGCGAAGCGTTATTTTTAGTTTTACCACAGTATTTTTTTGGCGAGTGGTATATTATTTCATATTTAATTTCATAATTGCATAATGATAAATAGTTCGGTCCTGAAATCTAGAAAGAGCAGGTCATGCTCAGGGACATTTTCAGTGTTAACATTTATACGTTTTACAACTGAAGTATAATGCTAACCTAACTGATAGCTAAAAAGTAGTCAAGGTTCAGGGTTACCTTAACCAAAGGAACTGATTAGAAGTAAGATAATTCTGTAGTGGATTCCAAGTTAAGTCGATTTCTTCCCATAACGTCGTTTTTCTACAAAAGAATACAATAGCATTAGTCTCTAGTCCGATCTATAGGCCTACTTATTATATGCAGGTTTTAGTGCAGCCTCTTTGTGGTCTCCTAATAGTGCGGCTACTTATTTTCTTTGCGTTGGGCAGTACCAGTCTCTACACAGCTGGAAGTCATTCTGCATTTTTGTCGACGAACGGTTTCTTTTTACTTTAGCTGAAATAGGGCAAATGTTTCCTGGAATCGAAGTTAAGGCTAGTTTACACGACGAAATTAGGTTTCGTAAGTAAGTTTCGTAACTGTTTTTTGCTTGAATGCGCAAGCGCAAGATGTACTGGCGACAATGAGTTACGAAACTACGCAGTTTCGGCTGATTCCAACTTTTCACGAAACTATAATAGTAATGTTGATATTTTACGCTTATTTAGCTTGTTCGTGTTTCGTAAAATGAAATGGGGAAGTGAGGAAATTATGAAATGCCTGTATTCATACGTGTTTCAAGCATTTATTTGGGATTTTAATAACTTGAACTTCAGAAATAACATGAAATGTGTGGTTGCATTGGAAAGAAAATGTGTGTAATTAGTTTCACGAAATCACTTTCATGAAAGTGGTTACGAAACCTAGTGTCATCGTGTAAACTAGCCTTTACGATCTGTCTGCTTACAACCAACTGAGTTTCTGTTCACTGATTGACAGGTCTAAGGGGAGTGGGTAAAATAGTGTAAGTAGCAGTTCTAGGAAAAAGGTCGTTATAACATGAAAAAATTTAATTCAAGACATTTTGGTGGTGAGTTACATGATACCACTCGCGCATTATATGCTAAGCAAATTCTAGTCAATAATGTAATCTTGTTCATACCTCGATACACAATTAACAAGAAACTAACTCCGTGGAGCTGCATCCCTGAAGGGACTAGGCATACCATCCGACAGCTACCATAGGCAGATGGCAGGTTTGGGGGTACGTGGCCAGCATTCCGAAAGTGTATACAAAAAAGCATCTTAATTTCTTTATTATTATGTTCCTACAATTTTTTTTGTCTAAAATTTAAAAGTGTCTAATTAGATTTCATAGTAATTAACAGATCATATAATATTATGTAGACTTTTCTTCATTTTACTCAGATCCGTCAGAATAGAGATTTTATCAGAATGCTATACGAAATTTTGGAAATGTATTTACCGTATTTCCTTTTTGATGTATACTGCTTACTGTTAAACCAGAAGAAAATATAGGTTTTTCAGTCTTCTCTCACAAATAAAATTTTAGGTAGAGGAAAATGGACTGGAATAGAACTTAGGGTTTCAGCGTTATTTTTATTTAATGGTATTTTCACTTCACATTTGAAGAGTTTTGTTTTGTATTCATCCCTGTCTCATCAACGTTACATAAATGTATCACTTATTATTTATTCAATGGAAACAGATGATTTCTAAGCGAGCTAAAGGAATATTATATATTTTATGGAACCCGGAGGTTCATTTCCGCGATTGACGAATATGTAAACATAAGACAGGCCTCTACATGCTGTTCGAGGCGTCTTTGAAAAGTCTGATCATTGCTAGATGTCATAATGTGATCTTTTTTTTCATAACTTGCTTATTTCTAAGTGACCGACTTAGCAAAACTTGCTTACTTGTTTTAATATAGGCCTACTTCATCTCTAAACTAGGCTAAGAAACTTTTGCGATTCTATAATGTAATTTGTTAGAACAGTGAACAGTGAACTTCAACTTGCATTTATAATTGACAGAGAGTGGGCTACTAGTGTAAGCCTCCTTGTGTGTTCTTAATGAAGTTAATTATAATATGTTTTTTTCTTATAAACTTAGTTATGATTAACAATATTTTATCAGAAGTAATAATTTTATATAATTGTATTCATTAACGGTACCATTCTAAAATTGTGATAAGTAAGGCCCATAAGTTACTGACGAAATATACATGAAAATGTGCACTGAAATTCGTAAAATATGCTCCGGAACCAATGGAAAATGCGCTATCTTTAAAGTATTTTTTTACTTGACATAGGCCTACTCTTGTTACCTCAACTAGATTATAATTTACAAATAATGAAATAAGTTGTATAAATTATATTACAAAACTTAAAAAATGCAAGGTCAATGCATCACATTTTGGTAAATTGAAAACTTCTTAAGTGAAACACCGCTTTAATAATATAAAATTGGTTCCAAAAACATTAGGCTATCGACTGCCAATTATTATACAGTCGATTCTCAAAATATTCAAAATATGCTGTAAATGTGTGAACAGAGGTATGAACAATATTTAAAATCTGTCAGAAATATTACGTTAAAAATGTGACAAATCCATAAAATATGCACAGATATTTCAATATCAAGCAAGTATGATGCATTATTGCAAAACTAAGAAAAATATGCATGAATATGTAAAATGAAACCATAAATACTCAGTTATTTCTTTCGTGTCTCGCACACATTTTAACATTTAACAGGGTGTATTATTAAAAATACGATTTTTCATAAAGCTCTGGGCACTAATAATAATATTAAGAGCTGTGTCAAATTATAGATGGTACGTTTTGTAAAAACAGTCAAAGGATAGTTTTTTTCTACAAAAGGTACTACTAAATTAAAGTTAATTACATAATAATCTGTTAATAGGCGTCTGATGCTATAATTGATAAGTTGTAAAGCACAAATTGCACCTTTTAACTACTTGTGTATAATTATTTAGTTTTTTGCATCTCCTGAAAAAAATAGTTTCTTTTTTCTTCATTTAGAAAGTTTATCAAATACGATCCCTATTTTACATCCCTTTTATCAACTTGTACTGCACTTCCACCGCCGTATTATTGTTTTATCTCACAAAACGATACCAGGAAATGTTAATGATAATGCCCCGCTAAAGTGGACAGAATCCTTCTCTCAATTGGTCTGGATTGATTGGTGTGATTTGTTTAGTAACATGACAAGAATATCCACTTAACTGCTTAGTAGAACTGAGAGTCTGGATTAACAGAATTAATGATAAATCAACGAGGGTTGAAAGTGGTAACCTCTGTTCTTTTCCGAAAAAGAGTAGAGTGGAATAGTTTATCATCACATAATTTACGTTTATTATCCGGAAGCTGGATAAACTGATGACTCGTCATATATAAATGAAAATAAAGCCATATGATACAGAAAAGAATCCAATAATTGAATAGTCATTCTTTAAAAATTCAGATATTGAGTAATATACTTTTCGTAGCAAAACATGTTTTACTACTTTTGCTTAAAATAGATATTGTTTTTGTTTCTTGTGACAATATGTTACATGTTTTGATGCCAATATTCTGTGGGCATTTTTCATTAATAGCTAGCTTAAGAAGAGGAAAATCTGGTTATGGCTGATATTATAACTATGCGACTATCGAGAGCTATACATTTATAACTCGATCAGTATGACCTGAACCAAACACGCGCAGATAGCTTATGGTCCGCCGGTAGCAATGGAGTAAGGGCAGAAGAGAATGCATACACTGTACTATTCATTCCAAACTATGCGGTACATAATAGCCCGTAACGATTGAAAACAAAAATAAAGTGAATCAAGTATTTGTTTTTTTAGTTATGAAATATTATTTAAGTAATGGTATGTAACTCACAGAATATCGCTGTTGGGTCTTCACTATTATATGCTGAGAAGTTAACTAAGATGTTTGTACACGGTCTGTACAGTATGAACTAGCAAAGAACATCACGTGCTATGAAGGTCAGGAAGTTTAGATTACGTCATTGTAGACTACTGCGCAGCCGTTTGTTTGGCTCAGGTCTTACCGATCGAGTTATACATGTGAGGAAGCTCTCAAATATAATATATAGGCGTTGTCATTATATTTTAATGATAGAAGTGTTAATATTTTAAACTTTTACGTTTTCTGCTCGTGCCATAGGTACTATAGGTAGAGTAAGTATTGTTTTTGACCCCCAAATTCGAAGTTTAGTTTTTAACGTAAATACACGTTTTGAGGGTACCTAAATCCAAAAATAATATTTTCGGAAACATGTCTGTGTATGTTTGTCTGTGTGGATGTGTGTGAACAGCCTAGATTCAGAACGGGAAATCGTATGAAAACGAAATTTTGTATTTGTGACACGAAGATTGGCTACGACTTTCTTTTATTTTTAAGGGGACATTATTTGAAGAAAATTTCGTTTGTCGCGATTTTTTCGAAAACAGCTCTTATGATTTTGTTTAACTTTTACACATGTGTGCTTATACTAAGAGCTAAAACTTTTATTTCAGGATTTTTTCTAATAAATTATCTGAAGGGTAATTATAAGTCACCCACTCTGAATAAGTGCTCTTTGCAATGTTGCTTCTTGTTCTATATCAGAATGTGAAGGGAGACAGATTGATGGCCATGCTTAAAGTAAAGAATGTTACGAGTGCACTACATTAATCAGAATTTATTTGGTTATGTATACTTCGGGGATGCGATGTGATGTGATGTGATAACGACATTTTCTTAATTTTTACAACCAATTTACATGAAGCGAATGTCATATATAATGATTAGGGGTGGATTTCTATGACATGTCATATGTTTGCCCTTTGCATTATTTCAAGTTTCCGACTAATTGAAACCCTATTCCAAGCATCCTGGTGAAAATGGAACGGCTTTTATTCTGCATATAACAGCATATTTAGGAAATTTTCAACTATTGTAGCATATTTAGTATGAATATGCATATTTAGGTCAAATTTTCGGCATATTTGTGTGCATATTAAAGAAATTTTGAAGTTTTATATCATGTTTTGTAAATTTTGCATTATACTGATACTTTTTGAGAATTTACAGATATTTTAAATAATGAACATTATATTTTAATGAAGTGAATTGTAGTGGAACTTTAAAAAAAATATACATAATGTGTAAGTGGTAAAGTCATATTTTAAATTTTATTGGTCATATTTTAATGTTTTTTAGGTCATAAATGCATGCATATATACAATTTTTTAGGTCATAGAAATCCGCCCCCTTATAATGATTATGTTATACTAAGAGGCTAACTTTTATTTTGCCAAATGAAGTTACGTGAATTTCACATAAGGTTTTTTAACAACGGACTTTATAATATTATGTTCTTTCCAATTTAAATATATTAATTGCATTTCGAGACTGTATTTACTGTCTCTTATTTAACTTGACAATTCCATTTATAGAACCTCCTGGGACGTATGTGTTTGCCTATGCAAATAGATTGGTTTTGTTAACGTGTTTGCACTCTGGTTAACTGCCCTAGGTTCGATTCCCGCCTCACGTCACAGATGTGACCTTGCTATGTTTGTTTTCCACAAGCCACTGCTCGGGGCGTTATAATATAATGCATTACAGACCAACATTGCTGCTTTCCGTTGGTAAGGTAATACTGAAATAAAAATATATACTGAATTTGAATAAACATTACAATATAAATAACAAATTCTGATTGAATAGGCCTTTATCTTTTCCCACTTCATTAGATCATAGGCGTAACCAGGCCGACCATATGGGGGGGGGGTTATAACATCTGGAGAGGGGGGTTCCGGGGTCCTCCCCCCGGAAAATTTTAAAAATTAAGATGCACAATAACGAGTTTTAAGCTTCCCACGCTTTAAACTCATATTAAGTAATTTATAAGCAGATTTTTAAAAAAGGTGACATATCACAATAATGAAATAAATAGTACAATTTTCCCTTTTTTAATCAATGGTGGGGTTCAAACCCCCAAAACCCCCCCTCGGTACGCCTATGCATTAGATGGAAAGTTGAATTAATAGCTGGTTAACCAAAGGACAATCAATATAGCCTAGTTGTAGTCTCTGTCAGGGCCTGCTAGTCCATATAGGCGAACCTAGCAACATTTTGGAGTCATTTAGGAACGTCAACTTTTAGATAAAAAAAAAAATCTAAAATTTCCAAAGCGATAAGAAAGTAATAAATAAATAAATAAAAAGTTGTAGAGTAAGAGTAGAAGTAGAGTAAATCATATAAATAAATTCAGTGCATCATGTCAACGTATTTATTGGCTCCGCTAAAACATAAACTTGCCTCAATTACATATATATTTTTTTTAATTTTATGTAATAACGTCTTCATAAATACAAGCCTTTTTCAAATCAGTTTCACTTAAGAACTTACCAGTAGCAGGTTAGAGAACGTTTAATCAAACAGTAAAACATTGAATGATTGAGGTTGCAGTTTAGGGGGTACCGAAATTATTTTTCTCCTGGGGTGCCAAAATACGCAGAGCTAAAATAAAAATAAAAAAACTGTCAGTAAAAGGAAAGGAAAGAACAAAATAATGCAGTATCGAACAAATCATAACAATGTTTTTTTTTATATATTTTAAACTTTATTATACAAGTACAGTATATTACAATTGAGATGAGATTTAACAATTGCATATACATAAAAATGCATATACTTTAAACATGTCGATAACAATGCTGACATTAAAATCTATCGAGTGTGAAGAATTGTGTGACAAACATTAACATGTAAGACTTCTATTTTTAGTCGAATGTGTTTGCAAAATGTAAAAATACTTAAGCCTTCAAGAATGACAGTTTTTTTTATCACCTACTAATGTTACACAAGCGAAAGGATCCATCGCAGAAGTAAACTTTAGTTGACGAAGAACAAATAAAAACTGCTGCATTTCTACTGAAATTTTTCTCTTGCAAAGAAGTCACATCCCTCTTTCCATGACATCTCGTGGGGGATACGGGGTTGGAATATTTATTCGTGTTTCCACATTCAATGAATATATGATAATTGAAATGTCATCGCTACCAATATCTCCTCTACTCCTTTTTTGCCTTAGACCTTCCACTGCCACAATTCTCTACCAAAGCAGAATTTTAAATTGTGAGACACATAGGGGAATAGATGAGGGACCACACAACTTCATTTTCATATAAACTTTTAGGTTCGAAGTCTCATACCCACTAAAACATTTCAACTGAACATTAAACTTTATGCGTAGCAAATTATAGGATTTTATACTGTAGTTCATATTATTACCGGTATATATACCTATCTGTCTATTGATATTGATATATGCAAAACGAACCTTACATATACAGTATATTTTTTTAATGCAAAAACAAAAGATGAATGCTATATTGAATCTCTATGGCTATTGTAGTTTGGCAAATTTTTAAATACAACTTATTTTTTAAAGTCTTTTAAATTTGAAGTCTCACAACTACTAGGAAATATGAACTGAACTTGAAGCTGTATACTTAATAATGTCAGGATCTTAAACTACATCTCTTATCTATATAAGCGGCTTTGACCTGACTGACTGAAGGGAAGACTGACTGACAGACAGAGAATCAACGTAGAGCCCAAACTTTAGGCTAATAGGTTAGAGACTTGGAATTATGACAATACCTTAGTTTCATAATGTAAATGCAAACTAAGGAAGGATTTTGCAAAATATAGATTTTTAATGCCAAAAATAAAATGTTTCCATAGGAAACACACGAGCAATTAGTTTGTTGTGGAAAACGTTATCAAGACAGTATTAAATTGTGAAATTATTTCAAGATGGCCTTGCTCGGTTGCCAGCTTGATTCATTTGTTTACGATTCGCAGAGATTCATACAGAAGAGGATCATGAATGCCCGCCTAAATGGAAAAAATTGAATGATTTGGATGAAAGTCACTATGCGAATTTTTTTTTTTTTTGGGGGGGGGTTAGGGAACTCGAATCTGAGGTCTTTTTTCCCCGGGCAACGCACTTTAATCGTGAAATATACCTCGAAGCCGGGTTTTTAGTTTTTGTTTGTTTTAAATTGTCAATCGTTATAATAAAATTGTATATGCATGATTTGAGTAAGGTTTATTAGACTAGGGTTCATTTTAATCTTTTTATTTTGAATTTGTATGCCCATATGGCAGCATAAGGTTCGTTTTGTTCGTTTAATTATTTATATGTTTAACGTTAAACAGTATAATTAAGAATACAATTATATAATTCCTGCAATTTATGTAAAAAGCGATGTCAGTGTTAATAAATATAATGTTTTAATTATTTTTATGTTAAATGATTTAAACAAAACATCTAACAATTGAGTAAATAACTGCGGGCGAAGCCGCGGACACCAGCTAGTATAAAATATTTTATTTGAAACATTGCCACGTATAGAAGAACCTATTAGGTACCACCTCGTTAAAGAGTTTTTCGACACTCAAATAATTCCCTAGTCTTCATAATATTGTTCACACTTGCAGTCCTACTCTTTTCCCATGTACACTGTGTTACATATTATCTGAATATACCAGGCTACTTGGCTATAAAACAGTAACAGTATTGCCGCAATGTTTACGTTAACACTTAAACGTAACCCTGCATTATGTTCTCTGTACGTCCTCATTTCTAAGTAATGGCTTCAGCAGCGTCGCCAGGAATTTTATTAAGGGGGGGAAATCAATTTCGGACCTCAATTTCAAATTATTAGGCTAAACACATTAATATTCACTTAGTTAACCGGATTGTTATTTTGAACCCAAGCTGAATTCGACGAGGCTACAAAGTTTTTAAGTTAACAGAATACGCTCTTTTGAGCCTGGTGAGATATTATTATAAATACATATTATAGTTATAATTAGTTAATACTTGCTAAACTCATTATAAAGTAATTCTATTTGTTTATTCTCCATGCTAGAACTGTAGGTTGACAAAAGTACCACAAATAAATGAATCCATAAGGCAATCCAGAGGGGGGCAGTTGCCCCCCCTTGCCCCCCCCCATGACGACGCCCATGAATGGCTTTGTTTAGACCACTCCATTCACTTCAGATGCAATGAAATATACAGGATGTTCTTGAAATGGTAGGGAACATCCATACGAGTATTTTAACACACTGAAGCATGGGTCGGAAATGCGTTGTTATGAGTGTAAACAGAAAATCGCGCTGCACATTGTTGAACACAAAATGTTTGTTATGTTAACTGTAAGAAAAAGGGAAGCGATATGATGTCTTGGACTCGCATTCGGGAGGTCCCAGGTTCAAATCCAGTGGCCGGCCAATTTGACATGGGGACATGGGTTTTTTCATGGTTTCCCCAGTCGTAAAGGCAAATGGCGAATTGGATATTTACATACCATGAATCATCCTCACTATTTCATCCTGTATCACATCCATTTTAATTAATGTCAATTGAAATGTACTCCATTAAATACACCGACAATAGAAACAATTGACAAGCAATAGTTCCATGGCCTACCCTACTATATAGACACAGATCCCGAACTCCTGATATAGCCTCGAAGCTATATCAGCTAAAAGGAATATAAACTCAGCTGAAATTAAAAAAAAGGTAAGCAATGACATGTTGTTTTAGAGCAAGATTGGTTGAACACAAAATGCAGTTTAGTATCTTCATTGTAAGACAAAGCAAAGCTATTACATATTTTGAAGCAGTTGTTGGAATTGTCGGCTCCACGCGACTCACCATGGGCTGATGAACTCCAGGTTCAATACACTTTTTTGGGTTGCAAAGCACGCTTTCCTATAGTAAGTTAATCAGTGAGACTATGTTTGATAAAAGTACAGTGGTAAAGAATATTAAAATAAATTATGTCCCAAAAAATATTTATTCAAATTTGGAATTGGATATTTTTAATGCGTGAAATGTTCGTTTTATTGTATTATGCGAATTCACATTTTTGAAAAACATATATAACCCTAAATGCATAGCGCAACATAAAGGACAATGCTTTGCCTGAAATTTGTAATAACATAGCGGAAAATAACTTGAAAGAAAGTTTAAAATTAATGTCTATCTTAACGGAAGAGTTTGCAAGAAATAAACTACGAGCCTCATCATTTTGTTAACTGTTTTCTATGCAGTCCGGCACAGATTTATAATTTGAATGAGAAAAATTAAGTCTCATGCATAAATTACGATAGTCTTTTACCTCAATAACGGATTTAAGAAATAGGTATTATAGTTTTAGAATAGCTATTTTTGTATCAAATACGCAAAATAACGCTTTAGCGGACGAATCTAGTATAGCAACTGAGGCCGAAATACTAGATGAGTCCGATAAAGTTTTTGCGTGTGTGGTGCGTACAATATAGGCTATATTTTAGTAAAGCTCTCTGAATTATATGAAATGAAACAAAAATACCGTACAGTTAATTTTAAACAAAATTAGTCAGCCATTTGTTAATGTCATATTTTCACAGCCATCTGAATCGCGGAACAACAATGAACCTACGTACCAATACCGAAATGCCGTATAGATGCATTATGTATGAGTCGCTTTTTGTAAAAAATAATGCTTATGAACTAGTATTTATGAAAAGCTTGTGAAAATATGAATGATAATCCCGAGGAAATTTCAATCCAAGCCAGAAACGTTGAATTGGATCTGGTGCTAGCAACATCACGGCAGCAGTAGACTACGAGAAGGAATATATTGCAATTAAATGCTGGTACATCATGGTAAGCAATGTTTCTCTTGTGAACGAAGATGTGAAAAGCTGTTGGCTTATATTTGTTGTTATGTGATGAAGTAGGCTACCGTGTATTGCGAAAAACCCTGGTAAAGTTTCTGATTATCATAAAAGAAACCATGTTGACTTAAATTTCTTTTATGACCAATTATAAGTTATGCTTAAATCCATGTTAAAGTTGGTGTGACTGGTGTGACAAAATGCAATCTGGATTTTGTTTATATATTGCCATGACGACTTTAGCGTACTAGGCTGATAAAAGTGCATTATGAATGCAGTTTGTGTGCAGTTTTATGCAATTTTAGCGTCCTTGGTTGCTAAAATGCAATTTTTCGGCGTGTTACCAGTCCGACAAGCAGCTGTTTTAGAGAGTATACTAAAAGTTATTTATTTCTTCCTGGTGGTATTAAATAGACGAACCTTTTACTAATTTAGTCTACATTTTATAAAAATTTAAACATTTTTGTTGTTGTTGTTGTAACATATCCTACGGAACCCACGAAATATGTTCAAAGTATCTCTTGACTTTTGTTTTGTTTTATTTCTGACTCGTTCACACGATATGCCATGGAGTGAAGGCTACAGGCATCCCTACTACACGTATATACGTACTAATTTGCTCATTGCAGGCTGAAAATAATTAGCTTATAAGCATAGTATTTTAGTTATGGATTCATTATCATAGGAAAGTTTTTTTTGTTGACACAAAACTTGAGTAATAACAACTTTACTATATATTTGCATATCAAAGGGCTTATATTTATGTCATGTGTTGTATTATTTAGTAGCGCATTGAATTTTAACAACTGGGGTTATACTTACGGTAATAAGGTATATATTGACACATTCAACAGCGCTTTTCTAGTATTAAGTTCTTTGTATGACACCAAACCGGGTTTAAAATACGATAACGAAGGCTATTGAGAAGTGGAAAAGTGCATGTTAAAATGTTGAAAAAAAGGTAAACAAATAATGGGAAATGGTAGTAATATCATGAAAAGTCCTTGCTCTGCTATCCACAACAGATTAGCCCTATGGACATAGGTCTGCTTAATATTTTGTCGACATAGTAATGTCATGAAACGTTCTTGCTCTGCTATCCACAACAGATTAGCCCTATGGACATAGGTCTGCTTAATATTTTGTCGACATGATATATAATTATTACGTCCACTTAAGGTCTAAAACATATGTTTCTCACACGGCATTTACGTGCAACGAACCATATTACCCGAATGGGTGAAGGTTCAATAGAACTAGGTTTAATATAAGGGATGGTATTAAACTCATGAAAAAAAAAAAACTCATTATGTGAATTCTGATTAACTTTTATTGAGATTTAATAACACTATTTGAAAATATGTTATCATCTTTGCTCTGCAAGGATTTTTTTGTTGTAAATTTTGAAATATTTCAAAAATAATCTCCACCTATAGGCCTACTTTACAATGATTATTTACGGAAAAAAGTTATATCACTTTCATTCATAAAAGATAAAATAAAACTTAAAAGTGTAAGATCAGACCTGCAGAGCATTGTGGTAACTCAAAATTATAACTACCAAAAGTAGCACAATCGTAGAGGCACAACTGAATTAACTAGAGGACAAAATTCGAACAAATAGGCCTAGTTGGATAGTTTCGAAATTATCAGTGTTGTCAGTGGTCAGTTTTTGATTGAACCTTCAGAAACGGATATTTTCAGAACAAGTTATCTACGAACGAACATAGCCTAGGCCTATATTACGGAAATTTGGCATTTCAGACACTGATCTTTTTAGAGTTATGAATGCTTCCATTTTCTGAACGTTAATGAAGTCTGGACTATGTATCTGATAATTGTATAATTTTTAGTTCGTCTCCAAGATAGCTTCACAGTGCAGTTACACCCGAAACGAACATACTCTAAGAAAACACAGAAACGAAATTAGGTTATGATTCGAAGCAATAATTGCAGTCAATAACAGAGGATGTTGACAGATATGATAAGCTATAAAATATGTATTTCGAAACTAAATCGAAGAAAAACGTGTATACATAACACAAATCAGTTTGAGATTGCAATTCTGTTTGGTGACCATTGTAGTGTCGCTGATGTATCAATTTGGTGAATCACTCTTCCGTGAAATTGAACAGGAGCACTATTAAAAAAAAAACATTGAGAAATAGTGGACAAATCAATCTCTTACCGATAGGTCGAAGAGTAAAGTCTTAGGTTATTTCCTTGTTCAAGGATGGTTCATATACGTTAAATGTGATTTATTTCATCCTATTTTAACGTTATTTTGAATTTTTAAAATGTTGCTATTTAAATTAAATTATTTTGCTATTTATATTCAATTCAAGAAACTTTTCAAGGGAACTGTGTTTTAATCCATACCCTATCTTTTTTGCTTGAACTGAAGAAGCAATCACAGTTACTATTAGAACCATATATTTTCGAATTTTCCGGAATTCAGTCAATTCGACATGACAATCATCAGCTGATATTCTGTAATAATTATTTTACATGAAATTTAATTTTCTTTGCCAATCTTTGCCACTAATGTTCTACAAATCCCAGCTAAGAAGCTGTATCGAAAAGGATACATTACTAATTTAAAGGTTAACGAAGTAAGGTCTTAATTCCCTATGCAAGCACAACCTTCTAATCGATGTGCTTGTTGGGTCGTGGCTAGCAAGCTGACATCCTTTAACATTAATTTTCGGGTTTTTGGAACAATTTGTAATAAAGATTATAGGGTATATAGAAGAACTTAAAAAGTAGTAATGGTAAGACCGGGTACAGCATTCATAGCGTATGTGCATGAGATTCCAGAGTCAAGGCCACAAAATTCGAATAGCAATTTCTTAACAAGGAAAATTTAAAAGACTTCATCTCCATACCTATCAGTAAATATTGTATTAGCCTAGAGGAAGGCCAGTTGCAACAAATTTAACTGCCTACTTACACTGCAATTTCCTGGAATCTTAGCCAAGCTCACAGCTTTAGTACCGGTACTCTACTGTAATTAATGTTCATTGAGTTTGGTGTGTAAAGCCTTGTTTATGTTTCTTCACAACCCAATGACTGCCTAATACCTGTATAACAGGTCGGCCTGGATGGCGCAGATAATACCGCGCTGGCTTTCGGGGCCCAAGGTTGCGGGTTCCCTCCCTGCCCAGGTCGATGGCATTTACGTTTGCTTAAATGTGACAGGCCCATGTTAGTAGATTTATTGGCATGTAAAAGACCTTCTGCGAGACAAAATTCCGGCACACATGCGACGCTCACAGGCCTAAGTAGCCTGTAACTACTTACCAACCAACCTAATATAACAGGCATATGATATTATCATGTTGTCATCTGCATGAGTGAAAATATAAAAAGGAGAGTATTAGAATAAATACATGTATTAAAAGTCGTCTAACTTTTATGGTCTCTATATTTCAAGTTTCTCGTTTAAAAATTTATTTTCACCGGACTATGAAAATGAACTTAATGGCTACTTTAATAACAGCTTTTGCAGTCATTAACTCACAATGGGGAACCTTTTACATCCTCCTTGTATACGGCCAGTCAACATTCCTACAATCATTTGTGAAATGCCTCATAGTCCGTGAAGTAAATGTGACAAATAACCAGGCACTAAGAAAAAAACCAAACAAACAAAAAAGAGGAAGATAAATAAGTAAATATAATGTTATTCTTGCTTTTAATTCACGGCGCGTTCGCAAAGGAATCGAGCTTGAGCCCAGCTCAGGAAATTCGTTACTTTATACAATTTTCAAGTAGGCTGCATCGATTAAATAATTATTTTAAACATTCCTTACCTGTCTTTGATTGTCTGTTAATTGCCAATTCATGATGATTAGCCTGTTTCCTTTTTTGGTCCATCTATTATTGTTGTATTATTTGAAATAATGTATATTTTTATTCCCTGCAAGCGTCCCTGGTGATCCCATAAACGGACATTAAAGGCGTATCTGTTTACGAGTTGCGCCAGGTTCTTAACTAACACGACTCAAACACCCAGTCCTGAACCCGGAAAACGATTTTTTCTCTACTGAAAAATCCATAACCTGGTGGGGAATCGAACACACACCGATACACCCACGGCTGTAGACTTAAGGAATAAACCAGAAACAAATTCAACGAAAGATTAAGTTTGGTAATACAGTTAACCCTCGATATAATGCCACCATCCGTTCTTTAACATTTAGTGGCACAAAGCGAGGGTGGCACTAAAACGAAATTTAATTTTTAATATAAAAATGGCATAGGCTATTACAGTGCTGTTTTAATTTACTGTACTGTATTATGAAAGAAAATTAAATAAAAGACAAATAGAGAACTTTATTACAAAATAAAATACTGTACAGTAACTCAATTTATTACAGTATATGTCCAGTGCTACTGCACATAAAGGGGTTGAAAATCATGTAGGTTCATGTAAGTGATTGACTGTAACTGAGTAACTGTAGTATTTAAACCTAGATGGACACTGGACTAAAAGAACTGAAAGTGGAATGCCTAATTGTATGAATGACATGAGAGTAACATAATAGAGAGATTGTGAATATTTTGATTAAGTTAATATTCCTAAAATGATAATAGTCTGTCGGAATTATTACGAACTGTGAGTTTTATCATATGTGCTTAAATATTCTGTCCGGATAAATTTCAAGTTTTATTAATTGAAAGGATTAGGTTCCCAAAATAACATGGCAGGAAATTCGAATGTTCTAGTTCTCCAGTAAGTCACTGTACCCGTCGTTTGTCAGTCGTAGCACGTAGCTCTCACAGTATGGACGTCGTGTTGGAGTGTGTTCCGTGTAGTGTTTATTATTGTAATAATTATGACTGTGTTGTATTTTTGGGCGCAGTAATCGTGCTCAACATGGAACAGTAAAGTAAGTACCAGAAATTCCCTAGTAAAGAAAAATCCGGGAACGATATAATGTGTGGTTCAAAAAGCTAAGACTAGGCTGTATTCTAAGCAGTTTTTCACATGTATGCTCAGTCCATTTTACTGAAAAAGATTGTGAACAATTTTATCTATTAAAATCCACTACCCTTAAAACTAAACTACGCTGAATTAAAAAAAAAATAAAACCGTTCCTTCTGTTAATCAAGAAAAATCGGACAATGAACAAACACAACAACATAGCTTTTCCCGAAATTGCTATTTAATATGAAATGGGACGTAAAAGATAAGATATTTTGAATAAAGTGATAATAAATTATGACAGTTTACTTAAAGCCAAGTCATTTCAGCAATACTAATAACGCCTTTCGGGGTATATTGACGTCATGACTTGCATTTACCCAGTGGTATTGCATGATTGCATCACTCACTGGTATCAGCAGGTTATAAATAGCGTTCCAGACGTACTAAAACTACTGTAGTTGTTTGTGTTGTTCTCTGAGTGATACATTTCTTAATAAAGAGTAATACATGCCTAAATAAGTGTACTAAAACCGGACAGGGCTTTTCCCTTAATTATACACAAGGTAGTTTCTTATAATAAACTTGTTTTGCGTTCAAGAGGTGCAACTCCTCTTAAATAACAGCAAGCATCGTATCTAGGATATAGCAGGTTTGCTAGTAGTTGTAGTAGTAGTAGTAGTAATAATAATAATAATAATAATAATAATAATAATAATAATAATACCTGCTCCACCCTCACACGGGCTGTTTGTCCGACTTCTTAACATAGCTTCCTCATTCCACCGCACTACATTTACAGTTAGTGGCAGGGGAACACTCACTTCTTGGAAATATAGCAAAGTATGTTTCTTAAATAATCTCCTTAACATTCACGCCAGTTTTAAAATAATTCTGGAACTGAAAGAAAATCACTGCAAGCTATATTTTATAAAAGTCTTGTCTTGTATTCACTGGCACTAAATGAATTGGCATAGTAACGAGGTTTCTTATGTATTTTATATGGGAGAAGATCCGTTCACTTGCACTTATTGGCAGAGTGCGAGGGTGGCACTGTACAGAGGGGCATTATATAGAGGGTTGACTGTAGTTTTACTTAGAATTGTGTTTTGTTTGAAATGAATATGAAAGAACGCGAAGTTGTGAAGAAAGCACACAGTAGTAATTCATTAAAATTCTGTTTGTGAGCGAATGGAGTTTGACTCCATTACGCAATTGGTATTGATAAATCTCATCACAAGAGGTGAGGAGTGAGAGAGTGACGCCTGTAGTTGATGTGCTGAGATGAAAAGCCTGAGATTTGACGCGAGGAAATAGCCCCGTCTCTGCGGCATTCAGTTCCAACCCCACATCACGTACATTCACTTCTACCTAACTTAACAGAGTACCTCAACTTCACTGATTTATTAATTGCCCATTTCAGTAGGTATTTATAGATTCATTATTCAGGTGCTCGTCCACGTTAATTAATTCGAAGATTAATTCGAAGATTAAGAACAACATAATTAAAACATATTTATTAATACTTACGCACGATCCCTCAATCAACCGTTTACATCGACATAAGATTTTAGACTTGGCATTCCGATTCAGTGACTTATCTTAAAGAGTTGTTATTCAGTGACTAACCTTAAAGAGTTTTTTTTATAGCTCTCACATTATTACTGTGTCATTTATACCATTTACTGAATGCGCATTTGAACAGATTGTAAATCTGTGAATAAATTTTAAAAAACTTACGCACGAATCATTCATAAACTAGAGATTATAATGAAACAGTTAAAAATCCTGCTTTGGAGTTCATTCCACGATTATAAAGCGCCGCTTGGTAAAAACAGCTCTAGATTTGAGTTCCCCGGCCCAGAAAACCCCTGCATAGATCTGTCCAAATCGATCCATTTTCCCATTTAGGCCTTCCATCTAGGTTGAAAATTTAAGATGTCTGCTTGCCTTGACATTATAAACAAAACGAATCGGCCAGGATGAGCTCACAGAATCGAAGTGATCGATAATTCCATTCGATATATTGAAAATATCGCGATGCTTTTATTTTAAACTTGTCACAAAAGAAGGCAAGGCCACCTGCTTCGATAGCGAAAAAAATCAAATTTTCTGCCAGTTCTTCACTTGTAATTCACGAACGAAAGCGAAAATTAAAAAAAAATCCGGCTTTGAGGTGCATTTGGCTACCCTTCAGTCCATCTACGTTTAAAATTTCAGATCTCTGCGTTCAGTAGAAAGCGCCTTCATTGCACAGGCCACATGGTTGGCGAACTATGTCTTAAAATCACTGGTTTGTGCAAGAGTAACTTCACAGCGAAGTTTTTGACTGTTTCCATTTTTTTTTATACTAGTAGATTCGAGGAGAATTCAAACTTGTGTTTTTCCCTTTTAAAATGACAAAATAAAATCAATATTGTTAGTTGCAAATTAACCTTTAAAATCATAACTCGTTGTTGGCAGCATGTATCATTGTAAAGTTGCTGAAGACCTACTAAATTATCAGTTTTTTTTTACATTCTTAGTAGATTTTACAAACAAGTTATTGTTTCTACATTGTACACCATACACGCTACTACAATACTACAATACTACAATAGAAAATTGTTGTTTTGTGAACTTTTTGTAGATGGTGATGTAACCGATAGGTCTGGTCAAAATAAAAGTTGAGAATAGGTATTATATAATTTTATTGATCCAGCTCAACGGTTCAATACAATTGATTTAAACAACATGTACTGAAAGTTTGAATGTTACCGTAGACGAAGAATTCTGCTGATAATTTTTGCACTCTTAAATATTGTCATCATGTTGAAAGCAAATTCAGGAGAGCCACTAATTGAGGTCGTCATGTGACCAGGTTTCCCGCATGCCAGAAATTGAATTATGTCTCACGGTAATGACGTTACACAATTCGCCTGCAAAGGGCAGAGCATGTCTCTCCACATGTGCCAACACATTGTTATTAGTGCGAGTGTGAATTTGTGTAGTTTTTTTTTGTCGTTTTGGTGACCCATTTCATTCCGTTTGAATTTAATAGGGGACATAAACACAGAGTTTTATGTTTGCCATGTCAGGCCAGAGCCTACTCTAACACATATATTGCGATACTATGTCGGAAAGTGTGTTATAAGCAGACCTGGGTTTTTAAGGCAAATGCCTATTTTGTTCCTTATGAAATAACATGAAAATTTTTAAATATATGGACGTTTCATGATAAGTCACTTACATTTATAGAGTTTTATAGTGCCCTAAAATGCCTATTTGTACCTTTAGAGCCTATTATACTATTTTAGTGCCTAAAATGCCTATTTTGTGCATTTAAAATAAAACTCAATTTCTGTAATTTTTACAATCTTATAATGGACATCCCTCAATGAAAAGCAGAACAGCAGAGGTGGGTTTTTTCACACAAACTTGATTATTCCAAACAATTGTCGCTAAAGGAATGTTGACTGACGGGGGAGGAGGAGGATCAAGGAGGAAGGACTCAAGTCACCAGTGAAAGAACATCTGTTTAAGTGAATGTAGTTCGTGATGCCTAATTTTGCAGTTAATTCTGTTAAGAATAGGTATACCACGTTTCTTGCAGTAAAAAAAAAGACCATGTTACAGTTTAAGTGTGCATTGTAATATTTTAAAGTCTATTTTCTATCCATTTACATATTTTTAAAGAATATTTTAACGGGGTGCACTGAGCATCGTGACACAAACTAAGGAGCTACTTGCTAAAGAAGTAGCGGCTCCGGTTCAATAAGCCGACGGTAACGGCCGTTGGAGTCGGCATTCTGACCACACGCACCCAATCCTGCCATCTGCCTACTGAAGATGACGCAGCGGTCGGATGGCAGGCCTAGTCTCTCAGAGGGATGTAGCGCCATGGAGATTAAGTTTTTAGTTAGACATGAATGAAATAGTATATTGCGATACCCGTAAATGCCTTTACGGCCCGTGTGTTGCATGCTATTTTTTGCACGATGATTTTTTATATCATATTAATTATATTAATTGAGATATTACATGAAAATATTATGTAAATACATTCTTGAAAATAGATGTTTATTTCAGAAAGTGATTAGCATGTGTTTGTTGTTATGGGAACCGAATATTTGTCCTGGGGGCCGTGTCCATAAAGGCTTGTATTATGAAGTGTATCGTAATGAATTATGACGTGGCGCTTGGACCGTAAGTAATTTAACCTCATCGCAACGCCCTTAGCAACACGATTGTGTGGGAATGTCAACTTACGATCCATGTAAACAACTTTCGTAAGTAACACTTACTAGCTAAGGAGTGCAAAAACATTATAAACTTCCAGATTGTCTAAGAGCGAGTTCATATCTGTACTTAATAGAAATATTACGGAATACATTCGAAGGGCAAGGAGATGAATACGTAAGAAGAATGGCTATTTATATGTCCATGTATGCAGGAGTATAGTATTCATTTGCGAGTGCTGGTTATCCCGTAAATTTTCTGCGCTGGGGAATTATGTTGGCCTGGATATTCTCCCCCATACTCTTTCTGTAACTATTTCTGGGTTTATTTATATCAATTAGGATTATGTAACCCGGGTTTTTAAAAAGTTTTGAAATGTTTTCACAGAATAAGTTCCTACAGAGGATGGTTTTACTAATTATTACCCCCTGGGGGAATTTCGACCTATTGCACGAAAATAATTGGATTCCAGTTTTATAGCTTGATATATAGAGCGGGATTGTATGTGCTACATTTCATTGATCACAGTGATGATAAAATGTCCTTTGTTGCCTAATTATGTTTTTAATGAACTAGAAATAATAAAATCAAGTAAACTTATGTAACAAAGTGCCAGAATTATTTTGTTTAATCAGTGATAATTGCAAATATGATATGCAGAAAATAAGTTATTTTTGTAATCAGTCTCTAAGTTAAGCTCCAGATCGATTCATTAAGCAGAGCTTATGGAAGAACAATCGTCTGAAGTTTGATACTTAACCTTAATTCAAACTCGTATGAACTGATATAATAAAGTCCTAAAATAATGTCAACATTTTACAAAAACACTGGCAAGGAACTCCGCTTAATATACGTAGGCCTAATTATTTCACAGGAATATACCTTCTGTGTATAACAGTATTCATGTAGTACTCATTTCAACTTGATGAACGAAATAAACAACCACCTGACTAGTTTTATAATCATATGTGAAGGAATATGTCGTGGCTGACTGTAACTTCCAAAGCCGTATATGAACAATGTAAAACAATATGTTGCTATGTTAACTGATTTGCATTTGATAAAATCTTTCTAATGTATAACCATAAAATAGGCCTTAATTGGGCATTACTCTGGTACCGGTCAACCGATTTGATCCTATATCAATTAGGCGTCTTCCCATGGAGTTATAAATGCGTATATCAAGTTTCATGAAAATCCGATAAAGCGTATTTGAGTTATCGCGCGTACAGACACACGGAAGGACGGACAGACGGACAGAGATTTTCCCGTCCCCACACTATCTTATAAAGTACCATTCTGGTGCTTAAAAAACATCCATATTCCGGCAATCTTCAAAGAAGTAAAGCTATAGTTTCGTTCATGTCGATGAATTCTGAATAAACCAAGAGATGCTCCTGGGGGAATTACAAGTCATTTTCAAGGCTATTAGAGATCTGGTCAGTTAATAAAACGTTTTACCGGGCATGCGCTCTTGGTACCGTGCAATGCAATGGTAGACTCCCCTTCAACTCACTCTCCCCCTCATCGGTGATGGACGTCTTCCTAGTTGGACCGCTCTCTATATTCCTCATATCCCTGGCTCAGTCACTTATTCTAGGTCTGTACTGCTCGTCGAGAGGGTAGAAAATTATAAGGTCTTTCTGGTTCGTCAAGATTTGTATAAAATAATTTCAAACAATCCTTGTCTTTAGAAAAGCAAGTTTCAAAATGAAGTGAGCTTTGCTAGTGGGCAGATTTTATTGATGGGATAAACACCAAAGTTACTAATAATAATAGCAATATTATGTATTATTCTTTACCATAGTTCTCGTTATTAAGTGCCAGAATGGTACTTTCTGAGATTGTGTGGTGGACGGGAAAAAGTGTATCCGTGTATCTGCCAAATACGCTTTATGAAACTTGGTATACGCATTGGTATACGCATTTATAACGTCCATGGGAAGAAGTCTTTTTATTTTGGACCGGTACCGGAGTAATGACTAATAAACGGTCACATGCTTTTTAAATGGCACTACTACAACGAAGCCGCGTTGCTAGCCATAGCCATAGCCTCCATGCTCTGTTATGACGTCATATACATATAATCATAGCAGGCCGAATGCATGAATCATTATGCTGGATGAAAATTGTCTTTTTATACAGAAACAGATTAAAGTGTTGTGTTCCTGGCTGTAGACCTACTATAACAATTATAATCCTATCGGAGAGTTACTCCAAGCGTTGGAATTTCCCAATTTCCACACAGCTTATATAGATATATTCTATTCACAGACCTTCAGATAACTCGTGGTAAGAAAACACACGTTAATGGTAAATATTTGTCAGTATTTCGTTAAACCCATACGGTGATAGTAATTGTGATTTACAGTTTGTGATGGGTACTTATTTACATTATTGCTAATGAATTGCTTACTAACGTATTATTACAATATTTAAATGGGGTACTCTTTTAATAATAAAATATATATTTTAGATAGGTCTATATAACAATATTAATAGTACAAAGTCTATGTATATAAGTAGCATGTGAAATATGACCTATTAACTCCATTTGGCACTTTGTTATATCAGTTTACCTGACTTTTTATTTAACCTACCATTGTCTGAAACATTTTGCAATATATATGTGTGTGTGAAATGAAAATGTATAATGATCTCAGAAATGGATCAAACTCGACTTTGTCTCGTTTTTGTCTAACTTTTCCGCGATTCTATTAAAACAAACTTCCCAACTTTACTTTTACTGTTGCGTTGCAGTAAGTATTACTCTAATAAAACCGTTTTTGTCTTCATAACGAAGCAATGAAAAGACTGTGATCACTTACAATGTAGGCCGATATAGACATTAGCAGCGAGTTCAATAATTTGTACGATCGTCAAAAAAAGTTAACTATGGCATTTACAAACAAAATCGGGATCATACATCCCCCATTCATTCTGTTGTACTGAAGGTGCAATCAGTTGTTTGTAGAAGTAGGTTTCTGATCACTCTCCAGAGAACAGGAAGCTAATTGAATGACGGATCGAACGTATCTATCAATTAATGTGAATATCGAAACCAGAGAAGAGAAGAAGTTACTGCCTCACATAAACTAATCTCTAGGGATGCTGTGGTTCACAGTTATAAGTTACTCGGATACGGATTGTATTTCCTAGCTGTTCTGAAGAATTACAAATTTCAGAGGGTATGGTAATACATTATCTGTAATTAGCAATATTGGTTGTTTGTGTTAGCTTGTAGCTTAATCTCATAAACCATACATTGCTGTCGTTCTGCGGGTCTCTTTCAAAACATTTTTAACCTGAGTAATTCTATAGCATTGATAGCTACATTCCTTCAAGATCTGCAGGGATACGAGATTTGGCTCATTACCTACAAAAGAAAGATATAGGAGAAACAGGTTTGGGAAAACTGCTGTAAATTTTGTCGTAGAATCTGTTTTTAAAGTATAGACGTTTTCTATATGCCCTGATCAATGCACGATAAGGGACCAACAGCTGTACTTCCTTTTCGTTTTATTTTTTAAAAATTCTTCATCTTCACAAGAGTCTGATTCCTTGAAGTTTATATTTTATTTCTAGGATGCAGATGACTCCTCTACAGAGCACGGTTTTGTTTCGTGTAATTAGTAAGATTTTGTGATAAGTAGCATTTTACAAGATATGTTTATGTTTAATCATATAGAACAACAGCTGTTCTCAACGCTTCTTGTTCGATCCTCGTCGTTTGTAAAATGCATTTTAGTGGTGACATGGCCTCTGTTGTAGCTGTCAGTCGAACAAGCTCTAACTTACTCCACTTGTTTTTATACTCCTAAATAATCCATTGCATTACTGTACAGTGACGTCAACGGTGAAACTAGTCGATTTAAGGATAATCTGAATCAGTGATCTTCTTCATGCAGCTTCCTGCCTGTGGCTTAATTTTTGGCCACCCGCAAACGAACTCTAACATATGTGGCTTGGTTCTAAAAGGGTCAATGTCAATTTCTTGCAAAAATGAGGTCTAAGCATTATTGAGCTCGGCTAGTCTTTATCTTTTGTATAATAAAAGTGCCAATGTCTGATGCTATTAATAGACGTAATACAGAACCCTTAGAGGCCAATGTCTGAAGTTCTCAGCAAAAAATGTTACTTCTACATAAACTTCAAAGTCAGTTATCTCAAAAGCAAGTTTTATGATATTGGCCCTTTTAGAACCAAGCCAAAGGTATTATATACCTACGATGCCAATAATGACAATTTAGTGACACAGAAACAGTGTCAAGTCTCACATTAAATTCAAGAATTTAGCCTTGTGTTATTAATTAACATTGCAGAGTGGAAGACATAATATAAAACATACACATGTTTAACTAATCCCTACAGATATTGTAATATAATTGATATATTTGCGTTATGAAAGTATAATGCTATTAATATTAATAAATTAATGCGGCCCGTTAGTCTTTCACTAAAAAGAAAGTGGTCCTTTAATTAACGGGAACATACAGCTTTCAGTGAAATTCATAGGTCAGAAATAAGTGAATTTCATTATGTTCCTTCAGCAATGAATTGCTCTACAATCTGACATGCTCTTTATTGACTGCTTCTACAATTACTGTGTATTTGTTAATATCATGTGATTAACACTATCTACAATCATTCATTTAACATTAATAATTTTTTGATATATATCTATCTTCTATCTATATTATAATAAAAGGAAGTGTCTGTCCTCCGTCTGTCTGTCTTCCGTCTGTCTGTCCGCGATGCCCAGCGAAATCTACTGAACGCAGAGATCTGAAATTTTATACATAGGCGGACTAAAGGGTCGGAATGTGCACCTCTAAGCCGGAATTTTAATTTTCGCTTTAGTTCGTGAGTTATGAGTGAAAAACGGGCAGAAAACGTGTATTTTTTGCGATTTCGAAGCATCAGTTTCAGTAATATATTTCACAATGTTAAATCAATTACAGCTGGCTTTGGCTATTTTTGTCATCATACCTCATAGCCTACCTTGGAAATAAAAGCATCGCGATCGCTTGATTTTTTAAGTCCATCGTGGACGATTCATTTGTTTAGAGTGTCAAGGCCCGCAGATATATGAAATTTTCAACCTACACGTAAGAAGGATATCAACATAGGCTTAATTATGGTCAAACATTGTTCGATTTGAACGAAACTCACTATACAGGGGTTTTCTGAGCCAAGGAACTGGAACCTGAGGTCGCTTTTCCTACCAGGGGACGCTACCTAATCGTGGAATACACTCCACGTGATTTACGTGTTAATAAATATAATGATTTAACTATTATGCACTTAAGTTTAGAAATAATTATCGCGGGGGAAGCCGCGGGCATAATAATAAAAGGACGTGTTTGTCTGTCTGTCCGCGATGCCCAGCGAAATCTACTGAACGCAGACATCTGAAATTTTAAACAAAGATGTACTGAAAGGTGGGCGAATGCACCTCGAAGCCGGATTTTTAATTTTAGCTTTCGTTCGCGAGTTATGAGTGAAAAACTGGCAGAAAACGTGATTTTAGCGCTGTCGAAGCATCAGATTTCTGTAATAGGCCTACATTTCAATGTCAAATCAATTGCATTTGGCTTTGGCTATTTTTGTCATACCGTGGAAATAAAAGCATCGCGATCGCTTGAATGTTGTAAGCCCACGCTGGTGCATTTGTTTAGAATGTCAAGGCCCGTAGACATACGAAATCTTCAACCTACACGGAAGAGGGATAATCAACATAGACCTAAATATGATTAAACATTGTTCGATTTGGACGAAACTCACTATACAGGAATTTTCTGGGTCAAGGAACTCGAATCTGAGATCGCTTTTGCCAGGCGACGCTATCTAATCGTGGTAAGTAGTCCACGTGGTTTAGGTGTTAATAAATATAATGTTTTAACTATTAGCCTATGCTCTTAATTTTTTATTTTTGAAATAATTATCGCGGGCGAAGCCGCGGGCACATGCTAGTATTTTAATAAAGAAGGAAATTTTAAAAATTGATCTTTTAAAAATACTTATACTGTAGATATTCCAAAGATTGTAGATGATATTGTTCATATGATGTTTGCAAATAGATAAAAAAAAAAAAAACTAAAAAATGTTGCCATTTGTGGAATCTGCATTTTAGTGCATGTAGCACTAAACTACCCATAACTGTAATAGTTTGATTAATTTTGAAAATAGTATGTAGTTGTTGAAGTAGTCAATAAAGAGCATGTGAGATTACAAGATTGTAGAGCAATTCATTGCTGAGGGAAAAAATAATGAAATTCACCTACTTCTCACCTATGAATTTCACCGAAAGCTGAATGTCCCCACTTAAAATAAAGTTGAAGACCACTGATTTCAATTATAGCTTCCTGTTAAATAATTAACTTCTTAATCGAAATATCATTTGACATTAACGAATGAAATCACCTCCTAATTAGAAGCAAATCTAGGCATTGGAAATAGTAATTGAATGTATTCAGTTCATCAAGATTTAAATAAAGTTCAGTTGTTATGCTTTGTAAAGCGCAGATAAGCAGATTATAAGTGAAACATGTCATACGTTTGTGAGCTTAAGCTTTTAGCCTACATACGGCATGAGTTTAGTCCTTTGAGGGAATAAACCTGTTCACAAGATTTGAATTGAATGCATGCTTAAGAAATGTAACTGAGGAGGTAGCGTATATTCTTTAGAATGCACGACATCTTTATATACGGTTCATCAAATGTTGCAACACTTTTGTTATAGTATTATCATAGTGCAAGGATGACTTCAAACACTATAACTAGGACAAGGCATTTAATGACCATAGAAAAGTGAAAAATGAATAATAAAAAATGCATTTATGACCTAAAAATAGTAAAAAAATTACACAGAATTTTTAAAAATGATAAATAAATTTACCATTATTACTTATAATTAGTTTTTTTAAGTAATGAATCACTAAAATCAATTTAATGGATGACAGTGCGTTATATATTTAAATATAAAATGTAAAACCTACTTATTTTGTTACTAAAGAAGTAAATTTATACTACTTGGACACCCTTAGCGAAAAAGAAATTCTTTCTGAACTGGCATGCCCATCAAATTTCACTTAGTAAATATGTGCCATTTAAAAAGAAAGGGAGAAAAATCATTAGGCCTATTACTAGAAACAAACTGTTTACAATAAATTCTCTTTACCATTTCAGTCAATTATGGGATTTAAATCGCGATACATACACCATCACACTTATACATAACATCTTGGCACAGAATTTCATAAAGATAGACGACACAGTGCAGAAATCAAAAGAAGTCACTCAAACCAGAGGAGTTCTACAGGGGGACCCTCTAAGCCCACTACTTTTCAATATAATGACGGCAGATATAACAGACATCTGCACATCAGCAACAAAAATGTACATATACGCTGATGATATGGTTCTAGGTTCAACAGACAAGAAAGAAATACAGAACTCTATCAACAACCTCGCAGCATGGGCTGCAAGAAACGACTTTAAGATCAATGAAACAAAAACCCTGCAAATGATCTTCAGAAAGGGTGGAAGAGTGGCAGGAGACGACCACATCCAACTGCAAAACGAACCACTACAAATTACAAATGCCTTCAAATACCTAGGAGTGACGCTCCAAACAACGGCAAAATCTTTCCGAATACATATCAAAGAAAGGGCAGCAGCCGCCATCATTGCTATACATGACATAAATAACATCACACAGATCTCTCTCTCAACAGCGATGAAACTATTTTACGCTAAGATAATGCCTGTTCTAACATATGGGATAGAGCTAATGTGGAAAGAACTTAGTTACGGAGACCTAAACACCATAGAAAAGGTGAAAGCAAGATTCCTAAAAGCAGCATTGGGGATTTCAAAATTCGCTCCATCGAGATTGGCATACGAATTGGCACGCGAGACATTCCTAATAGAAGACCTACGCTTCAGATTCCTGCTTCCTTCTACGCCACAAGAATGCCAACTAAAAGAGGACAGGCAGCAGAAAAGAAGAGAAATTTGGCAAGAGTTTTACTCAACTGAAGCAATGGTGAACCGAAACTGGATAGGTCCAAACAATAAATTCCGCAGTGCCATAACAAGACTGGCAATACATGGTTTTCACCATAAGCTCTGCAGAAGAACCGAGTATCATGATCCTACAGAAGACTGCGTGTGTAAATTATGTGACAATAAGTGCACAAGATACCATTTTTCTATATGTCCAAACAGAGTGAAGTCATTGATGGACTACAGCAAAGACTTAGTTTAAGTGCACATTTGTGCGAGTTCTCTCTTATTATTAAATCGCGTTTTGTTGTAAGGATAGTCTTTTTACTTCCACTACTTGTGCCATAAGCACTGTAGAAAGAGAAAGCAATGTATTCGAACCCGAAATTCGGTGTCAACTTTTGCTTTTTAAACAAATAAACAAATAAATATTTTGAGATACACTAAATTCAAAAATGCTACTTTTAGAAAAAGTATGTCTGTGTCTGTGTCTCTGCTTAGGCTAAGCCCTAAAACTACTATTTGAAACTTTTTGCTTTGCAAAAATTATATGAAGGATAGTTATAAGCCAGCCATCGTTCACATCTTATCATACCCATCTGCACGGCGGCTGGCTCGCAACTAAATTACCATCGCCTCTATTCGTATAACAGTTCATCACAATGCTACCAAAAGATGTATAGATACACTAGAGATCCAACAGTCTCCCAGGGCATGTAAGATCTCATGGTACCATCGCTTTACTATGAGAAAAATAATAATTGCCATCTCTTATGCTCTATTCTCGTATTATACTAGGAACCAAAACTATTATTTGGGTAGAGGTTGTTATGCAATTATGATATTTTTAAATTGTGTTATGTTTTTGGTAAAAAAAAGTAAACAGGAGATAAGAATTCAGGTCCAGTGTGACGGCGCGTTATCACCCAAATTCTTCAAATGGCATGTCGGTATGAAATTTCTGAAAGAGAAAGTGCATTGATTCAATGTCTGTATGGTATACCGGCATAACCGGCCCATTCATGTCTGATGTCTGAGTTCATAAGAGATGTAGACTTGGTGATTTCAAAGTAAAAATCTCTCTCTCTCTCTTTCTCTTTCTCTCTTTCTCTCTCTCTCTCTCTCTCTCTCTCTTTCTCATTCTCCTACACATATACACGATTCCATTATGAGGCTTTTCTCTTCACTGACTGAGAGACTGTTCTGTACGTTTTCATGGCCCTGTATTATAATGAAGAATTTATAGCATTAAGAAAACCGAGACTCCGTGAAGCTGAAGAAAATTATCTTCGCATCGAGATTTAGACAAAACAGGAGCATAGCATCTCAACCCATTCACTTTTAATGATATCGCCTTAACTCTCTATTATTCTGCAAGCAGTAAAATTTTAATGGCTGCTTCAAACCCATCTCTCACTACCGGGTATTAAGCCTATCTTTAATCCACTCACCGCTTATTAATATTAATGATTAAATTCATTTGTAGAATCTCACTAAAATATATCTTCGTAAATATTAATTATGCAGAATGTCGTCATTATTGCGTATCTCTGAAGTTTCCAACAATTTAGTATTATTTTTATTTCTGGTTGAAATAAAAATATTTTCTTTTTCGGAACTGCTTTATCAGCTTGTAGAATTAGCAGACATTTTTCTAGTCATACAATTTAGTACTCTGAAGAGGTATATGATTAAATATACTATTGTAAATATAAATCTTAATATAATAGGAGCACTGGACTGCTTTTAAAATCATAAAATAATATATAATATAATATATGTTAACTCGATGTTGTGAGCATAAATTATTTCAGTTACAAAAATGCCAATATTTCACCCTTAGACGTTAGCTCTGAACAAATGTCATTAAAATGCTACAGCCCTTTCATTGCTACAGACGTATATATCCGTCAGTTCGCATTACTGCTGGTCTTGCTCTTGTCGGATATATCCGAAGCACCACTTTGCACACCAACAGACGAAAAGTATTTCCAGTGAGGGAGACTATAATGAGCCAGCTTATATTACAATGTCATCTGTTGTCTTCTTTTTAACACCATAGATCCCTATTATCTTAAATGTGCTGCCATCTGAAGATAAATATTTCAGGCGATGTATTGCACCATCCATTGAAACACATGATATCTTACACTGCTGTGTTGTGACAGCATGCAGCTCCAGGGTTGCTTAAATTAGTCTAAAATTTAAGAAATACGCGGTAATGTATTCTTCTTTCGGACAGGGTACAGCTAATGTTTTGGGGGGAATGAAGAATTCCAATAGAGTTTTCGGAGTACAAAAAAGAGTAGTACTAATAATCTGTAATATTCCAAGATTCGAAAGCTGTAAACAATATTTGAAAAAGTTAAGCATTATGACGATACCATGTATGTACATATTCTATGTTATTTTGCACGTAAAATCGTTCATTAATAAATTCAAAACAAATTTAGTAATACATTCTCATAATACAAAAGGAAAATCGAATTTAGCCTTAATCAGTCACAATATAAAATTATTTGAAAATTCTCTCACACATAACGGAATACAACTCTTCAATAAATTACCTATCAAAATTAAAGAAATTGAAAACTTTACCAAATTCAAGACTCACTTAGCTGCTTTCCTATGTAATGAATCGTACTATTATGTAGATGAATATTTGTGTTGTTAGATGGGTAAATTGTATGTGTATTTATTATATTCATTAAGTGTATTTATCATCATTAAGTTAAATTATTCTATTACAATTGTTTGACGTATCCCATACCATGTATTGATATAATGTATGAATAAAAGAACTGAACTGAACTGAACTGAACGAAACTGCAAAATTATTTGTGATTGTTTGTCCATTTATGATTATAAAATAAATTTTCAAATGAATTCAGCACCACCAGTTTGCACAATGAATAATAAATTGGCAGTGAAAAGGTTAATAAAAAGTATTTGAATTCTGCGTAAATCAATAGCACGTGCAAAACAAGCTGTGTAGGGTAGAAATCGACTGCGCGGACTGTAACCTCGTATCAGAGTTTACTCGGAAATACGATTTACACATATACAGCATTGTAAAAACAATCTCCAGGCAGGAAAAAAGTGTTTTTCTTTCTTTTCAGAAGGAAAATCCACTCGAGTCTAAGTCCTCCCAACTTATATTTACAGTACGCTAGACTGCGTATCTAAAGATGTTTTGAGAGGACAAAATCCCTCCAATTAGAGCAGAAAGTCATTTTTCACGTGAATGGAGGTTGGGGAGGGATTAAAGGGGGCGTTGCTCCACCATGTTTCTCAACTAGAAGAGACCACGCCGTTTACTTTAAGTGCATCCTAAATCAGCACGTTGAGGTTGAAGGTCATGGGTAAACCCTATACCCTAAGCTATGCCACCACATTACATTTCAACCCCAGCATGAACTCTTAGCTACTGCTCCTTAAATCGTGGTGTGAAAGTATAAACAATTAAAATAATATCGTCTAGTACATGGGTGCCCAACTGTGGAACATCGTGTCACTGTGCGGTAGGGGAATTTCTCCCACTATCGTCGCCCTTGACGTCAGCATAAAGCAGTTTCGAACATGAAGAACAGGTTTCTTACGTCACAGGAGGATGGGGGACTAAAACGTTTCCCCTCAGTTGCTCACCTATGGTCTAGTAGAACCTATGGAAGTTATATTTTGTTTGTGTACAGAGTGTCCAGAAATTAATTACCATATTTTACGGACTATAAGACGCTCCGGACCATAAGACGCACCTTGATTTTAGAATGAAAATTTAAAGGAAAAGAAATTTAATGCTATAATAAACGACAAATTTTAAAGGGAATAATGTACGTAATTGCATAAACAAATTATAACCTTGTACAATGGAATCAGTGTAAATCACAGTGTAAACCTGCGTTGTACGAAAATCTCTACTGTACAGGTTTCATCCGTAAATTTTAACTATCGAAATGATTTCTCATGAAAGACTGAAAATACTTTTTTGCACGACTTAACTAATTAGTGGTACTTACGAATGTTGTTGCCGTGGATCGTAAGTTGACATTCCCACACACAATCTTGTTGCTATGTGCGGTAAGTGTTTCCGTGCGGTTATGAATTTGCTTACGGCACATCATAATACAAGCCTTTATGGACAAGGCCCCCCAGGACAAATATTCGGTTCGCATAACAACAAACACATGCGAATCACTTTCTGAAATAAACATCTATCTTCAAGAATGTATGTACATCATATTTTCAGGTAATATCACAATTAATATAATTAAATTGATATAAATAATCATCGTGCAAAAAATAGCATGCTATACTCGTGCCGTAAGCGCATAACGGATCTCGGAAATTGAAAAAAAACTCGGTGCAAGCGCCTCGTTTTTTCAAACTCTTTCCTCGATCCGTATGCATCGCTTACGGCACTTGTATCGCAATATACTATTACACACTTTAACCCTCGATTCAGCATACGGTAGGCGTAACGAGACAAGGCTGTTTACAGGTCTCTGCCTTCATTTAAATCACCCGGCGGAGACAAAACCTTTTGTATAAAAGAACTCAACATTCCTGTCTTTTCGCATTGTATACCTGACTTCCAGCTACCCTCATTTTACGATTGTAACAAAGCACTAATGTACAGTCTGTGCCAAAATTTGTAACTATCTTATCGTTTATTACACCTTGTTTATAACTATGGTATTTTGGCAATATTTTCCATATTTTAAAAGTTTTTGTGTACTTCGTACCATTAGACGAACCCAACTTTCAAGGCTCTGTTTTCAAAGTAAGAAAGTGTGTCTTATTGTCCGCAAAATACGTTATCTATTTTGTTGAACGATTTATTTTACTGGCAACGTTTTTCATGCAATATGTTTGTTACACATTACTTTCAACATATTCACCTCCCATACTCTGCTTAGGCAAGCAGCACCATTGTATAAGAAATGGTATTCTCTCTAATATGTGTTAAAAATTAAGTGATTGACAATTAGGGAGTAAGCCAACTTTCTGTATATGCATTACCATACTCGAGATCTGTGTAAAAAATTTAACCTATGTCTCTTAGAACGATACTCTAAAATCGTACTGAGATATTTTCAGAAAGTTTTAGGCTTCTATGCAACGTAAGTTAAGCTGGGTAAGAAAAGCATTCCGGTTAGTGAGCCAATGTTTACATATTTTTAATAAAACTTCGAGTGAAAATGAGATTTATTCGGGCTCTTTTTTTCCCTTATTTTGACTTCCTTTATTATATTAAATATATCTATACGTCTATTAGAAGCATACTACATATCCTGTTTCTAAAACAGAAATTAGAATTTGCTATTCTATTAAAGTCCACCGCTATGGCGTAGGAGATGCGTGAGAGAAGCGAGTTCGAATCCTGGTCGGGCCAAATTACGTAAGTGGGATTCTTCCGGGTTTTTGTTTCACCTGTGGATCAAATGTCGGGTTACTTTAGGCTCCCGATATCATCTGGCCGTCTTTATCATCTTCATCCCATCCTCGAGTTGTTCAAAGTAAATGTGTGTGAATGATGTGCCTCACCCTATCGGTTCGTGTTGTCTCGGAGGTGGTCCCGGCTTTACGCTGATCACTCATCCGTGGAGGACCTCCATGTCCTTGTCTGGTCAAAAAATTATTTTGCTACCCATAGAAACTCCCTCCCCCGATGGAACGCAGTTCTAGACTGCCCGGACGGCGTGGGCCGCGTAAATGTACCTACAAAGGGGGGGTGTGGGTGAAAAACTTTGTGAAAGAAGAAGAAGAATATTCTATTTCGCGGGATACTTTAGAAATAACTATCATAGAGGCACAACTTCCGTAAAATTAATCACAACTGATAAATAACGGAAGCAAGGAAGCTCGAATGGCAGTAGTGGAGAAGAAGCAGCCAAACAAAACTGATCTGAAGCTGATGACGTATGCCTTGACACTTTAGTTTTCCCTCATAATCTTTGTTTCTCGCTATTGTGCACACTTCAGTTATCTCCAGCAGCCCTGCAGATTTCCTTACGCCTTAGTGAATTAACGAATTAAAATCACAAGACTGACTGCAGTGAAAATGAGTTTGAACTAAAAAGATACACTCTTAGCTAATTCTACAAAGCTAGGCATAAAATATTTATTTTCTTCTATCCATCTCCACTATCTGATGCTGTAAGTTACAGAATGTTCTCTGGAAGAGAGGAAGTATTTTTATTAGGATGGATGTAAGGTCCTTTGATTCATAATTCTAGATACCATAATTTAATTTAATTGATTTGATTGACTTGTGGCGTAGGGGATGCGTTCGCTCCTCTCACGCAGCGGGCCCGGTTTCAAATCCTAGTCGGGACAAGTTACCTAGGCGGGTTTTTTCCCACGGTTTTCCCTCACCTTTGAGACGAATTTCGGGTAACTTTAGGCCCAAATATCATCTAGCCGTCATTATCATCTTCATTCCATCCTCGCCTTGTTTGGAGTGTGTGTGTGTGTGTGAATGGTGTGTCTCGTCCTATGTGTTCGTGTTGTCTTGGAGATGGCCCCGGCATTGGGCTGATCACTCATCCGGGGAGGCCCTCCATGTCCTTGTCTGGTCAAAAAAGTATGTATGTGATCCATAGATAATCCCTCTTCCGACAGGTCGCAGCCCATTAAGGCCCGGGCGGCTTGGGTCGCTTAAATCCTAAAAGGGAGAGGTAAAACTAATATAAAGAAAGAAAGAAAGAAAGAATTTTATACGCATGGATGTAATTTCCAAGGTCCTGCGATTCATATTTTTAGATAACAGAATTTGATTTAATTGACTACTGTCATCATCTGTGGCTACAGTTGTTCTCATTTTAAAATTTGCATGACTAACGTTGACGTCTAGTTATTTTGTCACCCTTCGTGATACCAGTTAGAGCGTTGTAGGAAATATAATTTTATAAGCCGTTGTACTGTTTCCAGTTCATCCCCATGGCTGTTGAGTACATCAATTGTATGTCAAATTAGAGGAACCGATATGAAAAATGACCATCGCTTACGTAAAACCAAATTATTTCCATTGTACTAGCTGCCAGTCATCTTTTGCTATAATTAACAAATACCGCTAATAACTGGGATTAATTACAGTTCAATTTGTTTTTATTTGGTATGGAATCAGATAGGAAGCAAGATAAGCTATCGCAACATTATGGAAACAATGCAGTTTATATTTTCACACTAAAACATTCTGCAGTTAAATAACGTTCTTTTTCCATCCGATACATTACATTCAATATGTTCAGCTATAGATGGAAAAGCCAGATATCCGTAATGAGCTTACAACAGAAACAACGGTTAGTTACAATGCAACAGTTACAGCAGAAAGTCCTTCATCGTGTAGCGTGTGATAAGGGGAAATAAAAATAATCCTCTTGTTTTGAGAATTGAATAGATTTCATATCACAACATATAGAGAATCAGATAATTCTGACTTTGCCATGGCTACAGAACGCATTTACACATAAAAGGAAAAAACAACTATGCTGAATTTCAGTTAACTAATTTTCTTGGCGTAGAATAACAATGAAAAGAGGTATATGAAGTTAAGATTACGAAGTCGTACATAAATAAAAAATCCCTTTAGGCAGGCCTGCAGGTTTTCGAAGTGCTTTTGGTTTAATTTCTTGTCGCTGCGCAGCACTCTTCTTCTTTAGCCTTGGCATGACAAACCCGCAATAATAACTGCAAAAAAGAGGAAAGAGCACTTTCTCAAACATTCAAATCTCGCCTTATATGAGAACCATCGAGAAACTAGTTATTGATTTGTAGAGTACTCATCAAGAGCTTTTCAACGATACTCCACAAGACGTGGTTTCAAAAATTTCGAACTTCCATCCCCCCACCCCCACTCGTACACCCAAAACCCCCGAATCGTTGGTGTCACTGTGAACTCCATAGGGAGTACTCTAATTTATTCAAACAAAGTTTCCCTCTATACTTCATAGGGGTCGAGATATAAATTTTTAAAAATTTTAACCCCCCTCTCCCGACCTCCTCCCTTGGGCCAATTTTCTCATTAACGAACTTGTCTGAACTATTGGGCCTAAAAATAACATAACAAAATTTGGTTCAAATATCTTCAAAATTACGGCCGCTAGCATGTAAAGATATAGCCTAATATATATAAATATTACAAAAAAATTGAACGGGCGTGGTTTCGAAGGCATGAAATGTAAAGATATGAAAGAATTTTTGGAAAGTCATGACATGGTATCGATTGTAATAGGTAGATTTTTCTTCGAAATATACCTAAAACTAAACTCCATGGCGCTACATCCTTGGAGGACAAGGTTTGCCATCCCACCGCTGAGTCATCTTCCATAAGCAGATGGCAGAATTGGGGGCATGTGGTCAGCATTCTAAGAATCAAGATTCCTTTACACAAAGTCCGTGTGTTGAAATATCATTAAAAACTCTTCATTCTAATTTAAGATCTAAAATTTGATTGTCAGAATCAAGACAAATCATAATAAAGTTACAATAAGCCTACATATCAACAAACTAAAACAAATAAGATCTCCCTATCTCAGAAAAAATACGAGGAGGAACCGGGGATCGTAACTAGACCTAAGCTTCCAGCCTGATGGGAAGCGAGTCATTCCACCTTTTCCGGGGTATCCCAGAGATTCCTTGTCTGTCTCGAACGATTTTTGGAAGTCCATCTTCATTCATTCTTGATACATGATTATGCCATCACCTTCTTATGACTCAATTACTTCCTATTTATCGTTTCTTATTTTCTTATGTGGTCATTTTTTGGGCTTTAATATTTGTTTAGTTTTGTTTTAGATGTATCTGCTCTTGTTTTTTATGCATATGTGAGGATTGATCGTACTACGGGTTTATAGATTCTAACTTTGGTTTCTGTTGTCATATAAGCTATTTATTTTTCCTTATTAGATCATTTAATGACCCAGAAATCCTTGCTGATTTGATCGCTTGCTTCAAACCTCTGTCTGTAAACTGCAATTGCTTTTGCATTTTGTGGCTAATTAGGGAAGTATCGTCTCAGATGTATGATATTTCTTACGATTTCTAGCTTGCATCGGCGAGGTACTTTAGACAGTACCAGAGGTTTTTATATTTTAGTAAAGATTTTCATCATTGTATACTTGGCACTCAATCACAAATCGATACGGTAGTTGCAAGTTATATTTTGTCAGTGATTAATACTGTGTCATCGGCATAGCAACAACTTTTATTTCTTTATTACTCATTTTGTATCCTTTCATGGTGTTGATACCTTTGAGGATTTCATCAATAACGATGTGAAAGGTAATGGGCTAAGAGAATCCCTTTGTATGTTCGTTTCATTCTTCTCTGAGAGTTGGCCATTGTATTTTATCCTACTCCAGTTGTTGAAATTTGTCTTTTATTAAAATAACAAGAGCATTCGATACATTCACCTTTTCTAAAATTTCCAGTACTGTTCTTAATATCCAAGTCGATAAAACATATAACAGATTGTTTTTTTATATTGTAGTGATTTTACAGTGATTTGTCATGAGATGAAAATGGATCTGTACAGGAGCATCTTCTTCTAAATCCTTGCTGTTCTTTGCGAAGAGGTATAGGCCTAACTGCTATATAATAATATATAATAATATTTGTGATCTTTAATAATTTGAGAGTTATCTTTAATAAGTTAAGAGCAAATTTATATCTCTATAATTTTCGGGATTCTAATTTTCTTCGTGTTTAAATAGTGGCATGAGAATACTTGTTTTCCAGTCCTGAGAAATAGTATTCGTTCTGTAAATTTCCATATTTTGCTATTAAAGCATGTTTTACCGTTTCGTTTGTTATCGCATCTTCTCCAGGAGTTTTTTTATTTTACTTTTTACTTTTGCTATTGTATCAATAACCCTTCTTCACTGATTTCAATAATTGTGTACCTAACCATACAAAGGGGCTAAGTGCCAAAATTAAGTTTCTGAGATACCAAGAATCCTTGTAAAGGAATAGCATTGGTCCTTACCTGTGGTGCTCTCTCTCGAGCAACTTTGCAACCACACTATTATGAATTTAGCGCTTTTGTAGATTCCATTGTTGGCGCGAAGATTGAAATACGTGTCTTCTATTTCTAGTGGAAATTAATTGAATTACTGGTGAATTGTAATTTATATAGAGTTTAATTTCAGTGTTAAGTGTTTTTAAGGTAGTAAGACTTATCTTAAGTGATTTTAATCTAACTGCAGTTAATTTATTAAAAAGATACTGGCAGCTGAAGTTCGCAATCAACTAAATTGCCCGATACAGGGTGTATTCACAATGCAAAACCAATCAATACCAGGTGAAGAAGTAAAGTCAGTGGATGAAATCATAACAGATCAAGAAATGTCGACATCTAATACAGATGCCGAATCATTAATAGTTAAGAAACCAAGTAGGATGTACAAAAGAGCACAAGCCAAAAGTTCAAGCAATGAAGGAGACTTCGTGTTACCAAAGAAGGTTGCTAAACCTTTCACCACTCCTACAACTACGGTAAGCATTTCTAATTCATTTGCTCCTCTGGGTTTATATGTTAACTCAGGGTCTTCATCTAATTCATCATTGGTTCAACACATGAAAACTAATGCAGAATCTATTCAGCATGAATTACAGGAAAACTGTAAAGAACCTATTATGGCAGCTAGTCTTACCATTAATAAAAGCAGAAAACCAAAACCTATTATTATAACATCGAAAGTTCCGTATTATAGGCTACGAGAACAATTTAAACAGTTTGCATCTGTAATGCCAACATGTCAGCTCTGCCCAAAAGGGATTAAGATCTTACCAGAAAATGAAATGGACAGTAAGAAGATAAAAGAATACCTGCTCACTCAAAAAATCGAGTTTTATACTTTTGTTTCTGGAGAACATAAGAAAATAAAAGTTGTCTTGAGAGGCTTACCTATAGATACTCCCACCGAGGAAATTGACGGACAGCTAAGAGCTCTTCAATATCCCATTGAAAGCGTGAGACAGTTAAAACGACAGATTAAGGACAGCCAGACTGGGGTAAACAAGTTGGATGTTATGCCTTTGTGGGTTATTACACTTCACGATATTCCCAACACCCCGAACATCAGGAATTTAATAGGATTGTTCGACCTAAAGGTCACAGTTTCGGACTATCGTGGTTCCCATGGACCTGTACAGTGCTATAAATGCCAAGGTTTCGGCCATAAAGCAGATGGTTGTTACATTCCAGCAAAATGCGTACGTTGTGGTCAGAATCACCCAACTAAAGAGTGTACGAAAGACCCACTTCATCCTCCAAATTGTGCCAATTGCAAAAAGGCTCATCCTGCTAATTATAGGAAATGTGAGAAGTTTTTAGCTTATGCAAATGGCCGAAATACTCCCTCACAAGGAAAAGATAGACAGAAATTTATTTTTAATAATGCTGACTTCCCTTCATTGCCAAAATCAGACAGTTATTCTAATCTTGAACCGACAACCCAAGAAAGTTCATCCAAAAACACAGATCCATTGGGTTTACGCTCTTTGTTAAAAGAGTTTAAAGAAACAATGCATTTCATAAAAAATTTGATGAATGGCATTCATTCTGCTTTTAATAACTGTAAACATGAAACAGATCCAATAACAAAACTGTTTATGTTAGCTGAGGGAATTACTTCAGTCTTAACACAAGATGGATAGAAGAAACCACGTAAATGTCCTTCATCGGCCATTGTCTGTAGCTTATTGGAATGCGGATGGAGTCCGTAATAAAAAATATCTGATACCTAATTTCCTAGAAGAAAATGAAATAGATATATTCATGATAAATGAGACCCATTTAAATTCCAATATTAGGATGAATTTTAATGGATATGATGTTTATAGGAATGATAAGGGGTCATATGGAGGCACAGCGATATTGATAAAGTCTGGCATTTATCACAGACAAATTGAGACACCTAACTTTAGCTATATTGAAGGAACTTTTGTGGAAGTTCAGTTTACAAATGAAAGCATAGTTTTTGGAGCAATATATTGCTCTCCCTCTAAGCCCTTAACAGAAGGTGATCTAGACAGTTTAATTTCAACTGGATCCAGTTTTCTACTAGGTGGCGATTACAATGCTAAAAATATTAGTTGGAATTCCAGATGCACAACTACAAGAGGTAAACTTTTGGAGGAACATTCTCACAAACATCATTATCATGTATTGGCCCCAACTACTCCAACTCACTTTCCATACAATGATCTTATATCTCCTGATATCATTGACTTAGCCTTGTATAGAGGAAATGCCTTGCCTGCCTCTATAGTAACTACAGATGACTTCTCTTCTGATCATGTTCCTGTAATAATGTCTCTAAACAGATGTGCTAAAACTAGACCTTCTCTTTCTGGAATATATCGTAAAACAAATTGGTCTGAGTTTAGAAAATATTTAAATGAATCTTTGCACGGAAACCCACTAATATCTACTGTTGAAGAGTTAGAAGCATCAGCTGAAATCTACACGAATACTTTAACAGCAGCTATAAAAAATGCTACAACAGTTATAGAATACAGCAACAGTAACTCTCCTCTACCAAGAGAAATAAAAGAATTAATTGCAGAAAAGAAAAGGAAAAGGAAACTATGGCATTTAACAAGAAATCCTGTATATAAAAAGGAATTTAATAGCTTAAAAAACTTAGTGCATCGAGCTGTCATGAATTATACATTAGATAAATTAGATAAAGATGTATCTGATGCCAGTAGCTCCTCTCAGATATGGAAAATTACTCGAAGACTTGTTAAACCTCGCAGTAAATCCAATTCGCAACCAATTCGAAGTTCAAATGGACTCGTTTATGAAGACAATAAAAAAGCTGAGGTAATTGCAGAACATCTTGAACGACAATTTACAACTTCTCAAGAAGACGAAGACTTGAGAGATCACTTTGACGATGTCCGTGGAGCAGTGAAAGAGTTCTTGGGGTTACCTTGTAAAACTCAGCTAAGATACACAACGCCTTCAGAAATTAAAAATATTTTTAAGTCGCTTTCTGGTAATAAGTCGCCTGGTAAAGACGCAATAACAAACAATGCTCTGAAGAATTTGCCAAGAAAATCTGTGACTTATTTGGTTAAATTATTTAACTTAAGTATGAAACTTGGTTACTTTCCATCAGTATGGAAACACGCTGTAATTATAACAATACCGAAAGTACACAAGAACCCTCAGTATCCTAATAACAGACGACCTATCAGCTTGTTATCTACAATAAGCAAAGCATTAGAACGAATAATATTGAATAGGATATACGAACAACAACTCAATATCATTCCGGACCATCAAATGGCCTTCAGAACAGGATGTTCAACGACACATCAGCTACTTCGCCTTACTGAGGTTATAACTAAGGCCTTTAATACAGGATCCTTTGTGCCTGCAGTGTTCTTAGATGTAGCTAAAGCTTATGATTCTGTATGGCATGACGGCTTAATATACAAACTTATTCATTGCGGACTACCTGATATGTACATCAAACTGTTAGCTTCCTATCTACAAGACAGAACATTCCAGGTAAGATCCGGGTGTGCTCTATCTTCAATACGTCCAGTTAAGGCAGGTGTGCCTCAGGGATCTGTTCTGGGACCGATATTATATAATATTTTTACGGCAGATATACCCATCACAGCAAGCACGAATATTGGACAGTATGCGGATGACACGATGCTGTTTGCATCTCACATTAACCCTCTATTCGCTGTGCAATGTTTACAGGAACACATTAATCAAACTGAGTCATGGTTTAAGAAGTGGAGAATCGGATTGAATCATGAAAAAACTCAAGCTATGTGTTTCACCAAGTGTTCCCTCAAAAGAGTGCCGAAACTCTCTTTGAATAATGTACGATTGGAATACAGTGCTGAAGCAAAATACCTTGGTGTAATCCTTGACCGAACGCTGTTATGGCATAGACATATAAAACTCGTGAAAGGCAAAGCCATAGGTAGAATAGTTCAGATTTTCCCGCTTCTTAAGTCAGGAGCAATCAACATAAAGAAGAAACTTCAGCTATATAAGACTTTAGTGCTGCCTATATTAACTTATGCTGCCCCTGCATGGGCTTATGCTCCTGATGCTACTCTAGCACCATTACAAGTAGCACAAAACAAAGCTCTCAGATTAATTCACGGCTCAGACTGGTATACAAGAACTTCACAAATTCACGAAGACTTGGAAATGCCATATGTACATGAAGTGCTCTGTGACTTAGTTGTTAGATTTTATTCGCGACTGAACCAGAGTCCAAATGCAATTGTGAAAAAGCTCGGCCAATACAATGAACAGGACTTTCCACGATACCGAACCCCCAAAATGGCTCTAAAAGTATAGTGAAGTAGTCGATACGGAAATCCCCCGAATTTGTGAGTGGTGGATTAATTAATTATGTGTTATATAATCCTTGATGTAAACTGTTTCATGTGTGGTCAGGGATCATAAGATTCGATGCCACAACACTAGTTGTAAGAATATAAAAAAAAAAAAAAAAAAAAAAGCGCTTTTGTAGGGCAATGCAGGATGCCATGTACCACCATTTTATAGTAAAATGTAATTTTTTTAAATTTTTCGGTTAGCCTCTTTGTAAGGTCAGGTACACAATTATTATTATATCATTTATATTATAATTGTTTTCTAGTTCAGACGAATATAGAAGCGTAAAAATGTTGTAGGCCTATACAGGTTTTCTACTTTATGTAGCAACTGGTAATACATTCTTGTATCTTATTTTTTTTATTTCGAGTCATTCTCCACATGTGTTTTTGGAGGCCATAAAAGCCTCTCTCTGAAGGTTGTTCATATAATTTATACTTCCCAGTAGTCGTATTTTATCTTCCTATTTTATTAGCTTACTTCATTTGTGATTTCCTTGTAATTATTATTTTCTTCACTGTTATGTTCTTTACTAGGATGTGCCCGCGGCTTCGCCCACGATAATTAATTGAAAAATTATAAATTAATAGTATAATAATTATTAAAGCATTATATTTATTAACACTTGCACGCGAATCATTCTTAAACTAAACCATTAATAATTAATGAAACAGCTAAAATTCCGGCTTTAGAGTACATTCCACGATAGAAATTGCCACCTGGGAAAACGATCTCAGATTCGATTATGTAGTTCCAAAGATAACTGTGACCACTGCCTTCTAAACTGTATAGGCTAATTCTCGTGCGTAATTCTCGAGACGGCGGTGGATAATGGCGTTTTTCAACTGTTTGTTGACAGATGAATGAGGTGTGAATTTTATTTGATAAATTCAGTGTAATTTTAAGAAATTATATAATTTTTCAAGAGAAGTAGTGATTGATTTGGATTATTATTATCAGCGATATTTCAAGAGTTAAATCATCAATATTTTACTGCTGGTGCCTCCGGCTTCGCCCGCCACTTTTCATTGACTCCAGGATTTTTAAGAAATTTAGACTGGTAGATTATTAAAAATGATTGTGGTTCAGAGCTATGAAAATTGTAAGTAAAAATAAAATTAGAATATTTGTTCATTGAGTTCATTTCACTTAGGCCTTATATAATAAAGAAACGGTTTTCCTAATCTTGTAGTCGTCATGAAAGTTTAGACTGAGAGATACGAACATCGCCGAGTATACCCGATGTCTCACGAAGCGGGCGAGCAAGCACGCTATTTAGGGCCGTTGAATTGTATAAGAGTAGATATTTCAAACATGCATCTTTTCTTCTTTGATAATTCGTTTATTTCATCAGAGAATCATTGAGTTTTATTCGAATTGCGCTTGTTTTCATTAACATGACATTATTAATAATAACATAATGATAACGATAATAGTAATAATTCTTAGTCATTTCTGGGGCTGTTAAACACGCACGCTTTGATGTAGCAGAGCGTAGTAGTGCGTTAGACTGAATAGTAACGAGTGCTGGTACGCATTTCTTAATTAACAGTTCCATCCCTAGGGAGTACCTCTCATCCCTTATCTTTAGGATGGCCCTGATGAAAGATACGTTCGATACAATGTTCCCTTTCATGCTGAACTTTCATCCAATCTCACTGCAGATGACTACTACAGCCATCCCTTGAAATTAATCTTCGTTTGAGTGCGTACCAATATGACATTTCTCTGGTAGTGGAATATTGTAAGAAAATATTTGGAGAAAGGAAAATTCAGATACTTGAAGAAAATTTCGGGCACTGTGGTTTTTGTCAGTGCGTTTTACCTTACTCTGTCAGATTTGCGAAATATTGCATGGTGTCGAAAACATTTTTCTTTTCTGTTATGTTTCTTTTTCTTCCTTTTCCTTTCTTTCTGTTCTCCTTTCTTCTATGGTAGTGCAACCAGTGAGCTTGAAACTTGTAACCAACCCATTTTTTCTCAATGAATTTTCGAGTATAGTGTTTATTAAGAACTATTGTGTCTAAAAACACTGCAGTCTATAAAATTCGTCCTTTGCACCAGTAACCTATAGACCACTATGTCCAAGCCTAGTCTTCTTCATCGACAGGTGTACCGTGGTTTTTAAAACGTTTGATTAGTAATTACAAAATGGATTTAAACTCCTGTAACATAACCTAGTGTCAATAAAATGAAAAAAAATGATCTGCAAGTAAAGGCCCCTGTGGTATAAACAATAATGTCAAACTGCTGTTCTCGCATTACTAACACGCGGAACCTTTGAAGATTTATTTGTTTTGTCCATAACAGCGTAAAATACAATGTGTCTCTGTATGGCCCTAATCTCTGGGTCCTAAAAGCATAGGCATACCGAGGGGGGGTTTTGAACCCCCCCCCCCCCATTGATTAAAAAAAGCAAAATTGTATAATTTTTTTTAAGTCTGCCCATAAATTACTTAATACAAGTATAAAGCGTGGGAAGCTTAAAACTCGTTATTTTGCGTCTTAATTTCTAAAATTTTCCGGACCCCCGGAAGCTAAAAACTCGTTATTTTGAGTCTTAATTTTTAAAATTTTCCGGAGGAGAACCCCCGGAAGCTTGAAACTCGTTATTTTGCATCTTCGTTTTTAAAATTTACCGGGGAGGACCCCTGGAAGCTTAAAACTCGTTATTTTGCATCTCCATTTTTAAAATTTTCCGGGGGAGGACCCCCCCTCCCTGGGAGGTATTCCATACCCCCCAGACCCGCGGATGTTATAACCCCCCCATTTGGTCGGCCTGGTTACGCCTATGCCTAAAAGGTACGGCTCTTTCTTTCTTTCTTTCTTTCTTTCTTTCTCCTGTCTTTATCCTTTCTTAATTATTTCTTCCTTCATTGTCTTCTTTCCTTCTATCATTTTTGCATGTCTATCAGTTATTTGTATGTATTCTTAACTTTGTAGCTTTCTCCTTTTGGTATATTTGTTTTCTTCCTTTCTTGTGTTCTTCCTGTGTGATACAGGTTCTTCTTTGTGTCATTGTTTTTCTGTTCTTTTGTTTGTTTTTCTCATCCCTTATCTATTCGTTTTATTATTTTGCCTTTATAATCTCTGTCTTTCTTTCGAATAGGTATTTCATTTTTCTTTCATTACTTACTATCAATATTTTTGTATACAATCGTTATTTATTTGTTTCTTTGTTTATTTTTTCATCTGTTTTCTCAATCCCTCTTTATGTATATCTCTATTTCCATCCATACGTTATTTATTTACTCCACTTTATTCTATTCTTTACAGACAATTAGAGCAAACACAGTTGAGAGATCGCGTTTAGGCAGTGTTTTGTGCAATCAATCATCTGTTAACAGTTAACATGACTTCAGGGAAGATGTTTTTCGTGGCGACCCGACGTCTGATACACAGTCTGTATATCATCTCCACGACAGTTGATAGATTGTATCAGCTTCTTCCTACACTGTGGATGGGAGCTCATTTTTCTCTTTTCCGACCAGTTATATGCCTAGAGACGGAACTGCAATAAAATACAGTACGGTTACGCTGCTATACAGTCTAGAGTAGGGGTTGTCCAATTACCAAGAAAATAAAATCAGGTAAACTGATGTAAAAAAGTGCCAGTATGTTTTTGTTTAATCAGTTATGACTGCAATTATGATATGCAGAATATGTTTTTTTTCTTAATTGATTTCCAAGTTAAGCTCCAGATTTATTCATTAAGCAGGGCTTACGGAAGAAGAAAGGTCTACCATCTCGGCCACCTGGGTCATTTTAACGGTCTAGTTGGATAAGCGCATGTAAAACAATAGTGTTTTTTGCCATAGCTACCTGTATTTTAATTTCCAAGGCCTTATAAGATCACAGTAAAACAATAGGCTATGTTGTCAAGATAACTGATTTTCATTTTTTAAATAAATTCTTTCGAATACGTATATTGCCATAAAATAGGCACTAAATTGAGCATTACTCCGAAACAGATCAACCGATTTTATCCATTATGAATAGACGTCTTCCCACGGACATTGTAAATGTGTATACCAAGTTTCATAAAAATCCGGTAAAGCGTATTTGAGTTACCGCGTCTTTAAAATATACACTAAATTGGGTTTTACTCCGGTACCGGTCAACAGATTAGGTTCAAATTCAATAGGGCACTTCTCATGGACGTCATAAATTGGTATACCAAGTTTCATGGAAATCCGTTACAGCGTATTTGAGTGATGGCGCCTTTCTATGAGAAAGGCGCCATAATCTATTAAAATAGGCACTAAATTGGGCATTACTCCGGTACCGGTGAACCGATTTGGTTCAATATCAATAGGGTTCTTCCCATCAACATTATGAATGGTTATACCAAGTTTCATGAAAATCCGAAAAAGCGTACTTGAGTTATGGTGCATACAGACGCACGGACAGACGGACGGACGGACAGACAGACAGACAGACGGACTGACATTTTTTCGTCCCCCACACAATCTCATAAAGTACCATACTGGCACTTAATAAGGAATATAGCCGAACTCTATATTCACATGGAGGGCCGCAACTAGAAAATAATGAGTATTATTATTAGGGTTCGGATGTTTATGACATGTCATATTTTTATCCTGACCTTTTTTCTCGCCGCAAACTCAAATTAAACACGAATTGCACGCTTGTTATCTTAATCGGACCGTTTTTATTTTGCATATAAAGTTATATTTCGGGCTTTCTTGTGATCTTAGTCATTTTTTTGCCATATTTGTAATTTAATGTCATATTTCAGTTATAAATTCGGTAAAACAGCACAGTTGTACAGTATATGTAGGCTACTACACGGACGAAATAAATTTGAAATTTATTTAATTAATTTAACGTTTATGCCAAATTAATAGGTAACATCAATTTTAAAATCAATGCAATTGTTTATATTTTATAGGGACACGCAAGATCTACAAAATATTACGGGTATTTGGAGGTGATGATGCGAGCAAATAGGAGAAATTTCTTTAAAAATGTAAGTTCCTTACAAGTAAAACTGTAAATAACCAAAAGTGTTAAAAGTGATTATCTGGTAGAATTCATGTGATGTGAGTATTTATTGTCTTTGAACGTTTTAAATTGGAAAATTTATTTTTGGGAAATACGTTAGTTTAACAGGTGATATTTAGAATTTTTTGGTCATATTTGTTCATTTTTAAGGGCATATTGTCAGTCATATTTTCCACTTTTTAGGTCATAAACATCCGAACCCTAATTATTATATTGAAAGTATAATTAACAGTCAAGTATCACTTTTAATAGATGTTCGTTAAATAAAATAAAGTTAAAGAAATTTACATCGAACAAGTTGGCAGACACACTCTATATTGGATATTTGCTTAGGCTTACCATGGATCACCATAGCTTTTTTCACCAAATATCATCATCATCATCATCATCATCATCATCATCATCATCATCATCATCAGGATCTAAAGGCCATGCCTCGTTGTAGTAGCCGTGTCTTCCTCTTCATCGCTGTTCTCTTCAAATTTTCATACGACAGCACGTCCATATCCTTGATCATGTTTCTAAGAAATAAATTTCTAGGACGTCCTCTTGTTTTCTTCCAAAGTATTTTCCCTTAAAAAATGCTGGTGACTAGATCATTGTGCAGAAATGTATGACCCGCTAACTTTGATCTTCTACTCTTAATTGAATTGAATTCTTCCATCACTTCATTAAGCACTTCTTCATTTGTTTTCTTATCCAACCAATTCGTCTTTGTTAGTCTTCTCCATATCCACATTTCTGCTGCTTCTAGTTTCTTGGCTTCTGCTTTACCGACATAGAATGAAAAGAAGCCATAATCTAGCACCAATAAAAACACATACATTTCAATGGTAATACGCCAATAGGTAGGCTTACATCCTCAGATCCTTGAGTTAAAATCATACAGTAAAAATGCAAATAGATATCGCTAAAGTAAAATCCTATTCAATCTGACAGATGACGATCAGCAGTATTTTTTATAAAGGCTGAGTGGTCTACATCAATTCATTTTTTTCCGAGTCTTAGAAGGCGCAAAAGAGAACAGTGTGTGAGAAAGATTTTGATAGCGATCATGACATGTAGAGAATTCACAGTCACGCAAATAAGTGCTTCCAGGTTCGACACTGTTTTCCGAGCAAAATCATACAAGTTATGAAATGTTCGCTGGAAAGAAGTAATTTAAAAGAGCACTCCTATTTTTTGCTAAAATAATTCTTTAAATGATGCCTTCAGTTTTATAAGGGTCTAAGTGCCAAAATAATGATAATGTAGAAAACAAGACGTAGACCCACAGAAAGAAGTGCCGGAGAAGGACCCAGCGCTATATCTTGGAATTTAGAGCTACTAACGTGGCTTTCCCTGGACCTTGGACCCTTCAGAAATGCATTGGTCTGGGTATGTAGATGCATTAAAAATGTTCAGTTAAAAAATCATGATTTTTGGCACTTAGGCCTTATGAAACTAAACGCTTCAAATGACAATTAACGTGAGCAATTCTATATGGAGCAAAGCAGTATTTTTATCAAGCAAACATGGACAGTGGTTATAGGGTTTTCGTTATTAATAACTCAATGACTCACTCGATTTGTGAGATATTAGGTCTGTTCCTAAAGCTAAGTTATGTAACTATCATGTACCGCGATGCGAACGCACATTGTGAGTAAAAGTTTTTTTTGCAGCTTTACACGAAGGCCTACCATTTGAATAATATTTTATTGGTAAACTATTTTATCTACTAGACTGTGAAATATACGCTGAAAGTTATTGGAATTTAGTAATACATACAGATACTCAAAGTCTGATGACATTTGTTAAAATCTGAAAACTTTAACGTTAACATTTTATAATAAGGTAGGCCTAGTAGAAAGTAAACAGAAATCTATATTAATAAAAATGAATTACCAAATGGTTGTTGCCGCATCACTTGAGAACGGCTCGACCGATTTGGCTGATTTCTTTTTTGTAGTGTTTGTATTTGTCAGGACAAGGTTTGTATGAAAGAATTTTTTTGGAAAATCCACGGGAAAAGTCGGAAATGTGAAATGAGGCACAGTTAGAGAGTTCTGCTGTCAATTGTTTACATAAAAAAGATTTAAAAAATTGAAGTGTGACATTCACAGTTTGAGGGTTCCGCTTTCACATGTTTTCATAACAAACAAACAAACAAACAAACAAAAAAGCGTGAGTCTTGCAACCAATCCAAATCGAAAGTGTGTTATCCATTCATTTTGAGAATGCAAGTCCGTGTAAACAAATGCACGTGATTTGAACCCCAGCACACATCATGCTACAAGACAATATAGTGCGGTATAAGATTTGATTTTTATAACAGTAAAAGCTCATAAAATGTGACGAAAATTTTTAAGATAACAATATCAACTTATTGCAAATGTTTCAATGTATTGCGAAACGTGGCATTCGTGATATAACCCTCCAGTTTGCGAGAGTTATTGTTGTGAATAATGTACACATACAAATTTCAGTCAACAGCGAAACATGGCGTTTATAATAATTATAACCGAGTCTGTGAGAAGCATTAAACATAATGACTGAAATTCAACCAGGCCCAAGTGGCATAATTAAAAATAAGAGAGGTAAATCTTTGCGATGTGGACAGAAGGAAATTATATTGAATGTGTTTAATGGATTAAAAAAAAATATATATATATATATTTGCAATTGAGGACGTTGTAGAATTGACATCTGAATTCGCCGGTATATCTACCAGAAGTATCTGGAAAGTGCGTAGTGAATACAGAGACTCTGGTGTAGTGAAAACTCCCCCAAGAAAGGCTCAAAAGCCGCGTAGTTGGCTGATATGGTAACGTCTTGGCCTCACATTCTGGAGTTCCATGGTTCAAATCCTGAAACCGGTCAATTTGACTTTTTTTTGTATTCTGCATATCATAATTGCAATCATAACTGATTAAACAAAAACATACTGGCACTTTGTTACATCAGTTTACCTGATTTTATTCTATTTAGAAAATAGTGAAAATTTTGTGTTTCTATTTTTCACAGTTTTGAAGTAGTCATCTTTCAAGTTTATAGTCTAAATTTTCAAGAAAACAATTTTTATAAACAAATTATAAATAATTGCAAAACATTTTCTTGTGAAATATTTTATTATACAGCTGTATAATATATATAAATTGAAAGTCCTAAAGCTTAAAAATAAAAATTTCATACCTCAAGTGTACATAATACCTAGGGGCCGTATTTTATGGTAACAACGATAAGCGCGAAATTTTATAAAACAACCTCCCATAGCTATATTTAGTTTTATATGCTTAAAATACCAATATGAGCCAAATTGAATCCACGAAATATCGCGAAATTTTCTCGATTCCGCGAAATGTGTCTATAAGCGCGAAATATGCCCCTTCTGTCCATAAAGTGGGAAATGAACACGAAAATGTACCTTAAAATCACAATATTGGGGTTTGGTGTAGGCCTACTGTATTTTTTATTTCTGAGCAGTATGCTTTTTTTCTGCTGTTTCTGAAGCTGTCGAAGATTTACCGATACATCGATATTTGTGATCGATTACTAAGTTTGCAGAATTTATGCAAAGATTGTCTGTGACCTGGTTTGTACTGTTGAGGACACTCTTTTCCTGCTGTATTCAACAGATTTCGTCTTTTATCCACAGTGGTATGGTTGGCATTTCTGTTTGCAAATGGCTATCTGATGGTGTTTAGTAGAAATTACGATAGTATTTCTCGTCATTATATTTGAATATTAACTCTAATCATGTTTAAATCGAGAGTTACTTCAGTTCATACAAGAGCAGAAGAATATAGATATGAGGGGGAGGGTGTTAGTTCGTGTAAATAAAGAAGAAATGTTTATCACTGTGCAATGTTCCCAATGCAGTGGGTATTTATTTCACGAAATAGAAGGAAGTTTACACCGAAATCAGTCATTTTATTTCACCAATAAATCAGGGCCCTAATAATACCTTAATGGACATGAGCCGTGGTCTTTTAATTTCTGGAAGAATCAAATAGGAACGCCTGACTGCAGCGACTAGACTACACGCAACACACACCGGAGCTGCGGGTAGTCTAAACGTAACATTCAGGCGTTCCCATTTATTTCTTTAAGTATTTGAGATGATGTTAGTTGTTCTTAGGAAAGTAGACACTCGTACATAAAGAAAATCATGATCTTCATTAGTTGAACGACCACCATGCCGTGTCGTTTTAATTACTTCAAGATAGATTCATGCCAAACTGTCAGAAAACGTACTTTTTTCGCTATCCAAGCATCAGTTTTCTGTAATACATTTCATTTTCAGTTGCAGTTGGCTTTGCCTATTTTAGTCATACTTTGGAAATAAAAGCACTGCGATCGCTTGAATGTTGTAAGCCCAAGCTGGTCGATTAATTTGTTTATAATGTCAAGGCACGCAGACATCTGAAATTTTCAACCTAGACGGAAGAGGGATGATGCATAGCCCATAGGCCTAAATGGGCGAACACTGTTCAAATTGGACAAAACTCACTATGCAGGGGTTTTCTGGGCCAGGGAACTCGAATCTGAGGTTTTTTAACCCATTCTGTGCTTTCTAATCGAGGAATTCACTTCAAAGCCGGGTTTTAAGCTGTTTCGTTGATTATTAATCGTTTAGTTCAGGATTATGAATGTTTAGCGTAAAAGTGTTAATAAATTTAATGTTTTAGCTATTTGCTCTTAATTTTTAATCTTAGAAATAATTATCGTAGGCGAAGCCGCGGGGATCTGCTAGTAACTTATATTTCTTTAATATGGCACGCTGTTCAGATGGACAATGCACATTTACAGAAACACAAACATAAATACATTTTAAAAAAGAATTTGCATCTTATTTGGATATAACTTACATGTTCTGAGACCCTAAAAAAAAAATAATAAGTTTTGTTTTGTTATTTATAGCCCAGTTGTAATTATTACTTAATGTTTCGACGCATTATTTGATTATTGATACTCAAATTATTTATTATAATTTATATTTTGTCGTTTCAAAAATATTTTATAGTCTATATTAATAAAAGGAAGTGTCTGTCCTCCGTCTGTCTGTCTTCCGTCTGTCTGTCTTCCGTCTGTCTGTCTTCCGTCTGTCTGTCTTCCGTCTGTCTGTCTTCCGTCTGTCTGTCTTCCGTCTGTCTGTCTTCCGTCTGTCTGTCCGCGATGCCCAGCGAAATCTACTCAACGCAGAGATCTGAAATTTTATACATAGGCGGACTAAAGGGTCGGAATGTGCACCTCGAAGCCGGAATTTTAATTTTCGCTTTAGTTCGTGAGTTATGAGTGAAAAATGAGCAAAAAACGTGTATTTATTCCGTTTTCGAAGCATGAGTTTTCAGTAATACAAATCAATTACACTAGGCTTTGGCTATTTTTGTCATTCCTTCGACATAAAAGCATCGCGATCTCTTGAATGTTGTAGCTCACGCTGGTCAATTCCTTTGTTTTTAATGTCAAGGCACGCAAACATAATATGAAATTTTCAACTACACCTAAGAGGATTATTATTATTATTATTATTATTATTATTATTATTATTATTATTATTATTATTATAGGGATAATCAATATTAGCCTAAATATGGTCAAACGTTGTTCCATTTGGACGAAACTCACTATACAGGGGTTTTCTGGGCCAAGGAACTCGAATCTGAGGTCGCTTTTACCACGTGACGCTATCTAATCGTGATATGTGGTCCACATGATTTAGGTGTTAATATAATGATTTAACTATTATGCTCTTAATTTTTAATTTTTGAAATAATTATCGCGGTCGAAGCCGCGGGCACCTGCTATCTTAAAATAATAAAAGGACGTGTTTGTCTGTCTGTCCACGATGCCCAGCGAAATCTACTGAACGCAGAGATCTAAAATTTTAAACATAGATGGGCTGAAAGGTGGGCGAATGCGCATCGAAGCCGGATTTTTTATTTTAGCTTTCGTTCGCGAGTTGTGAGTGAAAAACTGGCAGAAAACGTGATTTTAGCGCTGTCGAAGCATCAGATTTCAGTAATACATTTCAATGTCAAATCAATTGCAGTTGGCTTTGGCTATTTTTGTCATACCGTGGTAATAAAAGCATCGCGATCGCTAGAATGTTGTAAGCCCACGCTGGTCGATTCATTTGTTTAGAATGTCAAGGCCCGTAGACATATGAAATTTTTCAACCTACACGGAAGAGGGATAATCATCATAGACCTAAATATGGTTAAACATCGTTCGATTTGGACGAAACTCACTATACAGAGATTTTCTGGGCCAAGGAACTCGAATCTGAGATCGCTTTTACCAGGCGACGCTATCTAATCGTGACATGTAGTCCACGTGATTTAGGTGTTAATAAATATAATGATTTAACTATTATGCTCTAACTTGATGCTCTTTTTTATCGCGGGCGAAGCCGCGGGCACATGCTATCTGTCTGTCCACGATGCCCAGCGAAATCTACTGAACGCAGAGATCTGAAATTTTAAACATAGATGGGCTGAAAGGTGGGCGAATGCGCATCGAAGCCGGATTTTTAATTTTAGCTTTCGTTCGCGAGTTATGAGTGAAAAACTGGCAGAAAACGTGATTTTAGCGCTGTCGAAGCATCAGATTTCAGTAATACATTTCAATGTCAAATCAATTGCTGTTGACTTTGGCTATTTTTGTCATGCCGTGGTAATAAAAGCATCGCGATCGCTAGATTGTTGTAAGCCCACGCTGGTCGATTCATTTGTTTAGAATGTCAAGGCCCGTAGACATATGAAATTTTCAACCTACACGGAAGAGGGATAGGCCTAAATATGGTCAAACATTGTTAGATTTGGACGAAACTCACTGTACAGGGGTATTCTAGGCCAAGGAAATCGAATCTGAGGTCGCTTTTACCAGGCGACGCTATCTAATCGTGGTATGTAGCCCACGTGATTTAGGTGTTAATAAATATAATGATTTAACTATTATGCTCTTAATTTTTAATTTTTGAAATAATTATCGCGGGCGAAGCCGCGGGCACATGCTAGTTAATTATAAACTTATCACAACGTATTGTAAATACAATTAGTTAACCTTACAGTAATAAACAATTAAACTGCTATAATTTTATAAATGGTTAAACTGATGTTATATAAGAAAACTATATAAATATTTCCGTTCAGTATCTGGCATAAATATTTAACAAATTAATATTTTGCACCCTCTTATACTATAAGTAATCATGTCCAATCCCCTTGGTCTGATTTAGAACCCCTCTTTTTCGTAAAACGTTCAACTTATCATCCAGCTTTTTAAAAAGAGCTCAATAAGAGTCTCTTCTTCCTCTTGAGAAAGAATTGCCTATAAATTATAATGAAGAAAGTTTGCTTTAAAGAATCCTGCATGATTCCGACGAAGGAAAAAGATGATTGGATATTGAAAGCACCGTGAATGGCATATTACATCCCCCTCCTTTTTCATAATACAGGGGTAAGTTCGCTTTGAGAATTTGTCAGAGAGAATTTTCAGTTTAAGCTTTCAGACGGATTTGTAGACATGCAGCTGCTTTGATTGGGTAATGGAGAAGATTGTACACGCTTCGAAATGTTCTTTCTTATGTGTGGATTTAGTAAAGATGTTTCCTTATATCCATCATTTCTCTTGCATTAAACGTGATTTCGATGTTTACGGTAGACTATATACGTTTTCACGATTACTGCCGATATTTTTTAGGCGCGCTAAATAACTTACAGCGATCTCTATAGGAATAACAGTGTAACAGTAGTAGTAATATTATTGTTTAGACGATATTTTAGAGCAGGGGTTTCCAACTAGCGGCCTGTATCCGCATGCGACCCGCGGGAATTCTTCTTGGTACCCGCGACGTCAGTTTGAAATTGGAAACCCACATTCTAGTGCCTCATTACTAGCGTTGTGCATCTATGACCGATGTTTTTATGTCAATGACCGATGTTTTTATGTCAATGACCGATGTTTTTATGTAATGATCAATGTTTTTCTACTTCGAAGAAAAAAAACCGATGTTTTTGCTATATCGATGTTTTTAAATATTTACAATACTAAAATAAGACTAATAAGCCTACCTTGGTTCTAAGATATAATTTTATTTACATTAGCCTAATTTCCCAAAATATCGATGTTTTTCATAGACAGTTTGTATGGAAATATTTGTTTATTTATAAATTTTGCCTAATCTTCTGAAACAATTACCTTCCTTTAATATGCTATAGCCCTACATCGATGTTTTCAGGTCGATATCATCATGACATCGATGTTTACCGCAGATTTTTACATCTATGTTTACCGAAGATTTTTACATCGATGTTTAACTATCGAACACTTATGTAATATAAGGTCAGTAATTCAGCATGGCCTTCAAGTGTGTCTTTCCAGGGTTCATGGACACACAGGGACTAGCACAAAAGCTACAAAATCTGCGATGAAACTTTCTTATATAAAGCTCCAATATGTTACCGAACAGAAAGATTAAAAACCACACTACTCTCCAGTGAAATAACATCTGAACCAAAATCATGAAAGGATCTTTTACAAGAGAAATGTTCTTTCCCGAGATCTATCGTGGACTTCAGTGCAAAATACTCGTGTCGAACACAGCGCTTTCTCAATTCCTATCCGGCCATGGCAAATTCAATTTATATTTTGAGTGATTTAAGATCAATGTCCTAGATGGTTATCCCTGCTTCCGTGGATCCCCTCAAACAGTACAGCATTCACTTTTTGACTCTGAATTTGGAAGATCAAGATAATATAAGTTACTTTAGACTATTATCTGAACATATCAAAACTTCTGTTTTATATATTTAAAAAAATTGATATGAAACACACATCTTCCTGTACCCAGTAAAACGTTTTGACTCTTAGTATAATATATTATAATTAATGTTGTACCGTACAATATAATGTATCATGCACATTATAGTTTTCATATAGGAAATTTAAGCTAAGTGCGTATTCAGATGGTTTCAACCTGATGCAAAGCTTTATTGTTCACCAGGTAAGACTGAGTTTCTAAAAACATTAGGTAGTTTATAACTATCCTTCAGAGTATTTTTACAAAAAATGTTTCATATAAAAGTCTTAGCTCTTAGTACACACATCTGATGTGTGTACAAAATGTAATCTTCTGTTTCTTCTTTTTTTGCAGGTAAGCCTCTGCCATTGACCGACCAAATAAGAACCGGTATGTACAATACAACTGTTCTTTAATTGGAGCTGAACCGTGAAGAAGAGTCTAAAGCACAATGTTATTGCAGAATGTTAGTATTCTCCAGAATGTAAACCTATAACTCCTCCTAATAACAGCAATAACTTTAGTTTCAAAGTTTACTGTTTGAGGCCAGTATAGTATGACGCAAACCATAATGCGAAACATAGGGCAAACTACAACTTTAAAGCCAATTTATTGTCTTGAATTGAACTCAGTATTCACAGTTTCGTTTCATTGTTAAAAATCGTTAAATAAAGCATAGAAGATTTTTTATTTATTTATTTTTTATTTTTGCATATCTGGGGGAAAAAATTGAAGATTATGTTTTAATTCCCAAAAAAATCATTAACTGGACGTTATTTCTAATTGAAAGTTAGAAAATAAATGGAGACTATTTGTTAATTACTTCGAAAAATTAGGTTAACATTAATCCAGAGTTAGAGTAGATATGTGAGAACATCGTGAAATGTTAACGAAATCATGTTTAGAGCAAATTAGTTATCAATTGTAGCATTATATATAGAAAGCAACGAAAACTGTAGTGTTAGTCATTGCAAAACCAAAGTTTTTCATTGTTTTCAAGTTACGAACGAAAGACGGATAGAGAGATAGAGGGAAAGAGAGAAAAGGAAGAGAGATAACGATAGAGAGAGTAGACTCATTGTTCCTGGTTTTGAAAGGCAAACATGAGAACCATATTTTCGTTTTGAGAAGCTTCATTTTTTAAAAATATGTAATTGGAAATACTTTTATTTTTTACCTGTTACTCACAACACATTTAGTTTCTGTAATTTCATTGAAAAAATATATCCTCACTTAAGGACGAAATAATCTTCGGACCTCAAAAAATTATTTATCCCTATCTCAGATTAACTTTTATACAAGGGTAGGTTTGGTTACACGATTAGAAGACTGATTGATCTTTTCTCTATCCGAGAATGGGATTTACCACAAGTCCTTTTTATTATGTACAACTCTTACCTCCAGAATTTTTGAGGTTCTGTGAAACCTATAACATAGGGTGACCATTTTAAAACAAAGGGACACCCAGGGGTGTCAAGCGGATTATTGACAAAACAAAACTCTTAATTAGATAAATGTTATAAATATTATGTTTAATAATTAAATTTTAATTTAGTTTTAATTTTAATAAATTATTATTTTCTGAATTTAACGTTTTCACCATAGACCAAATTTACAAGTACGTCATACTGGATTATTTTCATAAACATCGTGACAATTACAAGTCAGAATCTCACGTATATAACACGCGAAGGAATCAATTTAATTTATTACTTGAACCAAAAAATGTTACAACTGCTGGAGCTAAGCACTGTTCAAGTTTTGGCCCAAGACTATTCAATTCATTTATTACCAACCATCCTGATCTAAATAGCTTAAACAACAAACAATTTAGGTCTAAAATTAGAAAATTTATATAATTATTACTTCTGTTATCGACTATTACTGTTATAACATTTTTCATATTAAACATTAAAATTTGGATAGAACTTAATTTCATTGTTTTTTACTAAAATTTGAACAAATAAATTGTTATGTATTGTTGTTGTATTGCTTCGTACCTTTGTATTGTAAATAGAACATGTTCTAACCTTTCATACATAACATTTTGTCATACTTCTCCAAATTATGCATTTTTTAAAGTAATTGTTTAGTATAAGTATTTCTAATATATAACTGAACCACCCCCGAACACAAGCTCTGCTTCTTCGGGGGGTGTATCAACTTTTGTATATATTTTTCGTGTACTTTGGAGTAATAAATTGTAATAAATTGTAAGCTAAGTAACTTACGCTATAGTCTCTGTCAAACTTGTTCTAAAAATATGTGAGGTATCCTTACAAATAGAGTCCAAAAATACTTTTAATATATTAATTTTTATTATTATTATTATTATTATTACTATTATTATTATTGTTATTTATTTAATTATTTTATTACACTGCAAGTTGATCAAAAACCCGGTGGCAGTGTTGCAAATAATACCAGCCACACATAGGCCTATATACATACAATGACACACTATACGTACAATTACACACATTAAATATCACAACAAGCTATCTACATACTAATACCCTATAAATGTAAGTATTAATAATTTAAAAAAAAAATCTGTCCGTTCAAAACTATAGCAAAAACCAATTATTCTTTTATATTTCTGCGAGTTCTGTATTTTGTACAAAATACATCACGGAAGTATGTTTTGATCATAACTGTAGCCTTAACAGTTTCAACATTAAACCTGTTTTCTAATCAGGCCACATGGAAAAAATTGATGTAAGCGAGACATTAAGAAATTAATTCTAAAGGAAAGGACATTTTGCGTTCCGTTAAAGTGTTGTTGGGACAACGTGACCAGTCAATTAAAAACTCTAAACTATAGGCCTACATATAAATTACCGTAGTGTAGGTATAATTTATTTATATCCGATGCAAATAATTCGGGGAACCCATCAAAGAAACAACCGCATGAATCTTTACGTGAACCATCCTCATGAATGGGCGTAGGCGAACAACAACTCGCATATATTATTATTATTATTATTATTATTTATTTTCCAAATAGTGTAACCCTATTTTACCTTGGTATATTAGGGTTATAGTTATATACATAATTTACTCGCATATATTCGCAAATGCTTCAATAGTCTCTTATGCAACGAACCTATAATTGCATTTATTAAGATGCCAGTATATTTATGCAACGAGAATAGCCAAGTTTCAAAATTTTCATACCATTATAGCCAAGTTGCCTAAGACTGTTATGCGTTGTGTTTAGTTTATACGATGTAACAAATACACATCATTTTCCTTGTGTCTTTGAATGCTTGATGTCTCTCAAAAGGCAGTTTAAAGATGAAAGCTAGATATAGAATAATTCTACTTATATTAGGATTACTTGTTATACATGTAGGGAACAAAAAAATTAATATTAGTGCTATATAGGCTACATATACGTATATCGTATGTGAGGGGGTTAAAGCCAAAGTGGTCTAAGTAATGTTTTATGCATTTAGATGCATTATAATAATCTCTCCTAATATTGTCCTAACACCAGCGTATACATGTATGTACATATATAGTGTACGAACATAATAGGACCTACACGACTCTTCCTGCCAACATATCTATACAACAACATTGCATTGCAATACTTAGATTAAATCTTTTAAAAACGTGTCTTACACCACTTTGGCTTTAATATATATATATACACATATACATATATATGTACACGTTATAATTTAGTTTATACAATATAACAAATAAACATAATTTTTCTTATGTCTTTGAATGCTAGATGCTCTCAAAAGGTACTTGAATGATGTAAGCTAGACATCGAATAATTCTACTTATATTAGGATTACTTGTTATACATGTAGAGAACAAAAAAATAAATATTAGTACTAATACATTAAATTGACATTTAAGTTAGTTTTCACTGCAATGAAACTTACGTATTAATAATATTTACTTAAAAATTTACTATCATAACTTTTAGTTATGTATAACTTTAAAAAGCTCATATCAAATTTTTGTATATTTCGTGTGGATAAACTTGAAAAAAAGTGCAAAGTCTAGCTGTGTACTTACGAAGTAATGCTAGTAGTTTGCATTTGCTTGTGTACTCAGTCTGTTGGTACAAAATAAGAAGCAAAATCTCTTAAGTTTCTGACTGCACTCGTGTGTTTCTTTGCTTTGGAGGAGGTTCATATTGGCTTTTTTATTTGCTTTATACCAAGCAATTTAGATGATTAAATTCAAGAGAAACTTATTTTTACGACATGTTTATGTTGTTCTCAAAGAAATATGTGTATGCTTGAAGAGAACTTAGTACTTGCTTTGTAAAATACTGTAAAACTGTGTCAATAAATTAACTAAATAACTAATGCCCGGTTTCTATAAACTCGCGAAATACCTATGGGTAAATTATCCTATGGATAGAATTTATTCAAGGGTAATAATAATAATAATAATAATAATAATAATAATAATAATAATAATATATCTCTATATATATTAGAGGCTTTGTCCTGACTGAATGACTGACTGACTGACAGAGAATCAACGTACAGCCTAAACTATAACAGGTAGAGTCTTGGAATTTTGACAGTATCTTTGTTTCATAATGTAGGTACTCACTAAGAAAGGATTTTGAAAAATTTAGATTTTAAATGCCAAAAATCAAATGTTTTTGAGAATACTTAATCCCTTTTTACACAGAATTATCCAATCCAAATCACATTTGACTTTAAAACATATTGTTGCCAGTGGGTCTCAGATGGGTTTGGAAAAAAAATGAAACTCGAATTTGACAAATTAGCGAACTATCAATATCCACGAAAATAATGCAATCACATAACTTTCTTTACCCTGGACATAGAGAAAACAATACGAGGTATGGTAATATATATGTATATAAGTATATCGCAAGTTTTTGGAGAGAGAAGTATGAAAGGGATATTACATTTCTGTTTAATTTCATAGCCAAAACGGTTTTATGGTAACATGAGAATGAGAAATAAAATATTCCGCAAAGACAATACAATTTTATGTTACCGGAATTTATGTTTCTTCTTATTTGAACCCCTACCCGGCTTGCTGTGTACAAGCGATAGGATACAAAATTCGGTATAGGATAATTTCCAATAAGAGCCTTGGCAGTTGGAAACGTCAGTATACATTAGATGGTGAAACAAAAGTCACATAAAAACTAAAAGGAACTAATAAATTACAAACTACAAAGTATTACAAATATGTTCAATTAATGAATATGGGCAGATTTCAATTAATAATTTTTTAACCTCCTTTTTGAAATTTCTCATCATCATCATCAGCTTTCAAGGTTTAAGCCTCAAAAGGCATGTTCCGGTCTCATGATTGAAAAGTCTGTTGTGTCCATCTTTTCTTCGGTCTGCCTTTATTTCTCTTCCCCCTAGGTTTATAATTTAATAGTAATTTTGGAATGCGATGGTCTTCCATTCTTTCCACATGTTCTTTCCATTTGGCCCTGTATTGGTGAATCCGCTCAGTTAAATTGAAAATGCCAAGCTCATTTCTAATGTCTTCATTTCTTTTCCTGTCTAACATTGTATAGCCCGCTATATTCCTTAAAAATTTCATTTCCGCGGCTTCTATTTTTCTTTCGTCATTTTTTCGTAGTGTCCAACATTCCGAGCCATATATCAACATGGGTACTGCCATTACTCTATAGAATTTTAATTTTGTTTCTTTTCTAGTGGTTTTTAGATTTATTTTTATCGTTCCACATATATAGTTAAATCTATTAATTTTTTTTTGTTATATCTTCATTTGTGATACATGAAATATTGCAACCTAAGTAGTTAAAGTTATTGACTTGTTCTATTACCTTGTCATCTATGATGATTTTTGCTCTGATTGTCTGAGATCCTCGAAATGCTAACATTTTTGTTTTATTAGTAGAGATATTGAGTGCATATTCTTTACTAAAATGGGCTAATTGATGTATGGCTTTTTGCAAATTATCTTCTGAGGCACAGATTAGAACTTGGTCATCTGCGAATAAAATTGTGTCTAAAAACGTTCTGTTGATTTTAAAATGTGTATCTAAATTTATCTGCCATTTTCTTATAACTTATTTCTCAGTTGTCTAATATTCTTTATAAATTGAGTGAATATGTTCACTCCAACGGTCATTAGCGATTTGCTGTATACTGTTAAATTATGTTTCCCAATATTAAAATGATCTCTGTTACGAGTAAAATATTCCTGATACTGACCATTAGTATTAAAATCTCTGCCATTAACATGTACATATTCCAATAAACTTAAAATACATAGACCATACACAGTTAAAATTCCATACTTCTTAAAAGGGTAACACAATCTGTAGTTTCTTCTATGGAAACCCATACTTTACTGTCGAACATGGTGTTTATAATATCTTATAGTACCACTGTTTCAAATATTCTTTACGTCATTTTGTTTCAGATGGCAACATTTTACTAGTGCATTTCTCCAGAAACTGTTTGATATACTGATTTTCGGGTTTCCAGAAGGGAATGTTGGCGCCCACCATCATGTTGCACAGATCACTAAAAAAGGCATTGTGTCTGTCTGAACTAAAATTTGACGTTGAAGGCATATATCCTGCCTCTCTTTCTCTCTGTTTATACAATCCAACATTTTTTTAAGCTTCATACTTGCGAAACGCCTATGTTTTTTTAAATATATTTGTGGTAGCCACCTCTTATGTTTGTTGCACATAATTTACAAACAATATCCCGATCATCAGAGGAAAAATATCCACTGCCATATTCAGCCACAATTGCATCTGTTGTGTTTTCGGACGTCCTCGTTTATGCATTATTTGACTTCACCCACAGAAATATTCCGCACCTAGTGCCGCGTGACCTGCCACAGGCAGTGCAAGTTGTTTACTAATTTAGAAAGCTTGCTATGCCTTGTGTACCACTAACTTGACGAATTATTGGCTAAACCCTCGAGCCCTAGTATTGACATATTTCCATATTACCTTCTGCCATGTGACCTTCTCATGGACGTGTTTCGCTTTCCTGAGGTAACATTAGCTTGTTTGAATGGCAGGTATTACAAACTAGGTTTATTTTTGGGAGTGCCACTTTGAGTGGTGGTTGATAAGCTGGCTGATAAGGAAGAAAACAAAGAGATATATAATATGAATATGTGACAGATTTTATGTTCGTACAAAGGACGTATTTTATTATTCCACTTCGTAGGCTACAAAGCATTTAAATAACGTATTCTACCACTTATATCCTTTATCACTGCAGTGTTTCGAAAGGGTATCAGTAAATACTATAGAGGACAATACAGGACAATTTGCGATATATGAGGGACAATATCTTGAGCGCAATCTAGCGGCCCAACCTGCTACTACTGAATACAGATGCAGTAACTATATAGATACAAAGATATCAACCAATTTCTATTAGAGGAGCCGAAGTAGCCAACCTCGGCATGTTATGTATAAGGGATATGATTTTTCTATCTATCTATGGTCCTGAAAAAAAAACGCTGTTTGAAAATAAATTACCTAAAAAATTAAAGAAGAAAAGCAACATTGAAAACAAGAGAGAGTTGTTGTTAGCAACCGCTAAGTTGAAATATTTTACGTTTTCATTAATATGTTGAGAACTATTTCGGAAGTTCTGTGTTTTGTTTGCTCAGTGTTTTGGTCCTTAGTGTTTGGTGAAACATTAAAATATTGCAGTTTATATGTGTTTTTAATATTTTAATTTGCCCCCAAGTTTGCAGGTTGTGCCACCAGGTGTGCTGCAAAATCTGTCCCCCATTTTTCCATTGCCAAAGCAGTAAATGTCCGGTATTATCCTATATTGTATTTGGTATCAGGTAGCAATAGGGGAACAACTAGAATAAGATATCCTTCTCACATAATGCCTGATAAAATTAAAAATGTCCGAGATAGTATAGAACATTGAAGCATGTTGATTAAACAGGACTACATTCGTGGCTAATAGTCATCCCCTTCTATAGTCTGAATTCTTTGAAACTGACAGTGTTGTCATTTAACACATATTTTGTTATATTATATTATCCATGTGTTTTAAAATTTTACTGTGCGTGTTTTAAATTGATTTATAGTTCCAAATTTGGAAATTGAGTTTTTTTAATTCTGGGATTAGATCGATTGGATATAGTGTCTTTGTTTTTATAGTGTATTTTTGTTTTATCGTGTTACAAGTTCAATTGCATTATATATATATGCTTAAAGAACAATTAACTTAAATTTAAAGCTATCCAGTCACGATTTTGGATTAGGCAGTTCAGTCTGTATGAAGTTTCAGTGAGATCTTTCTGTGAGATGCAAAGTAGCTAGATGGAAAGTGCCCTGAAAAAACAATGTCGCCCCTAAGTGCTTTTGTGCTGCCGTGGCACGCGTCTTTTTCTTCTTATTACCTCTACACTCTTTATTTCCCGACAGTCAAGACCCTTCTCCAGCGCCAAAACAGGAATAATTTTGTTTCCAAGTAGACAGCATACATCAGAATGTTGAACACAAGAGGAGTGTTGAAAACAAAACAACTCAGGACGTGAAATGTGTTTTGAACTACAAACCATTTTCCCGTGGCAGGAGAAATCTTGACATTGGAGAGATTCTTGATTACATTGGGATTGACTTTCCTGAGACGAACTGGTACACAAAGCTCCATTAAAAGTAGGCCTTTGCATTCCGGACGTGGATACTTTTAGTTTTTCAGTCTTATTTGTAATTCACAGGTAAAGGAAAATGTTATAGGTTACTCAGATCACACCGGCTTCCCTAACTACAATACAAACTTTAATAGACGATGAAAAATGAACTTATGGTATTTATATTTAATGAAAGTATCGAACTGACTATATTATTTCATCCTATTGGTTAATATGAGAAAAAAAGCCTTTTTTATTATACAATACCACCCATTTGTCTTCATTAGCTGTAAGTTCGACTCAAAATGTTTGGTTGCAGTGTTCTAACATTTTTGTAGTAATTCTGAAAGTAGGTTGTCCTAAATTATTCCATAATGCTGAGATTATGATGACAAACTTATATAATAATTTTCACTATCTGGGTAGATTCTAACAGACTTGGTAAAGGTTAGAAGTAAAGACAAAGTCACCGTGGTAAGGCTAGATGGCCTTCAGGGTTTCCGAAAGTCGAGGTCTTGGGATTTTTAGACATTCGGCACATACATGGTGTAGATTACGATAGGGTGATTTCTGTCAGTTAAAACTGGAGATTTGAATCGGGTCACGATCGTGTATTTTTCTTTCATTGAAGAAACTAGGGATTATTTTATTATAAGTATTAAATAAATTGATAGAATTCTTCTGTAATTCGATGAAGCACATTTATTTACTACATTTTCTTCTTTCTTCTTATAATCAACGTCTTACGTCATTCTTAAATCTAAATAATACAATATACTCTTAAAAAATAACTTAGAAACTTTGTTTTCCTGATGATAAAAGTGTCTGCCTTATGCACCGCTGCCTTTATCCCAAGGATCGTTCCCTTTACTCATTTCTACTAGGGTGGGCCTAGGTGGCGCTGTTATTATCGTGCTGGCTTTCTGTGCCCAAAGTTGCGGGTTCAATCTCGACCCAAGTCGATGGCATTTATGAGTGTATAAATGTTACAGGCCCATGTCAGTAGATTTACTAGCATGTAAAAGAATTCCTGCGGGATAAAATCCCGGCACGCCGGCTATGGTTACAGGCCTAAGTTGCAGTACATCCCCGTCGTTAAATAAACATATTCGAACCAATCATTTCTATTAGGGGCTTAGTCGATTAATGAAAATATTTTATAACCAGCAAAATCCGGACAGTTGGTTGGTATGTGAACCCCGGACACTGAGCAAGGAAGTCATACACCTCGAGGAATCTATCATAAGAAAGACTATACATATTATGAATATGTAATCATTTCTTGCACTATCGTTAACATCAATCACAGTACCAACATAAGTGGTCAACTTTTTTTACCCTGAATTGAAATATTTTTTATGTCTCCCGTCCCTCTCCAGTTGAAACATTTCATCGAATGTAAATTTTATGCAACTGATTTCCCTCTTTTTTTAACTAATTCTTCTTCAGAATATGTTTAACTTTTTCCTCTAATTACCATGATTATACCGCTGATCACACTATTATTGAAGGGTCGGACAGATCTGTTTCCATTTCCATAGTTTTGCTCTATGTATCTGATTTGTGGAGTTCTACCGTATAATATAAAAAATCCCTTTAGGCTGGCCTATAGGCTGAGGTAGATTTCAAAGTGCTTTGGTTTAATTTATTGTCGCTTCGAAGCACTCTTCTTCTTTAGCCTTGGCATGACAAACTCGCAATAATAACTGCAAAAAAGAAGAGGAAAGTACTATTTTCAAACATTCAAATCTCGCATTATATGAGAACTTTAGATAAACTACTTATTGATTTGTAGAGTACTCATCAAGAGCTTTTCAACGATACGACGTGGTTTCAAAAATTTCGAATTTCCATATCCCCACTCGTACCCCCAAAACCCCCGAATCGTTGGTGTCACTGTGAACTCCATAGAGAGTACTCTAATGTATTCAAACAAAGTTTCCCTCTATACTTCATAGGGGCCGAGATATAAATTTGTCAAAATTTCAACCCCCGACCCCCCCTTTGGCCAATTTTGCTCCTTAACGAACTTGTCCGAACTATTGGGCCTAGAAATAACATAATAAAATTTGGTTAAAATATCTTCAAAATTACGGCCGCTAGCGTGTAAAGATATATATAAATATGCTGTATATATAAATATATATAATTATATATATATATATATATATATATATATATATATATATATATATATAAATATCACAATTTTTTTTTTGAACGGGCGGGGGTTTCGTACTTAGGGAAGTATAAAACGTAAAAAATATGAAATAATTTTTCGAAAGTCATTACATGGTAGCGAGCAAATATAGTTGATAATATTGATGGTATAAAGAAGACAAATGAAAACTAATGATTGTGTTATTAACCATGGTTGTTACGAAGATATCTTGAATTGCATGTATTTAACTATCGAATTCGTGGAAGTTTATGCAGACATGGATAGCGAATTAGTTACGACTTTCCTTGCGGTAACAGAAGTTCTATATCAGAAGTTCTATATCTCCCTTAGGTGTATCTTATTAGCTCTACGGCGGTTAGCCTCCTTAAATTGCTATAATTGAGTTTCTGTATCCATAACAATGGCCTCGTTTCAACTGTTATCATTATAAAGTGCGGTCTTTCAGCATACTAACTGCACTTTCAACTATCCACAACAGATCTCATTTGTTTTTATGGCGTTCTGGTTGGATTTACCCGACAGACGTCTCCTTTTATGCGAAATTTCCCTTTCCAGTCGTTACGGGATTTCCAACAGCTGTAAAAGTGAAGGTGTTTGTTTCTAAATCTATGCTCATTGCAAGCATGCAGGAAAAGATAAAGTTTTATGAAGGATCTAACACTTTCCCTTGAAAGCTATCGAAAATATCCGCGGTTACGAGAAAATAAAGTCAGAGTATGGTGTGTGTTCAGATTTTCCCCAGGTATCGCGTATCGGGTCGTACACCAACTAGATCTATTGAGTAGGCCTAACTATCTAAAAAACTGTTAGTTACAAAATTAACTTCTGCGCAGGGCATAACTATTGGGTAGCTAGGCTGGAAAATTACCCGGGCTCAAAATATGTTGGGTCCCACTCGTGACTGGGTACTCTCCCAAAACTCCATGGCGCTAGATCCCTTCGACGGACTAGGCCTGCCATCCGACCGCTGCTGTATCTTCTGCCATGATAGATGACAGGATGGGGATGTGCCGACTCCCACAGCTGATATTGAGGCTTATTGAACGGAGCCGCTACTTTTTTAACAAGTAGCTCCTAAAAACCATGAATCATCCTCGCTATTTCATCCCAAATCACCATATCATATCCATTTAAATTAATGTCAGTTGAAACTTACTCCATAAAATACACCAATAATGGAAAATAAATGACAATCAATAGTTTCATGGCCTACTGTATAGACACAGGTTCGGAACTTCAGATATGACCTCGAAACTGAAAGAAGTATAAATACAGCTGAATTATGTATATAAGCGCCTCGTTTTTTCAAACTCTTTCCTCGATCCGTATGCACCACTTACGGAACTAGTATCGCAATATACTATTATAACATCACGACTCGTAGAGGTATTTTTATATAGGGAGACAGAAAGGGGGATCATAAAGGCACGGCTAAACGGGAAAACACTGAATGATTTGGACGAAACTCATTGTGCGGTGTTTTTTATTTATTATTTTTAAAATTAATTTATTGTTTTATTTGTGCTAGAGAACATAAATGTGATATGTTTATTTCCCCCGAGCAGCTCACTTTAATCGTGGAATGCACTTCGAAGCCAGGTTTATAGGTTTTCAATTATCAATCTTTTTTTTGTTAGTGCATGATTGGGCAAGGTTCATGAATCTGTTGTTATGTTTAAATGGTTTCATTTCAAATCTAATGCCCATATGGCGGCACAAGATTAGCTTTGTTCCTTTAATTTTTTTTTAAATTTTATTTATTTATTTATTTATTATTATTACATTATTACAGTACATAGAATTGCAAATACAAATACAAATACATATTTATACAAGAAAATAAAACAATTTTCAAATTTCAAAAGTAAGTATAACCAAACTACTATTTAAAAAGAGGAAAAGAAATATAGGCTATATCTTCACAAGAGGTATTAAATTTAGTAATACACCCGAATGAGCAAGACTGCTCGTGCTCGGGTGCCGTTTCAAAAATATGAAAGTGAAGAAAGAGGAGAGACAAAGAAATAGAGTGTATAATGTGATTAACTAAAAAAGAAAGGAAAAAATATTAAACATAAATACATAAAAGGAGTGAAACAAAAATTACTTAAAAGCTAAAAAATTACAAAACATTCTTTACATATCTATTAAATTTAACAGTGGAGTATGCTGAGAGATCAGGATATTTTATGATAATTGAGTGATAGAAGCGCGGTCCAAAATTAATGCTATGCTTTATTCCTGCCGATGTGAGACATTTGGGTTCTAATAGGAGTAAATTAGTATTTCGTCTAGTTTTGTAGATATGATCACTGGAAGAGTATTTTATACGATGTTTGTGAAAATATTTTAATATAGAAAATTTGTAAATTTGGTCCAAACTTAAAACATTAAATTCCAAAAATATTAGGCTAGTTGGGTAATCAATGTGTTTTCTTAGACAGATTTTTATTATTTTTTTTGGAAAAGGCAGAGGGGCTTAAGGGTAGTTTTCGCTAATCCTCCCCAGGCGAGAATGCCATATTGAATAATGGACTGGAAAAGTGCTAGATAAACGGAACGTAAAACAGTAATGGGCATACAGTTGCGTAAAATGACAAATTTATGAATTGTTCTGCGTAGTCTATTACAGATTTAGTTCACATGGTGAGACCATTTAAGGTGTTGATCAATAATTATTTACATTATTTGGTAAAACAATATAATTAAGAATAAAATTAAGCAATTCCTGAAATTTATGTAAAAACGGTTTCAATGTTAATAACTATAATGTTTTAATTATTTTTCTGCTAAAAATGATTCAAATAAAACATTGAGTAAATAATCGTGTTCCGCGAAGTTACTGGTAAAATACAGTTCATCAACATGTATACATTCTGATATAACATGAAGTTTGAACTGTGAGGTAATTTCCACTCTCCTGAAAATAAGTTTTTTTACAAGGGCCGTGCTTGCTAAAACATTCTCCAATTCAAACAAATATATCAGCGTTACACAAATTTAATTAATTGCCGTGGTAATCATACTGTTCTTTCAAAAGACTGTGGAAACAACGTCGTCTGTTGAAACAATTATACCAGCATTTAAACATGAAGCTTTGGTTTATCGTTGCCGTAGCAGCCGGTGATTGTGTAGAGTTTCTGTTGTGGAGAAAGTTGTTTTATACTCCAGACAATAGCGCGTATTGTTATTATTCCGCATGAGTATGGCTTTATTCCAAACATTCCACTTTCTCTTAGAAATAGGAATGTGCTTTGCCACAGTTGCCAGTGCTTATATTACGTAAATGTAGCCCGTAACTTTATATAAGCGCTCTATAGACTGAATCGTTTCGTTATTCCCCAGTCAGCAGAAAGTCCCTTTGAGAATTTACATTTCGATTAGATTGGAACAGTTCCGAGATATGAAATAAAATCCTTACAACGCTATTTGAGAATTTTTTTTTCATGAGTTAAAGAGAAAGTTTTAATTAAACCTTCGATTTAATATCAATTTCATCTCTTTTTGCAACTTGAAATGGCACATTTTGCATTGTAATAAAATCAGGTAAACTGATGTAACGAAGTTCCAGTTGTTTAATAAGTGATAATTGCAATTACGATATGCAGAAAATAAGTTAGTTTCTCAATTGATTTCCGAGTTGAAAATTGTAAGTAAAAATAAAATTAGAATATTCATTCATTGTATTCATTTCACTTAGGCCTTACATAATAAAGAAACGGTTTTCCTATTTTTGTTTTACTCTTCGTGGAAGTTTAGACTGCGAGAGACGAACATCGCCGAGTATACCCGATGTCTCACGAAGTGAGGGAGCTAGTTAGCACGCTATTGAGAGGCGTTGAATTGTATAAGAGTAGATAAAAGTTTACTTTTTGTAGCCTATAAGCTTCTCGGTGTTAAAAAATTAAATAAATTCATTTGTACCGTTTTCGAGTAAATAGCAAAAACTGAAATTTTCTTCGTATAAAGTGGGATTAAAGGTAGTAGAAAGTCGTCGTTAGTCTTCGTGTCATATCCCACTTATATAAATAATGTCGCAGCATCACTTGAGAATAGCTAGACCGATTTGGCTGATTTTTTGTTTTGTTTTTTTTTTGTGTTCGTAATTGTCAGGACAAGTTTGTATTAAAGAAAATTTTTGGAAAATCCATGGAAAAAGTCGGATATGTGAAATGAGGCACAGTTTGAGAGTAGGCCTACTGCTGTCACACGTTTACATAAGAAAAAGACCTACATTTCTTGATCAATTTGCACGAAATTTTGCACACATACCCAGTTTAGCCCGGGAAGTAACGCGGTCGTCAACATTAAAATTCAAACAAGCCTTAAAAATTTATATAATTTCTGAAAATGTTATACTGAAAAAATGAAATGCAAGTAAGTTATCATGACAATAGTGTATTGTTTACAATGTTCACATAGGACTTTGGGATCTATATAATACTGGGCTTTTTCAAATTCTGATGCTATCGATGTTAACATATTTGTGAAAATAATTACTGAAGAATGAAATCCACGAAGATAAGCACAATATGAAGCAGTCACATAACTTTCTCTACCCTCGACTTGGAAAATATTTTCTCTCTTCACATTTTGATGTAGAATAAGCGGTCGTATTGCAGGGACAGCTCAAGTGTGTGCCAACATTCAACATCCTCTATGAGCCATAAAAAGCTATATCTAGCGTTTTCTGAGGGAATAGTTTGAGTGTGATAAGTCGTTCTTCCTCATGTCAAGTTCTACGTGCATATTATACAAGGCCCTAGAGTTTGAAAATCGAAAGTTCTTCATAAGTTAATTTCAAATTACAAAATAAAAACCCGGGCGACGCCGGGCCTTTTAAGTTAGTAAGATATAGAAAGTTGTCTTAATACGATTTTTCGTCCTCAGACACTCAGATACACACATAAATGTTTCTTAAAGTAGCTTTTTTAGATTGAGGGAACCTTAAAATGTGTATTTATGTTGAAAACCCAACATGAATTTCGGGATTGAACCGAATGCTTCCGTTATCTATTACCCACAATTCGGGTAGGGAAAAAATCTTTGTAAAGAGCAGAGCTCGAAAATGAGAAATCGAAATTAAATGTGTCATTATCGTGAATGCAAGCATGCCACACAACTGTGTCAATGTTGATTTCTTTTTTACATTTTCTACTGTCAATTAATATTTAAGTATACAGTTTGATCCGTGCGAATTAACTATTCATAACTTATGTCATTCCACTTTAACGGTTGTGTTGAAACAGTCAGGCTTTTGCCCTTATCTATGTTTTATGGCCATTAATTATGCATCTCGTCAAGTTCAATCCTGCTTTTCATGCTGTCAATGTTGTTCAAATTTTACATCAGAATATAATTCTGTTAATTTAGCCAATCCATATACACATACATAAAAAATGACACAATATTGCACTTATGTATCATTCATGAACTTCATTTCCTAGAGAGTAGTAATATTTAAATGTATTGCAGTTTACCATCTTATACCCTATCCAAAGTATTATCTTACACAAATAAGTTGTTAGAATACCTTGCAGCCACATGGCTGACTCACTCATTCACTGATATTAATGTTTGCCCACTTCCAGATGAGCTAGAAACTTGAAATTTGGTACACATATGACTTTTAGGCTTTAAACCATAGGAAAATTCCAAAAAGTTTATTGTTTTAATTTTTAGCCTTAAAAACCCCCGAAAAAGGGTTCGGTTTCCATGGCAACGGTATTATCAAACAGTGTTCACATAGGGCTCTGAAAGTTTATAAATAATAATTTCCGTAAACCTAACGGGGTGGTCGAGAATGTAACTCTTGGACTCGCATTCTGGAGGTCCCATGTTCATAATTAATTAAATCCAATTAACATTTTTGTCTAAAAATAACAAAATTTTCTTCTATCTGTTAATTTTCCAGGTTTATTGTGGCAAAACAAGTAATAGCTAATACAGCAGACTAGTACACGCACTCTATCTCCCATAGATCTTTTAAAAAACCTTTCCCGAGAACCTCAGCGGGGGTTTGGGGGCGGAGCCCCCAATGAGCTAAGCGAGTACATTGTATATAGTCAGTGGTTAAAAATTCTATAAAAGATTCTTGCAGATTAAAAGAAGTTCTGATCCTACATGCCTACCTACTTCTGGAGGTGGATTTAAGCATAGATTTCAAAGAGATGAGGATGGCATAACGTGTCGTTATTTTACTTTATGTTAATTTAATCGACGGAAGTGATCATCGGAAAAATATGCTGCTCTACTAATTTATTATTTTGGAACTCAACTTTTTATTGTTGTTTTTCCACATATTATTTATTCTTTAAAGAATCGGTCATTAAAAGCCGTTAAAGTCGACCACATTCACAAATTCCTGCCATTAAGTATGAAATCGAAAGATGGTGGACGATAGACCTTGAATCTACTAGGGATGTAGTGCCATGACGTTTATATTAGTATTAAACACATCTCCTATACTTCCAACTTCTGTCTTTGGTGCAGCTGACAGTACAGAATAGCCCAGCACAGCATAAAGAGAGCCAGTGTCCTTACTGAACAGTGTTAAAGTTACTTACAAGCTGCGTGTTTTCCTCCTTCGAAGGTTGTGATGTTCATTGGCAGTTTTCTCGCATTGTATATAAGAATTTCTATAAGTTTTCCGGAGATAATATTAGCTAACGTTCTATTACAGAAGTATACGTAATTAACTAGTCCTGAAAATTACAACGGAATTCTTGTGACTTGGTTCAGTAAATATATATAACTAGTTAGTTTTATTTATATCATCTTTCTGCACAACGCAGATTGCCTTGCAGACAAAGAATATCTTTCAACAAAATATACACTTACACAAAAATTACAAGCTTTCAGTTAGATCATTAATGATTCAATGATGACAGGAAAATTAAAATAATCAGTAGTAAATCCATTAAAATTGAAGAAAGGAAACCTGTTCAGCTTAATTGTTGTTACTGTACAGGTGGTTTCTTAATATTTGGATGGATCCCTTAAGTCAGCGTTTCTCATCCTTTTTGAACCCGAGGACCTCTAAAATGTCTAAAAAGTTTTACGGACCCCAATTTTACACCCCATTTTTAAAAGTAGGTTGTATGTAGGCCTATATTCTTAATATATTTGGGGTATTAATTATTGGTCAATATAAGAAATAAATCCAAATACATAAAACCCTTGTTAAGAGAGCGCCTCTAATAACAAATTCCGACAAAGTCATATTTTTCAATGTTTTGAATGAAAGAGGGAACCATAGACGTCAGAGTATCAGGGGTTTCAAACTGTGGTTCGTAACTGCAAAAGTAAAGAAACTTGCAATAAGACCTGTATTTTCGAAGATTTTAAAAACTTTGACATCTAGTGTCCATTTTATGTGAAAAATGTTTGCTTCTTTACTTTCCACTGTATTAAGGAGCTGTATTTTCGAAGATTTTAAAAACTTTGACATCTAGTGTCCATTTTATGTGAAACATTTTTACTTCCTTACTTTCCACTTGCTTTATGATATTTTTCAATTATGTCTGCGGACCATCTGCACCATCTTCACGGACCACCAGTGGTCCGCGGACCATAGGTTGAGAAACGCTGCCTTAAGTGATAAGGGATAATGTACAGATCTTGTGACTGTTCCCCTACTACCAAACATTAGTCCAATGACTTCAACATTTTTAAAATCGTATTTGTTCTTGAAGAACTCAATGGTTGGTTCATATATTTTCTTTTTTTCATTATCAACTTAGTATAGGAAAAAAGTGAACATTATAATACTAAATCAAACGAAACTTGTTTTTGTCAGTTTCATGAAATTGTATCAGTTTAATCCCTTGACAACCTTTCAAGAAGGTTTCACCTACTCTGTTGACCTCTGTAAATTTTAAAGTTAGATTGATTTTAATATTCTAGGAGCATGCTCTTCCAAAATTGGACGCAGTTAACCGCAGAAATTTTCGTTGTTGAATAACTCAACCCGACAGCGAATGGAGCCACTTGTTTCTCCTATGTCCGTATGCATCCCACACGGCACAGGTAATTATGATGTCACTCTCCACAGGAAATAGCTTCCTGTGGTCAAAACATTGCCAGCAATCGTATACTAATGGTGACGTAATAATTCAGTGATAATGACCACCTTAATGGGAGCGGTGACCACATTCATTGACATCACTCTCCACTTACACTGCAATACGACCCGCAACATAAACTCATTACTTCAACACATTGACCTGCGTGAACAACTGAATGTTCTCAAATCGCAGTAAAATTAGACTGTGAGAAGTGTATGTAAAGTAGGTTTTAAGAGGAACGGGTACAGGTAGGGGGAAAAAAAGCGAACCGACTCTTGTAGCTGATTTCAGAGCCTTGTTCACAGCAGTGCCCATGCGTATTCCTTAGACCCAGTGCCGTATTTAAGCCTAGGCAGACTAGGCAGCTGCCTAGGGCGGCAGATTTGAAGGAGCGGCTTTTAAGCTGTTACTGTTTTTTTTTTAAATATATTAAACATTTTATTCATAACTCTTCAAAATAGTAAACTAATGTAACGCACAATGAAATAGAAATGAATAACATAGACAACAATACGCACCTGTTTATTTATTTACTTAATTATTTATTATTATTTATTATTATTATTATTATTATTATTATTATTATTATTAGCCTACTATTTCAGTTACAATAATGGTTATTGTAGGTTACTTTGTGGTACATTCACGCGGAAATAAGGGGGCGAAAATATTTTTCTCTGCCTAGGGGCGCTTAAGTAGCTAAATACGCCCCTGCTTAGACCTGTGTAGGGAAGTAGGTTTTGCAAGAACACAGAATAGGGTTCAATGGCGGGCTCATATAAGCGCGGCAATGAACCTCCGATTGCCATAAAATATATATCTAGGTAGTATTCCTTCAGCTTGTTTAGGAATTTATCTATTGCCATTGTGGAAGCAGCCATTATTATTATTGGAATGTGACCTACTAGTGGTTTACTATAACGCCCGGGTCTTTAAGGACTTACAGCTTGTAAGTCGCCACTGGGTTCGTATCTCATATTGAGGAAGCCTGGGATTGTGAGTCAGTTGGAGAATTTAATGTTGAACCGGCACGTCGCCATGGTAGCTCAGTTGGTTAGAGCATCGGCACGGAGAGCCGAAGATCTTGGTTCAAATCCCGGCTATGGCATTGAATTTTTCATTCTGACTTCATGTATCCATTATTATTATTATTATTATTATTATTATTATTATTATTATTATTATTATTATTATTACTATTATTAATATTATTTCCCTTTCGATTTGGCCAGCTTAGGACCGCGTGAAACAGTTGTCTTGTTTTTCTCTTCCCGAAATTTCTTCGTTCTTTCGCGATGTTGGTGTTTCCGTTCTTCAGTCCATTTACTTCCCGTTTTCTTCTTCGGTTTCTCTGGAAATTCTCCATCAAATATTGCTTTCCTAAACTTTTCTCTGTTTGCAATATCCTCCTTTTTGATCATGAGTAATTCCAAATATTCTTCAACTTTCTTGGAAAATGCTGGTTTAGTTTTTTTTTTACTTACATAGTGATCAAAAATTTGTTTGGTAAGTCTATCTCTTTCCATTCTGAAAATGTGACCATAGAATCTTAATCTTCTTATACGCTGCTTATTATTATTATTATTATTATTATTATTACTATTATTATTATTATTATTATTATTCAGCTTATTTTGCATGCTTTAGATACACTGTAGGAAACAGAAGTAAAAACAATAATTGTAACAATAGTAAAAGTCATGCAGTGACTATAGATTAAAGATAAATAATGATTGAAATATACCGTGTCCAGACAAAACAAACATTGTAAAGGAATAATATATCATGTGTAGGTACTCGTGATACCCCGCACGCATGTACCAAAGCACGCAATACATACACAGTATGTAAAAGTGTAAGAGCTCTTATCTGATAACGAATATACTTCTCCAAACACTGGTACATTAATTACATGATTAGCATGTGTTGTTAAATATGGCAATATTTAAATTCTAGCAGATCACATATTGCTAATGAAAATACTAATAATATTGTTAACACTCTTCATTAATGTAATTAATTTCTGTATCACAGTGGAATAGCATACTAATTGGTTTCGGTAATAATAACTCTCCAGTAAGCAATAGAAACATGTATAATTAACACCGGGCTGTACGGGTAAACCTATACAGTATCCAGGGGTTTCCAATCTGCGCTTTCAACTTCCAGGAGTTTCATAGAACTTTTACACTGATATTATTAGCAAATACATAATAATATTGGCTGTTATTATTAGGAGTGGCGTACCAAGGCTACTTGGCGCCCAGGGCTAATTAGATGGTAGTTGCCCCTTAACACTAAAAGGTTCAAGGTTCATTGAGTTTAATTTAAACACAGTTTAATGTTCACAATTATTTATTCTTAATAAGTAGTATGTTACTTTAACACATTATAAAGAGAAAGATATATATGAAATAAAAGGTTATAGGTATTATAAGGTTAGTTTGTTTGGAAAAGAGAGAGAGAGAGAGAGAGAGAGAGAGAGAGGGAGAGAGAGAGAGAGAGAGAGAAGAAATTTCAGAGTCATAACAAAAATTTAAAAATGTGCCTTCCTAGCCTTGATGGATGCAAACTTATTTATAATAGAGTTGAAGTCTATAGTAGCAGCCACATCACGTTCAATAGATAAAATTTCTAAATTACACCTAAATTTTTCCTGTGTGCTCGGTGCCCACGACCTATTTCGTGTTGTCTATAAATAGTTTTAAACGATACGTTTATTTCATTTCTAAATTACATTACTGCAGTATTTAATAAAGTAATAAAGGAAATTTGACCAATAAAACCTTATATTTTGCCTGAAAATTTATTTTTTCTTAAACTAAATAATTATGTTTTTCAATTTTGGCGCCCCCTTCTTTATGGCGCCCGGTGCGGCCGCCCCGTTCGCACCCCCCTTGGTACGCCACTGATTATTAGTCTTCTGTTTCATAAGAATATTTTCTAATAATGTTAGTTATGAATACATGGCTCAAAATTATTAGTAAATATTACTAATATTATTAGTAAACTGTTTCATAGACTGCAGAAATAACAAAATTTACTGATAACATTAGGCGCTTTTCTGTAAGTGACTTATTCTCAAACCAACGAAGAATTTCAAAATTCTTCAAAATGCCGTGAAGACCCTTCTCAATACGCTGGCGGCAAGCTTCTATGAAGAGAGTATAGTAAACTTGGTACCAAGCTACGACAAATGACTCAATCGGAACGAGATTATGTAGACAAGTAGCTAGAAGGCGTACCTAAATGATCCAAATAAAACAGTTTTGATTTTCATTCTATGTCCCATCGGAGGTTTAAAAAAAATAGCCCTTGTATATACTGGTAAAAGTTGAAGATACTACTTTAGAATAATGGATTCTCTTAGGTATTTTATTTTCTGACATTACTAAAACACACACGCTATTTCCAGTTAGTCTTGAGTATCACGATATAATGCTGCATTTGCATGGCAGATTGAAATAAGTACTACATTTTAAATTACACCTTCCAAGTAACTAATTTCCTTCCTCATAACAGGACAACCGTTTCATATTCATCGCTTATGTTCTGTATGTTTGTACTAAAGTAGGTTAAAAATTGGTTTCTTGCTTGTTGTGGTGTCTAATGGAAAATAAAGTATTTTCTCACAATATGTTTTTTAGTAAATACCATAACTTATATACGTGCCTGTTTTTCTCTCAGTTTTCTGTTCTTACATTTCCTATTTTCCATTTACTCTTTCTTTTTCCTTTCTTTTCTATTATTTTTCTTTAATTAGTTCATCCTTTCCTTTTCTATTATTTTTCTTTAATTAGTTCATCCTTTCCTTTTCCATCACCCATTCTTTAACTTAATCATCCTTTCCCTCAACCCTGATTCAATAGTCGGAGGAGTTATTTATTCAGTAAGTCTGTATGATATTAAAAGAAGAATATTATATTAAAACTTCGGTAAAATCCCTAAATATATTTAACCTGGAAGTTATTTCGACGTCATTTTTTGAATTGATACATACTGGTTTCTTTCGTCCAACTTGAAACCTTAATATTACAAATCTTATCATCAGGGCCCGGATTCTGATGACCTAAAATTGCTTGAAAAATTACCTTTAAAATTACCCTAAATTTTATAGAAAAAGACTTAATAATTATAAACAATGACCTAAAAACTGATATTTTATGTATGAAAAATTATTATTGTACACAAAGGTATAATTGTAAAACGGTAATTGCAAAAAGGACGTTGTAGGTCTAAAAAATGTGTTTTTTGTTCTTGATTGGAGCATTTGAGAAGAAAAGTAAGAAAATTGTTTTAAAAGTAGATCCTACAAAAATGTTGCATTATAGTAACCTAGTAATTTATTTAAATATTACCCGTATAGAAAAAAAAAGCTTTTTTAGTACACGCTCTCTAAAACAGCTGCTTATCGGACTGGTAACACGCCGAAAAGCTGCACTTTAAAGGACAAGTCCGCTAAAATTGCATAAAAGTGCATTCAAACTGCATTCAAATTGCAATTTTAGCGGCCTTGTCCTTTAAAGTCGTCATGGCAATCTGTAAACAAAACCCAGACGGCATTGACCAGTCACACCAACTTTAACATGGATTTACGCATATAATTGGTCATAAAACAACAAATTTAAGCCAACACGTTTCTTTATGATAATCAGAAACTTTACCAGGATTTTTCGCAAAACACGGTAGCCCACTTCTTCACATGACAACAAATATAAGTCAACAACTTTTCACATTTTCGTTCACTTGAATCACATTCCTTACCATGGACGAACAGCATTTAAATCCGTAATATATCCCTTCTCACAGCCTGTTTCTGCCGTGAAGTTGCTGGTAGCAGCTCCAATTCAATGTTTCTGGCTTGGATTGAAATTTCCTCGGCATTATCATTTATATTTTCACAAGCTTTTCATAAATACTAGTTGGTATGCAATATTGTTTACAAACAAGGGACTCACATATTATGCATCTATACTACCACATTTGTTATTGGTACGTACGGTCATTGTTGTTTTATGATCTAGATGGCCATGACAATATAACTTAAATAAATGACTGACTACCCTTCATTATAATTAATTATACGGTATTTTTTGTTTTATTTCATGTAATTTATAGAACTTTTACTAAAAAATATTGTATGCACCACGTACGCAAAAACTTTAGCGGACTCATCCAGTATGTCAGCCTCGGCTTTCGCCTCGGCCGCTATACTAGATTCGTCCGCTAAAGTGTTATTTTGCGTACTTGATACATAAATAGCTATTAAACCCTACCGCATTAAACAAACAACACTTCAAAGATAGCACCGTTGGCAACGACAAAAGAAAAATGTAAATACACTGAATGTAAATGCATGAAAATGACTAAATAAGGAAGCAAATGACACAAAAATGACAAAATAATGACGTAAAATTGAAATAATGACGTAAAATTGAAATAAATGCCCTAAAAACATAAAACTGCATAAAATAACAAAAAAGGCCTGATAAAGTGCCTCTATCATCTAGAGGCCATGATTAAAATTTATCTACAAGTTGGCAATGTCTATGAAGCATCAATAAAAAGATGACATGTCATCAGAATCCGGGCCTTGCTTATCATGTATAGGCCTATGTGAGAAAGTTTTTGTTACATATTTTGTACCGTTTATTATTCTATGTATTTGATGTTTCCAGAGTGTACTGCCTGTTCTTTTAAAGGAGACTTCAGCTAGAAGTAATTTTGTGTGCTCATTTCACATCCGTTTTTTGTGTCCAGCTCGTCACGATAAAAGGGGTTATAGCGTGCAGTTATTGTGTCACTGTCTGTTGTCTTGTTAAATTTAGAGTTTGCGATGTGACAACTCTCATGTGGGAAAATGAAGAAATAAGGTGTGATAGCGAGAGAGAACAATGTATTTCTCTACCAACTTTTAGTTGTTGAGTAAATTTTTACACACACAGTAAGGTGGAAAATAACTGTTTTTAACGTTATCATGGAATTTGTTCAGAATATAGGAGCTCTGTTGCCATTATGTTTAATGAAGTCCTTATTTTTATGAACAAATCATACTAAGTGAAGAATGCATTGAAATTTCAACCAGTTTTATATTATTTTAGTTCAACGTTATTTTACACTTTTTCCGAGTTTTGAAATTTAAAAAATACAAATCATAAAATTATTTAATTATGTGACACGTTGCTACTCTCGATTGAATTGCGATTTTTGTTCTCCTACGTTGTTTTTCCATTAACTTATAAACCCAATTTAAGCCTGTGATATTTAATAATGAATGCACTACAGGATAAAAAAAAACTAAGGTTATTTCCATTGCTCTGAAAGCTTTTCTATTTTTTCCTCGAATACGCTTAATGTATTCTTCAGTTGACGTGCAAAGAACAGAGTTTTGCACTGTAGAAAGCCAGGGGGAATATTATGTTATAAATTATTAATTTCAAACCTTAAAAAGCATTACGTATACTCTTCAGGTATTCGGAAGTGGTCTTATTAGTAGGAAGAGAGATTGATTTAACTAAAAAATCATTGAAAATAAATAATTAAAAAATGAAATGCGGTAATTTGCAAGGAATACAAATACGTAAATGTTACATCATTTTGGCGTTCAAAACAAGTACTTTTGAAATTACCGATAAATATACGACCCATGTGGGGAAGTTAAAACATTCCACTTATATTTATTTATTGCTACCTCGAGTTGTGGAAAATGAGATAGTAATGAATGTAGGTAGTACGACTGGAAGTTGAGCTTTAGTGATGGATGAGTGTTAAGGTGGTGTTGATTTAAAGTATTCTGAAAAGAATATGCTTCATGGCAGTAAAATTAAACTTATATCATTCTAAAAAGATATTTTTCCATATTTTAAATATTAAATAATTATTAAGGTCATTCGTGTAGAGTGATTATGAAAACTGGCAATGAATGAAATAATACTTGCATTCTTTATCTACGATGCGTTGTTTGCCGCAATTGTTTGTCAGGTATTGGCAACATGCGTGTACTGAAAAAGGCCAATATCGCTTCAAAAGAATAATTAGCATGTAGGCTATGGCTTTAGTGCGTCTGTGTAGCTTCTTGACATCCGTACAGGGTAAGTCAAATAGATTCTTTAGAAAAGGTTCAGATTCGGGCAGCAAAATTTGACAAAAGGTGGTTGGAAAGATGGGGTCACAAAGGTGAAAGAAATTGGATGGGAAGTACTAGAAATTAGGAGGAAACTCAGCTGCATGTTGAAGCGATGATTCCATGTCGTTAGTCAGAAACACCAACTGTAGGACCATGAAACAATCAGTCCTAGATAAGAGCAGGCTGTTACAAAAATCTATGTTATTTATCTTAATACTATATAAACAACATAGCAGTGGTTTATTTCGCTCAGTAATATATATTTATGTGATCATATAATGGGGTATTAATAATCCAGCAGAAGTTTTAGAAATATGCCATTAATTAAGGTGACCAGACACGGTCCGTAGAAATGTTTTATCTGCAGGCATAAATAATACTTACTTGAAATTTATATGTATCATTAGGAAGACTAGGGGTTCTAAATTATAGTATGTGAAAGTTGGGTATTGTAGGCTATTTAATAAAAAATTAGCCCAAAACAAAAGTTATTCTAAATTGTATTCTCAAATTTGTTTGCAGTAGCTAGGCTTGTAGACATGACTCCAAGAAGTTCGACTTCAGTTACTGTATGCTATTGCTTCACTCGTTACTGGAATAATATTTGTGATTACGAATTTAAGGAAAATATATTTAGATATTCCCTGATTGTTCGATGCCTTAATTTGTCTGTTCTCTACTTAACTCTTTTGAAAAATTGTATATTCGACACATGATTCTCGATGAGGTCTTTCTAGTGAAGTTCCAGTGTTAATTTTCATAAAGAAAGTGCACTAACTATCAAGACATTATATAATTTCACGTTTCTTTAATTTGTGTTTTCTAACTTTTTTATGGATCATGCCACTTTCTCCAGCGTGAAAAGGTGCTTGCGAGAGCAAGGAAATAGAGGAGGGAAACTAGAAGAGAGGTGGGGTGATATTGAATAAGGGAGAAAGTTTAAGAAGAGCATTGCAGATCTCAGCAGCATACATCTTGTGCGTTATGAACATCTCGTATACCCTTAACCACAGCGTTTAATGTTATGGCTTATGATCTTCAGAGCAGAGATTACAGTATATTAGGGGGAGAGGTAACATTCTCATAACACCTAAACCCATTAACAGGCTATACTCTCGCTTATGTTGACTGCATATTATCTTCCAAGGAGATATACGGATTTCACACACCTTGATTCTCGGTTAAGTTTATATGATTGATAGTCTTCTACAATAATGCCCGTAGAATTCGATGCTTTGAAGTTTGTGATGATGATGATGATGATCGTGATGTAAGTTCCTTGTATATGATTGGTAGTCTAATGCTCTTAAAATGATGATGCTTTGAAGTCTGTGGTGATGACGATGTAATTTTCATAGTATCAGCACTATGTAGCCCAATGCTTATGTCATAACGAGGCGGATCATTGTAATTATGTCGGCTTAAATCTCAGCTCTGTCAAACTAAATAGATAATTTAATTAATTAATTATTTTTATAAAAGATAATTAATTTCAGTTTGTACGGTGTATGATTCTATTTAATCATGTTTCTAATTATCTACCTCCTACTACAGGAAGTGTTTTATAACAATCTATAGATCTTCATCGTTCATCCTCAATTCTTGAAATTATATTCAGTTTTTAACACATCTTGGACCGATAACTTTCCTTTGCTGCAAACTCTTGTTTACTAGTTCTGTGTTGAAATAAAGTACCTTATAAGTGTGTAACTACACAAAAGACCTACAATATTTCCTCTGGATCTTCTCTGGATTAATTTTTCAGTATTGAAAATTCTTAATTGATCCCTCATTCGATAAGGAAAATATATTGTTCTAGGCTACATTTTAAAAATACGTTGTAATACGCTCACGAGAAATCAATTTGTAAAATAGACATACAGATCCAAAAATTGTCATGACCTTTTTTGTTAAGCTGTCACCATTTATTAAATATGCAGATGTCAAAATGTAAACCTGTAGACAATTTTCTGTCACCTATCACCTGTCACCTGTAAAATTGTAACTTTTATTAAATAGGGCCCTGGTGGCATATCGAAAGCCGAGAAAATTTTTCCCTTCACTTCGCCTGTCCTTGCCTAGATGTATTTCAAGTTTTCCTCAATCACGAGGCCAAACAGTATCTATAAAATGTGTTGAGAAAGTAAATAAACCTAAAGGATTCCATTTAGTTCTAAAATCTTGAATTCTTGACTGGTAATTCCTGTTGTATTTATAATTTTTTTTATTACAAATTAAAAATACAAATTATTAAAAATTATTTTAAAATACAAATATAAATAATACAAACACAGTAGTCACAATTCCAAAAAAGGAGCACCGTCTACCCCGCATGAGCATAGCTCGTGTTCGGGGTCAGTTCAGTCATACCAAAATTATATTACACAACTTTTACACAGTGTATGTAACAAGTAGGCCAAGCAGGCCAATGAAAAAACAAAATATGTCTATGTTAGTGAACAGGTAGAAAATTTGTAAGCCACAATTTATAAGAGAGCCCAATAACAAAAATTTTTATAGGTTTAAGCAAAAACAATAAAATTCTTCGTATGAAATAAATATATGAATATTGATACGAAACAAATAAAGTACAATTATTATTGCTATTATTATTATACTATTTATTATTATACTTATCAACAGTCTTCAAGTGTGCAAAAGAAATATGGTGAGAAAAATCCTAGGCATATCGTTGAGGGACAGAGTTACAAATGAAACACTACAGAAGATGTCAGCAGTTACCGATCCAGCACTGCAAGCCACCAACACCAAATGGAAGTGGGGAGGCCACGTCTCAAGACTCAAAGACGACAAATGGACATACAAGGCCACAATGTGGGACCCTCGTACTGGAAGAAGATCCCGTGGAAGACCAAGACAGAGATGGGCTGATCTCTTCAAGGAACTTGTAGGACGACAGTGGTCAACCAGAGTAAGAAACAGGAATGACTGGAAAGTCTTAAAAAGACAAGTGAACAGTGACTGAAACCAGTGCATATGCGACCGAAGTCTTACGAAAACAAGTGAACAAGACCCTAACAAGTGTAATGACGTAAGCTACAATGAAGTGCACAATGACTCAGACTAGTGTAAGTGGACAAAGACCAGGAATTGCATAAACGCCCAAGAGCACAAAATATCCCTCATGTGGAATAGCTCACCACATGTAGGTGTATTCGAGCTTACCCTCTTTGAGGAGGCCATTGCCCTTAACGGGACATTTAGGCTAATCATTTCATTTCACTTCATTTAATTTATTATTATAGCCGATTATTGTTTTCATATCCGAAATAACCAGGACTGTTCCAATTGTTTATATTCACTTAAATTGGTCATTCTTTACTGTTCTCGGTATTATGTTAAGTTTACATGGTCTAGTAACCTATTGTATATTATTTCGATATCCAGAATAGTCAACATGGATACAGGTATACTACAAGCAGAGTAATGTAGGACTATGCCCGAATAGTGATCAAACCTAATAAAATTAATGTAAATGAAATACATTCCGTGCTATCTCAAACTGCACGAACACTCCCTCACAACATCTCTTTCCCCCTACCCATCCCGAAATTAATTAATTCATATTCGTGACCCCCCGACAATTTATTGCTCCGGAGAAAGAAATTAGGACAAAAATATAATATTCATGGATAGCAATATGTAACACATGAAGATGAATTACTCTATTGGCACGAAAGACTATCTCCGCTCCATATATTTTAAAATAATATTTCGTCTAGTTTTTTTTTCCATTGTATGAATCGCATTGAAGTATGGGAACGGTCCACCGCTGCGCTGTGGAGTAGCGGATGCGTTTGCTCTCCTCACGCAGATAGTGGTCGGGATAAGTTTCCTAGGTGGGACTTTTTTGGGGGTTTTTTCGTCACTTGCGAGACGACTGTCGGGAAACTTCAGGCCTTCTTGTCCCCGGATATCATCTGGCTGTCTTCATCACTTTCTTCCACCCGCGCCTTGTTCGGAATATGTGTGTGCATGACCGATGTGTCTCTTTCTATGTATTCGTGATTCCTGGGATATGACCACGGCATTAGGCTGATCACCAGGGCTCGGACTTTTAGGTGCTTATAAAAACGAAAATATTTATTTTCTATGCGGTTAAAAAGTCGAAAATATGTTTAAAAAATAAGAACATATTTTAATTAACTTATTTAACCAATATTTACAAAAGTACTCATCTAGTCATTCTAGTCAGCAAGTGTAGAACTGTTGCAGTGAACGACAAAAGTAGATCTTAAGTTGTGCATCTTAAAGCTGTGCCGATTTTCACGGAACAGAGACTTGCATCTTGAAAATGTACGTTCAACATCGCAGGATGTTAAACTTGCATATTTCTAACACGCAGAGTCACTGACACTCAGATGTTCCAGTTCTCTACACTGTTACACATTAAAATATCTGAAAACTTGCGCAACATGTTGTAACCCTTCATTCTTATTTAGGCATGACAGGAATTTGTCTTTAATTTTGTTTGCTTTTGAACCAATGATTTTTTAAGTTTGTTTTCAATGTGTTTGATTTCTTTTATTGATTCTGTCAATAATTGTTTTGTTGTTTCCAACTTAGTAATGCAGTGTGAGAGGAAACAGAAATTTTCACCAATAAAGGCCAAATCAGCACTGATTTATTGCCTGACTCATCATAACGCTTGAAAATATGGCGCAATTTTACAAAATTGACAAACAGTTAAAATATTAATTTCTAAACATGATATGTGGTAAAATATGTAAAAATATTAAGTTACCAAAAACATTTATTCAAAATAAGAAATATCGAAAATATATATTTTTTTTATGTGATATGCAACTCGCTATTTTGAATCCATAGGTCCCAACCAGAACTTTGACAAAGTCCAGAAATCCTAAGTAATAGCAAAAAAAATATGTATTTACCTAAAAGCCCGAGCCCTACTGATCACTCATTCGAGAAGGCTCTCCATGTCTTTATCGGGTTAAAAAAATGCATGTGATTCATAGAAACTCCCTCCTCCGATAGATCGCCGTCCTTTAAGACCGGGGAGAAAATTAATTTATTTTCAGCAATATTAAGAATTTAATTTGTCCTGTGAGCATTTCAAGGTTTCCCAGAAATGTAACTTGTGCGCGTTTCGAGTGTCCCCAGATATATTCCATGTGTGCAATTAAAGTATTTTTAAAGGTAACCGCTGACCGTGTGCACCTTTAATGTGACAACAACATTTCTTTGCCCCTACAATAAATCATTAACAAGCAATAACTAGGTTAAAAAGTCCCCAGTTAGCTCGACATAGCCCCTTCTAATTTAACCTCTATTTTAAATAGCTGCTAGTGGTTAATTATATTTCTTACTTAACTGACTCAATTGCAATAGAAAATTCCTAAGCAAGTTAAAGGAATATTGTTTATTTTATGAACCCGGAGGTTCATTGCCGCGTTACATCAACCCGCCCTTAAATCCCATTCTGTGCTAACTCCAACCCTACTTCCAATTTCAATATTGTCCTCTCCCCTACGACTAGGTCTTCCAATTGATCTTTTCCCTTCCGGTCTGCCAGTCAATATTGTGTAGATATGCGTTTCCTCCGCCATGCGCGCAATATCTCCAGCCCATTTCATCCCCCGTAATTTAATTACCCTTACTATTTTCGGTGAAGAGTACAAGTTAGGAAATCCGTCATTATGCAGTTTTTCCAGTTCCCGTTTTCATCTCTCTTATTTCTAATTATTCTGGAGGTTCCTCCTTCAATATTGAGATTTTCGACAGTAGTTTCTTTCGGATTCTGCAACCGTTGTATCTCACCTATTTTCTTGCATTTCTAATTTTAAACACTCATCATCAAACCACAGTTTATTTGGTTTCAGTTCAACCACCATATTTTTTTTTTGGGGGGGGGGAATACTTTGATATTCTCTTTAACACTGTCCCAGGTTTTTTCGATATTCATATCATCCGTAGCTTTTGGTTCTTTAATTTCATTCCAGGTAAGCTATATTTCTACTATTAGAATTTAGAATGGATTTATTTTATCTGGTGGAATTAAGGCTATTAGATTTCTCTTCTATTCAACCAGAATTATTACAAATGGAATATACAAAGTTTCCAACATAGTACAAATACGATACAATTACAAATATAGTAAAACACAAACAATACTATTGTGGTGTAATGCTTATATAAAAGAACTAGTAGAACTAAAGAGACGAAAACAATTACACCTAATGTACAAACTCAGTTTATGAAATGCTTATTAACTAAAATTTGCCTATTTTTACGAAGAAAATGTAGAAATGAAAAAAGTGAAAAGTGTTATAACTAACTTATACATAACGAAAAAATTTACTTACAATTGATGGTAATAATGCGTAACCAAGTTCCCTACTATGGCATTATCATTCATCTTTCATAAGAATTGAGTTTGATTTGACAGTTCCTGTATTTTGCAGGTAAAACATTTCAAGAACGAGACATGGAAACGACAAAGGAGCGAGGATAATGAGCTGTTTTGTGACGAGGCGTACTTAGTATTCACTATCGTCAAAAAATAATATGCAATACACGGGCGAAGTGCATAACACAGTCTTTAGAATTTATAAAGTGTTCGGCGCAAGCGTCTGACGTTTTCAAAATTCCCCTCGGCTCAATTGTAGAGCATTTTCCGGCCAAGTATAGCATTATTCTATTACAAAGTCACTGTTTCCTTGTTAGAAGGCGGTTTCTTTCAGAAGTTGAAATTTACTTTCTGTATACTCCCTGTGCTGCATGTACTGTATTGTCCACACCACTTCTCTCTACATCCGCATTCTCTATCAGGGTGGAAATTCAGTTCCCTGTTTCATTGTGCCTGGCACTGACTCGACAAACTTGGCTTATTAGCAAACTCTATTGTGTTGATAAAATTGGCTGTTGCATAGTTAAGTTATGCGTCATTTAACCTACATGTCTGCATCAGTGCTGAATACCCAGTCAGAAACACTACGTCAAATCCGTTTCCTTCACTCCCCGGAATGAAAAATAACGTTCTAAATAATTAGCCTATGATTTATGAATGTTATCGAAGACGTACAACTTAAGCCGTTTCCAGATTCAACTTGTTATTTCGAGAAACAGATAGCCAGTTCGACTCTATAATTAATCGATTCCTTCATTATCTGTATCAAATACAATAGAGGACAATACAGGACACCTTGCGATATATCGATGGACAATTTCTTGAGCACCATCTAGCGGCCCAACCTGCTACTACTGAATACAGATGCAGTAACTAGTTACAAAGATATAAACCAATTTCTATTAGTGGAGCCGAAGTAGCCAACCTTGGCATGTTATGTATAAGGGATATGATTTTTCTATCTATCTATGGTCCAGAAAAAATGCTGTTTGGAAATAAATCACCTAAAAAATTAAAGAAAAAAGTAACATTGAAAACAAGAGAGAGTTGTTGTTAGCAACCGTTAAGTTGAAATATTTGTGTTTTCATTGATATTTTGAGAACTATTTCGGAAGTTCTGTGTTCTTTTTTGCTCAGTGTTTTAGTCCTTAGTGTGTGGTGAAACGAGTAATACAGTTTAGAAGGCAGTGGGTGAAACATTAAAACATTGCAGTTTATGTTTTAATTATTTGAATCTGCCCCGAGTTTGCAGGTTGTGCCACTAGGAGTGCTGCAAAATCTTTCTCCCATTTTTCCATTTCCAAAGCAGTAAGTGTCCGGTATTATCCTCTATTGTATTTGTCTGTATTGATGAAAATTGCAAGAACCAGGTAGGGAATAAAGGAATAGGTCTGATGTGAAACGGTTAGTGATTCTGTCTAGAACTATATTTGAGGAAATGGGATTAATTGCGTACAGTTGATCTATGACACGGGGTCAACGAATTTAATTACCTTTTGATGTTCTGTTGGTTTTTATGCTCGGGAAACACGCCTTCAGTTGTTGAACTCACGAATGTGAGGTAATGTCAAAGGTACTAACTATTCGATTACCGATTCGTTTACTATGCGATTTGCATCAACTTCTTTCCAGGGCATAAAATGCAGGGCACAAAGAAATACCTATAATGCAAACGCCGTAATATTGGTCTAAACATGCTATATTACGAATTTTTATATTTTTAAAACTAACCAGTATTTCATAAGGAGATATTCTTGTTTTGGGTAGTATTTCCAGAACGCGTTTATAAATCTTACACTTAGAATTACTTTCAGGTACAAGAAAAAGTAAATATCATTTTTAAAAGATAACTCTAAGCCTACCAGAGTAAATAATAAACATTAGCAAGGAATTTGATGATTTTGCATATTTTTTATATGAAGGTTGAAAGGTAGATCGAATATGAATAGACAAATGTGTACAATGAATTAATTAATTAAGTAAGGGCAATTCGTTTGGGAACTAGTTTGCATTTTTCGTCATTTTGAAGAGATAGGTTATTTTTCTGGCATTTCAGGTCGTTTTCCGCAATTTTTATATGAAAAAATGAAGTGTTAGGTGGTTCTGCAAAAGAAAAAGTTTTGGATTTGACAACCCCCCGTTGGGAGTCTTGGGGTTAAATTTAAAAGAATTAGTATTATCGCTTCTTAAAATGCAAAGGACATCGTATTAGAGTGCACGGAAACAGAAGACCTGAGAAAAATGCACATTGACAGGAAATATCTAAGAATGAACAGTAGCGTAGCATATAAGAAATTATATACAACAAAAAACGAGGTTTTACCAAAGAAAATGGGGAAATTCCTGTTTATAATTAGGGAATTTGTGGAAAATATTTCCGATTTTTTCTTACCTTACTATAGAAGCGGAGCTCTTCAAAACATGCACTGATAGTACGTCCTTTGGTGCAAGTATGTAATTTTGGAACAAATTTAAAATTCCATTACTACATAAAGAGCCTGTGCGATTTTCCTTTGTCCTTGATATAAACCAACCCTTATAATTTAATAAAGTCAACAAGGGTTGGATGGAGATGGTGCGTACAAAATGAGCTTTCTTTCCATGGCTGTTACAATTTCTTGCATGGGATTTGGTTTAGTAGCGCGAGATAATGTTGTGCTAAGTGTATTACGTAATTAGTAAGGTTTTAAAATAATTTTTAATTACTTTGTTTCCTCATAGGACAGCACACCAACGCACTACTGCAACTTTTGTGAACATTTAATGCATTAATACTAGACCTCAATTAGTTTTGAAATTACACCACCTTATACCCTCAAGTATGTTGTGATAGAGGATATTTCCAAGGAGAATCTTACGCTGCCAGTATCATTACAATCTTGTTTATTTCTATCTGCATATAACCTGTATATTAATGGTTCAAGTATATATTACACGACGTACCATCAATGACAACAAACAATAAGGAAGATAGTGAGTAATAAACGTTAATAACAACAAAAACAAATTGAAATATTTAGTGCAGTTTATAATCACTATTCTCCTGCTTTGACAGTAGGCCTATTAAGACAAAAATCACAAAGTGTGATATTGTAACGACGCAAATAGCGACGTGCATAATCAACGATAGGAGACCATTCCTAAACAAAGGAAGGGTTGGGGGACCGCAACTAATCGATATTGAACATTTTTATGATTATCGATACTGCCCTGAATTTTATTTGAATTACAGAAAAGGAGAGGTGCGCATGCGTCGACGGTGAATCGACGAGGCAGACGTGCGGAACCTAAAAGACGGTTAGTAGTACGTGCCTGACCACGAGAGAGAGAAGTTGAAAAGGCAGAAGGGAGAAGACGAGATTGGGATGTGTGACAGCGGTAGAGGCGTTCTGGCATAATGGTGTGTCAGACTTCCATCTAAAGGAAATTCTGGTTGTGAACTTCCTTGACACGGCTATATGGAGATAGTCATTAATCAGAAGAATACACCAAGTCGGCCAGTACGAGACACCGCTACAGCGAACATCAGCTGTGAGAGTGAGTCGTGACTGCTCGCTCTGAATAAGAGCAGATATGGACATCAGGAAGTAATGGAAGACAACTCAGGATCGGAGGATAAGTTGGACATCACTGGTTGAGTATAAGCGTCTAGACTTTTTTTCTTATTGTTTGGGGAGTGAGAAAATTGAGATATCCTTTTTTTTTAAGGATGGTTTCTAAGTCATGTATGGCGATTAGACACCGTATGGAATAATAGAATAGAATAGAATAGAAACATAGAAGTGAGAATTCTAGAAGTAAAGTGATGAGATCCAGTAATCCAACTATTTTCTATTTCTGGTCTAAATTAATTATAAAAGAGCAGTCTAGAGCCTAACAACTGAATGCCAAAGATATATCTCTTCACTTTAAGTTTTTTTGGGTAATTGTCCCACGAATGAATACATAGCTAGGGGCAATTGGTGATGCTCATATAAACTTTGTTATTTTTGAGACAGGACGCGAGGGGAGTAAGGAAGAAAGGTAATTAAGGGGCATGCTTAGTACTTCTTACGAGGGCCCCTCCCTCTTGGGTTTCTTTCAGGTGACGGGTGACTATCTATAAATAGATTTCATGCTGGCCTGTAATGTTAAGTTATGTTTTTTTATAGAGATTTATCTACAAGCGAAGGTGTATGGAATATGGTAGAGGGGGATAAGAAGTGGAAAGATTGAAGGGCAAAAGAAGGCCTACGAGTGGTAGTGCATTAGGTGTGTACCATTGGAAAATTTACATGTTAGGGTAGAAGTAGAAGTCACTAAAGGGGTTATAGAGAAGCTTACTAATCTGGGCGTGAATTAGTTTCAGTTAGAATTCTAGGGAATTTAGAGACAAAAGAAGATTGGGTGCCCATGCTAAAGAGTAGTAACGTAAGAAGTAGGAAAACTAGAATAACCACCGAGTGAATTAAATCAATGGTATAAGCTGAAGGGAATTCTACTTAAAGAAAGAAAGGGGTTAAAAGATAATAGCTGATGACTGGTCAGGTTAGAAAGAGGTGAGTGAGTGGAAAGATAATAACAAATGATTGGTTAGGTCAGAAAGAGGAGAAAAGGTAATTACGAGTAGTGTACTGATAAGTAGTTTATGAACAGTACTAGAGATTGTAAGGGTGAGGTGAGGGAACGCCGGAAGTATCCCGAATCAAACAAATAAAATCTGGTAGTAGGCAAGGCCTATACCAGTAACATATAAAGAACAGAAATTTATGAGAGATTGTGAAAGCCATCGATGTTGGAGGCGAACAACGGCCCCACGTGCCTCTAGGAGAGAGTGTCAGGGACCTCTGACGTCGATTTACAAAATTGTATTTTTGTTTGCGGCCCATTAATATTTTCCCGGTTGCAGGAGAGGAGTCAGATTGTTTGTAACTCAAGATCTAGACGTCGCTCCTGTATCGGTGGTCTATCGCCACAGTCACTCTGTGGGTATAGGCCTAAACTTCTATTTCTTTCTTCGTGAGACTGTCTTTTCTATCTATCTTTGAATACAATTCTTCATGGACTAAGCTGACAAATAGACTAATATAGGAGACATAGGTGGGATTATTGAATGTAATCTGTAGAGTTAAGGACTGGATTATAAATTGAAAACCTTTATTTATTCTAAAGAGAAAAAAAAGGGGGTATAATATATATATTGAAACATCTTGAAGTTGCAAATGTAAGTGACTACACAAGTTAATAGTAAATAATACGAGACGTTCTAGTAGATACCTGGAAACAAAAAAAAAAAAGAAAGAAGGTTAAAATAATTAATTAGGAATTTGTTATTGTTGAACAGAGAACGTACTTATACAGTTAAAATTGGGTATACTAACCTTGAATAATCAAATATTATCCTACCAATAAAAATGTTGAATGGTTAATGTAGTGTAAATGTAATTTATTGTATATAAGATTGTTATTGTTGAAAAGAGAAAATAATAATATATTAAATAAATTATGGTTATTGTTATGCAAAGTAAACTAACGTGAAGTTCAGATTTTTGACCCTTATCCTTGTAATGGTTTGAGAGTCGCTGATTTTTGGGCTAAGTATATACTTTGGTAGTGAGCACTGAAAAAGGAGAAAAAGGAGAAATAGAGAGAGAAGCAAAATAATTAAAGAAAGATAAACCCGAACCCAACTCCCGTCTCCACTGTTAACTTAAAAGCTAGTCGAGGGGCATGTATATACATAGCCTGTGTATCTATAATTTAATTTGTGTCTGGGCTGATACATAACAAAAAGAAAAGAGGAAGCGTATTGATGATGGCGCCCGTTAATATAAATTTTCATCAATATTATCAAGACTGGGTAAATTGTTAAAAGAAAGAGAAAGTAGACTGGGAGTAGGAAATTTGCAATCACCCGGTGACAGAGGTAGTTGTACTGAGTGTTGGAATGTGGACTATGCAGGCAGTGTTATGATGACACGGCAGGTGCATGAGTGACCTTGTTTTGTAGGAGTTCAGTAAACTTATGTACTACGATTGAGAATAATCACATGTTAGTCGTCACAGATTTTGGCGAAGATTTAATCCAAGAAGTTAAGGAACTTTATAGCATAAAGTAAGAAAAGCACGTAAAAATTTTGGCGCCCATATCGTGGGGCTGAGTAGTGTTAAAACAAAACAGTATTGCTAATTGTTGCAACTTAATTTAGTTAAAATTGTTAAAAAAAAAAAAAAAGAAACCTTTATTCAGTTGAAGTTCCATATTATGATAGCCCATAGCGTGAGGCAGTGATAGTTTGATATCCTAACGTGAGGCGAGATAGGGTTAAAAGAATTTTGGGGAGTTAGGTTAGTATAACTGAAATTTATTCTCAAAAAAATAAATAATAACATATTTTTGGGAAAAGAATAATGACTATTGACAAGTAAGGACTTCTATAGATGACTAAGACAGACGACTGAACTATTGTGTGTTCTAATCTTTTTTTTTCCAGTGGTATTGTTAATATATAAATATGGCTACTTATGTTGATCCGTATGCACAAATAAGAGCAGCTGAGCTAACCCAAGCTATTAGGAAGTTGAGGAAGGCGGATTTAGAGGCAGAATGTGATAGAGTAAAGTTACCGACCACAGGTACAAGGGATGAGTTAAGACAACGCTTGTTAGATTATGCCCGTAAGAACCCTCAGTCATTTCAAGTGTTAATTACGGCTTTTGCTCTGAGTCAGGAAGTTTTGGAAGAAGATTTGGTTGAACATAATATAACGATTCCACAAGATTCATATGGAGATGTAGTGTATACATGGGTTAAGTTAATGCGTAGGAAGGCCATGGCGGTAGCTGATTCAGAAGAAGTTGTACCAGTAGTACCCTCGTTTACAATTCAGTTAGAGCCACATAAACCAAATACTTTGGATCTGGTTCGTAAATGGAACATTAAATTCAAACCTGGGGATAGTATTTACTTATTTTTGGAGAGATTGGAAGATTTAAAACAAAGTTCTAAGTTACAGGGTGTAGAGTTATTGTCAGTATTACCCGAAATTTTACAAGATTCAGCTTTACTTTGGTACAGGAACAGATTAACAGATTGGCCTACATGGGAAGCTTTTTTGAAAGAATTCAGAGAATATTACTTGCCTATTGATGAGGAAGACGCGCTTTTGGATGAGATTAGACAGAGAACGCAAGGTCCTAAAGAATCGATTTTTGATTATGTTAATGCTATTCAAACGTTAATGAGGAGGCTAAGTACTCCAATGAGTCCTCAACAAATGATGAAGACTGTTATCAAAAATTTGCGTCCTGATGTAAAATTGTACCTTAGACCTGCAGAGATTCAAACTATAACAGATTTAATACGTGTAGGTAGGCAGTATGAACAAATATTGTTAGATTCTGAGAGATATATTCCTCCTCCAACGCAGGTTAGAGCTACAATTAAAGAAACGGCTTATAAACCTCAGAGACAAGTTGTTATACCTTCAGTTCATACAGCGCTAGGAATTCAGGGAAAACAGGAACTTCCATCGTCCGAGTTACAAAAGAAACCCAATGTTAGTTTTTCTGCAAAGACGTGGGATAAGGAACGGAATTCAAGTCCTGTAAATGATTCTAGAATGGTTAAAGTAATAGAAAATAAAGAGAGACAGGATGAGTCGAGGGATAATGGTAAAAACACCACTTTGCGTTTTTCAAATAATCAGCGATGTTGGAATTGTGATAAAACAGGACATAGGCAGTTCGAGTGTAAGGCACCTCGTAGAGTTACTCCACGCACTACGATTAAATGTTATAATTGTAATAAGCTTGGACATAGGTCTATTGATTGTAGGATGCCCCAAGAAAGAAAAGTTAGGCCTACAAATTCTTTAAGACAATTAACTAAAAATCAGGCTTGTGTGATGTTAAATATAAATCCTACAGATTTAGTTAATGGAGATAGATGTTTTGTTGAAATTTTGCTGGAGGATATTACATTTATTGCTTTAATAGATTCCGGTTCAGATAAAACTTATGTGGGAGAGAAAGGTGACTTTTTATGTAAAATGTTAGATTTAGCAGTAGAAGAATCTGAAGTTAGGGTGGTGCAATTAGCAGATAAGACTTATAGTTCTATAACAGGAGAGAGAACTTTTGAGATGAAATTGCAGGACAGGATCTTTCAGATAAAATGTAAAATTATGCCAAATTTAGCAGTAGATATGATTCTGGGCATGGATGTTTTGAAACAAATTGGGTTAGTAGTAGATTTGCAAGATGGGACTTGGTATTTCAAAGATGAACCAGCAAAAATTTTTCAATTTGTTAAGGCTATAGATTTAAAAGAAGAAGATCAACTACATAATATTCTTACTTTACCTACACCTCAGGAAAGGGACAGATTGAATGTGTTTTTGGAAAATCAGTTACAGAAATTTGATCAGTGTACTGGACTTACAGACTTGATTTCTCATGTTATTGATACAGGCGATGCAAAACCTATAAAACAAAGATATTATCCAGTATCACCCATTTTGGGAAAAAGTTATACACGCGGAAATAGATAAAATGTTATTGGAAAAAGTTATAGAGCCTTCAAATTCACCTTGGTCGTCTCCGGTAGTTATGGTAAAGAAACCAGATAGAACATGGAGGTTCTGCGTAGATTTCAGAAAAGTAAACAATTGTACTAAAAGAGATAGTTATCCTTTGCCATACATTGAACATGTTTTGAGTAAATTACGACATGCTAGGTATATCAGTACAATAGATTTGAAAAATGGGTATTGGCAAGTTCCATTAGATGAAGCAAGTAAAGAAAAAACAGCATTTACCGTACCTGGTAGAGGATTGTATCAGTTTCGAGTTATGCCTTTTGGAATCCATAACGCACCAGCCTCGTTTCAAAGATTAGTTGATACTATATTAAGAGAAGAGATAGGAGAGAAATGCTTTTGTTACTTGGATGATATAGTACTTATTAGCGAGACATTTGAAGAACATTTGTCCTTGTTAGAAAAAGTTTTAGAGAAATTAAGAAAAGCTAACCTGAAAATTAATAGGGAAAAATCAAAATTTTGTAGAAGTGAATTAAAATATTTGGGTCATATCATTACTCCATTAGGAATTGCTGTAGATTCAGATAAAATCTCGTGTATCCTTGAGTATCCAGCCCCTACAAAAGTCAAGGAAGTACGAGCATTTTTAGGATTGGCATCTTGGTACCGACGATTCATTCCATTTTTTTCTGAAGTTGTAAAGCCCCTCACTGCACTTCTGAAAAAGAATCAGAGATGGCGTTGGACTAAGGAATGTCAGGAATCTTTTGATGAATTAAAATCGAAATTATCTAGTAGTCCTATATTAACTTGTCCAGATTATACTAAACCCCTAGTGCTACAGACCGACGCTAGTTTTTCAGGACTAGGAGCAGCATTAATTCAGCCAGGAGAGGAAGGAGAGGAAAAAGTAATAGCTTATGCTAGTAGAACTTTAACGGTAGGTGAGCAAAAGTGGGCAATAGTTGAGAAGGAATTGTTAGCTATATTGTGGGCAGTTCAAAAGTTTCGTCCTTATTTGGAAGGTTATCATTTTAAAGTATATACTGATCATTTTGCTCTGAAATGGTTAAATACATTACAGAATCCGACCGGACGATTAGCTAGGTGGAGTTTATTGCTCCAGGAGTATGATTTTGAAGTAATACATAGGCCTGGTAGATTACAAAAAGTTCCGGATGCTTTATCTAGAATACACGAAGGGAAAGTTCAAGAGAAAACGGTAGAGGAAGAATTTTGCCTCTTGTTGACTGATAACTCTGAAGTAGTGGAATGGGAAAATATACAAGATGCTTGGTATATTAAGCGGAAAGAGCAAGTACAAAGTAAACCTAAATTTTGGCCAGATTGGAAGGTCGTAGATGAGAAGTTGTACCATTTAAGATTAGATCAGTTAGAACAAACTTTAGAGGGAACAGTGAATAGGTGGAAATTAGTTATTCCGCAAGATTATAGGATTAAAGTATTACAGGAATGTCATGATGCACCTACTGCAGGACATATGGGGATAGCTAAAACTTTCTTTAGAATAGCAAACAAGTATTATTGGCCGGGAATGTTTAGAGATGTTGCTAAGTATGTTACTGCTTGTGAAATATGTCAGAGACAGAAAGTGTTACAGACGGCTCAAGCAGGACCAATGCATTTTTACCAGAAAGAGAAACCTTGGATGACTGTAGCTACTGATTTGTTGGGACCCTACCCACGTTCCAAAAAAGGGAACCGATACATTGTAGTATTTCAGGACACCTTTACCAAATATGTAGAGTGTAAAGCGTTAAGGAAAGCAACCAGTAGAGCAGTTACGGAAGCATTTTATGAATTGATTATCCTTAAATGGGGAATTCCGGGATATTTGCTGATGGATAATGGACCGCAATATACTAGTAAATTAATGCGAGAGATAGCTAAAGCTTTTAATATAACTCCTTGTTATTTACCTGTATATTCGCCACAAGGAAATCCAGTAGAAAGAGTCAATAGAGTATTGAAAACAATGATTTCTAGTTATATTCAAAAGGATCAGACAGTTTGGGATGTGTATTTGAGAGAATTTAATTTTGCTATAAATACGGCTAAGCATAGTTCCACTGGATGCACTCCTTATATGCTAAATTATGGGAAGGAGCCTGAAATTATCAGTAGGATTGAAAAGGTGGAAAACCAACCGATTCATAAAGAAATTCCAAAACTTTGGGTGGAGAGACTCAATAAATTGAAAACGGTACGTTTAATGGTTAGACATAACTTAGAAACCGCCTATAAGAATTCGAGTCATTATTATAATCTTCGGAGGAGAGAGATGAGATTTCGTCCAGGAGATCTAGTGTTAAGAAGAAACTTTAAATTAAGTGATGCCTCACAAGCTTATACAGCAGGTTTAAGTGCAAAGTTTGTCGGGCCCTATATTATAAAGAAAAAGTTCAGTGAAAATAGCTACGAACTGACAAACCGTTTTGGTAAAAAGTTGGGGAAGTGGCACGTCAAAGACTTGAAACCCTTTGTTCCTGGATAAACATTCTTTAAGGCTGGTAAAAGAGACACGCACAAAAAAAAAAAAAAAATGAATGTGACCTGTGTCAACATTATTTTTTTTTATGGTGAGTGAGGGAAGAATGTAACGACGCAAATAGCGACGTGCATAATCAACGATAGGAGACCATTCCTAAACAAAGGAAGGGTTGGGGGACCGCAACTAATCGATATTGAACATTTTTATGATTATCGATACTGCCCTGAATTTTATTTGAATTACAGAAAAGGAGAGGTGCGCATGCGTCGACGGTGAATCGACGAGGCAGACGTGCGGAACCTAAAAGACGGTTAGTAGTACGTGCCTGACCACGAGAGAGAGAAGTTGAAAAGGCAGAAGGGAGAAGACGAGATTGGGATGTGTGACAGCGGTAGAGGCGTTCTGGCATAATGGTGTGTCAGACTTCCATCTAAAGGAAATTCTGGTTGTGAACTTCCTTGACACGGCTATATGGAGATAGTCATTAATCAGAAGAATACACCAAGTCGGCCAGTACGAGACACCGCTACAGCGAACATCAGCTGTGAGAGTGAGTCGTGACTGCTCGCTCTGAATAAGAGCAGATATGGACATCAGGAAGTAATGGAAGACAACTCAGGATCGGAGGATAAGTTGGACATCACTGGTTGAGTATAAGCGTCTAGACTTTTTTTCTTATTGTTTGGGGAGTGAGAAAATTGAGATATCCTTTTTTTTTAAGGATGGTTTCTAAGTCATGTATGGCGATTAGACACCGTATGGAATAATAGAATAGAATAGAATAGAAACATAGAAGTGAGAATTCTAGAAGTAAAGTGATGAGATCCAGTAATCCAACTATTTTCTATTTCTGGTCTAAATTAATTATAAAAGAGCAGTCTAGAGCCTAACAACTGAATGCCAAAGATATATCTCTTCACTTTAAGTTTTTTTGGGTAATTGTCCCACGAATGAATACATAGCTAGGGGCAATTGGTGATGCTCATATAAACTTTGTTATTTTTGAGACAGGACGCGAGGGGAGTAAGGAAGAAAGGTAATTAAGGGGCATGCTTAGTACTTCTTACGAGGGCCCCTCCCTCTTGGGTTTCTTTCAGGTGACGGGTGACTATCTATAAATAGATTTCATGCTGGCCTGTAATGTTAAGTTATGTTTTTTTATAGAGATTTATCTACAAGCGAAGGTGTATGGAATATGGTAGAGGGGGATAAGAAGTGGAAAGATTGAAGGGCAAAAGAAGGCCTACGAGTGGTAGTGCATTAGGTGTGTACCATTGGAAAATTTACATGTTAGGGTAGAAGTAGAAGTCACTAAAGGGGTTATAGAGAAGCTTACTAATCTGGGCGTGAATTAGTTTCAGTTAGAATTCTAGGGAATTTAGAGACAAAAGAAGATTGGGTGCCCATGCTAAAGAGTAGTAACGTAAGAAGTAGGAAAACTAGAATAACCACCGAGTGAATTAAATCAATGGTATAAGCTGAAGGGAATTCTACTTAAAGAAAGAAAGGGGTTAAAAGATAATAGCTGATGACTGGTCAGGTTAGAAAGAGGTGAGTGAGTGGAAAGATAATAACAAATGATTGGTTAGGTCAGAAAGAGGAGAAAAGGTAATTACGAGTAGTGTACTGATAAGTAGTTTATGAACAGTACTAGAGATTGTAAGGGTGAGGTGAGGGAACGCCGGAAGTATCCCGAATCAAACAAATAAAATCTGGTAGTAGGCAAGGCCTATACCAGTAACATATAAAGAACAGAAATTTATGAGAGATTGTGAAAGCCATCGATGTTGGAGGCGAACAACGGCCCCACGTGCCTCTAGGAGAGAGTGTCAGGGACCTCTGACGTCGATTTACAAAATTGTATTTTTGTTTGCGGCCCATTAATATTTTCCCGGTTGCAGGAGAGGAGTCAGATTGTTTGTAACTCAAGATCTAGACGTCGCTCCTGTATCGGTGGTCTATCGCCACAGTCACTCTGTGGGTATAGGCCTAAACTTCTATTTCTTTCTTCGTGAGACTGTCTTTTCTATCTATCTTTGAATACAATTCTTCATGGACTAAGCTGACAAATAGACTAATATAGGAGACATAGGTGGGATTATTGAATGTAATCTGTAGAGTTAAGGACTGGATTATAAATTGAAAACCTTTATTTATTCTAAAGAGAAAAAAAAGGGGGTATAATATATATATTGAAACATCTTGAAGTTGCAAATGTAAGTGACTACACAAGTTAATAGTAAATAATACGAGACGTTCTAGTAGATACCTGGAAACAAAAAAAAAAAGAAAGAAGGTTAAAATAATTAATTAGGAATTTGTTATTGTTGAACAGAGAACGTACTTATACAGTTAAAATTGGGTATACTAACCTTGAATAATCAAATATTATCCTACCAATAAAAATGTTGAATGGTTAATGTAGTGTAAATGTAATTTATTGTATATAAGATTGTTATTGTTGAAAAGAGAAAATAATAATATATTAAATAAATTATGGTTATTGTTATGCAAAGTAAATTAACGTGAAGTTCAGATTTTTGACCCTTATCCTTGTAATGGTTTGAGAGTCGCTGATTTTTGGGCTAAGTATATACTTTGGTAGTGAGCACTGAAAAAGGAGAAAAAGGAGAAATAGAGAGAGAAGCAAAATAATTAAAGAAAGATAAACCCGAACCCAACTCCCGTCTCCACTGTTAACTTAAAAGCTAGTCGAGGGGCATGTAGATACATAGCCTGTGTATCTATAATTTAATTTGTGTCTGGGCTGATACATAACAAAAAGAAAAGAGGAAGCGTATTGATGATGGCGCCCGTTAATATAAATTTTCATCAATATTATCAAGACTGGGTAAATTGTTAAAAGAAAGAGAAAGTAGACTGGGAGTAGGAAATTTGCAATCACCCGGTGACAGAGGTAGTTGTACTGAGTGTTGGAATGTGGACTATGCAGGCAGTGTTATGATGACACGGCAGGTGCATGAGTGACCTTGTTTTGTAGGAGTTCAGTAAACTTATGTACTACGATTGAGAATAATCACATGTTAGTCGTCACAGATTTTGGCGAAGATTTAATCCAAGAAGTTAAGGAACTTTATAGCATAAAGTAAGAAAAGCCCGTCACAATATGAACAATTTATAGACAAGTAGTATTATTACTATCAAAATATACATTTTAAGTTTTGAAGATAAACAATTTTTAATATCAAGAGATCACATTTTATAATATTTAATGCATTTTAATTTGTGACCACATAGCAAAGTTTTTACATATTTTAAACAAATAACTTATAATTAGCAAATTTTAATCAATTATGTAAATAGAAAAAACTTGTATATAGGCTAAGTTAACTATACATTTTAAGTTTTTAATATCAAGAGGTCACATTTTATTTAATTAATACATAAAACTATGACTACATAACAAAAAATTTTACATATTTTAAATAAACAACATAATTAATAAAAAAATGTTTTAACCAACTGTGTAAATGGACAAATTTGTACATAGGCTAAGCTATATGGTAAGAGTGTGTTATGATATGACAGGCTGCTGAGCAGTTCATGACATACAGAAACAGATGGTCGTAATTTCATGTAATATATACTTGAACCATTAATATACAGGTTATATGCAGATAAAAATAAACAAGATTGTAATGATACTGGCAGCGTAAGATTCTCCTTGGAAATATCCTCTATCACAACATACTTGAGGGTATAAGGTGGTGTAATTTCAAAACTAATATTTCACCCTCAGTGGAAAAATTAAATTCCTAAATACTAGACCTCAATACCTCTTCCAAGGAAATCACTGGGTTCAGCAATGATAGCTCTGGTAAGAACCACTGCCTCAACACTGACGAAATCATCTAAACCTTTACAGAGCTGAATTTCTGTGTTAATGTATGTAATCTTTAAGTAAAATCATCATTGAAAATTTTCATTCGAATAACCAGTTTCCGTATCAGACAATCCTAACTTGTAAATAAAAATGCTTACCTTTTATTTAAAGAAGTACTCTATCATCTTATATATCTGCTTTTATACAATTTTAAGGTGACATCAGTAATAGTGAAAATATTAAGTTAAGCTTATGAGAGGTACATCCACCATGGATCCACGCTGTAGGTCCCGGCTATTGTAATAACAGCTTCAGTAATCGTGAACCCATAATGATGGAATCTTCTCCGTTCGTTTGGAGTCGGCTAGACACCACCTCAACGATAATTCGCCAATGTGGTGAATAAAAGAGGCCCTTGTTGTTCTGGTGGCACTGTGGCTCTAGAGTTGAATTAGACTCTAAGAGAAATGAGTACCTAGAGCAATCCTAGGAGGTAAAGGCGACCGGTGCATAAGGCTTGTTAATGCTACGCTACCCTTCGTGATGTGTATAATGCTTCCCTTCCTGTGTTTTTGAGATATCCAAAAGTGGAAGTGCTTCCCTTTTTGTGTTTCTGAGATATCCATATTGTCTGCAACAGAAAAAAAGTAATGTGTAATGTGATCTTTGTATCCGTGTGCGCTTAATTGCTTGTGAGATCAAATGATAGCACACCGGAAAACCACTCTTCTCAGAATATAAATGCACCTTGTTAATGCTAAACCATCTGCCACGAACTCCCGAGAATTCTGTTTGTAGATCAGAATTAATTGATTTCAATCAAAATTAGTTTTTTCTTCAGAGATTATAACAAGCTATGGACTATGGACAAGCCCATAATTACTTAGTAAACTGCGGAGATGAGACTACTGAAATAAAAGGTGGAATAAAGTGTCAAAAGCTAACGAGTCCTTTGTCATTTCAGAGCGAATACTATAATAAATAATTTACGGCAAACCAAAACCCGCAACAAAGCTGGGAAGTAGCGCTAACCGATTCTAGGAACTACGCAAATTAAAAGCTACACGACCAGGTATTTAAATACCTAGAAGCCACATTTCCGGGGACTGATTATAATGAACACACATCTTCAATTAACACTATCTGATGTGTTAAAAATATACCAGTTCGTGAGTCCACAGAGAAAATGAACTGCGGTGAACACACAACTTTCTGTTTAATTGAATTAAACAAATTCGACAAATTTAATTCTTCCTGTAAAATCGCAGTTACTTCATGATATACAGCAGTATTTTACAATATCCATCAAAATAGAACTAGGCCTTTGCAGTTTAGACTAAATATAGAACTACGCTTAAAAATGTTTGATCTGAACTTTTTAAGATCACATAGTAATATAACTTCTTGAGGCTCTTGTGATGTCAGAAGAACCCCAGCAAGATTTTTTTTGAAGTTATTGATCCTGGACTTTCAATCATCAAAGCGAAATGACGGAAGAACTATTCAAAATGTATTATATGCACTAAAACAAATTTTTATGAGACTTCTAGAGCCAAAATTTTGAGACCAGTTTTACTTTAAGCTTTCCTTAGCAGCTTGTGGGTTTTCTATTTGGGATCTATTTTTATCAATGAAATAATTTTCAAAGTATTTGAATAGATAATCACAAATAATTAGTTTGAATTTAATAGACTTTAATGGGAAACCCCAAAGAAAACACTTTTTATAATAAACATTTTTATAAAGCGTATGAAATTGAGAAACAAAATAATATCCAGACTAATTTTTATTTAAGTTTCACTAAATTTTATTTTAGAAGGATTATTAACTAAACAGGGAGAAAACTGCATAACGACGAGCTTCATAACATGTACTCGTCACCGGAAATACTAAGGGTAATTAAATCACGGAGGATGAAATGGGCTGAACATGTTTCACGCATGGGGGAGGAAAGACACATCTAAAAAATATTGATTGGGAGACCCGAAGGAAAAAGACCACTTAGAAGGCCTAGACGTAGGTGGGAGGACAATATTAGGATAGATTTAAGGGAAGGAACTCGGATGGAGTTAGCACAGAATAGGGTTGAATGGCGGGCTCCGGCAGGCGCGGCAATGAACATCCGGGTTCCGTAAAATCTATATTAATAAAAGGAAGTGTCTGTCTTTCTGTCTGTCTTTCTGTCTGTCTGTCCGCGATGCCCAGCGAAATCTACTCAACGCAGAGATCTGAAATTTTATACATAGGCGGACTAAAGGGTCGGAATGTGCACCTCGAAGCCGGAATTTTAATTTTCGCTTTCGTTCGTGAGTTATGAGTGAAAAACGGGCAGAAAACGTGTATTTTTTTGCGATTTCGAAGCATGAGTTTTCAGTAATACAAATCAATTACACTAGGCTTTGGCTATTTTTGTCATTTATTCGACATAAAAGCATCGCGATCTCTTGAATGTTGTAGCTCACGCTGGTCGATTCATTTGTTTTTAATGTCAAGGCACGCAAACATAATATGAAATTTTCAACCTACACCGAAGAGGATTATTATTATTATTATTATTATTATTATTATTATTATTATTATTATTATTATTATTATTATTATAGGGATAATCAATATTAGCCTAAATATGGTCAAACGTTGTTCGATTTGGACGAAACTCACTATACAGGGGTTTTCTGGGCCAAGGAACTCGAATCTGAGGTCGCTTTTACCAGGTGAGGCTATCTAATCGTGATATATAGTCCACATGATTTAGGTGTTAGTATAATGATTTAACTATTATGCTCTTAATTTTTAATTTTTTAAATAATTATCGCGGGCGAAGCCGCGGGCACATGCTATCTTAAAATAATAAAAGGACGTGTTTGTCTGTCTGTCCACGATGCCCAGCGAAATCTACTGAACGCAGAGATCTGAAATTTTAAACATAGATGGGCTGAAAGGTGGGCGAATGCGCATCGAAGCCGGATTTTTAATTTTAGCTTTCGTTCGCGAGTTGTGAGTGAAAAACTGGCAGAAAACGTGACTTTAGCACTGTCGAAGCATCAGATTTCAGTAATACATTTCAATGTCAAATCAATTGCAGTTGGCTTTGGCTATTTTTGTCATACCGTGGTAATAAAAGCATCGCGATCGCTAGATTGTTGTAAGCCCACGCTGGTCGATTCATTTGTTTAGAATGTCAAGGCCCGTAGACATATGAAATTTTCAACCTACACGGAAGAGGGATAGGCCTAAATATGGTCAAACATTGTTAGATTTGGACGAAACTCACTGTACAGGGGTATTCTGGGCCAAGGAAATCGAATCTGAGGTCGCTTTTACCAGGCGACGCTATCTAATCGTGGTATGTAGCCCACGTGATTTAGGTGTTAATAAATATAATGATTTAACTATTATGCTCTTAATTTTTAATTTTTGAAATAATTATCGCGGGCGAAGCCGCGGGCATATGCTAGTAGATAATATTCCTTTAGCTTGCTTTTATTGTCTATTGTCATAGAGTAAGTAAGTATTAACTAAACACGATATTAATATTAGCATGCAATATGATAACTTTAATACGAAAATTATGGTGCTGCAATGCAAGAAATCAGGAAATTAAGAGTGGGTGGCATTTTATTATTTCATTGTAGGCTACTTGACGTACAAAAATATTCAATTTAAGAAGAACTTTACTGACAAGGACAAAATACGGTATCAAGAGGCCTCAAAGACAAGAACATTCAATTTGAAACCACATTTACGCGGAATCAACTATGGTAAGGCGTGAACCGACTTCATATTGTGAATGAGCATGTTCAGAATAATATTAAGTATTATTTTCTCCACCATAGTAATTGGACAGCATATATGTGGGTAAATAAATAAAAACAGTTATAAGATTATTCGAAATACGCCTCCGAGAAATTTAATAAAAATCGATAAGAATGTGTAAATAAAATGGAAGAAGTGAAAACTATATTTATTGAACGTATACATTCTGCCTTCAAATTTGTCTGAGTAAAAGATTACACATGACAGACTCATACGTGAAGGTGTGAACCATAGGATGTAACGTCGAAGTAACGGCCCAAATATGTCAATCACTGTATCCGACCGGCTTGTTACAGTAGTCAGTGATTGATAGCAACCATCGTGATGGTTAAATTCCCTGTCTACATTTTTCGTTCATAAATATTACTACCCGTGCGCCACTTCTTAAGCGCTTGATTTACGGGGAAGTGAGGATCGGGGGGAACAAAACATAGCTATTCCGCCAGTCTTTCTGCAGTGTTGTCAACTAAAGAAATAACGTTTCAGCAGAATCGCGCGTATGGTATTTTATGTAGTGACATTAATATACAACGATTTTAATGCAGTCCAATAATATAACGTGGTGACGGTATTGCGTAACAATTAATTACACGTCATAAGCCTTTGGTTATCAAATAAGTCATCAAATAAGAATATTAGGCATAATATAGGCTCAATATTTTTACACTGGGTGACTAATTTTAAGCATAAAGAAGAGTCTTAGCAGAACATGCTTCACCATTTCGTGTTTTAAAACGTAAGAGAGGTAAGGCATCTAAAAGTGGAGAAAGCTATAGGCCTAATTTTAAACGTATTTAATACAAATTGTGAAAAGTTCGCTCAACTTTCAGTCCATGAAATTGACATCAGAGTTCACGGGATCGTCAGAAATTAGCACATACGGAATTCTTAAAGAGGTGAGGAAAGTGTTGGATGTACAATGAAGTGTTTGTGAAATCAGCAGTTCGAAAGATTGTATATTTCCCCATAACTCGTTGCGTCAGAAAAGATAATGTCAATAAATAAATAAGAATCCTGAGACAGAATGAAAGCTTAGTATTGAAGCCACTAGATGTCAGGGTGTATAGCGTACTTCGTGTTTCAATGTTGTCAGCTTAACCTACGAAGTTGAACGAAACCTACCGAATGAGGACTAGGGAGCCGAGCGCTCAAGAAATCGCGCGCGGGTAGTATGTTTTATTCTTGAGTACTGCCCGAGAGATGAATATCCCTGTAATTTCAAAGTGCCTGTGAAGTCTATGAAGTGTAATTATAGTTATATACGATGTAAGTCATTTGTGTTATATATTATTCAAGTACTTAATGTTTGAATTTTTTTCTTTGTATTTAATGTACTTTTTTGTATTCAGGTATATCATTTCTTGTTTTCATATCATATCATATTTATTTCCATATCATATTTATTGTATACGACACTGGTTCCCAAACTGTGGGTCGCGGGAGCAATTTCGGTGGGTCGGGAAAAAGGCGGAAAAAATCAAACTCGTTTTCAATATAAGGAATGTAAGGCATTTGAAAACAATCAGACTATTGAAGGACATATGAAAAACATGTGATGTATTTTATATAGCCTAAATTGGTTATCGTTATGTAGTAGTGGGTCGAGAAAAAAATTTCTAGGTGAAGGTGGGTCCCAGGAGAAAAAAGTTAGGGAACCGCTGGTATAGGATATAAAATAACTACAGATTCCAGTATTTCCAAGGAGTTTGGAAGTACTCTTCTAGACTATAAAAACAAAATTCAAGTAAGAATTTCTTAACCACTTTCCTGAATTTATTTTTGCTTCCTGCACTTCCATTGGTGTGCAAAATGGCAGCCAAATATTCTGCATTGAAGTGCCGTTTCCCTTATAACTCAAACATTTATTAACATATTGCAGTGAAATTTTGCATGCAAGTATATTTGGTATAAGTGGACAACACTATCTAGAACCATTGATGTAACTTTAATAGTTTTTTTAAAATATTTGTGTTGTACAAATTTGTAAAAAAAATTAGCAAGTCATGAATTATTTCTTTTAAAATATTTAAACTATAGGTAATCCAAAGATTCTAAACTATGTTGTTCATATGATATTTACAAACAAATAGAAAAAAGAATCACTCAGAAATAAAAATATGAAAATTATCATGTGAACGGCACTTCAGTGCACAAAATTTAGCTGAAATTTTGTAATGATAATTACCCATAACTGTAATACTTAAATTAATTCTGAAAATAGTATGTAATTGTAGAACTAGTCAATATAGAGCATTCCAGATTGCAAAGCTACAGAAAAATTCTTTGCTAAGGGAAAAAAATTAACTTCACCAGCATCGAAAGCTGTATTCCCCCCCCCCCCCAACAAAACGAGCGCTAGCTTTAAAAACTTATAACACAGGATTTAAAAAACTTTAACAAAACTTTTATCAACAAATAATTAAATTGCATAAAACTTTGTTCTCGATCTATTTTTGTTGAGTTCACTTTACGCGATCTATAGGGAGAAAAACTTTTTCGTAGAATACTCACGACAGTTTTGTTCAACTCCTCTGTAAATCAGGGTATACCATGATGCAGATTTTTAGGCACTTTGCAACATTTTGGAATGTTAGTGATTTTTTCCCCCGTCGTCATTGGGATTATTTTGGATAAAAGTTCCCATGGATTCGAACTCATGACTTCTGTTTCTCTTGCCGACGGTCTACCAGTTGATTTAGCTAGAGTTCAATTTACAGCGACAGATGGAATTTTTTTGCTGTGATTGATTGTCCCTGACAAAATTCCAAGTTTCTACCTGTTATAGTTTAGGCTCTACGTTGATTCTCTGTCAGTCATTAAGTCAGGACGAAGCCTCTTATATATATATATATATATAGCCTATGGCAATCTCTTAAAGGACAACCCCTAGAAGGAGGATTTGCTCAAGTTCCTGACCCACATTTGAGCTAGGTATGTGGGTTTAGGTGTATGTATGATTCTACTTAGATTCTGTGCTAATAGATTGTTTGTCACTATAACCTATTTTGAGTTTATTTTCTATTCACTTTAGTTTTAACACTTGGTATTGTGGTTCTCGTTCCCTTATCTGATTGTTATATATTATTAATTACCATACGCTAATCACTGACACTAAAAGTTGTATACATTGCTGCTTCTTCCACTTTTCTCTGTCTCGAGCGGTCTGGGTCCAAAGATTTCCGGCTATTGCTATTATTTCGTCGACCCATCTTGTTCTCGGTCTTCCTGGGAGTCTTTTTTCGTATACATATATATATATATGTATACGAAAAAAGCCTTTTTTCGTGTATATATATATATATATACGAAAAAAGACTATATATATATATATATATAAAGACTATATATATATATATATATATATAAAATAAATAAAAACTTACCTACTGAATGAAAGTAGTTTCTAATATTACCTAATTAGGTCTATTTCAAAAAAAAATTATCAGCTTAATTTTATGACTATCAATATTGTTTCTAGTATCTCGAAGTAGTGTTTAGACCATATCATTATATATTTGCTACCCTCTGCACAATGCACAAATCAAGACCTCATAATGAGAATAACATACTGAGAAATTTCACTATTTCCATTAGTTAATTTAATAAAATGGCTCAGAGAGGTATGACGGATACTAGAGGGATAATATAGAAGCATAGATATGCAGAGAAACACAATAGCGAACACAAAGGTTGGTAGTGGTGATAGTGGTGGTAATTTTGGTCGAAAGGGTTCAGACAATAAGAGTAGCTCATGTAGCAGTTTTCCCTGAAGAGATTTGCCCGAAACGTTTCTCAGTTAAATACACATTCAACCTCTCTATCCATTAGAGATATTGACTTTTCGGGGATGTACAATTCTGTCGACCAAATGCAAATACAGGATGTTTAGAAAAGCCGTTGGGACAATTTTATGCATTTAGCACTGCGTTTGTTTACGTTCAGTACATTGTTCGTTGATTTTAGTTTATTGATAATTATACCGTATTTTACGGACCATAAGACGCACTTTTTCTTTGAAAACAGAGCCTTGAAAGTTGACTGCGTCTAATGGTCCGAAGTAAACTAAAAAAAAAAAAAAAAATTAAAATTATGGTAAAAGTTGCCGGAATACATAGATATAAACAAGGTGTTGTAAGCAATAAGATAGTTACAAATTTTGGTACATTTATCGTACAACGCAGGTTTTAACTTAATAATAATAATAATAATTATTATTATAATTATAATAATAATAATAATTATTATAATTGAATCGGTCATTTAAGAAAGGGCTTAATGACAGAAAAGATCATTTTTCAGGAGAAAGAAAAAACTGTTTATTTACAGAAACATTGACAGTTAGTAAATTCTTGCATATGCAATGTCTTATAATAGGTGCTTTTAAGATCTCTACATGTGAAATGGAAATACAGTGTGCTTACATGATGCATTATAGTAATTGAAAGTAATGGAATTGAGCCCTTTCAAAAGTATATCTCTCAAACTTAACATTGAAATTGTGCAAAAACACACTTTTAAAATAAAATCAACTATTATGATTGATTTATGTAGCATTAAAATATGATGTATGAAAAACTTAATATATTGAATACTAAATACAGTCCTACATCAATGAAAACATTCAGTAAGTGTAAAATCTACATGTCTACATAGAAATGCTTATGTTCTTCTGGTATACGTTATAACACATTAGTTTTGACAAATGTTGCTTGGTGTAAATGGGAACATTATTTTCATAAGCACACTTTTCAGGAAGTTTCACAATTAATATTGCAGATATTTCACATCTGAGGTGTGGCTGATATATATCCCTAATGTATGTTGAAGCACAAATTTGTACTGAGTTCATTGAATCATACTGACATTCATTAAAAAACTTAGGTTTCAGTCTTTTGCAATAATTTTGCCACTATGTTGAGACTTGTAGAAAGTCATCAGCCAATACCAATAAAACTGTAAATTTTCCTTGTTTTGCTGAGTTGACAATGATTTGTACATATTCCCTGATAGAAAGAATTCTATCTAGCTTATAGATACATCTCTTGATTAAACCAAAATCAAGGAACAATGACCATAAGTCTTACATTCACTGCTAGGTATCAGAAAGGTTCAGTATTGAAAGGACTCCATTCCTGGAGTTGAGGCATTTCTAAACTGAATGGTATATTCAAGCTGCTGTAGAACTAACTTTAGTAGGTGGAATTGGGTCTTTCTTTAACAGAATCATGCATCTACCCCTGGTGAATCCATTTACCTCATAACATCCATTTTGGAAAAAAGTGTCATTGAGCCCTTTCTTAAATGACCGATTCAATTAGAAGTGATTTACACTGATTCCATTGTACAAGATTATAATTTTTATATAATTTGTGTATATTATTATTACCTTTAAAAATTGTCATTAACAATCACATTAAATTTCTTTCCTTTAAATTTCCATTCTAAAATCAAGGTGCGTCATATGGTCCGGAGCGTCTTATAGTCCGTAAAATACGGTAATAATTTTGTTTCTTGAAAGGGAATGTGTGTACTATATGGAATTAAAATCTGGAACTACTTCTTTTTCTTTAACTTTTACTTTAGGCCAGTAGCCTGTATTAAATTACCAGTAGGCACTTCACATGACTTCTTCTTTCATCCAGCTCATCATCCCCAGCTATCCGCTCCAGGCTATTTTTGTCCCTTTCTTGTTATATGATTCTTCCCTTCGCCTAGATACCCAGTTCCCAATACTGCCCGTAATATTTCTTAAACTTCAAGTTTTTGCAGGGTTTAGATGGTTCTTTTAACTTATATGTTATAAAATTTATAATATTATATTAAAATTTAATATATTCCAATTGACTATTAAATTTATGCTTTCTGAAGTTGGAGATTAAAATGCATACTCTGAACTCGAGAAATGTAGGATCATATCCAGAAGAGGGTCTGAGCTTTTTGGAGTTACTAACTTCGTGGCGCTGCGTCACTAAAAAGAATAGGCCTACCATCCGACCACTACGTCATCTAGCATAGACAGATTGCAATGTTGGGGGCATGTGGTCAGCCTACCGACATCCAAGGCCGGTAATGATGGTTTCCTTGATCGGAGCCGCTACTTCTTATTCAAATAGATCCTCGCCTTGAACCACGAGACTGACCCCATTCCAGACCTCCCTACCTCAGATTTTTTTTAGACGGCCTTAGGCCAATTTTCCTGAATTTTTGTCTTGCTTTACCGTTTGTTTACCTTGATTTATCGTCAATTACCAAACACCCATGCCCAAGGCGGGACTCGAACCCACAGTCTCCTTCACCTTGGCTCCAAAAGCATGCCTTAGCTACCACGGCAATGTCAAATTGGCCGGCCACGGGATTTGAACCTGAGACCTCCCGAATGCTAGTCCAAGACGTTATCATCTTATCCATCTCGCTCGGTTCAGAAAAATCCGAGGAGATATCGGGGATCTTTAAACTATTAGGAGTTTCTAAAGAACACATCATTTAAATAGAGAGTATTTTGGCAAAATTTTCTGACCATTTCACGTAAACCTTCTGTGGCACCTCATTTTGACAGTAACTTAAATTGGAATATCCATATAAAAATTTAAAAAAACACTACATATTTCACCCTCTCCAACGATTCATAATTTTTCTACCTTCTTCACTAAAAACACACTAGTGTCAACACTCATAATGTCTCATTTCGACTACTGTGATACTTTGTTAAGCTCCAGAGACTGCAACATGTGCGTAATGCATCTTCATCATGATTTGAAATTACATGTCATGTATGTAATTCAAGCTAAAAATAAGTAACTTGAAGCACTAGAGAGGAAAACTGTTGCACATAAATTATTATTATGATGCTGGTTATGTAGCATCTCGTTTGTTTACATGAACCACCCTAACAGTAGCAGCGATATGCATGTTCACTGTTCAGTCCACATTGCTATCACAAGGATGTCGTTATAAATTCATACAACAGCATCCTAAAGGAACCCCTGTGATCCATGTTTACACAGCATACAGTCAAATATGTTGGAGATATTGATCAACATCGTCGGGATTGACTAATTTATCCCAATCGGAGCATTTGTAAGCTTAGAATATATGTTTTTTATACTGAGAGACACCGAATAAGATTGGTGAGGCGTAACGTCGCAAACTTACACTCGTAAGGTCGCGGGTTCAGATCTCATGGTCTCCAATCTGAGTGTGATATTTTTAGGGTTTTCTTCACACGCAAAGGCAAATGCCGGATTTAAATTTACTTTCCTTCCCGAATTCCCCCCGTTTTCTGTGTGTTTGTGTTGTCCTAGGAGCATGTCTTGCGTCAGACAGAGAAGAAGAGAAATTTAGAGAAAGCAGGAGGATTCCCTATTTGTATATCTACGGAGCTTAAAGATCGGTACTGTATATATATACACACACACACATATATATACATATATATAGTATATATATTGTATATATATTGTAGTCTAATATCCACTCAGTTAAAAATGCCGGTAAATCCTATATCAACTCTCCCCATATTTTAACACGAGATTATCTCCATAAAACAGTTTAAAACACACGGATTTCAACACGTATCATTCTCGGGAGAGGAGATATTTTCTTCACTTAGTCCAACCCGCCGCCCTAAAGAGTACACGTCCTTTTATAGTACAAAATGGCAAAAAGTAGCAATATTTCCGCCATATTAATTGTACAGATCGGAGAAGAAGCGCATGATTGGACGTTGCCTGTGTGACGTCGTTTAGCGTTGAACTGTTACCAACATAACAAAACGCGCGACATAACGAAACGCGCGCAATTCGATATGCTACTACAAATAAATATGTTTGCGCTCAGCTTCGGCTGCCGCCTCCGTTTCGCGCGCTTAACTATGTGGATAATATTATGCATTGTGTAGACTATCTGTACAAAATTTGTTATATAAGAAATATTAGGAACACGGCTAGCAAAACAAATGAAGTAGGAAGAGGGCCGAGGTGCAACAATCATTGTTGGTCACCCTGACTCTGTCGAAAACAAATACATCGCGGAGGACGCGTGAAGAAGCCATATCACGACGATGGGGGGAGTTGTAATTCAACTATGCCAATGCATGTATCTATAACGAAGAATGTTTGCTGAGAAATCTGTTTATTGTTAAAATCCTCAGTTTTATTCCGAGCTAGATTTCAATCGGAATTACACCAGATATTGCTTTGTGTATGTCAGGTGTGTAATTTGTAATATACTTTAAGGTATAAATACATCTATATCAGAATATACCGATTGCTTAGTGCACACATGCGTTAGCATAATAAAATTTTGGGGATAAAAGTGCTTAGTGCATATCATGAAGCTCCTGAGGCATATCTTCACTCTATACAAATGTATCAAATAAAAGAACAGAAACTTAATATATTTTCTGCAGGGGTAAAATGTGGTAAATGCTTTTCCTATGTGCATATTCGTGACAATTAGGTATTAAATTGGATTTATTCAAAACTATATAATTGTATTCAATACACGTGTGCATTAAGCCATCAATGTTCGGATTTTTCAATTAGCCTAATCCTTTTGGCGGCACCATGGCCCTGGGGTCATCTCAGCCTTTAACAGAACCGAGTACCAGGAGCAATCCTGGGGGAAGAGGCGGCCGATGCATTAAGGCTATTCATTTTCATGTCCCGAAGGTCTCAAAATCAGGGATCTTCAACCTCCAGGAACCATAAGAGTTTCCATGGCCTGCATAAGGATCGCTTTACTTATTTATAGTTTCAATCCGATCTTAATTAAATTTTGCACACGTAGCCTTCAGGCCCTTCTCCCTTTATCGCCGTTCACGAAGCTTCTCCATTCTGCAGAATTATTGAAATGACAGCGAAGAAAAGAAAGAACAATTGTAATATAAACCCTGCTGTCAAAAGACAGAAAGATATATGTTTGAAAATCGGAAGTAAACTACTTCATAAGTTTACATCGAAGTAGAAGCAAAATACAAAACCCAGGCGTTGCCGGGTGTTTTAAGCTAGTAAAATATATTTATGATGTATATTGAATTCTGGAAATGTTAATTTAGTCGAATAATCAAGAGATTTAAATAGACAAATTTTAATAATACCTTTTTCAAGCAAGTGGAGTAAGAATGGGTTTTCCCATCTAATTATGCTGTACATGATAATGGACTGCATTAAAGCATGGGAAATTTGCAAATATCAGGAAATAAAACATCTAGGAGGTCGTTTTCGATTAATTACGAGAAAAAGTAACGTGGGAATCTAAAATACCTAAAAATATAAAATTGTTTAACAGGAAATCGTAATACCAAAGTTCGTCCATCAGCTTTATATTTCAATCCCCTTACATTTGACGTTTTCACATTTAATCCCTGTGAGTTGCGAAATTCATCACCAGATTTGAAATCCTAGTATTAAAGCCTGTCACCTATGATGATCTCTGGCTGATTTATATCAGCTGGAGTGAGAGCAAGTTGTTAAATCGGACCAGTGTGCGAGCTCATCTGTCACATCTGTGTCACATTCACTTGTTTCAGTCCAAGTAATAATATGAATGGCTTCATGCAAATTCCTGACACATTACCTGGACTGATTCAAAACATTGAACTGCTCTTCAAGGCGAGATGTTAAGCTATATAAACTTCAAATTGATAAGTAACTTTCATTTAGTTCTCTGTTTTTTATTATTTGTGCTAATTGTTATTGCTTTATTTCCTTTTCTGCGAATTGGTTGTGTTAATCTCTGATTTTTTAATCCTGATTACTATTCTTGAATGTCACTTACTGTCGTCAGTTTTGGTCAATCTAATGAGTTTATTCTGGATAGGCTGAAACTATTGTAGATATATGCATTTGTATTCATGAACCACAGATTATTGTCCCTGTTGGACATTACATGATAATATTATAGGAGAAAAATTCCTCTGACACTGGGATTTGAACCCAGGACCTTTGGCTATCCGTGCCAATGCTGTACCAACTGAGCTAAGCCAGAGTTCACTTCACAGCGCGAGATGGAATCTCTCTCCAATGAGGTAGACCATTAAGGGCAAGCAGTCATAGGAGAGAGGTTCCATCTGGCGCTGTGAAGTGAACTTAGGCTTAGCTCAGTTGGTAGAGCATTGGCACGGATATCCAAAGGTCCCGCGTTCAAATCCCAGTGTCAGAGGAATTTTTCTCTTATAATATTATCATGAAACTATTATGTTGCTTACTTTATATTCTCATATTCACTAGTTCCACGGACCGATTGCTCGTTATTGCAAAATGTTAAGTCTAATGTGACCTGATAGCACAGTCGGTTCGGTCAAAATTTGTTTAATTTCGGCTAAGATTATTTATTGCGCTTTATGCAGTTCTGTACAGTCATGGTATGGACTGTATAGTACATTATTGTTTTGGATCCTCAGTGTTGTGTCATTATTTACACATAGTGAGTTTATTTACTTGCAAAGCTCAATGTTATGTCATTATCACTTATTAGCAAAATCAACTGTATGATAAAAATTACCATTTTCCCAGCCCATGCAACAGGCGTAATTATCTATTATTTGAAATAATAGTGTGTTAAACTCCTTTTTTTAAAGGACTGTCCTTTAAAATGGTGATTATTTAAAAAGTCCTTTAATTGTCCTTTTTTTAGTGTTCTCCTTTTTTCAGCGAGTTGAGAATAGTTTCCAGAATTATTAAGGGTAAATAACAAAAATGAATTTTTATTTAACTAAACCATTGTCCTTGATATTATTTTGTATGGAAGGGCAATGATGAACTGTAATCTGAGCCTTTATTTCCTAACATTGCTTATACTTAAAGGTCTTTGTGACTTTGCTTTGATAAAGTTGCGAAGTACTTAAATAGTATATGCTTCCTTTCTTACATGATTGTTCAGACTCTTATTGAAGGTCCGTTTTCAGTTGCTACAGATGAAAGCAATGTTAAAAACAAACTCCAAACTGCACCATATTGTTATTAACGGTATATTAGTATAATGTGTTGTATTTAGCTTCGCCCCCCCCCCACACCCCCCTCTCCACTCGGTGTGTCTGTCCTTTATTTTTAAACTTTTCAGTTGGACACACTATTAATATGAAATGTATAAATAAATACTCTAACTTAAAAAGAGAAATTCAATACAAAGGGGATCTAGGCATAAGTCTAGGCATAAGTCTCCATTTCCGGCGTTATTGTCTCAGAGTCAGAGCCATGAAGTGTTCTAAATATTATGTCTTTCTTCCACCTAAAAACTCAACACAGAGTGAGAAAGTGTGTGCAGCACACGTTGCACCATTTATTTATTTAAAGATAATTCAATGTTAAATAACATATTATGTAAATTCTTGCTTGAATCTCCTTTTTCCAGAATGAATTAGAGTAATTTGTTTTTATTTTACAGAATATTCATGATATTTAATTAGAAAAACAGTTAATTATGTGTACAAACAACAAGTTGAACAAAATAAATTATAAAATGTAAAAAATTGGGGTAATTATTTTCTTTCACTGATTTCGTGGCATAACCTAGACTCAGGGTGATTAATAGGGGCCGTATTTTTTGGTTAAAATACCAATATGAACCAAATTGAATCCACGAAAAATCACGAAATTTACTCGATTCAGCTAAATATGCCCATTCTGTCCGTAAAGTGAGAAATGACCATGGAAATGTGCCTTAAAATCACAATATTGTGTTTTGGTGTACTGTATTTTTTATTTCTTAGCGGCATGCTTTTTTTCCTGCTGTTTCTGTGGCTGTCGAAGATTTACCGATATATCGATATTTGTGTTTGATTACAAAGATTGCAGAATTTACGCAAAGATTGTCTGTGACCTTGTTTGTACTGTTGAGTACTCTCCTTTCCTGCTATCTCTTTGCCAAGTTAGCGATGCCTATAATCGATTACAGCAGAAGAGTGTAGAATGTTTGTTACTTGTATTCAACAGATTTCGTCTTTTATCCACAGTGGTATGGTTGGCACTTCTGTTTGCAAATGGCTATCTGATGTAGAAATTACTATAATATTTCTCGTAATTATATTTGAACATTAACTCTAATCATGTCTAAATTGAAAGTTACTTCAGTTCATACAAGGGCAGAAGAATATAGAAATGAGGGGGGTGTTAGTTCATGTAAATAATGAAGCAAAGTTTATCATTGCGCAATGTTCCCAATGTAGTATAAAGTAATTTATTTCACGAAATACCCACCGAAATAGAAGGAAGTTAACACCGAAATAGAAGGAAGTTAACACCGAAATCAGTCATTTTATTTCACCAAAAAATCAGGACCCTAGAGATCAATGATCAGGTAAACGAGATAAATGTCAAGCATTACACAACGCATTTTTTAAATTAATTCATGAACAGTCCCAAAAGGTTTTAACATTATTTGTTACTATTGAAAGTAGAGAACAGAGAAGAGGTGAATACTGCCATTATCGGTGTCATGAAGGTTACGGGCCAGGAGGCAAATCTGGCGATTCCGGCTGGCTAAGCCCTTCGTAATTCTCTTTAAACCTCATTGAATTACGTTGGCTTGAACAATCTATTATCCAAGTAAGCCAGAAGATCCTGTTGTGGAGGAAGCTCCGGTGAGCTTCTAAATGTTTTTTATTCTCATTCGATTATTGCAATTAACCCTACTTAAACCTGTACAAGCACCATAGCTTGGATTCTTCATGTAACAGGTCTTCCCATTGTTATATTTGGTTATATATAGGTCAAAATGCGAATATTCAAGGGGACAGTAGAAAATATTAAAATAACATGAAACCTATTTTGCGTTTTGTTGGTTGGTTGGTATATGGTTATTTAACGACGGGAGTGTACTGCAACTTAGGCCTGTGACCGTCGCCGGTGTGCCGGAACTTTATCCCGCAGATATACGGGATGCATAACCCAAGTAAAATCTGATTAATGTACTCTCGTAACTTTCTTTGCTCTAAGCATGGCCAATACAGTATATTTTTATCACCTCACATTCTCATATAGAACAAGAGGCCATATTGCAAAGAGCACGTATCCAGAGTTGGTGGCTTATATCTACCGTTCAGATACCGTAATTAAAAAAAATGTTTCAAATAAAAGTTAGTATAAGTACCCCATGTGTAAAATTTAAACAAAATCGTAAGAGCTAGATCGGGAAAATCGCGATAAACGAAATTTTCTTAATGTAAAGTCACCTTAAAAATAAGAAAAAGTCGTCGCCAATCTTTGAGTAACATCACCAAAAAGTGCCTAACCCAAATACAAAATTCTGTTTTCGTACTATTTTCCGTTACAAGAGGCTGTATTGCGAAGAGCGCGTATTCAGAGTGGGATGCTTATAACTACCCTTCAGTGAATTTTTTCGAAAAAATATTTCAAATAAAAGTTTTAGCTCTTAGTATAAACAACCTATGTAAAACGTAAAGTGTTCCCTATTACAGGCCATGGAGGCCCAGAGGATTCCGGTAGGTTGAGGCTCCCAGATTTTTAGACATCGGCACATGAAGGTGGTAAGGTTGTCAGCCCTACGCACCGGCCGCCTTTACCCCCAGGATTGCTCCTGGTACTCATTTCTGTTGGAGGCTGAGTCGACCCCAGGGCCATAAACAACCTATGTGCAAAATTTAAATAAAATCGTTAGAAGACTTTTCGAAAAAATCGCGATAAGGTATAATAAGGTATAAGAAATTAACTAAGGGAATCATTTTCTGGAGTGTTTTGTTTGGAGTTCGGCATGGATTTGTATATTGTGTCAGAAATTGTCTCGCGCATTTAAAGATTAAAATAACTATTTTGTTTAGTAGCCTATTCGATTAACTCTAAAGAAAATTTGTTCAAACTCATACAGAACATGTTTAACTTCTACATAAAGCGCCACTGACTTTTATTAGATTTATTCAAGGGTTAATCTGTTAGTTTCCTTCGCTCCACACGTTAACCAGTCATTCGACAGATCGTGTACACGTGATCTAATTATGTTTCCTATTTTTTAATATCTTAAACACGTCCAGCATTTGCACGAAGAATTTTTTTTTTTTTAATTGCTACAAGAGAGGGAGGAGTGGGGGAATATTTCTTCATCCCGGCTGGCAAGGTGCTGATATTGTGAGGATTAAGAGGGTGAGAACAATCTCCCGGGGCAACGAAAACAGACTGAAACCTCTCTCTAGCTTGCCTCCTGCTATTTCCAGGCTTAGCTATAAGATCCTACTGACCCTGTAATGACCTCGAGAACACACATTACCGGTACCCGTGGAAGGAAAATCTTAAAAGAAGACAGTGTCTCTATTTGACATAGTAGGCCTTAACTATTCATCGATAAACTGCGGATAACAGTCTTATTGTGGCAAGGCATTTGATGAGCATAGCGATTTTTTCAATATAATGCATGGAATAATCGATCGTTTGAATGTTGTAAGCCCACGCTGGTCGATTCATTTGTTTATAATGTAAAGGCACGCAGACATCTGAAATTTTCAACATACGAGACGGAAGAGGGATAATATCCTATAGGCCTAAATGGGCAAACATTGTTCCATTTGGACGAAACTCACTGTGCAGGGGTTTTCTGGGCCAGGAAATGCGAATCTGAGGTTGTCTTTCCCATTCTGCGCTTTCTAGTCGAGGAATTCACTTCAATGCCGTATTTTTAGCTGTTTCACCAATTATTAATCGTTTACTTTAGGCTTATGAATGTTTCGCTTGCAAGTGTTAATAAATATGTTTTAACTATTTGCTCTTAATTTTAATCTTAAAATTAATTATCGTGGGCGAAGCCGCGGGGATCTGCTATTAATAAATATAATGTTTTAATTATTTTTCTGTTAAATACATCTAGAGGTTAAAATATTAAAAGCGCGCGAAGCCGCGGACACCTGCTTGTATTTAATGTGTCTAAGAATAAAGGTGCACCTCATTCATATTTCTAAGTTCTTCCTTATTAGCTGAGTGTAAATAATGAATAATTAAACAGGATTCACAATGTTGTTTCTGCGAAAATTCGAGAACTTGACAGTTAATCATTTCGATGATGGTTAGAGTAACAACATAACAAAAGTTACACAATATCACCTTCCCTCTTGATTTTCTTCCTTCTTTTCACTACTCGCTAATTACTATTTCAAGGAATTATATCTTCACTTTATAGAATGCGAAGTTTCGTCTTTGGTCTTTCGTTCTTTGAAAAGGTTAAGGGTGAAATATTTCTTTAAAGTATAAGAAATGCTATTTTTACATTGTCTTTTTCGTTGTAACGTTCTCTTTCCTCATTAATTCTTTATATAGATGGCTGTGATCACAATCGTTCGGACGTCACTTGATTTTTCCTTTTAAATTAGTCGCTTCTTTTCTCTCACTTGTAATTTTACAAAGCATTTACATCTTATGTCAAGAACTATTCAAGATCTTGAAATTGAATATTGCATACTTGTGGAGTTGATTTAGCTGAACAGTTTGAAACCCTTATTTTTGTTGCCTATATTGTTAATTTCCTTACTATAACAAATTTTTGGTGACTATTGTCGAAACATTGTTTTAACAACTTTAAAATTCATTTTAAATATATAAATTATAATTGAAATAGTTTTACACTTAATGGGGTAATTAGGGGCATTAAAAAAAGTCTAAATTAAAATCCCAGTTTCATAAATATGAGTAATTATATATTGGATTAAATGTTTTATAAGTGGACATTTTCAATAAATCACTTTGAAATGTTCAGTTAGTTATGCTAGTTATAAAAATGAAAAAAATGCGCATTTTCTTATATTATGTGAATACCTGAAAAGCTAGTCTGAATGGTTTTTATACAACGTTTGAAAAGCTTTCATATTGAGATTCACTATTTCATGTATAATGAGTTCATAAGAAATGAATATGAAGTTAAATGAATGAAACGATATTTTTATGTACCAAAATTGGGTTTCCACCCTGTATTAGTTAAATTCCAAAGCTTATTAACTACAATCTTAATATACTTACCAGTACTTAAATCTAATGTTAAACTACCTTAATATTTACACAATACTTATATAGTATGCTTACAACATAACTGTCCCTATCAATTGTCACCATACGTCACTTCCGTATCATTGCCTTTGTTGACTGTCAATTTAAATACTAATGTGGAGACTGTCAGTCGGGACACAATTTTCACGAACGACTACTTTAGTTGAGTACGGTATGTGATGTAATTTTGTAAATATATTCACACAATAAACAATACAGCCTCGAGATTTAGAATCTTTCATTGAATTAAATTTGTCCCATCGAATTCCTAACAAGATTGAGCTGCACCATTTGAGAATATTGTCTCTCGCTTCATTTGAGGTCACCAGAGCTTGATTCCGAACCTTAGTGAACATGATCAAAGCAATTTCTTTGATTGGACACTTTGTGATTGGACGGAGAGGAAAAAAAAAGCTCATTCCCCTGGCCGTTACTACGCAATCAGGAGGCTGATTGCTTCCAAATGGCCCGCTAGAGGGCAGCAATATCTATCTTGTATGTAAACAACAAGAAGCGTGAAGTAATCAGACCGCGAAGTTTTCTGAACACTTCCTCCCATTGTCGCATATATAATGATGAGAACCAATATTGTGATATTTTATTGTATTATATGTTTTTTGATTCCTCGTTGATTCATTTGTTAGCATCCACTTTTCAAAGTGCTTAAATTAATTTTCTTTATTACTTTTCTGAGGCAATGTTAGAGCGACTATCTATCCATGAAATATAGCGCCGTGATTTTCTTGTTCTTTTTAGGGAACATGGTTCTCTGGCTATTCTATTTCTGCTATATATATGAAGGGCGTTGATTTCAATTTTTTAAAGGTATTCTGGATAATTTCAGAATTATATTGCTTATTCCTTTATGATAGTGGCTTTATTAGCAAACATTAAAAAAAGAATATATAAAAAGGAAGAAAAAATGGGCATGTTTATATACCCTGATCTCTGAAACTACTTTTAAAACTTTCCATGTATATCCTCCATATGCTTAACTAACTATTGTAGCATAATTATGAATCTATCTTCATTGTATCAGTTTAAAAACTAATGTATCAGTACCGTCACACTAAAACTGGTGAAATTTATATAATAAAAAACCCTTAATTCTTATAATCAAATAAATTGTATCAAAGTAGATCTGCTACCAGATTTTCATACCATGTGTTAAATAATTATACAAAATTACAACACTCTAACACATTCTGTGATGGAGGTACAAACGTATATGAAAGTATACATTTGAGACATTTGTGTTTGAAATTTAACCATTTTCCCTCTTACATGATAACATCACTTAATTTTGGATCAAAAGCATTGTCATATTCACTCTCTGCCTCTTTCTTCCTTTCACATTGCCTTCTCTGGGTCCTAATTTTCTTTGTACTTGCCTGGGCAGCCGTTTGTGCATGGTGGTTGCGGTTCTGAGTTAGCCAGAGTTCGACTCACAGCGCCAGATGGAATCTCTCCGGAATGAAATGGGATGTTCAACAGAAACAATATTCTGTGGATGCATGAATACATATTATATTCTTCTAAAATCTACATCTGTACAATAACAGTGGATACCCGGTCACAAAGTCTAAAAAATTAGTGAACTTAGAATACTGTAGGCCTATATATGTCTTAAAAGTCTTTCAGAAAGGTCGAAAATTAAGAGTAATTTCAGGAGAGAGATCCCATCTGGCGTCGTAAGTCGAACTCTTGCTAGCATAATTAGTTAGTATTATTTGCATTACACAGTACCGTGTTTTCATGATATAATAAAGAATATTGCATAATAATTATTCGCTAAAGAAAGCACCACATTAGAGATCGGAACACGTGAAAGCACCTAAACCTTGAAAGTAGAAGAAGAAGAGGAAGAAGAAGAAGGAAACATCTATTTATCAAACATTTCTTAAATATTTAATGCATTTAAATTTACTAAATTACACTTTAAATTAAAAAAAATCGGGTTCGTGGAACGCCACGCGACAGAAGTGTAACTTCTTTGGCAATGTTGAGAGTGAAATAAAGGAATACATATAATTATGTCGAACGAAAGAAGGAAATCATCTGAATAAAATAAGAAATTCACTTTTTTGTATGAAAATAATATTATTATTCAACTATTCAGTTTTCTGTATCATCAGTATCAGCCAAAAAGGATACCATAGGTTTATGATAGCTAAAGTAGGATATAAAACCCTTGATTGTAGTCGATCGAGAAAACGTGAGAAGACAGCATCGATCGTGGTTCCGTATCTTGTCGCCCCTTCTGTTGACTTTAATTTCTGAACATCCCCTGCCATGGTATATTAATTAACCTCGGTATGTATTCAGATACTCTGATATTTCGATAGGTATCGATAAACTAATATGTTATTTACCAGTGTAAAACAAATGTTTTAACACACTTGACCAATGTCGGATAGACCGAAATAATATTGAACACTATGTAAAACTCATTATTTGTTAATGAACACGTATTCACGTAGTCCTCCATGTTGTATGGCATCAAAATATTCATACGTAATTCGTGACGATCTTATTCGTAACGCTAGTGCATAACGCAACTTTGGGTTAGCTCTCGATTTACTCCTAGCGCGCCTAAAGAAGTTTTACTTAAAAAATATACAATATACAATTAATACCATAGTAAATTTGAAACAAGCTGTATTTTTAAAACCTCATACTTTATTAATTACTTACTATACGTTTCTATATTTTACATTTACATTTGTTATGTATGTAGAACATTAAATATGAATAAATGTATCTAATTCTTGCAAAAATAAAATTCAATGGAAATTATATACTTCCTAAAGAAATATATACATTTTAAGAAATTTTTCATACTGTAATATAGAAACTGTTTTCTAAAAGAATGTTTTTTTAGGATATTCTTAACTGAATTTTAGTGCAATATCAGATGAGAGTGAATTAAAAATTTTAGATGATTAGAGGATCAGCACGGAAAGCCGGAGGTCACGGATTTGAATCCCGGTATCAGGGGATATTTTTCTGTCATGTAATGTTTAACAGAAAGAAAAAAATATTAGCTTGAATACATCTACATCCATACTTTCCTGTGATGTGATACTAAGCCTTAAGCTAAACATAGTTCAAATAGAAGCAGAAGATTTGCTACAGGGATTCACACAGAGGTCATTCAATCCATTAAGCATTTTTCCGAGAACATAAAAAGAGATGGAACTGAATTGGGGTAACTACTCCCTTGTGATACTAGTCCTGCCTCGCTCTCAATTCTTTCTCTGCGCAATGCTGCTCATCATCTCCGCTGGGTGCCAGTACAACAATCTCAACTCATTTTTTTCTTTTCATTTCTACTCTCAAAGCCTCTAATTTTCTGCCCACAATTTTTTCTCCCTCTCTCTTTATCAGTTCCAGCGCCAGAGAAAATCCCTCTGAACTCTTCTCACTCCGTTCTTCATAAGCATAAAAACTGAAATTATGAATTTAGTAATACATAGTTATATACAAACATGGCATTTTTCATCATTTTTATCTTTACTTTCCATCGTCGAATTTAATATATTCTCATAATTTTGCCTGATTTTGTCGGTAAATAAATTAGAAAATCATAGCTCTACTGCCCATATTGTCCAGGGCGCAAAATTTCCGGTCGCCATTGGCGAACAGAATTCGAGACTGGCGACAAAGATTAAAAGAATAAAAATTGATATCTTATTTACTTTTATTATTTTAGTTGCAGTGATATTTTTTTAAATGTTAGGTTTAAATATAATAGCACCCAGGTAGATGTTGCCACAGACTGTTACTTTGAATTGATCAAAATAACTGAATATTCGTGTTTAATCGGAACTGTTGGAAATATCCGGAAGTTACCGATATAATTTGAATTTCCCACTCTTCTCTAATTGGTTTTGGTTCCCTGTGTTTTAGCCAATAGTCGCTCTAGCTCCTCTAGTAACAAAATTAAGGATGTAGTTTCTGTTTGGCTTTTGTTACAACTGTAAAAATTATATAAAAAAAGTTATTATTTTATTTTAAATTTTAAATTTCTCCCTTAAGGGAAGACGGTGGGAGATTTACACTGACATATTTGCAATTCCATATCTCCTACATTTTAAGACATATTATTCTGAAATTTGAAAGACATGTTCAGGAAAATTTTCTCTGCTTTTGGTAATTTTTACAGAATCTTTAATGATTTATTAGTCTTATACTGAGAGTTTGAAATGATTTTCGCATTTCTATCTTTCGGTACACAATTTTCCTACATCCAAATACAAATTTTCAATTCTCTCCACAAATAGATGATCTACACTACTAGGGATATATTTAAGTGCAGTAACTTTCTGTCACATTCTTCAATTATTTTCTTTGGTTTTTGTAATTTGACATTTTGTTTTTTTACAAATATTTCCATGATCTTTCAATTATAAAATTGTTTATATTCTTTACACTGAAAATCTGTTGCTCTTAAATGTGCAAGCTGTTATAAGAAACATTTGTGCCAAATTTCATACAAATCCTTCCAGTAGCTCTTGAGAAACATGTTCCTAAATCATGAAAATTTTAAATATCAGAAAAGTGCAAAATGCAAAAATTTAATGGATAGGTCTTTTTTAGTATTGTAAAGAGCAAAATACTTACTCAGAAAAGCTGGTACTACAAGAAAAGGACCGTTTTTTATATCATTTGTAGTTTGAATTTCAAAATAAAACTGTGGGATAATCATCCCAATGATATTATGTACTTAAAAATACAAAAATAAAATTTTGTGATATTTTCATGATTTCTGCCACCATCTCCCCTTAAAACAAAGTGAATACATTGGAAGTGTTTTGATTAATTTGATGAAAATGGCTCTAAAGATTTGATTAAATTTTGTAAACGATGTGCTTATAGGCTACTAAGAACTAAAATCTTTATTTGAAACTATCTTCGTAGGCCTACCGATTATCTGAACCGTAGTTATAACCTTCATTCGTAGAAACTCCTGCGTGACGAAAAATATAGGGCTAAGGAAAAGACAATTGAATGTGAATATGCATTTCTTGCAACACACCCTCTTATTCCATAACAGAATGTGAAATATTAGTTGCATTGCCTATGCGAAGAAATTTATGTGAGTGAATTACATCAGATTTTATTTGGGTTGTACATCCTTCGAGGATGCGACACAAAGCTTGGGAACTGCTTTTTATTTGCACAACCATTTTATATGGACATAATGTAATATTTCGCGATTTTCTCGTGAACTGCTTTAACGATTTTTTAAAATATTTTTTACAGAGATAGCGTAACACAATACACAATCTACTCTTATACAATTCAACGGCCCTAAATAGCGTGCTTGCTCGCCCGCTTCGTGAGACATCGGGTTTACTCGGCGATGTTCGTCTCTAGCAGTCTTAACTTTCATGACGACTACAAAATTAGGAAGGAAACCCGTTTCTTTATTATATAAGGCCTAAGTGAAATGAACACCATGAACAAATATTGTAATTTTATTTTTACTTACAATTTTCATAGCTCTGAACCACAAACATTTTTAATAATCTACCAGTGTAATTTTCTTAAAAATCCTTGAGTCAATGAATAATGGCGGGCGAAGCCGGGGGCAACAGCTGTAAAATATTGATGGTTTTATCTCTTGAAATATCGCTGATAACAATAATCCAAACAAACCATTCCTTCCCTTGAAACATTAGATAATTTCTGAAAATTACACTGAATTGATAAAATAAAATTCACATCATATTCATGTCAATAAACAGCTGAGAAACCATACGTATTATGTGTTCACAGGTTCTTTGGAACTGCATAATCGATTCTGATATAGTTTTCCCAGGGGGCGCTTTCATGTCGTGGAATGTACTCTAAAGCAGGAATTTTAGCTGTTTCATTAATTATTAATGGCTTAGTTTATGAATGATTCGCGTGCAAGTGTTAATAAATATAATGCTTTAATAATTCTTATACTCTTAATTTTTAAATTTTAAATGAATTATCACCTCCTAGTATGTTACATAGTGTTATAGTATTTGTTATAATATACTAAGATCTAAAACTTTTATTTTAAACATTGTTCAACATAAATTCTCTGGAGGGTAGCTATAAGCCAATCATTTAATATATACTTGGGTATTACACCTTGCCCGGGAATAATCCGACGAATGAGATTTAGACAGCTGAATGCGCGCTACTAAAATACAACCATGTACCGTATATTGAAGTATACGAGGCGTGTTTTTAAAGTAAGTGGCCACCGTTATTCAGGGACCTGTTACAGGAAACCAGTTTTTGTATGCTTTCGTCAAAGAATGATGCCGCCTGTGATGAAAGCCAAATTTGCACTTCTTGTTTCATAACACAATCGTTGTAAAAAAATTTCCAACAAGGAATTTCTTCAGATGAAGAAAAATATGAAAATCGCTTGGTGCCAAATCCGGACTGTAGAGAGGGTGGTCGAATTGTTCCCAACCAAATGATGCGTATTAAGAGCAGATGAGGTCATGTGTTTTAAATCAGTAAGTGACGGGAAATATTACATGGAGTTCCTTTCGAAGTTTGTAAAGAGGTCTCTCTCCCGAGAATTATTATAGGTGGTCACTTTTCCTTTCACTTGTATTAGAAATAGAAGACTAAAACATTTGCATATTACTAATTCGCGTGCAAACGAATTCTGGCAAAGAGTGACCTGAATATGTCAATCCTTAAGCCGTTCAAGTATTTCATGCATGTCATACACGAACTGCGTGAGCTGCTACATGAGCATTTCTGCATTCTATATTGCTCTCTTGCAAATTAAAACACGAAATAGAGAAGACGTTTATACTTATTTTATGTTAAAACTTTGTAACTGGTTTTCCTCAGAGTTAAGTTTAGTGATATATGAAACTGCCGTGGCTTAGTGGCTAAGGCTACAAACCTGATGGTCGCGGGTTCGGTTCCCTATGACGTGGCTGGGATTTTTCAGTTGTAGTCCTTCTGGTGACGCTATGGCCCTGGGGTCAGCCACTAACGGAAATGAGTAGGCCCATCGGGAACAATCCTGGGGGGTAAAGGCGACCGGTGCATAAGGCTGTCTACCTTGCACCTTCACATGCCGAATGTTTAAAATCTATGAGCCTCAGTCTCCTGGAAACCTTAGAGCCACCATGGCCTATATAGGGAACTTTTTCCACTTTTATTATACGGAATTATCGTGAAGCCATATTTTCTGAGAGTAGGCTGAAATCTGAGCTGTAATAAGCATATCGTCCATAATAAGAGAGAAAATAAAAGCATAAAAACATTTACAAAAGTTACCATATAAATCAAAATCGATTTCACAAAAGAAATGAAGAAATATTTCAGATTATAAAAATCAGAAATGTATTTTACAGATAGATATAAATTAATATTACCCATTTATAAATAGAAAATTGATAGAAGCAGCAAATGTTAAATAAGTGAAAGCCAAAATTATAATATTCTATTATTTTTTAAATTCACTAATTTTGTACTTTGTTAACTCAGTGTCTTCTGAAATAAAAGTATAATAAATTTCCTAACAATAATTTAGTACCTGTAATCGTAATCGTAATTTGTTTATTGTTCTAATTTCTTACTTCAGTATGTGTATATATATATTAAAGTATACTGAGTCCATCTGGGCTACCTCCGTTGGGAGGCAGTTTTTAAATAAAATAAGTCATGCATTTTGTTTCTTGTAGTTTGACAATGCTCGAAGGAATTAGATTTTGATAGGTTTTTATGTCTTTAAGATCATAATGCAAGGTTATAAAGCTTTCGATTAAAATAACCTTGGATTCAGAATATAAAAGATTTTCAAGAGTATCGATTGGCTTTTTTAGACATTTTAATTATTTTCTTTTGAAGTAAAATTACATTTAATCGAATAGTCTTATCTATTTTATATTTTAAAATTATTTATCTTTTGGGGTAAACTATCATTTGTAACAACTCTGTGATTCAAAAGCATTTAGAAATGAAATGCATTGATCCGTGTCCCATAATATTTTTTTTTTGTGAATTTTTATGTTAAAGTTCATGGTGGCTTGTAAGTGGAACGAACGACTCAACCAGATAGGACTGTAATCAGATCCAACTCTTTTGATCAGTCAAAGAGAACTTTCAAGTTAAGCTAATTAGTGAATGTTTTTAAATTTCCGTACATATAGAGGCACCATAGAGTTAGTTACAGCAGGTCAGAATTAAACAGCGACACTCAAATCCTGGTTATGTGCACTTCCTCTCAAAGAATTGCTGTTGTACCCACACCAACCGTTCTTAAATGGAAGTGATGTTCACTTGATTTCATATTACAGCATTGGCGATCACTAGGGGGCGGCATTCTATGACATGTCATATTTTTCCCCTTTGCATTATTTCTGGTTTCCGAGTAATTTAAACCCGATTCCGAGCATCCTGGTGAAAATGGAACGACTTTTACTGTGCATATAACTGCATATTTAGGAAATTTTCAACTATTGTAGCATATTTAGTATGAATATGCATATTTAGGTCATATTTTTTTGCATATTTGTGTGCATATTAAAGAAATTTTGAATTTTCATATCATACTTGGTAAATTTTGCATTGTGATACATTTTGAGAATTTACATATATTTTAAATAATTAACATTATATTTTAATAAAATGAATTGCAATGAAACTTTTAAAAAATATACACAATATGTAAGTGGTAAAGTCATATTTTAAATTTTATTCGTCATATTTTAATGTTTTTAGGTCACAAATGCATGCATATATCCAATTTTTAGGTCATAGAAATCCGCCCCCTAGTGTTCACTAAAGCTACCATTTTATGTAGTTCCAATTGTGAATTATGTGCACTCGGGTGCACGGAAACTTTCCGATGCTTCTGGTCTGTTCTAGTGTTTTTTTTATTTAAAGTTGGCATTGAATCTTTTTATAATCTGTATTCCATAATATCCCTGGGTAAGGCAATCTCTTATTGGTCTAACCTATGAAGAATGCTCAGGCGTAGGTGAGCGGTGTAAGAGGGTGAAGTTTCATTTGAGTGGCTGTAAGCCGTCCGTTACAATGACTGTCTATACCAGCCTCGAATGAGTCCGTGTTTGGGGGAAAAAGATACACATTAAGTGGAGGATTGATGAAATTTCCTTGTGAACAGTGTCTTCTACATAAAGTAAGTTTCCCTAGGGCATTTTACAGAAACAAAACACAATGTCTTGGATATATATCTTCCAATAGATACAGCGAGTATTCAGCTATTAATCAACATATTTACCACCGGAATTGAAACATTTGTCATACCGTGGAACCAACTTTCGAATTCCTTTGTGGTCTGGCGCCAGGGATTTGTACCACTATGTGACAAACATCTCCTCTGTAATTATTTGTCATTTCGAGAGATGTAGAGAAATATTGAAATCACTGGGAGCGAGATCCGGGCTTTAGGGTGGATGTTGAAACACCTCCCAGCCGAACTTCTGCAGGAGACTTGCTAGGAGGTGTTTAAACATCCACCCTACAGCCCGGACCTCTCTCCCAATGATTTCCATATTTTCCTACACCTCAAGAAATAGCAGGGAATGACAGAGAATGACAGACAGGAGGACATGTTTGTCACACAGTGGTTCAATTCCCTGGCGGCAGAATTTTATGACACAGGTTTTCAAATGTTGGTTCCACGGTATGACAAATGTTTCAATTCCGGTGGCAAATATGTTGTATAATAGCTGAATACTTAAAAAATGAAGTTCATAAGTACACACACACATACAGTATATTATACGGTATACTGTGTTGGCTTACGTTTGTCCTTTGTCAGAAACACATCTGCTGGTATATTTGTTATGGACCAAATTTTTATTGCCGAAATATATATTTAATGTTATTTTGAATATCGTAAATGATTAATTCGTACACTATCATAGTATTAGTAATAGTAGTAGTAATAATAGTATTTGTATCGGTTAAGATGAAGGAAATGGATATTTATTTATTTGTACAAAAGGAAAGAAAGCGACAGTGACATCTGGGGATATCCTTTATAATTTCCGTAACGTGCTTGAACTTTTTTTTTACCTTAACGAGTTAAGCCCGTAAAATGAAACTCTGCGTAAAGGAGAAATCTGCTATATAATAATTACCGTTCAAAATGACATAAAACTTTTCCGGGCCACCTGCTATGGTAACTAGACATTTCTTGTTATCGCTCTTATTCTGCTCAGCACATGGCATAGGAAACCCCTGCAGAGCGCTGTATATGCAACGAGCAGTACTCGAACGCTGGAGTAATTGCCGCATATCACGGCGCTTTGAGTGTCGTTAACAGATGCTAGCTACAGGCGAGTCAACATTTTCGTAGTGCATCAATCTCTATAAACGGAAATAAAACCATAATAAATGTTTCTAAGAAAACGAAACAGTCTTCAGGTATATAGCTCACGCTAACCGCGAATATTATATTATATTATAATATGTTGTATTATGTTATATTATATTACATTATATTATATTATATTATATTATATTATGCGAGGATGGAACTAAGAGCTAGGGGCCTATCTATAAAACACAGACAAAATACAGAGTGTTTCAGAAAAATGTATACACACTTTGAAGTGTCATAGAAAATCTATTTTCCGTTCTACAAGTTTAGATTTCTGGAAATGGAAAGCTTAAAGTTCAATTTAAAAATAAATTACTTTCTGATGAAAGTGTGATTAATGTTCAAATGTTCAGATGTTCAAAACGGTGGCCTTCAGCATCAATATATTTCTGAGTAAGAGTCACCACTGATTCTGTTCATCGTACCAAAGTGTCCAAAGAGATTTCTGCCTACACCGCTTGAATCTTATTCTAAAGTGTGTCTAGTGCCTGTATAGGGAGAACTTTACTGATCAATATTGTTTAATATAATCTTCCCCTGTGAGTTGCGAGAAGATATTTTGAGATTTCTCTGGCATTTTACGCCTACATTCTCTTTCTGTGCTACATCAGCACCCTTAAGAAAACTAGGAAGTTTTGTTAGTAACAATCATAAAGGTCATAAGTAGTTCATAGACCTAACTATAGGTGCGTACACTACAGCTTAATTTTTAACGCGTCTAATAATTCAGGTTTTCTCTGCTATGCCTATAGACATAGCATACATGGGTATTAGGACTCGGATGATCAGACTAAGCTTTCAGCAGCTGACAAGTGGGCAAGCACGTATGGAATAAAGTAAATCTGTCATGCGTACAATCTGACGTGCATATTTAACTTCTGACAGTCGTGTCCATGTTTCAATTAAATTTAACATGTCATGATAACAGGGGATGAAGGAATGGATACGTGTTATTAGGTTTAGAGAAACAAGAAGCATCATGTCTTCATTAATAATCATGCTTAAGTCTGAATGGTTCTTTGAATATTGGCCATTTTCCTAGGCCCCTAGTTCAGGTACCTTTCACCCTAAGCAAAGCTTTGTATAACTTCCCCTTTCATTTTTTTATTTTACCCTCACCCTCCCAGTCCTACCCCAAAGTGATTGTTATCCAAGTATCAACCAATAGTATTCCGATAGCATTTTATTATTGCGAGTAATTCAATCACTACCTAGGCTACACAACAGAAGTGATTTACAAATAATGCTACAAATTTTACATTAACATTTATAATAAAATTTTAAAATTGTACCATCATTTGTACATCACTGTCATTAATATTGTTTAAATATTTCTATATTCATATCTGAATATTTTGTGTAAATGTACAGTCGCAATTGGACTCTCAAGAGTTAACGCAACTAAAAATAAATCATATTTTAATTGAAAAAAAAGTAATTACGTTTTAGCAAAAATGCATGATTGCTATTGTAAATTCATTTACAACAAATTGCCTAACACTCTAAAAATAATTGTAAATCTCATATATACAATCTTTGAGATTTTACAAAATATTTAATATAATTGGTACATTTAATCATTAAATTATGTTTAATTATGTTCATAAAAGTATTGTATTACAGATATTTTAAAACCAATGTTTTTAGAAGAATAGAATAGTATTTCCTTTCTTATACTTTACAGTAAGAATCTAAAACCCACTCTAACATGTTTTCATTGTTTCAGGCTTAATTCTTTAAATTCAATTGGCATGACATTTATTTTACAATTTTTTTCTAGATTCTCTCTCTGAAAATACATATACAATTTCTGAGAAGTTAGGTTTCAAGTTATATATTTTTTTGCACGACGTAACTAATTAGTGATACTTACGAATATTGTTGCCGTGGATCGTAACTTGACATTCCCACACGCAATCTAGTTGCTATGAAAACAAAATAAATCTCAGTGCTGTAAAAATGACAAAAAGCACACGTGCCGTAAGTAAAACCATCATAATACAAGCCTTTATCGAAGGCCGAAACCAAGGCCCTCCAGTTTGTGGCGGCTTTAACAGGACAAATATTCGGCCCCCATAAGAACCTACACATGCGAATCACTTTCTGAAATATAACATCTATCTTCAATAATGTATATACATAATTTTTCAGCTAATATCTCAATTAATATAATTAAATTTATATAAATAATCATCGTGCAAAAAATAGCATGCAATACTCGTTCCGTAAGCGCATAACAGATTTCGGAAATTGAAAGAAACTGCCTCGTTTTTTCAAACTCTTTCCTCAATCCGTATGCACCGCTTACGGAACTAGTATCGCAATATACTATTTCATAGCGCGTTAAAACTAACGAGTTCAACTTATTATTGAGGAGGGATGATCTCTTAATATTTTTAACTCTGATTAAAACTGAACCCTACCAGCAACCCTTCCAGGTGAGGAAACAATCATTCAAGCCCTGAAAACTGCATGTCACGTCTGTTTGCATCGGAGGGCTGTTTCGCGACCGTTGTAAAAACATCGCGGCCTAAAAGTCTTGAGATTCAATATTTTGCCACCATTTCTAGATTTTCAAGCCTTGTAAAAGTGTCTAGTCTGCTCATTTATAAATCAGGGACTACATATTCCGTGAACTATTTGTATCTTTATTTATCATGTACCAAGTACTTGTTCGTACTTCTGATAATTTTTTTTAGAAAAAAATAATACATCCAAACAAGAAGCGGGATTCAACTCACATGAAGTCACCAGAACTTTATTGCTTATACAAAATGTAATTTCTTATACATACTAAGAATAATGGAGTTTCCCCTTCCATAGTTACCATATGTACAACCACGAGTGACTTTGAATTCCACCGATAAATTCCGAATTTATCTAGGAGAGTTAAAAGTTACGTGTTCCATTTATTAATAATATTTCACGAATAATATGAAAAAACCAGCATCTCAAAATTTAGTATATTTAAATTAAATAAAAGTTAGTGGCCCTCTTAGTCATCTAATGTAGAATTGTTTTGTGATCAAAATTAAATGCCTGTATTCTTTATCACTTTTGTAGGAAGTGACAAAAGCAAAATTCTGTAAGATTATGGTAAATCAGCGCTCTGATTACATTTGACTGGCCTTTGCAAACGGCTGGCATACGAGTGTAATAGTCGTGTAAATTGTTGAAGAATTTATAAAGTACCTTCACTAGCAAGCGCAACCTGGAATCATAGATCTGCAACCTGTAAACAATTAGCTTTATGGATTGTGAAAAGTGCCTTTGCAGTTAGTACAGGCCACAGAGGCCCAGAGGGTTCCAGGAGGTTGAGGCTCCCAGATTTTTAGACATTCGGCTCATGATGGTGGTAAGGTTGTCAGCCTTACGCACCGGCCGCCTTTACCCCCAGGATTGCTCCTGGTACTAATTTCTGTTAGAGGCTGATTCGACCCCAGGGCCATAGTGCCACCAGAAGGATTATGGCAATTGAAAAACTCTAATGACCTCATCTGGGATCGAACCCGCGACCTTGTAGCGCAGCGCCTCAACCACTAGGCTACGGCGCACCCTTTGCAGTTAACTCTACTGCTAATTCTTCCTGCATCAACATTCTGTCTAAAAGAAAAAGACCGTTTTTATAGAATCTGTAGTTTGAATTTCAAAATGAAACTTTGGGATAATCTTCCCAATGATATACGTATTTAAAAATAAAGAAATGACATTTTGTGATATTTTTATGATGTCTGCCACTCTTAACTTTACTGCATTCTGTCACCAGTACAACAGAATAAAAACCCTTTTATCAGCAGCTAGATTTAATTTTCATACTCTCTACAGACACAAAGTTAGAGCAAAAGAAGACGTTTGTTTGTGTTTACTTGACTGTTGTTTCCAGCTCTAAGATTTCCTTCGTGTTTCATTTTGCTGCAGACAGCCTGCAACCAAAACTGTAATTAAAAACCGAGCTAACCTAACACAGCGATAGAGAAAAACAACATTGTAAACTTTCTGGGTCGATTGCGGTTCGAAGCAGCGGTTTTCAAGCCGTTGCCAAGGTATGACTGTGCTTTCTTAAACAGAAGACCATCACGATGTGGATAGAAAGCAAAGTTTTTTTTTTGTTTTTTTGTTTTACAACTGGGAAGATAAAATTTAATCGAATTTTTTAGTGTTACATCAATGTATTGTAGCTGAAATAAGAGACTACGAAGATTTTGTTTTTCCAAATTGGCTGCGAAGTTTATAATATTTAATAGCAATTAGCACCAAAGATGAATTTAAATATTATACGACTTAACATATTAAGTGCCAGTATGGTACTTTATAAGATTGTGTGGTGGACGAAAAAATGTCTGTCCGTCTGTCTGTCTGTCCGTCTGTCTGTCCGGTGTCTGTACGCACCATAACTCAAATACGCTTTTTCTGATTTTCATGAAACTTGGAAAACACATTTATAATGTCCATGGGAAGAACCCTATTGATATTGAACCAAATCGGTTCACCGGTACCGGAGTTATGCCCAATTTAGTGCCTATTTTAATAGATTATATTAGAAAGGCGCCATAGCTCAAATACGCTGTATCGGATTTCCATGAAACTTGGTATACGCATTTATGACGACCATGAAAAGTACCCTATTGAATTTGAACCTAATCTGTCGACCGGTACCGGAGTAAAACCCAATTTAGTGTATATTTTAAAGGCGCAATAACTCAAATACGCTTTATCGGATGTTTATGAAACTTCGTATACGCATTTTTAAAATCCATGGAAAGACGTCTATTGATATTCGACCAAATCGGTTGGCCAGTACCGGAATAATGCCCAATTTAGTGCCTATTATGTTAATATATAAGAAGTCGCGATAACTCAGATATGCTTTATTGGATTTTCCTGAAACTTTGTATACCCATTTATAATGTACATGGGAAGACGTCTACTGATATTGGACAAAATCGGTAGACCGGTGCCGGAGTAAAACCCAATTTAGTGTCTATTTTAAAGACGCGGTAACTCAATACGCTTTACCGGATTTTTATGAAACTTGGTATACACATTTATAATGTCCATGGGAAGACGCCTATTGATATTGGATAAAATCGGTTGACCTGTTTCGGAGTAATGCTCAATTTAGTGTCTATTTTATGGTAATATACGTATTCGAAAGAATTTATGAAATGCACATCAGTTATCATGACAACATAGTCTATTGTTTTACTGTGATCTTATAAGGCTTTGGCAATTAAAATACAGTTAGCTATGACAAATAACACTATTGCTTTACATGCGCTTATCCAACTAGACCGTTAAACTGACGCAGGTGGCTGAGATGGTAACGTCTTGGCCTCACATTTTGGAGTTCCATGGTTCACATCCCGAAACCGGCCAATTTGACTTTTTTTATCTGCATATCATAACTACAATCATAACCGATTAAACAAAAACATACTGGCACTTTGTTACATCAGTTTACCTGATTGTATTTTATTTATTCTATTAAGTGCCAGTATGGTACTTTATGAAATTGTGTGGGGGACGGAAAAATGTCTGTCCGTCCGTCTGTCCGTGTGTCTGTACGCGCGATAACTCAAATCGGCCTACGCTTTATCGGATTTTAATGGCAATTGGTATACGCATTTATAATGTTCATGGAAAGAACCCCATTGATATTGGACCAAATCAGTTGAACGGTACCGGAGTAAAACCCAATATAGTGTCTATTTTAAAGGCGCGATAACTCAAATAGCTTTATCGGATTTTCATGAAACTTGGTATACCAATTTATAATGTCCATGGGAAGAAGTCTATTGTTATTAGACCAAATCGGTTGGCCGGTACCGGATTAATGACCAATTTAATACTTTTTATGGTAATATATCACAAAGGCGCGGATAACTCAAATACACTTGATCGGATTTTCATAAAACTTAGAATACGCATTTATAACATCCATGGGAAGAAGCCTATTGATATTGGACCAAATCGGTTGACCGGTATCGGAGTAATGCCCAATTTACTGCCTATTTTATGGTAATATATTATAAAGAATTTAACAAATGCAAATAGGTTATCCTGACAACATATGTTTTACACTGTTCATATACGGCTTTGGAATTTTCAATACAGTTAGCCATGTCATATCCCTTCGCATTTGATTATCAAACTAGTCAGATGTTTATTTCGTTGATGAAGTTGAATAATGTTATATACAGAAAATATAATACTGTGAAATAATTAGGCCTACGTGCATTAAGTGGAGTTCTTCGCATGTGTATTTTGTGAAATGTTGACATATTTTTAAAATGTCTTAATTAAGGTTAAGTATCAAACTTTAGACCTTTGTTCTTCCGTAAGTCCTGATTAATGAATCGATCTGCAGCTTAATTTGGAGATAGATTACAAAATAACTATTATTTTCTGCATATCATAAGTGCAATTAATTTATCACTGATTAAACAAAAGCATTCTGGCACTTTGTTATATCAGTTTACCTGATTTTATTTCTTATCCTTTTCTTTGCTGATGTAAAAAAATTAGAAGAGTTCAGCTTATTCATTTACTCGATAACGATATTTGATCCAAATTTCATAATAATTGTGTAACACATATAATGAAGTTTTGTATAGCCTATTAACTGTCCACGGAAAGAGCAGCTTAATCGTGTCCTTTTCTAAGAGAGTGGTATAGTAACGAGAAGTGAGCTGCTTTCTGGCCACTAACAGGAAAAATCTATGGAGTTTCTTTCTCTGTAATTTTATTTCTTTCTGTCACACCTCATACTCTCTCATCTTCCGGTGATGTCTCACATACATTTCTCCCAAAACTCTTCTTTTGTGAGATCGGAGAATCCTCGGTAGATTGTGCTCAATGGAGCATTGTTAAGATCCGTGCAGTATGACGTGGGGAAAATACAACTTCTTGCTTCCAGCAATCATAAAGCGGGACTGTGAACAGATTGTGGCAGATGTTAGCGAGGTAACAGATTTCCCGTGGTCTATAAGTCTGCGCATATAAAAGAAATAAATGGTGCAAAATATGTTACACAAACTTTCTCACATACACGTGTTAACATTTTAATTATTGAGGTTCTTAGGTTGACGGAAGAAACTTGTAAGTTATGTAACAGTCATAAATGTGCCACCTCGCTCTGGTTGGTTTTAATTTGTTCATTACGACTGAGGAATTTTACAATAGTAAGTTAAAGATAGTTTTTGCACGACGTAATTAATTAGTGGTACTTACTAATATTGTTGCCGTGGATCGTAACTTGACATTCCCACAAGCAATCTGGTTGCTTTGAAAACAAAAGAAATCTCAGTGCTGTAAAAATGACAAAAAGCACACGTGCCGTAAGTAAAACGATCATAATACAAGCCTTTATCGAAGGCCGGAAACAAGGCCTCCTAGTTTGTGGCGGCTTTAACAGGACAAATATTCAGTCCCCATAACAATCATTATATTTCTAAACTAAATATAACATCTAACATATAACATCTATCTTCAATAATGTATATACATAATATTTTCAGCTAATATCTCAATTAATATAATGAAATTGATATAAATAATCATCGTGCAAAAAATAGCATGCCATACTCGTTCCTTAAGCGCATAACGGATCTCGGAAATTGAAAAAACTCTTTCCTCGATCCGTATGCACTGCTTACGGAACTAGTATCGCAATATACTATTTCCTGTTACTATGCGAAACGAAATATTATTCAAATTAATGTACGTCCTGACATTCTGCATTTAGGTTATACTTATTTCGATTTATGTTGATACCTATTGATTTTATAAAGAACTGCGTATGACAAAAATGTTCATTTTAATTTTCTCTACAACTCTACTGTGCTAATATTTCATGTACAGCATCACCTACTGTAATGGACACATCCTAGCAAAACAAATTACGATTTATTTATTTATTTATACTGGCTAAGTTAAGGCCATAAGGCTTTCTCTTCTTCCTGATCATTAAAACTATACATATAACAAATAATATAAAATTTTATAAATATCTATAAATTATAAACTAAACACGTTACAGACAATAAAAATTACAAGGATTTAATTACAAACTTTATAAACTAAATAATAACGAAAGATACCAACTCAAAATTTTATTTACAAAGATACAGTATCTTACTCTATTTCTCAATGTAATAGCCATTGCTGTAGCGTGGTGCCAGTTTTTCAATTCCGAAGTTTTACTCTCCTACCGCCAAAGTCCCTGAGCCTGGAGTTTCTGGTAAGAAGACAAGGAATAGACGCAGAAACCTATTGTGCAACACTTCAAAGACTACGACACGCTATCCAAAACAAGAGACGTGGAAAGTTGTCTGAAAAGATATTCTTAATTCACGAGAACGCTCGGCTTCATTCGGCTGCTCAAACACAGGCATAGTTCGTCTTAAATGGGAAATTTTTGGGCATCCTCCTTACAGCCCCGACCTGACACCCTGCGATTTTCACTTGTTTCCGAAACTAAATGATTTTTTTTGGGTGGAAAGTAGTTCCCAACCGATGAAGACCTCAAAGTGGCAGTGACATCCTGGCTCAGATCTTTGGCGGTAGAAGAGTATAACATCGGCATTGAAAAACTTATACCATGTTACAATAAATACCTTGACAGTAATGATGATTACGTTGGAAAATAGAGTAAGGTAGGCCTACTGTATCTATATAAATAAAGTTTTGTGTTTATATATTTCGTTATTGTTTAGATATGCGAAATCGTTCTTTACTTTCTGGACGACCCTCTTATTTATGAAAGAGCTTATGTTAGTTTAGAGAAGAGTTTGTTAATGAGGCAGTTTTTCATGATTCGGGGGTAAAAACACACTGTTAACTTACACAAAAGGGAAAAGAGTTTAGCCTATTCTTCACATGAATATAACTGAATACAGTCCGTATTGCATGGAATGATTCTTTCCGGTAATCTGCGCTTCTAAATAAAAACATGTATCTTATCGTTACCGAGAAGTGTGTTGAGGATTTAGCAATTTCCGAGAAACGTTAATGAGCAAGTTGAAATCTTACGCTTACAGTAAAGCAGAATCCTCGTATCAAATAATGGATTAAAGTTTACAATTTAAAACGTACAATAAGAATTTCTGCGCTTCTCATGCACAACTGAATATTGTATTGAACCTCACAGATAATTTAATATTAATAAGGAATCTCTCATCCTAGTTTCTGGAACTTCTTACTGTCTTAATTCCTCTCTTCCGTATTCACCATGTCACCTCGTTTCCGTCAAAGGAAACTGTGATTTTAGTTATGACAACAATAACAATAATTAGGACCTGGATATCATATTTTTTTTATATATTTTCTTTCTGATGATACTTAGGCCATGTGCAATGAGTAGAGATCCGTGAAAATGATTTTAAAGCTAAAATTCCTTTTTAAAATTCCAATATTTCGGCGTTACTACTAATTTGGCGGTGTTACTTTTAAAATATATATTCATGCAAATCTTATAATCTACTCACCATTCTAGTGGATTAGCAAATAAAAGCTAAAACTTTATCGGACTCAAAAAAATTAAATTAAATTAAAAAGTCCAAAAACCTAAAATTAAAGTCCAACAATCCAATAGCCTCGGCCGCTAAACTAGATTCGTCCGCTAAAGCGTTATTTTTCGTACTTGATACATAAATAGCTATTTTAGTACTCGCTCTCTAAAACAGCTGCTTGTCGGACTGGTAACACGCCGAAAAATGCATTTTACCAACCAAGGCCACTAAAATTGCCTAAAACTGCATTCAAACTTCATTCAAAATGCAGTTTTTTAGGCCTTAGTACTGTAAAGTCATGGCAGTCTATAAACAACATCCAGATGGCATTGACCAGTCACACCAACTTTAACATGGATTTAAGCATATAATTGGTCATAAAACAACAAATTTAAGCCAACATGTTTCTTTATGATAATAAGAAACTTTACCAGGTTTTTTGTCGCGAAACAGGGTAGTCTACTTCATCTTATAACAACAAATATAAGCCAAAAACTTTTCACATCTTCTTTTACAAGAGAATCATTGTTTCCATGTATGCACTAGCATTTAATTGCAATAGCCTATATACCTTATCATAGTCTACAGCTCCAATTCAATGTTTCTGGCTTGGATTGAAATTTCCTCGGGATTATCATTCATATTTTCATAAGCTTTACATAATATATACTAGTTCGTATGCATTATTGTTTACAAAAAGCGACTCATATATAATGCATCTATTCCGCATTTCGTATTGGTACGTACGGGTCATTGTTGTTCTACGATTCAGATTGTTGTAGACATGTGACGTTAACAAATGGCTGCCTAGCTTTCATTATAATTAATTATACGGTATCTTTGTTTCATTTCATATGATTCGTATCTTTATTCGTATCTTTATTCATGTATTTATTTCATATGAGCAATCTTATTTATTTTTTATTTTTATTTTTTGCCTAAAACTACAATATGTATGTTTTTGATATAATGTTCAAAATATAATTTTACTAGTAAGGCTTAACTGACTCCGAACACGAGCTATGCTCATGTGGGGCAAATAATACTTTTTTGAAATTGTACTAAATGTGTTTATATTATTTATATTTGTATTCGTAATAATTTTGTAATAATTTGTATTTTTGTAATTTGTAATAATTAGAAAATTTTGTAATAATAATAAATAATTTTAATTGTAAAAAAAAGAAAATTTAGAGAGCTTTACTAAAATGTTGCAATCACCACGTACAAAAAGAACTTTATCGGACTCGTCCAGTATTTCGGCCTCGGCCGCTATACTAGATTCGTCCGCTAAAGCGTTATTTTGCGTACTTGATACATAAATAGCTATTTTCCTGGAATTCGTTTAAGAAGTGGAATTACGGTAATTTTTCGTGTTGTTATATAAATTTGCATTATTTCTCGGTTTCGGAACTTCCGCATTGTCTATCGTACTTGTATTGTTTGAAATATTGTATCATAAACATAATATTTGCTCAATCTGATGTTCATTTCCATGTTATTTTGTAGTAAACTATACTTTATAAATAAAACAAATAACATAAACAATCGTTTCATCCTAGTACATTATTTTCCTACATCATCTATGCTGTAGGGTGATATTTTCTCTGTGTATACTAGCTTCATTATCTAATGCAATAAATGGACGGAGGGTACGAGAGTTTGTGTGTTGGCATGATACTGTGTTGACGTGTCCTGGATAAAATATGGCGTGTAACTTCATGTTAGAGGGAATATAAAGCAACCGGAAGGGAAGGTCGTGCTACAACCTCGGGGAACATTCCACGCAGCCAGACTCTCTAAAAATATTCCATCATGGTAGTACTCCCTGACTGTAGTGATGATATTTAAATTCATATTTATTATTATTTTTATTATTTCGTTTTTCAGGAAGCAAGTGGTAAGCATGGTACTACAGTACAATAAAAATTGTAGTGATAAAGCATCTTCTGGAATTTAGTATTTTTTTTCGGATTTAGGCCTACGATTTTGAAAATCTTTATTTACGAAAGAAGTTATTTTTTAAGGATGCTCGTTTATTCTGTCTGTACTTCACAGAAATATTTTTGGATAACTTTACTTGGGTTTTAAAAAATTCTGTTTTAAAACTTATTAGTTGTTCTGAAAAAAAAATGCATTTATTTTTTGCTAAATAAAGGTGGTTAAGACAAAAAGTTTCAATTTTTCATTTAATTTTCCTAATTAATTTGTTTATTTATATTGAAGAATTTATATTATTTGGTAAAACTCTCATGTTGGTAACTGTATACTACGATATATATTCAGAGATACATTCACACTTCTAATACCAAAACTATTTAGGTCTATGTTTTGAAACTAAGGAATCGCGTAAAGGCTAGTTTACACGACGAAATTAGGTTTCGTAACTGAGTTTTGCAACTGTTTTTTACTTGAATGCGCAAGCGCTAGATGTACTGGCGACAATGACTGGCTGTTTCGGCTGATTCCAACTTTTCACGAAACTATAATAGTAATTTTGAGATTATACGTTTATTTAGCTTGTTCGCATTTCGTAAAATGAAATGGGGAAGTGAGGAAATTGTGAAATGCCTGTATTAATACGTGTTTCAAACGTTTATATGGGATTTTAACAACTTGAACTTCAGAAATGACATGAAATGTGCGGTTGCATTGAAAAGAAAATGTGTGTAATTAGTTTCACGAAATCACTTTCATGAAAGTGTTTACGAAACCTAGTGTCATCGTGTAAACTAGCCTTTAAAACCAGATATGAAAGTAGTATTAAATATTTTTGAGTAAATAAAAGTATTTTGTAAAACTTAAAAAATGACAAATTGGCACAAACTTTCTGAAACTTCTTAGATGAAATAATAGGTTTCCATGTGCATTTGTAGTTTTATAATTATATATATAAATTTATATATAAAATTGTCTAACTATGATTATATCATGACGATTCACTTATTTCAGAGTGAGAGAGAGATAGAGAGATATGGGGAGCGGGGGCTGGTACCGGACAGAGCCTGGTATCGGACAAGCCCAATATCTCTTGCTAGCAGGTGCTTGGACGACCGGTTTTGTGATTGACAGCCTTGGCTAAATGTTTGAAGAGGGTGAACATCTTATTCAGTTGACAGCTAGTTTCGTTTGTGAGTGATAGTGCGTTTTGTTCTTTTCTGTGTAAATCGGCTTGCACGAAGATAACTTCACAAAGCAGTAACAGGAAGAAGGGTGAATTGTGTTACATTCTAACATCACTAACAGAAGCACTGTACTTAAGGCTATAAGCTGTAGGTTTAGAATTTAATTATCTTCAAAGGTTCTTGGTTGAGATTTTTTTCTCTTAGGACCGTGAATCGGGTGGTATCGGACAGGAAGCTAGCGGGTGGTATCGGACAATATAGCTACTCATCCAACGTGGTTACTGATGGTTCTTTCCTTTGGTTTTAGGTAAATATGGGGAAGATAAGAGGAAAGTGGGAAGAAGGTGACATGATATTTTCCGTAACAATGTCAGGGACAAAAAATGACTATTCCAGAGGCAAGTGATTGTTTTTCAGTACCGAAAAGTACATTAGCTGAGTTTGCAACGGCTGGGCACACGAAAAATGTGCAAATTTGGAGGGGAACTCTTTATTTTATAAATGTGACATTTGTATAAAAAAGTAAAACAGTAAAACTTTATACTTTGAACATGGAAATAAGTCTTTTGTGGAAAACAGTGACTGTCCGATACCACCCTCCATTTTTCAAAAGTACAAAAATGTAACTACTTTTTAATTTTCTTGTGCTAATTACATGTTTTAGTTTTAATTAAATATATTCATATAAACATTTAGTTATAAGAATAAAGTTATCTGTAAAGTAGATTAAACATTTGTTTCCAGTTTCAAAAAAGAGTTACGTCGCAAAAACCTAAGGTGTCCGATACCACCCCCCGTTCCCCTACAGTGTTAGTTCTTAGATATTCTTCTTATGAAACTTGAGAATGGTATAAAATTTACATTTATCTACGTAGCGAAGAGAAGCCAAACAACACAACCAGGTTTGTAAAGCACGGTATTTGAAACCTGGTCCTTCAGATGGTAGCAATTAAGCTAATTCACTTGGCTCTTAGATTCTACGTATTATGTTTTTTTTTTTAAGTTTAACCAAATCACTCTTAGATACTGCATAATAAATCCGTTATTTGAAATGCAGTGTCCAAGTCCTGATCTTGCTACAACTTGTAAGTTTGGACTAGACAATCTTTATGGAAATTAAATTTGGAGATGACAATTTAAAAAAAAATTATCTCACACCTAAAAAAGTACAGAACACCTAACCAGATGATGCTTGGAATTCTGTAACATTCAACCCTTAAATTAATTATGTATCCCACTGGATACAATATTCATCTCCCAAGGTGTTGATAGCTACATCTTGAAGGAAAAGTTTGGAAAGATCTGCACATATTTTTGTGGTTAAATGTGATTTCTTTGAAGGTCAAATATAGAGATATAATTAAAAATAGCAGCAAAAATTATGTTTATCCCAAAAGTTATATCTAATGACTATTAACGTTGCACACTAAACATTTGTATAATATCCACAAATGACAACCTTTTTGCTAACATGAACTTTTTCTTGCTTGAAATCTGATAGATGGCCAGTTAAGGCGGTTCTCACAAGTTCAGTTAAATGTACATCAGTTAGAACTCCTCAATGCTTAGCTTTAATGAACTTAGGCCCGGTATTATAAACAAAGTTGATCTTTAGATTAAGTTAAACCTAATCTAAAGTTTAACTCTAGCTGCCGTTTTATAATGTTCTGGTTAAGTTAAACCGTAGTGCAATGGTGTTGGTAGACCTGTTGGCTGAAAAAAGAAGACGAATTGGCCTTGGAAATAAAAAAAAACAATAAAATCTGGTATTTCGCTTGTATTTGTTTCTTTGTATGTAGAGAAATTGAAGCTAGAAATTTTATTATTCAAGAAACGGTTAAATCAAAATTGAACTCAGTTTTGCTCAGTGTAAGTTGATTTCAATCACAAGTAAATCACAATTACATCTCCGTTCCGGAAAGTAAACAAATAGAATTACTTTAAGGTTTGTCTCACCATCTCATAGCCAGGGCCGTGGAAAGAAAGCAAGGCCCCCCTGGACAAATTTTCCCGGGCCCCCGTCAAATATTAAATTCACTACCCACTCGCTCAACTCGCCCTTTATAAGTATGCAACAAAAATATTGTGTAATGATTAGGGTTCGGATGTTTATGAAATGTCATATTTTTATCCTGACCTCCATTCTCGCCGAAAACTCAAATTAAACACGAATTGCTCATTTGTTATCGTTTTTATTTTGCATATAAAGTCATACTTTCGTCATTTTCATGATATTGGTCATATTTATAATTTAACGTCATATTTCAGCTAGCACAATAACCTTTTCCTCCTTGTTGTTAACAACTTCCAATAGACATGTTTCTAAAAGATTTTCAGTTCACAGTTACAGTGGTAATAGATTAGAAATTCTTTACAAATAAACCTGTAAACCACCTGTAAAATTGTTAAAAAGTGATTATCTGATGATATAATAATTTAGTGTCATAAAAGTTTTAAATTGGAACATTCATTTTCATTATCTAAATTTACACAGATTCAAGAGAGAAACTTATAAAATTTATTCAACCTAATGCATGACTCATTTTACAATATCCAAAGTTTTTGCTTTTCATTTTGGCTACTCGTGCTTGTCATTCCTCTCTTACACATAATTTTTAATTATATGTTTTGCTTTTGATTTATGTTATTTACTATTTGCCTTGTTTTGTGAGTGTATTTGTGTATGCCATGTGTGTGAGTGTGTGTTTGTGTGTTTTGTAACGTCGCTTTGCCCTGAATTTTTTGTTTTATAATTTCCAGTGTTCACTGTTTTTTGTTTTTGTGCTGAGCTGAGCCCGAGCACGAGCTTTTGCTCATTCGGGCATCGGTTATGAATATTTGTTTTGTACTAATAAGGTAAATAAATAAATAAATAAATAAATAGATAATATTTTCTTTTATGAAGGGATATTTAGGATTTTTTGGTCATATTTTGTCATCTTAAGGTCACATTTAGTCATTTTTAAGGTCATATTTACAGTCATATTTTGCACTTTTTAAGGTCATAAACATCCGAACCCTAGTAATGATATTACATAGTTATTAAGTGCCAGAATGGTACCGGTACTTTATGAGATAGTCTGGTAGACAGGAAATTATCTGTCCGTCTGACTTTCTGTCTGTCCGTGTGTCTGTAAGCGCGATAACTCAAATACTCTTTATCGGATTTTCATAAAACTTGGTAGGTCTATACTATTTATAACGCCCATGGGACGAAGCCTATTGATTTAGGACCGAATCGGTTAACTGATGCCGGACACGAAATGGAAAAATAACTTACATTGAAATGTTATAATTACGAACAATTTTATCTGTACGTACCAGTTTAATCTTTTGAAAATTATGATTTTAACGTTAGTCAGACCTACTGTTAAGTCCAAAAGAATTTCTGCTTCTACTTTTCAAAATTAGCAATTTTTCTTCAAGAATAATCCGTTTCAGATTAACATAACTTAAGCTATTTTATTTTATAACCAATTTTATTTTAGAGTAAATTTAGAACGTAAAAAATAAAACCTGGTCGGCCGGGCCCTCTTTTGAGGCCCGGGCCCCGGGGCTGCAGCCCCGGCTGCCCCTCCCTCTCGTCGGGCCTGCTCATAGCATGTTGTATCCGAAACTGAATTTGTTGATACTGCCTTATAATCGTGTTTTTATAGCCGTTTTCATTAAAATAATTATTACGTCTTAAACTGTAGGTTAAACGGTAGAAAAGGTCCAGTTAGGTTAAACTTAAGGTTAACTTGTAGTTATCGTTTATAATACGCAAATAACTGAAAAACCAAAGTTTAAACTAAAACTGAAGGTTAAACCATGATTATAATACCGGCCCTTAATCGTTGAATACAATGACTCGCACGAATAGAGAGTTCAAAATATCAGTCTTTTTACACATTTTTTTAGATTTAAAAACTATTGTTCTAGGACTATTGTCAGAATATTGTCAACAAACTAAGAAAATAATTATCATTTACAAAATCCGTTACATTTTGTTTATGCAGTAGTCTTAATAAATCCTACTCAAGATTAAGATTTTCATCATAAAATATATCGATCTCTCGTGGGATTACCTATGACTATTCCATTCAATAATATTGCGTGGCCTAAACATAACGTATCAAATTGTCGCTCACTTATTGATATTGTTAGCCAGCCTTGATTTATTCATATTTTCTTCAAATGATGTTAGTATCAATTAACATAACTTAAATAAAAGATTTTAAAAGCATCTAGCCATTGAGTAATTAAACGCAGCTGCTGTTGATAGAATATTGTGCATTCTATCGAAATGTATGGCTAATATACCTAATGTAAGTTAATTCTAGACAGATTGATTTCAAAATGAATTTAATTCACTCATAACCTAAACGGCTGCTTTAAACCTGAATCAAACATGTCAGCTAATCGTAGGCCTACACTTACATCATTACATTACCAGTGCATTTTTTGAAACGTTGACTTATTTAAATAATTTATTATATCTGTGTATACGAGTTTGAATTAAGGTTAAGAATAAGCAAAGTTACGACGATAAGTGTTTGTTCTTGGCTGCACTATAGCAATAATAATGCTAACGCAAAGTCTGTCCAAAGTCTTCCCAAAAATGAATCCAGACGGCTTACATGGATATCTGCAATTCACAAAGAAAATGTTATACGTGGTTATACCTTCAGATAACTCATGGTATAGAAACGCACGTTAATGATAAATATTTGTCAGTATTTTGTTAAACCCATACGGTGGTTTATAGTTTGTGAAGTGTATTTATTTACTTTAGGCTACTGCTAATAATTAACTGCTATTGATATGGTACTCTATTAATAACAAACATTTATGTTTTAGATAAATGTATATACACAATATTAATAGTACAAAGACTGTGCCATGTATATAAGAAGTAAATGAAATATGTCCTCTTAACTCCATCTGGCAATCTGTTATATCAGTTTACCTGGTTTCTCTATTTCGCGTTATTGTAGTAATTCGCATTATTTCACGATTTAAAAGTATGTTTTTTGGGATTAAGGGAGGTGTTAAAAGAAATGTTTGCAAACATTTATCTAAACGAGAATTCGTGCTATCGCGTCACGCGATTTTCACGGATCTCTAATGATAGTACAGCTAGCCCTAAGAGTAGTGGGCATCTTGTTCACTATTACTGTCTGTATCATACTGACAAGGTTGATGGAGATCCCACGTAACTTAATTCAATCACGTCCATCAGAATGAAAGCAGCACGCCTAGCGTATGTATTGAAAAGTGACATCTTTCGCAGAAGTCTTTTTCTTGTCTTCGGGGCTTCATTGGAATTTCAGAGAGAAGCAAAGTGCCTTCTTATTCATGAGCAGTTTTAACGTTGTCAGCCTCATCCCCCAGGGCTAGATATAATTATATTCCCATAGCAATACATGCAGCTTTTTCATGCCGAATAAAATCTTTATGCATAGCCTCCTGAACCATGAAGAAACTTCATGCATGTTTTTTTTTTTTCAAAATGGAAAACAACTTAAATATGCGTACAGAGCCTCCTGTGGAAGATCGAAATAAAGCATGCAAAATGAAATTCAATGACGAGTTTTTCAAATTGATTAAATGCGAAGAATTCATCTGTCTGATGTTTGTCTCTCTGTTTGCCTGTGTAATGCCCAACCAAGTCTAGAGCACGCAGAGATCTCAAATTTTTTTAACAAAATTGAACTGAAGGTTTGTCCGAACGAATCACGAAGCCGGATCTTCAATTTTCGACTTCGTACGCAAAAGTGACCAACTTTCCTAACTCAAATCAGTTCAACAATGACATTATTTTGAGGTAGGTAGCGGAAAAAAAATAGATTAAAATACTTTTAACCCTTTCAGAGCTGAATTGGTATACAATAACATTTAGGAATTGATGCTAATTAGTAATATATATATATATATATATATATATTTAACTTTCATTACATGTTATAATAACTAAGAATGTATTTGTTTAGTCTTTCATCTTTTTTTTTCATTTCTTTATTTTAGTCATTTGTATTATATATTATTCAAGTACTTATGTTTGAATTTAATGTACGTTATTTAATGTACGTTTCTTGTATTCTTGTATTCAGGTTTGTATTCTTGTTTTAATTTATTATTATTATTATTATGTATTTCATGTTTTTGCCCTGGCTGAGTGGTAGAGAAGGCCTTATGACCTTAACCCCGCCAGATTAAATAAATAAATAAACAAAAATATGCTAATATAAGCAATCATCAAGGAGAGTAATCAATGGGCTAGGCCACTGCCTTCTATATTTAAAGAAGGCAGTGGCTAGGCCTATAAGATTAAGATCAATGAGGAAAATTTCAGCAGAAGAGCTTGTTTCCTTAAAGGAAAGCCTGAATAAGTGAGTAAAAATAAAATACACTTTATAAAAAGTTTTACTCTGTTGCTCTTATATCTCCACTTTTAAAGAATTTTTAGGGCGCTTTTATGTCAGCAATAGTAAAAAGATTAATATGAAATCAGAAATACGTTTATTTGCGAAGTCTAGTTCATAGAAACAAGAGGAGAAAATATACGGAAGGAGACCGGGATAAATTCATCCGTCTGTTTAAATGTGAAGCAGATTAATTTGCCTTCGACTTGTTTTGTTTTAACTGGGCCCAATGAATTCTAAAAGAGAGCTTAAGCGATATAAACTTTCCGAGCCATATAACTGGATATAACCCGAATCGAATGCTATTATGCAAAACCAGGGTCTGTGCAGATTTATTTTATTGCTTTCAAACTGAATTGAGTCCATACTTTACGTTTCAAAGACCGACCCTTGATACAATTAAATCCATCTCCTTGTTTCAGTATGGTTAAAAAATTGAACTCTAAAGCCCTTCTCGTATAAAAGTCTTTAAAAAATTAAGCAAGACATCCAATAGCCAGTAAATCGTTCAAACAAGTGGAGGAATACAAATATCTGGGAACAATAATTACAGACAAATCATATTAAGGCAGAAGTTAAGTCTCGACTCAAATCAGGGAATGCTGGTTATCTTCACGCCTTCTGTCCAGAAATGTAAAAATTAAGATTTATAAGACTATTATCCTGCCGGTTGTATTATATGAATGTGAGACATGGCCGCTTACTGATCTAGAAGATCATAGTCTGAGAGTCTTCGAAAGCAGGGTGCTTAGGAAAATATTTGGACCCAAGAGGGATGAAAATGGGGACTGGAGAAAATTGCATAACGACGAGCTTCATTACCTGTACGCTTCACCGGATGTAGTAAGGGTAATTAAATCGCGAAGGATGAAATGGGCTGGACATGTTGCACGTATGGGGGAGGAAAGACATATCTCAAAAGTATTGATTGGGAGATCCGAAGGGAAAGGGCCACGCAGAAGACCTAGACGTAGGTGGGAGGACAATTTTAAAATGGATTTAAGGGAAGTAGGATTTACTAGGGATGATTGGATGGAGTTAGCACAGAATAGGGTTGAATGGCGGACTCAGGTAAGCACGGCAATGAACTTGCGGGTTCCATAAAATGATAATATTCCTTTATCGTGCTGAGGAATTGTCTATTGCCATTGAGTAAGTAAGTATCCAATAGTTTTATTCATTCAATTAAAATTTCTACGTAAAGAAATGTTCACTACTGCGTAGTTTCCCATTACTTTCTGAAGGCCGAGCGAGGTGACCGAGTGAATCTCCTTTCGATTGGCCACCCACGGGATTCCAACCCGTGACCTTCTGAGTGTAGGTTTGGAGTATTACCGCCCCGATCCAGCTTCGTGGATGAAATTTCTTTCATTGAGTCGATTTATTGATTCCATTATGGTAGATCATTACAACTTTAAATTGAGTAAAACTCTAAAAATTGCATGATTTTCTTTACTATGAATTACAATTTCATAAAGAACGAAATTTTCTGTTCCATCATTATCGTCATTATTATGAATTAATTTTATGGCCAAAATCGTAATAAAATATTATTTCGTCCATTCATTTCCCGTTCATTCTATCATAGTGGGAGCCTGTATTTCTTCCATCCATGACAGTGGAATGGGTAGATGTTGTCTATCCTAGAACCGGCCCTAAGTAAACAAGCGAATCTGTCTCACTCTAGCACATTACTCGTATCCACGTTAGGCTCTTTTCACACTGGGTCACTTGTGACGGTCACCGCTAGTATTACCAATAGTAAATATATGATAAAGCAATTTATAATCACTTTTGACATCCCAAATGGCAGGTCAACATCCCACCTCACTTATGAAATCTTCAGTATTAATCAAATTTAAACTCATGGCTGGATAACTAGTTTCGCTGAGCTCTATTATACACACCTTGCATAGATGGTAATCTTTAAATGCGGTGACCGTCACAAGTGACCCAGTGTGAATTCTCCCATTTAATCCAATGCTTCTTCGCCAGTGACGGTCACCGGTCACCGTCACAAGTGTTCGGAGTAGACACTGCAGCGTCACTTGTGTTTGGGTGGGTCACTTGGTGACCCAGTGTGAATACTCCCATTTAAACCAATGCTTCTTCGCCGGTGACCGTCACAAGTGACCCAGTGTGAAAAGAGCCTAGTAAGAGTGAGACAGGCTTACTTGTTTACTCTAGGGCCGATTCTAGAGCGGAAAGGATCTACCCATAAAACTGTCTCAAATGACCCTGACTCATCCCTTAAAAGTAGACAGTATATTTTCATTAAAATGCTATATACTGTAATGCCAATCATGTGCATTTATTCCATATTTCTTCAATTAGTTAATAATATGTTTAAAGCTTAAATCTTACCTATTATGAAAAATCACTAAAAATAGGTTTGAGATTCAAATTAGATTATCCGAGGATGTAACGCTAAGCACGTAGAAGTCTATCTCTTAATCTTACTTTCAGTTTTTTTGGTAATTTTAGATTATTCGCGAATTCCAAATTGTATTTAACACTTTTTAATTGAAAAAAATATTAGAATGATGCCGAGAAATTAAGCACAGCTTTGATCATCCTAGTTCCCATTGCATAAGCTGAAAACGGGCGTTTGCCATTTAATTATAGGTCTACTTTGTTTTCCTGAACTTTCCGAATGATATATTCCAAACCGAAATTAAAAAGTAAGGCGATAATGCATTTTCTTACTTCATGCCGCTTTTAATGGCAAACCTGTCTGATAAGTTTCCCTACCATAACTCTACTTTTAAGTTTCATTTAGACACATTTTGATCAATCAATCTAGCTCTTTTTTGTTGTGTTTTTGTTTGTTTTTGTTTGTTTGTTTGTTTGTTTGTTTGCTTTTGTTTGTTTTTGTTTTAGTTTTTTTTTTTGTTTGTTTTGTATCCCAAACTCATTGAGGATATTGTACAATTTGTCTCGCCTGAGTCATATGCCTTTTATAAAATCTATGAATAGCTGGTGAACTGACGTATTATATTTTATCAATGGTTGATATATTTCGCCTAAGCAACTGAACCCTCATTTAACATTAGTATGAATACGAAGTTTCGCAGCTGAAGATGGGAGGACACTCTCGAAACAAGTCCTGTTTTTATCTGTGACGTAAGTGGTGCATAAGTGTTTTTAAACTTTATTTTTATTATTCCTCATTTAACAGTTTGGCTAACTACAAATAATTGGATAAAATGACATCATTGTCAAGCTATCTCGTAAACTGTTATCTCGTTAACTGTAAGTTAAGTAACTTACTTACTTTGTTAGTACTTATTAGCATACTTATTTAGCAAGTAAGTATGTTAATTGATGGTAAGTACAGGCTGAATCACAAAGTTGAAAGCGTAATGAATCGTCTCCAAGTAAAGAGAGAAACGCGCTCAGTATTCGCGTAACGAACAGGTTCCAGCGTGCAGTGTTTTCTCTGTTTTATTGATATATCATTATAGCAGACGGATGGGTAAATAAACATTATACATGGAGATGTTTCCTGGAAATGAGGCCTGTTCCAGTTTCAAAGAGATTCCTCTACTCAAAGTTTCCATGTCTACTTCTACAGACCTAAAGTTAATGCAGATTGAGCGTAGGCCTACTTCTGCCAATTCCCAAAACACTATAAAATAACATTCGCTGGGAAGTTTAATGTAAATGCAACACTGAAGCAGGAGTAAGGCAATTGGAACCTTAAATTACATAAGGATTTTATTTAAACAAATCCTCGGCCCATGTTCGATCCCCGGTACCTCCTCGGATTTTTATGAAGTAGGGAGGTCTGGAACGGGGTGCACTCAGCCTCGTGATTCAAATTGAGGAGCTACTTCTTAGAGAAATAGCGGCTACTGTCATGGAAACCACCATTAACGGCCGTGGGTGTCGGCATGCTGACATCTGCGGTCGGATGGTAGGCCTTCTCCCTTCAGGGATGTAGCGCCACGAGTTTAGTTTTTGACAATTTCTAGATATGCCTAACAACAATTTGCAAGTTATGTTTAGCATGCGATAGGTTTAAGGTAGAAGAAGACGGGACAATGCATTTTCTACGCAATAAAATCACTAAATAATGACGTATGAATCTGTTCTTTTTTTTTATTAAAAAGATACTAATTTTTTACGGTAGTTAACTTCTTTCTCTAACTGAATTTCTCTATTTAATTTACAGGCAGGGCTAGTTTGCGGCTGACAGAGGTTCGAATCCCGGTGCACACAGTTCGAGACCTGGACGCCCGGCTGGACTGTCGCTATGATCTCGAAGGAGAGGCACTGTACTCCGTCAAATGGTACAAAGATGGCAACGAATTCTACCGCTTTGTACCGAAGGATGTGCCACCCACACAGATATACGAGCTACCGGGAGTGAGAGTCGATGTAAGTTATATTTTGTAAGATAATGTGTAATATCTGTAGATACGAGGGGCATACTGAAAGTCGTGAGCAACATTTTTTCACAAACTTAACCTTTATTTGTTAGTGAAACCAAGTATATCATCTCAATTTAAAGACTTTTCTTTCACTTTTCCACATAGTCTCCGTTTTTTTTCACACATGTTTCCCATCGTTCTGCAAGTTTGAAAATACCGTTCCAGCTGTCCTTAGACTGACGCACTGCTTGCTGAATATCCTCCAGTGTCTCATAGCGTTGGCCTCGCATCTGTTCCTTCACAAAACCGAAAAGATGGTAGTCGGAGGGTGCCATGTCGGGGATGTAGTGGTAACATAGGCTAAAATCGTGTCTTTAAATGTCATAAGTTCGTTGCATAATGAACTGTTATTTTTTTCAGACATTCAATTCTACAGAAACTTCAGTTCTCCTCAGATCTGTGAGTTTGTACAGTTCTGGGCACTACCGCTGTGAGGTGTCCGCGGAGGCGCCTTTATTCCAGACAGTTACAGACCACGGGGAGATGACTGTAGTGGGTGAGTATATTATTTTCTGCTATTATTTTTTAATATAATTTATTTTTAGTCACTTTGACTCGTGAAAGTCTAATCGCGACTGTACAGGTAGAGAGAAAAAAAGTAGACCGACTCTTGTAGCTGATTTCAGAGCCTTGTTCACACCAGTGTCCATGCGTATTCCTTAGACCTGTGTACTTGGAAAACAGCCACGCAGCTGGTTACTGCTTTTGTCTTAGTTGAATAGCTCAGGTGCTTGGGGCGAATGACCTTCATGCTAATGGTTGCAGGTTTGTTTCCTTAATTCGCATTGTTTTCCCACTACTTTTCGATTGCCTCAATATTTAACTACTTAATTAATGGAGTTATTCCCAGAAAATTAATTTTACTACCTTATTTTTTAATGGGTTTCAAAATGGGCTAAGTCAACATTCGACACTAGAACAAATTTCAATACATTCCCTCTTATCCTGTGAATGCCGCTAGGCATGCACATTGGCTCATATCGGCAACTTAGTTGGTCCGCTTTTTATTTATTACCTGTACATTTATACATAATTGTATCAATAATGAATTTTAATAATGGAACAATAAATAATTAAATTAATGTGATTTACAGTAATCTCGAATTGATTATAAAAACAGTTAGAGACAACACGAATGAAAGCACAATTTTAAATTTGGGCGTTAATGTCCTTTATAAATAAAATAACTTTTTTTTGTACATTTTGGAGTAATAAGAACTTGTATTGGGATATTATTCATTTGTTTGTGGTCATTAATAAGGTTCTGGATTTCTTTGACCTAAAATACATAAATGTAAGGGTGTAAAATGTGTTCTAAAATTAACATTTCATAATTTACGAGGGTTGGAATCTAATAATGGCTACACTTCTATAAAACCAAGCTGAATTACAGAAAGTTCTGTCTTTCCTGAGCGTGGGAGATTTCAGTTCATCCCTCCTTAATAATAAGTTGAACTTATAATATAATAGTTCTAACCAAATCCGTTGTATTAAAACATTCCAGTGATTACAAATTTGAAGTCTTGCAGTGATTACTCGTTAGCCATGCAAGCGGAATTTCTAGAAAATGTGGTTTACGCACCCGGGCTTCTGACATTGTTATAGCCACTGTAGCTTACAGCAGCGCAGTGACCGCACTCTCTCGGAAGTTGGGAGAACTTTGCTTTGTGTCTTTATAATCGGATTTACACAACAAATCCGGTAGTTTCAGATGTCATAGCAGACTTTCTATGAAGTTATCATTATTATTAATTATATTATATTATTGTTGCTGTTGTTATCATTGTTGCTGTCCAAGATGTGTACGGAGCAAAATTAAACAACAGACTTGCTTTGACTAACTGTGTCCTGTCGTTTCATTGGTTAATCGCACCAGCGCATACTTCAAGATAGTGCGACAAGCTCAGTCAAATATTTACTTCCGTATCTTATGTAATTGTAAAAACATAAGTTCCTTTAAGTGAGTTGCTAGCTTTCGTATTTATATCGTAGGCTTACATGTTTTACAACATATATCTAGCAAACAAGATTTCATTTGTTTGTCGTTGCCTTGTCAAATTTGGGACTTGAAAAAAAAGTGACATAAGTTTCTCCTTAGCTATGCCTCGCAGAAGGGAACTTAATGTCCTCAACTTATTCCTTCTGTGCTGTTTTTCTTAATTATTGTAAATGTAAGATAGTCTGTTTTATATTGCAGTGAACATAATTATGTTGACGAATCATCGATGAAGTTCTATGAATGTAGATGATCAAACGAATATGATAATATTTATGCAACTAACCCAATTTTACTTCAAATGTGACAAATATGTGAAACAAGCTAGCCGTAGATATCAAAAGATTCATAAACATTTTCAAAGCGAGCTAAATACAGACAAAATGTGCAGTAATGGAAACTCCATGTTAAGTACACAACTTAATGGACTGTTATTGATGAGCAGGTCTGTGTATATTTAAACCTACGTTACAGTACATGTTTTATTTTATAGGCTATATTTCTCTAATCCTTGTCAATAGAAAAGGACCTATGTATCAGTGTTTCGCAGGAAATAGATGCAATATTTTGTACAAGTTGATTATGTTAGTAATATAGGCTATTCATGAAACAAGCTGCAGTTGGTACAGATATGATCGACAATATAATTAGCTCTTGCAATGATGGAATCGATCCCTGGTCAGCAGATCACAAACACTGAAGTGACTATGTGATACAATCAGGTCCGCAGTGTACCGAATTTATGTCTATCCTTCTAGTTCAATGCTTCATGCAAGGCAATTATATGGTTGTTTATTCGTGATTAGGTATCGGAAGTTAAGACACTAAAAATTTTTATTTTAGGCGCCTAAAAAGACATCATAAAAGAAAGATAGGGAGATAAAGGGTACTGAAATTATATTGCACATAAAGTCGTATAAAGAAAGTAGCTCTCATAACACATTACACTCAAAAATTTAAGTTACAGCTATTTATCAATCAGTATACATAATCATAGGTAAATAATCCGTTCTCTTCCACACAGTTTATTTCATTTAGAAGTCTGCAGTTAAAACAATAAAATATGAAGCAAGTAAGTAGGTAATTTATTGTCACAAACATTTACAAACTAGCTTAAAAGCTGGTAAACTGGTGACTCGTCAAAAAAAGAAAAAAAATGCAATTGCATCTGCAATTGCAGATTTAGAAAAAATGTAAAATATGAGGTGAAACATTTTCTTAAAAATAACCATATAAATTATAAATTTTTGTCTTGAACCCATTTACGCACATTTTTTATGTCCATACATCCCTCTCCATAAACTTCGCAAAGCTGTCTGTGAATTTCAATCGGCGGAAGTTTTTTGCAGTAAGAAACCGTATGGCTTCGCGTAGGCGCACTTGGCGGGGATGGAAATCGGGAGATCCATTTCAAACAGCTCTACCTCAAACACTAAAAGGTTCAGGGGCTTCAGCAATTGCTCGTTTGAAAGAGGAGAGATAGCGGAACATGGCAGTGGTGTCAAATCTCTCGTCCGACGTTGTGAGCTTGGGCTAGAGTGTTGGAGACCTTACTTATTGACCAACCCTCGTAGTAAGCTTCCTCCAAAAAATGTTTTTTTAAGTTTTGCTTTAAATTGTTTATCATTCAATTGTTTTGTTTCTTCTGACAAATGATTGTATGCTTTCATGCCCATGTATCTAGGACATCTTTCAAATACAGCTAAAATATCTAATAAATTTTTATGTCTGGTATCATGTTCATGTTTATGCTGGGTAGTATGCTGATCAAATTGTGTATGCACATAAGTTAAAAGTTCTAACAAATATATTGACGGAAAAGTTAATATTTTTAGTTTTCTAATTAGTGGCCTGCAAGTTTTCCTAATAGATGAATGATTTATGATTCGAATTATTCTTTTTTGTAATTTAAATATTGTTTCCCATACCACAAAGACAATTGGGTGATAAAAGGGCATTAACTTTATTAAATACACTTTTAATTTTTTCAAAATAATTTTCTATAAGAATACACAATATTCTATTAAGTTATTATTAAAATTTTAAGTATTGTTGAATGTTCGACTAATTAATTTTAAAAATGTTTATTTCGAAATTGGGTCACTCAGATCCTTTTTAAATAAATTTTCCTGCGTTATCGTAAGTAATCCCACGATAAATTACGAGTTTATTATCTGATGAATCTCGTAATCTCGCGTAAGATTTATTAAGACAATCCCATGAATAAATTTTGTAAATAATTATTTTCTTAGTTTGTTGCCAATACCCTGTAAACTGTGAGATCACGGAATACTAAATGAATGGACAGTCGATGACTCGATGCGGTGAATCTAATATTTATGAAAACATTTCTTTTCCTAAGAGAATTATACACACTATCACTGAATAGTTCTCAGCTTTATCACCTTCCTGTGGCCTCTTCGTTGTATTTCTGTTGATTATAAAGCTTTTAGAAAATTTTGATTTGATAAAAGAGACAAGATGTAAGCAATGCAGTTTTGGTTTTTATTATTGAGGCATCCAAACCTGCAAAAGAAGATTACCTGAAGATGGCGAAAATATGCCGAAAAACAATTAAACAATTAAAAGAGTCACTAAATATCTATACTTTGTTAGAATATGTAACTTTATTTCCCTTATGTAACTCTTGCATATAATCACCTCTTGTATATTTTAAGTTATTTTGAAAGTTAATTTATAAGTTATTTGTAAGTTATATGTAATTTGCAATTTATGTACAATATTTTGTATATAGCCCCTTAAGGTGAGCTTTGCTCGTTGGGGTTTACTTACTTACAATAAATTATAATATAGTAAAAACTTTGTTGAGTTTTAGTAATATTATGTTAAAGTGAGTTGAAGACAAGTATGGGGGAAACCTTCAATTTCCGTCCTTTTATCGCGATTTAGTATGGTCTATGTTTAAGATTTTTACAAATATTTGAATTAACAAGGTGGATTACTTCTATAGGCCTGTACTCTTATCTGAACGTGTGGTTAGTCCAATTCTACCAATACAGATAGTCGTGCGCAGTAATAAGGCATAGGTCTACACGACAGTCAGGGTTTGAAATTGAACCATCTTAAGAGGGATTAACGTAATACTGGGTTGAAAAAATTACTTTTTGTTGGCATTTCTGATTTGAATATAAATAACCTTCACTAAAAAAGTAGTTTCGAGTGATATGTCGAGTATTGTCGGAGTTACGGACAATTAAAGTAATTGCTTATGAAGTGGAAAGGCATATAAAAAGCCCTTCAGCAGAAAAAAAAAGTTGCTGGTAAATTGCATTTTCTGACAAATTACATTTGTATGTATACAATTTCCTTTATCTACAAAAAAAATTACTCGTCAGATAAACTTTTAAACCTATCATTATTGGTTTTCTCATAGAAAAATAAAATGATAAAACTATTTTGAATTTTGAAAAATTCTAAAGATTATTTCTTACAAATAAATACTAGGCTATATTACAAACATTTTAGTTCAATTCATGTGCTATTGCCTTGAATTTAAACTATGAAAATTTCACACCAATCACTTCTATATATTGAAAAATAAAACTTTCTTTATTGATACGCAAGATTTTCAATCAAAATAAAAATTGCTCCCATTTCAAAAATATTATGAATTCCATGACCAAACTCTGCACATAAGTGTGACTATTACTTGTTGATAACTACTTAATATTTCATTGGAATTGATTAAATGTCTTGGGAGGTTTTAATATTTATGTACAGGTAGGGGAAAAAAAAGCGGACCGACTAAAATATCTAAGTTGCCGATATGAGCCACTGCGCATGCCTAGCTGCATTCACAGGATAGCAGGGAATGTATTGAAATTTGTTCTAGTGTCGACTGTTGACTTAGCCCATTTCGAAACCCAGAATATGATTTCTAATCGTATTGTTTTATAACTGAATATATTAATTATTAATATTATTATAAAATGCTAACACAAATTATATTATATTCATCTACAAGAGTCGGTCCGCTTTTTTCCCCCTACCTGTACATTCCCAAATGAACTGGTCTAACCTGTCAACCCTCCTTAAGGTATGTAAATTCGAGATCTGAAATGATTTTATGTTATACTCATGCGCAACGTACCAAATGTGTAAAAGCTAAAATAGATTTTCGCTTTTAAGTGAAGCATACATAGTCCATGCTTGTATATCAGTGAATAGAAAAGGAACTACACGATGTGCTACGTATGGGCACTTAAAGTATAAATTATGCTGCTTGCAGAGGGCGGAGTAATCATAACATTATTACACAGAAGGCATTGAATCGATATAACGTAGGCTATAGGAGGCATTGTGCTAGCATTTCTGGATAAGCTTTCCTCACTCTCAAACTTAATGTTAAAATCGCGGTATTTAAATCCAACTTCAGACTAATGATCATAAATATTTATTTAATGAGAAGAAAATTAAGTACAAAATCTAAATAAAATTGTCATAGTTAATGTAAAGATAGGTTCGGATTTTATTGACTATTCCACTCATATGCCGCGTGTTTGATATTGACCAATGACGTTTAGCAACTCGTTGGATATAGGCCAATCGCGATCGTTTATCTTATAAAATGCTTGCTATTAATATGAGGAAGGGATTTTACCTAATAAAACGTCAGCTCGTTACTGGACACTTAAGCATCAATCTGCCATGATTAATACATCACATGTTGCCATTAAGCAGCACGAAAACAGATTATTTTATACAACATAACTTGTTCGGAAATTGAAATAATATAAATGTACATCGATTAAAAACACAATTTTGATTCGGTGCAAGCCAATTCGTGTGCTTTTATTCTGTTCTGCTGTTAGCTTACCTGAATAAAGTTAACTATGTCTTATATGCACAATTGGTAGCACTGATCACCACATGGTAACTCGAATCGATTCATGGTTGGCTGATCCATAGTATGCCGTGATCTCACAGCTGTTAGTTTTGTTTTCATATAACAAAATAAGAAAGTAATTATTATTTGTATAACCCATTACATTTTTATTCATGGAATAGTCTTAATAAATCCAATTGGATTTATCAGATAAGTCGTCAACTCTCGTGGGATTACCTTTGATAAATTCACTCGACACTTCAATAAATTTACGAGATACTTCATTGCAAAAATGTTAAAGCAACTGTTCACACTTCACATTTGAAGCAGTTGGAGTTATGACTGGTTAGAAAATTAGTTCAAACGAATGTAGTCGTGATTTAGGCTAACAAGTAAAATGAGTTTACTGAAGTGTTGTGAAGGTGAATGTAATAGCGCATAAGTTTCATTACAATGACAGTGATAAAGCTAATAGACGAAGTGAAAATACCTGAATATGAAGAAAACATTGATATAGTGGAAAGTGCAGTAGGTACCTCTGAAAGCTCTTATCTTAAAATTAAAATACTCCTTCGAGCCAGTCTAGAAAATGTTAAAGTACCGCTAGTTTTAAATTTTCCAACTAAAGCTCTGTGTTTATTAGGCCTACTTATTACAATATTTGAGTGCACAGTGCAGTAAGACTTGTGCACTGTCAACGTTTCAAGTACAACTGTGCAAAAGTTTCAAAGATCTGAGGATGGCATAACCTATGCCGAAATGCATCCCCAGAAGTAAAATAGACCTACAAAAAGGATCAGCAGGTATTTTCCTCTGCAAGAATCTTTTATTGTACTTTTACGTTTTTAAACTATATAACTTAATTTTAGTTTTATTATATTGACTTTATATCTTAAGTATGCTACACAGGCAATGGCATTTGGAAGGGTGTATACTGTTGGTGCCATTTTAAGAAGGCCTCGTCCCAAACCATCGTCTATCTACAAAATAATATAATAGCATTGTTCCCTAAATCCGAAAATCTGCACCGACATCGACCCCGACAAAGAACAGGATCTCTGGTAGTCGCATGGATTTCCCTAGTGTTGCCGCTGTCATTCACTACTTATTAAGTAAAGTAGTAGTAGTGTATTTATTTCTCACAAAAAATTCTCACATATAAACCACATTATTTAAATTAACCGGCGCACGGGTCGGTGTCGACCATACGTGCTCACTGCATACACTTAAATTATTGCCCCATAAAAACCCAATTGAAAAAAACTATATTCTATTATTTACATAACCCCAGACGTAACCCCCCACCCCCAAACAAGTAAAAATTTCATAGACACATAGACATTATTAAGACAAAAAACAAAAAGATAATAATAATAAAAAATAATACTTCGATTTCCTTAACTCTAAATCTAGGCTTTCTCTCATACATCTAACTTTTTGCAGAAATTTACACAACCCGTGCCAATTGTGCTCATCCAGTAATAGATCTAAGTAAAGTAAGTGCTGTGGTACGTATTTGGCAACATTGGACTGCAGACTAGTGTGAATACGCCTAATTACCTTTCTATTCACTATTTGACAGGTCGAAGAGGATTAGGGTGGCAGCAGATAGGGGAAGTTCTTGGAAAAAAGAGTCTTTAAAAAGTGGCACCCACTCTAAGAGTCCACTTCAGTTTGTGGAAGAAAGCCAGCGCCTAAACATACCTAAAGCGAAGCCTAATAAAACTTATTTTTCTTTTGCGACAGCTCGTATCTAAATTTCGAGACGAAGTATTCTCCACTGATGAAAATATACTTTTCTGCAAATATACGATATGAAAGTCAGTGCAGACGGTCGGTTCCATGTCCGACAGCAAGTGACATGTGCTGCAAATCGCAGCTTCTGCAAATTGGTAGTGACAGTAAATATTCTAAGACGCCTCCACTTTACAAAGACCTTTGCAGTGCCTTACTTACTTACTCAATGGCAATAGAAAAATTCCTCAGCAAGCTAAAGGATATTATCTATTTTGTGGAACCCGACGGTTCATTGCAGCGCATACCTGAGCCCGCCATTCAGCTCTATTCTGTGCTAACTCTATCCAACCATCCCTCGCAAATCCTACTTCCCTTAAATCTATCCTAATATTGTCCTCCCATCTACATCTAGGTCTTCCAAGAGGTCTTTTCCAGTGCCTTAGTTAGTGCAAATATCCCCTTAGCTAAGATAAACTAAGAATCTTTCGAACAATTTTTGGACCAGTGTATAAATCGGAGTATTTCTGAAGAGGCTACCCGAATTAAAACTAAAACGATGAAATATACTAATTTTCGTAACATTTTTACGCAAATTAGTATTTTTAATCGTTCTAGTTTTACGTTTTATTTTCAGTTTTTAGGATTTTTTACGATTTTTTAGGTTTTTATAGGTCTTTAATTTCTGCGCCTTATTAATGACTCTTAAGTGAAGTTTGGGAACAACCTCTTTAAAGTTTAAACCTGAGCGGAGTGTTAGAAAAGATAACTAAATACCCGGCTGTTTTCTGTATGTCTGTATAGGCTACTGTATGCTCAGTATCACGACGGATATTGTTATTTCCCCTCTTTGGGTTGCCAGAAGTACCTCTGGTAATACGAACCGCTGTAAGGTGCTACATAAATCATCATCAACTATGCAGGTGCAAATGTAGAATCCTTGTACTTCATCAGAGACCTCTAGAGTGAACTTAAGGGATTTTTCCCAATGTCTGGTGGTATAAGATAAATCACAGTACCGCACAGCGTTTAACATTTCCATTTTTCCCCATTCATTTTGAAGCTTCAAGATACTCCATTCAGTATTCCTCTTTATTTACCTATTTCACAATTCGACAATTGAATTCTTTGCCTATAAATGACAGGGCCTGTAAAAATTTCGGAGAGTTGAAACAACACCTAACCCACACTTTCAGATAATTAAGTATGCCGTAAAACTGTATAGGGAATATATATGTATGCGTATTTTTAGCCTAAACCCTCAAAGAAATATCAAAACCTAAAAGCGAAGGATCGAGCAGCCTGAAAATATAAAATGTATTGTGGGGATTATGTATGGTCAATGAAAATGTTAGGTTAGAAGAGCATAATCGATTAAATATGTTTGTCTAAAATAATTTATCTTTTACTCAAGTACATATAATTGTTAAGTATTTATAAATGCTTAGTGAGCTTTACAATAATGTTAAAATTATTACTTATTCAAAATTGTTTACATTATTACAATTCTGAATAAGTTCTGAAGTTATAAAATCTTTTCGTGTTAAATCAAACACTTGTTAATTGTGACGTAAAATGTTAAAATTGTAATATAGCAAAATTAAAATACAATTTATATATACACAGATTGATGTCCAGTAATTAAAAAGTTTCTATAATAAGAAACTGTCAATTAAACAATTGTCATTGAACATTTATTAGTAGTGGCATATACATGAGAATTGATGAAATTCATTAATAACGATATAGCAAGCCAAGCTAAACTCATCAACAAATTCACCAATACTAAGAGGAAATTAATGAAAACCACAGCAAATATATATTTTAATAAAACATGCAAACAAAAAGGACTGATACCCAAATATATTAATTTAAAAACTAATTCCAAACATCCTACAGCTTACACTACTATTTCTCAAGCTAAGAAACTATGGCTAAATAATGAAATAACATTTCTATACAAAAAGAAAGAATATCTTACCAACTTAGTATACAGTCAACACCTACAAGCAGGCAAAGCTTTCCAACAACAATGGACATATATTTACAACGATATACATACAAAACTCCAAACAGAAATAGACAAAAAATATCAGAATATGAACAAGAAGATAGAAAACTTAGAAAAACACAAACAAACAAAAATTAACACAACAAAAACTCAAGAACCCTATACACCTACAGGCTCCAACTTCTATCCACGGATACTTAACTTGACAAAAACTAACTTTAGTGAACATGAAACAAAATTGCTTCAACGAGGATATAAATTCAACTTTGAAATGCCTACCAAAAAGAAGATCGAAACACTAGTTATTGACACCGAGACAGCTATATCTAAAGCTCCGCTAGAGAAATAAACACAACTAAGAAAGGAACTAGCCACAGCAATAAAAGAAACATATATAGACAATACAGCTAATCAAAATAAAAAAATCTCTTATGATCTCAAAAACTTAAAAGAAATCAATCGAAAATTGGAAAACAATAACATCAAACATACAAAAGCCGATAAAGGAAATACCATAGTGTTAATTGACCATGAAGAATACAATAACAAAACTATAGAACTCATTACAGCTAACAACATCTCAGAAATAGATAAAGATCCTACAGAAAAATTCCAAACACAAATTAAAAACATCATAAACAATTCTGACCTTATTCCCAATGAACATGATATAAGATACAGCATTAATATGAACCCCAAAATCCTTTGTTTAAGAGCTCAAATAAAAACCCATAAAAATAATTATCCCATTCGACCTGTAGTAAATTTCACTAACTTATAGAATAGCTAAGGTGATGTCAAAAATGATCAAAGATAAACTTAAACTAACTAATGAATACACAATAAAAAACTCAATAGATTTTGCTAATAAAGTAAAAAACATCACACTCAACAAAAATGAAATTCTAATATCGTTAGATATAAAAATCCTGTATACAAACATTCCTATAGACAATACACTTAATATACTACAAAACAATTTAATCGCAGCTAAAGAAAACCCACTAATAGTCAAACAAATGATTAACCTGATATAACATATTTTGAAACAAAACTATTTTATGTTTAACAATAAATTCTACATTCAAAAAGAAGGTCTAGCCATGGGTTCCCCTCTTTCTGGCACTATGTCAGAAATTTTTCTCCAAAATTTAGAAAATACACTTGTAAATAAAATAATTCATAAACACAACATTAAAGCCTATTATCGCTACGTAGATGATATTTCTTTTTTCTGCAATAAAAACAAACCAGAAGAAATATTACAGGATTTTAACAAATTGAACCAAAATCTAACCTTCACACTAGAAAAAGAACACGAATATAAACTACCTTATTTAGACATAGAAATGTATAGACAACACAATAAAATCTTATTCAATATTTTTAGAAAACCTACATTTACCGATACCATGATAAATATACACTCTAATCACCCGTTTAAACAAAAAATTTCAGCCATCAATAGTATGGTTTACAGAATGATAAATCTACCACTCAGCAAAAAAGCTTATGATAAAGAATATAAAACCATTATTCAAATAGCTCAAAATAATGCTTATAATAACCAAATAGTCCTTAAAATAGACGATAAATTCAAAAGAAAAGCCTCTAATAGTCCTATCCACAACAGCCAATTAATTCCAATAAAAGATAACAAAAAACCAAACTTCGCTACATTTGACTATACAGACAACAATATACACAAAGTAACAAAAATACTAAAAAGAAACAACTTCCATATTGCATACAAAACAAATAACAACTTAAAGAACAAACTCTACAAGATAAAAAAACAATCAAGAAAATATCTATGACAACAATGGTGTTTATAAATTAGAATGTTCCGAATGTAACAGAATATATATAGGACAAACGGGTAGAAAATTCAAATTAAGATACAAAGAACACATGCTTGACTACAAACATAGAAGACACAAATCAGCATACGCTATACACCTACTCACACACAACCATAAACAAGATAAAATTGAAAATACATTAACAGTCATTCACAAACACAAAAAAGATAGGAAACTCAACACATTAGAATCTCTAGAAATATACAAAAACAAAAATAATATCCTCAATGAAAACATTACTGAACATAACCCACTATTTGAACTCACTCTTACAACCTAGCTCTATGATCACACTATTAATCCAATCAGTAGTTACAACATACTCACCATGTCCACATCTAAGTAATTCTACAGTTGATTACAAGGTTAGTGTCCTCACTGTCTATACTAAATTTACATATATATCGTTTTTACTTAATAATCAATAATTCTTACATTTTATATTTTTGTGGTTTAACTAATTCCTCTTCTTAATTTATTTTAAGATCGTTTGGACTGAAGATGGTACATCCTTGTACTGAAATGTACATATCCACTTAACCAAACCTACATCTATAAGCGAATGATTTAGTGCATGTCAATCTTCAACTTCTAGTATCATCCACGGAGAGCATACTATTAATATTGCTACTAATATCACTAATAAATTTTAATTATTACCCAAGCAATAATATAATTCAAAATTTTTTTCACTACCACTGCATATGTTGCTACATATAAATTAAATTGGGTATAAATCAATATAGTGCATATTCTACAATTATAAGCTACTACATTTACCAAACCTACAATAAGTCCTACGAAAATTAGGTTACTACCTTCAAATAAACATTAGTACATGGACTTATAGCTCATCAACAATTTCATATGAACAATTTCTAGCATGACATATCATAAAAAAGAAATCTAGTCTTCAGGTATATATAAATGAAATATAAGAGAACAAAATTTTCCAACTGAATAAATTTTATATTATAAGATTAATAGTTGAAATACTGTATGTCATGTCGTAGAATTTATCACACTTTTCTTTAATAGACAATTTTAACTGTTAGATATGTAACTGCTTATATATAATTTATAGGCTGAAATACACTACTTTGCAATTCTCATATATATACCACTACTAATAAATGTTCAATGACAATTGTTTAATTGACAGTTTCTTATTATAGAAACTTTTTAATTACTGGACATCAATATGTGTATATATAAATTGTATTTTAATTTTGCTATATTACAATTTTAACATTTTACGTCACAATTAACAAGTGTTTGATTTAACACGAAAAGATTTTATAACTTCAGAACTTATTCAGAATTGTAATAATGTAAACAATTTTGAATAAGTAATAATTTTAACATTATTGTAAAGCTCACTAAGCATTTATAAATACTTAACAATTATATGTACTTGAGTAAAAGATAAATTATTTTAGACAAACATATTTAATCGATTATGCTCTTCTAACCTAACATTTTAATTGACCATACATAATCCCCACAATACAGTTTGTATTTTCAGGCTGCTCGATCCTTCGCTTTTAGGTTTTGATATTTCTTTGAGGGTTTAGGCTAAAAATACGCATACATATATATTCTAAGTTTACCCTCAAATAAAAAAATGAAATTCATTAATAATGTATAGGGAAGGTTGTAAATCATCTATAAAAATCTAAATTATTAGATTGAATGTTTTATAATGGAAAGTGTTTGCATTGTAATTTTAATTTTGCTATTTTAGACTTTAAGTTTAATCATTGTCTCGAATGAATATTGTTCCGAACTAGTTCCGAATTAATTCCGAATCGGTTCCGAACCCTGTGCTAAATTTGAAAGACGCCTCTATTAAAGTATATGTAAACATACCTATACCTTAATATCCCGAAAACTTATTATATTAAACATTCTTTTCCTTAAAGTACACGTACATGGTCAATATAAGATTTCAAATAATTACACCGAATACTCAATAATTTTTTAATATATTGAAACCATATTAAAAGTTTAACTTGCAGCTACTTTCAAGTTAAATTTCAAATTTTCATGTTCCTTTTACTCTGGTGCTTCTAATCATAGAAAGATGAAATGGTACCCACATTTTCATACCGATTTAATCCATAAATATGGATGATCTTTTAGAGTAATTTAATTAAATTGTCCTGATATGAAAATAAAACAAATTTATGAATATACAAGATCTTTTTGTTTTTAATTTTATTACAAAAATTAGAAAAATTACGAAACCAATGATCATGACGCATAATTTCTTGCCCACTTTGTGAACCTAAATGTAATACTGAAACAGGTCTAAGGCACAGCTCTACTTCTGGCCCAAGGTTGTATAATAACTTCATTAAACAAAGCCCAACATTATCATCAAGAAGTAATAAATTATCCAGATTAAAAACATATAAAATTATTACAAATTCTTAAGATAGAGTTATTCCATTAGCTTATCAAATGTTTAAAAAGTATAATATTGTATTTAATCTACAAATTTGAAAATATCAAAGATTTGAAGAGTCCACTGCAAAAGGGGGGAATGTCAACATTTTGTGAAAACTGAGATAAATGTGTATTATGATAGACCAAATTGAGTAGAATAACATAGCCTTAAATGCATTACAAAAAAGATTATAGTCTCTCACAGACAGAGGTTTAAAGTTTGTGACTCCTACACAAGAAGGGGGAATGTCATAGGAAAACAGAGCAAGAAAGGGGAATGTCATGTTGTGTTTGCTGCATTGCATTAGCATATTCAGCATAGAACATTAATATTGGCATCACTGCAGTAATTGACCATTCATTGTCGTGGCTTCGATGATTAATGCCGACTTTTTCTTTGTCATGATATAATAATTAATAACATGGCACTCATTAACCAAAGATATATATCTGAATTGTCAGAATACTGGATAGCAGTATTTGAGAGTGCTCGCATGAAACCATCTCCTTACCATGTCGTACATGTAGAACAAGCTATGCAAAGGAACTTGACTCCGATGTTCAGCAAGACCTGTCCGATGGCAACAAGACCTATTACTGAAATTGTCTTTTCATTCAACCATCCTCGTCTGGTGGAGCACAGATCTTCATGGAATGGACTATAGGAAACTTCAGTCATGGTTCCCATTAACAGCCCACTGACACAAAAGAAGAATATTCAACTACAGAGTGGAGAGTTTGTGCTGCCTGATAAGCTTTATCGTTGCACTTAAATTTTTGTGATTCCATGAACAGTTCATAAGCAACGATAACATTACTTACAGTATTTTGATTCAGATTCATTACAAATTTCATGGAAAAAGTTCATTGATTTGCAACAACTCAAGCAGTTCTGTAGTCCTGAAGCAAGAGAATATTACAATGGACTACCTCATAGGAAGAAGCCTGAAAATGAACATACTGTAGAAGTTCAGTTACCTGACATTCCCCCTTTTTGTAATTTATTTTTGTACATCAGTTAACAAAGAAATTATTTTGATAATGAAGACGGAGTATGAAGTGCTTCATTTTGTTAAGAATCGATAAAGAAATGTGTGTTCAGTTATGTGAAAAAAGATGAACCACTTCTATTTGCTTAGTATAGTGTGGTATGGTTTTAAAGTTTAAAATTCATTTTACGCAAAATGAAAAAAAAGTGACATTCCCCCCTTTTGCAGTGGACTCTTCATTTATTTAAATATTTTTTTGTTAACAACATTCCCGGCCGCAGGCAGTACCTTACTCGAAAGTGTCTGTCTGTTCCGCATAGTAAATTATGGATATGGCCAGTTGAAAAGTCCCTATTATCTTGTTTATGAATGCATAGTAACAAGATACCTACGATTTGATAAAACTATTGTGAACATTCTAATATACCCGTGTCGTAATACACATAATTAACCTAAAGAAAATGCAGGCTTAAAATGTACACGGGACAAACAAAATCTTAGTAGATGTTAATATTACAGGAGAAAAAATTCATCTTTGACTGGAATTTGAACCCAGGACATTTGGCTATCCGTGCTGTGAAGTGAACTCTGACTTAGCTCAGTTAGTAGAGCAGTGGCACGGATAGCCAAAGTTCCTGGGTTCAAATCCCAGTGTCAGAGGATTTTTTCTTCTATAATATTATCATGTAATGTCCAACAGAGACGATAATCTGTGGTTCATGAATGTATATGCGTATGTCTATCATAATAGATGTTGTCTAAAAATTTGGAATTTTTCCTCATCCATGGTTGGACAAATTCCTTGTTAAGTGTAAATCCTTCTACGCTTGTCTCAGTGGTTTTAAGAACATCGTAATTATCTCTCAGTAACTTTTGTCTTGTTTCCCACAGTTACCTTTCCTCCTACTATAGAAATTATTTAATCCTCATCTCCTTTATAAATCAAGTGATGACTGTAAAATGATTTCTTTAAAACATATTACCGAGCGAAATAGCTCAGGTTGTGGGCAGATGTTGGCTTTCCTCCACCGTCCTTCGCAACTTCCGATTTTGTTTCATGTCATTCATCGCTACCATTCTCTTCCATTAAGTTCCTTCTTTTGACTGTACAGGACTTTCACTTCCCTGCTATCGCATGGATAGCTCTCTTGACCCCACGGGTCTTTCCTCCGTGCTTGACCCCTCCCCGTCCCTACGGCTTTGAGCCTCTTGTTCTCTGCCTAACAGAACTTATGTTTTGGCTGGATGCGGGCATGATGACGAATCTATAGCTGTACTAGGAGGGAAGCAAAAATGGGCAAAAATGGGCTGGTAGGAGGGCTCTTTGTTGAAGCTTGAAGGAGCCATGGGGCCATACGCGGCCGGTAAGATCCAGGACAACTCTGCTTTGACCTTTATGACGATCCTCCCTTTGGGAAAAGCTGAAGAGTTTCCTTCAGAATAAATAAGAAGTAACAATTGGATTTCTGGCAGTTGACTTTGTTACCGTTGCTAGGAATTAAAATCTACATCTTCATGGCTCGTTTCGGACGCAGATAAATTTCGCAGAGTAAAAATAAACTTAAATTCACTAAATTTGAACACATATAGAGGTCAGAATGAAGGTGTCCTACCAAATTAACAATTCAGAACTAAAGGATACCATCGTCGAAGCTCTTGGCTTCCTTAAAGACCCAAAGGGATCTACATTGCGGGACATCGCGGGCTATGCGGAATCCAGCCTCAGTAACAACGTTGAAAATTTGGAAGATTTTAGAGACAGCCTGAAAGTCAAGATTCAGAAAGCTCTTTTGACGGCTGTGGAAGATGGCTGGATCGAGAGCCGCTTTAGAAGATTTACCCTAAAGGACAGCCCAAAGATTGTAAGGGACTGCGCGAAGAAGATGCGCAAGCGATCTTGTTCAAGAAAAAGGATCGCCAAGAAAAGGAAGTCTAGCTGCAAAAGGCAGAGATCTACCCACCGAAAACGTAAATCTAGCAGCAAAAGGAAGAGATCTGGCCACCGAAAGCGTAAATCCAGCTGCAAAGGGAAGAGGTCTAGAAGCCGAAAGCGAAGTTCCAGTAGGAGGAGATCTGTCGGCCGAAGACGTAGATCGAGCAGCAAAAGGAGGAGATCTGTCGGCCGAAAGCGTAAATCCAGCTCCAAAAGAGGGAGATCTGTTTGCCGAAAGCGTAAATCTAGCAGCGGAAGGAGGAGACATGCTTCCCGAAAGCGTAAAGCTGGCTGCAAGAGGAGGAGCTCTACCGGCCGAAAGCGTAAAGCTAGCTCCCGAAAGAAGAGGAGTGGGAGCAGACGCTGCAAACTGGACAAATCCGAGAGGAATTCCGGCAAGGATGAAGAGCAAGAGCAGAGAGCATCTTCCGAGTCTTCCTCAGAAGAAGACGAAGACCTATGCGACGAAGAAATGCAGCAGCAGATGTAGTTGAACTTCAGACATCGTCTCCACAGTGCCCTCAAGAAGATTTTGATAGTAGCAACATTTTCACAGAATCATTTTATATTCAATTTATAAAAATGTAACCAGGCCAATAAAATTAGATCCAAGAAAGTAGATATCATGACTTATTTTTGGGAAAGTTACAAATCGCTTTAATGCCTTCAATTGATTCTAAATACTTGTATTCTGAGTTCAAGGTCACAGGGGTGAGCTTAATAAAATATAATAGAAAATTATGTAGGGAATTGAGAATTTTCTATTGTATTTTGCTTAACTTTTGAGATAAACGTGAATTTTGTGTTCCGAATTGTTGCACTTGTTTTCGTTTTTGCGATAATAAGTCAAGCTGAGCAATCCACGGTCTTACCCGCAGACGTTTCTTTATTCCGCCAATAAAGCTACTATGATGGCTCCTGAAGCTACACTAGCTACAGTATCTTCATCCATAGGTGTACTCACACTAAAATTTTAATATACCTTCTAAAATCTTTTCTGATCATAACTTTCTTTTATAATAGAACTTTTGTTTAAAAGATTTATAAAATACCTTTGCCAAACAAAAAACTTAAATAGTATCATTACTCCGCAATACAGATATACAATAAGCTTCCAAACAACATTCAATTATTATGTATTCGAAAAAAAAAAGCAATCTTTCAAAGAATCTCTCAAGAAATTTTTAATGACTCACACCTTCTACAATATGGATGAGTATTTCCAGATTGAATAAGTTTACAGTATAGTATATTATACATTATTACTTGCTTGTATATTGTAATCTGACATGTTCTATATCCCTGAATCCCACTCAACACAGTATCTACAGAACGTGATATCTACATCTACATAAATAAATTGGACATTACATGATAATATTATAGGAGCCAGGGATTTGAAGCCAGGGTTTTGAAGCCAGGACCTTTGGCTATCCGTGCCACTGCTCTACCAACTGAGCTAAGCCAGAGTTCACTTCACAGCACGGACAGCCAAAGGCCCTGGGTTCAAATCCCAGTCTCAGAGGAATTGTTCTCCTGTAATATTAACATCTACTAAGACTTTGTTTCTCCCGAGTACTTATTAAGCCTGCATTTTCTTTAGGTTAATTATGTGTATTACGACACGGGTATATTAGAATTGTTACAATAGTTTTTTTTCAAATCGTAGGTATCATGTTACTATGCATTCATAAACAAGATAAAAGGGACTTTTCAACTGGCCTAATCCATAATTTACTCTGCGGAACAGACATTAGACACTTTCGAGTAAGGTACTGCTTGTGGCCGGGAATGTTGTTAACAAAAACATATTTAAATAAATCTTTGATATTACATCTACATCTACATACCGGTTCGGTCATATGGTCGAAAGCGACAGTCACAGAACGTTTTTTTCACTTTCGATTAAATTTTCACTTGATGACTTTTCAAACAATCTTAACTCTGACATAGCTATTTCAAATTGAAAACCCCATGCAGTAAAGTTGGAGAGCATTAAATTCTGAGTTTATAGGAAGCACCATTTTTTTTTAATACACGAAAAGTTCCAAAATCGACATTTTGTTATGGAAATTTATGTAGCTCTTCCTGCATACACTTCGGGTTTGATAACACAAGTTTGTTCTGTTTTATGTAAATCGAAATCAAATGCATTTTAATTCTGTAGCTTGTAACTGTTTAGAAAACGAAATTAATAATAAATGTTCAATCTTTTTTTGTATACGTAGAATATTAAGATATAAGTTAAACCAAATAGTATAGATAAAATTTTCTCTTTGTTTGACCATACGCTTATTACGTCACACGTATCATAATGATACTCATTTCGACACTGATTTCTGTTTCAAAACTTGTGTGGTATCGATTATTACCAGGGCCCGGATTGTAATGACATGTTATCTTTTTATTGATGCTGCATAGACATTGCCAACTTGTAGGTAAATCCTAATCATGGCCTGTAGATTATATAAATGCATTTTTATTAGGTCTTTTTTGTCATTTTAGGCTATGCAATTTTATATTTTTAGGGCATTTATTTCAATTTTACGTCATTATTTTGTCATTTTCGTGTCATTCGGTTCCTTATACAGTCATTTTCATGCATTTACATTGAATATATTAACTTTTATACCTTCAATAATCTCCGTATGCTGACGGTAGTTTACTGCAATCCTAAATAAAGTAGAATTTACAAGCTCTTTTTCATACGGGTAATATTTAAATAAACTACTAGGTTACAATAATGCAACATTTGTGTAGGATCTATTTTAAAACAATTTTCTTACTTCTCTTCTCAAATGCTCCAATCAAGAACAAAGAACAGAGTTTTTAGACCTACAACATCCTTTCTGCATTTACAGTTTTTTTTTCAATTACGTACAAATATTCTACAACTTTGTGTGTACAATAATAATTTTTTTAATAAATAAAATATGAGTTTTTAGATCATTCTTTATAATTATTAGGTCATTTTCTTTAAAATTTAAGGTCATTTTATAGGTCTTTTTCAAACAATATTAAGTCATCAGAATCCGGGCCCTGATTATTACACAGCCCAAGAAAAAAAACAACTTTTTGTTTGGTGTCTCAGAGGTTTTACCGGATTTTGGCTATACTTAGTGTGCTTATTCCAAATATGTAAACAGTTTTTCTCTACCAGCTCTAATTTTGTCGAGGGGGGATTTTATTCGCGAACTCTAAGTCTTGAACAAAACAAAATCTTGCTTGATAATATTGCTAGTGAAGGTTCTTGGCCATACTTTGGACACATGACGAAAACTGTACAAAGCAGACCCTACGAAGTAAAAGTTGGATTTTTTTGGTCCTCAAATAGATAACTCAGAAGTCATAAACGACCGTAAGTATGTGATTATCAATTTTTTATAAAGATCCCATGTTATATTGTTATTGTAATGTTAATGTAATGCTAGTGTGTTGATTTTTTTCTCACATGATTTAGAAACTAAAAATAGGCACTGTTTTTTATTTATATCAAACGTAAAATGGGATAATATGCATAATGGTAATACCATATCTCAAAAACTAAAGCTGATAGGGCAAAACTAAGGGCACATTTGGCGTCAGCGACCTATATATACCCAAGAATAGGTGTAAATTCTAAGGGATCAAAATGCCTGTTGGTCTATGTTATCGAACGCGGAAAAATCTTGAAGTCTTCAGAGCTGCATATGAAAATGCATAATTAACAACCTAACTCTGTTTATCTTAATTATTATTATTATTATACTACATTGAATGCATTTCCTATGTTTTAATATGCATTGCATGACATTAATACTCAAGAGAAGAGCTGCAAGCCTGCATACAGCTTTCGATGGTGAAAAATGGGTGAAGTTTCATTTTTATTTTCTCGTCAGTGAATTGTTCTGCAGCCTTGCAATCTGGCATGCTCTATATTGATAGTTCTACAATTTCATACTATTTTCCGAATTAATTTAAGTATTACAGTTAATGGGTAATAATCATTACAAGATTGCAGCCAAATTTTGTGCACTGAAGTGCCGTTTCCCTGATAATGTTCATAAATACCAATATTTCTGAGTGAGTCTTTTTTTTATCTATTTGTAAGTATCATATGAAAAACATAATCTAGAATCTTTGGATTATCTGCAGTATAAATATTTTTAAAAAATAATTAATCACTTGTTCATTTTTATAGAAATTTTTACGTCAGAAATATTTAAAAAAATAAACTATTAAAGTTACATTAATGATTATAAATGGTGTTGTTTATTAATATAAAATATACTTGCATGTAAAATTCCACTGCAATATGTTAATAAATGTTTGAGTTATCATCATCATCATCATCATCTAACCTTAAGTGTCATGCATGCTCTATATTGATAGTTCTACAATTTCATACTATTTTCCGAATTAATTTAAGTATTACAGTTAATGGGTAATAATCATTACAAGATTGCAGCCAAATTTTGTGCACTGAAGTGCCGTTTCCCTGATAATGTTCATAAATACCAATATTTCTGAGTGAGTCTTTTTTTTATCTATTTGTAAGTATCATATGAAAAACATAATCTAGAATCTTTGGATTATCTGCAGTATAAATATTTTTAAAAAATAATTAATCACTTGTTCATTTTTATAGAAATTTTTACGTCAGAAATATTTAAAAAAATAAACTATTAAAGTTACATTAATGATTATAAATGGTGTTGTTTATTAATATCAAATATACTTGCATGTAAAATTCCACTGCAGTATGTTAATAAATGTTTGAGTTATCATCATCATCATCATCTAACCTTAAGTGTCATGCATGCTCTATATTGATAGTTCTACAATTTCATACTATTTTCCGAATTAATTTAAGTATTACAGTTAATGGGTAATAATCATTACAAGATTGCAGCCAAATTTTGTGCACTGAAGTGCCGTTTCCCTGATAATGTTCATAAATACCAATATTTCTGAGTGAGTCTTTTTTTTATCTATTTGTAAGTATCATATGAAAAACATAATCTAGAATCTTTGGATTATCTGCAGTATAAATATTTTTAAAAAATAATTAATCACTGGTTCATTTTTATAGAGATTTTTACGTCAGAAATATTAAAAAAAATAAACTATTAAAGTTACATTAATGATTATAAATAGTGTTGTTTATTAATATAAAATATACTTGCATGTAAAATTCCACTGCAATATGTTAATAAATGTTTGAGTTATCATCATCATCATCATCCAACCTTAAGTGTCAAACAATAGGTATTTGTCAATTAAAATGATAAAAAAGAAACATACAGTAATACACAAGAGCACAATACAAATTACACACTCACCAAATATAAAGTACACACAAATATGAATTACACACAAATATAAATTACACACACGACATATAAAATCATCACAGTCTGTTCCAACAATGGTATTATAGTACACCATGAAAATTCAAAATTTATTGATTGTTCCATACAAAAAAACACAGTATGCTTCTATTATAGGATTTTAAAAAAGAATGACTAATTAAATTCTGAAGAGAATCGGACTTTTCTTTCATTTTTTTTAAATTCCATCCAGATTAACCAGAAGCCTGGACAATGGGGGTTCAGATTATCGAGACTATACTTATAAGAAAAAATCGCACACACGCATCTTTATGACTGCAACATTGTCAATGTGGAAGTCAGTTGGATGCCTATGCAGTTGAAACCTCCAATAAAGTAATTCACTTTACCAAAAACTTAGTGCTGTCAGTAAAAAAAAATTTTAAAGTTTAAATAAATACATATATATGTAGGCCTATATGATTTGTCTCAATTCCTTATGACTGCATTGCTATGCTTATACTCTCTTCTATTTGTGTATCTCATAAAGGCTTTTATGTTACAGCACTGCCGGAAGAGGGACCTAGAATAACAGGAGGAAGACCCCGCTACCAACTTGGGGACACAGTGAGGGTGAATTGCACATCAGGTCGTTCCAAACCAGCAGCACATCTCATGTGGTTCATCAACGGTGAACAGGTGAGCCTGGCTAAGCCCTTGTCAAAGTAAAAATTAATAACTTTTTACAGTTTTAGACTCACTTAAGAGAGTAGGCCTATATATTTCTGAACATTTCTGAAAATTCAACCTTTTCAAACCAGTTGAATCTTGCAGAGAAATTTTTGAATGAAGTAAATTAATGCCAGTTTATTCTTTGTTTATTACAATTAAATAGTTGAAGCTTAACCACAAAGAAGGTCTATGTTACAATTTTGTAAAAATTTAGTAATTTGCAGAACAAAGGTCCATGATGTCTCTTTTTTCTACCTATGCACTTCATTTTACCTTACAATAAAAAATGACATCACAATGCAGAAAATTATGAAGTCAAATGTGCTTTGAAAATCAAGGGTATACATCAAACATGAAAGTAATGAATAACTTGATCAGTAAGACCTGAGCCAAGCAAACGGCTGCGCAGTAGTCTACAATGATGTAATCTAGACCTGCCTGACCTTCATAGCATTTTTTTTAACTTTTTTACAATCCTTTCTAATAAATGTTCCATTTCTTTATCCATATATGATAATACAGGGTATCCGGGAAAGACCTGACGAAAAAGAAATAATTATATATCTGAAACTATTGCATTTATTGACGTGATGTTTTCACGGTTACAAAGAGAAACACTATGAGTTTTAATAAGCCTCTATGTGAGCACCATTTGTGGCCCTATACTCAATTCGTGCCACACACGCGAAAGTATCTCCGATGTGACTAGTGCTATTGCATCGTAGATTCGGCCACGCAAATCTGCATTATCGGTCACAGGCGTGCGATACACTTTGTCTTTCACAAAACCCCAGAGAAAGAAATCCAGTGGGGTCATGTCAGGTGACCTTGGTGGCCATGGTGTAGGTCCTTCTCTCCCATGGACTGTGGATTTTGGCATTTGCAGTTGTCTTGCCGCCTCACGAATGGATTTCCTCGGGCTTCTTACAAAAGCAGCCCGTACCCATTCAATGTCATTGTCGTTTATGCGCGATTTCTTTGCCTTTCCCTGCTGTGACTCAACATTACCTATCTCCAGAAATTGCTTGTGCCAATGAAGGATGCTGTTTCGGGCGGGAGGATTTCGGCCTTTGTCTGTTTGGAAACTACGTTGTAGCCTACGCACAACTTGCATTCCCAGTTCTCAGAATAAGACTGACTACACATGCTGCGCAGAACAAGCTTTTTCTTGTTTCTCCTCGTGCAATAACACTGTGCATGCTCATGCGCATTACGGGATGCTACAAAACAAAACTTTTTGAGTTTGTCTTTCTAACTGTGAAAATACTGAGGTAGTAACTGCAATAGTTTCTGATATATAATTATTTATTTTTCGTCAGGTCTTTCCCGGACATGGTGTATTTTCCTCTTTAAAATCAGTCTTTAAACTCTTGCTAATGCATTCAAATTGCAGGCCGACATATCTTTCCTACGTGGACCCTACACTGTACATATGGGTCGGGAAGGACTGGAGACATCCATCTTGGGACTAGAGTTTAGGGTGAAACAAAAACACTTTCGACGGGGAGACATGAAACTTAAGTGTTTGGCCACAATCGCTACAGTCTACTGGAGAAGTAATGAGGAGAGTGTAGAGGGGGATAAACCCCAAAAAGCTCCTGTGCTGGAGAGCAGAGAAACTGTTCCATCCAGCAAGTCAAGGGCTGACAGAGTTCAAGGTAAGAACTGCCCCACTATTGTACACCTATAAGTGCCTTTAATCCATTGAATGCTGGGAATGGTAAACTAGGTATTTTGGTAGCAATATAGAGACAGGGTGGTTACATTTATCTACGAGGGTCATTTCAAAAGTTCTGCACATTGTAAGATAAAATTAAAGAAAATAATTTATTTTACAAAATACCTTTACAGACCTTCAATATAATCTTCATTCTTACTTATGACTGCTTCCCAACGTTTTGGCAATTTTTTTATTCTGGATAGGGCACCTTCATTTTTGAGCTGTCTGATTACTCAGGTCACTGGAAGCTTCATCAATTGTAATAAAATGCTTTCCACGGAGTGGTTCCTTCAATTTGGGAAACAAATCAAGTCTGGTGGGCTCAAATCAAGACAAATCAAGACAAATCAAGGTGGGGAAGTCTTTCCCATCCATAGACTTGCATGAAGGGGCCCTGTGCAGAATAAAAAAAATGCCAAAACGTTGGGAAGCTGTCATAAGCAAGAATGAAGATTATATTGAAGGCCTGCAAAGGTATTTTGCAAAATAAATTATTTTCTTCCATTCTATCTTACAGTGTGCAGAACTTTTGAAATGACCCTCGTACATATAAATGTCATTCACCACGAACTTCAGAACAGAATATAATGTAGTAACTACTAATATCCACCTTATACGACATTACACATATACATATCCACATTATAATAATAATGTATTTACTGGAGCCAAACTGTCCATTTAGTGTGTGAAATACAGGGTTTTACAAGTTGTGTTTGGCATATTCACTTATATGTAAAGAATTAGTTACTACAGAATTTCACCAGCTACTCTGATCCTACAGTTTAGCACATGGTATCTCTCACACTGGTCACCACATCTTGCACACACATAGTCTGGGCCGGGCTCATGGAATCTCTGGGTGCTGCACAGCTTGTGGTGGAATCCATGGACAGAGAGTTTTGTCACTGTATTGCATAGTTCGTATCCTCCCCGAGCCCATTCATGGCTTGTCACGGCATCGGTAACATAGAATTCCTCCCATATTTTGCATTTCTTCTCGTTTAATTCACGCAGTGGGTCCTTCAGTCTCAACTCTTCTGTGTAAAAGGGCTCTCTGGTAAGTTCATATACGAGCTGTGAGGGTATGTATTTGGAGAGACAGAGCACCCTTTTCAAGTATGTGGCCTTTAGCTTCTCTATTTTATCGAGGCTTTTTTTCTTTAAATGTGCCTATATGTTTTCCAGCCCATAAGTTGCAAGGGGGTCACCTTTGAGTTCAAACAGTTGTAGGGCTTTATGTCGCTTATGGCTCTTGTCACAGTGTTTACTCTGCCATTTATATGACGTGTGAATACAGTTCCCTGTGTCTGGAGGTATATGAAACTGGTGATTGATTTTAACGGTGTTTCACCTATGTGGAAGATGCTGCATCTTCCCCCTCTTCTAAAGATCATGGAGACTGTTTTCTCTTCATTCAGTGCTAGCTCATTCTCTTTTGCCCAGTCTACTAGCTGGTTGAAGGCTATCTGTGAGTCACTCTCTGAGGTCAAAGCATACATTAGCAGGTTTACATTGTCGGGTTTTATTGCCTTGACGATGTCTGCCATAGCTAAGATGAACAGCAGGGGGCTTAGCGGGTCCCCCTGCAGTACCCCGATGGTTTGCTATATCAGGTTCGATTTTTCTATACCATCATTTATTTCCACCCAGTTGTTAGTGAGAAGGTCTCTAGTGACTGGTAGCAGGTGAATTTAATGTCTTGGGGCTAAAGCGTTTTCCAGTTTCTTCACTAGAATGGTTCTATTTATTGTGTCAAACGCCTTGGAGTAGTCTACAAAGATTGCATGAAGCATTCCTCCACGGTTTGCTATGGTCGTTTCTATATCTGACTGGAGACAGTGTCGTTGATCTCCCACTTCTGAAACCAAACTGTGAATCTGGTAGTTTCTCGCCAATGATATCTCTAAGATGCTTGCACAGTAGTGTTGTAAGGGTCTTGAGTAGAGTGTTCTCTAGAGCAATGCCCCTGTAGGTGCACGGGTCAGCTGTGATATCTTTCCCCTTGTACAGCATTATCACCTTTGATTGTTTCCAATTATCCGGTACAGCTCCTTGTTTCATGCATGAGTGGTTTCACTAGTGCAGGGAGCATGGTTTTCAGGTGCTCATTATAAACATTATCAGGACCACATGCTTTATTGTTCTTTGTGCTCATAGTAGTATGGGTTACTTTGTCTTTGTTAATAATTCTTCATTAGGCCTTGAGTCTTTGTGGGGCTTACTGGGCGTGTGTCTCTAGCCTGTAGGATTGAGCTTAGATGTCTTTCCCACACCTCCATTGGAATATTTATTGAGAATTTCGGTTGATTAGGCTGCAGAGCTACTACTCTTTGACAATACACTTCATGAGTATTGTAATGAATACTTTATAACTGGGTAGAGTATTTTTTTTATAAAAATATTCATGACTATACCATGGCCTATGTGCGTAAGGTGTGATTTTTAATGTAATATCATTGTATTCTGATCCCAGTATATCTTGTTAATTACAATCTAATTCATATGGATGTTTTCTCTTTCGTATTTTCAGTTTTTTCTAAGATATAACTTAAATCTTTATCAGCAATAGTTAGTAGTGTAACCTTGTATCAAATAAAAAATTTCTGCGATTTACTATACTTTGTGGTATAAAGTGGACATTAGTTACTACATTATATTTTCACCACAAACAATATGAAGTTCACCAATTATTCAGAAAAGAAGTATAAATATGTACACTAGTCAAAACAATTAGAGGGACACTACTCAGAAAACATTCAACAGTTGCACTATGTTGCATGTTCATTGTTTGTTTACATAAATCATCAGCCAAACAAATTTTCCATGCAACCATAAATAAGGGCAAAAGAAAAATGGCAAGAAAGGAGCAAAATCAAATTGGCCATACAGAAAAGGCCATACTTCAAACAGAGCTCAGGGGTTCATATTTCTCGTTATTTGGACAGCAGCCCAGGTTTAAACCTGATTGAAAATCTGGGATATCTAGGATAGAAGAATCCGTTAACACCCAAGACACCGCAGACTACAAGAAGTGGAAGTGGCCCTTCAAAGGGAATGGAAGACGTTTATTCAAAGGGACATCTGGAGGCTTATCAGAATCATACCTCGAAGATGAGTGGCAGTAATAGTGGCAATTAATGACAGTATTAGTGGCAATTAGTGGCAACGGTTTAATAATTGAAATGACCGTATAAGTTAATAGAATGTAAATTGAATAATATAATCACAGTAATTATATCCGATGGATATTGCAGTTAAGATTCAACCGATATGATTGAAGGATGAATAAGTGAGAATTTTTCGAATGGAGATTTGATTAAACCCTGATCACAGAACTAAATTAGTGCTTCATCAAGCAATACAGTACCGTACTATCTCATTGAAATGACTTTTCATTTTGGTTTATCACCTTCTCAAAGACTTGCTTTTTTAATTTGAATACTTTAAGTGGCAAGTAAATTACATTTAAGTTAATTTACAATGAAAGATTGATGTAGTAGAATGTAAAGGTAAAGTGTTCGCTATACAGGCCATGGAGGCCCAAAGGGTTCCAGGAGGTTGAGGCTCCCAGATTTTAGACAGTCGGCACATGAAGGTGGTAAGGTTGTCAGCCTTATGCACCGGCTGCCTTTACCCCCAGGATTGCTCCTGGTACTCATTTCTGTTAGAGGCTGAGTCGACCCCAGGGCCATAGTGCCACCAGAAGGATTAGGCCAGTTGAAAAACTCCGACCTCATCGGGGATCGGACCCGCGACCTTCCAGTTTGGAGCGCAGCGCCTCAACCACTACGCTACGACGGTAATAGAATGTACTCATGTTTTTCCTTACAAAAAAATAGTTCACAAAATAATTAATGTTAAAAAAGTGTTCCTCTAATTGTTTTGACTAGTGTAAGTTATATACAAATGAGTGATAGACCTATATACCTCATTAATGATCTCCTGGGAACCTTACTAGGAACAATAGAGAATAGTGTGAGTGTAGAAGCATAATGTGGATACATATAGGATTATAACTATGCAAGGGATAAAATATATTTCGCAAATGGTATGTTACATGATCCTGGGCCTCAACTTCGTTTAGCACTTGGAAATAACGGATCTCCATGAAATCCAATTGGTGACCCTTGTGCTATAAGTAAGGCCTATTATAACCATTTTTAAACAGTTTTAGCTTATAGTGTTAATTGTTTAGAAAAAATTTATAATTAATATAATGTAAATAATAATATATATCTTCATCATCATCTTTATATTCCTTTAATACAAGTAGCGTTCATATTTTTTTCCTCAGAATTTGCAATGATCTTAAATGAATTTTCTCTTTCTGTAAAGAAAGGCAACTTCAAAGAGAGACACAAAAGAATTAAACTTTTTGAAATCTTCTACATAGGATTTCTCCTCAAATTATCTTTGAGGATCAAAGAAAAGGCTAACTAAAAGAAATTAGTACATCAAAAAGATTTATCTCATTAGCAATCAGGTAATGTGTTTTAATCAAGGAGTTCATTCTTGGAGCTTTTATTATGAGAAAAAATTTAAATCTTGGTTGAAGAGTACTTGACTCAAAGTTATAACAAAGTAAAACTGCAGAAATCTTCAAACTGAATTAATATCTTTCAGCTGAACATCTCTCCCTCTTTTTTACCTGAGTTTGTAGAATTATTCTTTAATATAAATATGCTTCAGCGTTTCTTTTCTTCGACTAATCATATTCTACAGCTATAATTGAAACAAATGATAATCTTCATTAACCTTACAATAGCTAACCAAATATTTAATAAAAATTTAATGGTTCATCTCTGTCTTTTCCGATTTGTAACAACAACTAATAAACTGATAGAAATGAAATGTTGGATAAAAACAGTTTTTATACCCATAAATATTACAGGACTACAGTTGTTCACTCATCTCCGCTATTTAACCTAATATCATAATAATTTAAATTCAATAATAGTTGTTGTTGTTGTTCTTATTTTACGACGGCGTTGGGAAATAATAGTTCAAAAGAAAACAAGCCATAACAAAATAACAAATGAACACATAATTACAGACTATAGCGAACTGTTTTCAAATTGTTCTTTGTTTTCATAAACAAAAAAAAAAAAAATCCCAAGAGAAAGTGTAGTAATCTTTCATTCTTCTTGTACAGTTGCTGAAAAAAGTTACGGCTGCAAAAGATAAATACAAGGTGCACTTTAAGCTCCGCCCACTCGATTTTCACATTTTGTTTCTCAGCGAAGCATGTTGACAACTATCCTTGTATATTGTCGCAGACACTCCCGACCGTACCAAATACTAAAAATGCGAGAGTGCCCTTGTATCAAGTATTAAAACTGCGAGAGTGCCCCTTGTACCTAATATTAAAAATTCGAGAGCGCCCCTTGTACCAAATATTAAAAATACGAGAGTAAGTGCCTTGCACCCACAGGTTTGCCTTGTACCCAATGGTTTGTCAGCCTGTTTATAACAAAGAATTCACTAGATCGTGGTATAAAAGAAAGTGCTTCACTGGGGGTGGGTCAGGGCGGGATATGTCTCATGCGACGATGCACCTTATATTTGGTTTTTCCCAAAGTTACGTTAAAAAATTGCATTTTTTTACAACAGTAATCTTCATTATTTTTTATTTTTTATTTTTGTTCTTGTGACTAAAATATACCTTCCTCCTTCATTAACTTGTTTTTCTAAGTAATATCTTATGTTTGAGTTTCAGCTTCCAGAGGCGGTTGTATCGTCCTCCCATCTATGGTTCTAGTCTATGTCAGTGGCATCATTGTGCTGGCTACCACTCAGCTGTTAACTTTCAACAAGTTTCTCACCTCCAGGTAACAATGTGGCCAAGTGAACATAGGACTCTGTGATGAGTGTCTATTTAATAAACTTGCCAAACAAAAAACAAAAACATTTTTCTTCTGTGTAAAAGCACCATGTTTACTTTTTACTGTAAAACTGGATGGGAAGTGAAAAAGGATGAGCAAGGTAAAGGGATTGTAAAAAAACTTTTCTATAAAATAACTATTTGAATGTGTGTGAGGAAAGTTGAACTTAAGTTTTTTTAGTAATTGTATGAGGGAGCATTTAATTTGATTTCTCATTGTGCAATATGAATGAAGAATGAATGAATGATGGCTAGCTTAATTTTAAGGCATCTATGTATATATATATATATTTTTTTTTTTTCAACTTATTCGGTACAGTTAACTGGTATGTAGCACTGTTTTGATCAGACTTCACACCCAATGAGAACTAAAAACATTAACAACAAACACAAAAAAACACAAATGGAAGATTGTAGTTCTACTATTTTTGCTGTCCACTTTGGGTGATCACTGTTCTGTTGCAATGATGCCAAAGAAAAATATATAGTCTTTTACGATAATCGATATTGTTATGGCAAATTGCAAGAAATATTTTTCTAATCTTTCCTGGGCTGCTAATCTATTTGAAACTAATGAATTTACATTCCTCAAAATGTAGGACATTCCAGATTTTCCAGAAATTCCCCCAACATGAGACATAAGGTTTAAAATGTAGGCCATGTCTGCAATTTTCTGAGCATCTGGTAACTCTACATTCATGGGAAGTTTGCTGGTTTCATGTTCACCCTTACCTGAGGCTTTCAACTTTTTCACTCCTGCCCACATATAAATCTATCGACTAAAAATATTGTATTAAAGCAGAAATATAAAACTAATAGAAAAATGTGAGGATTTTTTTCCTCTTGCTACGATTTTCTTTCATGGTTATCAGCTTTTCACCTAAAATTGTCCTTGTTGATTCTAAACTTAGAGCCCACTGACGATTTCCATGATTTCAGAGGCTACAAATTCAACTCTGAAAGATTTAACACCTTATTACTCAGCAAATATTATTTACTTCAGTTTCCTTTATCACCCCTAGAAACTTATCAGTACCCTGTATGCTAAAACCACATTTACTAGCAAGAATCATAACAATATTATTCTCAGCCCAAAGACTAGTTTTTTTTATAGTGTATTACAGTTTATTGGTGTTTTCGACTGGTGTCTTTTAAATTATATTTGTTTGGATTTGAATGTGGCTAAGTGTGAATGGTTATTTGTCATAGGTTTTTCTGTGGGGGCTGTAAAATAAACAATGAAGACTGATTTTTTTCAAGTTCCCCAGCTCTTCTGTGGAATTGATTTTTTTCAAGTTCCCCAACTCTTCTGTGGAATTTGTTACATGGAGATATAAAAGACTGCCAAACACTCAGAACGTTCAAGATCAAGTAAATTGACCAATTGACAACCGACCATTAGTATTCATATCATTTACTGTTGATTTTTCTTAAAATAAGCATTTAAATATGCACATTAAATGGTTGGATAAAAAGAATTGGAATACAAGTTTATCAAATATTAATAATTTGTTAATATATTAAATCTAAATTTTTAGTAATTTTATTATTTAATGTTTATTTTTGTATTGTTTAGGTATGTTACAATAACTTAACATTATTTATTCGAATAATGCATGTTTATTTTTAAAATGTTTTTAACTTCTTCAAGAGAATGGCAAATTCACATACAAAAAACAATAAAATTTAAATTCCCTACTATTGAGTATGGTTTAAGTAGGGTAAAGTAAAGTAAAATAAAATACTTAAAATGTGATTTTCTGATTTTACTCTTTTGCAATTTAAGAAAATTCACATAAAAATGATCTATGGTACTTCAGAGTTTCCTGTTTCTTTAGGAGTGATTTACAAAATACTGCTTCGAGTTTTGAAAAGTACAACTCTTCTGATCGGCCTTTACATTAACAATAAAACCCGGGTGATGCCAGACCTTTTAAACTAGGATCCTTATAAAAATATGCATTTGCATCATTATATTATAACTAATAGCCCTGCTTATATCACATTTTCATAATTACTATACCATTACATAATCTTTTTGGTGCCATGCGCCCATACGATCGGTATAAATCTCACTGTCCACAGAGTGCCACCCTTTGTTCTGCTTATACCTGCTCAAGAGTGCCAGGGATTTTTTACACAAAAATGCACAATTGTTCAATATGCTTATAAAGGATAATTTTTCTAATTATAATAATAGAGATATGCATAATTTAGGTATGATAATATGTTATGATTCTGTTATATTTATTACTAGGGTTCGGATGTTTATGACCTAAAAAAGTGGAAAATATGACTGCAAATATGCCCTTAAAAATGACTAATTATGACTCAGAAATCCTAAATATGACCTAATAAAAGATATTTTTCTAGAAATAAATGTTTTAATTAAAACGTTTAATTACACTAAATTCTTACATCACATGAATTCAATCAGATAATCACTATTTAACAATTTTATGGGTGATTTACAGTTTTACTTTAATGGACTTCTAATTTGAAAGAATATGCTTCTGTTTGCTCGCTTCATCAGCTGAAAATATTTTGTACATCAAGCGTGTCCCTATAAAATATGAACAATTGTTTTAATTATAAAATTAAGTTACCTATTAATTAGGCATAAACATTAAATTAATGACATAACTTTCAAACTTAACTCGACCATTTAGTGCATGTACATGATAATTGTGCTCCTTTACTGAATTTATAACCGAAATATGTTGTTAAATTACAAATATGACCAAAATATGAACAATACCATAAAAATGACCAAAATATGACTTTATATGCAAAATAAAAATGGTCTGATTAAGATAACAAGCGTGCAATTCGTGTTTAATTTGTGTTTGTGGCGAGAACGGAGTTCAGGATAAAAGTGTGACATGTCATGAACATCTGAACCCTATTTATTACTACATAATATCGGTATGATCATGTTGCCTTTGTCACCATTGCTATCAGATAAATGACTATCACTGTCACAGGGTAAATCATCTGTGTTAAAATCGCACTGATCTAAATAGGCCTATCTAATTCTTATTCATCGTCTTTTTCACTAACAAAGAAGTCTTGCAAACATTCTCTCATGGTAATTACCAAACAAAGAAATTGCAATGAAACGACAATATGTTTCACAAACAAAAACATCCCCTTCTGAAGGTCAAAGCCCTCACAAAAGTACTTCCTTGAAAAGTGAGGCGAATCCCAATCTTTTGTTGTATTGCATGGTACAGTCTGCCTCAAAAATATGTATCTTAAGTCCCAAACCTGAATTCCACTCTGATCAAGGCTGGCATTTTAGACTGTGAGAAGCAGGAATTGAGTGAATCAGTGGGTGACATTTTAGAAGCAGTTCTCCAGCAAACAATTTGGAGCTGAAAGGGTTAATTAATGTGGAACTTTACGCAGTGAATTTATAGAATTATGAAAATATGAATGGAAATTTTATACACGTTTTAGTTTTTTTCTCATAATACTGTACTACATTTGAAAATAGACTAACCATAGATGGTAGTAGCATTATATTTAGTATTTTCAGTTTCTTACACTGCTTCTTTATTTGACAGTTTTATTTCATCTGACAGAAATGGAGTTGATGCAGAAAGAACAGTAAGCAGCAATTCAGTTTTGTTTTACATCCGCAGAAACTTGTGAAAACCTTCAGGAAATGTGTGGACTTCCTCTTCTGCTGCCTTTTCTTGATTTAAGGTACCGATACCCCATGTTTTTAGCAGGTAACCTAGGGCATAAGACTAGCATAATGCTGTATCTTAAACTTTGTTTTCAATTTTATGTTCCTAAAACCATTTTTATATTAAAATATGCAAATTTTCAAAATATCAAATTGCCAAAAATGGCACAATCTTGAAAACTCTTTCACAGATGTGTTCCTTTATATGCACAGAACGCTGCGAAGTATAAAAACAAAACTAGTTTTACTAGAAAGAATAATTTTTTGCGATAATACCTATAAGGGCCTTTTCACACTGGGTCGCTTGTGATGGCCACTGTTTTCTGCGGTGAGCACACATTGCTCACCGGTAGTATTGCTTACATGATAAAACAATTTGTCATCACTTTTGACATCCCAAATGACAGTTCAACAATCCACTTCGCTTACTAAATCTTCAGTATTAATCAAATCTGAACTCATGGCTGGATTACTATTTTCGCTGAGCTCGACTATGCATCTGAATTATGTATACAACTTGCATTGTTGGCAATCCAAAAATGTGGTGGCCGTCACTTGTGTCCCGGTGTGAACGCTCCTATTTAAACCAATGCTTCTTCGCCAGTGACTGGTCACAAGTGACTGTCGACACTGCAGCGTCACTTGTGTCTGGGTGAGTCACCACGGTGACCCAGTATGAAAGCCCCCATTTAAACCAATGCTTCTTCGCAGGTGACCGTCACAAGTGACCCAGTGTGAAAAGGCTCTAATAAACAACACTCATTACAGACTTACAGTTTATTTTTCTGAGTAACAGGAAACCCATATTTTAGAACATTCTCCCATCAATGATCTTTAATTTGATATATAAATTAACTTTCTACCTCATCTTTAAATAAAGTTTTTATTCATTTGAAGGGTAAAAATCTATACTATATTAAAAGCCCCCTAAAATGTGTGTTTGTAATCGAACTCCTCTGAGACCCTTTGGCCTAGAGGTCTGAAATTTTCACCATATGTTTGTGAAATTTTTAGGCAAATGTCCCTTATTTTATTCATTGAAAGTAGGAATCCTACTTTCTTCAACGAAACTAAAGTTGCACAACATTAATGTGATTTAAAGTCAGATGTAAGAAGTTTTATTCTTCAAGTGTACAAAAACCTGTTCTTTATAAATATGGCAACTAAAAAAAAATTAGACAAAAGGGCACTTGAGATAAAATCAGTCTTTGTTTTACTGAACAGCCCTCATGTTGTCACATGAATTGAGTGAAAAATAAATGCTACAAAGAGAGTTCTAGTCATATCTGGGATGGTGATACAGTATTTGTAAAATATACAGTCCTTCTAAAAGTATTGTATTTATTTGATGTGTACTAAATATAGTTAAAGTGACATTACGATTTTATATGTAATAAAAACACATGTTGTGGATCTTTAACATTCTTCTGAATAAAAGCCTACATTTACATCCCTGTAAAAACAAGACATTGTTCTAAATGCTGAGGGTATCACAGATATTTGGGCAAGTATGTGTGTAAGTAATATTCATTTTCTTTTTATTTTAGCCCCAAAACGGTTATATGGCAACATGAAAGTGGGAAATAAAATATCCCGTAAATACAGTAAAATGTTATGTTACCGGAATATCTGTTTCTTCTTATTTCAATCTCTACCAGGCATGCATTGGATTGCAAAATTCTAAGTCCTGTATGAGCAATAAAAGCAATATCTAGGGGTTTCTGAGGGAATAGTTTGAATGTAATAAGTCCTTCTTCGCTTCAAACTCTATATCTCTATCTATATAAAAGGCTTTGTCCTGACTGACTGAATGACTGACTGAATGACAGGAATCAACGTACAGCCTAAACTATAACAGGTAGAGACTTGGAATTTTGACAGTACCTTCGTTTCATAATCTAGGTGCTCACTAAGAAAGGATTTTGAAAAATTCTGATTCTAAATGCCAAAAATTAAATGTTTTTGAAAATACTTAATCCCTTTTTGCATAGAATTATCAATTCCAAATCACAGAATATATTGTTGCCAAATGGTATATGGATGGGCTTGGAAAAAACAATTGAAATGCACTTTTGGCAAATAAGAGAAGTTATCAAAATAATTCATGTTATAAATAAATATTACAGAATGAAATCCACTAAAATAATGGAATCACATAACTTTCTCTACCCTGGACATAGAGAAAACAAAACGAGGTATGGTAATGTGTATATTATTATATTATATCGCAGGTTTTTGGAGAGAAAAGTATGAAAGTGATAATGCTTTCTGTTTAATTTCATCCCCAAAACGACTTTATGGTAACATAAGAGTGGGAAATTACAATTTTATGTTACAGGAATTTCTGTTTCTTCTTATTTAAACCTCTACCAGGCTTGCTGTGCACTGTACAAGCGATGGGATGCAAAATTCTAGATCATCTATGAGCCATAAAAAACTATATCAAGCGTTTTATGAGGGAATAGTTTGAGTGTAATAAGTCGTTCTTCCTATTTCAAATTATAAATGCCTATATAAGGACCTAGAATTTAAAATTGAAAATCCTTCATAAGTTAATTTCTAATTACAAAATACAAAACCCGGGCGACGCCGGGTCTTTTAAGCTAGTCCTTATATATAAGGACTTGCACCTTGGAAATCAAAAGTCCTCCATAATTTAATTTTGAATTACAAGCAAAATACAATACCCAGTATACTCCGTGCCTTTTAAGCTAGTAACATATAAAACTATTGTAGGTAAAGGCTTCTTTTAATAGAAGTTTTGAGCTTTAAGGCTTTTAATCCCCTACCACTGCTTCCCATCTTAAAAAGGGATGCATTCTTTGAAACAGCAAATTCTGTAATACGCTATTAATTTGCTGAGCATCAATATATTTTTTGCACTCCTTAGCTAGTAAGTGTTACTTACGAAAGTTGTTTACATGGATCGTAAGTTGACATTCCCACACAGTCTTGTTGCTAAGGGCGGTTGCGATGAGGTTAAATTACTTACGGTCCAAGCGCTACGTCATAATTCATTACGATACACTTCATAATACAAGTCTTTATGGACAAAGCCCCCAGGACAAATATTCGGTTCCCATAACAACAAACACATGCGAATCACTTTCTGAAATAAACATCTATTTTCAAGAATGTATTTACATAATACTTTCAGATAATATCTCAATTAATATAATTAAATTGATATAAATAATCATCGTGCAAAAAATAGCATGCAACACACGGGCCGTAAAGGCATTTGTATCGCAATATACTATTTTTTACTAAAATTTCCCTCCAGTAATTAGTTACATAACATTCAAATCCAATGTGCAGTGCATCCTCTTTATTATTACGTAATGGACAAAACTCCTTTACCAATGTTACCTCTTCTGTTTTTTAATTTCCAGATCCCAAAGTGCCATCACACCAACCCAATTATTTATTACTTATTGTTGTGCAGTAAGTATGCTTCTGCTCCTCAGTATTATTTCATTTCTCTGTAATCCTCAAGTGATTTGTATTTTCTTAGTTCGCTGTACAAATCCTATATTTTTATATCGTTACACCTGTTCTTTATTAATTTGAACACAATAGAGATATTCATCCTTTCTAATCTTTGCCACAACCAACTTAATCCTATTTTATTGAAGTGAAACTTCTTTAGGCGCGCTAGGAGTAAATCGAGAGCTAATCCAAAGTTGCTTTACGTCCTAGCGTTATGAGCAAAATCGTCACGAAAGTAGTGGTGGTAAGTAGCAAGCATAGAGTTGTTATTGACAGAGGGGCCATGGGAGCGCGCGGGGGAAAGGTATCAGGCATTGAGTGGGAGGCTATTATTGCTTCGAGCTAGTGGCGTGGTGAGCCCTTCACCATTATAGATGGCTCTACTCGTTGCGTAAGCATCGTTTACACGTCACTAACGGTCTCAGAAACTTAACCAAAGCGTCCCGTTCATGTAAACAAACACAGTGGGTACGATCAGTGACAGTTTGGGTATTAGTTCATCACAACTGTGTTATTGTTTTATACGTATTCGATTTAAAATGCCGAAAAAAGTGTTTATTCAGATGATTTCCTTCTTCCGTTCGATATAATTATATGTATTCCTCTATTTCACTCTCAACGTTGCCAAAGAAGTTTCACTTCTGTCGCGTGGCATTTCACCCACCCGATTTTTTTAAATATTATTTTCTACATTAGTCCACCCATTTCTTTCTAACTTAGTCGTTTGAAGACCGATTTAAAGACCCGTCAGAAACTATTGTTAACAGCCATTGATAAACTTCATTTTGAAGCTTTGAGTATAATGTCAACTAGTATAAAATATAAATTCAAATCATTATAAGCTTTTCCGCCTATATACTAGTACTTTTCATTACCACATGAACGAATTTAAGTCCGAATGTGCAAGATTTGGGATATAGGCTATATATTATCAATTTTTATTATAGTTTTTTGTACATTGTTATATACATTGAGTTTGTTTTCTGTTTCTTTTCTATAACTGTAACTTATTTTTAACAAGACAAGAGCTATTAGATTGGCTTAATATATTTGTACCAATATATATAGGCACGATTATACTTGGAGATAATTGAAACTTGTAACCTAACGTAATACCATTTATAAATTTAAAATTGTTGTATAATTTAAAATGAATTTCAAATTCAATATTTAACAAGTATTTGTAAGACAAGAACTTTAGAGTGGCAAAATATACGTTCATCAATGTATATAGGCACGATTATACTAGAGATATTTGTAACTTTGAACCTAACTGAATAGGAGTAAGAATTTTAAGCTACATATTTGAGTGCATAAGAGATGTAATAAGTTAGATACAAGCATTATATATTATTTTATCAAATTCATCATCTTTCAGCTCCAATATTATGTAATAATGATATGATAAATTTTGAGCATAATTGTTAAAAATAAATTACAGGTATAGAAAAGAAACAGAAATCAACTCGATGCATATAACAATGTACAAAAAGCTATAATAAAAATTGATAATATATATGTCCCAAATCTTTACATTCAGACTTAAATTCGTTAATGTGGTAATGAAAAGTACTAGTATATAGGCGGAAAAGCTTATAATGATTTGTATTGTTAACAGTACTTAACAAAACAGTGGAGGTACTCGCATTAAAAAAAAGTTTCCACAAATCCGCGTAGCGATATTGATTTGGAGCAAATTTCCGGGATCTTGTCCCTCTGCATGCCTATTGCCTATGATGATTCAACCACTGTACTACAATAGTCCTTAGGATTCCATATTTCTAATGATGTATTGTCAAGAAATCGGCGATGGGTTTTAAAAAGCGGGGGTATGCGGTTGTCCTTCCGGAAAAAAGTAAGAGTAAGGCGTATACCTTTGTTTTCCCTCGATTTAACCAAGGACTTCGCTAGTTCCGTACCCTGTACATAGACAGTGATGGGAAAAGTACAAAAAGAAAGTAATTGGGCTGAATTACAATTACCTGAGAGACATTTTACTTAATTACAACAATTACAAATTACTTTTTCAAAAAGTAATCAGTAACATTACAATTACATTTACAATTACTTTACAAAATGGCAGTACCTAAAAGTTCCTTGTTTTTTTGTTTACACAAGCCCATTTGGATATTAGTTCCAAAAACAGTAATAAAGATGATTATATAGCAAGGGAGAATTATACTAATACTAACGACTACTAAATTGTAACAATTACAATTTTATTCCCAGAAGTAAATTACAAGTAGAAATTATATTTTTTTAAAGTATTGATTACAAGTAAATGGGACCAAAAAAGGAATTGTTACTGTAATTCGATTACTTTTACCTAATTACTTCCCATCACTGTACATAGATAACATCACCACCAAAGAGATTATAATATGCAGGGCTGGTTGGGTGCATGGATTATATTTCAGTTGCTTGTTATTAAATTAATTTTGAATATTAAGTTACGTCAAGTATAAATAAAATCTTGAGTCAATTATGAATATAAAATTTAAATATACAATGTTATTGTTTTCGAAACACCTTATTACTAGACTTAGGACTTTTAGGTCGCTAAAAATGCTGTTTTAGGTACCTAAAATAGGCTCTAAAAATTGGAAAATAGGTTCTAAAAATCGTAAAATAGTCTCTTATAAAATCGTTAAGATGCCAATTTTCTGAAATATCTCAGTTGCAATGCAAAGTATTATATTTATTGAAGTCACCATTAATCAATAGTCATGATAAAACACAGATATAGGCCTATGGTACACAGAATTATATAGACCTTTTACTAGGGCCTGTATTACTACCATAACAGTGAAAACCTAATCCCTGTGCCCAGAAGCTACGCATATCATACTAGCATATTGAACCCTTTGAATCCCTCAGTGATTCAGAGAACTACTTTTTTTACCGGATGTGGGAGTCGGGAGAAAAACACTACATTTTCTTGGAAATTCCAAGGAATTTTTCTACTGAAGACGAAACATTCCTTACTATTTAACCACGTCACAAATATGTCATGTACTGCAAATTCCGAGCTAAAAATTTAGTGCGATCTGAAAATAAATGCTAGAATTTGTAACAAAAAAATGATTTATTTTGAACTTTAGAGGACAAACAAGTAAAAAGACAATATTATTCTCTAACGTAAAAATAGGCTGTTTTAGGTCCTATAAAAATATCAGTTTTAGGCATAGTTACTTATGAAACATGCATTTACAAGTTTTCGTCCATATATCACTTAAGGGTTAAAATAGGTTTTTACCTAAAATCCGAAGTCTACTTATTACGAACAATTTGTGTAGCGCTAGCGATCGTTTTCCGTCTTCCCTTCCCATGATTCACAGCGCGCAGAAATCAGTTCCGTCTTGTGGTCAAAGTGATGACGTGTTTCACTAATAGCAGCTGTTTCATGTTAATAAGCGTGTATTAGTGTTTCACTATTGTTTTTAAAGTGTTGTGTGCTTCAAGATAACTATAAGGAGACCTGGAGACGTCTGTTCCTGCCATGGACTCAGGGATTTCTACATGAAAGTTAAGAATTGTACTGAGAACTTAGCGATTGAAACAAAATGGCCAAGCAGCCGTGCTTGAAGTGGACCTGTTGACTAGGACACCACCCGGTAAGCTAACGTTAATAATATTATTTCCATGCTTTTAAAATAGATTTATATTATTCATTTGTGTAGGGTTACCTTATTTCGTTGAGTGATCATTTTATGGGACAATATAACTCGCAATCCTCACAGAAAAAGCCGACAAGCAGCCCAATGTCAGGTTGTAATGTTTTGTTAGAATCTGTAGGATGTATACATAAGGTCAGTCTGTTCCTAAAAATATCATCTACATTATAAAATTTTTAAAAATCGTGACAAGGTGCTCAGTTATATAACCTAACATGGTGTTCGTTATATCTATGAACCGACAAAATACCACGATTGGTCGTCAAAGTACTTTGGAAATGTTGATATCTGGATCTTACTAGCGACATGTAGACGTCAAAATTTGAAAATGTTTGAGACAGAATAACGCGAGATGTATGGCATGGTATGAGAAAATATACATAACTACCCTACAAGAGATTGTAGAAACTTAGATATAAATAGAGTTAGGTTAACGAAATCACAGGAGTACCACACTCATATAGGCTTAAAAATATTTAATAACTTTCCAGTGAATTTTCGCAGTTTGCCTGTTGAAGTTTTTTCAAAGAATTTGCTTGTCTGGTGTAAAACTAATCCTTTTTATAGTATTAATGGCTTTTTAAACGTGCAGTTTTTAAATAAACTAAATTTTAAAATTATTTGTAAATAAATCTATTATAATATTAATGACTTTAAATGACAATTTTTAAATAATAAGTTAGTCTTCAAAATTGTTTACGTATAAATCTGTTAGGCCTACAGTTTGACTTCTTAAAAGCACAGTTTTTAAAACTAGCGTTAAATAGCAAGTTTTAAATAACAAGCTAGATTTAAGAATTGTTAGGACATCTGTTACGTAGCCTTTTAAAATAGGCCATATTGTATCAATGTAGTAGGCTGGTAGCCTACCAATCACTGTTTCATGACGAAGTCTATTTCATTTCTTGTGAAGTGCTTAATGACCAATAAACTTGTCTATTGTCTATTTAAAGGTGATTAGACCCTTTGGGGTATGCCTCCGTCGTCTTTCCCAGGTAGTAATTAAGTAATTATGTGATCTCTAAGTTGGGAGTCAAGGTCAATTTTATTTTGAGTGTTATAAATTTCCGGTGTGATTTCGATTTCACCAATCCAAGGTGGAAGGTGTTTTCTAAGGCTTTATATCCTTTTCCTCTATTAACAAATCCGCTGGAATTTTTCCATTTATGACTGCTAGGACATGTAGATGTAGATGTAGATATCTCGTCCTGTAGATCCTGTGTTGAGCGGGGCTCAAGAATATAGAACACGTCAGATCAGAAAATACATGCATGTTATAACAATAATATAGGCCTACAGAAGCTGCAAGCTGCCAAATTTATCCAAGCTGGAAATATTCCTCCAAATTTTAGAAGGTGTGAGTTATTGAAAATTCCTTGACAGCAAGATTTTTTGAAAAGTTGGCTCTTTCTTAGAATACATAATAATTTAATGTTGTTTGGAAGCTTGTTATATATCTGTACTGCAGAATAATAAGCACCCTTCTGAAAGAGTTTTAATGAGTTATTTGGTCTGTGTAGATCATTCATGTTTCTGGTAGTATGTCCATGTACACTAAAATTAGTTTGAAATTTATCAATATTATTCACTACATAACACATAACAGAGTATATATACTCCCCTGTAAGAGTGAGGACTTTTAATTTTTCAAATAGCGGTTTACAAGATTCCCTTTTTCTCTTTCCACATATTATTCTTATTGCCCGCTTTTGTAATCTAAATATTTTCTCCCTATGGGAAGAGTTGCCCCAGAATATGATCCCGTACCTCATTACCGAGTGAAAATATGCAAAATATACCATAAGTAATGCATCCTGCTTTAATATATTATTCAAAATTCTTAAAGCAAAGCACGCTGAACTCAGTTTTGGACTTATCATTTTTATGTGTGTCTTCCAATCAAGATTTTGGTCAATTTGCAGTCCTAAAAATTTTACATTGCTAATTTCTTGTATGATTTGTGTTCCATAATTAATTTCAAGATTTGAGATACATCTGTTTTTTGTCCTAAATTGTATAAAATGGGTCTTATCAATATTAAGTGTCATTTTATTAGCTAGAAACCATGTGTTTAACTCGTGAAAAGCCTTTGTAGCTATTCTTGATAAATGTTCTTGTGACGTTCCTGTTACAAGTACACTAGTATCATCTGCGAAGAGCAATACCTTTGATTCGTCACTTAAGTTATAGGGCAAGTCATTAATGAAAATTAAAAAGAGAAAAGATCCCTGAGGTACCCCATTCTTAACGACCCCTAAGTTAGATTCATTTCCATTTATTATTACCTTTTGAGTTCTATCAGAAAGATATGATTTGAACCACTTAAATGTTAAATTATCGAACCCATAATGATCCAATTTTTGAAGTAATATTTCATGATTTATACCAGGCCTGTCCAACTTCATAAGTACTGGGGGCCAAAATATTTCGACAATTGATACTGAGGGCCAAACACTAAAAGAGTCACTCACATAACTATAACAGTAAAGTACAGCAGACCAAATTGTTGAAATAGGATTCATTACCAGTAGGCCCAAATTAGAACTTAATGTGAGCACTGAGGATTTTCAGACTGCTTCACTAAAGTATGGATGTCCACTTCTATGTAAGTAACTGCCAGTCTTAGTAGGTGTAACAAGGAATCATCAGTGAGACAGTTCCTATATTTATTTTTATGAATTTCGTGTTGGAGAAAGCACTCTCACAATCTCTAAACTGAGGAAACCTGCCCTCTGGAAGTAGCTTGAAAAAGTTGAGCCCTCTCTCAGACCTGGTTTGAAGAAAAGGATCAGTCTGAAGATCGCAGAGCTCCAGTTGATACATGGATGGCTGATTCTCAATATCCATAATCAAAGGGTCATTAAAAAGCAGCAGTTTACCTTTAATATTTTCAAAGTCAGAAAATCTTGGATTGAATTTTTTTAATAATAACTTCAATATTTTCACAAAACTCAGGAAAATTACCACTTCAATTTCTTCTGACAGCTCTTGACAACATGGAAAGTGTGTTAAATCATTTCTTGATAAGGTTGATTTCAGAAATTATAAAACCATTACCATGACCTCTAACCCTCAAACACTTTGATTTTTGCCCTGAAGTCTCTGGTTCAACTCATTCAACTATTGTGTCAGGTCAGTCATGAAAGCAAGCTGCCTTAAGGGGCTGTCACACTGGATCCATCGAGGGACAGCGTCCAACCGACTGGTATAACGAACCTATAGACAGCAGTGGTACCAGTCACATAACATCGATCGCCAGCGAGTAACAACGAGGATGAGAGATCATCTGGTCTGTGAAATCAAACCTGTCCGTTTTTCAATCGCCAGTCGATGGCAAACTTCGTACCCACCTGAATTCCAGAATTGATGCTGGAAGATTTAACTTACACAATAATGTCGTTTTAGACTCTTACACAATAATGTCGTTTTAGACTCATAAGTCCGGATCTTCAACCCGTCGAACAAGATTTTCACTACCTACACTCAGCCAGCGTACATTTGCGTGGAGTGATAGATCTCTATATATATAAAAGGCTTCGTCCTGACTGACAGGAATCAACGTAGAGCCTAAACTATAACAGGTAGAGACTTGGAATTTTGACAGTACCTTCGTTTCATAATGTAGGTGCTCACTAAGAAAGGATTTTGAAAAATTCTGATTTTAAATGCCAAAAATCAAGTGTTTTTGAGAATACTTAATCCCTTTTTACACAGAATTATCGAATCCGAATCACATTTGACATTAAAACATATTGTTGCCAGTGGGTTTCAGATGGGTTTGGAATTAAATTAAATGGAAGTTTGACAATTACAGTTGGCTTTGTCTATTTTTGTCATACCTTGGAAATTAAACTTTCGCGATCGCTTGAATGTTGTAAGCCCTAATATGGTCAAACATTGTTTTATTTGGACGAAACTCACTATACAGGGGTTTTCTGGACCAAGGAACTCGAATCTGAGGTCTCTTTTACCAGGCGATGCTATCTAATCGTGGTATGTAGTCCACGTGATTTAGGTGTTAATAAATATAATGATTTAACTATTATGCTCTTAATTTTTAATAAGTGAAATAATTATCGCGGGCGAAGCCGCGGGCACATGCTAGTCTCTATATATTGGGCTTGTAGCTCATCCAAAAATTCCCGGAATCTGCAGTGAAGTTGTGCCTTATTGCCACCACGTATCTTGTTGGAAACTGTAACCACTATATTCATGGCATCGCTTTGTTTCACTGACTTCCCACACAATGCCTCTTGGTGAATTATGCAATGGAACATGAGGAAACTTAGCCCAGCTTTCCTAATTAATCCTACCAGTCATTTCTACCGTTTCATTTACTGCTTTAAATATATATTCACCCTTGGTTATCCACGTAAAGAACCTAATTGAGAATTTATTCTTGTGTTGAAAAATCATTGTTGATCATTCGTATGAAAATCAAGAGTTGACTGGTGTCAGTCTGGTCGACACTGTCATCCAAGCATAGTGAAAAGTAGCTGCATTTTCCAACCATATCTTCTAATTTCTTTGATACTGGCGCTATGAACACGGCCGATTGGATGTTTCTCGTGATCATAAACTTTAACAAATATTCCACCACAGTCGGTAATATGCAACGCCCTGCGTCAAAGCGCGAAATTTCAAACCGGGATTGGTTGTCGTATTAGAAGTATCCGCGGGCCAAAAAACTGTGAATGCGGGCCGCATGCGGCCCGAGGGCCGCGGGTTGGACAGGCCTGATTTATACAGTCAAACGCTTTAGCTAAGTCGCAGAAAATTCCCAGAGCATATTTCTTTTTATCTAACGCTTCCAGTAGTTCTGTAGTAAGTTGAAATGTAGCATTCTCAGTGGACATGCCACTTCTAAATCCAAACTGAGATGAAGTAATAATGTCATTCAAATTAAGATAGTGTATTATGCGGTTGTACATGACTTTTTCAAAAACTTTTGAAAATGAGGTTAAGAGCGATATAGGTCTGTAATTTGATGGTAGATTTTTGTCACCTTTTTTAAAGAGGGGCTTAGCAATAGCATGCTTCAGTCTTTCTGGAAATATTCCATTTTCTAATGAACAATTGCATATGTGACTAAGAGGTTTACTGAGTTCTGATGAGCAGCTTTTTAATAACTTATTACTTATCTCATCCCATCCAGACGAGCTTTTACTTTTGAGAGACTTGATTATATTTTCAATTTCTATGTGGGAAGTCAGGTTCAATTGAAATCTATGGTTCCAAACTGTAGATTTCGTTAGTAGGTCTACTGCCTTAATGCTAATATTATTTATAGGAATACATTTCTCTGCAATATTTATAAAGTGACTATTAAAAGCATTTGTAATGTCAGATAAATTATCTAGTTTTATGTCTTGGTATATTAATGATGTACAATCATTGTTTCCCTTTGTTCTCCCTGTTTCGTTTTTTATTTCCATACAGTCTTAACTTTATTATTTGATTTATTAATTACTTGTGAAAAATGCCTACTTTTTGCTTCTTTGATTACTTTCTTCAGTATGTTGCAATACTTTTTATAGTATTCCTTATTTATGGAAATTTCTCTACTTTTTACCATATCGTGATATTAACTCAATGATCAGAAAGTATCCTGATCTCTCAGCATACTCCACTGTTAAATTTAATAGATATGTAAAGCATTTTCTGTAATTTTTTGGCTGTTTAAAACATTTTTATTTAATTCCTTTTATGTATTACTGTTTAACATTTTTTACTTTCTTTATTAGTTAATCACATTTTTTATACACTCTGTTTCTTTGCCTCTCCTCTTTCTTCACTTTGATATTTTGGAAACTGCATCCGAGCACGAGCAGTATTGCTCATTCGAGTGTAGCCTATTTCTAAACGTTAATATATCTTGTGACAGAATAATTATTAATAGCAGTTGTAGTTATTTTTTTAATTTGTATTTTTTCTTATTTACTTTACTTGTATAAATATGTATTTGTATAAATAAGCTCCATGTCAAAAATAAAAAAAGTTTGTTTAAGGCATGGGGTGGACCAATCATTCGTAAAGATATGCCTGTTTATAAAACTTTCCGTGCAAAACTAAAAGCAAAATAATGAAAGCGTTGTATTTATTAATACAAATTTTTTTACATAATCACGTAATCTTAGTTTTAGTGGTATATTGTTAGTGATTCTATACACTGCTTTCATACTTATCACAGAACTACCGTAACTATTTCTGGTAACTAAACACTATTGCGTCATATACGAAGCGTATGAGCTCGCATAGATTGCGCAATGAGTCAGCTCAATGCTGTTCACAGAGCTGACCTCTCTGCAAGCGGGCGTGGGGTTTTGGATTTGTGTACTTCGTAAAACGTTATTAAGGTAGCCTTGCTGATGGACACTACAACTGGAAGCTTCCATCATTGCAAGCAGATAAGTAATTTTGTTCCTATAACATTGTAGCCTATAGCCTATGTATAGACACAAAATTTCCTTCACACTTAATATAATGCGAAATTTGTACATATTCTTCCCATTTTTGGTCCCATAATTAATATTAAGTCATACTGTATTTTTATAAGTAGACATAACATTTCGCTTGTACTTAATTACTGAACCTGCGATACAAAATTGTTAATATCTTTTTCTAGAATTTCGCTTTCTGTACACTGCTTTCATATTGTTCACAGAACTACCGTAACTATTTCTGGAAACTAAACACTGTTGTAGTCATTAAATACGAAGTATATGCGAGTTTTCCGAACCTGTTGCCTTAGATTGCGCAATGAGTCAGTCTGCAAGCATGAATAGCTTAGTGCTGTTAGAACTCATAGCTCTATTGTTTTGTTCGTGATAATCTGAAAGAGTTTGTTATGTGTGTAGGATACTGTATCTAACTTGTATACCTTATATACATGGCAAAGGATGTATACAAATTTTCTTGCTGTGTGTTTAATACAGTGCAAGGAAGCACATATTTTAGCATTATGACAAATTATATATTAGATAAATGTGGTAAAGCATATCACAATCTTTATTTATAACGTTTCGTTAGGATTTAAACATTTCCATCCGTTATTTCGTATACTGTACGTGTTTTTCTACAGAGTAATTCCTTTATAAACTCCTTAGTTTATTACCGATAAGTTTATCTTTGAAACTATACCGTAGGATACGAAATAGTATAATAACGGTCTATATACTTGAATATTCATAAGCATTTAAAACCGTAATGTAGAACGAATTTGTTTTCTGGTCAGCCCAGTACAATAAATCTGCGCCATCTTAACACGCTGGACGACTGCCATTTTAGCAAATAGTATGTAAATTCTTCACGTAAATTACGTTGACTCTCTATTATCTTCTCTTTTGTACCAATGCGTACCATTGGTTCTAACTTTTTTGAGGATCATACAAATTTTATTCGCACATGAATAACTCCTCGAAAGTATTTAAGCACTAATAAAACAAAATACAGAAAATAAATCCGCGAAAGTATAAAAAATTCGTTTTTACGTAATTATGACAAAAAAAAATTTCCATCCGGAAAAAACTTGCTATTGCTTATCCTTATGCTTATTTCATATTTCAGCTTCTATGTCAGGATCAATATGCTTCTCTTTAATCTTAAGTAGTTTTCCACCAGTTGGGAATCACTGTTCTAACCTAACTCCCTTATGTCAGGCTCCGTATAGGGAAGAAGGTTTCTTCCATTTCGAGTAGCATGGTTCACAATTTTGCATTCATACCGAAGTAGCGAATGCGATCTGCAGTTTAACGTACGTTCTATATTTTCACTTGAACAATTGAGAAACCCATTTAAAGTAATGTAATTTACCTAAAGAGGATACAGTTTCAGCAATTTTAATCCAGGTTTTTTTCCTACTAGTTTCGATTGCCTTATCGTGTAGTCTACACATGTACAAATTGTATGTTAAATAGCTCTCTTTCTAGCAGTTTTCATGACATCTTTGCCATAATCTACTGCTACACAAGCGAATATGTGTTGAATTTTCTTAACAATTAGAAAACAGCTGAAAAGGCAACTGTACGCATGCATCATCCCGAGTAGCGTCGCATGAAATAAGTTCAGATCTATCTGAAGAAATGAATGTCGCACTCTGCGAGCTGCACTATTGCCATGCTACTTAGGTGTGAAGACTTGAACTTTGGGATTTAAAATTAGTAACGTGCAGTGTGCATCCAGGTAGCACGTCGCAAGTGGCATGCTACTTCGGTGTGAATGCTCCCTTATGCATGGTGTATTTTGCAATTATCCACTCTGTAATGAAGTATGGAGCAGCCCTAGCCATAGGGAAAGAATATTTAAATTACATAAGCTAGCATTGAGAATAATATTTGAAAAGGAAATAAAATTGAGAATTGTTTAAACCACTCTTTGAAAAATTAGAAGTGCTCACTTTCACAGGGGAATATAATATACTGTGTCATTCATGTGCTAAGAATATAGAACACGTCAGATCAAAATATACATGCATGTTATAACAACAATATACAGAACTGTAAGCTACCAAACTTATTCAAGTTGGAAATATTAATTCATGTTGTAGAAGTTGTGAGTTATTAAAAATTCCTTGAGAAATCTTTTGAAAGAATTTGCATTTGTTTTTAATACACAATTTACTGTTTCTTGGAAGCTTAGTTTTGCAGAATAATAAACACCCTTCTGGAAGAGTTTTAATGAATCAGCTGGTCTATGTAAATCATTCATGTTTTTAGTAGTATGTCCATGTACACTGTAATGAAGAGGTGTAACGAAGAGGGGGTTTTGGGGGTTTGAACCCCCCCATTGATTAAAAAAATGAAAATTGTATAATTTTTTTAAGTCTGCTTATAAATTACTTAATACGAGTATAAAGCGTGGAAAGCTTAAAACTCCTTATTGTGCATCTTAATTTTTAAAATTTTCCAGGGGGGACCCCGGACCCCCCCTCTCCCTGGGGGGTATTCCATACCCCCCAGACCCCGCGGATGTTATAACCCCCCCCCGCATATGGTCGGCCTGGTTACACCTATGACTGTAATTAGTTTGAAATTTATCAATATTATCTACCACATAACGCATTGAGTATATATGCAAACCTATGAAAGTGAGGACTATTAATTTTTCTAATAGCGGTTTACAAGGTTCTCTTTTTCTTATCTAATAGCGGTTTACAAGATTCTCTTTTTCTTTCCACATGTTTTATTATTGCATGTTTTTGTAATGTAAGTATATTCTCCCTATGGGAAGTTGCCCCAGAATATGACTCCATATCTCATTACCTTAGTCAGTTTGATTTGAAATTTATTTATTTATTTAATATACAATTTCTTTTAGCCCTATTTCACCATAAGGTATATTAGGGCTATAGTTTTATGTCAATTACAATTTATAATGTACCTGTTATCTTGTATACTAGAGTAGCCTGTTTTGCTAAAGTTTAAATAAAATTATCGTAAACTCTTAAATATAGAACATATGAAATAGTGGAATTCTCTACAACAACAAACCTTGCTAAAAAATTTTAAGAGTGGTTTATCATATTTAACACCACAATAGTTTAAGTGTCCTGTTAAAGAAAATCTTTTCCTTTCAAAGAGTGGGCAATCAAAAAGTAGATGTTCTACGGTCTGGTTTTCTTTACAAATACATAAATAACCATTCTCCCTTATAATATTAAACCTTTCAAAGTAAGAGCCAAAAATTCCATGACCTGACAAGAATTGGGTTAATACAAATTCAGGTTAATTTTGCTTTGAAGTCGGGATTCAATATTTGGATAAAATAATTCTTTTGTAACTGTTCCTTTAACACTAGATAGCCACTGATTGTTCCACCTAGTCTTAATGTGATCCCACATCTTTCTTCGTGCATAAGAGTAAGGACAAAGAGAGTAGCTATAATTTAGACTCGAAACTGCGGCTAATTTGGCAGCAGCATCGGCTCTCTCGTTACCGGCAACTCCATGATGGCCTCTCACCCATGTTAAGCAAATATGTCGTGTGTATGATAGTAAAACATTCCTAATTTCCACTGCCATCGGATTTAGATTATTTCTATTATTTATACACTTCAGTGCCGTCTGGGAATCACTATATAAACAGCAGCTAGAATCATAAAGTTTGGCCCATATTATAGCCTCTTTAATTGCGAATAATTCGGCTTGTACTATTGAGCATTCTGATGAAAGTCGATTCATCTGTGAGTGGATTTCCTGGCCATTTAGGAAGGATATGAAGGCACATCCAACTAGATCCGGTCTTCCTTCTTTAGATATTTTAGATCCGTCAGTGAAGATTTGGAGCTCATGGCGTCTAAAACAACTGTCGAAATTTACAAAGTCGGGGACTGCAGATAGGTGTCCAGTTGTTGTAAAATTTGCTGGTTTCTCAATTTGTAGCTGCAGAGTTGGATCATCATAAGTATATCCCTTCCGGAGTAGTGTTAGTTCTGCCTTGGCTATACCAGTTAAATATAAAGGTTCAATTCCTGCGATAACCAAAGCTGCTTCAGTTGATGTGGTTCTGTATGCCTTGGTAATTCGCAGAACAAAGCCTCACTGCATTCGTGCCAAAATGTTTTGAACGTTTGTAAAATAGTTTCTAAAGACAGAAGCACAATATAATACTGAAGGTTCAATTACTCCTCTGTAGATGATCTTCAAAACACTAGAACTTAATCCCCATGTAGGTCGAGAAGCAAAGGCTAGTCGATTCAGTAAGGTATTAGATTTTGCCATTATGAATTGAAAATGTTGTCTAAAAGTGAGTTTTTTTTATCAAGGATAACGCCTAGATATGTGATCTGGTCTAGTACAGGGTGCGGCATTTAAAGTTTCCCATTTTCAAAACCGTGTAACACATTTATTTAAAACTTAGATAAGTTACATTGAACATTGAACATTGGCTTACAGTCTTGGGATTGCAATTCTGGTCTTACTTTTTGAAAATGATGTCCTTGAGATGCCCTCCATTAACTTCAACACCTTGCTGCAATCTTCCTCTACACTGGCCATTACGCATTGTGTGGTGTCTTGCGTAGCATGTGCAATTTTCTGCAAATCCACGCATAATCTACAAGCTGCCACTTCACAGTCCAAAGGTCGTGGTGTGGTGCGCCATTGCAGCACAGGGTATTATTGACCCTTACTTCTTTGAGAGCGATAATGGTGCTTCGGTTTCTGTCAACTCTCAACGTTACAATCACATGCTGCAAACTTTCTTCCTACCAGAATCGACACATCGTAACTTGGATAATCAGAGATTGTGGTTTCAACAGAATGGTGTTGTAGCACATACTTCACATCTTTCAATGGACACCCTTCATGCTAGTTTCACCGGCTGAATTCTTTCCAAATTCTTTCCCTCCACATCTCCCGACCTTACTGCAGCCGCAGTTTTTTTTTTGTGGAACTATCTGAAGTCTAAAGTTTTCACTCATGCCCTCCCTGACATTAACAGTCTTAACAATGCAATTCAGCAGGAAAGTTCAAATGTTACGCAAGACACCACACACCACGTAAAGGCCAGTGTACGAGGGAGATTGCAGCAATGTGTTGAAGTTAATGGAGGGCATCTCAAGGAATTCATATTCAAAAAGTAAGACCAGAATTGTAAATCCAAGACTGTAAGCCATTTAAAAATGTTCAATATAGCTTATTTCTTTGTTAAATAAATGTGTTACACTGTTTTGAAAATGGGAAACTTTAAATGCCTCACCCTGTACTTGAATGTACTCTTGATTCATTTTTGTTATATGTGGAGCAAGTTGGCGCCTCTTCGTGATCATCATAGCTGTTGTCTTTTGTGGATTAAACTGGAGTTTATTTTTACATCCCCATTTGTATAGTAAATCTAATGCGGAATTAATGATTGAGGTCAATATTTGTGTTGTTTTTGCTGTACACATTAGTAAAGCATCATCAGCATAAGCAAATAGCTGACATCCTTCAGGAAGTGTTTCTTCAAGCATATTGTCGTACAGAATATTCCAGAAGGTTGGACTGCAGACGGAACCTTGTGGACAACCCTTGGTGATATTCTTCGTGACAGTGGCATTGTTAATTTGTAGTTGAATCTTTCGTCCACTAAAAAAGCTCTGTGTTAGAATGCATAAATTACGAGGACACTTCTTCCTTTTTAACTGATGCAAAATTTTCATGGTTTAAAACTGTAGATTTTGTCAGTAGGTCTACTGCCTTAATGCCAATATTAGGTGTAGGAATACATTTCTCTGCCATATTTATAAAATTACTAATAAAAGCATTTGTTATATCTAATAAATTATCTAGTTTTCTGTCTTGGTGCGTTAGGGACGTACAGTCATTGTTTCCCTTTGTTCTCCCCATTTCACTTTTTATTATAATCCATATACTCTTAACTTTGTTTGGTTTATTAAATACTTGTGATAAATACCTGCTCTTTGTTTCTTTAATTACTTTCTTCAGTATATTGCAATACTTTTTTAGTACTCCTTATGAGTTTGGTTGGTACTGGTTCTATATTTTAACTAGAACTCTGTTTTGTTTGCACATGATGTTTTAATACCAGCAGTTAATCATGTTTTATTCTTCAAAGTAGGTAATTAGCAGTTTTCTTTGATGGAAATATTTAATAATTCATTTAATTTTTCTATCTACTTTGTCATAGGAAAACATATAGATTCCCAGATTTGGTTCACCAGATCTTACTGTAGATGTAGATGTAGATGTAGATGTAGATGTAGATGTAGATATCTCGTCCTGTAGATCCTGTGTTGAGCGGGGCTCAAGGATATAGAACACGTCAGATCAAAAAATACATGCATGTTATAACAATAATATAGGCCTACAGAAACTGTAAGCTGCCAAATTTATCCAAACTGGAAATATTCCTCCAAATTGTAGAAGGTGTGAGTTATTAAAAATTCCTTGACAGCTGTTTTGAAAGGTTTGCTCTTTCTTTGAATACATAATAATTTAATGTTGTTTGGAAGCTTGTTATGTATCTGTACTGCAGAATAATAAGCACCCTTCTGAAAGAGTTTTAACGAGTTATTTGGTCTGTGTAGATCATTCATGTTTCTGGTAGTACGTCCGTGTACACTAAAATTATTTTGAAATTTATCAATATTATTCACTACATAACACATAACAGAGTATATATACTCCCCTGTAAGAGTGAGGACTTTTAATTTTTCAAATAGCGGTTTACAAGATTCCCTTTTTTTCTTTCCACATATTATTCTTATTGCCCGCTTTTGTAATCTAAATATTTTCTCCCTATGGGAAGAGTTGCCCCAGAATATGATCCCGTACCTCATTACCGAGTGAAAATATGCAAAATATACCATAAGTAATGCATCCTGTTTTAATATATTATTCAAAATTCTTAAAGCAAAGCACGCTGAACTCAGTTTTGGACTTATCATTTCTATGTGTGTCTTCCAGTCAAGATTTTGGTCAATTTGCAGTCCTAAAAATTTTACATTGCTAATTTCTTGTATGATTTGTGTTCCATAATTAATTTCAAGATTTGAGATACATCTGTTTTTTGTTCTAAATTGTATAAAATGGGTCTTATCAATATTACTAATAATGATATCAACTTATAAAAATATAACAAATTGAGATAGAAATAGAAATAGAAAGAAATAGAAATCTTTATTTGCCATCAAGCTGTTACAGCGTAGTATTGACATCGCCAATTTACATAAGATAACATACATTTTAGATTAGTAAAAATAGTCATATAAATAATTAACTATGCTATAAATAAAACATAAAAAGCAAGACTTAAAATAAATTCATTATGTATAGGCCTGCTTGGTAAAATCAACTGTGAAGAATTCATCGACTTCATATAGACATTCCTGTATTAATACCCTTTTCAACCAGTTTTTAAAATTTAATTTGGGTTGCTGTTTTATTACAGAATGTAAGATATTGTATATTTTTATTGATAAATGGTGCCAATTTTTTTTAGCTCTGGTATAATGATAAAATTGCACTCTTAAATCATTGATGTTTCTGGTATCATAATTGTGAACATCACTATTCACTCTAAATTTATCTTGGATGACATGAGAGTAACATAATAGAGAAATTATGAACATTTTGATTAAGTTAATTTTCCTAAAATGATAATAGTCTGTCGGAATTATAACGAACTGTGAGTTTTATCATATGTGCTTAAATATTCTGTCCGGTTGAATTTCAAATTTTATGAATTCAAAGGATTAGGTTCCCAAAATAAAAGGGCAGGAAATTCGAATGTTCTAGTTCTCCAGTAAGCCACTGTACCCGTCGTTTGTCAGTCGTAGCGCGTAGCTCTCACAGTATGGACGTCGTGTTGGAGTGTGTTCCGTGTAGTGTTTATTATTGTAATAATTATGACTGTGTTGTATTTTTGGGCGCAGTAATCGTACTGAACATGGAACAGTAAAGTAAGTACCAGAAATTCTCTAAAGAAAAATCCGGGAACGATATAATGTGAGGTTCAAAAAGCTAAGACTAGGCTGTATTCTAAGCAGTTTTTCACATGTATGCTCGGCCCATTTTACTGAAAACGATTGTGAACAATCTTATCTATTAAAATCCACTACCCTTAAAACTAAACTACGCTGAATTGTAAAAAAAGAAAACCGTTCCTTCTCTGAATCAAGAAAAATCGGACAATGAACAAACACAACAACATAAAGATTTTCCCGAGATTGCAATTTAATATGAAATGTGACGTAAAAGATAAGATATTTTGTATAAAGTGATGATAAATTATGACAGTTTGACTTACAGACATCATTTCAGCAATACTAATAACGCCTTTAGGGGTATATTGACGTCATGACTTGCATTTACCCAGTGGTATTGCATGATTGCATATTCACTCACTGGTATCAGCAGGTTATAAATAGCGTTCCAGACATCATACTAAAACTACTGTAGTTGTTTGTGTTGTTCTCTGAGTGATACATTTCTTAATAAAGAGTAATACATGCCTAAATAAGTGTACTAAAACCGGACAGGGCTTTTCCCTTAATTATACAAAAGGTAGTTCCTATAATAAACTTGTTTTGCGTTCAAGAGGTGCAACTCCTCTTAAATAACAGCAAGCATCGTATCTAACATATAACAGGTTTGCTAGCAGTAGTAATAATAATAATAATAATAATAATAATAATAATAATAATGGAGCTATGTTTGAACAGGTGCTGACCGTAATGAAGCACGATATTTGAAGCTAAATTATAACTGTGCTAAAAGAAAAAAATTGTCTTGACGCCTCTAGCAACTCAAGATTAAAATATATTTATACATACATACATACATACATACATATATTTGATACTGGAGACACGATTACGTATTTTCTTTTGTAAATGTATCACACTTATTACCAAACACTTTTATGATCAGACATTGTAATTTATTTGGAAAGTTTCCTAAGATTATTTATTAATGATTTGAATATTATGTAAGTATTCCATACATAATTCTATGTTCAGTACTTCTCTTTCAGTTACAATTAGCTATTAATAAACAGCGAGAAGATAATTCTTTGGGTTGGGGTCGACTTGTGGACAGATGGCCTGGTTTGTTACCATTAAAGATATCATTGTGATTATAAAGTTGAAAAATCGGGTGGATGTAGTGAGCTTTCGTACCTTTTAGTTTACCGTTGTACATGGTAAATTACGTAAGCCACAGCTGGTAAATTTAATATCATTGTTTTTCTGCTATCTCGTACTGTTAAACACTGCATTTTTATTATACACTGCAATTCCCACATTAAAGAGCAAGTTACTTTACTGAACAATATTCTTTTTAATGGAAGTGCTTTTTGCGCAGCTTAGTACAATATGTAAACGATTCAATGACTTGATTTACATAAGTTTTAACTGGTTAGGTGAGAAGAGTTTAGAAAACATTTTATAGTTGGGCCATGTGATAAATATTTTATAGAATTACGTGACATCTCATAGCGCAATAATCTCAAAAATCAGTAAATATAATATGTGAAATAAGCACATGATCTTGTTGTTTCAAGTAATGATTAACGTGACTGGCGATCGTGAAACGTTATACAATTTTCCTCGAGGGAAATATGTTTATTCTCATATCACGTATATTTCACACATCTTACATATTTTCATTTCACGTATATTACAAGACGAAATTAAGTTCTCATCTACCCTATAGCCCTATTTGTCAAAACCCGATACGATTATTCATTATGGGTTTGTTTAGGAAAGACATGCTTATTTAATGGAAATGTGGCCAGTGTGAATAAAGTAAGGTGAACTCTTATTACAAGCGTGAAGCACAGGGTTCCTCAGAATTGAAGCTGTAGGAATTTTATACATTATTTTACAAGAACATTGAAAGTTTGTCAGCACTATGCTCAGACCGCCTTTACTAGAGGATTATTTCCTTTACTGATTTTTGTTAGAGCCTAAGTCTACACCAGGATCGACGCTAATTAGGCCTATTGAAAGATCTCAAAGGATAGAACTCCAGTAAGCCATTATTTTTTAACAGTCTGAAAAATAAACATCGATGTTTCCTGGAATAGATTTGAAAGGCTACTTTTCTTGGAAAATTGGCAAACAATAGATACATTAAAAGATAATATTTATAAACATTCCAATAATAGCCGGATATAAATAGGGAGTATTAAAATATTAAAACTAGTAGTATCCATTATACACATAAATAGAGAATAACAAATCCTCAAATGGTCGTACTATTAGTTTTAGAAAAATTAAATTTTGGTTCTTAAAGAACAGGATACCTTTTTGCTGGTTCGAGCTCAAGTTTAAACTAATTTATCATTTTAAAGGTAATTATTCTTTTATTTATCTGGTAAATTCTAAAGCTTAATACTGATATTGTAGTTACTATTTTGCACTTTTGGGTTCAGTAATTCATATTAACACTTTATATTCTTTTACTAGTACATTTTATTAAGTACCAGAATGTTACTTTCTAAGAATGTGTGGCGGAGGGAAAAATACTCTCCGTGTAGGGTAGGTATTCCGAATGTTCTAGTTCTCCAGTAAATTACTGTACCCCGTCGTTTGTCAGTCGTAGCGCGCAGCTCTCACAGTATGGAAGTCGTATTGCAGTGTATTCCGTGTACTGTTTATTATTGTAATAATTATGACTGTGTTGTATTTTTGGGCGCAGTAATCGTACTGAACATGGAACAGTAAAGTAAGTACCAGAAATTCTCTAGTAAAGAAAAATCCGGGAACGATATAATGCGTGGTTCAAAAAGCTAAGACTGGGCTATATTCTAAGCAGTTTTTCACATGTATGCTCAGTCCATTTTACTGAAAACGATTGTGAACAATTTTATCTATTAAAATCCACTACCCTTAAAACTAAACTACGCCGAATTAAAAAAAAAAAAAAAGAAAACCGTTCCTTATCTGAATTAAGAAAAGTCGGACAATGAACAAACACAACATAAAGATTTTCCCGAAATTCCTATTTAATATGAAATGGGACGTAAAAGATAAGATATTTTGAATAAAGTGATAGTAAATTATGACAGTTTGACTTACAGACACATCATTTCAGCAATACTAATAATGCCTTTCGTTGTATATTGACGTCATGACTTGCATTTACCCAGTGGTATTGCATGATTGCATCACTCACTGGTATCAGCAGGTTATAAATAGTGTTCCAGAACTAGGTGTTTGTGTTGTTCTCTCAGTGATACATTTCTCTTAATGAGCTTATTACCAAACATTTTAATTTATTTGGTAATTTCCAAAGATTTACTAATGAGGGATTAAGGTTGTTCCCGCATTTCAGTATTATGTAAGTGTTCCGTACACAATTCTATTTTCAGTACTTCTCTTTCAATTACAATTACCGATTAATAAAGAGTGAGAAGTATCTTCTTTGGGCTGGAGTCGACTTGTGAACATACAGCCTGGTGTGTTACACTTAAAGATATCATTGTGATTATAAAGTAGAAAAGTCGGGAGGATGTAGTGTATTTTCTTAGCTTTGGTTAGTACATTCAAAATGGTAAATTACGTAAGCTACAGCTAGTAAATTTAATGGCATTGTTTTTCTGCTACCTCCTACTGTTAAACACTACAATTCCCAAATTAAACAGCAGGTATCTGTATTTAAAATATTCCTTTTAATAGAAGTAGATTAGTATAATATGAAGATGATTCAAAGCATGGATTGTACATAAGTTTTAACAGGTTAGGTTAGAAAATTTAGAAAACATTTTAAAGTTGCGCCATGTGTTAAATATTTTATAGAATTACGTGACATCTCATAGCGCAATAATCTCGAAAATTCGGCAAGTGAATTAAGCACATGATCTTGTTGTTTTAAGTAATAAGTAACGTGGCTGCCGATACCAGTAATGTTATGCAATTTCTCTCATCTTTATTCTCATTTCACATTTACTTGAATATTTTCATTTCACTATTATTTATATTTAAAAAAAACGAAATTAAGTTCTCATCTATAGGCCTATTTGTCAAAAATCCCACACGACCGATCATCTATGGGTTTATTTAGGGAAGATATGCTTATTTTAATGCAAATGTGGCCAGTGTAAATAAAATAAAGTAAAGTAAACTGTTATAAACCTGAGGCCTTTAGGGTTCTTTGAAATTGAAGCTATAGGAATTTTATACAGTATTTTACAAGAAAATAGAAAGATTGTCAGCACTATGCTCCGGCCGCTTTTACTCGAGGATTATTTCATTTATTGATTTTTGTTAGCGACTTCGTCGACACCAGGATCATAATGACCGTCAGATTAATTAGGCCTATTGAAAAATCACAAAGATCTCGGAGGATAGAACTCCAGTAAGCCATTATTTTTAGCATTCTGAAAATAAACATCGATGTTTCCTGGAGTAGATCAGAAAGGCGACTTGTCTTGGATAATTAGCGAACAATAGATGCGTTAAAAGAATATATAAATAAACATGCCAAAATAGATATAAGTAGGCAGTATTAAAATCTTGAAATTAACATATCCATTATACACAAAAATAAAGAATAATAGATCCTTAAATGATCGTACTATTCGTCGTAAATAAAATATTACTTTTTTATTTTTGGCATAATCCCAATTACGGGGACCAGGGTCGGTTCTAAAAAATGGTCCCCGTAGATTGGATTTTACCTTATTTTTAAACAAGATTAATTTGTAATGTTTCGACCTGAAATTTAAACAGTCATTTTAAAGGTAATTATTTTTCTAATTTATCTGGTAAATTTTAAAGTTTGCTTGTTATTATTTTGCAGTGGCCTAATTTATAAACACTACTTTTGGGTTGTGTAATTCACTATTAATGCTTTATTGAGTTTCTTGACTAGTAATTTTATTAAGTGCTAGAATGGTACGTTCTAAGAAAGTACGGTGGTGTCTGTTTGTGTGTGTATACGCGCGATAACTCGAATACGCTTTATTGGATTTTGTTGAAACTTTGTGTACTCATTTATAACGTTTATGTGAAGAGTCTATTGATTTTGGACCACATCGGATAACTGGTACTGGAGTAATGCCCAATTTAGCGCCATATTACGGTAATATATTAGATAGAATTTATCAAATGCGAATCAGTTCTCATGACAACATATTGTTTTACAGTGTTCATATACGGCTTTGGAATACAGGTAGCTTTGACAAATAACACTACCCATATATTCCTTCACATATGCTTACCAAATTAGACCTTCGTTATTTCATAAGCCCTGTTTAATGTATAATGTTAGAGCTTAACTCGGAAAAACAGAAATAACTTATTCTCTGTATATCATAATTGCAGTTATAACTGAATAAACAAAAGCATTCTGGTACTTTGTTATATCATTTTAGTGATTTCGTTATTTTCTGTAAGGCAGTGTAATACAAGATTAATAAAATTATATACATAAAAATTACATTATGTCACAATAGAATACTTTTTGTTTTAGCTTTGTGATACACCACTGCAAGAAGCAAGAAAATATATATTCTGCAGAAACGAGTTAAAGCCTTCCCATTGTGCAACGTATATCTGAGGAAATTTGTTTTCATCTGTTATCTGCGGGAAGATTGGCATTGCTGCAGAGTGAGTTTTCTGACGACGTCAGTGAGAGGACAACTTTCAGATGGAAGCTGAATTGACCCAGGAGACTAGGTGGAAAAAGGTAAGTTGATATTCCATCCATTCGTTTTTTCCTTACTCAATTCTACTTTCTATACTTTTATTTCTAATACTTTAGCTGTTAATTCCAGCGGGTAGAATCTTCTCAACTTCCTCTGAAGGGTAGTCGACGTGCTGACGGATAGCCTGGTGTGTTACCGTTAAAAACATAATTGTGATTATAAAGTTGAAAAATCTGAAGCGTGTGGGAGTTTTAATAATTGTTAGTTTGCCATTGCAACATGGAGTAATTTAGTAGTATTGTTTCTCGGCCACCCTATAATGAAACACTCCATGCTTTTATGCATTGTAAATATAAAATTTAACAAAAAATAACCATACTATATTCTTTTTAATGAAAGTGCTTGATGTTTATATGTTAGAAAATATAGAAAGATGTAAATTTGCCAGATCTGATAGCTATTTTGTAGAATCACGTGACATGTCATAGCCTAATAAACTCCTAAGTTTATACAGGATTTAGTTATTAAGTACCGGAATGGTACTTTGTCATTGTGTGGGGGATGGGAAAATGTCTGTGTGTCTGAACGCACGATAACTCGAATACGCTTTATCAGATTTTCATGAAACTTTATGTACGCATTTATAATTTCTGTGGAAAGAAGCCTGTTGATTTTGAACAAAATCGGTTGACCGGTATCGTAGTGATAACTAATTAAAGGTCACATGCTTTTTAAATACAAAATCATGACTAGACTACAAAGCCGCATTGGTAATCACTGAGGGAGACTACAATGCAGTTTGTAAATTTATTATATCATGCTTTGGTTTAGATGGTGAGACATTTGTTGTATTTTCGTTCTGTTGTTATCCCATTTATTCTCTCACATATGATTATCAAAATTAATAAATAGAAATAGAAATAAATAAAAATTGGATTTAAAACACATATTGCCATTGAATAATTAAACGCAGCTGCTGCTGATCATATTGTGCATTCTACCAAAATGTAAGACTACCGATATCTACATTATTTAAGAATTTTTATTACATATTTTAAGAATTTCTTATATCAGTGTATAAGAGTATGAATTAATGTTAAGAATCAAACTTTAGACCTTCCGTAAGGCCTGCTTAATGAATCAATCTGGAGCTTAACTCAAGAGATCAAGTGAATATGATGCATTGCTGCATACCTAACAAAATATGCAACAATATGCAAAATGAAACCATCAATTTTTTGTTATTTTTTTCATGTCTGTCCAGATTTTAACACTAGCATGCAATATACTGCATTATTAGAATAGTACAGTATGCCTGGGACATTCTAGCAAATTATAAAAACTATTTTTGTTTATTAAGTATCATCTATATATATAAAAATGAATGTATGTGTGTGTGTCCTTTATGCATTACTACATCATTCATCCGATCGCCATGAAACTTTGGGAAGTTGTTGAGTGCATTCCCGGGAAGGTTTCTGGCATATTATATTTTTAATTTTTCCTTTCGTTCGTGAGTTATGAGTGAAAAACGGGCAAAAAACGTGTATTTTATGCGTTTTCGAAGCATCGTTTTCAGTAATACCATTCAATGTCAAATCAATTACAGTAGCCTTTGGCTATTTTTGTCATTCCTTGGACATAAAACTATCGCGATCGCTTGAATGTTGTAGCTCACGCTGGTCGATTCATTTGTTTATAATGTCAAGGCACGCAGACATATGAAATTTTCAACCTACACATAAGAGGATTATTATTATTATTATTATTATTATTATTATTATTAAATTGATAATCAATATAGGCCTCAATATGGTCAAACGTTGTTCGATTTGGACAAAACTCACTATACAGGCGTTTTCTGGGCCAAGGACCTCGAATCTGAGGTCGCTTTTACCAGTCGACGCTATCTAATCGTGGTATGTAATTCACGTGATTTAGGTGTTAATAAATATAATGATTTAACTTTTATGCTCTTAATTTTTAATTTTTGAAATAATTATCGCGGGCAATCGCCTGATTTTGTAAGTCCATCCTTGACGATTCATTTGTTTAGGATATCAAGGCCCGCAGACGTATGAAATTTTCAACCTACACGGAAGAGGGATATTCAATATAGGCCTAAATATGGTCAAACATTGTTCGACTTGGACGAAACTCACTATGCAGGGGTTTTCTGGGCCAGGGAACTCTAATCTGAGGTCGCTTTTACCAGGCGACACTATCTAATCGTGGTATGTAGTCCACGTGATTTAGGTGTTAATAAATATAATGATTTAACTATTATGCTCTTAATTTTTAATTTTTGAAATAATTATCGCGTGCGAAGCCGCGGGCACACGCTAGTAAATAATAAACTAGAATTGGTTCTTCGCATTCTGTAAAATTTACAACGCCTTCTCCTCCACACTACATGCAAAGTATTATTTAAAATTTATTTTAAATATTTTCAATTTGTTTTTCAAAATCTGTTACGGGTGGGACATAATTTGGAACTGATTTTAATGATGCAAAACAAAAGTTCATTTTCTGTTCTGCTGTTACTGTTAGGGTCTTAATGTTGTTATTAATGAAGGTATGAGGGATTAAATACAAATTATAAACTGTTTCCAGGTTGTCAGAACATTTATTTAACACATAAATAATAATTTAACAAAACTATCACTGTTACGGGTGGAGAAAAATTCCCTTGTTTGTTATTGTACATAGTAATTAACTACACATATTTTTTTAATTTAATTTTTACCAAATTTACCTTAAAATGTATATTTTCTCAAATGAAAAGGAACATAGCTGATTACTCTTGACTACTTGGTGTTAAAGAGTGTTAAAATCATGCTAAAATTGGCAAAAAAAGAAGTAACTCAACGCAATAAATAAGTAAAATGACAGATACACCTAAGTCCTTAATATTCATAGAATTTGAGGTTCTAAACTTATTTTTGACCACCCAATTACATTAATTTATAACTTCTCTCTTTGAGAGAAAAATTCCCATATTTTATGAAATGGCTGATTAGTATGTTTAATTAGATATGAGTATGTTTATGAAACAAACAAAGGAAGTTTCACGATTTTTCATTATCTTAATTACCATAATAAGAAAGTTGGATATGAATGCTCTACTTTGACCATAATTAAATGTGTAGGTTATGGCTTCCATTCACAATCAGCTGTTCTCATAGTTCTTGTCTTACTGCGATAAAAGGCAGCTCATGGCATCCGGTCTGGTCAAAACTTCTTCTACTCAAGATGAACATAGCACAAGTTAATGGTTCATTAAATGATTTTTTTCTATTCATTTTATTCTATTTATTTATTTATTTATTTTTATACAAATACATATTTAAGCAAGTAAAATAAAACAGAACAAATACAAATTTCAACTACTATTTAAAAAGAGGATAGGAAATATAAGCTATGTCTTACATAATTTATAATTATTCTAGCACAAGAAATATAAGAAGATATTTTTTTACATTCAAAACTATACCAGCTAAAAAGTTGAAAATTCATAGGTTGTGTATCATGTGTACTCTCCCAAGTTGAAAAACATAGGTCCCATTGACATAACTTGTACCTAATGTGACTAGGCTGATCATTTCTGGTTTGGAATAAAATATTTTAATCCCATAAATCATCTACCAATGTTTTGTAAACTATAATCCTTCACTTTCCCAACTTTTATTGATAGGCTATGTTCAGTGGCCGCTCATAGCTGAAATAAATGGAGGGTGCTGCTCCAGAAAATTTTTAGCCTTTGTTTTAAAATTGTGTGAAAGGAAACATACATATATTAAAAAAAAAATCAGGAACTTGATTATATCCTAAAAGAACGAAATATATATATATATTTAACTTACTTTAATCTAAATTGTTAAAGTTCAAGCTTTATCTATTTGTTTAAAAATGAAATCCATTCCTCTTGTTTTAATTTTTGCAAAAAGATCAATAATTTTCTCCTTCATCTTCCTGGTTAAATAAAAGAACCGAAAAAATGAATCAAATAGAATAGCTGGAAACAAAATAATAATCTAATTCTATACTTTATCACATTCAAGAAGAATATGGTATACAGTTTGTAAGCACAACACATGCGGAGCAAAAAATAAAAAATAAAAAAAAAAAATTAAGAAAAAGAAAGAAAGAAAAACACTACCTTCCACCAATACGCCAGGGTCGGCACTGTGGAAGTGACAGCCGGTATGCCAGCCTTGGTATTCACCTTCTTAAGTCAGCCATTTCATAATTACGGGTGGGACATTCTAGCAAATTATAAAAAATATTTTGGTTTATTACATATCATAAATAATAAACTAGAATTGGTTCTTCACATTCTGTAAAATTTACAATGCCTTCTCCTCCACACTACATGCCAAGCATTATCTAAAATTTATTTTAAATATTTTAAATTTGTTTTTCAAAATCTGTTACGGGTGGGACATAATTTGGACACTGATTTTAATGATGCAAAACAAAAGCTCATTTTCTGTTTTGCTATTACTGTTAGGATCTTGATGTTGTTATTAATGAATTTATGAGGGATTATATACAAATTATTAACTGTTTCCAGGTTGTCAGAACATTTATTTAACTCAACAATAAAATTTAACAAAACTATCACTGTTACGGGTGGGAAAAAATTCCCTTGTTTGTTATTTTACATAGTAATTAACCACACATAGGCTATTTTTTACGTATATCTTATACCAAATTGTACCTTAAGATGTATATTTTCTCAAATGAAAATGGACATAGCTGATTACTCTTGACTACTTGGTATTAAAGAGTGTTAAAATCATGCTAAAAATGGCAAAAAAAAGTAACTCAATGCAATAAATAAGTAAATCGACATATTTTACACATGAAACCACTTCAGATACACCCAAGTCCTTAAAATTCAGAGAATTTGAGGTTATAAACTTATTTTTGACCACCCAATTACAATAATTTTATAACTTCTCTCTTTGAGGGAAAAATTCCCATGTTTTATGAAATGGCTGATGTCCGCATGCACACAACAGTCAATATCACGCCGCTGGAACTGTGAAGTGCACAGTTCATTACAAAGTTTCTCTTTTATCTTTTTAATAAACTGGGGGATGGCTACTGCCATTAAGCTTAAGGATTATACAGGGTTATTCATAAAGATGGACCCAATTTCATTAATTTATATTTAATGAAGTATAAACTGGAGATGAACAATCTACATACTAATATAACGAGGAAGTTTCAAAGTTTTTGAACACAGGTTATAAATGTTCAATATGTCCTCCCTCTGCTGCACTGCAAACATCTAAGGAGTAGCCAAACTCATCCCACACCCCATACATTTGGTTGGGGTATTCCTAATTTCCTAGTTCTCTACTAGCTCTATTGGTTGATTTTCTTGAACTACGAACAAAACTGTCTTCTATTCGTCTGATGGCATCTTCTGAAATACACGGTCGGCCTGGACTTTTTCGTTTGCAGAGACATCCAGTTTGTTTAAATTGCTTAAACTAGTTGGTGGTTCAGTGCCGAATTGCCGACTAAACGTCCGTTCACTGTAACTGCTGATTCACTTCCAAACTCAAGAATGCAGAAAACATTATGCTGCAAAGTAGCCATCTTACTCACAACTAACAGTGACAAGAAATGCCTGCCTATTGGCGCGAGCAGCCATTTACACAACAATCACGATACAATCACCGTCCAAGCGGTGGAAAACAAAACTTTGGAACTTTCTCTTTCATTCGGTATGTAGAACATTAATATGCAGTTTGTATTTCGTGAAATACAAACTAATTAAATTGGGTCCATCTTTTTGAATAACCGTGTGGTATATTGCACAAGTATATAGAAAACATTAAAGAAAAAAGTATGATGTAATGATTCCTGAATCAAATTCAACAACATTCTTAGGACTGAATATTGATCAGAATTTAAATTTTAAAGATCATTGTAATCTATTAGCTTCCAGACTTCATTTTTTATCATATGCTATCAGAAACTTAAGAACTGTATTAACTAAAAAACAGCTAATGTCTTTATATTATGCACATGTTGAAAGTCGTGTGAGATATGGTATTGGTTTTTGGGGATGGTCTACCTCAGCCCCTAGTGTTATTTTGGCACAAAAAATAATAATCTGATGAATTGCAGGATTACATTTCACACAATCGTGTAGAGAATATTTCAAACTTTTTAATATTATGACTATTCCTAGTTTATTTATATTTGAATTGTGCACATACACATTTCATAATCGTGACGCATTTGTCCAGAATAAGAGTCTTCATGCATTTAATACAAGACAATGCGCAGATTATCATATACCTTTTAAAAAATTTAACGTAGGATGTAAATCCCCAAATGTACTTGGGCCCAAATTATTTAATAACCTTCCTGTGTACCTCAAGATTGCAAATAAGGCTTCATTGTTCAAGAAATGACTGAAAGAATTTTTGATCGAGAAATGTTTTTATTCTGTTGATGAATACTTGTATGGTCATTAACTATTAACTGTTCACTGCTCTTGAAATTTCCTATACAGTGCATATTGTCACTTGGAAAAAATAAATTGATTGATTTATTGATATTAAATGTTATCGATAATGTAAAGTGGAAATAGGGAGTGCTGCAGTTTCACAATGCTTATACACGAGTCACCACTGATAGGCTATGTTGTACACATCTTTTTTAAAATATGCTATTCAATCTGAGAGAGAAAAAATTATTTCTTAAATTTTCAGATCCAATGCCAGTCATACATGCTGTGAGAATAGCACGATATGAAGAATACATTCAAGGACTTCTTCAGCACATCTCCATCATTACAACAGATAAGTGTTTTCCTGTGTTAAATGTTTATTCTTTGTTCTAGTACCAGTATATATAATACTGAACTACTTGTCCCTTCCATCATACCTCTCAATTTCAGATAAACTAGTGCGAGCTACCTCAATTATTGATCTGAAATGTTTGAGTTTAGGCCTACTCAGTGCTTTTTTTCTAACAAAAAAGGTGGCGGTACTCACCGAAACTTTTAAACATGGGAGCACCCATATTTCTCCCAGAAGTCGTTTTTCTGAGTTAATGTATAACAAACGGGCTATCATAGACAGACTTCTTTTCCCCCTGAATTGCAGTAAAATTACCGGTACTTGCGACATTCTCTTCAGATTAATTTTATTCAATGTTTGCAGGTTTATGAGATACTAGCATGTGCCCGGGGCTTCTCCCGCGATAATTATTTCAAAAATTAAAAATAAAGAGCATAATAGTTAAATCATTATATTTATTAACAGCTAAATCACGTGGACTACATACCACGATTAGATAGCGTCGCCTGGTAAAAGCGACCTCAGATTCGAGTTCCTTGGCCCAGAATACCCCTGTACAGTGAGTTTCGTCCAAATCGAACAATGTTTGACCATATTTAGGCCTATATTGATTATCTCTCTTCCGTGTAGGTTGAAAATTTCATATGTCTTCGGGCCTTGATATTCTAAACAAATGAATCGTCCAGGATCGCCCGCGATAATTATTTCAAGAATTAAAAATAAAGAGCATAATAGTTAAATCATTATATTTATTAACACCTAAATCACGTGAATTACATACCACGATTAGATAGCTTCGCCTGGTAAAAGCGATCTCAGATTCGAGTTCCTTGGCCCAGAAAATCCCTGTATAGTGAGTTTCGTCCAAATCGAACGATGTTTAACCATATTTAGGTCTATGTTGATTATCCCTCTTCCGTGTAGGTTGAAAATTTCATATGGCTACGGGCCTTGACATTCTAAACAAATGAATCGACCAGCGTGGGCTTACAACATTCAAGCGATCGCGATGCTTTTATTTCCACGGTATGACAAAAATAGCCAAAGCCAACTGCAATTGATTTGACATTGAAATGTATTACTGAAATCTGATGCTTCGACAGCGCTAAAATCACGTTTTCTGCAAGTTTTTCACTCATAACTCGCGAACGAAAGCTAAAATTAAAAATTCGGCTTCGAGGTGCATTCGCCCACCTTTCAGTCCATCTATCTTTAAAATTTCAGATCTCTGCGTTCAGTAGATTTCGATGGGCATCGTGGACAGACAGACAATCACGTCCTTTTATTATTTTAAGATAGCATGTGCCCGCGGCTTCGCCCGCGATAATTATTTAAAAAATAAAAAATAAAGTGCATACATTATATTAACACCTAAATCATGTGGACTACATATCACGATTAGATAGCGTCACCTGGTAAAAGCGACCTCAGATTCGAGTTCCTTGGCCCAGAAAACCACTGTATAGTGAGTTTCGTCCAAATCGAACAACTATTGACCATATTTAGGCTAATATTGATTATCCCTATAATAATAATAATAATAATAATAATAATAATAATAATAATAATAATAATAATAATAATAATTATAATTATAATAATAATAATAATAATAATAATAATAATAATAATAATAATAATAACAATAATAATAATCGTCTTCGGTGTAGGTTGAAAATTTCATATTATGTTTGCGTGCCTTGACATTAAAAACAAATGAATCGACCAGCGTGAGCTACAACATTCAAGAGATCGCGATGCTTTTATGTCGAAGGTATGACAAAAATAGCCAAAGCCTAGTGTAATTGATTTGTAGGCCTATTACTGAAAACTCATGCTTCGAAAACGCAATAAATACACGTTTTCTGCCCGTTTTTCACTCATAACTCACGAACAAAAGCGAAAATTAAAATTCCGGCTTCGAGGTGCACATTCCGACCCTTTAGTCCGCCTATGTATAAAATTTCAGATCTCTGCGTTCAGTAGATTTCGCTGGGCATCGCGGACAGACAGACAGACGGAGGACATACACTTCCTTTTATTAATATAGATTTCAAAAACATCCTCATGCTTTCTTTTACTGGGTACCAATACAAAATAATTAATTATTTTACTCATTTCCCTGAACCACGCGCCCATTTTGATCCTGCAATCGTCCTAAACAACTAAGAACTCCCTTAACTCTGCAGCACGAACTAAGGGTGTATGCTTTCCAAATAACATGTAAGCAACGAATGCAGTTCAAATTAAACACGCACTAACCTCCTGATTAACTTTGGTGGTTAGCTACTTATTACATGTGTTATGTGCCAGAACGCTAGGTCCTAATGAACGAAATAAAAATATATTTATTATTTTGATTATTTAATTCAAGTTGCTATAAGAGGCAGGCGGATATCATAGAAGCAGGAAATGTTGAAAGTACAGTAGAAGAATGTGATTGTCAGCACATTAGCTTCAGTTCATCTGCTCTTCAAGGTTGCTGAGTTAGCATACCTTTTAGTTCACAGTGTGTGTGAATAGCTACTTTTGCATAATTTATAAACGTATTTTATTGGTTAAAATCTCGGAATAAGTTCGAATATTCACGATTATTGTCGAACTCTGTATATTCCTGTTTTGCATTTAGTTTTCCGAAGTATACATTAAATCACAGAGTGTTTAATGAAAGTTTTATATTAATAACGATTTATGTACCGAAATATCAAATCTCCCGCGACATATTGACTGTAGGTTTTCGGGGTACTAGCGTCATGTAGAAAACTTATTTAAGGGCTGGCATTGCCGCTAAAAGCTCTCTTGTTGCTCAGCTTTCCACCGCTATGAAGTAATCCTGCAGATCAAGATGATGACGCTGGAATTTCTGTCAAGAATAAACTGTAAGTTTAAACATTTATTTCAGTAAAGGATAAAGATAATTTCAGTAGTTTATTTCAAAAGAAATAAAATGTTATAACACGTTTTATTAGAAAAGTAAAGTTTTAAGAATTTATACCAAATTACACAGTTAAGAATTAGCAAGTCAAATTTTTGAAGTGAAGAGAAATATAATTTATGTAGAATCAAAGACCATTTTTTAGATAATTTTTATTATATTAATTTAATATAAATTAATATTTATATTTTTAGTATTTATGATTATTATTTAATGGTGCATGAAAATAATTAATCACATTGCATGTTATCCTATATTATCCACAGCAGTGCCTATCCATTTCCTAAAGGCTTAAAGCCAATCCTGACATGTGTAGTGTTACCGAAACTTCGATGGGGCACAACAAATTTAGTGTTCAGAAGCGGGTTCGACGCGAGTACGAATTTTTGAAAAATGTTTCGAGTGAAAATGTTTTGGAGATAGGATACGTAGCGTGTGATGTATATTTATGAAAGTTAAAGTGAAGTTAAAATTTTAAAGTAAGTTTAAACATAGCTAAAGCTAAATAAAGTTAAATAAAGTTGATTAGAGTTTCGTACCCAGATAAGCAGCTGTAAGTCGTGTTGGGAGGAAAATTAAAGATATATAAATTAAGTGTATGAAAAGTTTAGAGAATTTAAATGAAATTGCATTTGCTCACTATTTGATATATTTGATAATTAGTAAATAAATTCAGTATGAAACAAATAAAGTATAGGAATTTTTAATAAACTGTTAGTTTTGTACAGAAAATTATTGCATGAAAGATTTCATTTTGAACGAAGTTGATAAAGTTTTAATATCAATCATATAAAATATTTTGGTTTGGAAATAACTGTTAATTATAGTTATAAGTGTGGTCCAGGAATAATAATTTGTGTTTGCATATGGTCCAGTAGAGTACAGAAATAAGTAGTTTATTATTATTGGAAGATTTTTGTGAATAATCAACTGATTCACTTACGATAATTTTTATTATATTAATTTAAAATAAATTAATATTTATATTTTTAGTATTTATGATTATTATTTAATGGTGCATGAAAATAATTAATCACATTGCATGTTATCCTATATTATCCACAGCAGTGCCTATCCATTTCCTAAAGGCCTAAAGCCAATCCTGACATGTGTAGTGTTACCGAAACTTCGATGGGGCACAACACATGTTTCTTACTACGTTAGCATTAACTGCACTTGGTGCAATACCGTTAGAATGACCTTGACCATGGGAGCTGTTTGCTGGGGGCTGGAAAAATCAACCCCAACCATCTTACAGTCCAGTAGCCACGGCAATTTACTGAAACTATCATGTGTTCATATGTAAGCAATTATGTATGTAGAAATCTAGCTAAACCAAGAAGCAAGCTTGATTTTAAATAATGGCCATATTAATTGTGATGGGAATATTGCGAGTAATATATGAATTTTATTTTCTGTACGAAAAAAGGTGCCGGTACTGAGTACCGTTGCGTACCGTCACAAAAAAAAAAAGCACTGTGCCTACTCATTGTCTTGATTTCCTCAATTTCAATCCATAATATTTTGTCAGAATCTCCCAAGGAGAGAGAATCTTTTACTGAATGCACACACTAAGCACCCATATTTTGTATTCCTCAATTAATTTTGTCTTCATGTAAGAAGTAATTCAATTAAATATCAGTAAATGACAAAGATGACATCAATTATGAAATATTTCTGTAACACATCATGGATGATTGATTCATTGAAAATAATGGATTACTAATGCTGAAAATCAATAATGTAACTTACTCGTTTACTGAATAAAATGTATACATACATAGATTTTCCTGAAGAGCAATTTTAAATGATACTTTTACTCATAATGCTTTTATCGAAATTTTCAAAGGGGTTAGCCTTCTCGGAATTCTGGGCGCATTTTTCGAAACTTTCAAAGGATTTAGCCTTCTCGGAATTCTGGGCGCATTTTTCGAAATTTTCAACGGGGTTAACCTTCTCGTAATTCTGGTCGCATTTTTCGAAATTTTCAAAGGGTTTAGCCTTCTCGGAATTCTGGGCGCATTTTTCGAAATTATCGAAGGGGTTAGCCTTCTCGGAATTCTGGACGCATTTTTCGAAATTTTCAAAGGGGTTAGCCTTCTCGGAATTCTGGGCGCATTTTTCGAAATTTTCAAAGGGGTTAGCCTTCTCAGAATTCTGGGCGCATTTTTCGAAATTTTCAACGGGGTTAACCTTCTCGTAATTCTGGGCGCATTTTTCGAAATTTTCGAAGGGGTTAGCCTTCTCGGAATTCTGGGCGCATTTTTCGAAATTTTCAAAGGGGTTAGCCTTCTCGGAATTCTGGGCGCATTTTTCGAAATTTTCAAATGGGTTAGCCTTCTCGGAATTCTGGGCGCATTTTTAGGAAATTTTCAAAGGGGTTAGCCTTCTCGGAATTCTGGGCGCATTTTTCGAAATTTTCAAATGGGTTAGCCTTCTCGGAATTATGGGCGCATTTTTCGAAATTTTCAAAGGGGTAAGCCTTCTCGGAATTCTGGGCGCATTTTTCGAAATTTTCAAAGGGGTTAGCTTTTTTCGGAATTCTGGGCGAATTTTTCGATATTTTCAAAATTTTCAAAGGGGTTAGCTTTCTCGGAATTCTGGGCGCATTTTTGGTAATTTTCAAAAGGGTTAGCCTTCTCGGAATTCTGGGCGCATTTTTCGAAATTTTCAAAGGGGTTAGCCTTCTCGGAATTCTGGGCGCATATTTCGAAATTTTCAAAGGGGTTAGTCTTTTCGGAATTCTGGGCGCATTTTTCGTAATTTTCAAAGGAGTTAGCCTTCTCGGAATTCTGGGCGCATTTTTCGAAATTTTCAAAGGGGTTAGCCTTCTCGTAATTCTGGGTGAAATTTTCAAAGGGGTTAGCCTACTCTGAATTCTGGGCGCATTTTTCGAAATTTTCAAAGGGGTTAGCCTTCTCGGAATTCTGGGCGCATTTTTCGATATTTTCAAAATTTTCAAAGGGGGTAGCTTTCTCGGAATTCTGGGTGCATTTTCCGTAATTTTCAAAAGGGTTAGCCTTCTCGGAATTCTGGGCGCATTTTTCGAAATTTTCAAAGGGGTTAGCCTTCTCGGAATTCTGGGCGCATATTTCGAAATTTTCAAAGGGGTTAGCCTTTTCGGAATTCTGGGCGCATTTTTCGAAATTTTCAAAGGGGTTAGCCTTCTCGGAATTCTGGGCGCATTTTTCGATATTTTCAAAGGGGTTAGCCTTCTCGGAATTCTGGGCGCATTTTTCGAAATTTTCAAAATGGTTAGCTTTCTCGGAATTCTAGGTGCATTTTTCGAAATTTTCAAAGGGGTTAGCCTTCTCGGAATTCTGGGCGCATTTCGACATTTTCAAAGGGGTAAGCCTTCTCGGAATTCTGGGCGCATTTTTCGAAATTTTCAAAGGAGTTAGCCTTCTCGGAATTCTGGGCGAAATTTTCAAAGGGGTTAGCCTTTTCGGAATTCTGGGCGCATTTGTCTAAATTTTCAAAGGGGTAAGCCTTCTCGGAATTCTGGGCGCATTTTTCGAAATTTTCAAAGGGGTTAGCCTTCTCGGAATTCTGGGCGCAATTTTCGAAATTTTCAAAGGGGTTAGCCTTCTCGGAATTCTGGGCGCATTTTTCGAAATTTTCAAAGTGGTTAGCCTTCTCGGAATTCTGGGCGCAAATTTCGAAATTTTCAAAGAGGTTAGCCTTCTCGGAATTCTGGGCGTATTTTTCGAAATTTGCAAAGGGGTTAGGCTTCTCGTAATTCTGGGCGAAATTTTCAAAGGGGTTAGCCTTCTCGGAATTCTGGGCGAAATTTTCAAAGGGGTTAGCCTTCTCGGAATTCTGGGCGCATTTGTCTAAATTTTCGAAGGGGTAAGCCTTCTCGGAATTCTGGGCGCATTTTTCGAAATTTTCAAAGGGGTTAGCCTTCTCCTTATTCTGTGCGCATTTTTTGAAATTTTCAAAGGGGTTATCCTTCTCGGAATTCTGGACGCATTTTTCGAAATTTTCAAAGGGGTTAGCCTTATCGGAATTCTGGGCGCATTTTTCGAAATTTTCAAAGGGGTTAGCCTTCTCGGAATTCTGGGCGCATTTTTCGAAATTTTCAAAGGGGTTAGCCTTCTCGTAATTCTGGGCGCATTTTTCGAAATTTTCAAAGGGGTTAGACTCCTCGGAGTTCTGGGCGCATTTTTCGAAATTTTCAAAAGGGTTAGCCTTCTCGGAATTCTGGGCGAATTTTTCGAAATTTTCAAAGGGTTTAGCCTTCTCGGAATTCTGGGCGCATTTTTCGAAATTTTCAAAGGGGTTAGCCTTCTCGGAATTCTGGGCGCATATTTCGAAATTTTCAAAGGGGTTAGTCTTTTCGGAATTCTGGGCGCATTTTTCGAAATTTTCAAAGGAGTTAGCCTTCTCGGAATTCTGGGCGCATTTTTCGAAATTTTCAAAGGGGTTAGCCTTCTCGTAATTCTGGGTGAAATTTTCAAAGGGGTTAGCCTACTCTGAATTCTGGGCGCATTTTTCGAAATTTTCAAAGGGGTTAGCCTTCTCGTTATTCTGGGCGCATTTTTCGAAATTTTCAAAGGGGTTAGCCTTCTCGGAATTCTGGGCGCATTTTTCGATATTTTCAAAATTTTCAAAGGGGTTAGCTTTCTCGGAATTCTGGGCGCATTTTCCGTAATTTTCAAAAGGGTTAGCCTTCTCGGAATTCTGGGCGCATTTTTCGAAATTTTCAAAGGGGTTAGCCTTTTCGGAATTCTGGGCGCATTTTTCGAAATTTTCAAAGGGGTTAGCTTTTTTCGGAATTCTGGGCGCATTTTTCGATATTTTCAAAATTTTCAAAGGGGTTAGCTTTCTCGGAATTCTGGGCGCATTTTTGGTGATTTTCAAAAGGGTTAGCCTTCTCGGAATTCTGGGCGCATTTTTCGAAATTTTCAAAGGGGTTAGTCTTTTCGGAATTCTGGGCGCATTTTTCGTAATTTTCAAAGGAGTTAGCCTTCTCGGAATTCTGGGCGCATTTTTCGAAATTTTCAAAGGGGTTAGCCTTCTCGTAATTCTGGGTGAAATTTTCAAAGGGGTTAGCCTACTCTGAATTCTGGGCGCATTTTTCGAAATTTTCAAAGGGGTTAGCCTTCTCGGAATTCTGGGCGCATTTTTCGATATTTTCAAAATTTTCAAAGGGGTTAGCTTTCTCGGAATTCTGGGCGCATTTTCCGTAATTTTCAAAAGGGTTAGCCTTCTCGGAATTCTGGGCGCATTTTTCGAAATTTTCAAAGGGGTTAGCCTTCTCGGAATTCTGGGCGCATATTTCGAAATTTTCAAAGGGGTTAGCCTTTTCGGAATTCTGGGCGCATTTTTCGAAATTTTCAAAGGGGTTAGCCTTCTCGGAATTCTGGGCGCATTTTTCGATATTTTCAAAGGGGTTAGCCTTCTCGGAATTCTGGGCGCATTTTTCGAAATTTTCAAAATGGTTAGCTTTCTCGGAATTCTAGGTGCATTTTTCGAAATTTTCAAAGGGGTTAGCCTTCTCGGAATTCTGGGCGCATTTCGACATTTTCAAAGGGGTAAGCCTTCTCGGAATTCTGGGCGCATTTTTCGAAATTTTCAAAGGGGTTAGCCTTCTCGGAATTCTGGGCGAAATTTTCAAAGGGGTTAGCCTTTTCGGAATTCTGGGCGCATTTGTCTAAATTTTCGAAGGGGTAAGCCTTCTCGGAATTCTGGGCGCATTTTTCGAAATTTTCAAAGGGGTTAGCCTTCTCCTTATTCTGTGCGCATTTTTTGAAATTTTCAAAGGGGTTATCCTTCTCGGAATTCTGGACGCATTTTTCGAAATTTTCAAAGGGGTTATCCTTATCGGAATTCTGGGCGCATTTTTTGAAATTTTCAAAGGGGTTAGCCTTCTCGGAATTCTGGGCGCATTTTTCGAAATTTTCAAAGGGGTTAGCCTTCTCGTAATTCTGGGCGCATTTTTCGAAATTTTCAAAGGGTTTAGCCTTCTCGGAATTCTGGGCGCATTTTTCGAAATTTTCAAAGGGGTTAGCCTTCTCGGAATTCTGGGCGCATATTTCGAAATTTTCAAAGGGGTTAGTCTTTTCGGAATTCTGGGCGCATTTTTCGAAATTTTCAAAGGAGTTAGCCTTCTCGGAATTCTGGGCGCATTTTTCGAAATTTTCAAAGAGGTTAGCCTTCTCGTAATTCTGGGTGAAATTTTCAAAGGGGTTAGCCTACTCTGAATTCTGGGCGCATTTTTCGAAATTTTCAAAGGGGTTAGCCTTCTCGTTATTCTGGGCGCATTTTTCGAAATTTTCAAAGGGGTTAGCCTTCTCGGAATTCTGGGCGCATTTTTCGATATTTTCAAAATTTTCAAAGGGGTTAGCTTTCTCGGAATTCTGGGCGCATTTTCCGTAATTTTCAAAAGGGTTAGCCTTCTCGGAATTCTGGGCGCATTTTTCGAAATTTTCAAAGGGGTTAGCCTTCTCGGAATTCTGGGCGCATATTTCGAAATTTTCAAAGGGGTTAGCCTTTTCGGAATTCTGGGCGCATTTTTCGAAATTTTCAAAGGGGTTAGCCTTCTCGGAATTCTGGGCGCATTTTTCGATATTTTCAAAGGGGTTAGCCTTCTCGGAATTCTGGACGCATTTTTCGAAATTTTCAAAATGGTTAGCTTTCTCGGAATTCTAGGTGCATTTTTCGAAATTTTCAAAGGGGTTAGCCTTCTCGGAATTCTGGGCGCATTTCAACATTTTCAAAGGGGTAAGCCTTCTCGGAATTCTGGGCGCATTTTTCGAAATTTTCAAAGGGGTTAGGCTTCTCGTAATTCTGGGCGAAATTTTCAAAGGGGTTAGCCTTCTCGGAATTCTGGGCGAAATTTTCAAAGGGGTTAGCCTTCTCGGAATTCTGGGCGCATTTGTCTAAATTTTCGAAGGGGTAAGCCTTCTCCTTATTCTGTGCGCATTTTTTGAAATTTTTAAAGGGGTTATCCTTCTCGGAATTCTGTGCGCATTTTTCATAATTTTCAAAGGGGTTAGCTTTCTCGGAATTCTGGGCGCATTTTTCATAATTTTCAAAGGGGTTAGCCTTCTCGGAATTCTGGGCGCATTTTTCGAAATTTTCAAAGGGGTAGCCTTCTCGTAATTCTGGGCGCATTTTTCGAAATTTTCAAAGGGGTTAGACTTCTCGGAGTTCTGGGCGCATTTTTCGAAATTTTCAAAAGGGTTAGCCTTCTCGGAATTCTGGGCGAATTTTTCGAAATTTTCAAAGGGTTTAGCCTTCTCGGAATTTTGGGCGCATTTCTCGAAATTTTCAAAGGGGTTAGCCTTCTCGGAATTCTGGGCGAATTTTTCGAAATTTTCAAAGGGGTTAGCCTTCTCGGAATTCTGGGCGCATTTTTCGAAATTTTCAAAGGAGTTAGCCTTCTCGGAATTTTGTCGCATTTTTCGAAATTTTCAAAGGGGTTAGCCTTCTTAGGATTCTGCGCGCATTTTTCATAATTTTCAAAGGGGTTAGCCTTCTCGGAATTCTGGGCGCATTTTTCGAAATTTTCAAAGGGGTTAGCCGTCTCGGAATTCTGGGCGCATTTTTCGAAATTTTCAGAGGGGTTAGCCTTCTCGGAACTCTGGGCGCATTTTTCGAAATTTTCAAAGGGGTTAGCCATCTCGAAATTCTGGGAGCATTTTTCGAAATTTTCAAAGGGGTTAGCCTTCTCGGAGTTCTGGGCGCATTTTTCGAAATTTTCAAAGGGTTACCTTCTCGGATTTCTGGCCCATTTTTCGAAATTTTCAAAGGGGTTAGCCTTCTCGGAATTCTGGGCGCATTTTTCGAAATTTTCAAAGGGGTTAGCCTTCTCGGAACTCTGGGCGCATTTTTCGAAATTTTCAAAGTTGTTAGCCTTCTCGGAATTCTGGGCGCATTTTTCGAAATTTTCAAAGGGGATAGCCTTCTCGGAATTCTGGGCGCATTTTTCGAAATTTTCAAAGGGGTTAGCCTTCTCGGAATTCTGGGCGCATTTTTCGAAATTTTCAAAGGGGTTAGCCTTCTCGGAATTCTGGGCGCATTTTTCGAAATTTTCAAAGGGGTTAGCCTTCTCGGAATTCTGGGCGCATTTTTCGAATTTTTCAAAGGGGTTAGCCTTCTCCGAAATCTGGGCGCATTTTTCGATTTTTTCAAAGGGGTTAGCCTTCTCGGAATTCTGGGCGCATTTTTCGAAATTTTCAAAGGGGTTAGCCTTCTCGGAACTCTGGGCGCATTTTTCGAAATTTTCAAAGGGGTTAGCCTTTTCCGAATTCTGGGCGCATTTTTCGATTTTTTTAAAGGGGTTAGCCTTCTCGGAATCCTGGGCGCATTTTTCGAAATTTTCAAAGGGGTTAGCCTTCTCGGAATTCTGGGCGCATTTTTCATAATTTTCAAAGGGGTTAGCTTTCTCGGAATTCTGGGCGCATTTTTCATAATTTTCAAAGGGGTTAGCCTTCTCGGAATTCTGTTCGCATTTTTCGAAATTTTCAAAGGTGTTAGCCTTCTCGGAATTCTGGGCGCATTTTCGAAATTTCAAAGGGGTTAGCCTTCTAGGAATTCTGGGCGCATTTTTCGAAATTTTCAAAGGGGTTAGCCTTCTCGGAATTCTGGGCGCATTTTTCAAAATTTTCAAAGGGGTTAGCCTTCTCGGAATTCTGGGCGCATTTTTCGAAATTTTCAGAGGGGTTAGCCTTTTCGGAATTCTGGGCGCATTTTTCAAAATTTTCAAAGGGGTTAGCCTTCTCGGAATTTTGGGCGCATTTTTCGAAATTTTCAAAGGGGTCAGTCAGCCTTCTCGGAATTCTGGGCGCATTTTTCGAAGTTTACAAAGGGCTTAGCCTTCTCGGAATTCTGGGCGAATTTTTCGAAATTTTCAAAGGGGTTAGCCTTCTTAGGATTCTGGGCGCATTTTTCGAAATTTTCAAAGGGGTTAGCCTTCTCGGAATTCTGGGCGCATTTCTCGAAATTTTCAAAGGGGTTAGCCTTCTCGTAATTCTGGGCGCATTTTTCGAAATTTTCAAAGGGGTTACCGTTCTCGGAATTCTGGGCGAAATTTTCAAAGGGGTTAGCCTTCTCGGAATTCTGGGCGCTTTTTTCGAAATTTTCAAAGGAGTTAGCCTTCTCGGAATTCTGGGCGCATTTTTCGAAATTTTCAAAGGGGTTAGCCTTCTCGTAATTCTGGGTGAAATTTTCAAAGGGGTTAGCCTACTCTGAATTCTGGGCGCATTTTTCGAAATTTTCAAATGGGTTAGCCTTCTCGGAATTCTGGGCGCATTTTTCGAAATTTTCAAAGGGGTTAGCCTTCTCGGAATTCTGGGCGCATTTTTCGAAATTTTCAAAGGGGTTAGCCTTCTCGGAATTCTGGGCGCATTTTTCGAAATTTTCAAAGAGGTTAGCCTTCTCGGAATTCTGGCCGCATTTTTCGAAATTTTCAAAAGGTTAGCCTTCTCGTTATTCTGGGCGCATTTTTTGAAATTTTCAAAGGGGTTAGCCTTCTCGGAATTCTGGGCTCATTTTTCGAAATTTTCAGAGGGGTTAGCCTTCTCGGAATTCTGGGTGCATTTTTCTAAATTTTCAAAGGGGTTAGCCTTCTCGTAATTCTGGGCGCATTTTTCGAAATTTTCAAAGAGGTTAGCCTTCTCGGAATTCTAGGCGCATTTTTCGAAATTTTCAAAGGGGTTAGCCTTCTCGGAATTTTGGGCGCGTTTTTCGAAATTTTCAAATGAGTTAGCCTTCTCGGAATTCTGGGCGCATTTTTCGAAATTTTCAAAGGGGTTAGCCTTCTCGCAATTCTGGGCGCATTTTTCGAAATTTTCAAAGGGGTTACCGTTCTCGGAATTCTGGGCGAAATTTTCAAGCCTTCTCGGAATTCTGGGCGCATTTTTCGAAATTTTCAAAGTGGTTAGCCTTCTCGGAATTCTGGGCGCAAATTTCGAAATTTTCAAAGAGGTTAGCCTTCTCGGAATTCTGGGCGTATTTTTCGAAATTTTCAAAGGGGTTAAACTTCTCGTAATTCTGGGCGAAATTTTCAAAGGGGTTAGCCTTCTCGGAATTCTGGGCGCATTTTTCGAAATTTTCAAAGGGGTTAGCCTTCTCGTTATTCTGTGCGCATTTTTTGAAATTTCAAAGGGGTTAGCCTTCTCGGAATTCTGGGCGCATTTTTCGAAATTTTCAAAGGGGTTAGCCTTATCGGAATTCTGGGCGCATTTTTTGAAATTTTCAAAGGGGTTAGCCTTCTCGGAATTCTGGGCGCATTTTTCGAAATTTTCAAAGGGGTTAGCCTTCTCGTAATTCTGGGCGCATTTTTCGAAATGTTCAAAGGGGTTAGACTTCTCGGAATTCTGGGCGCATTTTTCGAAATTTTCAAAGGGGTTAGCCTTCTCGGAATTCTGGGCGAATTTTTCGAAATTTTCAAAGGGTTTAGCCTTCTCGGAATTCTGGGCGCATTTTTCGAAATATTCAAAGGGGTTAGCCTTCTCGGAATTCTGGGCGCATTTTTAGAAATTTTCAAAGGGGTTAGCCTTCTCGGAATTCTGGGCTCATTTTTCGAAATTTTCAAAGGGGTTTGCCTTCTCGGAATTCTGGGCGCATTTTTCGAAATTTTCAAAGGGGTTAGCCTTCTCGGAATTCTGGGCGCATTTTTCGAAATTTTCAAAGGTGTTAGCCTTCTCGGAATTTTGGGCGCATTTTTCGAAATTTTCAAAGGTGTTAGCCTTCTCGGAATTCTGGGCGCATTTTTCGATATTTTAGAAATTTTCAAAGGGGTTAGCTTTCTCGGAATTCTGGGCGCATTTTTGGTAATTTTCAAAAGGGTTAGCCTTCTCGGAATTCTGGGCGCATTTTTCGAAATTTTCAAAGGGGTTAGACTTTTCGGAATTCTGGGCGCATTTTTCGAAATTTTCAAAGGGGTTAGCCTTCTCGGAATTCTGGGCGCAAATTTCGAAATTTTCAAAGGGGTTAAACTTCTCGTAATTCTGGGCGAAATTTTCAAAGGGGTTAGCCTTCTCGGAATTCTGGGCGCATTTTTCGAAATTTTCAAAGGGGTTAGCCTTCTCGTTATTCTGTGCGCATTTTTTGAAATTTCAAAGGGGTTAGCCTTCTCGGAATTCTGGGCGCATTTTTCGAAATTTTCAAAGGGGTTAGCCTTATCGGAATTCTGGGCGCATTTTTTGAAATTTTCAAAGGGGTTAGCCTTCTCGGAATTCTGGGCGCATTTTTCGAAATTTTCAAAGGGGTTAGCCTTCTCGTAATTCTGGGCGCATTTTTCGAAATTTTCAAAGGGGTTAGACTTCTCGGAATTCTGGGCGCATTTTTCGAAATTTTCAAAGGGGTTAGCCTTCTCGGAATTCTGGGCGAATTTTTCGAAATTTTCAAAGGGTTTTGCTTTCTCGGAATTCTGGGCGCATCTTTCGATATATTCAAAGGGGTTAGCCTTCTCGGTATTCTGGGCGCATTTTTAGAAATTTTCAAAGGGGTAAGCCTTCTCGGAATTCTGGGCTCATTTTTCGAAATTTTCAAAGGGGTTAGCCTTCTCGGAATTCTGGGCGCATTTTTCGAAATTTTCAACGGGGTTAACCTTCTCGTAATTCTGGGCGCATTTTTCGAAATTTTCAAAGGGGAATTCTCGGAATTCTGGGCGCATTTTTCGAAATTTTCAAAGGGGTTAGCCTTCTCGGAATTCTGGGCGCATTTTTCGAAATTTTCAAAGGTGTTAGCTTTCTCGGAATTCTGGGCGCATTTTTGGTAATTTTCAAAAGGGTTAGCCTTCTCGGAATTCTGGGCGCGTTTTTCGAAATTTTCAAAGGGGTTAGACTTTTCGGAATTCTGGGCGCATTTTTCGAAATTTTCAAAGGGGTTAGACTTCTCGGAATTCTGGATGCATTTTTCGAAATTTTCAAAGGGGTTAGCCTTCTCGGAATTCTGGGCGCATTTTTCGAAATTTTCAAAGGGGTTAGCCTTCTCGTAATTCTGGGCGCATTTTTCGAAATTTTCAAAGGGTTTAGCCTTCTCGGAATTCTGGGCGCATTTTTCGAAATTTTCAAAGGGGTTAGCCTTCTCGGAATTCTGGGCGCATATTTCGAAATTTTCAAAGGGGTTAGTCTTTTCGGAATTCTGGGCGCATTTTTCGAAATTTTCAAAGGAGTTAGCCTTCTCGGAATTCTGGGCGCATTTTTCGAAATTTTCAAAGAGGTTAGCCTTCTCGTAATTCTGGGTGAAATTTTCAAAGGGGTTAGCCTACTCTGAATTCTGGGCGCATTTTTCGAAATTTTCAAAGGGGTTAGCCTTCTCGTTATTCTGGGCGCATTTTTCGAAATTTTCAAAGGGGTTAGCCTTCTCGGAATTCTGGGCGCATTTTTCGATATTTTCAAAATTTTCAAAGGGGTTAGCTTTCTCGGAATTCTGGGCGCATTTTCCGTAATTTTCAAAAGGGTTAGCCTTCTCGGAATTCTGGGCGCATTTTTCGGAATTTCAAAGGGGTTAGCCTTCTCGGAATTCTGGGCGCATATTTCGAAATTTTCAAAGGGGTTAGCCTTTTCGGAATTCTGGGCGCATTTTTCGAAATTTTCAAAGGGGTTAGCCTTCTCGGAATTCTGGGCGCATTTTTCGATATTTTCAAAGGGGTTAGCCTTCTCGGAATTCTGGACGCATTTTTCGAAATTTTCAAAATGGTTAGCTTTCTCGGAATTCTAGGTGCATTTTTCGAAATTTTCAAAGGGGTTAGCCTTCTCGGAATTCTGGGCGCATTTCGACATTTTCAAAGGGGTAAGCCTTCTCGGAATTCTGGGCGCATTTTTCGAAATTTTCAAAGGGGTTAGGCTTCTCGTAATTCTGGGCGAAATTTTCAAAGGGGTTAGCCTTCTCGGAATTCTGGGCGAAATTTTCAAAGGGGTTAGCCTTCTCGGAATTCTGGGCGCATTTGTCTAAATTTTCGAAGGGGTAAGCCTTCTCCTTATTCTGTGCGCATTTTTTGAAATTTTTAAAGGGGTTATCCTTCTCGGAATTCTGGGCGCATTTTTCATAATTTTCAAAGGGGTTAGCTTTCTCGGAATTCTGGGCGCATTTTTCATAATTTTCAAAGGGGTTAGCCTTCTCGGAATTCTGGGCGCATTTTTCGAAATTTTCAAAGGGGTAGCCTTCTCGTAATTCTGGGCGCATTTTTCGAAATTTTCAAAGGGGTTAGACTTCTCGGAGTTCTGGGCGCATTTTTCGAAATTTTCAAAAGGGTTAGCCTTCTCGGAATTCTGGGCGAATTTTTCGAAATTTTCAAAGGGTTTAGCCTTCTCGGAATTTTGGGCGCATTTCTCGAAATTTTCAAAGGGGTTAGCCTTCTCGGAATTCTGGGCGAATTTTTCGAAATTTTCAAAGGGGTTAGCCTTCTCGGAATTCTGGGCGCATTTTTCGAAATTTTCAAAGGAGTTAGCCTTCTCGGAATTTTGTCGCATTTTTCGAAATTTTCAAAGGGGTTAGCCTTCTTAGGATTCTGCGCGCATTTTTCATAATTTTCAAAGGGGTTAGCCTTCTCGGAATTCTGGGCGCATTTTTCGAAATTTTCAAAGGGGTTAGCCGTCTCGGAATTCTGGGCGCATTTTTCGAAATTTTCAGAGGGGTTAGCCTTCTCGGAACTCTGGGCGCATTTTTCGAAATTTTCAAAGGGGTTAGCCATCTCGAAATTCTGGGAGCATTTTTCGAAATTTTCAAAGGGGTTAGCCTTCTCGGAGTTCTGGGCGCATTTTTCGAAATTTTCAAAGGGTTACCTTCTCGGATTTCTGGCCCATTTTTCGAAATTTTCAAAGGGGTTAGCCTTCTCGGAATTCTGGGCGCATTTTTCGAAATTTTCAAAGGGGTTAGCCTTCTCGGAACTCTGGGCGCATTTTTCGAAATTTTCAAAGTTGTTAGCCTTCTCGGAATTCTGGGCGCATTTTTCGAAATTTTCAAAGGGGATAGCCTTCTCGGAATTCTGGGCGCATTTTTCGAAATTTTCAAAGGGGTTAGCCTTCTCGGAATTCTGGGCGCATTTTTCGAAATTTTCAAAGGGGTTAGCCTTCTCGGAATTCTGGGCGCATTTTTCGAAATTTTCAAAGGGGTTAGCCTTCTCGGAATTCTGGGCGCATTTTTCGAATTTTTCAAAGGGGTTAGCCTTCTCCGAAATCTGGGCGCATTTTTCGATTTTTTCAAAGGGGTTAGCCTTCTCGGAATTCTGGGCGCATTTTTCGAAATTTTCAAAGGGGTTAGCCTTCTCGGAACTCTGGGCGCATTTTTCGAAATTTTCAAAGGGGTTAGCCTTTTCCGAATTCTGGGCGCATTTTTCGATTTTTTTAAAGGGGTTAGCCTTCTCGGAATCCTGGGCGCATTTTTCGAAATTTTCAAAGGGGTTAGCCTTCTCGGAATTCTGGGCGCATTTTTCATAATTTTCAAAGGGGTTAGCTTTCTCGGAATTCTGGGCGCATTTTTCATAATTTTCAAAGGGCTTAGCCTTCTCGGAATTCTGTTCGCATTTTTCGAAATTTTCAAAGGTGTTAGCCTTCTCGGAATTCTGGGCGCATTTTCGAAATTTCAAAGGGGTTAGCCTTCTAGGAATTCTGGGCGCATTTTTCGAAATTTTCAAAGGGGTTAGCCTTCTCGGAATTCTGGGCGCATTTTTCAAAATTTTCAAAGGGGTTAGCCTTCTCGGAATTCTGGGCGCATTTTTCGAAATTTTCAGAGGGGTTAGCCTTTTCGGAATTCTGGGCGCATTTTTCAAAATTTTCAAAGGGGTTAGCCTTCTCGGAATTTTGGGCGCATTTTTCGAAATTTTCAAAGGGGTCAGTCAGCCTTCTCGGAATTCTGGGCGCATTTTTCGAAGTTTACAAAGGGCTTAGCCTTCTCGGAATTCTGGGCGAATTTTTCGAAATTTTCAAAGGGGTTAGCCTTCTTAGGATTCTGGGCGCATTTTTCGAAATTTTCAAAGGGGTTAGCCTTCTCGGAATTCTGGGCGCATTTCTCGAAATTTTCAAAGGGGTTAGCCTTCTCGTAATTCTGGGCGCATTTTTCGAAATTTTCAAAGGGGTTACCGTTCTCGGAATTCTGGGCGAAATTTTCAAAGGGGTTAGCCTTCTCGGAATTCTGGGCGCTTTTTTCGAAATTTTCAAAGGAGTTAGCCTTCTCGGAATTCTGGGCGCATTTTTCGAAATTTTCAAAGGGGTTAGCCTTCTCGTAATTCTGGGTGAAATTTTCAAAGGGGTTAGCCTACTCTGAATTCTGGGCGCATTTTTCGAAATTTTCAAATGGGTTAGCCTTCTCGGAATTCTGGGCGCATTTTTCGAAATTTTCAAAGGGGTTAGCCTTCTCGGAATTCTGGGCGCATTTTTCGAAATTTTCAAAGGGGTTAGCCTTCTCGGAATTCTGGGCGCATTTTTCGAAATTTTCAAAGAGGTTAGCCTTCTCGGAATTCTGGCCGCATTTTTCGAAATTTTCAAAAGGTTAGCCTTCTCGTTATTCTGGGCGCATTTTTTGAAATTTTCAAAGGGGTTAGCCTTCTCGGAATTCTGGGCTCATTTTTCGAAATTTTCAGAGGGGTTAGCCTTCTCGGAATTCTGGGTGCATTTTTCTAAATTTTCAAAGGGGTTAGCCTTCTCGTAATTCTGGGCGCATTTTTCGAAATTTTCAAAGAGGTTAGCCTTCTCGGAATTCTAGGCGCATTTTTCGAAATTTTCAAAGGGGTTAGCCTTCTCGGAATTTTGGGCGCGTTTTTCGAAATTTTCAAATGAGTTAGCCTTCTCGGAATTCTGGGCGCATTTTTCGAAATTTTCAAAGGGGTTAGCCTTCTCGCAATTCTGGGCGCATTTTTCGAAATTTTCAAAGGGGTTACCGTTCTCGGAATTCTGGGCGAAATTTTCAAGCCTTCTCGGAATTCTGGGCGCATTTTTCGAAATTTTCAAAGTGGTTAGCCTTCTCGGAATTCTGGGCGCAAATTTCGAAATTTTCAAAGAGGTTAGCCTTCTCGGAATTCTGGGCGTATTTTTCGAAATTTTCAAAGGGGTTAAACTTCTCGTAATTCTGGGCGAAATTTTCAAAGGGGTTAGCCTTCTCGGAATTCTGGGCGCATTTTTCGAAATTTTCAAAGGGGTTAGCCTTCTCGTTATTCTGTGCGCATTTTTTGAAATTTCAAAGGGGTTAGCCTTCTCGGAATTCTGGGCGCATTTTTCGAAATTTTCAAAGGGGTTAGCCTTAACGGAATTCTGGGCGCATTTTTTGAAATTTTCAAAGGGGTTAGCCTTCTCGGAATTCTGGGCGCATTTTTCGAAATTTTCAAAGGGGTTAGCCTTCTCGTAATTCTGGGCGCATTTTTCGAAATGTTCAAAGGGGTTAGACTTCTCGGAATTCTGGGCGCATTTTTCGAAATTTTCAAAGGGGTTAGCCTTCTCGTTATTCTGTGCGCATTTTTTGAAATTTCAAAGGGGTTAGCCTTCTCGGAATTCTGGGCGCATTTTTCGAAATTTTCAAAGGGGTTAGCCTTATCGGAATTCTGGGCGCATTTTTTGAAATTTTCAAAGGGGTTAGCCTTCTCGGAATTCTGGGCGCATTTTTCGAAATTTTCAAAGGGGTTAGCCTTCTCGTAATTCTGGGCGCATTTTTCGAAATTTTCAAAGGGGTTAGACTTCTCGGAATTCTGGGCGCATTTTTCGAAATTTTCAAAGGGGTTAGCCTTCTCGGAATTCTGGGCGAATTTTTCGAAATTTTCAAAGGGTTTTGCTTTCTCGGAATTCTGGGCGCATCTTTCGATATATTCAAAGGGGTTAGCCTTCTCGGTATTCTGGGCGCATTTTTAGAAATTTTCAAAGGGGTAAGCCTTCTCGGAATTCTGGGCTCATTTTTCGAAATTTTCAAAGGGGTTAGCCTTCTCGGAATTCTGGGCGCATTTTTCGAAATTTTCAACGGGGTTAACCTTCTCGTAATTCTGGGCGCATTTTTCGAAATTTTCAAAGGGGAATTCTCGGAATTCTGGGCGCATTTTTCGAAATTTTCAAAGGGGTTAGCCTTCTCGGAATTCTGGGCGCATTTTTCGAAATTTTCAAAGGTGTTAGCTTTCTCGGAATTCTGGGCGCATTTTTGGTAATTTTCAAAAGGGTTAGCCTTCTCGGAATTCTGGGCGCGTTTTTCGAAATTTTCAAAGGGGTTAGACTTTTCGGAATTCTGGGCGCATTTTTCGAAATTTTCAAAGGGGTTAGACTTCTCGGAATTCTGGATGCATTTTTCGAAATTTTCAAAGGGGTTAGCCTTCTCGGAATTCTGGGCGCATTATTCGAAATTTTCAAAGGGGTTAGCCTTCTCGGAATACTGGGCGCATTTTTCGAAATTTTCAAAGGGGTTAGCCTTCTCGGAATTCTGGGCGCATTTTTCGAATTTTCAAAGAGGTTAGCCTTCTCGGAATTCTGGCCGCATTTTTCGAAATTTTCAAAAGGTTAGCCTTCTCGTTATTCTGGGCGCATTTTTTGAAATTTTCAAAGGGGTTAGCCTTTTCGGAATTCTGGCCTCATTTTTCGAAATTTTCAAAAGGGTTAGCCTTCTCGTTATTCTGGGCGCATTTTTTGAAATTTTCAAAGGGGTTAGCCTTCTCGGAATTCTGGGCTCATTTTTCGAAATTTTCAGAGGGGTTAGACTTCTCGGAATTCTGGGTGCATTTTTCTAAATTTTCAAAGGGGTTAGCCTTCTCGTAATTCTGGGCGCATTTTTCGAAATTTTCAAAGAGGTTAGCCTTCTCGGAATTCTGGGCGCATTTTTCGAAATTTTCAAAGGGGTTAGCCTTCTCGGAATTCTGGGCGCGTTTTTCGAAATTTTCAAATGAGTTAGCCTTCTCGGAATTCTGGGCGCATTTTTCGAAATTTTCAAAGGGGTTAGCCTTCTCGCAATTCTGGGCGCATTTTTCGAAATTTTCAAAGGGGTTACCGTTCTCGGAATTCTGGGCGAAATTTTCAAGCCTTCTCGGAATTCTGGGCGCTTTTTTCGAAATTTTCAAAGGAGTTAGCCTTCTCGGAATTATGGGCGCATTTTTCGAAATTTTCAAAGGGGTTAGCCTTCTCGTAATTCTGGGTGAAATTTTCAAAGGGGTTAGCCTACTGTGAATTCTGGGCGCATTTTTCGAAATTTTCAAAGGGGTTAGCCTTCTCGGAATTCTGGGCGTATTTTTCGAAATTTTCAAAGGGGTTAGGCTTCTCGTAATTCTGGGCGAAATTTTCAAAGGGGTTAGCCTTCTCGGAATTCTGGGCGCATTTTAAGAAATTTTCAAAGGGGTTAGCCTTCTCGTAATTCTGGGCGCATTTTTCGAAATTTTCAAAGGGGTTAGACTTCTCGGAATTCTGGGCGCATTTTTCGAAATTTTCAAAGGGGTTAGCCTTCTCGGAATTCTGGGCGCATTTTTCGAAATTTTCAAAGGGTTTAGCCTTCTCGGAATTCTGGGCGCATTTTTCGAAATTTTCAAAGGGGTTAGCCTTCTCGGAATTCTGGGCGCATTTTTCGAAATTTTCAAAGGGGTTAGCTTCTCGGAATTCTGGGCGCATTTTTCGAAATTTTCAAAGGGGTTAGCCTTCTCGGAATTCTGGGCGCATTTTTCGAAATTTCCAAAGCCCTTAGCCTTCTCGGAATTCTGGGCGCGTTTTTCGAAATTTTCAAAGGGGTTAGCCTTCTCCGAATTCTGGGCGCGTTTTTCGAAATTTTCAAAGTTGTTAGCCTTCTGAGAAATCTGGGCGCATTTTTCGAAATTTTCAAAGGGGTTAGCCTTCTCGGAATTCTGGGCGCATTTTTCGAAATTTTCAAAGGGGTTAGCCTTCTCGGAATTCTGGGCGCAGTTTTCGAAATTTTATAAGGTGTTAGCCTTCTCGGAATTCTGGGCGCATTTTTCGAAGTTTACAAAGGGCTTAGCCTTCTCGGAATTCTGGGAGCATTTTTCGAAATTTTCAAAGGGGTTAGCCTTCTCGGAATTCTGGGCGCATTTCTCGAAATTTTCAAAGGGGTTAGCCTTCTTGGAATTCTGGGCGCATTTTTCGACATTTCCAAAGGGGTTAGCCTTCTAGGAATTCTGGGCGCGTTTTTCGAAATTTTCAAAGGGGTTAGCCTTCTCGGAATTCTATGCGCATTTTTCGAAATTTTCAAAGGGGTTAGCCTTCTCGGAACTCTGGGCGCATTTTTCGAAATTTTGAAAGGGGTTAGCCTTCTCGGAATTCTGGGCGCATTTTTCGAAATTTTCAAAGGAGTTAGCCTTCTCGGAATTTTGTCGCATTTTTAGAAGTTTACAAAGGGCTTAGCCTTCTCGGAATTCTGGGCGAATTTTTCGAAATTTTCAAAGGGGTTAGCCTTCTTAGGATTCTGGGCGCATTTTTCGAAATTTTCAAAGGGGTTAGCTTTCTCGGAATTCTGGGCGCATTTTTCGAAATTTTCAAAGGTGTTAGCCTTCTCGGAATTCTGGGCGTATTTTCGAAATTTCAAAGGGGTTAGCCTTCTCGGAATTCTGGGCGCATTTTGGAAATTTTCAAAGGGGTTAGCCTTCTCGGAATTCTGGGCGCATTTTTCGAAATTTTCAAAGGGGTTAGCCTTCTCCGAATTCTGGGCGCATTTTTCGAAATTTTCAAAGGGGTTAGCCTTCTCGGAATTCTGGGCGCAGTTTTCGAAATTTTATAAGGTGTTAGCCTTCTCGGAATTCTGGGCGCATTTTTCGAAGTTTACAAAGGGCTTAGCCTTCTCGGAATTCTGGGAGCATTTTTCGAAATTTTCAAAGGGGTTAGCCTTCTCGGAATTCTGGGCGCATTTTTCGAAATTTTCAACGGGGTTAACCTTCTCGTAATTCTGGGCGCATTTTTCGAAATTTTCAAAGGGGTTTGCCTTCTCGGAATTCTGGGCGCATTTTTCGAAATTTTCAAAGGGGTTAGCCTTCTCGGAATTCTGGGCGCATTTTTCGAAATTTTCAAAGGTGTTTGCCTTCTCGGAATTCTGGGCGCATTTTTCGATATTTTAGAAATTTTCAAAGGGGTTAGCTTTCTCGGAATTCTGGGCGCATTTTTGGTAATTTTCAAAAGGGTTAGCCTTCTCGGAATTCTGGGCGCGTTTTTCGAAATTTTCAAAGGGGTTAGACTTTTCGGAATTCTGGGCGCATTTTTCGAAATTTTCAAAGGGGTTAGACTTCTCGGAATTCTGGGCGCATTATTCGAAATTTTCAAAGGGGTTAGACTTTTCGGAATTCTGGGCGCATTTTTCGAAATTTTCAAAGGGGTTAGCCTTCTCGGAATTTTGGGCGCATTTCTCGAAATTTTCAAAGGGGTTAGCCTTCTCGTAATTCTGGGCGCATTTTTCGAAATTTTCAAAGGGGTTACCGTTCTCGGAATTCTGGGCGAAATTTTCAAAGGGGTTAGCCTTCTCGGAATTCTGGGCGCTTTTTTCGAAATTTTCAAAGGAGTTAGCCTTCTCGGAATTCTGGGCGCATTTTTCGAAATTTTCAAAGGGGTTAGCCTTCTCGTAATTCTGGGTGAAATTTTCAAAGGGGTTAGCCTACTCTGAATTCTAGGCGCATTTTTCGAAATTTTCAAAGGGGTTAGCCTTCTCGGAATTCTGGGCGCATTTTTCGAAATTTTCAAAGGGGTTAGCCTTCTCGTTATTCTGTGCGCATTTTTTGTAATTTTCAAAGGGGTTAGCCTTCTCGGAATTCTGGGCGCATTTTTCAAAATTTCAAAGGGGTTAGCCTTCTCGGAATTCTGGGCGCATTTTTCTAAATTTTCAAAGGGGTTAGCCTTCTCGGAATTCTGGGCGCATTTTTCGAAATTTTCAAATGGGTTAGCCTTCTCGGAATTCTGGGCGCATTTTTCGAAATTTTCAAAGGGGTTAGCCTTCTCGGAATACTGGGCGCATTTTTCGAAATTTTCAAAGGGGTTAGCCTTCTCGGAATTCTGGGCGCATTTTTCGAAATTTTCAAAGAGGTTAGCCTTCTCGGAATTCTGGCCGCATTTTTCGAAATTTTCAAAAGGTTAGCCTTCTCGTTATTCTGGGCGCATTTTTTGAAATTTTCAAAGGGGTTAGCCTTTTCGGAATTCTGGCCTCATTTTTCGAAATTTTCAAAAGGGTTAGCCTTCTCGTTATTCTGGGCGCATTTTTTGAAATTTTCAAAGGGGTTAGCCTTCTCGGAATTCTGGGCTCATTTTTCGAAATTTTCAGAGGGGTTAGACTTCTCGGAATTCTGGGTGCATTTTTCTAAATTTTCAAAGGGGTTAGCCTTCTCGTAATTCTGGGCGCATTTTTCGAAATTTTCAAAGAGGTTAGCCTTCTCGGAATTCTGGGCGCATTTTTCGAAATTTTCAAAGGGGTTAGCCTACTCTGAATTCTGGGCGCATTTTTCGAAATTTTCAAAGGGGTTAGCCTTCTCGGAATTCTGGGCGTATTTTTCGAAATTTTCAAAGGGGTTAGGCTTCTCGTAATTCTGGGCGAAATTTTCAAAGGGGTTACCCTTCTCGGAATTCTGGGCGCATTTTTCGAAATTTTCAAAGGGGTTAGCCTTCTCGTAATTCTGGGCGCATTTTTCGAAATTTTCAAAGGGGTTAGACTTCTCGGAATTCTGGGCGCATTTTTCGAAATTTTCAAAGGGGTTAGCCTTCTCGGAATTCTGGGCGCATTTTTCGAAATTTTCAAAGGGTTTAGCCTTCTCGGAATTCTGGGCGCATTTTTCGAAATTTTCAAAGGGGTTAGCCTTCTCGGAATTCTGGGCGCATTTTTCGAAATTTTCAAAGGGGTTAGCTTCTCGGAATTCTGGGCGCATTTTTCGAAATTTTCAAAGGGGTTAGCCTTCTCGGAATTCTGGGCGCATTTTTCGAAATTTCCAAAGCCCTTAGCCTTCTCGGAATTCTGGGCGCGTTTTTCGAAATTTTCAAAGGGGTTAGCCTTCTCCGAATTCTGGGCGCGTTTTTCGAAATTTTCAAAGTTGTTAGCCTTCTGAGAAATCTGGGCGCATTTTTCGAAATTTTCAAAGGGGTTAGCCTTCTCGGAATTCTGGGCGCATTTTTCGAAATTTTCAAAGGGGTTAGCCTTCTCGGAATTCTGGGCGCAGTTTTCGAAATTTTATAAGGTGTTAGCCTTCTCGGAATTCTGGGCGCATTTTTCGAAGTTTACAAAGGGCTTAGCCTTCTCGGAATTCTGGGAGCATTTTTCGAAATTTTCAAAGGGGTTAGCCTTCTCGGAATTCTGGGCGCATTTCTCGAAATTTTCAAAGGGGTTAGCCTTCTCGGAATTCTGGGCGCATTTTTCGACATTTCCAAAGGGCTTAGCCTTCTAGGAATTCTGGGAGCGTTTTTCGAAATTTTCAAAGGGGTTAGCCTTCTCGGAATTCTATGCGCATTTTTCAAAATTTTCAAAGGGGTTAGCCTTCTCGGAACTCTGGGCGCATTTTTCGAAATTTTGAAAGGGGTTAGCCTTCTCGGAATTCTGGGCGCATTTCTCGAAATTTTCAAAGGAGTTAGCCTTCTCGGAATTTTGTCGCATTTTTCGAAGTTTACAAAGGGCTTAGCCTTCTCGGAATTCTGGGCGAATTTTTCGAAATTTTCAGAGGGGTTAGCCTTCTTAGGATTCTGGGCGCATTTTTCGAAATTTTCAAAGGGGTTAGCTTTCTCGGAATTCTGGGCGCATTTTTCGAAATTTTCAAAGGTGTTAGCCTTCTCGGAATTCTGGGCGTATTTTCGAAATTTCAAAGGGGTTAGCCTTCTCGGAATTCTGGGCGCATTTTGGAAATTTTCAAAGGGGTTAGCCTTCTCGGAATTCTGGGCGCATTTTTCGAAATTTTCAAAGGGGTTAGCCTTCTCCGAATTCTGGGCGCATTTTTCGAAATTTTCAAAGGGGTTAGCCTTCTTGGAATTCTGGGCGCATTTTTCGACATTTCCAAAGGGGTTAGCCTTCTAGGAATTCTGGGCGCGTTTTTCGAAATTTTCAAAGGGGTTAGCCTTCTCGGAATTCTATGCGCATTTTTCGAAATTTTCAAAGGGGTTAGCCTTCTTAGGATTCTGCGCGCATTTTTCATAATTTTCAAAGGGGTTAGCCTTCTCGGAATTCTGGGCGCATTTTTCGAAATTTTCAAAGGGATTAGCCGTCTCGGAATTCTGGGCGCATTTTTCGAAATTTTCAGAGGGGTTAGCCTTCTCGAAATTCTGGGCGCATTTTCGAAATTTCAAAGGGGTTAGCCTTCTCGGAATTCTGGGCGCATTTTTCGAAATTTTCAAAGGGGTTAGCCTTCTCGGAATTCTGGGCGCATTTTTCAAAATTTTCAAAGGGGTTAGCCTTCTCGGAATTCTGGGCGCATTTTTCGAAATTTTCAGAGGGGTTAGCCTTCTCGGAATTCTGGGCGCATTTTTCAAAATTTTCAAAGGGGTTAGCCTTCTCGGAATTTTGGGCGCATTTTTCGAAATTTTCAAAGGGGTCAGCCTTCTCGGAATTCTGGGCGCATTTTTCGAAGTTTACAAAGGGCTTAGCCTTCTCGGAATTCTGGGCGAATTTTTCGAAATTTTCAAAGGGGTTAGCCTTCTTAGGATTCTGGGCGCATTTTTCGAAATTTTCAAAGGGGTTAGCCTTCTCGGAATTCTGGGCGCATTTTTCGAAATTTTCAAAGGTGTTAGCCTTCTCGGAATTCTGGGCGTATTTTCGAAATTTCAAAGGGATTAGCCTTCTCGGAATTCTGGGCGCATTTTGGAAATTTTCAAAGGGGTTAGCCTTCTCGGAATTCTGGGCGCATTTTTCGAAATTTTCAAAGGGGGTAGCCTTCTCCGAATTCTGGGCGCATTTTTCGAAATTTTCAAAGGGGTTAGCCTTCTCGGAATTCTGGGCGCAGTTTTCGAAATTTTATAAGGTGTTAGCCTTCTCGGAATTCTGGGCGCATTTTTCGAAGTTTACAAAGGGCTTAGCCTTCTCGGAATTCTGGGAGCATTTTTCGAAATTTTCAAAGGGGTTAGCCTTCTCGGAATTCTGGGCGCATTTCTCGAAATTTTCAAAGGGGTTAGCCTTCTCGGAATTCTGGGCGCATTTTTCGACATTTCCAAAGGGGTTAGCCTTCTAGGAATTCTGGGCGCGTTTTTCGAAATTTTCAAAGGGGTTAGCCTTCTCGGAATTCTATGCGCATTTTTCGAAATTTTCAAAGGGGTTAGCCTTCTCGGAACTCTGGGCGCATTTTTCGAAATTTTGAAAGGGGTTAGCCTTCTCGGAATTCTGGGCGCATTTTTCGAAATTTTCAAAGGAGTTAGCCTTCTCGGAATTTTGTCGCATTTTTCGAAGTTTACAAAGGGCTTAGCCTTCTCGGAATTCTGGGCGAATTTTTCGAAATTTTCAAAGGGGTTAGCCTTCTTAGGATTCTGGGCGCATTTTTCGAAATTTTCAAAGGGGTTAGCCTTCTCGGAATTCTGGGCGCATTTTTCTAAATTTTCAAAGGTGTTAGCCTTCTCGGAATTCTGGGCGTATTTTCGAAATTTCAAAGGGGTTAGCCTTCTCGGAATTCTGGGCGCATTTTGGAAATGATCAAAGGGGTTAGCCTTCTCGGAATTCTGGGCGCATTTTTCGAAATTTTCAAAGGGGTTAGCCTTCTCCGAATTCTGGGCGCATTTTTCGAAATTTTCAAAGGGGTTAGCCTTCTCGGAATTCTGGGCGCAGTTTTCGAAATTTTATAAGGTGTTAGCCTTCTCGGAATTCTGGGCGCAGTTTTCGAAATTTTATAAGGTGTTAGCCTTCTCGGAATTCTGGGCGCAACTTTCGAAGTTTACAAAGGGCTTAGCCTTCTCGGAATTCTGGGAGCATTTTTCGAAATTTTCAAAGGGGTTAGCCTTCTCGGAATTCTGGGCGCATTTTTCGAAATTTTCAAAGGGGTTAGCCTTCTTGGAATTCTGGGCGCATTTTTCGACATTTCCAAAGGGGTTAGCCTTCTAGGAATTCTGGGCGCGTTTTTCGAAATTTTCAAAGGGGTTAGCCTTCTCGGAATTCTATGCGCATTTTTCGAAATTTTCAAAGGGTTTAGCCTTCTCGGAATTCTGAGCATTTTTCGAAATTTTCAAAAGGGTTAGCCTTCTCGGAATTCTGGGCGCATTTTTCGAAATTTTCAAAGGAGTTAGCCTTCTCGGAATTTTGTCGCATTTTTCGAAATTTTCAAAGGGGTTAGCCTTCTTAGGATTCTGCGCGCATTTTTCATAATTTTCAAAGGGGTTAGCCTTCTCGGAATTCTGGGCGCATTTTTCGAAATTTTCAAAGGGGTTAGCCTTCTCGGAATTCTGGGCGCATTTTTCGAAATTTTCAATGGGTTCTCGGATTTCTGGGCGCATTTTTCGAAATTTTCAAAGGGGTTAGCCTTCTCGGAATTCTGGTCGCATTTTTCGAAATTTTCAAAGGGGTTATCCTTCTCCGAATTCTGGGCGCATTTTTCGATTTTTTAAAAGGGGTTAGCTTTCTCGGAATTCTGGGCGCATTTTTCGAAATTTTCAAAGGGGTAAAGCCTTCTCGGAATTCTGGGCGCATTTTTCGAAATTTTCAAACGGGTTAGCCTCTTTGGTATTCTGGGCTCATTTTTCAAAATTTTCAAAGGGGTTAGCCTTCTCGGAATTGTGGGCGCTTTTTTCGAAATTTTCAAAGGGGTTAGCCTTCTCGGAATTCTGGGCGCATTTTTCGAAATTTTCAAAGGGGTTAGCCTTCTCGTAATTCTGGGTGAAATTTTCAAAGGGGTTAGCCTACTCTGAATTCTAGGCGCATTTTTCGAAATTTTCAAAGGGGTTAGCCTTCTCGGAATTCTGGGCGCATTTTTCGAAATTTTCAAAGGGGTTAGCCTTCTCGTTATTCTGTGCGCATTTTTTGTAATTTTCAAAGGGGTTAGCCTTCTCGGAATTCTGGGCGCATTTTTCAAAATTTCAAAGGGGTTAGCCTTCTCGGAATTCTGGGCGCATTTTTCTAAATTTTCAAAGGGGTTAGCCTTCTCGGAATTCTGGGCGCATTTTTCGAAATTTTCAAATGGGTTAGCCTTCTCGGAATTCTGGGCGCATTTTTCGAAATTTTCAAAGGGGTTAGCCTTCTCGGAATACTGGGCGCATTTTTCGAAATTTTCAAAGGGGTTAGCCTTCTCGGAATTCTGGGCGCATTTTTCGAAATTTTCAAAGAGGTTAGCCTTCTCGGAATTCTGGCCGCATTTTTCGAAATTTTCAAAAGGTTAGCCTTCTCGTTATTCTGGGCGCATTTTTTGAAATTTTCAAAGGGGTTAGCCTTTTCGGAATTCTGGCCTCATTTTTCGAAATTTTCAAAAGGGTTAGCCTTCTCGTTATTCTGGGCGCATTTTTTGAAATTTTCAAAGGGGTTAGCCTTCTCGGAATTCTGGGCTCATTTTTCGAAATTTTCAGAGGGGTTAGACTTCTCGGAATTCTGGGTGCATTTTTCTAAATTTTCAAAGGGGTTAGCCTTCTCGTAATTCTGGGCGCATTTTTCGAAATTTTCAAAGAGGTTAGCCTTCTCGGAATTCTGGGCGCATTTTTCGAAATTTTCAAAGGGGTTAGCCTACTCTGAATTCTGGGCGCATTTTTCGAAATTTTCAAAGGGGTTAGCCTTCTCGGAATTCTGGGCGTATTTTTCGAAATTTTCAAAGGGGTTAGGCTTCTCGTAATTCTGGGCGAAATTTTCAAAGGGGTTACCCTTCTCGGAATTCTGGGCGCATTTTTCGAAATTTTCAAAGGGGTTAGCCTTCTCGTAATTCTGGGCGCATTTTTCGAAATTTTCAAAGGGGTTAGACTTCTCGGAATTCTGGGCGCATTTTTCGAAATTTTCAAAGGGGTTAGCCTTCTCGGAATTCTGGGCGCATTTTTCGAAATTTTCAAAGGGTTTAGCCTTCTCGGAATTCTGGGCGCATTTTTCGAAATTTTCAAAGGGGTTAGCCTTCTCGGAATTCTGGGCGCATTTTTCGAAATTTTCAAAGGGGTTAGCTTCTCGGAATTCTGGGCGCATTTTTCGAAATTTTCAAAGGGGTTAGCCTTCTCGGAATTCTGGGCGCATTTTTCGAAATTTCCAAAGCCCTTAGCCTTCTCGGAATTCTGGGCGCGTTTTTCGAAATTTTCAAAGGGGTTAGCCTTCTCCGAATTCTGGGCGCGTTTTTCGAAATTTTCAAAGTTGTTAGCCTTCTGAGAAATCTGGGCGCATTTTTCGAAATTTTCAAAGGGGTTAGCCTTCTCGGAATTCTGGGCGCATTTTTCGAAATTTTCAAAGGGGTTAGCCTTCTCGGAATTCTGGGCGCAGTTTTCGAAATTTTATAAGGTGTTAGCCTTCTCGGAATTCTGGGCGCATTTTTCGAAGTTTACAAAGGGCTTAGCCTTCTCGGAATTCTGGGAGCATTTTTCGAAATTTTCAAAGGGGTTAGCCTTCTCGGAATTCTGGGCGCATTTCTCGAAATTTTCAAAGGGGTTAGCCTTCTTGGAATTCTGGGCGCATTTTTCGACATTTCCAAAGGGCTTAGCCTTCTAGGAATTCTGGGAGCGTTTTTCGAAATTTTCAAAGGGGTTAGCCTTCTCGGAATTCTATGCGCATTTTTCAAAATTTTCAAAGGGGTTAGCCTTCTCGGAACTCTGGGCGCATTTTTCGAAATTTTGAAAGGGGTTAGCCTTCTCGGAATTCTGGGCGCATTTCTCGAAATTTTCAAAGGAGTTAGCCTTCTCGGAATTTTGTCGCATTTTTCGAAGTTTACAAAGGGCTTAGCCTTCTCGGAATTCTGGGCGAATTTTTCGAAATTTTCAGAGGGGTTAGCCTTCTTAGGATTCTGGGCGCATTTTTCGAAATTTTCAAAGGGGTTAGCTTTCTCGGAATTCTGGGCGCATTTTTCGAAATTTTCAAAGGTGTTAGCCTTCTCGGAATTCTGGGCGTATTTTCGAAATTTCAAAGGGGTTAGCCTTCTCGGAATTCTGGGCGCATTTTGGAAATTTTCAAAGGGGTTAGCCTTCTCGGAATTCTGGGCGCATTTTTCGAAATTTTCAAAGGGGTTAGCCTTCTCCGAATTCTGGGCGCATTTTTCGAAATTTTCAAAGGGGTTAGCCTTCTTGGAATTCTGGGCGCATTTTTCGACATTTCCAAAGGGGTTAGCCTTCTAGGAATTCTGGGCGCGTTTTTCGAAATTTTCAAAGGGGTTAGCCTTCTCGGAATTCTATGCGCATTTTTCGAAATTTTCAAAGGGGTTAGCCTTCTTAGGATTCTGCGCGCATTTTTCATAATTTTCAAAGGGGTTAGCCTTCTCGGAATTCTGGGCGCATTTTTCGAAATTTTCAAAGGGATTAGCCGTCTCGGAATTCTGGGCGCATTTTTCGAAATTTTCAGAGGGGTTAGCCTTCTCGAAATTCTGGGCGCATTTTCGAAATTTCAAAGGGGTTAGCCTTCTCGGAATTCTGGGCGCATTTTTCGAAATTTTCAAAGGGGTTAGCCTTCTCGGAATTCTGGGCGCATTTTTCAAAATTTTCAAAGGGGTTAGCCTTCTCGGAATTCTGGGCGCATTTTTCGAAATTTTCAGAGGGGTTAGCCTTCTCGGAATTCTGGGCGCATTTTTCAAAATTTTCAAAGGGGTTAGCCTTCTCGGAATTTTGGGCGCATTTTTCGAAATTTTCAAAGGGGTCAGCCTTCTCGGAATTCTGGGCGCATTTTTCGAAGTTTACAAAGGGCTTAGCCTTCTCGGAATTCTGGGCGAATTTTTCGAAATTTTCAAAGGGGTTAGCCTTCTTAGGATTCTGGGCGCATTTTTCGAAATTTTCAAAGGGGTTAGCCTTCTCGGAATTCTGGGCGCATTTTTCGAAATTTTCAAAGGTGTTAGCCTTCTCGGAATTCTGGGCGTATTTTCGAAATTTCAAAGGGATTAGCCTTCTCGGAATTCTGGGCGCATTTTGGAAATTTTCAAAGGGGTTAGCCTTCTCGGAATTCTGGGCGCATTTTTCGAAATTTTCAAAGGGGGTAGCCTTCTCCGAATTCTGGGCGCATTTTTCGAAATTTTCAAAGGGGTTAGCCTTCTCGGAATTCTGGGCGCAGTTTTCGAAATTTTATAAGGTGTTAGCCTTCTCGGAATTCTGGGCGCATTTTTCGAAGTTTACAAAGGGCTTAGCCTTCTCGGAATTCTGGGAGCATTTTTCGAAATTTTCAAAGGGGTTAGCCTTCTCGGAATTCTGGGCGCATTTCTCGAAATTTTCAAAGGGGTTAGCCTTCTTGGAATTCTGGGCGCATTTTTCGACATTTCCAAAGGGGTTAGCCTTCTAGGAATTCTGGGCGCGTTTTTCGAAATTTTCAAAGGGGTTAGCCTTCTCGGAATTCTATGCGCATTTTTCGAAATTTTCAAAGGGGTTAGCCTTCTCGGAACTCTGGGCGCATTTTTCGAAATTTTGAAAGGGGTTAGCCTTCTCGGAATTCTGGGCGCATTTTTCGAAATTTTCAAAGGAGTTAGCCTTCTCGGAATTTTGTCGCATTTTTCGAAGTTTACAAAGGGCTTAGCCTTCTCGGAATTCTGGGCGAATTTTTCGAAATTTTCAAAGGGGTTAGCCTTCTTAGGATTCTGGGCGCATTTTTCGAAATTTTCAAAGGGGTTAGCCTTCTCGGAATTCTGGGCGCATTTTTCTAAATTTTCAAAGGTGTTAGCCTTCTCGGAATTCTGGGCGTATTTTCGAAATTTCAAAGGGGTTAGCCTTCTCGGAATTCTGGGCGCATTTTGGAAATGATCAAAGGGGTTAGCCTTCTCGGAATTCTGGGCGCATTTTTCGAAATTTTCAAAGGGGTTAGCCTTCTCCGAATTCTGGGCGCATTTTTCGAAATTTTCAAAGGGGTTAGCCTTCTCGGAATTCTGGGCGCAGTTTTCGAAATTTTATAAGGTGTTAGCCTTCTCGGAATTCTGGGCGCAGTTTTCGAAATTTTATAAGGTGTTAGCCTTCTCGGAATTCTGGGCGCAACTTTCGAAGTTTACAAAGGGCTTAGCCTTCTCGGAATTCTGGGAGCATTTTTCGAAATTTTCAAAGGGGTTAGCCTTCTCGGAATTCTGGGCGCATTTTTCGAAATTTTCAAAGGGGTTAGCCTTCTTGGAATTCTGGGCGCATTTTTCGACATTTCCAAAGGGGTTAGCCTTCTAGGAATTCTGGGCGCGTTTTTCGAAATTTTCAAAGGGGTTAGCCTTCTCGGAATTCTATGCGCATTTTTCGAAATTTTCAAAGGGTTTAGCCTTCTCGGAATTCTGAGCATTTTTCGAAATTTTCAAAAGGGTTAGCCTTCTCGGAATTCTGGGCGCATTTTTCGAAATTTTCAAAGGAGTTAGCCTTCTCGGAATTTTGTCGCATTTTTCGAAATTTTCAAAGGGGTTAGCCTTCTTAGGATTCTGCGCGCATTTTTCATAATTTTCAAAGGGGTTAGCTTTCTCGGAATTCTGGGCGCATTTTTCGAAATTTTCAAAGGGGTTAGCCTTCTCGGAATTCTGGGCGCATTTTTCGAAATTTTCAATGGGTTCTCGGATTTCTGGGCGCATTTTTCGAAATTTTCAAAGGGGTTAGCCTTCTCGGAATTCTGGTCGCATTTTTCGAAATTTTCAAAGGGGTTATCCTTCTCCGAATTCTGGGCGCATTTTTCGATTTTTTAAAAGGGGTTAGCTTTCTCGGAATTCTGGGCGCATTTTTCGAAATTTTCAAAGGGGTAAAGCCTTCTCGGAATTCTGGGCGCATTTTTCGAAATTTTCAAACGGGTTAGCCTCTTTGGTATTCTGGGCTCATTTTTCAAAATTTTCAAAGGGGTTAGCCTTCTCGGAATTGTGGGCGCTTTTTTCGAAATTTTCAAAGGGGTTAGCCTTCTCGGAATTCTGGGCGCATTTTTCAAAATTTTCAAAGGGGTTAGCCTTCTCGGAATTCTGGGCGCATTTTTCGAAATTTTCAGAGGGGTTAGCCTTCTCGGAACTCTGGGCGCATTTTTCGAAATTTTCAAAGGGGTAAAGCCTTCTCGGAATTCTGCGCGCATTCTTCGAAATTTTCAAAGGGGTTAGCCTTCTCGGTATTCTGGGCGCATTTTTCGAAATTTTCAAAGGGGTTAGCCTTCTCGGAATTCTGGGCGCATTTTTCGAAATTTTCAGAGGGGTTAGCCTTCTCGGAACTCTTGGCGCATTTTTCGTAATTTTCAAAGGGGTTAGCCATCTCGGAATGCTGGGAGCATTTTTCGAAATTTTCAAAGGGGTTAGCCTTCTCGGAATTCTGGGCGCATTTTTCGAATTTTTCAAAGGGGTTACCCTTCTCGGAATTCTGGGCGCATTTTTCGAAATTTCAAAGGGGTTAGCCTTCTCTGAATTCTGAGGGCATTTTTCGAAATTTTCAAAGGGGTTAGCCTTCTCGGAATTCTGGGCGCATTTTTCGAAATTTTCAAAGGGGTTAGCCTTCTCGGAATTCTGGGCGCATTTTTCGAAATTTTCAAAGGGGTTAGCCTTCTCGGAATTCTGGGCGCATTTTTCGAAATTTTCAAAAGGGTTAGCCTTCTCGGATTTCTGGGCGCATTTTTCGATATTTTCAAAGGGGTTAGCTTTCTCGAAATTCTGGACGCATTTTTCGAAATTTTCAAAGGGGTTAGTCTTCTCGGAATTCTGGGCGCATTTTTCGAAATTTTCAAAGGGGTTAGCCTTCTCGGAATTCTGAGCGCATTTTTCGAAACTTTCAAATGGGTTAGCCTTCTTGGAATTCTGGGCGCATTATTCGAAATTTTCAAAGGGGTTAGCCTTCTCGGAATTCTGGACGCATTTTTCGAAATTTTCAAAGGGGTTAGACTTCTCGGAATTCTGGGCGCATTTTTCGAAATTTTCAAAGGGGTTAGCCTTCTCGGAATTCTGGACGCTTTTTTCGAAATTTTCAAAGGGGTTAGCCTTCTCGGAATTCTGGGCGCATTTTTCGAAATTTTCAAAGGGGTTGGCCTTCTCGGAATTCTGGCCGCATTTTTCGAAATTTTCAAAAGGGTTAGCCTTCTCGTTATTCTGGTCGCATTTTTTGAAATTTTCAAAGGGGTTAGCCTTCTCGGAATTCTGGGCGCATTTTTCGTAATTTTCAAAGGGGTTAGGCTTCTCGGAATTCTGGGCGCATTTTTCGAAATTTTCAAAGGGGTTAGCCTTCTCGGAATTCTGGGCGCATTTTTCGAAATTTTCAAAGGTGTTAGCCTTCTCGGAATTTTGGGCGCATTTTTCGAAATTTTCAAAGGTGTTAGCCTTCTCGGAATTCTGGGCGCATTTTTCGATATTTTAGAAATTTTCAAAGGGGTTAGCTTTCTCGGAATTCTGGGCGCATTTTTGGTAATTTTCAAAAGGGTTAGCCTTCTCGGAATTCTGGGCGCGTTTTTCGAAATTTTCAAAGGGGTTAGACTTCTCGGAATTCTGGATGCATTTTTCGAAATTTTCAAAGGGGTTAGCCTTCTCGGAATTCTGGGCGCATTATTCGAAATTTTCAAAGGGGTTAGACTTTTCGGAATTCTGGGCGCATTTTTCGAAATTTTCAAAGGGGTTAGCCTTCTCGGAATTTTTGGCGCATTTCTCGAAATTTTCAAAGGGGTTAGCCTTCTCGTAATTCTGGGCGCATTTTTCGAAATTTTCAAAGGGGTTACCGTTCTCGGAATTCTGGGCGAAATTTTCAAAGGGGTTAGCCTTCTCGGAATTCTGGGCGCTTTTTTCGAAATTTTCAAAGGAGTTAGCCTTCTCGGAATTCTGGGCGCATTTTTCGAAATTTTCAAAGGGGTTAGCCTTCTCGTAATTCTGGGTGAAATTTTCAAAGGGGTTAGCCTACTCTGAATTCTAGGCGCATTTTTCGAAATTTTCAAAGGGGTTAGCCTTCTCGGAATTCTGGGCGCATTTTTCGAAATTTTCAAAGGGGTTAGCCTTCTCGTTATTCTGTGCGCATTTTTTGTAATTTTCAAAGGGGTTAGCCTTCTCGGAATTCTGGGCGCATTTTTCAAAATTTCAAAGGGGTTAGCCTTCTCGGAATTCTGGGCGCATTTTTCTAAATTTTCAAAGGTGTTAGCCTTCTCGGAATTCTGGGCGCATTTTTCGATATTTTAGAAATTTTCAAAGGGGTTAGCTTTCTCGGAATTCTGGGCGCATTTTTGGTAATTTTCAAAAGGGTTAGCCTTCTCGGAATTCTGGGCGCGTTTTTCGAAATTTTCAAAGGGGTTAGACTTTTCGGAATTCTGGGCGCATTTTTCGAAATTTTCAACGGGGTTAACCTTCTCGTAATTCTGGGCGCATTTTTCGAAATTTTCAAAGGGGAATTCTCGGAATTCTGGGCGCATTTTTCGAAATTTTCAAAGGGGTTAGCCTTCTCGGAATTCTGGGCGCATTTTTCGAAATTTTCAAAGGTGTTAGCCTTCTCGGAATTTTGGGCGCATTTTTCGAAATTTTCAAAGGTGTTAGCCTTCTCGGAATTCTGGGCGCATTTTTCGATATTTTAGAAATTTTCAAAGGGGTTAGCTTTCTCGGAATTCTGGGCGCATTTTTGGTAATTTTCAAAAGGGTTAGCCTTCTCGGAATTCTGGGCGCATTTTTCGAAATTTTCAAAGGGGTTACCGTTCTCGGAATTCTGGGCGAAATTTTCAAAGGGGTTAGCCTTCTCGGAATTCTGGGCGCTTTTTTCGAAATTTTCAAAGGAGTTAGCCTTCTCGGAATTCTGGGCGCATTTTTCGAAATTTTCAAAGGGGTTAGCCTTCTCGTAATTCTGGGTGAAATTTTCAAAGGGGTTAGCCTACTCTGAATTCTAGGCGCATTTTTCGAAATTTTCAAAGGGGTTAGCCTTCTCGGAATTCTGGGCGCATTTTTCGAAATTTTCAAAGGGGTTAGCCTTCTCGTTATTCTGTGCGCATTTTTTGTAATTTTCAAAGGGGTTAGCCTTCTCGGAATTCTGGGCGCATTTTTCAAAATTTCAAAGGGGTTAGCCTTCTCGGAATTCTGGGCGCATTTTTCTAAATTTTCAAAGGGGTTAGCCTTCTCGGAATTCTGGGCGCATTTTTCGAAATTTTCAAATGGGTTAGCCTTCTCGGAATTCTGGGCGCATTTTTCGAAATTTTCAAAGGGGTTAGCCTTCTCGGAATACTGGGCGCATTTTTCGAAATTTTCAAAGGGGTTAGCCTTCTCGGAATTCTGGGCGCATTTTTCGAAATTTTCAAAGAGGTTAGCCTTCTCGGAATTCTGGCCGCATTTTTCGAAATTTTCAAAAGGTTAGCCTTCTCGTTATTCTGGGCGCATTTTTTGAAATTTTCAAAGGGGTTAGCCTTTTCGGAATTCTGGCCTCATTTTTCGAAATTTTCAAAAGGGTTAGCCTTCTCGTTATTCTGGGCGCATTTTTTGAAATTTTCAAAGGGGTTAGCCTTCTCGGAATTCTGGGCTCATTTTTCGAAATTTTCAGAGGGGTTAGACTTCTCGGAATTCTGGGTGCATTTTTCTAAATTTTCAAAGGGGTTAGCCTTCTCGTAATTCTGGGCGCATTTTTCGAAATTTTCAAAGAGGTTAGCCTTCTCGGAATTCTGGGCGCATTTTTCGAAATTTTCAAAGGGGTTAGCCTTCTCGGAATTCTGGGCGCGTTTTTCGAAATTTTCAAAGGGGTTAGCCTTCTCGGAATTCTGGGCGCGTTTTTCGAAATTTTCAAAGGGGTTAGCCTTCTCGCAATTCTGGGCGCATTTTTCGAAATTTTCAAAGGGGTTACCGTTCTCGGAATTCTGGGCGAAATTTTCAAGCCTTCTCGGAATTCTGGGCGCTTTTTTCGAAATTTTCAAAGGAGTTAGCCTTCTCGGAATTATGGGCGCATTTTTCGAAATTTTCAAAGGGGTTAGCCTTCTCGTAATTCTGGGTGAAATTTTCAAAGGGGTTAGCCTACTCTGAATTCTGGGCGCATTTTTCGAAATTTTCAAAGGGGTTAGCCTTCTCGGAATTCTGGGCGTATTTTTCGAAATTTTCAAAGTGGTTAGGCTTCTCGTAATTCTGGGCGAAATTTTCAAAGGGGTTAGCCTTCTCGGAATTCTGGGCGCATTTTTCGAAATTTTCAAAGGGGTTAGCCTTCTCGTAATTCTGGGCGCATTTTTCGAAATTTTCAAAGGGGTTAGACTTCTCGGAATTCTGGGCGCATTTTTCGAAATTTTCAAAGGGGTTAGCCTTCTCGGAATTCTGGGCGCATTTTTCGAAATTTTCAAAGGGTTTAGCCTTCTCGGAATTCTGGGCGCATTTTTCGAAATTTTCAAAGGGGTTAGCCTTCTCGGAATTCTGGGCGCATTTTTCGAAATTTTCAAAGGGGTTAGCTTCTCGGAATTCTGGGCGCATTTTTCGAAATTTTCAAAGGGGTTAGCCTTCTCGGAATTCTGGGCGCATTTTTCGAAATTTCCAAAGCCCTTAGCCTTCTCGGAATTCTGGGCGCGTTTTTCGAAATTTTCAAAGGGGTTAGCCTTCTCCGAATTCTGGGCGCGTTTTTCGAAATTTTCAAAGTTGTTAGCCTTCTGAGAAATCTGGGCTCATTTTTCGAAATTTTCAAAGGGGTTAGCCTTCTCGGAATTCTGGGCGCATTTTTCGAAATTTTCAAAGGGGTTAGGCTTCTCGGAATTCTGGGCGCAGTTTTCGAAATTTTATAAGGTGTTAGCCTTCTCGGAATTCTGGGCGCATTTTTCGAAGTTTACAAAGGGCTTAGCCTTCTCGGAATTCTGGGAGCATTTTTCGAAATTTTCAAAGGGGTTAGCCTTCTCGTAATTCTGGGCGCATTTTTCGAAATTTTCAAAGGGGTTACCGTTCTCGGAATTCTGGGCGAAATTTTCAAAGGGGTTAGCCTTCTCGGAATTCTGGGCTCATTTTTCGAAATTTTCAGAGGGGTTAGACTTCTCGGAATTCTGGGTGCATTTTTCTAAATTTTCAAAGGGGTTAGCCTTCTCGTAATTCTGGGCGCATTTTTCGAAATTTTCAAAGAGGTTAGCCTTCTCGGAATTCTGGGCGCATTTTTCGAAATTTTCAAAGGGGTTAGCCTTCTCGGAATTCTGGGCGCGTTTTTCGAAATTTTCAAAGGGGTTAGCCTTCTCGGAATTCTGGGCGCGTTTTTCTAAATTTTCAAAGGGGTTAGCCTTCTCGCAATTCTGGGCGCATTTTTCGAAATTTTCAAAGGGGTTACCGTTCTCGGAATTCTGGGCGAAATTTTCAAGCCTTCTCGGAATTCTGGGCGCTTTTTTCGAAATTTTCAAAGGAGTTAGCCTTCTCGGAATTATGGGCGCATTTTTCGAAATTTTCAAAGGGGTTAGCCTTCTCGTAATTCTGGGTGAAATTTTCAAAGGGGTTAGCCTACTCTGAATTCTGGGCGCATTTTTCGAAATTTTCAAAGGGGTTAGCCTTCTCGGAATTCTGGGCGTATTTTTCGAAATTTTCAAAGTGGTTAGGCTTCTCGTAATTCTGGGCGAAATTTTCAAAGGGGTTAGCCTTCTCGGAATTCTGGGCGCATTTTTCGAAATTTTCAAAGGGGTTAGCCTTCTCGTAATTCTGGGCGCATTTTTCGAAATTTTCAAAGGGGTTAGACTTCTCGGAATTCTGGGCGCATTTTTCGAAATTTTCAAAGGGGTTAGCCTTCTCGGAATTCTGGGCGCATTTTTCGAAATTTTCAAAGGGTTTAGCCTTCTCGGAATTCTGGGCGCATTTTTCGAAATTTTCAAAGGGGTTAGCCTTCTCGGAATTCTGGGCGCATTTTTCGAAATTTTCAAAGGGGTTAGCTTCTCGGAATTCTGGGCGCATTTTTCGAAATTTTCAAAGGGGTTAGCCTTCTCGGAATTCTGGGCGCATTTTTCGAAATTTCCAAAGCCCTTAGCCTTCTCGGAATTCCTTGGCGCGTTTTTCGAAATTTTCAAAGGGGTTAGCCTTCTCCGAATTCTGGGCGCGTTTTTCGAAATTTTCAAAGTTGTTAGCCTTCTGAGAAATCTGGGCTCATTTTTCGAAATTTTCAAAGGGGTTAGCCTTCTCGGAATTCTGGGCGCATTTTTCGAAATTTTCAAAGGGGTTAGGCTTCTCGGAATTCTGGGCGCAGTTTTCGAAATTTTATAAGGTGTTAGCCTTCTCGGAATTCTGGGCGCATTTTTCGAAGTTTACAAAGGGGTTAGCCTTCTCGCAATTCTGGGCGCGTTTTTCGAAATTTTCAAAGGGGTTAGCCTTCTCGGAATTCTGGGCGCATTTTTCGAAATTTTCAAAGGGGTTAGGCTTCTCGGAATTCTGGGCGCAGTTTTCGAAATTTTATAAGGTGTTAGCCTTCTCCGAATTCTGGGCGCGTTTTTCGAAATTTTCAAAGTTGTTAGCCTTCTGAGAAATCTGGGCTCATTTTTCGAAATTTTCAAAGGGGTTACCGTTCTCGGAATTCTGGGCGAAATTTTCAAAGGGGTTAGCCTTCTCGGAATTCTGGGCGCTTTTTTCGAAATTTTCAAAGGAGTTAGCCTTCTCGGAATTCTGGGCGCATTTTTCGAAATTTTCAAAGGGGTTAGCCTTCTCGTAATTCTGGGTGAAATTTTCAAAGGGGTTAGCCTACTCTGAATTCTAGGCGCATTTTTCGAAATTTTCAAAGGGGTTAGCCTTCTCGGAATTCTGGGCGCATTTTTCGAAATTTTCAAAGGGGTTAGCCTTCTCGTTATTCTGTGCGCATTTTTTGTAATTTTCAAAGGGGTTAGCCTTCTCGGAATTCTGGGCGCATTTTTCAAAATTTCAAAGGGGTTAGCCTTCTCGGAATTCTGGGCGCATTTTTCTAAATTTTCAAAGGTGTTAGCCTTCTCGGAATTCTGGGCGCATTTTTCGATATTTTAGAAATTTTCAAAGGGGTTAGCTTTCTCGGAATTCTGGGCGCATTTTTGGTAATTTTCAAAGGGGTTAGCCTTCTCGGAATTCTGGGCGCATTTTTCAAAATTTCAAAGGGGTTAGCCTTCTCGGAATTCTGGGCGCATTTTTCTAAATTTTCAAAGGTGTTAGCCTTCTCGGAATTCTGGGCGCATTTTTCGAAGTTTACAAAGGGCTTAGCCTTCTCGGAATTCTGGGAGCATTTTTCGAAATTTTCAAAGGGGTTAGCCTTCTCGTAATTCTGGGCGCATTTTTCGAAATTTTCAAAGGGGTTACCGTTCTCGGAATTCTGGGCGAAATTTTCAAAGGGGTTAGCCTTCTCGGAATTCTGGGCGCTTTTTTCGAAATTTTCAAAGGAGTTAGCCTTCTCGGAATTCTGGGCGCATTTTTCGAAATTTTCAAAGGGGTTAGCCTTCTCGTAATTCTGGGTGAAATTTTCAAAGGGGTTAGCCTACTCTGAATTCTAGGCGCATTTTTCGAAATTTTCAAAGGGGTTAGCCTTCTCGGAATTCTGGGCGCATTTTTCGAAATTTTCAAAGGGGTTAGCCTTCTCGTTATTCTGTGCGCATTTTTTGTAATTTTCAAAGGGGTTAGCCTTCTCGGAATTCTGGGCGCATTTTTCAAAATTTCAAAGGGGTTAGCCTTCTCGGAATTCTGGGCGCATTTTTCTAAATTTTCAAAGGTGTTAGCCTTCTCGGAATTCTGGGCGCATTTTTCGATATTTTAGAAATTTTCAAAGGGGTTAGCTTTCTCGGAATTCATGGCGCATTTTTGGTAATTTTCAAAAGGGTTAGCCTTCTCGGAATTCTGGGCGCGTTTTTCGAAATTTTCAAAGGGGTTAGACTTTTCGGAATTCTGGGCGCATTTTTCGAAATTTTCAACGGGGTTAACCTTCTCGTAATTCTGGGCGCATTTTTCGAAATTTTCAAAGGGGAATTCTCGGAATTCTGGGCGCATTTTTCGAAATTTTCAAAGGGGTTAGCCTTCTCGGAATTCTGGGCGCATTTTTCGAAATTTTCAAAGGTGTTAGCCTTCTCGGAATTTTGGGCGCATTTTTCGAAATTTTCAAAGGTGTTAGCCTTCTCGGAATTCTGGGCGCATTTTTCGATATTTTAGAAATTTTCAAAGGGGTTAGCTTTCTCGGAATTCTGGGCGCATTTTTGGTAATTTTCAAAAGGGTTAGCCTTCTCGGAATTCTGGGCGCATTTTTCGAAATTTTCAAAGGGGTTACCGTTCTCGGAATTCTGGGCGAAATTTTCAAAGGGGTTAGCCTTCTCGGAATTCTGGGCGCTTTTTTCGAAATTTTCAAAGGAGTTAGCCTTCTCGGAATTCTGGGCGCATTTTTCGAAATTTTCAAAGGGGTTAGCCTTCTCGTAATTCTGGGTGAAATTTTCAAAGGGGTTAGCCTACTCTGAATTCTAGGCGCATTTTTCGAAATTTTCAAAGGGGTTAGCCTTCTCGGAATTCTGGGCGCATTTTTCGAAATTTTCAAAGGGGTTAGCCTTCTCGTTATTCTGTGCGCATTTTTTGTAATTTTCAAAGGGGTTAGCCTTCTCGGAATTCTGGGCGCATTTTTCAAAATTTCAAAGGGGTTAGCCTTCTCGGAATTCTGGGCGCATTTTTCTAAATTTTCAAAGGGGTTAGCCTTCTCGGAATTCTGGGCGCATTTTTCGAAATTTTCAAATGGGTTAGCCTTCTCGGAATTCTGGGCGCATTTTTCGAAATTTTCAAAGGGGTTAGCCTTCTCGGAATACTGGGCGCATTTTTCGAAATTTTCAAAGGGGTTAGCCTTCTCGGAATTCTGGGCGCATTTTTCGAAATTTTCAAAGAGGTTAGCCTTCTCGGAATTCTGGCCGCATTTTTCGAAATTTTCAAAAGGTTAGCCTTCTCGTTATTCTGGGCGCATTTTTTGAAATTTTCAAAGGGGTTAGCCTTTTCGGAATTCTGGCCTCATTTTTCGAAATTTTCAAAAGGGTTAGCCTTCTCGTTATTCTGGGCGCATTTTTTGAAATTTTCAAAGGGGTTAGCCTTCTCGGAATTCTGGGCTCATTTTTCGAAATTTTCAGAGGGGTTAGACTTCTCGGAATTCTGGGTGCATTTTTCTAAATTTTCAAAGGGGTTAGCCTTCTCGTAATTCTGGGCGCATTTTTCGAAATTTTCAAAGAGGTTAGCCTTCTCGGAATTCTGGGCGCATTTTTCGAAATTTTCAAAGGGGTTAGCCTTCTCGGAATTCTGGGCGCGTTTTTCGAAATTTTCAAATGAGTTAGCCTTCTCGGAATTCTGGGCGCATTTTTCGAAATTTTCAAAGGGGTTAGCCTTCTCGCAATTCTGGGCGCATTTTTCGAAATTTTCAAAGGGGTTACCGTTCTCGGAATTCTGGGCGAAATTTTCAAGCCTTCTCGGAATTCTGGGCGCTTTTTTCGAAATTTTCAAAGGAGTTAGCCTTCTCGGAATTATGGGCGCATTTTTCGAAATTTTCAAAGGGGTTAGCCTTCTCGTAATTCTGGGTGAAATTTTCAAAGGGGTTAGCCTACTCTGAATTCTGGGCGCATTTTTCGAAATTTTCAAAGGGGTTAGCCTTCTCGGAATTCTGGGCGTATTTTTCGAAATTTTCAAAGTGGTTAGGCTTCTCGTAATTCTGGGCGAAATTTTCAAAGGGGTTAGCCTTCTCGGAATTCTGGGCGCATTTTTCGAAATTTTCAAAGGGGTTAGCCTTCTCGTAATTCTGGGCGCATTTTTCGAAATTTTCAAAGGGGTTAGACTTCTCGGAATTCTGGGCGCATTTTTCGAAATTTTCAAAGGGGTTAGCCTTCTCGGAATTCTGGGCGCATTTTTCGAAATTTTCAAAGGGTTTAGCCTTCTCGGAATTCTGGGCGCATTTTTCGAAATTTTCAAAGGGGTTAGCCTTCTCGGAATTCTGGGCGCATTTTTCGAAATTTTCAAAGGGGTTAGCTTCTCGGAATTCTGGGCGCATTTTTCGAAATTTTCAAAGGGGTTAGCCTTCTCGGAATTCTGGGCGCATTTTTCGAAATTTCCAAAGCCCTTAGCCTTCTCGGAATTCTGGGCGCGTTTTTCGAAATTTTCAAAGGGGTTAGCCTTCTCCGAATTCTGGGCGCGTTTTTCGAAATTTTCAAAGTTGTTAGCCTTCTGAGAAATCTGGGCTCATTTTTCGAAATTTTCAAAGGGGTTAGCCTTCTCGGAATTCTGGGCGCATTTTTCGAAATTTTCAAAGGGGTTAGGCTTCTCGGAATTCTGGGCGCAGTTTTCGAAATTTTATAAGGTGTTAGCCTTCTCGGAATTCTGGGCGCATTTTTCGAAGTTTACAAAGGGCTTAGCCTTCTCGGAATTCTGGGAGCATTTTTCGAAATTTTCAAAGGGGTTAGCCTTCTCGGAATTCTGGGCTCATTTCTTGAAATTTTCAAAGGGGTTAGCCTTCTTGGAATTCTGGGCGCATTTTTCGACATTTCCAAAGGGGTTAGCCTTCTAGGAATTCTGGGCGCGTTTTTCGAAATTTTCAAAGGGGTTAGCCTTCTCGGAATTCTATGCGCATTTTTCGAAATTTTCAAAGGGGTTAGCCTTCTCGGAACTCTGGGCGCATTTTTCGAAATTTTGAAAGGGGTTAGCCTTCTCGGAATTCTGGGCGCATTTTTCGAAATTTTCAAAGGAGTTAGCCTTCTCGGAATTTTGTCGCATTTTTCGAAGTTTACAAAGGGCTTAGCCTTCTCGGAATTCTGGGCGAATTTTTCGAAATTTTCAAAGGGGTTAGCCTTCTTAGGATTCTGGGCGCATTTTTCGAAATTTTCAAAGGGGTTAGCTTTCTCGGAATTCTGGGCGCATTTTTCGAAATTTTCAAAGGTGTTAGCCTTCTCGGAATTCTGGGCGTATTTTCGAAATTTCAAAGGGGTTAGCCTTCTCGGAATTCTGGGCGCATTTTGGAAATTTTCAAAGGGGTTAGCCTTCTCGGAATTCTGGGCGCATTTTTCGAAATTTTCAAAGGGGTTAGCCTTCTCCGAATTCTGGGCGCATTTTTCGAAATTTTCAAAGGGGTTAGCCTTCTCGGAATTCTGGGCGCAGTTTTCGAAATTTTATAAGGTGTTAGCCTTCTCGGAATTCTGGGCGCATTTTTCGAAGTTTACAAAGGGCTTAGCCTTCTCGGAATTCTGGGAGCATTTTTCGAAATTTTCAAAGGGGTTAGCCTTCTCGGAATTCTGGGCGCATTTTTCGAAATTTTCAACGGGGTTAACCTTCTCGTAATTCTGGGCGCATTTTTCGAAATTTTCAAAGGGGTTTGCCTTCTCGGAATTCTGGGCGCATTTTTCGAAATTTTCAAAGGGGTTAGCCTTCTCGGAATTCTGGGCGCATTTTTCGAAATTTTCAAAGGTGTTAGCCTTCTCGGAATTCTGGGCGCATTTTTCGATATTTTAGAAATTTTCAAAGGGGTTAGCTTTCTCGGAATTCTGGGCGCATTTTTGGTAATTTTCAAAAGGGTTAGCCTTCTCGGAATTCTGGGCGCGTTTTTCGAAATTTTCAAAGGGGTTAGACTTTTCGGAATTCTGGGCGCATTTTTCGAAATTTTCAAAGGGGTTAGACTTCTCGGAATTCTGGATGCATTTTTCGAAATTTTCAAAGGGGTTAGCCTTCTCGGAATTCTGGGCGCATTATTCGAAATTTTCAAAGGGGTTAGACTTTTCGGAATTCTGGGCGCATTTTTCGAAATTTTCAAAGGGGTTAGCCTTCTCGGAATTTTGGGCGCATTTCTCGAAATTTTCAAAGGGGTTAGCCTTCTCGTAATTCTGGGCGCATTTTTCGAAATTTTCAAAGGGGTTACCGTTCTCGGAATTCTGGGCGAAATTTTCGAAGGGGTTAGCCTTCTCGGAATTCTGGGCGCTTTTTTCGAAATTTTCAAAGGAGTTAGCCTTCTCGGAATTCTGGGCGCATTTTTCGAAATTTTCAAAGGGGTTAGCCTTCTCGTAATTCTGGGTGAAATTTTCAAAGTGGTTAGCCTACTCTGAATTCTGGGCGCATTTTTCGAAATTTTCAAAGGGGTTAGCCTTCTCGTTATTCTGTGCGCATTTTTTGTAATTTTCAAAGGGGTTAGCCTTCTCGGAATTCTGAGCGCATTTTTCAAAATTTCAAAGGGGTTAGCCTTCTCGGAATTCTGGGCGCATTTTTCTAAATTTTCAAAGGGGTTAGCCTTCTCGGAATTCTGGGCGCATTTTTCGAAATTTTCAAATGGGTTAGCCTTCTCGGAATTCTGGGCGCATTTTTCGAAATTTTCAAAGGGGTTAGCCTTTTCGGAATTCTGGCCTCATTTTTCGAAATTTTCAAAAGGGTTAGCCTTCTCGTTATTCTGGGCGCATTTTTTGAAATTTTCAAAGGGGTTAGCCTTCTCGGAATTCTGGGCTCATTTTTCGAAATTTTCAGAGGGGTTAGACTTCTCGGAATTCTGGGTGCATTTTTCTAAATTTTCAAAGGGGTTAGCCTTCTCGGAATTCTGGGCGCGTTTTTCGAAATTTTCAAATGAGTTAGCCTTCTCCGAATTCCGGGCGCATTTTTCGAAATTTTCAAAGGGGTTAGCCTTCTCGCAATTCTGGGCGCATTTTTCGAAATTTTCAAAGGGGTTACCGTTCTCGGAATTCTGGGCGAAATTTTCAAGCCTTCTCGGAATTCTGGGCGCTTTTTTCGAAATTTTCAAAGGAGTTAGCCTTCTCGGAATTATGGGCGCATTTTTCGAAATTTTCAAAGGGGTTAGCCTTCTCGTAATTCTGGGTGAAATTTTCAAAGGGGTTAGCCTACTCTGAATTCTGGGCGCATTTTTCGAAATTTTCAAAGGGGTTAGCCTTCTCGGAATTCTGGGCGTATTTTTCGAAATTTTCAAAGGGGTTAGGCTTCTCGTAATTCTGGGCGAAATTTTCAAAGGGGTTAGCCTTCTCGGAATTCTGGGCGCATTTTTCGAAATTTTCAAAGGGGTTAGCCTTCTCGTAATTCTGGGCGCATTTTTCGAAATTTTCAAAGGGGTTAGACTTCTCGGAATTCTGGGCGCATTTTTCGAAATTTTCAAAGGGGTTAGCCTTCTCGGAATTCTGGGCGCATTTTTCGAAATTTTCAAAGGGTTTAGCCTTCTCGGAATTCTGGGCGCATTTTTCGAAATTTTCAAAGGGGTTAGCCTTCTCGGAATTCTGGGCGCATTTTTCGAAATTTTCAAAGGGGTTAGCTTGTCGGAATTCTGGGCGCATTTTTCGAAATTTTCAAAGGGGTTAGCCTTCTCGGAATTCTGGGCGCATTTTTCGAAATTTCCAAAGCCCTTAGCCTTCTCGGAATTCTGGGCGCATTTTTCGAAATTTCCAAAGCCCTTAGCCTTCTCGGAATTCTGGGCGCGTTTTTCGAAATTTTCAAAGGGGTTAGCCTTCTCCGAATTCTGGGCGCGTTTTTCGAAATTTTCAAAGTTGTTAGCCTTCTGAGAAATCTGGGCGCATTTTTCGAAATTTTCAAAGGGGTTAGCCTTCTCGGAATTCTGGGCGCATTTTTCGAAATTTTCAAAGGGGTTCGCCTTCTCGGAATTCTGGGCACAGTTTTCGAAATTTTATAAGGTGTTAGCCTTCTCGGAATTCTGGGCGCATTTTTCGAAGTTTACAAAGGGCTTAGCCTTCTCGGAATTCTGGGAGCATTTTTCGAAATTTTCAAAGGGGTTAGCCTTTTTTGAATTCTGGGCGCATTTCTCGAAATTTTCAAAGGGGTTAGCCTTCTTGGAATTCTGGGCGCATTTTTCGACATTTCCAAAGGGGTTAGCCTTCTAGGAATTCTGGGCGCGTTTTTCGAAATTTTCAAAGGGGTTAGCCTTCTCGGAATTCTATGCGCATTTTTCGAAATTTTCAAAGGGGTTAGCCTTCTCGGAACTCTGGGCGCATTTTTCGAAATTTTCAAAGGGGTTAGCCTTCTCGGAATTCTGGGCGCATTTTTCGAAATTTTCAAAGGAGTTAGCCTTCTCGGAATTTTGTCGCATTTTTCGAAGTTTACAAAGGGCTTAGCCTTCTCGGAATTCTGGGCGAATTTTTCGAAATTTTCAAAGGGGTTAGCCTTCTTAGGATTCTGGGCGCATTTTTCGAAATTTTCAAAGGGGTTAGCTTTCTCGGAATTCTGGGCGCATTTTTCGAAATTTTCAAAGGTGTTAGCCTTCTCGGAATTCTGGGCGTATTTTCGAAATTTCAAAGGGGTTAGCCTTCTCGGAATTCTGGGCGCATTTTGGAAATTTTCAAAGGGGTTAGCCTTCTCGGAATTCTGGGCGCATTTTTCGAAATTTTCAAAGGGGTTAGCCTTCTCCGAATTCTGGGCGCATTTTTCGAAATTTTCAAAGGGGTTAGCCTTCTCGGAATTCTGGGCGCAGTTTTCGAAATTTTATAAGGTGTTAGCCTTCTCGGAATTCTGGGCGCATTTTTCGAAGTTTACAGAGGGCTTAGCCTTCTCGGAATTCTTGGAGCATTTTTCGAAATTTTCAAAGGGGTTAGCCTTCTCGGAATTCTGGGCGCATTTTTCGAAATTTTCAAAGGGGTTAGCCTTCTTGGAATTCTGGGCGCATTTTTCGACATTTCCAAAGGGGTTAGCCTTCTAGGAATTCTGGGCGCGTTTTTCGAAATTTTCAAAGGGGTTAGCCTTCTCGGAATTCTATGCGCATTTTTCGAAATTTTCAAACGGGTTAGCCTTCTCGGAATTCTGGGCGAATTTTTCGAAATTTTCAAAGGGGTTAGCCTTCTCGGAATTCTGGGCGCATTTTTCGAAATTTTCAAAGGAGTTAGCCTTCTCGGAATTTTGTCGCATTTTTCGAAATTTCAAAGGGGTTAGCCTTCTTAGGATTCTGCGCGCATTTTTCATAATTTTCAAAGGGGTTAGCCTCGGAATTCTGGGCGCATTTTTCGAAATTTTCAAAGGGGTTAGCCGTCTCGGAATTCTGGGCGCATTTTTCGAAAATTTCAGAGGGGTTAGCCTTCTCGGAACTCTGGGCGCATTTTTCGAAATTTTCAAAGGGGTTAGCCATCTCGAAATTCTGGGAGCATTTTTCGAAATTTTCAAAGGGGTTAGCCTTCTCGGAGTTCTGGGCGCATTTTTCGAAATTTTCAAAGGGGTTACCTTCTCGGATTTCTGGCCCATTTTTCGAAATTTTCAAAGGGGTTAGCCTTCTCGGAATTCTGGGCGCATTTTTCGAAATTTTCAAAGGGGTTAGCCTTCTCGGAATTCTGGGCGCATTTTTCGAAATTTTCAGAGGGGTTAGCCTCCTCGGAATTCTGGGCGCATTTTTAAAAATTTTCAAAGGGGTTAGCCTTCTCGGAATTCTGGGCGCATTTTTCATAATTTTCAAAGGGGTTAGCTTTCTCGGAATTCTGGGCGCATTTTTCATAATTTTCAAAGGGGTTAGCCTTCTCGGAATTCTGTTCGCATTTTTCGAAATTTTCTCGGAATTCTGGGCGCATTTTCGAAATTTCAAAGGGGTTAGCCTTCTCGGAATTCTGGGCGAATTTTTCGAAATTTTCAAAGGGGTTAGCCTTCTTAGGATTCTGGGCGCATTTTTCGAAATTTTCAAAGGGGTTAGCCTTCTCGGAATTCTGGGCGCATTTTTCATAATTTTCAAAGGGGTTAGCTTTCTCGGAATTCTGGGCGCATTTTTCATAATTTTCAAAGGGGTTAGCCTTCTCGGAATTCTGTTCGCATTTTTCGAAATTTTCTCGGAATTCTGGGCGCATTTTCGAAATTTCAAAGGGGTTAGCCTTCTCGGAATTCTGGGCGAATTTTTCGAAATTTTCAAAGGGGTTAGCCTTCTTAGGATTCTGGGCGCATTTTTCGAAATTTTCAAAGGGGTTAGCCTTCTCGGAATTCTGGGCGCATTTTTCGAAATTTTCAAAGGTGTTAGCCTTCTCGGAATTCTGGGCGTATTTTCGAAATTTCAAAGGGATTAGCCTTCTCGGAATTCTGGGCGCATTTTGGAAATTTTCAAAGGGGTTAGCCTTCTCGGAATTCTGGGCGCATTTTTCGAAATTTTCAAAGGGGTTAGCCTTCTCCGAATTCTGGGCGCATTTTTCGAAATTTTCAAAGGGGTTAGCCTTCTCGGAATTCTGGGCGCAGTTTTCGAAATTTTATAAGGTGTTAGCCTTCTCGGAATTCTGGGCGCATTTTTCGAAGTTTACAAAGGGCTTAGCCTTCTCGGAATTCTGGGAGCATTTTTCGAAATTTTCAAAGGGGTTAGCCTTCTCGGAATTCTGGGCGCATTTCTCGAAATTTTCAAAGGGGTTAGCCTTCTTGGAATTCTGGGCGCATTTTTCGACATTTCCAAAGGGGTTAGCCTTCTAGGAATTCTGGGCGCGTTTTTCGAAATTTTCAAAGGGGTTAGCCTTCTCGGAATTCTATGCGCATTTTTCGAAATTTTCAAAGGGGTTAGCCTTCTCGGAACTCTGGGCGCATTTTTCGAAATTTTCAAAGGGGTTAGCCTTCTCGGAATTCTGGGCGCATTTTTCGAAATTTTCAAAGGAGTTAGCCTTCTCGGAATTTTGTCGCATTTTTCGAAGTTTACAAAGGGCTTAGCCTTCTCGGAATTCTGGGCGAATTTTTCGAAATTTTCAAAGGGGTTAGCCTTCTTAGGATTCTGGGCGCATTTTTCGAAATTTTCAAAGGGGTTAGCCTTCTCGGAATTCTGGGCGCATTTTTCGAAATTTTCAAAGGGGTTAGCCTTCTCCGAATTCTGGGCGCATTTTTCGAAATTTTCAAAGGGGTTAGCCTTCTCGGAATTCTGGGCGCAGTTTTCGAAATTTTATAAGGTGTTAGCCTTCTCGGAATTCGGGGCGCATTTTTCGAAGTTTACAAAGGGCTTAGCCTTCTCGGAATTCTGGGAGCATTTTTCGAAATTTTCAAAGGGGTTAGCCTTCTCGGAATTCTGGGCGCATTTTTCGAAATTTTCAAAGGGGTTAGCCTTCTTGGAATTCTGGGCGCATTTTTCGACATTTCCAAAGGGGTTAGCCTTCTAGGAATTCTGGGCGCGTTTTTCGAAATTTTCAAAGGGTTTCTCGGAATTCTATGCGCATTTTTCGAAATTTTCAAAGGGGTTAGCCTTCTCGGAATTCTGGGCGAATTTTTCGAAATTTTCAAAGGGGTTAGCCTTCTCGGAATTCTGGGCGCATTTTTCGAAATTTTCAAAGGAGTTAGCCTTCTCGGAATTTTGTCGCATTTTTCGAAATTTTCAAAGGGGTTAGCCTTCTTAGGATTCTGCGCGCATTTTTCATAATTTTCAAAGGGGTTAGCCTTCTCGGAATTCTGGGCGCATTTTTCGAAATTTTCAAAGGGGTTAGCCTTCTCGGAATTCTGGGCGCATTTTTCGAAATTTTCAATGGGTTCTCGGATTTCTGGGCGCATTTTTCGAAATTTTCAAAGGGGTTAGCCTTCTCGGAATTCTGGTCGCATTTTTCGAAATTTTCAAAGGGGTTATCCTTCTCCGAATTCTGGGCGCATTTTTCGATTTTTTCAAAGGGGTTAGCCTTCTCGGAATTCTGGGCGCATTTTTCGAAATTTTCAAAGGGGTAAAGCCTTCTCGGAATTCTGGGCGCATTTTTCGAAATTTTCAAACGGGTTAGCCTCTTCGGTATTCTGGGCTCATTTTTCAAAATTTTCAAAGGGGTTAGCCTTCTCGGAATTCTGGGCGCATTTTTCGAAATTTTCAGAGGGGTTAGCCTTCTCGGAACTCTGGGCGCATTTTTCGAAATTTTCAAAGGGGTAAAGCCTTCTCGGAATTCTGCGCGCATTCTTCGAAATTTTCAAAGGGGTTAGCCTTCTCGGTATTCTGGGCGCATTTTTCGAAATTTTCAAAGGGGTTAGCCTTCTCGGAATTCTGGGCGCATTTTTCGAAATTTTCAGAGGGGTTAGCCTTCTCGGAACTCTTGGCGCATTTTTCGTAATTTTCAAAGGGGTTAGCCATCTCGGAATGCTGGGAGCATTTTTCGAAATTTTCAAAGGGGTTAGCCTTCTCGGAATTCTGGGCGCATTTTTCGAATTTTTCAAAGGGGTTACCCTTCTCGGAATTCTGGGCGCATTTTTCGAAATTTCAAAGGGATTAGCCTTCTCTGAATTCTGAGGGCATTTTTCGAAATTTTCAAAGGGGTTAGCCTTCTCGTAATTCTGGGTGAAATTTTCAAAGGGGTTAGCCTACTCTGAATTCTAGGCGCATTTTTCGAAATTTTCAAAGGGGTTAGCCTTCTCGGAATTCTGGGCGCATTTTTCGAAATTTTCAAAGGGGTTAGCCTTCTCGTTATTCTGTGCGCATTTTTTGTAATTTTCAAAGGGGTTAGCCTTCTCGGAATTCTGGGCGCATTTTTCAAAATTTCAAAGGGGTTAGCCTTCTCGGAATTCTGGGCGCATTTTTCTAAATTTTCAAAGGTGTTAGCCTTCTCGGAATTCTGGGCGCATTTTTCGATATTTTAGAAATTTTCAAAGGGGTTAGCTTTCTCGGAATTCTGGGCGCATTTTTGGTAATTTTCAAAAGGGTTAGCCTTCTCGGAATTCTGGGCGCGTTTTTCGAAATTTTCAAAGGGGTTAGACTTTTCGGAATTCTGGGCGCATTTTTCGAAATTTTCAACGGGGTTAACCTTCTCGTAATTCTGGGCGCATTTTTCGAAATTTTCAAAGGGGAATTCTCGGAATTCTGGGCGCATTTTTCGAAATTTTCAAAGGGGTTAGCCTTCTCGGAATTCTGGGCGCATTTTTCGAAATTTTCAAAGGTGTTAGCCTTCTCGGAATTTTGGGCGCATTTTTCGAAATTTTCAAAGGTGTTAGCCTTCTCGGAATTCTGGGCGCATTTTTCGATATTTTAGAAATTTTCAAAGGGGTTAGCTTTCTCGGAATTCTGGGCGCATTTTTGGTAATTTTCAAAAGGGTTAGCCTTCTCGGAATTCTGGGCGCATTTTTCGAAATTTTCAAAGGGGTTACCGTTCTCGGAATTCTGGGCGAAATTTTCAAAGGGGTTAGCCTTCTCGGAATTCTGGGCGCTTTTTTCGAAATTTTCAAAGGAGTTAGCCTTCTCGGAATTCTGGGCGCATTTTTCGAAATTTTCAAAGGGGTTAGCCTTCTCGTAATTCTGGGTGAAATTTTCAAAGGGGTTAGCCTACTCTGAATTCTAGGCGCATTTTTCGAAATTTTCAAAGGGGTTAGCCTTCTCGGAATTCTGGGCGCATTTTTCGAAATTTTCAAAGGGGTTAGCCTTCTCGTTATTCTGTGCGCATTTTTTGTAATTTTCAAAGGGGTTAGCCTTCTCGGAATTCTGGGCGCATTTTTCAAAATTTCAAAGGGGTTAGCCTTCTCGGAATTCTGGGCGCATTTTTCTAAATTTTCAAAGGGGTTAGCCTTCTCGGAATTCTGGGCGCATTTTTCGAAATTTTCAAATGGGTTAGCCTTCTCGGAATTCTGGGCGCATTTTTCGAAATTTTCAAAGGGGTTAGCCTTCTCGGAATACTGGGCGCATTTTTCGAAATTTTCAAAGGGGTTAGCCTTCTCGGAATTCTGGGCGCATTTTTCGAAATTTTCAAAGAGGTTAGCCTTCTCGGAATTCTGGCCGCATTTTTCGAAATTTTCAAAAGGTTAGCCTTCTCGTTATTCTGGGCGCATTTTTTGAAATTTTCAAAGGGGTTAGCCTTTTCGGAATTCTGGCCTCATTTTTCGAAATTTTCAAAAGGGTTAGCCTTCTCGTTATTCTGGGCGCATTTTTTGAAATTTTCAAAGGGGTTAGCCTTCTCGGAATTCTGGGCTCATTTTTCGAAATTTTCAGAGGGGTTAGACTTCTCGGAATTCTGGGTGCATTTTTCTAAATTTTCAAAGGGGTTAGCCTTCTCGTAATTCTGGGCGCATTTTTCGAAATTTTCAAAGAGGTTAGCCTTCTCGGAATTCTGGGCGCATTTTTCGAAATTTTCAAAGGGGTTAGCCTTCTCGGAATTCTGGGCGCGTTTTTCGAAATTTTCAAAGGGGTTAGCCTTCTCGGAATTCTGGGCGCGTTTTTCGAAATTTTCAAAGGGGTTAGCCTTCTCGCAATTCTGGGCGCATTTTTCGAAATTTTCAAAGGGGTTACCGTTCTCGGAATTCTGGGCGAAATTTTCAAGCCTTCTCGGAATTCTGGGCGCTTTTTTCGAAATTTTCAAAGGAGTTAGCCTTCTCGGAATTATGGGCGCATTTTTCGAAATTTTCAAAGGGGTTAGCCTTCTCGTAATTCTGGGTGAAATTTTCAAAGGGGTTAGCCTACTCTGAATTCTGGGCGCATTTTTCGAAATTTTCAAAGGGGTTAGCCTTCTCGGAATTCTGGGCGTATTTTTCGAAATTTTCAAAGTGGTTAGGCTTCTCGTAATTCTGGGCGAAATTTTCAAAGGGGTTAGCCTTCTCGGAATTCTGGGCGCATTTTTCGAAATTTTCAAAGGGGTTAGCCTTCTCGTAATTCTGGGCGCATTTTTCGAAATTTTCAAAGGGGTTAGACTTCTCGGAATTCTGGGCGCATTTTTCGAAATTTTCAAAGGGGTTAGCCTTCTCGGAATTCTGGGCGCATTTTTCGAAATTTTCAAAGGGTTTAGCCTTCTCGGAATTCTGGGCGCATTTTTCGAAATTTTCAAAGGGGTTAGCCTTCTCGGAATTCTGGGCGCATTTTTCGAAATTTTCAAAGGGGTTAGCTTCTCGGAATTCTGGGCGCATTTTTCGAAATTTTCAAAGGGGTTAGCCTTCTCGGAATTCTGGGCGCATTTTTCGAAATTTCCAAAGCCCTTAGCCTTCTCGGAATTCTGGGCGCGTTTTTCGAAATTTTCAAAGGGGTTAGCCTTCTCCGAATTCTGGGCGCGTTTTTCGAAATTTTCAAAGTTGTTAGCCTTCTGAGAAATCTGGGCTCATTTTTCGAAATTTTCAAAGGGGTTAGCCTTCTCGGAATTCTGGGCGCATTTTTCGAAATTTTCAAAGGGGTTAGGCTTCTCGGAATTCTGGGCGCAGTTTTCGAAATTTTATAAGGTGTTAGCCTTCTCGGAATTCTGGGCGCATTTTTCGAAGTTTACAAAGGGCTTAGCCTTCTCGGAATTCTGGGAGCATTTTTCGAAATTTTCAAAGGGGTTAGCCTTCTCGTAATTCTGGGCGCATTTTTCGAAATTTTCAAAGGGGTTACCGTTCTCGGAATTCTGGGCGAAATTTTCAAAGGGGTTAGCCTTCTCGGAATTCTGGGCTCATTTTTCGAAATTTTCAGAGGGGTTAGACTTCTCGGAATTCTGGGTGCATTTTTCTAAATTTTCAAAGGGGTTAGCCTTCTCGTAATTCTGGGCGCATTTTTCGAAATTTTCAAAGAGGTTAGCCTTCTCGGAATTCTGGGCGCATTTTTCGAAATTTTCAAAGGGGTTAGCCTTCTCGGAATTCTGGGCGCGTTTTTCGAAATTTTCAAAGGGGTTAGCCTTCTCGGAATTCTGGGCGCGTTTTTCTAAATTTTCAAAGGGGTTAGCCTTCTCGCAATTCTGGGCGCATTTTTCGAAATTTTCAAAGGGGTTACCGTTCTCGGAATTCTGGGCGAAATTTTCAAGCCTTCTCGGAATTCTGGGCGCTTTTTTCGAAATTTTCAAAGGAGTTAGCCTTCTCGGAATTATGGGCGCATTTTTCGAAATTTTCAAAGGGGTTAGCCTTCTCGTAATTCTGGGTGAAATTTTCAAAGGGGTTAGCCTACTCTGAATTCTGGGCGCATTTTTCGAAATTTTCAAAGGGGTTAGCCTTCTCGGAATTCTGGGCGTATTTTTCGAAATTTTCAAAGTGGTTAGGCTTCTCGTAATTCTGGGCGAAATTTTCAAAGGGGTTAGCCTTCTCGGAATTCTGGGCGCATTTTTCGAAATTTTCAAAGGGGTTAGCCTTCTCGTAATTCTGGGCGCATTTTTCGAAATTTTCAAAGGGGTTAGACTTCTCGGAATTCTGGGCGCATTTTTCGAAATTTTCAAAGGGTTTAGCCTTCTCGGAATTCTGGGCGCATTTTTCGAAATTTTCAAAGGGGTTAGCCTTCTCGGAATTCTGGGCGCATTTTTCGAAATTTTCAAAGGGGTTAGCTTCTCGGAATTCTGGGCGCATTTTTCGAAATTTTCAAAGGGGTTAGCCTTCTCGGAATTCTGGGCGCATTTTTCGAAATTTCCAAAGCCCTTAGCCTTCTCGGAATTCCTTGGCGCGTTTTTCGAAATTTTCAAAGGGGTTAGCCTTCTCCGAATTCTGGGCGCGTTTTTCGAAATTTTCAAAGTTGTTAGCCTTCTGAGAAATCTGGGCTCATTTTTCGAAATTTTCAAAGGGGTTAGCCTTCTCGGAATTCTGGGCGCATTTTTCGAAATTTTCAAAGGGGTTAGGCTTCTCGGAATTCTGGGCGCAGTTTTCGAAATTTTATAAGGTGTTAGCCTTCTCGGAATTCTGGGCGCATTTTTCGAAGTTTACAAAGGGGTTAGCCTTCTCGCAATTCTGGGCGCGTTTTTCGAAATTTTCAAAGGGGTTAGCCTTCTCGGAATTCTGGGCGCATTTTTCGAAATTTTCAAAGGGGTTAGCCTTCTCGTTATTCTGTGCGCATTTTTTGTAATTTTCAAAGGGGTTAGCCTTCTCGGAATTCTGGGCGCATTTTTCGAAATTTTCAAAGGGGTTAGCCTTCTCCGAATTCTGGGCGCGTTTTTCGAAATTTTCAAAGTTGTTAGCCTTCTGAGAAATCTGGGCTCATTTTTCGAAATTTTCAAAGGGGTTACCGTTCTCGGAATTCTGGGCGAAATTTTCAAAGGGGTTAGCCTTCTCGGAATTCTGGGCGCTTTTTTCGAAATTTTCAAAGGAGTTAGCCTTCTCGGAATTCTGGGCGCATTTTTCGAAATTTTCAAAGGGGTTAGCCTTCTCGTAATTCTGGGTGAAATTTTCAAAGGGGTTAGCCTACTCTGAATTCTAGGCGCATTTTTCGAAATTTTCAAAGGGGTTAGCCTTCTCGGAATTCTGGGCGCATTTTTCGAAATTTTCAAAGGGGTTAGCCTTCTCGTTATTCTGTGCGCATTTTTTGTAATTTTCAAAGGGGTTAGCCTTCTCGGAATTCTGGGCGCATTTTTCAAAATTTCAAAGGGGTTAGCCTTCTCGGAATTCTGGGCGCATTTTTCTAAATTTTCAAAGGTGTTAGCCTTCTCGGAATTCTGGGCGCATTTTTCGATATTTTAGAAATTTTCAAAGGGGTTAGCTTTCTCGGAATTCTGGGCGCATTTTTGGTAATTTTCAAAGGGGTTAGCCTTCTCGGAATTCTGGGCGCATTTTTCAAAATTTCAAAGGGGTTAGCCTTCTCGGAATTCTGGGCGCATTTTTCTAAATTTTCAAAGGTGTTAGCCTTCTCGGAATTCTGGGCGCATTTTTCGAAGTTTACAAAGGGCTTAGCCTTCTCGGAATTCTGGGAGCATTTTTCGAAATTTTCAAAGGGGTTAGCCTTCTCGTAATTCTGGGCGCATTTTTCGAAATTTTCAAAGGGGTTACCGTTCTCGGAATTCTGGGCGAAATTTTCAAAGGGGTTAGCCTTCTCGGAATTCTGGGCGCTTTTTTCGAAATTTTCAAAGGAGTTAGCCTTCTCGGAATTCTGGGCGCATTTTTCGAAATTTTCAAAGGGGTTAGCCTTCTCGTAATTCTGGGTGAAATTTTCAAAGGGGTTAGCCTACTCTGAATTCTAGGCGCATTTTTCGAAATTTTCAAAGGGGTTAGCCTTCTCGGAATTCTGGGCGCATTTTTCGAAATTTTCAAAGGGGTTAGCCTTCTCGTTATTCTGTGCGCATTTTTTGTAATTTTCAAAGGGGTTAGCCTTCTCGGAATTCTGGGCGCATTTTTCAAAATTTCAAAGGGGTTAGCCTTCTCGGAATTCTGGGCGCATTTTTCTAAATTTTCAAAGGTGTTAGCCTTCTCGGAATTCTGGGCGCATTTTTCGATATTTTAGAAATTTTCAAAGGGGTTAGCTTTCTCGGAATTCATGGCGCATTTTTGGTAATTTTCAAAAGGGTTAGCCTTCTCGGAATTCTGGGCGCGTTTTTCGAAATTTTCAAAGGGGTTAGACTTTTCGGAATTCTGGGCGCATTTTTCGAAATTTTCAACGGGGTTAACCTTCTCGTAATTCTGGGCGCATTTTTCGAAATTTTCAAAGGGGAATTCTCGGAATTCTGGGCGCATTTTTCGAAATTTTCAAAGGGGTTAGCCTTCTCGGAATTCTGGGCGCATTTTTCGAAATTTTCAAAGGTGTTAGCCTTCTCGGAATTTTGGGCGCATTTTTCGAAATTTTCAAAGGTGTTAGCCTTCTCGGAATTCTGGGCGCATTTTTCGATATTTTAGAAATTTTCAAAGGGGTTAGCTTTCTCGGAATTCTGGGCGCATTTTTGGTAATTTTCAAAAGGGTTAGCCTTCTCGGAATTCTGGGCGCATTTTTCGAAATTTTCAAAGGGGTTACCGTTCTCGGAATTCTGGGCGAAATTTTCAAAGGGGTTAGCCTTCTCGGAATTCTGGGCGCTTTTTTCGAAATTTTCAAAGGAGTTAGCCTTCTCGGAATTCTGGGCGCATTTTTCGAAATTTTCAAAGGGGTTAGCCTTCTCGTAATTCTGGGTGAAATTTTCAAAGGGGTTAGCCTACTCTGAATTCTAGGCGCATTTTTCGAAATTTTCAAAGGGGTTAGCCTTCTCGGAATTCTGGGCGCATTTTTCGAAATTTTCAAAGGGGTTAGCCTTCTCGTTATTCTGTGCGCATTTTTTGTAATTTTCAAAGGGGTTAGCCTTCTCGGAATTCTGGGCGCATTTTTCAAAATTTCAAAGGGGTTAGCCTTCTCGGAATTCTGGGCGCATTTTTCTAAATTTTCAAAGGGGTTAGCCTTCTCGGAATTCTGGGCGCATTTTTCGAAATTTTCAAATGGGTTAGCCTTCTCGGAATTCTGGGCGCATTTTTCGAAATTTTCAAAGGGGTTAGCCTTCTCGGAATACTGGGCGCATTTTTCGAAATTTTCAAAGGGGTTAGCCTTCTCGGAATTCTGGGCGCATTTTTCGAAATTTTCAAAGAGGTTAGCCTTCTCGGAATTCTGGCCGCATTTTTCGAAATTTTCAAAAGGTTAGCCTTCTCGTTATTCTGGGCGCATTTTTTGAAATTTTCAAAGGGGTTAGCCTTTTCGGAATTCTGGCCTCATTTTTCGAAATTTTCAAAAGGGTTAGCCTTCTCGTTATTCTGGGCGCATTTTTTGAAATTTTCAAAGGGGTTAGCCTTCTCGGAATTCTGGGCTCATTTTTCGAAATTTTCAGAGGGGTTAGACTTCTCGGAATTCTGGGTGCATTTTTCTAAATTTTCAAAGGGGTTAGCCTTCTCGTAATTCTGGGCGCATTTTTCGAAATTTTCAAAGAGGTTAGCCTTCTCGGAATTCTGGGCGCATTTTTCGAAATTTTCAAAGGGGTTAGCCTTCTCGGAATTCTGGGCGCGTTTTTCGAAATTTTCAAATGAGTTAGCCTTCTCGGAATTCTGGGCGCATTTTTCGAAATTTTCAAAGGGGTTAGCCTTCTCGCAATTCTGGGCGCATTTTTCGAAATTTTCAAAGGGGTTACCGTTCTCGGAATTCTGGGCGAAATTTTCAAGCCTTCTCGGAATTCTGGGCGCTTTTTTCGAAATTTTCAAAGGAGTTAGCCTTCTCGGAATTATGGGCGCATTTTTCGAAATTTTCAAAGGGGTTAGCCTTCTCGTAATTCTGGGTGAAATTTTCAAAGGGGTTAGCCTACTCTGAATTCTGGGCGCATTTTTCGAAATTTTCAAAGGGGTTAGCCTTCTCGGAATTCTGGGCGTATTTTTCGAAATTTTCAAAGTGGTTAGGCTTCTCGTAATTCTGGGCGAAATTTTCAAAGGGGTTAGCCTTCTCGGAATTCTGGGCGCATTTTTCGAAATTTTCAAAGGGGTTAGCCTTCTCGTAATTCTGGGCGCATTTTTCGAAATTTTCAAAGGGGTTAGACTTCTCGGAATTCTGGGCGCATTTTTCGAAATTTTCAAAGGGGTTAGCCTTCTCGGAATTCTGGGCGCATTTTTCGAAATTTTCAAAGGGTTTAGCCTTCTCGGAATTCTGGGCGCATTTTTCGAAATTTTCAAAGGGGTTAGCCTTCTCGGAATTCTGGGCGCATTTTTCGAAATTTTCAAAGGGGTTAGCTTCTCGGAATTCTGGGCGCATTTTTCGAAATTTTCAAAGGGGTTAGCCTTCTCGGAATTCTGGGCGCATTTTTCGAAATTTCCAAAGCCCTTAGCCTTCTCGGAATTCTGGGCGCGTTTTTCGAAATTTTCAAAGGGGTTAGCCTTCTCCGAATTCTGGGCGCGTTTTTCGAAATTTTCAAAGTTGTTAGCCTTCTGAGAAATCTGGGCTCATTTTTCGATATTTTCAAAGGGGTTAGCCTTCTCGGAATTCTGGGCGCATTTTTCGAAATTTTCAAAGGGGTTAGGCTTCTCGGAATTCTGGGCGCAGTTTTCGAAATTTTATAAGGTGTTAGCCTTCTCGGAATTCTGGGCGCATTTTTCGAAGTTTACAAAGGGCTTAGCCTTCTCGGAATTCTGGGAGCATTTTTCGAAATTTTCAAAGGGGTTAGCCTTCTCGGAATTCTGGGCTCATTTCTTGAAATTTTCAAAGGGGTTAGCCTTCTTGGAATTCTGGGCGCATTTTTCGACATTTCCAAAGGGGTTAGCCTTCTAGGAATTCTGGGCGCGTTTTTCGAAATTTTCAAAGGGGTTAGCCTTCTCGGAATTCTATGCGCATTTTTCGAAATTTTCAAAGGGGTTAGCCTTCTCGGAACTCTGGGCGCATTTTTCGAAATTTTGAAAGGGGTTAGCCTTCTCGGAATTCTGGGCGCATTTTTCGAAATTTTCAAAGGAGTTAGCCTTCTCGGAATTTTGTCGCATTTTTCGAAGTTTACAAAGGGCTTAGCCTTCTCGGAATTCTGGGCGCATTTTTCTAAATTTTCAAAGGGGTTAGCCTTCTCGGAATTCTGGGCGCATTTTTCGAAATTTTCAAAGGGGTTAGCTTTCTCGGAATTCTGGGCGCATTTTTCGAAATTTTCAAAGGTGTTAGCCTTCTCGGAATTCTGGGCGTATTTTCGAAATTTCAAAGGGGTTAGCCTTCTCGGAATTCTGGGCGCATTTTGGAAATTTTCAAAGGGGTTAGCCTTCTCGGAATTCTGGGCGCATTTTTCGAAATTTTCAAAGGGGTTAGCCTTCTCCGAATTCTGGGCGCATTTTTCGAAATTTTCAAAGGGGTTAGCCTTCTCGGAATTCTGGGCGCAGTTTTCGAAATTTTATAAGGTGTTAGCCTTCTCGGAATTCTGGGCGCATTTTTCGAAGTTTACAAAGGGCTTAGCCTTCTCGGAATTCTGGGAGCATTTTTCGAAATTTTCAAAGGGGTTAGCCTTCTCGGAATTCTGGGCGCATTTTTCGAAATTTTCAACGGGGTTAACCTTCTCGTAATTCTGGGCGCATTTTTCGAAATTTTCAAAGGGGTTTGCCTTCTCGGAATTCTGGGCGCATTTTTCGAAATTTTCAAAGGGGTTAGCCTTCTCGTAATTCTGGGTGAAATTTTCAAAGTGGTTAGCCTACTCTGAATTCTGGGCGCATTTTTCGAAATTTTCAAAGGGGTTAGCCTTCTCGTTATTCTGTGCGCATTTTTTGTAATTTTCAAAGGGGTTAGCCTTCTCGGAATTCTGAGCGCATTTTTCAAAATTTCAAAGGGGTTAGCCTTCTCGGAATTCTGGGCGCATTTTTCTAAATTTTCAAAGGGGTTAGCCTTCTCGGAATTCTGGGCGCATTTTTCGAAATTTTCAAATGGGTTAGCCTTCTCGGAATTCTGGGCGCATTTTTCGAAATTTTCAAAGGGGTTAGCCTTTTCGGAATTCTGGCCTCATTTTTCGAAATTTTCAAAAGGGTTAGCCTTCTCGTTATTCTGGGCGCATTTTTTGAAATTTTCAAAGGGGTTAGCCTTCTCGGAATTCTGGGCTCATTTTTCGAAATTTTCAGAGGGGTTAGACTTCTCGGAATTCTGGGTGCATTTTTCTAAATTTTCAAAGGGGTTAGCCTTCTCGGAATTCTGGGCGCGTTTTTCGAAATTTTCAAATGAGTTAGCCTTCTCCGAATTCCGGGCGCATTTTTCGAAATTTTCAAAGGGGTTAGCCTTCTCGCAATTCTGGGCGCATTTTTCGAAATTTTCAAAGGGGTTACCGTTCTCGGAATTCTGGGCGAAATTTTCAAGCCTTCTCGGAATTCTGGGCGCTTTTTTCGAAATTTTCAAAGGAGTTAGCCTTCTCGGAATTATGGGCGCATTTTTCGAAATTTTCAAAGGGGTTAGCCTTCTCGTAATTCTGGGTGAAATTTTCAAAGGGGTTAGCCTACTCTGAATTCTGGGCGCATTTTTCGAAATTTTCAAAGGGGTTAGCCTTCTCGGAATTCTGGGCGTATTTTTCGAAATTTTCAAAGGGGTTAGGCTTCTCGTAATTCTGGGCGAAATTTTCAAAGGGGTTAGCCTTCTCGGAATTCTGGGCGCATTTTTCGAAATTTTCAAAGGGGTTAGCCTTCTCGTAATTCTGGGCGCATTTTTCGAAATTTTCAAAGGGGTTAGACTTCTCGGAATTCTGGGCGCATTTTTCGAAATTTTCAAAGGGGTTAGCCTTCTCGGAATTCTGGGCGCATTTTTCGAAATTTTCAAAGGGTTTAGCCTTCTCGGAATTCTGGGCGCATTTTTCGAAATTTTCAAAGGGGTTAGCCTTCTCGGAATTCTGGGCGCATTTTTCGAAATTTTCAAAGGGGTTAGCTTGTCGGAATTCTGGGCGCATTTTTCGAAATTTTCAAAGGGGTTAGCCTTCTCGGAATTCTGGGCGCATTTTTCGAAATTTCCAAAGCCCTTAGCCTTCTCGGAATTCTGGGCGCATTTTTCGAAATTTCCAAAGCCCTTAGCCTTCTCGGAATTCTGGGCGCGTTTTTCGAAATTTTCAAAGGGGTTAGCCTTCTCCGAATTCTGGGCGCGTTTTTCGAAATTTTCAAAGTTGTTAGCCTTCTGAGAAATCTGGGCGCATTTTTCGAAATTTTCAAAGGGGTTAGCCTTCTCGGAATTCTGGGCGCATTTTTCGAAATTTTCAAAGGTGTTAGCCTTCTCGGAATTCTGGGCGTATTTTCGAAATTTCAAAGGGGTTAGCCTTCTCGGAATTCTGGGCGCATTTTGGAAATTTTCAAAGGGGTTAGCCTTCTCGGAATTCTGGGCGCATTTTTCGAAATTTTCAAAGGGGTTAGCCTTCTCCGAATTCTGGGCGCATTTTTCGAAATTTTCAAAGGGGTTAGCCTTCTCGGAATTCTGGGCGCAGTTTTCGAAATTTTATAAGGTGTTAGCCTTCTCGGAATTCTGGGCGCATTTTTCGAAGTTTACAGAGGGCTTAGCCTTCTCGGAATTCTTGGAGCATTTTTCGAAATTTTCAAAGGGGTTAGCCTTCTCGGAATTCTGGGCGCATTTTTCGAAATTTTCAAAGGGGTTAGCCTTCTTGGAATTCTGGGCGCATTTTTCGACATTTCCAAAGGGGTTAGCCTTCTAGGAATTCTGGGCGCGTTTTTCGAAATTTTCAAAGGGGTTAGCCTTCTCGGAATTCTATGCGCATTTTTCGAAATTTTCAAACGGGTTAGCCTTCTCGGAATTCTGGGCGAATTTTTCGAAATTTTCAAAGGGGTTAGCCTTCTCGGAATTCTGGGCGCATTTTTCGAAATTTTCAAAGGAGTTAGCCTTCTCGGAATTTTGTCGCATTTTTCGAAATTTCAAAGGGGTTAGCCTTCTTAGGATTCTGCGCGCATTTTTCATAATTTTCAAAGGGGTTAGCCTCGGAATTCTGGGCGCATTTTTCGAAATTTTCAAAGGGGTTAGCCGTCTCGGAATTCTGGGCGCATTTTTCGAAAATTTCAGAGGGGTTAGCCTTCTCGGAACTCTGGGCGCATTTTTCGAAATTTTCAAAGGGGTTAGCCATCTCGAAATTCTGGGAGCATTTTTCGAAATTTTCAAAGGGGTTAGCCTTCTCGGAGTTCTGGGCGCATTTTTCGAAATTTTCAAAGGGGTTACCTTCTCGGATTTCTGGCCCATTTTTCGAAATTTTCAAAGGGGTTAGCCTTCTCGGAATTCTGGGCGCATTTTTCGAAATTTTCAAAGGGGTTAGCCTTCTCGGAATTCTGGGCGCATTTTTCGAAATTTTCAGAGGGGTTAGCCTCCTCGGAATTCTGGGCGCATTTTTAAAAATTTTCAAAGGGGTTAGCCTTCTCGGAATTCTGGGCGCATTTTTCATAATTTTCAAAGGGGTTAGCTTTCTCGGAATTCTGGGCGCATTTTTCATAATTTTCAAAGGGGTTAGCCTTCTCGGAATTCTGTTCGCATTTTTCGAAATTTTCTCGGAATTCTGGGCGCATTTTCGAAATTTCAAAGGGGTTAGCCTTCTCGGAATTCTGGGCGAATTTTTCGAAATTTTCAAAGGGGTTAGCCTTCTTAGGATTCTGGGCGCATTTTTCGAAATTTTCAAAGGGGTTAGCCTTCTCGGAATTCTGGGCGCATTTTTCATAATTTTCAAAGGGGTTAGCTTTCTCGGAATTCTGGGCGCATTTTTCATAATTTTCAAAGGGGTTAGCCTTCTCGGAATTCTGTTCGCATTTTTCGAAATTTTCTCGGAATTCTGGGCGCATTTTCGAAATTTCAAAGGGGTTAGCCTTCTCGGAATTCTGGGCGAATTTTTCGAAATTTTCAAAGGGGTTAGCCTTCTTAGGATTCTGGGCGCATTTTTCGAAATTTTCAAAGGGGTTAGCCTTCTCGGAATTCTGGGCGCATTTTTCGAAATTTTCAAAGGTGTTAGCCTTCTCGGAATTCTGGGCGTATTTTCGAAATTTCAAAGGGATTAGCCTTCTCGGAATTCTGGGCGCATTTTGGAAATTTTCAAAGGGGTTAGCCTTCTCGGAATTCTGGGCGCATTTTTCGAAATTTTCAAAGGGGTTAGCCTTCTCCGAATTCTGGGCGCATTTTTCGAAATTTTCAAAGGGGTTAGCCTTCTCGGAATTCTGGGCGCAGTTTTCGAAATTTTATAAGGTGTTAGCCTTCTCGGAATTCTGGGCGCATTTTTCGAAGTTTACAAAGGGCTTAGCCTTCTCGGAATTCTGGGAGCATTTTTCGAAATTTTCAAAGGGGTTAGCCTTCTCGGAATTCTGGGCGCATTTCTCGAAATTTTCAAAGGGGTTAGCCTTCTTGGAATTCTGGGCGCATTTTTCGACATTTCCAAAGGGGTTAGCCTTCTAGGAATTCTGGGCGCGTTTTTCGAAATTTTCAAAGGGGTTAGCCTTCTCGGAATTCTATGCGCATTTTTCGAAATTTTCAAAGGGGTTAGCCTTCTCGGAACTCTGGGCGCATTTTTCGAAATTTTCAAAGGGGTTAGCCTTCTCGGAATTCTGGGCGCATTTTTCGAAATTTTCAAAGGAGTTAGCCTTCTCGGAATTTTGTCGCATTTTTCGAAGTTTACAAAGGGCTTAGCCTTCTCGGAATTCTGGGCGAATTTTTCGAAATTTTCAAAGGGGTTAGCCTTCTTAGGATTCTGGGCGCATTTTTCGAAATTTTCAAAGGGGTTAGCCTTCTCGGAATTCTGGGCGCATTTTTCGAAATTTTCAAAGGGGTTAGCCTTCTCCGAATTCTGGGCGCATTTTTCGAAATTTTCAAAGGGGTTAGCCTTCTCGGAATTCTGGGCGCAGTTTTCGAAATTTTATAAGGTGTTAGCCTTCTCGGAATTCGGGGCGCATTTTTCGAAGTTTACAAAGGGCTTAGCCTTCTCGGAATTCTGGGAGCATTTTTCGAAATTTTCAAAGGGGTTAGCCTTCTCGGAATTCTGGGCGCATTTTTCGAAATTTTCAAAGGGGTTAGCCTTCTTGGAATTCTGGGCGCATTTTTCGACATTTCCAAAGGGGTTAGCCTTCTAGGAATTCTGGGCGCGTTTTTCGAAATTTTCAAAGGGTTTCTCGGAATTCTATGCGCATTTTTCGAAATTTTCAAAGGGGTTAGCCTTCTCGGAATTCTGGGCGAATTTTTCGAAATTTTCAAAGGGGTTAGCCTTCTCGGAATTCTGGGCGCATTTTTCGAAATTTTCAAAGGAGTTAGCCTTCTCGGAATTTTGTCGCATTTTTCGAAATTTTCAAAGGGGTTAGCCTTCTTAGGATTCTGCGCGCATTTTTCATAATTTTCAAAGGGGTTAGCCTTCTCGGAATTCTGGGCGCATTTTTCGAAATTTTCAAAGGGGTTAGCCTTCTCGGAATTCTGGGCGCATTTTTCGAAATTTTCAATGGGTTCTCGGATTTCTGGGCGCATTTTTCGAAATTTTCAAAGGGGTTAGCCTTCTCGGAATTCTGGTCGCATTTTTCGAAATTTTCAAAGGGGTTATCCTTCTCCGAATTCTGGGCGCATTTTTCGATTTTTTCAAAGGGGTTAGCCTTCTCGGAATTCTGGGCGCATTTTTCGAAATTTTCAAAGGGGTAAAGCCTTCTCGGAATTCTGGGCGCATTTTTCGAAATTTTCAAACGGGTTAGCCTCTTCGGTATTCTGGGCTCATTTTTCAAAATTTTCAAAGGGGTTAGCCTTCTCGGAATTCTGGGCGCATTTTTCGAAATTTTCAGAGGGGTTAGCCTTCTCGGAACTCTGGGCGCATTTTTCGAAATTTTCAAAGGGGTAAAGCCTTCTCGGAATTCTGCGCGCATTCTTCGAAATTTTCAAAGGGGTTAGCCTTCTCGGTATTCTGGGCGCATTTTTCGAAATTTTCAAAGGGGTTAGCCTTCTCGGAATTCTGGGCGCATTTTTCGAAATTTTCAGAGGGGTTAGCCTTCTCGGAACTCTTGGCGCATTTTTCGTAATTTTCAAAGGGGTTAGCCATCTCGGAATGCTGGGAGCATTTTTCGAAATTTTCAAAGGGGTTAGCCTTCTCGGAATTCTGGGCGCATTTTTCGAATTTTTCAAAGGGGTTACCCTTCTCGGAATTCTGGGCGCATTTTTCGAAATTTCAAAGGGATTAGCCTTCTCTGAATTCTGAGGGCATTTTTCGAAATTTTCAAAGGGGTTAGCCTTCTCGGAATTCTGGGCGCATTTTTCGAAATTTTCAAAGGGGTTAGCCTTCTCGGAATTCTGGGCGCATTTTTCGAAATTTTCAAAGGGGTTAGCCTTCTCGGAATTCTGGGCGCATTTTTCGAAGTTTACAAAGTGCTTAGCCTTCTCGGAATTCCGGGCGGATTTTTCGAAATTTTCAAAGGGGTTAGCCTTCTCGGAATTCTGGGCGCATTTTTCGAAATTTTCAAATGTGTTAGTCTTCTTAGGATTCTGGGCGCATTTTTCGAAATTTTCAAAGGGGTTAACCTTCTCGGAATTCTGGGCGCATTTTTCGAAATTTTCAAAGGTGTTAGCCTTCTCGGAATTCTGGGCGCATTTTCGAAATTTCAAAGGGGTTAGCCTTCTCGGAATTCTGGGCGCATTTTGGAAATTTTCAAAGGGGTTAGCCTTCTCGGAATTCTGGGCGCATTTTTCGAAATTTTCAAAGGGGTTAGCCTTCTCGGAATTCTGGGCGCATTTTTCGAAATTTTCTAAGGGGTTAGCCTTCTCGGAACTCTGGGCGCATTTTTCGAAATTTTCAAAGGGGTTAGCTTTCTCGGAATTCTGGGCGCATTTTTCGAAATTTTCAAAGGGGATAGCCTTCTACATGTTATATATAAAAAGGAACATGTATATAAAGTAACATGTATAAAAAGTAACAGGTTATTTATAAAAAACGTTATTGTTGTCCAAATGTTTTTGTTCAAATGTTTTTGATGTCCAAATGGTTTTGTTGTCCAATGTCCAAATGGTGTCCAGATGTTATTGTTGTCCACATGTTATTGTTCAAATGTTGGCCAAATGTTATTGTTGGTCAGATGTTATTGTTGTCCAGATGTTGTCCAATTGTTGTCCAAGTGTTGGCAAATGTTATTGTTGTCCAGATGTTATTGTTGGCCAGATGATATTGTTGGCCAGATGTTATTGTTGTCCAAATGTTATTCTACAAATTTTCTTGTCCATATGTTATTGTTGTCCAAATGTTATTGTTGTCTAAATGTTATTGTCCAAATGTTATTCTACAAATTTTCTTGTCCAAATGTTATTGTCCAAATGTTGTCCATATGTTATTGTTGTCTAAATGTTATTGTATAAATTTTATTGTTGTCAAAAATGTTATTGTCCTAAAACTGTCCAAATGTTGTCCAAATGTTATTGTGGGCCAGATGTTATTTTGGTTAGATGTTATTGTCCAAATGTTATTGTCCAAATTTGTCCAAATATTATTGTTCAAATGTTTTTGTCCAAATGTTGACCAAAAGGTTTTGTTGTCCAAATGTTATTGTTGGCAAAATGTCCATAACAAACATTTGGACAACATAAACATTTGGACAACATATAAAATTTGGACAAGATACAAAATTTGGACAACATAAACATTTGGACAATATAAAAAAATTTGGACAACATAAAAAATTTGGACAACATAAACATTTGGACAACAAACATTTGGACAACATAAAAAAATTTGGACAACATAAACATTTGGACAACATAAAAAAATTTGGACAACATAAAAAAATTTGGACAACATAAACTTGTGGACAACATAAAAAAAATTTGGACAACATAAACATTTGGACAACATAAACATTTGGACAACATAAACATTTGGACAAGATAAACATTTGGACAACAAAAAAATAAACATTTGGAAAAGATAAACATTTGGACAACAACAAAATTTGGACAACATAAAAAAATTTGGACAACATAAAAAAATTTGGACATAAACATTTGGACAACATAAACATTTGGACAAGATAAACATTTGGACAACATAAACATTTGGACAAGATAAACATTTGGACAAGATAAACATTTGGACAAGATAAACATTTGGACAAGATAAACATTTGGACAACATAAAAAAATTTGGACAACATAAACATTTGGACAACATGAAAACATTTGGACAACATAAACATTTGGACAACATAAAAAAAAAAGGACAACATAAAAGATTTGGACAACATAAAAAATTTGGACAACATAAACATTTGGACAACATAAAAAAATTTGGACAACAGAAAATTTGGACAACATAAACATTTGGACAACATAAACATTTGGACAACATAAAAAAAATTGGACAACATAAAACATTTGGACAACATAAAAAATTTGGACAACATAAACATTTGGACAACATAAAAAAATTTGGACAACAGAAAATTTGGACAACATAAACATTTGGACAACATAAACATTTGGACAACATAAACATTTGGACAACATAAACATTTGGACAACATAAACATTTGGACAACATAAACAATTGGACAAGAACAAAATAATTTGGACAACACAAACATTTGGACAACACAAACATTTGGACAACCTAAACATTTGGACAACATAAACATTTGGACAACATAAATAATTTGGACAACATAAACATTTGGACAACATAAACATTTGGACAACATAAACATTTGGACAACATAAACAATTAGACAAGATCAAAAAAATTTGGACAACAGAAAATTTGGACAACATAAACATTTGGACAACATAAACATTTGGACAACATAAACATTTGGACAACATAAACAATTGGACAAGAACAAAATAATTTGGACAACACAAACATTTGGACAACACAAACATTTGGCCAACCTAAACATTTGGACAACATAAACATTTGGACAACATAAATAATTTGGACAACATAAACATTTGGACAACATAAACATTTGGACAACATAAACATTTGGACAACATAAACAATTAGACAAGATCAAAATAATTTGGACAACACAAACATTTGGACAACAAACATTTGGCCAACCTAAACATTTGGGCAACATAAACATTTGGACAACATAAACATTTGGACAAGATAAACATTTGGACAAGATAAACATTTGGACAAGATAAACATTTGGACAACATAAAAAATTGGACAACAAAAAAATTAGGACAACATAAACATTTGGACAACACAAAAAAAATTTGGACAACACAAAAAAATTTGGACAACATAAACATTTGGACAACATAAACATTTGGACAACATAAACATTTGGACAACTTAAACAATTGGACAAGAACAAAATAATTTGGAGAACACAAACATTTGGACAACAACAAAATAATTTGGCACAAGATAAACATTTGGAAAACATAAACAATTGGACAACAAAATAATTTGCACAACCTAAACATTTGGACAACATAAGCATTTGAACAAAAAATATTTGGACAACATAACATTTGGACAACCTAAACATTTAAACAAAAACATTTATTCAACAAAAACATTTAGACAACAAAAACATTCGGACAACAAAACATTTGGACAACATAAACAATTGGACAAGAACAAAATAATTTGGGACAACATAAACATTTGGACAACAGCAAAATTATTTGGAAAACAAACAATTGGACAACAAAATAATTTGGACAACATAAACATTTGGACACCAACAAAATAATTTGGCACAAGATAAACATTTGGAAAACATAAACAATTGGACAACAAAATAATTTGCACAACATAAACATTTGGACAACATAAACATTTGGACAACAAAAACATTTAGACTTCAAAAATTTTTGGACAACAAACATTTGGACAACAAAAGAATTGGACAAAAAAAAATTGCACAACATAAACATGTGGACAACAATTGCATCTGGCCAACAATTACATCTGGCCAACAATTGCATCTGGCCAACAATTACATCTGGCCAACACTTGGACCACAATTGGACAATAACATAAACAACCTGTCATTTTTTAATTACACCAGTTTTATTTTTTAATTACACCAGTTTTATTTTTTAATTACACCAGTTTTATTTTTTAATTACACCAGTTTTATTTTTTAATTACACCAGTTTTATTTTTTAATTACACCAGTTTTATTTTTTAATTACACCAGTTTTATTTTTTAATTACACCAGTTTTATTTTTTAATTACACCAGTTTTATTTTTTAATTACACCAGTTTTATTTTTTAATTACACCAGTTTTATTTTTTAATTACACCAGTTTTATTTTTTAATTACACCAGTTTTATTTTTTAATTACACCAGTTTTATTTTTTAATTACACCAGTTTTATTTTTTAATTACACCAGTTTTATTTTTTAATTACACCAGTTTTATTTTTTAATTACACCAGTTTTATTTTTTAATTACACCAGTTTTATTTTTTAATTACACCAGTTTTATTTTTTAATTACACCAGTTTTATTTTTTAATTACACCAGTTTTATTTTTTAATTACACCAGTTTTATTTTTTAATTACACCAGTTTTATTTTTTAATTACACCAGTTTTATTTTTTAATTACACCAGTTTTATTTTTTAATTACACCAGTTTTATTTTTTAATTACACCAGTTTTATTTTTTAATTACACCAGTTTTATTTTTTAATTACACCAGTTTTATTTTTTAATTACACCAGTTATTTTTTAATTACACCAGTTATTTTTTAATTACACCAGTTATTTTTTAATTACACCAGTTATTTTTTAATTACACCAGTTATTTTTTAATTACACCAGTTATTTTTTAATTACACCAGTTATTTTTTAATTACACCAGTTATTTTTTAATTACACCAGTTATTTTTTAATTACACCAGTTATTTTTTAATTACACCAGTTATTTTTTAATTACACCAGTTATTTTTTAATTACACCAGTTATTTTTTAATTACACCAGTTATTTTTTAATTACACCAGTTATTTTTTAATTACACCAGTTATTTTTTAATTACACCAGTTATTTTTTAATTACACCAGTTATTTTTTAATTACACCAGTTATTTTTTAATTACACCAGTTATTTTTTAATTACACCAGTTATTTTTTAATTACACCAGTTATTTTTTAATTACACCAGTTATTTTTTAATTACACCAGTTATTTTTTAATTACACCAGTTATTTTTTAATTACACCAGTTATTTTTTAATTACACCAGTTATTTTTTAATTACACCAGTTATTTTTTAATTACACCAGTTATTTTTTAATTACACCAGTTATTTTTTAATTACACCAGTTATTTTTTAATTACACCAGTTATTTTTTAATTACACCAGTTATTTTTTAATTACACCAGTTATTTTTTAATTACACCAGTTATTTTTTAATTACACCAGTTATTTTTTAATTACACCAGTTATTTTTTAATTACACCAGTTATTTTTTAATTACACCAGTTATTTTTTAATTACACCAGTTATTTTTTAATTACACCAGTTATTTTTTAATTACACCAGTTATTTTTTAATTACACCAGTTATTTTTTAATTACACCAGTTATTTTTTAATTACACCAGTTATTTTTTAATTACACCAGTTATTTTTTAATTACACCAGTTATTTTTTAATTACACCAGTTATTTTTTAATTACACCAGTTATTTTTTAATTACACCAGTTATTTTTTAATTACACCAGTTATTTTTTAATTACACCAGTTATTTTTTAATTACACCAGTTATTTTTTAATTACACCAGTTATTTTTTAATTACACAAGTTATTTTTTAATTACACAAGTTATTTTTTAATTACACCAGTTATTTTTTAATTACACCAGTTATTTTTTAATTACACCAGTTATTTTTTAATTACACCAGTTATTTTTTAATTACACCAATTATTTTTTAATTACACCAGTTATTTTTTAATTACACCAGTTATTTTTTAATTACACCCCAGAATTCCGAGAAGGCTAACCCCTTTGAAAATTTCGAAAAATGCGCCCAGAATTCCGAGAAGGCTAACCCCTTTGAAAATTTCGAAAAATGCGCCCAGAATTCCGAGAAGGCTAACCCCTTTGAAAATTTCGAAAAATGCGCCCAGAATTCCGAGAAGGCTAACCCCTTTGAAAATTTCGAAAAATGCGCCCAGAATTCCGAGAAGGCTAACCCCTTTGAAAATTTCGAAAAATGCGCCTAGAATTCCGAGAAGCCTAACCCCTTTGAAAATTACCAAAAATGCGCCCAGAATTCCGAGAAGGCTAATCCCTTTGAAAATTTCAAAAAATGCGCCCAGAATAACGAGAAGGCTAACCCTTTTGAAAATTTCGAAAAATGCGGCCCGAATTCCGAGAAGGCTAACCCCTTTGAAAATTTCGAAAAATGCGGCCAGAATTCCGAGAAGGCTAACCCCTTTGAAAATTTCGAAAAATGCGCCCAGAATTCCGAGAAGGCTAACCCCTTTGAAAATTTCGAAAAATGCGCCCAGAATTCCGAGAAGCCTAACCCCTTTGAAAATTACGAAAAATGCGCCCAGAATTCCGAGAAGGCTAACCCCTTTGAAAATTTCAAAAAATGCGCCCAGAATAACGAGAATTCTAACCCTTTTGAAAATTTCGAAAAATGCGGCCAGAATTCCCAGAAGGCTAACCCCTTTGAAAATTTCGAAAAATGCGCCCAGAATTCCGAGAAGGCTAACCCCTTTGAAAATTTCGAAAAAAGCGTCCAGAATTCCGAGAAGGCTAACCCCTTTGAAAATTTCGAAAAATGCGCCCAGAATTCCGAGAAGGCTAACCCCTTTGAAAATTTCGAAAAATGCGTCCAGAATTCCGAGAAGGCTAACCCCTTTGAAAATTTCGAATAATGCGCCCAGAATTCCAAGAAGGCTAACCCATTTGAAAGTTTCGAAAAATGCGCTCAGAATTCCGAGAAGGCTAACCCCTTTGAAAATTTCGAAAAATGCGCCCAGAATTCCGAGAAGGCTAACCCCTTTGAAAATTTCGAAAAATGCGCCCAGAATTCCGAGAAGGCTAACCCCTTTGAAAATTTCGAAAAATGCGCCCAGAATTCCGAGAAGGCTAACCCCTTTGAAAATTTCGAAAAATGCGCCCAGAATTCCGAGAAGGCTAAACCCTTTGAAAATTTCGAAAAATGCGCCCAGAATTCCGAGAAGGCTAACCCCTTTGAAAATTTCGAAAAATGCGCCCAGAATTCCGAGAAGGCTAACCCCTTTGAAAATTTCGAAAAATGCGCCAGGAATAACGAGAAGGCTAACCCTTTTGAAAATTTCGAAAAATGCGGCCAGAATTCCGAGAAGGCTAACCCCTTTGAAAATTTCAAAAAATGCGCCCAGAATAACGAGAAGGCTAACCCTTTTGAAATTTTCGAAAAATGCGGCCAGAATTCCGAGATGGCTAACCCCTTTGAAAATTTCGAAAAATGCGCCCAGAATTCCGAGAAGGCTAACCCCTTTGAAAATTTCGAAAAATGCGCCCAGAATTCCGAGTAGGGTAACCCCTTTGAAATTTTTGAAAATATCGAAAAATGCGCCCAGAATTCCGAGAAGGCTAACACCTTTGAAAATTTCGAAAAATGCGACCAGAATTCCGAGAAGGCTAACCCCTTTGAAAATTTCGAAAAATGCGCCCAGAATTCCGAGAAGGCTAACCCCTTTGAAAATTTCGAAAAATGCGCCAAGAATTCCGAGAAGGCTAACCCCTTTGAAAATTTAGAAAAATGCACCCAGAATTCCAAGAAGGCTAACCCCTCTGAAAATTTCGAAAAATGCGGCCAGAATTCCGAGAAAGCTAACCCCTTTGAAAATTTCGAAAAATGCGCCCAGAATTCCGAGAAGGCTAACCCATTTGAAAATTTCGAAAAATGCGCCCAGAATTCCGAGAAGGCTAACCCCTTTGAAAATTTCGAAAAATGCGCCCAGACTTCCGAGAAGGCTAACCCCTTTGAAAATTTCGAAAAATGCGCCCAGAATTCCGAGAAGGCTAACCCCTTTGAAAATTTAGAAAAATGCACCCAGAATTCCAAGAAGGCTAACCCCTCTGAAAATTTCGAAAAATGAGCCCAGAATTACGAGAAGGCTAACCCTTTTGAAAATTTCGAAAAATGAGGCCAGAATTCCGAGAAGGCTAACCGCTTTGAAAATTACATAAAATGCGCCCAGAATAACGAGAAGGCTAACCCTTTTGAAAATTTCGAAAAATGCGGCCAGAATTCCGAGAAGGCTAACCCCTTTGAAAATTTCGAAAAATGCGCCCAGAATTCCGAGAAGGCTAAACCCTTTGAAAATTTCGAAAAATACGCCCAGAATTCCGAGAAGGCTAACCCCTTTGAAAATTTCGAAAAATGCGCCCAGAATTACGAGAAGGCTAACCCTTTTGAAAATTTCAAATAATGCGCCCAGAATTCCGAGAAGGCTAACCCCTTTGAAAATTTCAAAAAAATGCGCCCAGAATTCCGAGAAGGCTAACCCCTTTGAAAATTTCGAAAAATGCGCCCAGAATTCCGAGAAGGCTAACCCATTTGAAAATTTCGAAAAATGCGCCCAGAATTCCGAGTAGGGTAACCCCTTTGTACTTTTTGAAAATATCGAAAAATGCGCCCAGAATTCCGAGAAGGCTAACACCTTTGAAAATTTCGAAAAATGCGACCAGAATTCCGAGAAGGCTAACCCCTTTGAAAATTTCGAAAAATGCGCCCAGAATTCCGAGAAGGCTAACCCCTTTGAAAATTTCGAAAAATGCGCCCAGAATTCCGAGAAGGCAAACCCCTTTGAAAATTTCGAAAAATACGGCCAGAATTCCGAGAAGGCTAACCCCTTTGAAAATTTCGAAAAATGCGCCCAGAATTCCGAGAAGGCTAACCCCTTTGAAAATTTCGAAAAATGCGCCCAGAATTCCGAGAAGGCTAACCCCTTTGAAAATTTCGAAAAATGCGCCTAGAATTCCGAGAAGCCTAACCCCTTTGAAAATTACCAAAAATGCGCCCAGAATTCCGAGAAGGCTAATCCCTTTGAAAATTTCAAAAAATGCGCCCAGAATAACGAGAAGGCTAACCCTTTTGAAAATTTCGAAAAATGCGGCCAGAATTCCGAGAAGGCTAACCCCTTTGAAAATTTCGAAAAATGCGCCCAGAATTCCGAGAAGGCTAACCCCTTTGAAAATTTCGAAAAATGCGCCCAGAATTCCGAGAAGGCTAACCCCTTTGAAAATTTCGAAAAATGCGCCCAGAATTCCGAGAAGCCTAACCCCTTTGAAAATTACGAAAAATGCGCCCAGAATTCCGAGAAGGCTAACCCCTTTGAAAATTTCAAAAAATGCGCCCAGAATAACGAGAAGGCTAACCCTTTTGAAAATTTCGAAAAATGCGGCCAGAATTCCGAGAAGGCCAACCCCTTTGAAAATTTCGAAAAATGCGCCCAGAATTCCGAGAAGGCTAACCCCTTTGAAAATTTCGAAAAAAGCGTCCAGAATTCCGAGAAGGCTAACCCCTTTGAAAATTTCGAAAAATGCGCCCAGAATTCCGAGAAGTCTAACCCCTTTGAAAATTTCGAAAAATGCGTCCAGAATTCCGAGAAGGCTAACCCCTTTGAAAATTTCGAATAATGCGCCCAGAATTCCAAGAAGGCTAACCCATTTGAAAGTTTCGAAAAATGCGCTCAGAATTCCGAGAAGGCTAACCCCTTTGAAAATTTCGAAAAATGCGCCCAGAATTCCGAGAAGACTAACCCCTTTGAAAATTTCGAAAAATGCGTCCAGAATTTCGAGAAAGCTAACCCCTTTGAAAATATCGAAAAATGCGCCCAGAAATCCGAGAAGGCTAACCCTTTTGAAAATTTCGAAAAATGCGCCCAGAATTCCGAGAAGGCTAACCCCTTTGAAAATTTCGAAAAATGCGCCCAGAATTCCGAGAAGGCTAACCCCTTTGAAAATTTCGAAAAATGCGCCCAGAATTCCGAGAAGGCTAACCCCTTTGAAAATTTCGAAAAATGCGCCCAGAACTCCGAGAAGGCTAAACCCTTTGAAAATTTCGAAAAATGCGCCCAGAATTCCGAGAAGGCTAACCCCTTTGAAAATTTCGAAAAATGCGCCCAGAATTCCGAGAAGGCTAACTCCTTTGAAAATTTCGAAAAAGCGCCCAGAATTCCGAGAAGGCTAACCCCTTTGAAAATTTCGAAAAATGCGCCCAGAATTCCGAGAAGGCTAACCCCTTTGAAAATTTCGAATAATACGCCCAGAATTCCGAGAAGGCTAACCCCTTTGAAAATTTAGAAAAATGCGCCCAGAATTCCGAGAAGGCTAACCCCTTTGAAATTTTGAAAAATGCGCCAAGAATTCCGAGAAGGCTAACCCCTTTGGAAATTTCAAAAAATGCGCCCAGAATTCCGAGAAGGCTAACCCCTTTGAAAATTTCGAATAATACGCCCAGAATTCCGAGAAGGCTAACCCCTTTGAAAATTTAGAAAAATGCGCCCAGAATTCCGAGAAGGCTAACCCCTTTGAAATTTTGAAAAATGTGCCAAGAATTCCGAGAAGGCTAACCCCTTTGAAAATTTCAAAAAATGCGCCCAGAATAACGAGAAGGCTAACCCTTTTGAAAATTTCGAAAAATGCGGCCAGTATTCCGAGAAGGCTAACCCCTTTGAAAATTTCGAAAAATGCGCCCAGAATTCCGAGAAGGCTAACCCCTTTGAAAATTTCGAAAAATGCGCCCAGAATTCCGAGAAGGCTAAACCCTTTGAAAATTTCGAAAAATACGCCCAGAATTCCGAGAAGGCTAACCCCTTTGAAAATTTCGAAAAATGCGCCCAGAATAACGAGAAGGCTAACCCTTTTGAAAATTTCGAAAAATGCGGCCAGAATTCCGAGATGGCTAACCCCTTTGAAAATTTCGAAAATTGCGCCCAGAATTCCGAGAAGGCTAACCCCTTTGAAAATTTCGAAAAATGCGCCCAGAATTCCGAGTAGGGTAACCCCTTTGTAATTTTTGAAAATATCGAAAAATGCGCCCAGAATTCCGAGAAGGCTAACCCCTTTGAAAATTTCGAAAAATGCGCCCAGAATTCCGAGAAGGCTAACCCCTTTGAAAATTTCGAAAAATGCGCCCAGAATTCCGAGAAGGCAAACCCCTTTGAAAATTTCGAAAAATACGGCCAGAATTCCGAGAAGGCTAACCCCTTTGAAAATTTCGAAAAATGCGCCCAGAATTCCGAGAAGGCTAACCCCTTTGAAAATTTCGAAAAATGCGCCCAGAATTCCGAGAAGGCTAACCCCTTTGAAAATTTCGAAAAATGCGCCTAGAATTCCGAGAAGCCTAACCCCTTTGAAAATTACCAAAAATGCGCCCAGAATTCCGAGAAGGCTAATCCCTTTGAAAATTTCAAAAAATGCGCCCAGAATAACGAGAAGGCTAACCCTTTTGAAAATTTCGAAAAATGCGGCCAGAATTCCGAGAAGGCTAACCCCTTTGAAAATTTCGAAAAATGCGCCCAGAATTCCGAGAAGGCTAACCCCTTTGAAAATTTCGAAAAATGCGCCCAGAATTCCGAGAAGGCTAACCCCTTTGAAAATTTCGAAAAATGCGCCCAGAATTCCGAGAAGCCTAACCCCTTTGAAAATTACGAAAAATGCGCCCAGAATTCCGAGAAGGCTAACCCCTTTGAAAATTTCAAAAAATGCGCCCAGAATAACGAGAAGGCTAACCCTTTTGAAAATTTCGAAAAATGCGGCCAGAATTCCGAGAAGGCCAACCCCTTTGAAAATTTCGAAAAATGCGCCCAGAATTCCGAGAAGGCTAACCCCTTTGAAAATTTCGAAAAAAGCGTCCAGAATTCCGAGAAGGCTAACCCCTTTGAAAATTTCGAAAAATGCGCCCAGAATTCCGAGAAGGCTAACCCCTTTGAAAATTTCGAAAAATGCGTCCAGAATTCCGAGAAGGCTAACCCCTTTGAAAATTTCGAATAATGCGCCCAGAATTCCAAGAAGGCTAACCCATTTGAAAGTTTCGAAAAATGCGCTCAGAATTCCGAGAAGGCTAACCCCTTTGAAAATTTCGAAAAATGCGCCCAGAATTCCGAGAAGACTAACCCCTTTGAAAATTTCGAAAAATGCGTCCAGAATTTCGAGAAAGCTAACCCCTTTGAAAATATCGAAAAATGCGCCCAGAAATCCGAGAAGGCTAACCCTTTTGAAAATTTCGAAAAATGCGCCCAGAATTCCGAGAAGGCTAACCCCTTTGAAAATTTCGAAAAATGCGCCCAGAATTCCGAGAAGGCTAACCCCTTTGAAAATTTCGAAAAATGCGCCCAGAATTCCGAGAAGGCTAACCCCTTTGAAAATTTCGAAAAATGCGCCCAGAATTCCGAGAAGGCTAAACCCTTTGAAAATTTCGAAAAATGCGCCCAGAATTCCGAGAAGGCTAACCCCTTTGAAAATTTCGAAAAAAGCGCCCAGAATTCCGAGAAGGCTAACTCCTTTGAAAATTTCGAAAAAGCGCCCAGAATTCCGAGAAGGCTAACCCCTTTGAAAATTTCGAAAAATGCGCCCAGAATTCCGAGAAGGCTAACCCCTTTGAAAATTTCGAATAATACGCCCAGAATTCCGAGAAGGCTAACCCCTTTGAAAATTTAGAAAAATGCGCCCAGAATTCCGAGAAGGCTAACCCCTTTGAAATTTTGAAAAATGCGCCAAGAATTCCGAGAAGGCTAACCCCTTTGGAAATTTCAAAAAATGCGCCCAGAATTCCGAGAAGGCTAACCCCTTTGAAAATTTCGAATAATACGCCCAGAATTCCGAGAAGGCTAACCCCTTTGAAAATTTAGAAAAATGCGCCCAGAATTCCGAGAAGGCTAACCCCTTTGAAATTTTGAAAAATGTGCCAAGAATTCCGAGAAGGCTAACCCCTTTGAAAATTTCAAAAAATGCGCCCAGAATAACGAGAAGGCTAACCCTTTTGAAAATTTCGAAAAATGCGGCCAGTATTCCGAGAAGGCTAACCCCTTTGAAAATTTCGAAAAATGCGCCCAGAATTCCGAGAAGGCTAACCCCTTTGAAAATTTCGAAAAATGCGCCCAGAATTCCGAGAAGGCTAAACCCTTTGAAAATTTCGAAAAATGCGCCCAGAATTCCGAGAAGGCTAACCCCTTTGAAAATTTCGAAAAATGCGCCCAGAATAACGAGAAGGCTAACCCTTTTGAAAATTTCGAAAAATGCGGCCAGAATTCCGAGATGGCTAACCCCTTTGAAAATTTCGAAAATTGCGCCCAGAATTCCGAGAAGGCTAACCCCTTTGAAAATTTCGAAAAATGCGCCCAGAATTCCGAGTAGGGTAACCCCTTTGAAATTTTTGAAAATATCGAAAAATGCGCCCAGAATTCCGAGAAGGCTAACACCTTTGAAAATTTCGAAAAATGCGACCAGAATTCCGAGAAGGCTAACCCCTTTGAAAATTTCGAAAAATGCGCCCAGAATTCCGAGAAGGCTAACCCCTTTGAAAATTTCGAAAAATGCGCCCAGAATTCCGAGAAGGCTAACCCCTTTGAAAATTTAGAAAAATGCACCCAGAATTCCAAGAAGGCTAACCCCTCTGAAAATATCGAAAAATGCGGCCAGAATTCCGAGAAAGCTAACCCCTTTGAAAATTTCGAAAAATGCGCCTAGAATTCCGAGAAGGCTAACCCATTTGAAAATTTCGAAAAATGCGCCCAGAATTCCGAGAAGGCTAACCCCTTTGAAAATTTCGAAAAATGCGCCCAGAATTCCGAGAAGGCTAACCCCTTTGAAAATTTCGAAAAATGCGCCCAGAGTTCCGAGAAGGCTAACCCCTTTGAAAATTTAGAAAAATGCACCCAGAATTCCAAGAAGGCTAACCCCTCTGAAAATTTCGAAAAATGAGCCTAGAATTACGAGAAGGCTAACCCCTTTGAAAATTTCAAAAAATGCGCCCAGAATAACGAGAAGGCTAACCCTTTTGAAAATTTCGAAAAATGAGGCCAGAATTCCGAGAAGGCTAACCGCTTTGAAAATTACATAAAATGCGCCCAGAATAACGAGAAGGCAAACCCCTTTGAAAATTTCGAAAAATGCGCCCAGCATTCCGAGAAGGCTAACCCCTTTGAAAATTTCGAAAAATGCGCCTAGAATTCCGAGAAGCCTAACCCCTTTGAAAATTACCAAAAATTCGCCCAGAATTCCGAGAAGGCTAATCCCTTTGAAAATTACAAAAAATGCGACCAGAATAACGAGAAGGCTAACCCTTTTGAAAGTTTCGAAAAATGCGCCCAGAATTCCGAGAAGGCTAACCCCTTTGAAAATTTCAAAAAATGCGCCCAGAATAACGAGAAGGCTAACCCTTTTGAAAATTTCGAAAAATGCGGCCAGAATTCCGAGAAGGCCAACCCCTTTGAAAATTTCGAAAAATGCGCCCAGAATTCCGAGAAGGCTAACCCCTTTGAAAATTTCGAAAAAAGCGTCCAGAATTCCGAGAAGGCTAACCCCTTTGAAAATTTCGAAAAATGCGCCCAGAATTCCGAGAAGGCTAACCCCTTTGAAAATTTCGAAAAATGCGTCCAGAATTCCGAGAAGGCTAACCCCTTTGAAAATTTCGAATAATGCGCCCAGAATTCCAAGAAGGCTAACCCATTTGAAAGTTTCGAAAAATGCGCTCAGAATTCCGAGAAGGCTAACCCCTTTGAAAATTTCGAAAAATGCGCCCAGAATTCCGAGAAGACTAACCCCTTTGAAAATTTCGAAAAATGCGTCCAGAATTTCGAGAAAGCTAACCCCTTTGAAAATATCGAAAAATGCGCCCAGAAATCCGAGAAGGCTAACCCTTTTGAAAATTTCGAAAAATGCGCCCAGAATTCCGAGAAGGCTAACCCCTTTGAAAATTTCGAAAAATGCGCCCAGAATTCCGAGAAGGCTAACCCCTTTGAAAATTTCGAAAAATGCGCCCAGAATTCCGAGAAGGCTAACCCCTTTGAAAATTTCGAAAAATGCGCCCAGAATTCCGAGAAGGCTAAACCCTTTGAAAATTTCGAAAAATGCGCCCAGAATTCCGAGAAGGCTAACCCCTTTGAAAATTTCGAAAAAAGCGCCCAGAATTCCGAGAAGGCTAACTCCTTTGAAAATTTCGAAAAAGCGCCCAGAATTCCGAGAAGGCTAACCCCTTTGAAAATTTCGAAAAATGCGCCCAGAATTCCGAGAAGGCTAACCCCTTTGAAAATTTCGAATAATACGCCCAGAATTCCGAGAAGGCTAACCCCTTTGAAAATTTAGAAAAATGCGCCCAGAATTCCGAGAAGGCTAACCCCTTTGAAATTTTGAAAAATGCGCCAAGAATTCCGAGAAGGCTAACCCCTTTGGAAATTTCAAAAAATGCGCCCAGAATTCCGAGAAGGCTAACCCCTTTGAAAATTTCGAATAATACGCCCAGAATTCCGAGAAGGCTAACCCCTTTGAAAATTTAGAAAAATGCGCCCAGAATTCCGAGAAGGCTAACCCCTTCGAAATTTTGAAAAATGTGCCAAGAATTCCGAGAAGGCTAACCCCTTTGAAAATTTCAAAAAATGCGCCCAGAATAACGAGAAGGCTAACCCTTTTGAAAATTTCGAAAAATGCGGCCAGTATTCCGAGAAGGCTAACCCCTTTGAAAATTTCGAAAAATGCGCCCAGAATTCCGAGAAGGCTAACCCCTTTGAAAATTTCGAAAAATGCGCCCAGAATTCCGAGAAGGCTAAACCCTTTGAAAATTTCGAAAAATGCGCCCAGAATTCCGAGAAGGCTAACCCCTTTGAAAATTTCGAAAAATGCGCCCAGAATAACGAGAAGGCTAACCCTTTTGAAAATTTCGAAAAATGCGGCCAGAATTCCGAGATGGCTAACCCCTTTGAAAATTTCGAAAATTGCGCCCAGAATTCCGAGAAGGCTAACCCCTTTGAAAATTTCGAAAAATGCGCCCAGAATTCCGAGTAGGGTAACCCCTTTGAAATTTTTGAAAATATCGAAAAATGCGCCCAGAATTCCGAGAAGGCTAACACCTTTGAAAATTTCGAAAAATGCGACCAGAATTCCGAGAAGGCTAACCCCTTTGAAAATTTCGAAAAATGCGCCCAGAATTCCGAGAAGGCTAACCCCTTTGAAAATTTCGAAAAATGCGCCCAGAATTCCGAGAAGGCTAACCCCTTTGAAAATTTAGAAAAATGCACCCAGAATTCCAAGAAGGCTAACCCCTCTGAAAATATCGAAAAATGCGGCCAGAATTCCGAGAAAGCTAACCCCTTTGAAAATTTCGAAAAATGCGCCTAGAATTCCGAGAAGGCTAACCCATTTGAAAATTTCGAAAAATGCGCCCAGAATTCCGAGAAGGCTAACCCCTTTGAAAATTTCGAAAAATGCGCCCAGAATTCCGAGAAGGCTAACCCCTTTGAAAATTTCGAAAAATGCGCCCAGAGTTCCGAGAAGGCTAACCCCTTTGAAAATTTAGAAAAATGCACCCAGAATTCCAAGAAGGCTAACCCCTCTGAAAATTTCGAAAAATGAGCCTAGAATTACGAAAAGGCTAACCCCTTTGAAAATTTCAAAAAATGCGCCCAGAATAACGAGAAGGCTAACCCTTTTGAAAATTTCGAAAAATGAGGCCAGAATTCCGAGAAGGCTAACCGCTTTGAAAATTACATAAAATGCGCCCAGAATAACGAGAAGGCAAACCCCTTTGAAAATTTCGAAAAATGCGCCCAGAATTCCGAGAAGGCTAACCCCTTTGAAAATTTCGAAAAATGCGCCTAGAATTCCGAGAAGCCTAACCCCTTTGAAAATTACCAAAAATTCGCCCAGAATTCCGAGAAGGCTAATCCCTTTGAAAATTACAAAAAATGCGACCAGAATAACGAGAAGGCTAACCCTTTTGAAAGTTTCGAAAAATGCGGCCAGAATTCCGAGAAGGCTAACCCCTTTGAAAATTTCGAAAAATGCGCCCAGAATTCCGAGAAGGCTAACCCCTTTGAAAATTTCGAAAACTGCGTCCAGAATTCCGAGAAGGCTAACCCCTTTGAAAATTTCGAAAAATGCGCCCAGAATTACGAGAAAGCTAACCCCTTTGAAAAGTTCGAAAAATGCGCCCAGAATTCCGAGAAGCCTAACCCCTTTGAAAATTACGAAAAATGCGCCCAGAATTCCGAGAAGGCTAACCCCTTTGAAAATTTCAAAAAATGCGCCCAGAATTCCGAGAAGGCTAACCCCTTTGAAAATTTAGAAAAATGCACCCAGAATTCCAAGAAGGCTAACCCCTCTGAAAATTTCGAAAAATGAGCCCAGAATTACGAGAAGGCTCACCCCTTTGAAAATTTCGAAAAATGCGCCCAGAATTCCGAGAAGGCTAACCCCTTTGAAAATTTCGAAAAATGCGTCCAGAATTCCGAGAAGGCTAACCCCTTTGAAAATTTCGAAAAATGCGACCAGCATTCCGAGAAGGCTAACCCCTTTGAAAATTTCGAAAAATGCGCCCAGAATTCCGAGAAGGCTAACCCCTTTGAAAATTTCGAAAAATGCGCCCAGAATTCCGAGAAGGCTAAACCCTTTGAAAATTTCGAAAAATGCGCCCAGAATTCCGAGAAGGCTAACCCCTTAGAAAATTTCGAAAAATGCGCCCAGAATTCCGAGAAGGCTAACTCCTTTGAAAATTTCGAAAAAGCGCCCAGAATTCCGAGAAGGCTAACCCCTTTGAAAATTTCGAAAAATGCGCCCAGAATTCCGAGAAGGCTAACCCCTTTGAAAATTTCGAATAATGCGCCCAGAATTCCGAGAAGGCTAACCCCTTTGAAAATTTAGAAAAATGCGCCCAGAATTCCGAGAAGGCTAACCCCTTTGAAATTTTGAAAAATGCGCCAAGAATTCCGAGAAGGCTAAACCCTTTGAAAATTTCGAAAAATGCGCCTAGAATTCCGAGAAGGCTAACCCATTTGAAAATTTCGAAAAATGCGCCCAGAATTCCGAGAAAGCTAACCCCTTTGAAAATTTAGAAAAATGCGCCCAGAATTCCGAGAAGGCTAACCCCTTTGAAAATTTAGAAAAATGCGCCCAGAATTCCTAGAAGGCTAACACCTTTGAAAATTTCGAAAAATGCGCCCAGAATTGCGAGTAGGGTAACCCTTTTGAAATTTTTGAAAATATCGAAAAATGCGCCCAGAATTCCGAGAAGGCTTACCCCTTTGAAAATTTCGAAAAATGCGCCCAGAATTCCGAGAAGGCTAACCCATTTGAAAATTTCGAAAAATGCGCCCAGAATTCCGACAAGGCTAACCCCTTTGAAAATTTCGAAAAATGCGTCCAGAATTACGAGAAGGTTAACCCCGTTGAAAATTTCGAAAAATGCGCCCAGAATTCCGAGAAGGCTAACCCCTTTGAAAATTTCGAAAAATGCGCCCAGAATTCCGAGAAGCCTAACCCCTTTGAAAATTACGAAAAATGCGCCCAGAATTCCGAGAAGGCTAACCCCTTTGAAAATTTCGAAAAATGCGCCCAGAATTCCGAGAAGGCTAACCCCTTTGAAATTTTGAAAAATGCGCCAAGAATTCCGAGAAGGCTAACCCCTTTGGAAATTTCAAAAAATGCGCCCAGAATTCCGAGAAGGCTAACCCCTTTGAAAATTTCGAATAATACGCCCAGAATTCCGAGAAGGCTAACCCCTTTGAAAATTTAGAAAAATGCGCCCAGAATTCCGAGAAGGCTAACCCCTTTGAAATTTTGAAAAATGTGCCAAGAATTCCGAGAAGGCTAACCCCTTTGAAAATTTCAAAAAATGCGCCCAGAATAACGAGAAGGCTAACCCTTTTGAAAATTTCGAAAAATGCGGCCAGTATTCCGAGAAGGCTAACCCCTTTGAAAATTTCGAAAAATGCGCCCAGAATTCCGAGAAGGCTAAACCCTTTGAAAATTTCGAAAAATGCGCCCAGAATTCCGAGAAGGCTAACCCCTTTGAAAATTTCGAAAAATGCGCCCAGAATAACGAGAAGGCTAACCCTTTTGAAAACTTCGAAAAATGCGGCCAGAATTCCGAGATGGCTAACCCCTTTGAAAATTTCGAAAATTGCGCCCAGAATTCCGAGAAGGCTAACCCCTTTGAAAATTTCGAAAAATGCGCCCAGAATTCCGAGTAGGGTAACCCCTTTGAAATTTTTGAAAATATCGAAAAATGCGCCCAGAATTCCGAGAAGGCTAACACCTTTGAAAATTTCGAAAAATGCGACCAGAATTCCGAGAAGGCTAACCCCTTTGAAAATTTCGAAAAATGCGCCCAGAATTCCGAGAAGGCTAACCCCTTTGAAAATTTCGAAAAATGCACCCAGAATTCCAAGAAGGCTAACCCCTCTGAAAATATCGAAAAATGCGGCCAGAATTCCGAGAAAGCTAACCCCTTTGAAAATTTCGAAAAATGCGCCTAGAATTCCGAGAAGGCTAACCCATTTGAAAATTTCGAAAAATGCGCCCAGAATTCCGAGAAGGCTAACCCCTTTGAAAATTTCGAAAAATGCGCCCAGAATTCCGAGAAGGCTAACCCCTTTGAAAATTTCGAAAAATGCGCCCAGAGTTCCGAGAAGGCTAACCCCTTTGAAAATTTAGAAAAATGCACCCAGAATTCCAAGAAGGCTAACCCCTCTGAAAATTTCGAAAAATGAGCCTAGAATTACGAGAAGGCTAACCCCTTTGAAAATTTCAAAAAATGCGCCCAGAATAACGAGAAGGCTAACCCTTTTGAAAATTTCGAAAAATGAGGCCAGAATTCCGAGAAGGCTAACCGCTTTGAAAATTACATAAAATGCGCCCAGAATAACGAGAAGGCAAACCCCTTTGAAAATTTCGAAAAATGCGCCCAGAATTCCGAGAAGGCTAACCCCTTTGAAAATTTCGAAAAATGCGCCTAGAATTCCGAGAAGCCTAACCCCTTTGAAAATTACCAAAAATTCGCCCAGAATTCCGAGAAGGCTAATCCCTTTGAAAATTACAAAAAATGCGACCAGAATAACGAGAAGGCTAACCCTTTTGAAAATTTCGAAAAATGCGGCCAGAATTCCGAGAAGGCTAACCCCTTTGAAAATTTCGAAAAATGCGCCCAGAATTCCGAGAAGGCTAACCCCTTTGAAAATTTCGAAAAATGCGTCCAGAATTCCGAGAAGGCTAACCCCTTTGAAAATTTCGAAAAATGCGCCCAGAATTACGAGAAAGCTAACCCCTTTGAAAAGTTCGAAAAATGCGCCCAGAATTCCGAGAAGCCTAACCCCTTTGAAAATTACGAAAAATGCGCCCAGAATTCCGAGAAGGCTAACCCCTTTGAAAATTTCAAAAAATGCGCCCAGTATTCCGAGAAGGCTAACCCCTTTGAAAATTTAGAAAAATGCACCCAGAATTCCAAGAAGGCTAACCCCTCTGAAAATTTCGAAAAATGAGCCCAGAATTACGAGAAGGCTCACCCCTTTGAAAATTTCAAAAAATGCGCCCAGAATAACGAGAAGGCTAACCCTTTTGAAATTTTCGAAAAATGAGGCCAGAATTCCGAGAAGGCTAAACGCTTTGAAAATTTCAAAAAATGCGCCCAGAATAACGAGAAGGCTAACCCTTTTGAAAAATTCGAAAAATGAGGCCAGAATTCCGAGAAGGCTAACCGCTTTGAAAATTTCAAAAAATGCGCCCAGAATAACGAGAAGGCTAACCCCTTTGAAAATTTCCAAAAATGCGCCCAGAATTCCGAGAAGCCTAACCCCTTTGAAAATTACGAAAAATGCGCCCACAATTCCGAGAAGGCTAACCCCTTTGAAAATTTCAAAAAATGCGCCCAGAATAACGAGAAGGCTAACCCTTTTGAAAATTTCGAAAAATGCGGCCAGAATTCCGAGAAGGCTAACCCCTTTGAAAATTTCGAAAAATGCGCCCAGAATTCCGAGAAGGCTAACCCCTTTGAAAATTTCGAAAAATGCGGCCAGAATTCCGAGAAGGCTAACCCCTTTGAAAATTTCGAAAAATGCGCCCAGAATTCCGAGAAGGCTAACCCCTTTGAAAATTTCGAAAAATGCGGCCAGAATTCCGAGAAGGCTAACCCCTTTGAAAATTTCGAAAAATGCGGCCAGAATTCCGAGAAGGCTAACCCCTTTGAAAATTTCGAAAAATGCGCCCAGAATTCCGAGAAGGCTAACCCCTTTGAAAATTTCGAAAAATGCGCCCAGAATTCCGAGAAGGCTAACCCCTTTGAAAATTTCGAAAAATGCGCCCAGAATTCCGAGAAGCCTAACCCCTTTGAAAGTTACGAAAAATGCGCCCAGAATTCCGAGAAGGCTAACCCCTTTGAAAATTTCAAAAAATGCGCCCAGAATAACGAGAAGCCTAACCCTTTTGAAAATTTCGAAAAATGCGGCCAGAATTCCGAGAAGGCTAACCCCTTTGAAAATTTCGAAAAATGCGCCCAGAATTCCGAGAAGGCTAACCCCTTTGAAAATTTCGAAAAATGCGTCCAGAATTCCGAGAAGGCTAACCCCTTTGAAAATTTCGAAAAATGCGACCAGAATTCCGAGAAGGCTAACCCCTTTGAAAATTTCGAAAAATGCGCCCAGAATTCCGAGAAGGCTAACCCCTTTGAAAATTTCGAAAAATGCGCCCAGAATTCCGAGAAGGCTAAACCCTTTGAAAATTTCGAAAAATGCGCCCAGAATTCCGAGAAGGCTAACCCCTTAGAAAATTTCGAAAAATGCGCCCATAATTCCGAGAAGGCTAACTCCTTTGAAAATTTCGAAAAAGCGCCCAGAATTCCGAGAAGGCTAACCCCTTTGAAAATTTCGAAAAATGCGCCCAGAATTCCGAGAAGGCTAACCCCTTTGAAAATTTCGAATAATGCGCCCAGAATTCCGAGAAGGCTAACCCCTTTGAAAATTTAGAAAAATGCGCCCAGAATTCCGAGAAGGCTAACCCCTTTGAAATTTTGAAAAATGCGCCAAGAATTCCGAGAAGGCTAAACCCTTTGAAAATTTCGAAAAATGCGCCTAGAATTCCGAGAAGGCTAACCCGTTTGAAAATTTCGAAAAATGCGCCCAGAATTCCGAGAAAGCTAACCCCTTTGAAAATTTAGAAAAATGCGCCCAGAATTCCGAGAAGGCTAACCCCTTTGAAAATTTAGAAAAATGCGCCCAGAATTCCTAGAAGGCTAACACCTTTGAAAATTTCGAAAAATGCGCCCAGAATTGCGAGTAGGGTAACCCTTTTGAAATTTTTGAAAATATCGAAAAATGCGCCCAGAATTCCGAGAAGGCTTACCCCTTTGAAAATTTCGAAAAATGCGCCCAGAATTCCGAGAAGGCTAACCCATTTGAAAATTTCGAAAAATGCGCCCAGAATTCCGACAAGGCTAACCCCTTTGAAAATTTCGAAAAATGCGTCCAGAATTACGAGAAGGTTAACCCCGTTGAAAATTTCGAAAAATGCGCCCAGAATTCCGAGAAGGCTAACCCCTTTGAAAATTTCGAAAAATGCGCCCAGAATTCAGAGTAGGCTAACCCCTTTGAAAATTTCACCCAGAATTACGAGAAGGCTAACCCCTTTGAAAATTTCGAAAAATGCGCCCAGAATTCCGAGAAGGCTATCTCCTTTGAAAATTTCGAAAAAAGCGTCCAGAATTCCGAGAAGGCTAACCCTTTTGAAAATTTCGCCCAGAATTCCGAGAAGAGTAACCCCTTTGAAAATTTCGAAAAATGCGCCCAGAATTACGAGAAGGCTAACCCCTTTGAAAATTTCGAAAAATGCGCCCAGAATTCCGAACAGGCTAACCCCTTTGAAAATTTCGAAAAATGCGCCCAGAATTCCGAGAAGGCCAACCCCTTTGAAAATTTCGAAAAATGCGTCCAGAATTCCGAGAAGGCTAACCCCTTTGAAAATTTCGAAAAATGCGCCCAGAATTCCGAGAAGGCTAACCCCTTTGAAAATTTCGAAAAATGCGCCCAGAATTCCGAAAAGGCTAACCCCTTTGAAATTTTCGAAAAATGCGCCCAGAATTCCGAGAAGGCTAACCCTTATGAAAATTACCAAAAATGCGCCCAGAATTCCGAGAAAGCTAACCCCTTTGAAAATTTTGAAAATATCGAAAAATGCGCCCAGAATTCCGAAAAGGCTAACCCCTTTGAAAATTTCGAAAAATGCGCCCCGAATTCCGAGAAGGCTTACCCCTTTGAAAATTTCGATAAATGCGCCCAGAATTCCGAGAAGGCTAACCCATTTGAAAATTTCAAAGAATGCGCACAGAATAACGAGAAGGCTAACCCCTTTGAAAAATACGCCCAGAATTACGAGAAAACTAACCCCTTTGAAAATTTCGAAAAATGCGCCCAGAATTCCGAGAAGGCTAACCCCTTTGAAAATTTCGAATAATGCGCCCAGAATTCCGAGAAGGCCAACCCCTTTGAAAATTTCGAAAAATGCGTCCAGAATTCCGAGAAGGCTAAACCCTTTGAAAATTTCGAAAAATGCGCCCAGAATCCCGAGATGGCTAACCCCTTTGAAAATTTCGCCCAGAATTACGAGAAGCCTAACCCCTTTGAAAATTTCGAAAAATACGCCCAGAATTACGAGAAGGCTAACCCCTTTGAAAATTTCGAAAAATGCGCCCAGAATTCCGAGAAGGCTAACCCCTTTGAAATTTCGAAAAATGCGCCCAGAATTCCGAGAAGGCTAACCCCTTTGAAAATTTCGAATAACGCGCCCAGAATTCCGAGAAGGCCAACCCCTTTGAAAATTTCGAAAAATGCGCCCAGAATTCCGAGAAGGCTAACCCCTTTGAAAATTTCGAAAAATGCGCCCAGAATTCCGAGAAGGCTAACCCCTTTGAAAATTTCGAATAATGCGCCCAGAATTCCGACGAGTCCAACCCCTTTGAAAATTTCGAAAAATGCGCCCAGAATTCCGAGAAGGCTAACCCCATTGAAAATTTCGAAAAATGCGCCCAGAATTCCGAGAAGACTAACCCCTTTGAAAATTTCGAAAAATGCGCCCAGAATTCCGAGAAGGCTAACCCCTTTGAAAATTTCGAAAAATGCGCCCAGAATTCCGAGAAGGCTAACCCCTTTGAAAATTTCGAATAATGCGCCCAGAATTCCGACGAGTCCAACCCCTTTGAAAATTTCGAAATATGCGCCCAGAATTCCGAGAAGGCTAACCCCTTTGAAAATTTCGAAAAATGCGTCCAGAATTCCGAGAAGGCTAACCCCTTTGAAAATTTCGAAAAATGCGCCCAGAATTCCGAAATGCGTCCAGAATTCCGAGAAAGCTAACCCCTTTGAAAATATCGAAAAATGCGCCCAGAATTCCGAGAAGGCTAACCCTTTTGAAAATTTCGAAAAATGCGCCCAGAATTCCGAGAAGGCTAACCCCTTTGAAAATTTCGAAAAACGCGCCCAGAATTCCGAGAAGGCTAACCCCTTTGAAAATTTCGAAAAATGCGCCCAGAATTCCGAGAAGGCTAACCCCTTTGAAAATTTCGAAAAATGCGCCCAGAATTCCGAGAAGGCTAAACCCTTTGAAAATTTCGAAAAATGCGCCCAGAATTCCGAGAAGGCTAACCCCTTTGAAAATTTCGAAAAATGCGCCCAGAATTCCGAGAAGGCTAACTCCTTTGAAAATTTCGAAAAAGCGCCCAGAATTCCGAGAAGGCTAACCCCTTTGAAAATTTCGAAAAATGCGCCCAGAATTCCGAGAAGGCTAACCCCTTTGAAAATTTCGAATAATACGCCCAGAATTCCGAGAAGGCTAACCCCTTTGAAAATTTAGAAAAATGCGCCCAGAATTCCGAGAAGGCTAACCCCTTTGAAATTTTGAAAAATGCGCCAAGAATTCCGAGAAGGCTAACCCCTTTGAAAATTTCAAAAAATGCGCCCAGAATAACGAGAAGGCTAACCCTTTTGAAAATTTCGAAAAATGCGGCCAGTATTCCGAGAAGGCTAACCCCTTTGAAAATTTCGAAAAATGCGCCCAGAATTCCGAGAAGGCTAACCCCTTTGAAAATTTCGAAAAATGCGCCCAGAATTCCGAGAAGGCTAAACCCTTTGAAAATTTCGAAAAATGCGCCCAGAATTCCGAGAAAGCTAACCCCTTTGAAAATTTCGAAAAATGCGCCCAGAATAACGAGAAGGCTATCCCTTTTGAAAATTTCGAAAAATGCGGCCAGAATTCCGAGAAGGCTAACCCCTTTGAAAATTTCAAAAAATGCGCCCAGAATAACGAGAAGGCTAACCCTTTTGAAAATTTCGAAAAATGCGGCCAGAATTCCGAGATGGCTAACCCCTTTGAAAATTTCGAAAAATGCGCCCAGAATTCCGAGAAGGCTAACCCCTTTGAAAATTTCGAAAAATGCGCCCAGAATTCCGAGTAGGGTAACCCCTTTGAAATTTTTGAAAATATCGAAAAATGCGCCCAGAATTCCGAGAAGGCTAACACCTTTGAAAATTTCGAAAAATGCGCCCAGAATTCCGAGAAGGCTAACCCCTTTGAAAATTTCGAAAAATGCGCCCAGAATTCCGAGAAGGCTAACCCCTTTGAAAATTTAGAAAAATGCACCCAGAATTCCAAGAAGGCTAACCCCTCTGAAAATTTCGAAAAATGCGGCCAGAATTCCGAGAAAGCTAACCCCTTTGAAAATTTCGAAAAATGCGCCCAGAATTCCGAGAAGGCTAACCCATTTGAAAATTTCGAAAAATGCGCCCAGAATTCCGAGAAGGCTAACCCCTTTGAAAATTTCGAAAAATGCGCCCAGAATTCCGAGAAGGCTAACCCCTTTGAAAATTTCGAAAAATGCGCCCAGAATTCCGAGAAGGCTAACCCCTTTGAAAATTTAGAAAAATGCACCCAGGATTCCAAGAAGGCTAATCCCTCTGAAAATTTCGAAAAATGAGCCCAGAATTCCGAGAAGGCTAACCCCTTTGAAAATTTCAAAAAATGCGCCCAGAATAACGAGAAGGCTAACCCTTTTGAAAATTTAGAAAAATGAGGCCAGAATTCCGAGAAGGCTAACCGCTTTGAAAATTACATAAAATGCGCCCAGAATAACGAGAAGGCTAACCCTTTTGAAAATTTCGAAATATGCGGCCAGAATTCCGAGAAGGCTAACCCCTTTGAAAATTTCGAAAAATGCGCCCAGAATTCCGAGAAGGCTAAACCCTTTGAAAATTTCGAAAAATACGCCCAGAATTCCGAGAAGGCTAACCCCTTTGAAAATTTCGAAAAATGCGCCCAGAATTACGAGAAGGCTAACCCTTTTGAAAATTTCGAAAAATGCGCCCAGAATTCCGAGAAGGCTAACCCCTTTGAAAATTTCGAATAATGCGCCCAGAATTCCGAGAAGGCTAACCCCTTTGAAAATTTCGAAAAAATGCGCCCAGAATTCCGAGAAGGCTAACCCCTTTGAAAATTTCGAAAAATGCGCCCAGAATTCCGAGAAGGCTAACCCATTTGAAAATTTCGAAAAATGCGCCCAGAATTCCGAGTAGGGTAACCCCTTTGAAATTTTTGAAAATATCGAAAAATGCGCCCAGAATTCCGAGAAGGCTAACACCTTTGAAAATTTCGAAAAATGCGACCAGAATTCCGAGAAGGCTAACCCCTTTGAAAATTTCGAAAAATGCGCCCAGAATTCCGAGAAGGCTAACCCCTTTGAAAATTTCGAAAAATGCGCCCAGAATTCCGAGAAGGCTAACACCTTTGAAAATTTCGAAAAATGCGCCCAGAATTCCGAGAGGGCTAACCCCTTTGAAAATTTCGAAAAATGCGCCCAGAATTCCGAGAAGGCTAACCCCTTTGAAAATTTCGAAAAATGCGCCCAGAATTCCGAGAAGGCAAACCCCTTTGAAAATTTCGAAAAATGCGCCCAGAATTCCGAGAAGGCTAACCCCTTTGAAAATTTCGAAAAATACGGCCAGAATTCCGAGAAGGCAAACCCCTTTGAAAATTTCGAAAAATGCGCCCAGAATTCCGAGAAGGCTAACCCCTTTGAAAATTTCGAAAAATGCGCCCAGAATTCCGAGAAGGCTAACCCCTTTGAAAATTTCGAAAAATGCGCCTAGAATTCCGAGAAGCCTAACCCCTTTGAAAATTACCAAAAATGCGCCCAGAATTCCGAGAAGGCTAACCCCTTTGAAAATTTCAAAAACTGCGCCCAGAATAACGAGAAGGCTAACCCTTTTGAAAATTTCGAAAAATGCGGCCAGAATTCCGAGAAGGCTAACCCCTTTGAAAATTTCGAAAAATGCGCCCAGAATTCCGAGAAGGCTAACCCCTTTGAAAATTTCGAAAAATGCGGCGAGAATTCCGAGAAGGCTAACCCCTTTGAAAATTTCGAAAAATGCGCCCAGAATTCCGAGAAGGCTTAACCCCTTTGAAAATTTCGAAAAATGCGCCCAGAATTACGAGAAAGCTAACCCCTTTGAAAATTTCGAAAAATGCGCCCAGAATTCCGAGAAGCCTAACCCCTTTGAAGATTACGAAAAATGCGTCCAGAATTCCGAGAAGGCTAACCCCTTTGAAAATTTCAAAAAATGCGCCCAGAATTCCGAGAAGGCTAACCCCTTTGAAAATTTAGAAAAATGCACCCAGAATTCCAAGAAGGCTAACCCCTCTGAAAATTTCGAAAAATGAGCCCAGAATTCCGAGAAGGCTAACCCCTTTGAAAATTTCAAAAAATGCGCCCAGAATAACGAGAAGGCTAACCCCTTTGAAAATTTCGAAAAATGAGGCCAGAATTCCGAGAAGGCTAACCGCTTTGAAAATTTCAAAAAATGCGCCCAGAATAACGAGAAGGCTAACCCTTTTGAAAATTTCGAAAAATGAGGCCAGAATTCCGAGAAGGCTAACCGCTTTGAAAATTTCGAAAAATGCGCCCAGAATTCCGAGAAGACTAACCCCTTTGAAAATTTCGAAAAATGCGACCAGAATTCCGAGAAGGCTAACCCCTTTGAAAATTTCGAAAAATGCGGCCAGAATTCCGAGAAGGCTAACCCCTTTGAAAATTTCGAAAAATGCGCCCAGAATTCCGAGAAGGCTAAACGCTTTGAAAATTTCAAAAAATGCGCCCAGAATTCCGAGAAGGCTAACCCCTTTGAAAATTTCGAAAAATGCGCCCAGAATTCCGAGAAGGCTAACCCCTTTGAAAATTTCAAAAAATGCGCCCAGAATAACGAGAAGCCTAACCCTTTTGAAAATTTCGAAAAATGCGGCCAGAATTCCGAGAAGGCTAACCCCTTTGAAAATTTCGAAAAATGCGTCCAGAATTCCGAGAAGGCTAACCCCTTTGAAAATTTCGAAAAATGCGCCCAGAATTCCGAGAAGGCTAACCCCTTAGAAAATTTCGAAAAAGCGCCCAGAATTCCGAGAAGGCTAACCCCTTTGAAAATTTCGAAAAATGCGCCCAGAATTCCGAGAAGGCTAACCCCTTTGAAAATTTCGAATAATGCCCCCAGAATTCCGAGAAGGCTAACCCCTTTGAAAATTTAGAAAAATGCGCCCAGAATTCCGAGAAGGCTAACCCCTTTGAAATTTTGAAAAATGCGCCAAGAATTCCGAGAAGGCTAACCCCTTTGAAAATTTCAAAAAAAGGCGCCCAGAATAACGAGAAGGCTAACCCTTTTGAAAATTTCGAAAAATGCGGCCAGTATTCCGAGAAGGCTAACCCCTTTGAAAATTTCGAAAAATGCGCCCAGAATTCCGAGAAGGCTAACCCCTTTGAAAATTTCGAAAAATGCGCCCAGAATTCCGAGAAGGCTAAACCCTTTGAAAATTTCGAAAAATGCGCCTAGAATTCCGAGAAGGCTAACCCATTTGAAAATTTCGAAAAATGCGCCCAGAATTCCGAGAAAGCTAACCCCTTTGAAAATTTAGAAAAATGCGCCCAGAATTCCGAGAAGGCTAACCCCTTTGAAAATTTAGAAAAATGCGCCCAGAATTCCTAGAAGGCTAACACCTTTGAAAATTTCGAAAAATGCGCCCAGAATTCCGAGTAGGGTAACCCTTTTGCAATTTTTGAAAATATCGAAAAATGCGCCCAGAATTCCGAGAAGGCTTACCCCTTTGAAAATTTCGAAAAATGCGCCCAGAATTCCGAGAAGGCTAACCCATTTGAAAATTTCGAAAAATGCGCCCAGAATTCCGACAAGGCTAACCCCTTTGAAAATTTCGAAAAATGCGTCCAGAATTACGAGAAGGTTAACCCCTTTGAAAATTTCGAAAAATGCGCCCAGAATTCAGAGTAGGCTAACCCCTTTGAAAATTTCACCCAGAATTACGAGAAGGCTAACCCCTTTGAAAATTTCGAAAAATGCGCCCAGAATTCCGAGAAGGCTATCTCCTTTGAAAATTTCGAAAAAAGCGTCCAGAATTCCGAGAAGGCTAACCCTTTTGAAAATTTCGCCCAGAATTCCGAGAAGAGTAACCCCTTTGAAAATTTCGAAAAATGCGCCCAGAATTACGAGAAGGCTAACCCCTTTGAAAATTTCGAAAAATGCGCCCAGAATTCCGAAGAGGCTAACCCCTTTGAAAATTTCGAAAAATGCGCCCAGAATTCCGAGAAGGCTAACCCCTTTGAAAATTTTGAATAATGCGCCCAGAATTCCGAGAAGGCCAACCCCTTTGAAAATTTCGAAAAATGCGTCCAGAATTCCGAGAAGGCTAACCCCTTTGAAAATTTCGAAGAATGCGCCCAGAATTCCGAGAAGGCTAACCCCTTTGAAAATTTCGAAAAATGCGCCCAGAATTCCGAAAAGGCTAACCCCTTTGAACATTTCGAAATATGCGCCCAGAATTCCGAGAAGGCTAACCCCTTTGAAAATTTCGAAAAATGCGCCCAGAATTCCGAGAAGGCTAACCCTTTTGAAAATTACCAAAAATGCGCCCAGAATTCCGAGAAAGCTAACCCCTTTGAAAATTTTGAAAATATCGAAAAATGCGCCCAGAATTCCGAAAAGGCTAACCCCTTTGAAAATTTCGAAAAATGCGCCCCGAATTCCGAGAAGGCTTACCCCTTTGAAAATTTCGAAAAATGCGCCCAGAATTCCGAGAAGGCTAACCCATTTGAAAATTTCAAAAAATGCGCACAGAATAACGAGAAGGCTAACCCCTTTGAAAATTTCGAAAAATGCGCCCAGAATTCCGAGAAGGCTAACCCCTTTGAAAATTTCGCTCAGAATTACGAGAAGTCTAACCCCTTTGAAAATTTCGAAAAATACGCCCAGAATTACGAGAAAACTAACCCCTTTGAAAATTTCGAAAAATGCGCCCAGAATTCCGAGAAGGCTAACCCCTTTGAAAATTTCGAATAATGCGCTCAGAATTCCGAGAAGGCCAACCCCTTTGAAAATTTCGAAAAATGCGCCCAGAATTCCGAGAAGGCTAACCCCTTTGAAAATTTCGAAAAATGCGTCCAGAATTCCGAGAAGGCTAAACCCTTTGAAAATTTCGAAAAATGCGCCCAGAATCCCGAGAAAGCTAACCCCTTTGAAAATTTCGCCCAGAATTACGAGAAGCCTAACCCCTTTGAAAATTTCGAAAAATACGCCCAGAATTACGAGAAGGCTAACCCCTTTGAAAATTTCGAAAAATGCGCCCAGAATTCCGAGAAGGCTAACCCCTTTGAAAATTTCGAATAACGCGCCCAGAATTCCGAGAAGGCCAACCCCTTTGAAAATTTCGGAAAATGCGCCCAGAATTCCGAGAAGGCTAACCCCTTTGAAAATTTCGAAAAATGCGCCCAGAATTCCGAGAAGGCTAACCCCTTTGAAAATTTCGAATAATGCGCCCAGAATTCCGACGAGTCCAACCCCTTTGAAAATTTCGAAAAATGCGCCCAGAATTCCAAGAAGGCTAACCCCTTTGAAAATTTCGAAAAATGCGCCCAGAATTCCGAGAAGACTAACCCATTTGAAAATTTCGAAAAATGCGCCCAGAAATCCGAAAAGGCTAACCCCTTTGAAAATTTCGAAATATGCGCCCAGAATTCCGAGAAGGCTAACCCCTTTGAAAATTTCGAAAAATGCGCCCAGAATTCCGAGAAGGCTAACCCTTTTGAAAATTACCAAAAATGCGCCCAGAATTCCGAGAAAGCTAATCCCTTTGAAAATTTTGAAAATATCGAAAAATGCGCCCAGAATTCCGAGAAGGCTAACCCCTTTGAAAATTTCGAATAACGCGCCCAGAATTCCGAGAAGGCTAACCCCTTTGAAAATTTCGAATAATGCGCCCAGAATTCCGACGAGTCCAACCCCTTTAAAATTTCGAAAAATGCGCCCAGAATTACGAGAAGGCTAACCCCTTTGAAAATTTCGAAAAATGCGCCCAGAATTCCGAAGAGGCTAACCCCTTTGAAAATTTCGAAAAATGCGCCCAGAATTCCGAGAAGGCTAACCCCTTTGAAAATTTCTAATAATGCGCCCAGAATTCCGAGAAGGCCAACCCCTTTGAAAATTTCGAAAAATGCGTCCAGAATTCCGAGAAGGCTAACCCCTTTGAAAATTTCGAAAAATGCGCCCAGAATTCCGAGAAGGCTAACCCCTTTGAATATTTCGAAAAATGCGCCCAGAATTCCGAAAAGGCTAACCCCTTTGAACATTTCGAAATATGCGCCCAGAATTCCGAGGCTAACCCCTTTGAAAATTTCGAAAAATGCGCCCAGAATTCCGAGAAGGCTAACCCTTTTGAAAATTACCAAAAATGCGCCCAGAATTCCGAGAAAGCTAACCCCTTTGAAAATTTTGAAAATATCGAAAAATGCGCCCAGAATTTCGAAAAGGCTAACCCCTTTGAAAATTTCGAAAAATGCGCCCCGAATTCCGAGAAGGCTTACCCCTTTGAAAATTTCGAAAAATGCGCCCAGAATTCCGAGAAGGCTAACCCATTTGAAAATTTCAAAAAATGCGCACAGAATAACGAGAAGGCTAACCACTTTGAAAATTTCGAAAAATGCGCCCAGAATTCCGAGAAGGCTAACCCCTTTGAAAATTTCGCCCAGAATTACGAGAAGCCTAACCCCTTTGAACATTTCGAAAAATACGCCCAGAATTACGAGAAAACTAACCCCTTTGAAAATTTCGAAAAATGCGCCCAGAATTCCGAGAAGCCTAACCCCTTTGAAAATTTCGAATAATTCGCCCAGAATTCCGAGAAGGCTAACCCCTTTGAAAATTTCGCCCAGAATTCCGAGAAGGCTAACCCCTTTGAAAATTTCGAAAAATGCGCCCAGAATTCCGAGAAGGCTAACCCCTTTGAAAATTTCGAAAAATGCGTCCAGAATTCCGAGAAGGCTAAACCCTTTGAAAATTTCGAAAAATGCGCCCAGAATTCCGAGAAGGCTAACCCCTTTGAAAATTTCGCCCAGAATTACGAGAAGCCTAACCCCTTTGAAAATTTCGAAAAATACGCCCAGAATTACGAGAAGGCTAACCCCTTTGAAAATTTCGAAAAATGCGCCCAGAATTCCGAGAGGGCTAACCCCTTTGAAAATTTCGAAAAATGCGCCCAGAATTCCGAGAAGGCTAAACCCTTTGAAAATTTCGAAAAATGCGCCCAGAATTCCGAGAAGGCTAACCCCTTTGAAAATTTCGAAAAATGCGCCCAGAATTCCGAGAAGGCTAACTCCTTTGAAAATTTCGAAAAAGCGCCCAGAATTCCGAGAAGGCTAACCCCTTTGAAAATTTCGAAAAATGCGCCCAGTATTCCGAGAAGGCTAACCCCTTTGAAAATTTCGAATAATACGCCCAGAATTCCCAGAAGGCTAACCCCTTTGAAAATTTAGAAAAATGCGCCCAGAATTCCGAGAAGGCTAACCCCTTTGAAATTTTGAAAAATGCGCCAAGAATTCCGAGAAGGCTAACCCCTTTGAAAATTTCAAAAAATGCGCCCAGAATAACGAGAAGGCTAACCCTTTTGAAAATTTCGAAAAATGCGGCCAGTATTCCGAGAAGGCTAACCCCTTTGAAAATTTCGAAAAATGCGCCCAGAATTCCGAGAAGGCTAACCCCTTTGAAAATTTCGAAAAATGCGCCCAGAATTCCGAGAAGGCTAAACCCTTTGAAAATTTCGAAAAATGCGCCCAGAATTCCGAGAACGCTAACCCCTTTGAAAATTTCGAAAAATGCGCCCAGAATAACGAGAAGGCTAACCCTTTTGAAAATTTCGAAAAATGCGGCCAGAATTCCGAGAAGGCTAACCCCTTTGAAAATTTAAAAAAATGCGCCCAGAATAACGAGAAGTCTAACCCTTTTGAAAATTTCGAAAAATGCGGCCAGAATTCCGAGATGGCTAACCCCTTTGAAAATTTCGAAAAATGCGCCCAGAATTCCGAGAAGGCTAACCCCTTTGAAAATTTCGAAAAATGCGCCCAGAATTCCGAGTAGGGTAACCCCTTTGAAATTTTTGAAAATATCGAAAAATGCGCCCAGAATTCCGAGAAGGCTAACACCTTTGAAAATTTCGAAAAATGCGACCAGAATTCCGAGAAGGCTAACCCCTTTGAAAATTTCGAAAAATGCGCCCAGAATTCCGAGAAGGCTAACCCCTTTGAAAATTTAGAAAAATGCGCCCAGAATTCCGAGAAGGCTAACCCCTCTGAAAATTTCGAAAAATGCGGCCAGAATTCCGAGAAGGCTAAACCCTTTGAAAATTTCGAAAAATACGCCCAGAATTCCGAGAAGGCTAACCCCTTTGAAAATTTCGAAAAATGCGCCCAGAATTACGAGAAGGCTAACCCTTTTGAAAATTTCGAAAAATGCGCCCAGAATTCCGAGAAGGCTAACCCCTTTGAAAATTTCGAATAATGCGCCCAGAATTCCGAGAAGGCTAACCCCTTTGAAAATTTCGAAAAAATGCGCCCAGAATTCCGAGAAGGCTAACCCCTTTGAAAATTTCGAAAAATGCGCCCAGAATTCCGAGAAGGCTAACCCATTTGAAAATTTCGAAAAATGCGCCCGGAATTCCGAGTAGGGTAACCCCTTTGAAATTTTTGAAAATATCGAAAAATGCGCCCAGAATTCCGAGAAGGCTAACACCTTTGAAAATTTCGAAAAATGCGACCAGAATTCCGAGAAGGCTAACCCCTTTGAAAATTTCGAAAAATGCGCCCGGAATTCCGAGAAGGCTAACCCCTTTGAAAATTTCGAAAAATGCGCCCGGAATTCCGAGAAGGCTAACCCCTTTGAAAATTTCGAAAAATGCGCCCAGAATTCCGAGAAGGCTAACCCCTTTGAAAATTTCGAAAAATGCGCCCAGAATTCCGAGAAGGCTAACCCCTTTCAAAATTTCGAAAAATACGCCCAGAATTCCGAGAAGGCTAACCCCTTTGAAAATTTCGAAAAATGCGCCCAGAATTCCGAGAAGGCTAACCCCTTTGAAAATTTCGAAAAATACGGCCAGAATTCCGAGAAGGCAAACCCCTTTGAAAATTTCGAAAAATGCGCCCAGAATTCCGAGAAGGCTAACCCCTTTGAAAATTTCGAAAAATGCGCCCAGAATTCCGAGAAGGCTAACCCCTTTGAAAATATCGAAAAATGCGCCTAGAATTCCGAGAAGCCTAACCCCTTTGAAAATTTCGAAAAATGCGCCCAGAATTCCGAGAAGGCTAACCCCTTTGAAAATTTCGAAAAATGCGCCCAGAATTCCGAGAAGGCTAACCCCTTTGAAAATTTCGAAAAATGCGCCCAGAATTCCGAGAAGGCTAAACCCTTTGAAAATTTTGAAAAATGCGCCCAGAATTCCGAGAAGGCTAACCCCTTAGAAAATTTCGAAAAATGCGCCCAGAATTCCGAGAAGGCTAACTCCTTTGAAAATTTCGAAAAAGCGCCCAGAATTCCGAGAAGGCTAACCCCTTTGAAAATTTCGAAAAATGCGCCCAGAATTCCGAGAAGGCTAACCCCTTTGAAAATTTCGAATAATGCCCCCAGAATTCCGAGAAGGCTAACCCCTTTGAAAATTTAGAAAAATGCGCCCAGAATTCCGAGAAGGCTAACCCCTTTGAAATTTTGAAAAATGCGCCAAGAATTCCGAGAAGGCTAACCCCTTTGAAAATTTCAAAAAATGCGCCCAGAATAACGAGAAGGCTAACCCTTTTGAAAATTTCGAAAAATGCGGTCAGTATTCCGAGAAGGCTAACCCCTTTGAAAATTTCGAAAATTGCGCCCAGAATTCCGAGAAGGCTAACCCCTTTGAAAATTTCGAAAAATGCGCCCAGAATTCCGAGAAGGCTAAACCCTTTGAAAATTTCGAAAAATGCGCCTAGAATTCCGAGAAGGCTAACCCATTTGAAAATTTCGAAAAATGCGCCCAGAATTCCGAGAAAGCTAACCCCTTTGAAAATTTAGAAAAATGCGCCCAGAATTCCGAGAAGGCTAACCCCTTTGAAAATTTAGAAAAATGCGCCCAGAATTCCCAGAAGGCTAACACCTTTGAAAATTTCGAAAAATGCGCCCAGAATAACGAGAAGGCTAACCCTTTTGAAAATTTCGAAAAATGCGGCCAGAATTCCGAGAAGGCTAACCCCTTTGAAAATTTCAAAAAATGCGCCCAGAATAACGAGAAGTCTAACCCTTTTGAAAATTTCGAAAAATGCGGCCAGAATTCCGAGATGGCTAACCCCTTTGAAAATTTCGAAAAATGCGCCAAGAATTCCGAGAAGGCTAACCCCTTTGAAAATTTCGAAAAATGCGCCCAGAATTCCGAGTAGGGTAACCCCTTTGAAATTTTAAAATATCGAAAAATGCGCCCAGAATTCCGAGAAGGCTAACACCTTTGAAAATTTCGAAAAATGCGACCAGAATTCCGAGAAGGCTAACCCCTTTGAAAATTTCGAAAAATGCGCCCAGAATTCCGAGAAGGCTAACACCTTTGAAAATTTAGAAAAATGCGCCCAGAATTCCGAGAAGGCTAACCCCTCTGAAAATTTCGAAAAATGCGGCCAGAATTCCGAGAAGGCTAAACCCTTTGAAAATTTCGAAAAATACGCCCAGAATTCCGAGAAGGCTAACCCCTTTGAAAATTTCGAAAAATGCGCCCAGAATTCCGAGAAGGCTAACCCTTTTGAAAATTTCGAAAAATGCGCCCAGAATTCCGAGAAGGCTAACCCCTTTGAAAATTTCGAATAATGCGCCCAGAATTCCGAGAAGGCTAACCCCTTTGAAAATTTCGAAAAAATGCGCCCAGAATTCCGAGAAGGCTAACCCCTTTGAAAATTTCGAAAAATGCGCCCAGAATTCCGAGAAGGCTAACCCATTTGAAAATTTCGAAAAATGCGCCCAGAATTCCGAGTAGGGTAACCCCTTTGAAATTTTTGAAAATATCGAAAAATGCGCCCAGAATTCCGAGAAGGCTAACACCTTTGAAAATTTCGAAAAATGCGCCCGGAATTCCGAGAAGGCTAACCCCTTTGAAAATTTCGAAAAATGCGCCCGGAATTCCGAGAAGGCTAACCCCTTTGAAAATTTCGAAAAATGCGCCCAGAATTCCGAGAAGGCTAACCCCTTTGAAAATTTCGAAAAATGCGCCCAGAATTCCGAGAAGGCTAACCCCTTTGAAAATTTCGAAAAATGCGCCCAGAATTCCGAGAAGGCTAACCCCTTTGAAAATTTCGAAAAATACGCCCAGAATTCCGAGAAGGCTAACCCCTTTGAAAATTTCGAAAAATGCGCCCAGAATTCCGAGAAGGCTAACCCCTTTGAAAATTTCGAAAAATACGGCCAGAATTCCGAGAAGGCAAACCCCTTTGAAAATTTCGAAAAATGCGCCCAGAATTCCGAGAAGGCTAACCCCTTTGAAAATTTCGAAAAATGCGCCCAGAATTCCGAGAAGGCTAACCCCTTTGAAAATTTCGAAAAATGCGCCTAGAATTCCGAGAAGCCTAACCCCTTTGAAAATTACCAAAAATGCGCCCAGAATTCCGAGAAGGCTAACCCCTTTGAAAATTTCAAAAAATGCGCCTAGAATAACGAGAAGGCTAACCCTTTTGAAAATTTCGAAAAATGCGGCCAGAATTCCGAGAAGGCTAACCCCTTTGAAAATTTCGAAAAATGCGCCCAGAATTCCGAGAAGGCTAACCCCTTTGAAAATTTCGAAAAATGCGGCGAGAATTCCGAGAAGGCTAACCCCTTTGAAAATTTCGAAAAATGCGCCCAAAATTCCGAGAAGGCTAACCCCTTTGAAAATTTCGAAAAATGCGCCCAGAATTACGAGAAAGCTAACCCCTTTGAAAATTTCGAAAAATGCGCCCAGAATTCCGAGAAGCCTAACCCCTTTGAAAATTACGAAAAATGCGCCCAGAATTCCGAGAAGGCTAACCCCTTTGAAAATTTCAAAAAATGCGCCCAGAATTCCGAGAAGGCTAACCCCTTTGAAAATTTAGAAAAATGCACCCAGAATTCCAAGAAGGCTAACCCCTCTGAAAATTTCGAAAAATGAGCCCAGAATTCCGAGAAGGCTAACCCCTTTGAAAATTTCAAAAAATGCGCCCAGAATAACGAGAAGGCTAACCCTTTTGAAAATTTCGAAAAATGAGGCCAGAATTCTGAGAAGGCTAACCGCTTTGAAAATTTCAAAAAATGCGCCCAGAATAACGAGAAGGCTAACCCTTTTGAAAATTTCGAAAAATGAGGCCAGAATTCCGAGAAGGCTAACCGCTTTGAAAATTTCAAAAAATGCGCCCAGAATAACGAGAAGGCTAACCCCTTTGAAAATTTCGAAAAATGCGCCCAGAATTCCGAGAAGCCTAACCCCTTTGAAAATTACGAAAAATGCGCCCACAATTCCGAGAAGGCTAACCCCTTTGAAAATTTCAAAAAATGCGCCCAGAATAACAAGAAGGCTAACCCTTTTGAAAATTTCGAAAAATGCGGCCAGAATTCCGAGAAGGCTAACCCCTTTGAAAATTTCGAAAAATGCGCCCAGAATTCCGAGAAGGCTAACCCCTTTGAAAATTTCGAAAAATGCGTCCAGAATTCCGAGAAGGCTAACCCCTTTGAAAATTTCGAAAAATGCGCCCAGAATTCCGAGAAGGCTAACCCCTTTGAAAATTTCGAAAAATGCGCCCAGAATTCCGAGAAGGCTAACCCTTTGAAAATTTCGAAAAATGCGCCCAGAATTCCGAGAAGGCTAAACCCTTTGAAAATTTTGAAAAATGCGCCCAGAATTCCGAGAAGGCTAACCCCTTAGAAAATTTCGAAAAATGCGCCCAGAATTCCGAGAAGGCTAACTCCTTTGAAAATTTCGAAAAAGCGCCCAGAATTCCGAGAAGGCTAACCCCTTTGAAAATTTCGAAAAATGCGCCCAGAATTCCGAGAAGGCTAACCCCTTTGAAAATTTCGAATAATGCCCCCAGAATTCCGAGAAGGCTAACCCCTTTGAAAATTTAGAAAAATGCGCCCAGAATTCCGAGAAGGCTAACCCCTTTGAAATTTTGAAAAATGCGCCAAGAATTCCGAGAAGGCTAACCCCTTTGAAAATTTCAAAAAATGCGCCCAGAATAACGAGAAGGCTAACCCTTTTGAAAATTTCGAAAAATGCGGCCAGTATTCCGAGAAGGCTAACCCCTTTGAAAATTTCGAAAAATGCGCCCAGAATTCCGAGAAGGCTAACCCCTTTGAAAATTTCGAAAAATGCGCCCAGAATTCCGAGAAGGCTAAACCCTTTGAAAATTTCGAAAAATGCGCCTAGAATTCCGAGAAGGCTAACCCATTTGAAAATTTCGAAAAATGCGCCCAGAATTCCGAGAAAGCTAACCCCTTTGAAAATTTAGAAAAATGCGCCCAGAATTCCGAGAAGGCTAACCCCTTTGAAAATTTAGAAAAATGCGCCCAGAATTCCTAGAAGGCTAACACCTTTGAAAATTTCGAAAAATGCGCCCAGAATTCCGAGTAGGGTAACCCTTTTGCAATTTTTGAAAATATCGAAAAATGCGCCCAGAATTCCGAGAAGGCTTACCCCTTTGAAAATTTCGAAAAATGCGCCCAGAATTCCGAGAAGGCTAACCCATTTGAAAATTTCGAAAAATGCGTCCAGAATTACGAGAAGGTTAACCCCGTTGAAAATTTCGAAAAATGCGCCCAGAATTCCGAGAAGGCTATCTCCTTTGAAAATTTCGAAAAAAGCGTCCAGAATTCCGAGAAGGCTAACCCTTTTGAAAATTTCGCCCAGAATTCCGAGAAGAGTAACCCCTTTGAAAATTTCGAAAAATGCGCCCAGAATTACGAGAAGGCTAACCCCTTTGAAAATTTCGAAAAATGCGCCCAGAATTCCGAAGAGGCTAACCCCTTTGAAAATTTCGAAAAATGCGCCCAGAATTCCGAGAAGGCTAACCCCTTTGAAAATTTCGAATAATGCGCCCAGAATTCCGAGAAGGCCAATCCCTTTGAAAATTTCCAAAAATGCGTCCAGAATTCCGAGAAGGCTAACCCCTTTGAAAATTTCGAAAAATGCGCCCAGAATTCCGAGAAGGCTAACCCCTTTGAAAATTTCGAAAAATGCGCCCAGAATTCCGAAAAGGCTAACCCCTTTGAACATTTCGAAATATGCGCCCAGAATTCCGAGAAGGCTAACCCCTTTGAAAATTTCGAAAAATGCGCCCAGAATTCCGAGAAGGCTAACCCTTTTGAAAATTACCAAAAATGCGCCCAGAATTCCGAGAAAGCTAACCCCTTTGAAAATTTTGAAAATATCGAAAAATGCGCCCAGAATTCCGAAAAGGCTAACCCCTTTGAAAATTTCGAAAAATGCGCCCCGAATTCCGAGAAGGCTTACCCCTTTGAAAATTTCGAAAAATGCGCCCAGAATTCCGAGAAGGCTAACCCATTTGAAAATTTCAAAAAATGCGCACAGAATAACGAGAAGGCTAACCCCTTTGAAAATTTCGCCCAGAATTACGAGAAGCCTAACCCCTTTGAAAATTTCGAAAAATACGCCCAGAATTACGAGAAAACTAACCCCTTTGAAAATTTCGAAAAATGCGCCCAGAATTCCGAGAAGGCTAACCCCTTTGAAAATTTCGAATAATGCGCCCAGAATTCCGAGAAGGCCAACCCCTTTGAAAATTTCGAAAAATGCGCCCAGAATTCCGAGAAGGCTAACCCCTTTGAAAATTTCGAAAAATGCGTCCAGAATTCCGAGAAGGCTAAACCCTTTGAAAATTTCGAAAAATGCGCCCAGAATCCCGAGAAAGCTAACCCCTTTGAAAATTTCGCCCAGAATTACGAGAAGCCTAACCCCTTTGAAAATTTCGAAAAATACGCCCAGAATTACGAGAAGGCTAACCCCTTTGAAAATTTCGAAAAATGCGCCCAGAATTCCGAGAAGGCTAACCCCTTTGAAAATTTCGAATAACGCGCCCAGAATTCCGAGAAGGCCAACCCCTTTGAAAATTTCGAAAAATGCGCCCAGAATTCCGAGAAGGCTAACCCCTTTGAAAATTTCGAAAAATGCGCCCAGAATTCCGAGAAGGCTAACCCCTTTGAAAATTTCGAATAATGCGCCCAGAATTCCGACGAGTCCAACCCCTTTGAAAATTTCGAAAAATGCGCCCAGAATTCCGAGAAGGCTAACCCCTTTGAAGATTTCGAAAAATGCGCCCAGAATTCCGAGAAGACTAACCCATTTGAAAATTTCGAAAAATGCGCCAAGAAATCCGAAAAGGCTAACCCCTTTGAAAATTTCGAAATATGCGCCCAGAATTCCGAGAAGGCTAACCCCTTTGAAAATTTCGAAAAATGCGCCCAGAATTCCGAGAAGGCTAACCCTTTTGAAAATTACCAAAAATGCGCCCAGAATTCCGAGAAAGCTAATCCCATTGAAAATTTTGAAAATATCGAAAAATGCGCCCAGAATTCCGAGAAGGCTAACCCCTTTGAAAATTTCGAATAACGCGCCCAGAATTCCGAGAAGGCTAACCCCTTTGAAAATTTCGAAAAATGCGCCCAGAATTCCGAAGAGGCTAACCCCTTTGAAAATTTCGAAAAATGCGCCCAGAATTCCGAGAAGGCTAACCCCTTTGAAAATTTCGAATAATGCGCCCAGAATTCCGAGAAGGCCAACCCCTTTGAAAATTTCGAAAAATGCGTCCAGAATTCCGAGAAGGCTAACCCCTTTGAAAATTTCGAAAAATGCGCCCAGAATTCCGAGAAGGCTAACCCCTTTGAATATTTCGAAAAATGCGCCCAGAATTCCGAAAAGGCTAACCCCTTTGAACATTTCGAAATATGCGCCCAGAATTCCGAGAAGGCTAACCCCTTTGAAAATTTCGAAAAATGCGCCCAGAATTCCGAGAAGGCTAACCCTTTTGAAAATTACCAAAAATGCGCCCAGAATTCCGAGAAAGCTAACCCCTTTGAAAATTTTGAAAATATCGAAAAATGCGCCCAGAATTCCGAAAAGGCTAACCCCTTTGAAAATTTCGAAAAATGCGCCCCGAATTCCGAGAAGGCTTACCCCTTTGAAAATTTCGAAAAATGCGCCCAGAATTCCGAGAAGGCTAACCCATTTGAAAATTTCAAAAAATGCGCACAGAATAACGAGAAGGCTAACCACTTTGAAAATTTCGAAAAATGCGCCCAGAATTCCGAGAAGGCTAACCCCTTTGAAAATTTCGCCCAGAATTACGAGAAGCCTAACCCCTTTGAAAATTTCGAAAAATACGCCCAGAATTACGAGAAAACTAACCCCTTTGAAAATTTCGAAAAATGCGCCCAGAATTCCGAGAAGCCTAACCCCTTTGAAAATTTCGAATAATTCGCCCAGAATTCCGAGAAGGCCAACCCCTTTGAAAATTTCGAAAAATGCGCCCAGAATTCCGAGAAGGCTAACCCCTTTGAAAATTTAGAAAAATGCGTCCAGAATTCCGAGAAGGCTAAACCCCTTGAAAATTTCGAAAAATGCGCCCAGAATTCCGAGAAGGCTAACCCCTTTGAAAATTTCGCCCAGAATTACGAGAAGCCTAACCCCTTTGAAAATTTCGAAAAATACGCCCAGAATTACGAGAAGGCTAACCCCTTTGAAAATTTCGAAAATTTCGCCCAGAATTCCGAGAAGGCTAACCCCTTTGAAAATTTCGAAAAATGCGCCCAGAATTCCGAGAAGGCTAACCCCTTTGAAAATTTCGAATAATGCGCCCAGAATTCCGACGAGTCCAACCCCTTTGAAAATTTCGAAAAATGCGCCCAGAATTCCGAGAAGGCTAACCCCTTTGAAAATTTCGAAAAATGCGCCCAGCATTCCGAGAAGACTAACCCCTTTGAAAATTTCGAAAAATGCGCCCAGAAATCCGAAAAGGCTAACCCCTTTGAAAATTTCGAAATATGCGCCCAGAATTCCGAGAATGAAATTAACATTTTATACTATTTTAGCACTGAAAAACTAGTTAGCAAATTTGTTTACTATAACTTACTCTAAATATGCCAACGTAAACAAGAAATCATTACCTAAGTTGGGGTCGACCCCGGAAATTTTTTAAAAATATTGAACTGATGAAAATAATATTTTACGCTATTTTAACACTGAAAATCTAGTTAGAAATTTTTTTACCATACTCTTAGACATACTTTCGAAAAATGCGCCCAGAAATCCGAGAAGGCTAACCCCTTTGAAAATTACGAAAAATGCGCCCAGAATTCCGAGAAAGCTAACCCCTTTGAAAATTTTGAAAATATCGAAAAATGCGCCCAGAATTCCGAGAAGGCTAACCCCTTTGAAAATTTCGAAAAATGCGCCCAGAATTCCGAGAAGGCTAACCCCTTTGAAAATTTCGAAAAATGCGCCCTGAATTCCGAGAAGGCTAACCCATTTGAAAATTTTGAAAATTTTGAAAAATGCGCCCAGAATTCCGAGAAGGCTAACCCCTTTGTAAATTTCGCCCAGAATTACGAGAAGCCTAACCCCTTTGAAAAATTCGAAAAATACGCCCAGAATTACGAGAAAACTAACCCCTTTGAAAATTTCGAAAAATGCGCCCAGAATTCCGAGAAGGCTAACCCCTTTGAAAATTTCGAATAATGCGCCCACAATTCCGAGAAGGCCAACCCCATTGAAAATTTTGAAAAATGCGCCCAGAATTCCGAGAAGGCTAACCCCTTTGAAAATTTCGAAAAATGCGCCCAGAATTCCGAGAAGGCTAAACCCTTTGAAAATTTCGAAAAATGCGCCCAGAATTCCGAGAAGGCTAACCCCTTTGAAAATTTCGCCCAGAATTACGAGAAGCCTAACCCCTTTGAAAATTTCGAAAAATACGCCCAGAATTACGAGAAGGCTAACCCCTTTGAAAATTTCGAAAAATGCGCCCAGAATTCCGAGAAGGCTAACCCCTTTGAAAATTTCGAATAACGCGCCCAGAATTCCGAGAAGGCCAACCCCTTTGAAAATTTCGAAAAATGCGCCCAGAATTCCGAGAAGGCTAACCCCTTTGAAAATTTCGAAAAATGCGCCCAGAATTCCGAGAAGGCTAACCCCTTTGAAAATTTCGAATAATGCGCACAGAATTCCGACGAGTCCAACCCCTTTGAAAATTTAGAAAAATGCGCCCAGAATTCCGAGAAGGCTAACCCCTTTGAAAATTTCGAAAAATCCGCCCAGAATTCCGAGAAGGCTAACCCCTTTGAAAATTTCGAAAAATGCGCCCAGAAATCCGAAAAGGCTAACCCCTTTGAAAATTTCGAAATATGCGCCCAGAATTCCGAGAAGGCTAACCCCTTTGAAAATTTCGAAAAATGTGCCCAGAATTCCGAGAAGGCTAACCCTTTTGAAAATTACCAAAAATGCGCCCAGAATTCCGCGAAAGCTAACCCCTTTGAAAATTTTGAAAATATCGAAAAATGCGCCCAGAATTCCGAAAAAGCTAACCCCTTTGAAAATTTCGAAAAATGCGCCCAGAATTCCGAGAAGGCTAAACCCTTTGAAAATTTCGAAAAATGCGCCCAGAATTCCGAGAAGGCTAACCCCTCTGAAAATTTCGAAAAATGCGCCCAGAATTCCGAGAAGGCTAACCCCTTTGAAAATTTCGAAAAATGCGCCCAGAAATCCGAGAAGGCTAACCCCTTTGAAAATTACGAAAAATGCGCCCAGAATTCCGAGAAGGCTAACCCCTTTGAAAATTTCGAAAAATGCGCCTAGAATTCCGAGAAGGCTAACCCCTTTGAAAATTTCGAAAAATGCGCCCAGAATTACGAGAAGGTTAACCCCGTTGAAAATTTCGAAAAATGCGCCCAGAATTCCGAGAAGGCTAACCCCTTTGAAAATTTCGAAAAATGCGCCCTGAATTCCGAGAAGGCTAACCCCTTTGAAAATTTCGAAAAATGCGCCCAGAATTCCGAGAAGGCTAACCCCTTCGAAAATTTCGAAAAATGCGCCCAGAATTCCGAGAAAGCTAACCCCTTTGAAAATATCGAATAATGCGCCCAGAATTCCGAGAAGGCTAACCCCTTCGAAAATTTCGAAAAATGCGCCCAGAATTCCGAGGAAGCTAACCCCTTTGAAAATATCGAAAAATGCGCCCAAAATTCCGAGAAGGCTAACCCTTTTGAAAATTTCGAAAAATGCTCAGAATTCCGAGAAGGCTAAACCCTTTGAAAATTTCGAAAAATGCGTCCAGAATTCCGAGAAGGCTAACCCCTTCGAAAATTTCGAAAAATGCGCCCAGAATTCCGAGAAAGCTAACCCCTTTGAAAATATCGAATAATGCGCCCAGAATTCCGAGAAGGCTAACCCTTTTGAAAATTTCGAAAAATGCTCAGAATTCCGAGAAGGCTAAACCCTTTGAAAATTTCGAAAAATGCGCCCAGAATTCCGAGAAGGCTAATCCCTTTGAAAATTTCGATAAAAGCATTATGAGTAAAAGTATCATTTAAAATTGCTCTTCAGGAAAATCTATGTATGTATACATTTTATTCAGTAAACGAGTAAGTTACATTATTGATTTTCAGCATTAGTAATCCATTATTTTCAATGAATCAATCATCCATGATGTGTTACAGAAATATTTCATAATTGATGTCATCTTTGTCATTTACTGATATTTAATTGAATTACTTCTTACATGAAGACAAAATTAATTGAGGAATACAAAATATGGGTGCTTAGTGTGTGCATTCAGTAAAAGATTATCTCGCCTTGGAGATTCTGACAAAATCTTATGGATTGAAATTGAGGAAATCAAGACAATGAGTAGGCCCAGTGCTTTTTTTTTTTGTGACGGTACGCAACGGTACTCAGTACCGGCACCTTTTTTCGTACAGAAAATAAAATTCATATATTACTCGCAATATTCCCATCACAATTAATATGGCCATTATTTAAAATCAAGCTTGCTTCTTGGTTTAGCTAGATTTCTACATACATAATTGCTTACATATGAACACATGATAGTTTCAGTAAATTGCCGTGGCTACTGGACTGTAAGATGGTTGGGGTTGATTTTTCCAGCCCCCAGCAAACAGCTCCCATGGTCAAGGTCATTCTAACGGTATTGCACCAAGTGCAGTTAATGCTAACGTAGTAAGAAACATGTGTTGTGCCCCATCGAAGTTTCGGTAACACTACACATGTCAGGATTGGCTTTAAGCCTTTAGGAAATGGATAGGCACTGCTGTGGATAATATAGGATAACATGCAATGTGATTAATTATTTTCATGCACCATTAAATAATAATCATAAATACTAAAAATATAAATATTAATTTATATTAAATTAATATAATAAAAATTATCTAAAAAATGGTCTTTGATTCTACATAAATTATATTTCTCTTCACTTCAAAAATTTGACTTGCTAATTCTTAACTGTGTAATTTGGTATAAATTCTTAAAACTTTACTTTTCTAATAAAACGTGTTATAACATCTTCTTATTTCTTTTGAAATAAACTACTGAAATTATCTTTATCCTTTACTGAAATAAATGTTTAAACTTACAGTTTATTCTTGACAGAAATTCCAGCGTCATCATCTTGATCTGCAGGATTACTTCATAGCGGTGGAAAGCTGAGCAACAAGAGAGCTTTTAGCGGCAATGCCAGCCCTTAAATAAGTTTTCTACATGACGCTAGTACCCCGAAAACCTACCGTCAATATGTCGCGGGAGATTTGATAATTATGAGTCTATTTCGGTACATAAATCGTTATTAATATAAAACTTTCATTAAACACTCTGTGATTTAATGTATACTTCGGAAAACTAAATGCAAAACAGGAATATACAGAGTTCGACAATAATCGTGAATATTCGAACTTATTCCGAGATTTTAACCAATAAAATACGTTTATAAATTATGCAAAATTAGCTATTCACACACACTGTGAATTAAAAGGTATGCTAACTCAGCAACCTTGAAGAGCAGATGAACTGAAGCTAATGTGCTGACAATCACATTCTTCTACTGTACTTTCAACATTTCCTGCTTCTATGATATCCGCCTGCCTCTTATAGCAACTTGAATTAAATAATCAAAATAATAAATATATTTTTATTTCGTTCATTAGGACCTAGCGTTCTGGCACATAACACATGTAATAAGTAGCTAACCACCAAAGTTAATCAGGAGGTTAGTGCGTGTTTAATTTGAACTGCATTCGTTGCTTACATGTTATTTGGAAAGCATACACCCTTAGTTCGTGCTGCAGAGTTAAGGGAGTTCTTAGTTGTTTAGGACGATTGCAGGATCAAAATGGGCGCGTGGTTCAGGGAAATGAGTAAAATAATTAATTATTTTGTATTGGTACCCAGTAAAAGAAACCATGAGGATGTTTTTGAAATCTATATTAATAAAAGGAAGTGTCTGTCCTCCGTCTGTCTGTCTGTCCGCGATGCCCAGCGAAATCTACTGAACGCAGAGATCTGAAATTTTATACATAGGCGGACTGAAGGGTCGGAATGTGCAGCTCGAAGCCGGAATTTTAATTTTCGCTTTCGTTCGTGAGTTATGAGTGAAAAACGGGCAGAAAACGTGTATTTATTGCGTTTTCGAAGCATGAGTTTTCAGTAATAGGCCTACAAATCAATTACACTAGGCTTTGGCTATTTTTGTCATACCTTCGACATAAAAGCATCGCGATCTCTTGAATGTTGTAGCTCACGCTGGTCGATTCATTTGTTTTTAATGTCAAGGCACGCAAACATAATATGAAATTTTCAACCTACACCGAAGACGATTATTATTATTGTTATTATTATTATTATTATTATTATTATTATTATTATTATTATTATTATTATTATTATTATTATTATAGGGATAATCAATATTAGCCTAAATATGGTCAATCGTTGTTCGATTTGGACGAAACTCACTATACAGGGGTTTTCTGGGCCAAGGAACTCGAATCTGAGGTCGCTTTTACCAGGTGACGCTATCTAATCGTGATATGTAGTCCACATGATTTAGGTGTTAATATAATGTATGCACTTTATTTTTTATTTTTTAAATAATTATCGCGGGCGAAGCCGCGGGCACATGCTATCTTAAAATAATAAAAGGACGTGATTGTCTGTCTGTCCACGATGCCCATCGAAATCTACTGAACGCAGAGATCTGAAATTTTAAACAAAGATGGGCAAAAAGGTGGGCGAATGCGCATCGAAGCCGGATTTTTAATTTTAGCTTTCGTTCGCGAGTTGTGAGTGAAAAACTGGCAGAAAACGTGATTTTAGCTCTGTCGAAGCATCAGATTTCAGTAATACATTTCAATGTCAAAACAATTGCAGTTGGCTGTGGCTATTTTTGTCATACCGCGGTAATAAAAGCATCGCGATCGCTAGAATGTTGTAAGCCCACGCTGGTCGATTCATTTGTTTAGAATGTCAATGCCCGTAGACATATGAAATTTTCAACCTACACGGAAGAAGGATAATCAACCCTAAATATGGTCAAACATTGTTCGATTTGAACGAAACTCACTATACAGGAGTTTTCTGGGCCAAGGAACTCGAATCTGAGGTAGCTTTTACCAAGGGACGCTACCTAATCGTGGAATGCACTCCACGTGATTTAGGTGTTAATAATTATAATGATTTAACTATGCTCTTAATTTTTAGTTTTTGAAATAATTATCGCGGGGGAAGCCGCGGGCATATGCGGGCACATGCTGCTTGTCTGTCTGTCCACGATGCCCATCGAAATCTACTGAACGCAGAGATCTGAAATTTTAAAGATAGATGGACTGAAAGGTGGGCGAATGCACCTCGAAGCCGAATTTTTAATTTTAGCTTTCGTTCGCGAGTTATGAGTGAAAAACTTGCAGAAAACGTGATTTTAGCGCTGTCGAAGCATCAGATTTCAGTAATACATTTCAATGTCAAATCAATTGCAGTTGGCTTTGGCTATTTTTGTCATACCGTGGAAATAAAAGCATCGCGATCGCTTGAATGTTGTAAGCCCACGCTGGTCGATTCATTTGTTTAGAATGTCTAGGCCCGTAGCCATATGAAATTTTCAACCTACACGGAAGAGGGATAATCAACATAGACCTAAATATGGTTAAACATCGTTCGATTTGGACGAAACTCACTATACAGGGATTTTCTGGGCCAAGGAACTCGAATCTGAGATCGCTTTTACCAGGCGAAGCTATCTAATCGTGGTATGTAATTCACGTGATTTAGGTGTTAATAAATATAATGATTTAACTATTATGCTCTTTATTTTTAATTCTTGAAATAATTATCGCGGGCGATCCTGGACGATTCATTTGTTTAGAATATCAAGGCCCGAAGACATATGAAATTTTCAACCTACACGGAAGAGAGATAATCAATATAGGCCTAAATATGGTCAAACATTGTTCGATTTGGACGAAACTCACTGTACAGGGGTATTCTGGGCCAAGGAACTCGAATCTGAGGTCGCTTTTACCAGGCGACGCTATCTAATCGTGGTATGTAGTCCACGTGATTTAGCTGTTAATAAATATAATGATTTAACTATTATGCTCTTTATTTTTAATTTTTGAAATAATTATCGCGGGAGAAGCCCCGGGCACATGCTAGTATCTCATAAACCTGCAAACAGGTCTGCAAAGAAGTCTGTCTATGATAGGCCCGTTTGTTATACATTAACTCAGAAAAACGACTTCTGGGAGAAATATGGGTGCTCCCATGTTTAAAAGTTTCGGTGAGTACCGCCACCTTTTTTGTTAGAAAAAAAGCACTGAGTAGGCCTAAACTCAAACATCTCAGATCAATAATTGAGGTAGCTCGCACTAGTTTATCTGAAATTGAGAGGTATGATGGAAGGGACAAGTAGTTCAGTATTATATATACTGGTACTAGAACAAAGAATAAACATTTAACACAGGAAAACACTTATCTGTTGTAATGATGGAGATGTGCTGAAGAAGTCCTTGAATGTACTCTTCATATCGTGCTATTCTCACAGCATGTATGACTGGCATTGGATCTGAAAATTTAAGAAATAATTTTTTCTCTCTCAGATTGAATAGCATATTTTAAAAAAGATGTGTACAACATAGCCTATCAGTGGTGACTCGTGTATAAGCATTGTGAAACTGCAGCACTCCCTATTTCCACTTTACATTATCGATAACATTTAATATCAATCAATCAATCAATTTATTTTTTCCAAGTGACATTATGCACTGTATAGGAAATTTCAAGAGCAGTGAACAGTTAATAGTTAATGACCATACAAGTATTCATCAACAGAATAAAAACATTTCTCGATCAAAAATTCTTTCAGTCATTTCTTGAACAATGAAGCCTTATTTGCAATCTTGAGGTACACAGGAAGGTTATTAAATAATTTGGGCCCAAGTACATTTGGGGATTTACATCCTACGTTAAATTTTTTAAAAGGTATATGATAATCTGCGCATTGTCTTGTATTAAATGCATGAAGACTCTTATTCTGGACAAATGCGTCACGATTATGAAATGTGTATGTGCACAATTCAAATATAAATAAACTAGGAATAGTCATAATATTAAAAAGTTTGAAATATTCTCTACACGATTGTGTGAAATGTAATCCTGCAATTCATCAGATTATTCTTTTTTGTGCCAAAATAACACTAGGGGCTGAGGTAGACCATCCCCAAAAACCAATACCATATCTCACACGACTTTCAACATGTGCATAATATAAAGACATTAGCTGTTTTTTAGTTAATACAGTTCTTAAGTTTCTGATAGCATATGATAAAAAATGAAGTCTGGAAGCTAACAGATTACAATGATCTTTAAAATTTAAATTCTGATCAATATTCAGTCCTAAGAATGTTGTTGAATTTGATTCAGGAATCATTACATCATACTTTTTTCTTTAATGTTTTCTATATACTTGTGCAATATACCACACGGTTATTCAAAAAGATGGACCCAATTTAATTAGTTTGTATTTCACGAAATACAAACTGCATATTAATGTTCTACATACCGAATGAAAGAGAAAGTTCCAAAGTTTTGTTTTCCACCGCTTGGACGGTGATTGTATCGTGATTGTTGTGTAAATGGCTGCTCGCGCCAATAGGCAGGCATTTCTTGTCACTGTTAGTTGTGAGTAAGATGGCTACTTTGCAGCATAATGTTTTCTGCATTCTTGAGTTTGGAAGTGAATCAGCAGTTACAGTGAACGGACGTTTAGTCGGCAATTCGGCACTGAACCACCAACTAGTTTAAGCAATTTAAACAAACTGGATGTCTCTGCAAACGAAAAAGTCCAGGCCGACCGTGTATTTCAGAAGATGCCATCAGACGAATAGAAGACAGTTTTGTTCGTAGTTCAAGAAAATCAACCAATAGAGCTAGTAGAGAACTAGGAAATTAGGAATACCCCAACCAAATGTATGGGGTGTGGGATGAGTTTGGCTACTCCTTAGATGTTTGCAGTGCAGCAGAGGGAGGACATATTGAACATTTATAACCTGTGTTCAAAAACTTTGAAACTTCCTCGTTATATTAGTATGTAGATTGTTCATCTCCAGTTTATACTTCATTAAATATAAATTAATGAAATTGGGTCCATCTTTATGAATAACCCTGTATAATCCTTAAGCTTAATGGCAGTAGCCATCCCCCAGAAGATAAAAGAGAAACTTTGTAATGAACCGTGCACTTCACAGTTCCAGCGGCGTGATATTGACTGTTGTGTGCATGCGGACATCAGCCATTTCATAAAACATGGGAATTTTTCCCTCAAAGAGAGAAGTTATAAAATTATTGTAATTGGGTGGTCAAAAATAAGTTTATAACCTCAAATTCTCTGAATTTTAAGGACTTGGGTGTATCTGAAGTGGTTTCATGTGTAAAATATGTCGATTTACTTATTTATTGCATTGAGTTACTTTTTTTTGCCATTTTTAGCATGATTTTAACACTCTTTAATACCAAGTAGTCAAGAGTAATCAGCTATGTCCATTTTCATTTGAGAAAATATACATCTTAAGGTACAATTTGGTATAAGATATACGTAAAAAATAGCCTATGTGTGGTTAATTACTACGTAAAATAACAAACAAGGGAATTTTTTCCCACCCGTAACAGTGATAGTTTTGTTAAATTTTATTGTTGAGTTAAATAAATGTTCTGACAACCTGGAAACAGTTTATAATTTGTATTTAATCCCTCATACCTTCATTAATAACAACATCAAGATCCTAACAGTAATAGCAGAACAGAAAATGAGCTTTTGTTTTGCATCATTAAAATCAGTGTCCAAATTATGTCCCACCCGTAACAGATTTTGAAAAACAAATTTAAAATATTTAAAATAAATTTTAGATAATGCTTGGCATGTAGTGTGGAGGAGAAGGCATTGTAAATTTTACAGAATGTGAAGAACCAATTCTAGTTTATTATTTATGATATGTAATAAACCAAAATAGTTTTTATAATTTGCTAGAATGTCCCACCCGTAATTATGAAATGGCTGACTTAAGAAGGTGAATACCAAGGCTGGCATACCGGCTGTCACTTCCACAGTGCCGACCCTGGCGTATTGGTGGAAGGTAGTGTTTTTCTTTCTTTCTTTTTCTTAATTTTTTTTTTTATTTTTTATTTTTTGCTCCGCATGTGTTGTGCTTACAAACTGTATACCATATTCTTCTTGAATGTGATAAAGTATAGAATTAGATTATTATTTTGTTTCCAGCTATTCTATTTGATTCATTTTTTCGGTTCTTTTATTTAACCAGGAAGATGAAGGAGAAAATTATTGATCTTTTTGCAAAAATTAAAACAAGAGGAATGGATTTCATTTTTAAACAAATAGATAAAGCTTGAACTTTAACAATTTAGATTAAAGTAAGTTAAAAAAATATATATATTTCGTTCTTTTAGGATATAATCAAGTTCCTGAATTTTTTTTTTATATATGTATGTTTCCTTTTACACAATTTTAAAACAAAGGCTAAAAATTTTCTGGAGCAGCACCCTCCATTTATTTCAGCTATGAGCGGCCACTGAACATAGCCTATCAATAAAAGTTGGGAAAGTGAAGGATTATAGTTTACAAAACATTGGTAGATGATTTATGGGATTAAAATATTTTATTCCAAACCAGAAATGATCAGCCTAGTCACATTAGGTACAAGTTATGTCAATGGGACCGATGTTTTTCAACTTGGGAGAGTACACATGATACACAACCTATGAATTTTCAACTGTTTAGCTGGTATAGTTTTGAATGTAAAAAAAATATCTTCTTATATTTCTTGTGCTAGAATAATTATAAATTATGTAAGACATAGCTTATATTTCCTTTCCTCTTTTTAAATAGTAGTTGAAATTTGTATTTGTTCTGTTTTATTTTACTTGCTTAAATATGTATTTGTATAAAAATAAATAAATAAATAAATAGAATAAAATGAATAGAAAAAAAAATCATTTAATGAACCATTAACTTGTGCTATGTTCATCTTGAGTAGAAGAAGTTTTGACCAGACCGGATGCCATGAGCTGCCTTTTATCGCAGAAGACAAGAACTATGAGAACAGCTGATTGTGAATGGAAGCCATAACCTACACATTTAATTATGGTCAAACAAGAGCAGTCATATCCAACTTTCTTATTATGGTAATTAAGATAATGAAAAATCGTGAAACTTCCTTTGTTTGTTTCATAAACATACTCATATCTAATTAAACATACTAATCAGCCATTTCATAAAATATGGGAATTTTTCTCTCAAAGAGAGAAGTTATAAATTAATGTAATTGGGTGGTCAAAAATAAGTTTAGAACCTCAAATTCTCTGAATATTAAGGACTTAGGTGTATCTGTCAATTTACTTATTTATTGCGTTGAGTTACTTCTTTTTTTGCCAATTTTAGCATGATTTTAACACTCTTTAACACCAAGTAGTCAAGAGTAATCAGCTATGTTCCTTTTCATTTGAGAAAATATACATTTTAAGGTAAATTTGGTATAAAATTAAATTAAAAAAATATGTGTAGTTAATTACTATGTAAAATAACAAACAAGGGAATTTTTCTCCACCCGTAACAGTGATAGTTTTGTTAAATTATTATTGATGTGTTAAATAAATGTTCTGACAACCTGGAAACAGTTTATAATTTGTATTTAATCCCTCATACCTTCATTAATAACAACATTAAGACCCTAACAGTAACAGCAGAACAGAAAATGAACTTTTGTTTTGCATCATTAAAATCAGTTCCAAATTATGTCCCACCCGTAACAGATTTTGAAAAACAAATTTAAAATATTTAAAATAAATTTTAAATAATACTTTGCATGTAGTGTGGAAGAGAAGGCGTTGTAAATTTTACAGAATGCGAAGAACCAATTCTAGTTTATTATTTACTAGCGTGTGCCCGCGGCTTCGCACGCGATAATTATTTCAAAAATTAAAAATTAAGAGCATAATAGTTAAATCATTATATTTATTAACACCCAAATCACGTGGACTACATACCACGATTAGATAGTGTCGCCTGGTAAAAGCGACCTCAGATTAGAGTTCCCTGGCCCAGAAAACCCCTGCATAGTGAGTTTCGTCCAAGTCGAACAATGTTTGACCATATTTAGGCCTATATTGAATATCCCTCTTCCGTGTAGGTTGAAAATTTCATACGTCTGCGGGCCTTGATATTCTAAACAAATGAATCGTCAAGGATGGACTTACAAAATCAGGTGATTGCCCGCGATAATTATTTCAAAAATTAAAAATTAAGAGTATAAAAGTTAAATCATTATATTTATTAACACCTAAATCACGTGAATTACATACCACGATTAGATAGCGTCGACTGGTAAAAGCGACCTCAGATTCGAGGTCCTTGGCCCAGAAAACGCCTGTATAGTGAGTTTTGTCCAAATCGAACAATGTTTGACCATATTGAGGCCTATATTGATTATCCCTTTAATAATAATAATAATAATAATAATAATAATAATAATCCTCTTCGGTGTAGGTTGAAAATTTCATATGTCTGCGTGCCTTGACATTATAAACAAATGAATCGACCAGCGTGAGCTACAACATTCAAGCGATCGCGATAGTTTTATGTCCAAGGAATGACAAAAATAGCCAAAGCCTACTGTAATTGATTTGACATTGAATGGTATTACTGAAAACGATGCTTCGAAAACGCATAAATTACACGTTTTTTTGCCCGTTTTTCACTCATAACTCACGAACGAAAGGAAAAATTAAAAATGTAATATGCCAGAAACCTTCCCGGGAATGCACTCAACAACTTCCCAAAGTTTCATGGCGATCGGATGAATGATGTAGTAATGCATAAAGGACACACACACATACATTCATTTTTATATATATAGATGATACTTAATAAACAAAAATAGTTTTTATAATTTGCTAGAATGTCCCAGGCATACTGTACTATTCTAATAATGCAGTATATTGCATGATAGTGTTAAAATCTGGACAGACATGAAAGAAATAAAATCAGGTAAACTGATGTAACAAAGTGCCAGTATGTTTTTGTTTAAACAGTTATGACTGCAATTATGATATGCAGAATATGTTTTTTTTTAAATTGATTTCCAAGTTAAGCTCCAGATTTATTCATTAAGCAGGGCTTACGGAAGAACAAAGGTCTAGTTTTTTTTTAATGAGATTAAAATCTTCCAGAATCACCTGAACTGTACAGATATGTGATATAATGACAATCGCACACTCACATAAAAATGTAAAAAAAAATTCAAATTGGCCGGTTTCGGGTTTTGAACCATGGACTCCAGAATGTGAGGCCAAAGCGTTACCATCTCGGCCACCGGGGTCATTTTAACGGTCTAGTTGGATAAGCGCTTGTAAATCGATAGTGTTTTTTGTCATAGCTACCAGTATTTTAATTTCCAAGGCCTTATAAGATAACAGTAAAACAATAGGCAGTGTTGTCAAGATAATTGATTTTCATTTTTTTTATAAATTCTTTCGAATACGTATATTACCATAAAATAGGCACTAAATTGAGCATTACTCCGAAACAGGTCAACCGATTTTATCTATTATAAATAGACGTCTTCCCATGGACATTATAAATGCGTATACGAAGTTTCATAAATATACGATAAAGCGTATTTGAGTTATTGCGCCTTTAAAGTAGACATTAAATTGGGGTTTACTCCGGTACCGGTCAACAGATTAGGTTCAAATTCAATAGGGCACTTCTCATGAACGTCATAAATGAGTATACCAAGTTTCATGGAAATCCGATACAGCGTATTTGAGTTATGGCGCCTTTCTATTAGAAAGGCGCCATAATCTATTAAAATAGGCACTAAATTGGGCATTACACCGGTACCGGTGAACCGATTTGGTTCAATATCAATAGGTTTCTTCCCATGGACATTATAAACGTGTATACCAAGTTTCATTAAAATTCGACAAAGCGTATTTGAGTTATCGCGCGTACAGACACACGGACGGACGGACGGACGGACGGACAGACAGACAGACGGACAGACATTTTTCGTCCCCACACACAATCTCATAAAGTACCATACTGGCACTTAATAACAAAAAATGGATGGTTCCATTTTGCATTTGTTGCATATTTTGTTAGGTATGCAGCAATGCATCATATTCACTTGATCTCTTGAGTTAAGCTCCAGATCGATTCATTAAGCAGGCCTTACGGAAGGTCTAAAGTTTGATTCTTAACATTAATTCATACTCTTATACACTGATATAAGAAATTCTTAAAATATGTAATAAAAATTCTTAAATAATGTAGATATCGGTAGTCTTACATTTTGGTAGAATGCACAATATGATCAGCAGCAGCTGCGTTTAATTATTCAATGGCAATATGTGTTTTAAATCTTATTAGGTAGATTTCGAAGAAAAATCTACCTATTGCAATGGTATTCATGATTTTCGAAAAATTCTTTCATATCTTTACGTTTCATGCTCCCCTAAGTACGAAACCACCGCCCGTTCAAAAAAAAAATTTACACGATAGCGGCCGTAATTTTGAAGATATTTGAACCAAATTTTATTATGTTATTTCTAGGCCCAATAGTTCGGACAAGTTCGTTAATGGGCAAAATTGGCCCAAGGGGGTGGTCGGGGGAGGGGGTTGAAATTTTAAAACATTTATATCTCGGCCCCTATGAAGTATAGAGGGAAACTTTGTTTGAATAAATTAGAGTACTCCTTATGGAGTTCACAGTGACACCAACGATTCGGGGGTTCGAGTGAGAGTGAGGGTGGGGGTGGGGGATGAATATTCGAAACTTTTGAAACTACGTCTTGTGGGGTATCGTTGAAAAGCTCTTGATGAGTACTTTACAAATCAATAAATAGTTTCTTGATAGCTCTCATATGACGCGAGATTTTAATGTTTGAAAATAATAACACTTAAAAGAATTATTATAATATCATAATTTTGTCTTGTTTAGCGGCTTTGCTAATTTTATTCATTGCTAATCTTGCGCACGGCCTCCCAGAATATTATATCCTATTCTTGGTGTCAAAACAAATGATTGTAGGCTCTTCCTCTTTACCGAATTCAGTTCTTATTACTGCAGGTTTGCCATGCCAAGGCTAAAGAAGAAGAGTGCTATGCAGCGACAATAAATTAAACCAAAAGCACTTCGAAATCTACCTCCGCCTGTAGGCCTGCCTAAAGGGATTTTTTTTATTTATTTCTATTTCTATTTATTAATTTTGATAATCATATGTGAGAGAATAAATGGGATAACAACAGAACGAAAATACAACAAATGTCTCACCATCTAAACCAAAGCATGATATAATAAATTTACAAACTGCATTGTAGTCTCCCTCAGTGATTACCAATGCGGCTTTGTAGTCTAGTCATGATTTTGTATTTAAAAAGCATGTGACCTTTAATTAGTTATCACTCCGATACCGGTCAACCGATTTTAATCAAAATCAACAGGCTTCTTCCCACAGAAATTATAAATGCGTACACAAAGTTTCATGAAAATCTGATAAAGCGTATTCGAGTTATCGTGCGTTCAGACACACAGACATTTTCCCATCCCCCACACAATGACAAAGTACCATTCCGGTACTTAATAACTAAATCCTGTATAAACTTAGGAGTTTATTAGGCTATGACATGCCACGTGATTCTACAAAATAGCTATCAGATCTGGCAAATTTACATCTTTCTATATTTTCTAACATATAAACATCAAGCACTTTCATTAAAAAGAATATAGTATGGTTATTTTTTGTTAAATGTTATATTTACAATGCATAAAAGTATGGAGTGTTTCATTATAGGGTGGCCGAGAAACAATACTACTAAATTACTCCATGTTGCAATGGCAAACTAACAATTATTAAAACTCCCCACACGCTTCAGATTTTTCAACTTTATAATCACAATTATGTTTTTAACGGTAACACACCAGGCTATCCGTCAGCACGTCGACTACCCTTCAGAGGAAGTTGAGAAGATTCTACCCGCTGGAATTAACAGCTAAAGTATTAGAAATAAAAGTATAGAAAGTAGAACTGAGTCAGGAAAAAACGAATGGATGGAATATCAACTTACCTTTTTCCACCTAGTCTCCTGGGTCAATTCTGCTTCCATCTGAAAGTTGTCCTCTCACTGACGTCGTCAGAAAACTCACTCTGCAGCAATGCCAATCTTCCCGCAGATAACAGATGAAAACAAATTTCCTCAGATATACGTTGCACAATGGGGAGGCTTTAACTCGTTTCTGCAGAATATAGATTTTCTGGCTTCTTGCAATGGTGTATCACAAAGCTAAAACAAAAAGTATTCTATTGTGACATAATGTAATTTTTATGTATATAAAACTGAGTTCAGCATGCTTTGCTTTAAGAATTTTGAATAATATATTAAAACAGGATGCATTACTTATGGTATATTTTGCATATTTTCACTCGGTAATGAGGTACGGGATCATTTTCTGGGGCAACTCTACCCATAGGGAGAAAATATTTAGATTTCAAAAGCGGGCAATAAGAATAATATGTGGAAAGAAAAAAAGGGAATCTTGTAAACCGCTGTTTGAAAAATTAAGAGTCCTCACTCTTACAGGGGAGTATATATACTCTGTTATGTGTTTTGTAGTGAATAATATTGATAAATTTCAAACTAATTTTAGTGTACATGGACGTACTACCAGAAACATGAATGATCTACACAGACCAAATAACTCGTTAAAACTCTTTCAGAAGGGTGCGTATTATTCTGCAGTACAGATATATAACAAGCTTCCAAACAACATTAAATTATTATGTATTCAAAGAAAGATCAAACCTTTCAAAACAGCTGTCAAGGAATTTTTAATAACTCACACCTTCTACAATTTGGAGGAATATTTCCAGCTTGGATAAATTTGGCAGCTTGCAGTTTCTGTAGACCTATATTATTGTTATAACATGCATGTATTTTTTGATCTGACGTGTTCTATAGAGCCCCTCTCAACACAGGATCTACAGGACGAGATATCTATATCTACATCTACATCTACATTAATCTTGTATTACATTGGCTTACAGAAAATAACGAAATCACTAAAATGATATAACAAAGTACCAGAATGCTTTTGTTTATTCAGTTATAACTGCAATTATGATATACAGAGAATAAGTTATTTCTGTTTTTCCGAGTTAAGCTCTAACATTAAACATTAAACAGGGCTTATGAAATAACGAAGGTCTAGTTTGGTAAGCATATCTGAAGGAATATATGGGTAGTGTTATTTGTCAAAGCTACCTGTATTCCAAAGCCGTATATGAACACTGTAAAACAATATGTTGTCATGAGAACTGATTTGCATTTGATAAATTCTATCTAATATATTACCGTAATATGGCGCTAAATTGGGCATTACTCCAGTACCAGTTATCCGATGTGGTCCAAAATCAATAGACTTCTTCACATAAACGTTATAAATGAGTACACAAAGTTTCAACAAAATCCAATAAAGCGTATTTGAGTTATCGCGAGTATACACACACAAACAGACACCACCGTACATTCTTAGAACGTACCAATCTAGCACTTAATAAAATTACTAGTCAAGAAACTCAATAAAGCATTAATAGTGAATTACACAACCCAAAAGTAGTGTTTATAAATTAGGCCACTGCAAAATAATAACAAGCCTACAATATCACTATTAAACTTTAAAATTTACCAGATGAATTAGAAGAATAATTACCTTTAAAATGACTGTTTAAATTTCAGGTCGAAACATTACAAATTAATCTTGTTTAAAAATAAAAAAGTAATATTTTTATTTACGACGAATAGTACGATCATTTAAGGATCTATTATTCTTTATTTTTGTGTATAATGGATATGTTAATTTCAAGATTTTAAAACTGCCTATTTATATCTATTTCGGAATGTTTATTTATATATTCTTTTAACGCATCTATTGTTCGCTAATTATCCAAGACAAGTCACCTTTCTGATCTACTCCAGGAAACATCGATGTTTATTTTCAGAATGCTAAAAATAATGGCTTACTGGAGTTCTATCCTCAGAGATCTTTGTGATTTTTCAATAGGCCTAATTAATCTGACGGTCATTATGATCCTGGTGTCGACGAAGTCGCTAACAAAAATCAATAAATGAAATAATCCTCGAGTAAAAGCGGCCGGAGCATAGTGCTGACAATCTTTCTATTTTCTTGTAAAATACTGTATAAAATTCCTATAGCTTCAATTTCAAAGAACCCTAAAGGCCTCAGGTTTATAACAGTTTACTTTACTTTATTTACACTGGCCACATTTGCATTAAAATAAGCATGTCTTCCCTAAATAAACCCATAGATGAACAGTCGTGTGGGATTTTTGACAAATAGGCCTATAGATGAGAACTTAATTTCGTTTTTTTTAATATAAATAATAGTGAAATGAAAATATTCAAGTAAATGTGAAATGAGAATAAAGATGAGAGAAATTGCATAACATTACTGGTATCGGCAGCCACGTTAATTATTACTTAAAACAACAAGATCATGTGCTTAATTCACTTGCCGATTTTTCGAGATTATTGCGCTATGAGATGTCACGTAATTCTATAAAATATTTAACACATGGCGCAACTTTAAAATGTTTTCTAAATTTTCTAACCTAACCTGTTAAAACTGATGTACAATCCATGCTTTGAATCATCTTCATATTATACTAATCTACTTCTATTAAAAGGAATATTTTAAATACAGATACTTGCTGTTTAATTTGGGAATTGTGGTGTTTAACAGTAGTAGGTAGCAGAAAAACAATGCCATTAAATTTACTAGCTATAGCTTACGTAATTTACCATTTCGAATGTACTAACCAAAGCTAAGAAAATTCACTACATCCTCCCGACTTTTCTACTTTATAATCACAATGATATCTTTAAGTGTAACACACCAGGCTGTATGTTCACAAGTCGACTCCAACCCAAAGAAGATACTTCTCACTCTTTATTAATCGCTAATTGTAATTGAAAGAGAAGTACTGAAAATAGAATTGTGTACGGAACACTTACATAATACTGAAATGCGGGAACAACCTTAATCCCTCATTAGTAAATCTTTGGAAATTACCAAATAAATTAAAATGTTTGATCATAAAACTGTTTGGTAATAAGCTCATTAAGAGAAATGTATCACTGAGAGAACAACACAAACACCTAGTTCTGGAACGCTATTTATAACCTGCTGATACCAGTGAGTGATGCAATCATGCAATACCACTGGGTAAATGCAAGTCATGACGTCAATATACCCCGAAAGGCATTATTAGTATTGCTGAAATGATGTGTCTGTAAGTCAAACTGTCATAATTTACTATCACTTTATTCAAAATAACTTATCTTTTACGTCCCATTTCATATTAAATAGGAATTTCGGGAAAATCTTTATGTTGTTGTGTTTGTTCATTGTCCGATTTTTCTTAATTCAGATAAGGAACGGTTTTCTTTTTTTTTTAAATTCAGCGTAGTTTAGTTTTAAGGGTAGTGGATTTTAATAGATAAAATTGTTCACAGTCGTTTTCAGTAAAATGGACTGAGCATACATGTGAAAAACTGCTTAGAATATAGCCCAGTCTTAGCTTTTTGAACCACGCATTATATCGTTCCCGGATTTTTCTTTACTAGAGAATTTCTGGTACTTACTTTACTGTTCCATGTTCAGTATGATTACTGCGCCCAAAAATACAACACAGTCATAATTATTACAATAATAAACAGTACACGGAATACACTGCAATACGACTTCCATACTGTGAGAGCTGCGCGCTACGACTGACAAACGACGGGGTACAGTAATTTACTGGAGAACTAGAACATTCGGAATACCTACCCTACACGGAGAGTATTTTTCCCTCCACCATACATTCTTAGAAAGTAACATTCTGGTACTTAATAAAATGTACTAGTAAAAGAATATAAAGTGTTAATATGAATTACTGAACTCAAAAGTAGTGTTTATAAATTAGGCCATTGCAAAATAGTAACTACAATATCAGTATTAAGCTTTAGAATTTACCAGATAAATAAAAGAATAAAATCAGGCAAACTGATGTAACAAAGTGCCAGTATGTTTTTGTTTAATCAGTTATCATTGCAATTATGATATGCACAATATGTATTTTTTAAATTGATTTCCAAGTTAAGCTCCAGATTTATTCATTAAGCAGGGCTTACGGAAGAACAAAGGTCTAGTTTTTTAAAAATCAGATTAAAATCGTATCACAGTAAAACAATTGACTATGTTGTCATGATAACTGATTTGACTTTCATAAATTCTATTTCTTTACATAAAATAGGCACTAAATTTGGAATTACTCCGAAACCGTTCAACCGATTTTATCCAATATCAATAGACATGTTCCCATGAGCATTATAAATGTGTACACCAAGTTTCATGAAAATCCGGTAAAGCATGTTTGAGTTACCGCGTCTTTAAAATAGACACTAAATTGGGTTATACTCGGGTACCGGTCTACCGATTTGGTCCAAAATCAGTAGACATCTTCTCATGTACATTATAAATGGTTATACAAAGTTTCATGAAAATCCAATAAAGCATATTTGAGTTGTCGCGACTTCTTATATATTAACATAAAAGGCACTAAATTGGGCATAATTCCGCTACCGGCCTACCGATTTGGTCAAATATGAATAGAAGTCTTTCCATGGACATTATAAATGGGTATACCAAGTTTCATAAAAATCCGATAAAGCGTATTTGATTTATTGTGCCTTTAAAATGGACACTGAGTTGAGTTTTACTCCGGTACCGGTCAACAGATTAGGTTCAAATTCAATAGGATACTTCTCTTTGACGTCATAAATGCGTATACGAAGTTTCATGAAAATCCGATACAGCGTATTTCAGTTATGGTGCCTTTCTAATATAATACTATTAAAATAGGCACTAAATTGGGCATTACTCCGGTACCGGTGAACCGATTTGGTTCAATAACAATAGGGTTCTTCCCATCGACATTATGAATGTTTATACCAAGTTTCATGAAAATCCGAAAAAGCGTACTTGAGTTATGGTGCGTACAGACGCACGGACAGACATTTTTTCGTCCCCCACACAATCTCATAAAGTACCATACTGGCACTTAATAATTACCTTCAAAATGATAAATTAGTTTAAACTTGAGCTCGAACCAGTAAAAAGGTATCCTGTTCTTTAAGAACCAAAATTTAATTTTTTAAAAACTAATAGTACGACCATTCGAGGATTTATTATTCTCTATTTATGTGTATAATGGATACTACTAGCTTTAATATTTTAATACTCCCTATTTATATCCGGCTATTATTGGAATGTTTATAAATATTATCTTTTAATATATCTATTGTTTGCCAATTTTAAAAGAAAAGTAGCCTTTCAAATCTATTCCAGGAAACATCGATGTTTATTTTCAGACTGTTAAAAAATAATGGCTTACTGGAGTTCTATCCTTTGAGATCTTTCAATAGGCCTAATTAGCGTCGATCCTGGTGTAGACTTAGGCTCTAACAAAAATCAGTAAAGGAAATAATCCTCTAGTAAAGGCGGTCTGAGCATAGTGCTGACAAACTTTCAATGTTCTTGTAAAATAATGTATAAAATTCCTAGAGCTTCAATTCTGAGGAACCTTGTGCTTCACGCTTGTAATAAGAGTTCACCTTACTTTATTCACACTGGCCACATTTCCATTAAATAAGCATGTCTTTCCTAAACAAACCCATAATGAATAATCGTATCGGGTTTTGACAAATAGGGCTATAGGGTAGATGAGAACTTAATTTCGTCTTGTAATATACGTGAAATGAAAATATGTAAGATATGTTAGATATGTGAAATATACGTGATATGAGAATAAACATATTTCCCTCGAGGAAAATTGTATAACGTTTCACGATCGCCAGTCACGTTAATCATTACTTGAAACAATAAGATCATGTGCTTATTTCACATATTATATTTACTGATTTTTGAGATTATTGCGCTATGAGATGTCATGTAATTCTATTTATCACATGGCCCAACTTTAAAATGTTTTCTAAACTCTTCTAACCTAACCAGTTAAAACTTATGGATAATCAAGTCATTGAATCGTTTACATATTGTACTAACCTGCGCAAAAAGCACTTCCATTAAAAAGAATATTGTTCAGTAAAGTAACTTGCTCTTTAATGTGGGAATTGCAGTATATAATAAAAATGCAGTGTTTAACAGTACGAGATAGCAGAAAAACAATGATATTAAATTTACCAGCTGTGGCTTACGTAATTTACCATGTATAACGGTAAACTAAAAGTTACGAAAGCTCACTACATCCACCAGATTTTTCAACTTTATAATCACAATGATATCTTTAATGGTAACAAACCAGGCCATCTGTCCACAAGTCGACCCCAACCCAAAGAATTATCTTCTCGCTGTTTATTAATAGCTAATTGTAACTGAAAGAGAAGTACTGAACATAGAATTATGTATGGAATACTTACATAATATTCAAATCATTAATAAATAATCTTAGGAAACTTTCCAAATAAATTACAATGTCTGATCATAAAAGTGTTTGGTAATAAATGTGATACATTTACAAAAGAAAATACGTAATCGTGTCTCCAGTATCAAATATATGTATGTATGTATGTATGTATGTATGTATGTATGTATGTATATATATAAATATATTTTAAAATTGAGTTGCTAGGGGCGTCAAGACAATTTTTTTCTTTTAGCACAGTTTATAATTTAGCTTCAAATATCGTGCTTCATTACGGTCAGCACCAGTTCAAACAAAGCTCCATTATTATTATTATTACTACTACTACTACTACTACAACTACTAGCAAACCAGTTATATCTTAGATACGATGCTTCCTGTTATTTAAGAGGAGTTGCACCTCTTGAACGCAAAACAAGTTTATTATAGGAAACTACCTTGTGTATAATTAAGGGAAAAGCCCTGTCCGGCTTTAGTACACTTATTTAGGCATGTATTACTCTTTATTAAGAAATGTATCACTCAGAGAACAACACAAACAACTACAGTAGTTTTAGTACGTCTGGAACGCTATTTATAACCTGCTGATACCAGTGAGTGATGCAATCATGCAATACCACTGGGTAAATGCAAGTCATGACGTCAATATACCCCGAAAGGCGTTATTAGTATTGCTGAAATGATTTGTCTTTAAGTCAAACTGTCATAATTTATTATCACTTTATTCAAAATATCTTATCTTTTACGTCCTATTTCATATTAAATAGCAATTTCGGGAAAATCTATGTTGTTGTGTTTGTTCATTGTCCGATTTTTCTTGATTAACAGAAGGAACGGTTTTATTTTTTAAAATTCAGCGTAGTTTAGTTTTAAGGGTAGTGGATTTTAATAGATAAAATTGTTCACAATCGTTTTCAGTAAAATGGACTGAGCATACATGTGAGAAACTACTTAGAATACAGCCTAGTCTTAGCTTTTTGAACCACACATTATATCGTTCCCGGATTTTTCTTTACTAGGGAATTTCTGGTACTTACTTTACTGTTCCATGTTCAGTACGATTGCTGCGCCCAAAAATACAACATAGTCATAATTATTACAATAATAAACACTACACAGAACACACTGCAATACGGCGTCCATACTGTGATAGCTGCGCGCTACGACTGACTTAAACGACGGGGTACAGTGACTTAGTGGAGAACTAGAACATTCGAATTTCCTGCCCTTTTATTTTGGGAACCTAATTGAAATTCAATGATTGTAAGTCCCTAACGCACCAAGACAGAAAACTAGATAATTTATCAGATATAACAAATGCTTTTATTAGTAATTTTATAAATATGGTAGAGAAATGTATTCCTACACATAATATTGGCATTAAGGCAGTAGACCTACGGACAAAATCTACAGCTTAAACCACATATTTCAAATCAAACTGACTTCCTCTACAGAAATTGAAAATATAATAAAGTTTCTCAAAAGTTAAAGCTCATCTGGAAGGGATGAAATAAGTAATAAGTAGGGGGCGGATTTCTATGACCTAAAAAATAGAATATGCATGCATTAATGACCTAAAAAACATTAAAATATGACCAATAAAATTTAAAATATGACTTTACCACTTACACATTGTGTATATTTTTTTTAAGTTTCATTACAAAACATTTTATTAAAATATAGTGTTAATTATTTAAAATATCTGTAAATTTTCAAAAAGTATCATTATAATGCAAAATTTACAAAATATGATATGAAACTTCAAAATTTCTTTAATATGCCAAAAATATGACCTAAATATGCATATTCATACTAAATATGCTACAATAGTTCAAAATTTCCTAAATATGCAGTTATATGCTCAATAGAAGCCGTTCCATTTTCATCAGGATGCTTGGAATCGGGTTTGCAAAATACACCATGCATAAGGCATCCTGTTGTACACGATTCAGAACTCTTAAGGTAAAGCATGCTGAACTTACAATGATGCTACGTGATTAGTAGATCTGGGATTTTAGGCTCTAAAATATTAGTTTTAGGCACCCAAAATAGGCTTTTAAAACAAGTAAATAGGCTTTTAAAAGAGAAAATAGGCATTAAAATATGCTTTAAAAATGTGTAAATAGGCAGGAAATAGACTTTAAAATATTACAAATATTCTGTAATATTCTTAATACAATAAATAAATAATTAAATAAATAAATATACTCCTAAACTGTAAAGTGATCTTTTTTTACTGAAAGAAACATGGTATACCTATTCTTAACAGAAATAATTGCAAAATTAAGACAATTAAAAATACATTTATCAAAAACAGTTTTGGATTATATGTCCTTTCTTACTATATACCTGCTACTTGTTGTTTTGAACGAATCCTCCCCCATCAGTCAGCATTCCTTTGGCGACAATTGTTTGGGAAAATCAAGTTTCTGTGAAAAACATACTCTCTGCTGTTATGCCCTTCATTCAGGGATTCCATTAAATGATTGTAAAAGTTACAAAATTGAATTTTATTTTAAATGTACAAAATAGGCATTTTAGGCACTAAAATAGTAAAAATAGGCTTCAAAGGTCCAAATAGGCATTTTAGGGCACTATGAAACTCTGTAAATATAAGTGATATATCATGAAATGTCAATATATTTAAAAATTTTCATGTTATTTCATAAGAAACAAAATAGGCATTTGCCTGAAAATCCCAGGTCAAGTTATTGCTATAACCTCAAAATAAATTTTAACACTAATTATTAATAATACATTATACAGATGGAATATAACCTCACCTGTTTTCATTTGTAGTCTCCTGGGTCAATTGTCTGGAAATCTGTCCTTCCATTTGCCATCAGAAAACTCACTCTACAGCTACAAGATTCAGAAATACCAATCTTTCTGCAGCTAACCATTGAAAACAAATTTCCTCGTCATCCAATGGGAAGCCTCAACTCCTCTCTGTAGTATATTAGTTTTCGTCCTTCTTGCATGGTGTAACAGAAAGCTAAAACAAAATTAGGTCTGTTCTCTTGTGACATACTACACATATTTTCAATAAATTTAGTATAACAGTGGCTAACATAAAATGAGAGGAAAATATATATAGGCCTTTATATATATAGTATCTCTATAAAACATTAATAAGAATCACGCAAAACAAAAGTAATGTTTATATGTTTTGCCACTGCAAAATAATAAGTTAATCCAATATAAGTGTTAAGCTTTCAAATTTCCCATACGAAGAAACCTTTAAAAAATGAGCGAGTAACCATTAGTTCAAATTTTAGCTTTTTTTTTTTTATTTAGTTTGAATTTTAAGAACTAAAAAGCAACCTATTTCCACGAGGCAAATGGAAAATATTGACCTTTTTTGCTGTTGGAGAATCTCTGGAAATGTTTTCATCGAATTTGTTGGTTACTGAGAAAAGTATATTCCTTCGAAGTACATGGACTTTTTTATGACCTATTTTCTGCTTGTGGAAGATACAAGTAAGTTGCAATTATAGTAAACTTAAGTAATTGCTGTAGAGTATAAACTAGTACATTAGGAAGTACAGTAAAGACGATTATGCTGAATACGCTAAAACAACAGGACTTACGATGAGTGAGGCAAGATGACAGTTACCACTTAGAACACTAAAACTATTTAATTTAATTTAATTTGTAAACACAACTTCAATGTTAAGAATAACTCATCTGCCATTTAGCATATGCTTCATTCAAAGCCCATTCTAAACTATACTATTTACTTCTGAAGCAGAACATAATGCACGAGATATCAACAGACTTTAACCCCAAATCAGCATAATGATCATTGAGAATGGCTACGAACTGCCACTGTTACGTATATAAGGCATCTCTTTAAGGTAGCGGTACTTACTCTATTTCACGAAGGGGAACATCAAATGAGCCTGCTCTTTCTTCATGAGGCACAGCTATGAATTCCAGAGTGCTTGGGCAAAGAGAGTTGTTACTGAGAATTAGAGTGACTTAACACACTATACCAGCCCAACATAGCTTTAGAGATTAATAAACCCATGGGTCACACATCCATAACTACCGTACAATTTTGAATAAGACTTACTGGACTTAACACAAATGTAGAGAACATTTTTATCTATAACTCTATGGACATATTTCAATTTTTTAGGATGGTGGACTTAACTCTCTTTGCCCGTGCACCCTGGAATTATGTGCTTCCGCTGGTTCCCTAATCTATTTAAAAAGTAATCTTGCTTTTATCTCATTCTTAAATTAAAAGTGAATGTCAGCAGGTACTTATGCTAATTCTTTTCCTCTATTAAAATATTATCATCATTTCAGGATCACTACTAAATTTAAGGTGGCTTAGCATTTAAACTATAAGAACTATATTTTTAAGTACTGTAACATCTGTATCTGCACTAACTTTCATACTTTCTTTTCTAAAGATGGTTCTGCGTTTAATGAATTAAGAAATAGCTACAAAGTCTGTCTATGCTGAAGAAAAAGTTTCAGGATATTTGCATACTTAGTCTTGTTTATAACGTGAAAGGTAATTTATAACCAGGGTTAGGATTTTTAGGTGCAATTTTATATGGAAAAAGGAAAAGTGATTAAAATAAGGGAAAACAGGTTACAAAAAGGAACGACTAAACTCTTTATGCAAGAAACTGATGTTCACAAACATAATTACTGAATAATTCAAGTGAAATTAAAAAGAAAAATGGAATATTTAATAATTACTTTTTATTGCTGTTGGTATGCTTTTAGTCCTGCATTTGCTGAAAGTTGACAGGCTCACTATTCCCATGTTCACTGCAAGCTGATGAAAAGTTAACTGAAAATTGCTTAAGATCAACCAATATAATTATACAGTATAATTAAAAAACAGTGAAACTAATATCAAAGACTATAAACAATGAAACACACTTTACCTACAAGCTGCAGTGAAATACAAAAAAAGGAAGGAAAGGGAATTATGGACACTGAAGAAAAAAGATAAATGCCCTGAAAAGGGGAATAAAGGTGCCAGAAAATTCCCTTCATTCCCAACTAGAGAACTTTTCACAGAAGTGTAATTTGCCCTACAAAAAAATAATAATAATCATGACAGTTTAAAGAGATTAAAAGTACAGAAACATTTGTACTTATCTATGCAGCGTGCAGTAATCCTAGAAACGTGTAACATCGTCAGAAGAGTCCTTGGGGAAAAAGTGGACCAGTAGAAGTTGTGTACAACAGAAGAGCTGTTGATGCTATATACACTTACAGTGTACTAACTTACCTACATGTAAAGCTGTATGTACTGTGCATATATATACCTGTTTTGTTAAACAGAGAAATAAATAAAAAAATTAATAATAATAATAATAATTTTAACACTAGAAATTATTAAATATAATTATTATTACAATAATAATTAAATTAATTACTAAGAGAAAACAAGTAGGATGGAATATAAACTTACCTGTTTTCATTTGTCTCCTGGGTCACTTGTCTGGAAAATTGTCCTTCTGTTGACATCATCAGAAAACTCACTCTGCAGCTACTAGGTTCAGAAATACCAATCTTTCTGCAGCTAACCATTGAAAACAAATTTCCTCGGGTATACATCACTCAATGGGAAACTTCAACTCGTCTAAAAATCCTAACCTTCTTTGTAACATATTAAATGCCCATGATCTCCCTTTCCCATGAGCCATGATCTTTATCAATAAAGTAAGTACTCTGCCTTCCCCTAATCCTATTATTTTACCTCCTTGTCCAGTAAAACTTTTTTGATCGATTGAGGAAAAAGGGAGAAAACTAGTTTGACAAAATTTTGACAAGATTTGACGAAATCTCAGTCACTGATTATGAAGTCATAGCAAATTACCAAGAAAAGGAGGGAGAGCTGAAGCAGTTACAAGAAAATACATTGTTGAAACTTAAACAATGCCAATTAGCTTCTGGAAAAATGTTGTGGTGTGATTGTCTCTACAAACAACATTTGGCCCTTCGTTCTGAGGTCATTTCGTACCAAAATCTTTAAACAGATTCACAAATCAAAGCAACAGTTAAGAACATAGTTTCCAAGTTTGTATGGCCAGGAATAAGAAATGATCTGCTGGTGTGGTCTCAATCTTGCATTAGTTGTCAACAAAACAAAGTGACAAGACTTAGGCCGGTATTCATAGTCGGCGACTTAAGAACCGACTTTATAAAGCTGAACTTATTTGACAAGTCGACTTATATGTTTTTCGTATTCATAGTCTTCTTTAAAGTCGTACTTTATTAAGTCTGACTTCATAAAGCTCTACTTATTCTACATACTAAAGTCGAACTCAGTAATATGAAAAATCACGCGTTCACTGCCATAACAATTGAATTAGCCAATCGCGTTTAAGATTTTTCAGATTTCGTGTAATGCAAAGCCATCTGGTTACGTATTTCGCTTTTGTGATATAAAAATACAGACGGCCCTGTGCATTGTAAACAAAGAATTCAATTCATCCGGTCATATTATGCAGCGTGTAAGTAAACTGACCAATAGTTTCTTGAGAATATTCTGTGTATATATTAGCTTGGAGATCGTTCAGAAGTAATACCGGTATGCTTATGTATTTACTTCGATATTAATTATTGTTTTACTGTGATTCAAAACAGATTAGGAAGTTTGGGCTGATATGAAGTGCCAGTAGAGAGAAATGCTGATGAAAGATAGGCGACTGATATTTCCAGAATTGTGTCTTGTTGAAATTAAATCCCGTTTTAAATTCATTGTCACTGTAGAATTTGAAAGGATTCATCATCTTTCTCAAATAACGCTTTGGGGTGCGAGTTTCTTCTAATATCTCGCCCAGATCCTCAAAATTACTATTCATGGTTCTGGCTTAAACTGAAATAAGTCAGGGGGACCCTTGACTTGATAAAGTACGACTTATTTCGACAAATAAGTCGTACTTTAGTGACTATGAATAGCAATAAGCTCGACTTTGTCAAGTCTGACTTTATAAAGTAACTACGTCATAAGTCCAACTTATTTGTGTCAGAAACTCAACTTAAGATGAGATTAAAGTTCGACTTGGATATAAGTTCGACTTATTGCGACTATGAATACCGGCCTAAGTCTCCAATTAGAAAATTTCAGCGACCTGATGGTAGATTAAAGGTTGTTCATGTTGATATAATCAGGCCACTACCTCTGTCATATGGCAACAGTTACTGCTTAACTTGCAATGACTGCTTCAGCAACTGGATGGAAGTAATTCCAATGGTTAATATCACTGCCCAATAAGTAGCAAGTTCTTTTTATAATAATTCTAGAGTGATAGGGAAAAAGCGAATAAGTCAAAATTCCAAAGTTTCAGGAATGACAAAAAAACTATTTATCTTATACAGTGGTACCTCAAGATACGAGTGCCCTAACATACGAGTTATTTGAGATACGAGCTGTCGAGCGAGCGAAGTTTTGTTTTGAAATACGAGCGACATTTGAGATACGAGGAACGGCCAGCTGCAACGCTGCACACGGCCCACCAGTTTACTGTGCTTGTTTACCTCTCTATGGAAGCATCTTTGCTAAGTTTTTCTAGGGTTTTGCGCTTTTTGTGCATTTAAATACTTTATCACATTTCTTTTTATAACCATGGGTCGGAAGAAAGTGTAACAAATATGTATGTACACTTTATAAAACCAGTTTTTTTTTTTGCTTTACATTCTCTTTTATTATGTTTTTATACAATATTTGTCATTTATAAATACATTTTTCTTATTAAAAAACACGTAACAAAAACAATTGGCGGTAGCATTTTTGGGGTTGGAATGGATTAATGGCATTTCAATTAATTTCAATGGGGAAAATTGCTTTGAGATACGAGCAAATTGACATACGAGCAAGGTTACGGAACGAATTAAACTCGTATCTCGAGGTATCACTGTACTATGTAAAAATATCTGGGTGGACGGATCTAAATATTGTAAAAATGCTGTGAAAATAAATCATTATTTGTCTCTTCTAAAACTTTGGAATTTTGACTTATTCGCTTTTTCCCTATCACTCTAGAATAATTGGATAACTCGTTATGGAGTTTCTGTACAATTTGAATCTGAGTTATTTAGGAGCTTAGCAATGCTCTGTGGAGTGAAAGTGCAGCATGCCACTTCTTATCATCTTTAACTGAATGGGAAAATAGAAATATTGCATTGCACGCTCGAAGTAGCAATCAGAGTTCGCAAGAATCCAAAATGGACAGAAACTCTACCAACAGCCCTGCTTGGCCTACGAACAGCTATTCGAGAGGACTCCAATTACTCATCCGCAGAGATAGTGTATATGGAACCACCATCCGACTCCCTAGAAGAATTTTTTGATTATTTAATGCTTTTGCAAGTGAATCCAGATACCTTTTAGGGGCAACTCTGGGAAAACATGAAGCAAGTTAAGCCTCTAAAAAGTAGGACACATGCATCGCAATCTGTACTTTTTCATAAAGACCTATCTTCTAGTTCACGTGTGTTCATGAGGACAGAATAAGGTATAAAGGTCTCTGGAACCCCCTTACGAAGGACCGTTTCAGTAGTTTAAAAGTAAAGACAAATACTTCACCATCAATATCAAAGACAAGAATGTTAATGCATCCATAGACAGCTCAAACCAGCCTTAAGTATTAATGTATGAAAATACTGAACAGACTCCAGTGAAGTGCCTAGCTCCTACGAAACACTGTGATTAAGACAGACAAGACCTCACGATCAGTTAGAGCAGTGAAATTTTCTGCCAGATATCTGGAGAGAATACAGATTTCAAATTAACATTTCTTTTCTTTTAAGTATGATTAAGCTGTTCCTTCTTACGGTATAGGTTCTGTTCATGTTATCGTAACTTACTTACTGGCAGGAGAATAATATAATGTGATCATCCTGGTAGTGAAAACAAAAAACAAGTTTATGCCTTATTTTTGGTGTAGGATGAAACTACAGTAAATTTTGATATAAGGGTCAGAAATGCATTTTAACAGAATGTATTACAAGTTAGGAAAAAATGATACGTCAAGTTTTTCTATTCCCAAGATTCTGTTATAACACTTCACACATGTATTGCAAACAATTATATGGTAGCGAAATAGTGAATAATAACACCTGCTCAAAATTTTATAAACTAGGGCCCAGAAATTTATGAAAAACCATATTTTTAATAATGCACTCTAGTAAATGCTACTGTCAAAATGTGGACAAGACATGAAAGAAATAAAGGCTAGTTTACACGATGACACTACGTTTCGTAACCACTTTCATGAAAGTGATTTCGTGAAACTAATTACACACATTTTGTTTCCAATGCAACCACACATTTCATGTTATTTCTGAAGTTCAAGTTATTAAAATCTCATATAAATGTTTGAAACATGTATGAATACAGTGATTTCACAATTTCCTCACTTCCCTATTTCATTTTACGAAACGCAAACAAGCTAAATAAGCTTAAAATATCAACATTACTATTATAATTTCGTGAAAAGTTGGAATCAGCCGAGACTATTCTTGTCGCCAGTACATCTTGCGCTTGCGCATTCAAGCAAAAAACAGTTGAGAAACTTACTTACGAAACCTAATTTTGTTGTGTAAACTAGCCATAAGAGAGAATTTATGGTTTCATTTTGTATATTGTTGCATATTTTGTTATGTGCAATAACACATCATATATTTTGCTTCATATTAAAATAATGGTTCATGTTTTATTAATTTTTATGCATTTTTAATGGCATATTTCTTATGTATTTTTAAATATTGTGCATATCTCTGTTAATAGCTACTTACACAACAGGATAACTCAGCACCTTTGTATTTTGTATTTAAATTTTATTTTTGTACATAACTTAATTGTATTATAAATTTTGTATTTGTGTTGTAAATTATTATAATAACTTGCTAATGTTTATTTGTATAATATGTAAAATTCTCACATTGTACCTATTGCTTATAACTGTAAATTCATATTCTTATTTGTAATTATATCGACGTGTCCCATAACATGTAATATGTTCCGGACTGAATAAAATAAAATAAAATCAAATCAAATTGAAACATTTGCAGCATATTAGGCCAAGTGAAGGTTATGAGAACAGACTGTAAAATAAATTGACAATACATAGCCTAATGCTTTCGGAACTGATTGTATAATATTAAAGTGATACTTCTGTTCATTACTTTTCAACAAGCAATTGTTGCATTGATTTTGTTTTTAAAAAGTTTTGTAATGTAATTTATACAACTCTTGCTATTTTTTGCAATTTACAATGTAATTCAGCTAACAAGAGAACATAAAATATTAAAATTACTTAAATGAGCATATTTCATTCGTTCCAGAGCATATATGCATGCATATTTCATCTTCTGATAGAGCATTAACTTCATGGCCTTGGTATGAACTATTCTTATTCAGTGTGTTTCTGTGGATGTACTCTCACAAATTTACAACTTCTGTACTTCAGAACATAGAAAAGGAATATCTCTGTTTAGTAAATGCTTTAATGCAGAATAAAGAATATACAAAAAAAAAGTCACAGTCGTTACCCTGAGAACTAGGCCATTCATCCACCGTTGATAATATAGCCGAAGAAACAAAAAGGTATGAGAAATGGTCATTACACAGACATTTTTACTGATTACTAGTCCAATCCTGATTGTGCACTATTACAAATTTCTGTACAACCCATTCACCCTTGTACCCAGTGATTTACCTTCATTAAATAAAAATGACACATTTCATGGTGAAAAGCAAAATTACAATTAAAAACACCTTTTCTCAATGGGTTATCTTGCGATGCTCTTGTTGCTTCATTAAAAAATTCTTACCACATTTGGAGTATCTGTTTCGACTGGGTCTTTAACTTCTGTGCAATATTTGCAAGATGCAATAACGTGAATTGTTCTCAATTTGACAAATACTTTCAGAATTTCATTTTACTGCCATCTATAACTCCCAAAAACTGCACTTGTGAATCGCAAAATAACATGAATTATAAAGCAAAAAGTAAACATAATTCCAGTTTTTAGACAAAGCTTGGTAACAAAATGTTTTCATTAGAACAAATTAATATTTTTGTGATATCTATCATCTTCTCATGTTGTTAACAGGAAATGAATACAACGGCCATGATGGCACAGAAGAAAATTTTCTCATGTAGAAGTTTAGCAACAATTTTTCATTCCAAAACGAGCAGCTCACTGTGAAAGCTAAAGAGACACTATCATAGTCTGCTCCGTAAGTTCTAAATTCTCCGCCAATGCCATTTTTCTTTTTTTTAAATTGAAAGAAAATAAATTTAATGAGATTTGGGAACCTTTCCTCCATCTTCAGCCCTTGATTATTGTTATTGTAGTTCATAATTCATTGTATTTTTTTATCTTGTTAATTGTATAGAATATTGTTAAACAACAAATTTCTGTAAATAATCAAATAACTTTATATAAATGGACATATATGAGATTTCTTTTAATTCATCAAGATTGTCTGTTAAGAAAAGTAACGTTTGTTTCCAAAATCGTTGCAGACATCATTCATTATGAACTTACATCAAAGTTAAAATCAATATTTCCTATAATAAATTAAAATATAAGCAGCGGGATGTTCGATTTAAGCTGAGAGTGACAACAGAATTTACTTGAGTACTGGTAGTTCACCATGTGCATATTTCTAACTTCTTCCAAACAATAAAAGCTCCATCATAATAATACTCCTTTTGTCCTTTGATACAGACATATCTGTAACTTAATAAAAAATAAGTGGTTGAGTCCAGCTGTACAGTAAAATCTGAAACTGCAAATAGTTTCATAACAGTGACCTACTGATTGCAATCACATTAGTGGATGAACAGCCATGATCTTTTTTTCTTTTTCAAAACCAGTCGTAAAAAAGACAAACTTCACAATGAAATTAAACACTTTCAATGTCACAATTACCTTCCTACATATTTGTTCAATACTATCCATATTAGCTGAAATTTTATTTTGGCCATAGTGAAAACAACTGAAGAATAATTCACATGCTATTCCACCTGATTTCGTGTGACTTGTTGCATGAAAAGGGATGTAAGTCGCTAGAGAAAATTTTACAGAAGAGCAACAAAATGGCACAAGGTGTTTTTCTGAAGGTCCAGACACATCATTTACTTACAATAACTCTATTTTGGGTTATTTCTAAGTTTGATAACTTGCACTTCCTGACTGCACTCTTTAATACTAGGAATAAGGAAATACAGTCAATTCCTGATTATCCGTGGATGGATTATCCGATTTGCAGATTGCCCATGCACATATAATTTGAATTTCCTACACTTAATTAAAAATTTCTTGAACTTCGTTTAAAATTTTTCGTACTTTATTTTATAATAATATCCACAATAGGGTGCTACTAGGGGGGAAATTCAAAATCAAGTGCAGGATATTCAAAATCTCATAACCAGTTTGGATTATCTGTACTTTTCGATTATACACAGCCCTAATTAACAAGGATAATTGGGAATTGGATGTAGTTTCATTATTTGCTACTAGATTGCATGAAAAGTGTTTTTCTTACTACACTTACAGCCAGCTGCAAAAAATATGGGCCTCCTGAAAGCTGCAAGTTCCAGACACAGAATACTCCACATGCACCACTCCGTCACTGCCTGCATACACAAGATAACACATAAGTAAACTAATGGAATTTGCTGTATTTCATTTAAGAGCTGTTATTTGTTATCAAATCAAACAGAGTCAATAATTTTGGATACATAATTATATAAATTAACATAAAATCCATTGGAACCAATAATGAATTATATAGCCACATATTATGGCTGTGCTACATCAGCAAGCTAAGTGGCTACAGTCGTCAGATAGCTGAGTAGCAATACTGGCTCTACATTCAGATTTCAAACTATCTTTAATTATTTCAGTTTCTGGTCATACTGCAATGTCCAGCAAGTGAACAAGTTACTAATCTCAACAACAGGCCTTTCTTTCATGTTGCTTATGGTGTTTGTGTTCAAAAGAGAACATTTTTATGTTTATTTACGAGGGTCATCCAGAAAGTATATTCCGATCGCTGATAAAGACAACAAAACTATCAATAAGCAAAAAATATTTATTGCAATATTTACAGAGATTCACTGGCTACTTCTCTACATAGTCGCCACCGTTTTTTCAGGAAGTTGAAACAAGCACAGCATTGTTTATTAATGTATTAATGGGAAGCAAACCCACAAAACCTTCATTACACATGTTCTAACAATGAACAAACCACAGCAATGACTGGAAGTTCATTTACACTTGTGAATTGCTCCATAGAACTTTATTTTCCTAATGAGCAAGTTGGCGCATTCTTTCTGCAGCTGACTTATGTAATGGGTACCACCTTAGACCAAAAGAATGAAACAAAAGTATATTTTAAGTTTTAGAAAAAAGGCAATGCTCACGATTGGACATGAGTGAACGAGAGATAATAAGATTCATTCTGTTTCGTTGTATGTAGTCTCAATATTACAACAACTTAGAAACTAACCTGTGCTGAACAAAGTTTTGTTTGCCGCAGCAAGTACAGCTTCGTTCGTGCAGGTTTCTTTCTAAGTTGTAGGACTATGAGTATATCAAGAGAAAAAAATATACTTGGAAGCAATCTATGACAGAAATGTTCTGTATGGGCCAAAGAAATGCATATTTACATTCTGAAACTGCACATTATTTTGACTTGTTAATTTAAATAAATAATAGGATACAATTTGCACTAATTGTGGAAATAATCCATCACATTACAACGTGATTTAGAAAGATTGTGCAATTAATTTGCCACATGTAACCTGGTTCTTGTTAATAACAGATGTTTTATTATAACTCTCTCAACTAGGGATGTCTAGCCATCCAGAGGGATGAGGAATAAAAACTTAATGTTGTAAAGGAAAAAAATCAAATAAACTGACATGTACCAAATACAAAATTGGCAACATTTTTAAAAACTGAACCATGAGGGAGCCAGGAACAAACTCATGTCCTGTCACAGATATAGAGATGGCATGAAGAAAGCTTTAGTCAGCCTACTTATCAACATCAAAGGACAAATTCTGCTGAAGAATCACGCATCAAAGCTTGAAAATCTGTCCACCAAGAGTATCATCATTATTTTTGCCTATAATGGTGCATGTCTTTTTGAAGGTCAAGACACATCATTTACTTATAATTTCAAGATTATTTTGGACTAACTTCCAAATTTCAACTCCTAGTATTTATAGATTTTATTTTCAATTCACAATTTTATCCTACTTTCAAACCCATAAAAAAATCTAAGTTCGTATCCTTTTCCCGCAACAGGTCACCATTATTGCTGTAACAGTGAATAAATATTATTGCAAACTAACTTACACCAAGAAATATAAATTACTGAAAAGAATTTCAAATAACTCTGTTTGACAGTGGATAAGTTCTACCTCAAGTTAAAAATATTTACAATGCATTAATAAAATTATGTCAAATCAGTAAACATACTGCTAGTTTTAACTAGCTTCACATACAACATTTCCCAAAAACCACATAATATACATCCTACACATAAAAACAGGGATTCAGAATTGAATCCTGTTCAAAATGAAATGCCTTACTCCTGAGATATTATACTAATAATGCATGTGGTTGCTAAAAAATTACAATACCTTACATCTCTATCAAACTTTGCGACTCTATAAAAAAATTTATTAAAACGTTCAGTCTAAGCATTTTTGGTACCAATTTTTTAATATTACGAGTCCGTATGAAGACTTGTAAGAATTCTCGACTAGGAATTACTGAACGTTTTATCTGGGGGAGAACTTCTATGAGAACTATGCAGTGCTAAGATTTAAAGCTGGATTCTGAGTTTTTCAAAAGATTTCTTTATACACTACATAATAATCTCATGAAGTTACATGACATTCTAAAAAATCAAGAGTACAGAATCTTTCATAAGTAATTGTTCACTCAAAAACTTTACAGACTGTTATGATTTTTGGATATATTGTACATCCGAGGAAACAAAAATCCATTCTGGTGCTGTACAGTCGATCTAGTCACAAACATGCTCACAAGAGAGTGCCATTTGTTTTCCAAGAGTATTTGCTTTTGTTATTTTCAGACTCCTAAACATAAGCACAAACATTATATTTCACAAGACACTCCTTGACAAGCAATTTTAACTTTATTTGAGTACGCTTATTTTGCTTATTCTGAGAAAAAAATGTTTTTTTGGTACACGCTCTCTAAAGTGGCTGTTAAAACATAATATAAAACAATATTCCTAGAATTTGTAGGAAGTTTATATAGTGAAGTTATAATCAAATTGAAACTTGAGATGGAGGTTTAACATACGTAACTTCACTTAATTAAGTGAAGTTACGTATGTTAAACCTCCATCTCAAGTTTCAATAAAACAATATGTTGTAAAACTAAAACACACATTACGTTTCGACCTGCCTGTTCCTCGTGATCAGAGAATGCTACCGTAAGAGTGTGGTACCGAACTTTCTTAAGTGGGGTTTTGCCCCCATGTCTCAGAAGAAGAACAACAATAACATGAGAACGACCACACTGCATGAAAATAACAGGAGATGTATGATTTTGCAGTCAGTGCATTTGAGAAAGGCCTGGGGGGCAGGTCGAAACGTAATGTGTGTTTTAGTTTTACAACGTATTGTTTTATCCACTTAAACATCAGTGATATTGTTTTATATTATGTTTAATAGTGTGTAGTGGGTAGTTTTAATATAATATAAAGTGGCTAATTCTTGGCTTGCTACCACGCCGTAAAATAGCAATTTATCGGTCTAGACTGGTTAAGTTGCCATGGTAACCCTTAGTGGATGTAATTCAAACTATGACTGCTCAATGCCTCTACAGTGTCTCCCAGTGTAGGCTCAATTTTACATGTTAAGGGTTTCATTGTTCATTGTCTATTAACAAGCATAGTAAACCTTGTCATTTAGAAATCTTGTATTTAAGAAATAAATTCGAAAATAACTTTTTTACTTTCTATGACTGGGAGTATGACTAGCACCATAGCTATGAGTGTTAGTTGAAAAACGACTTCGTAAAATGTTTCGCTGCAGAAAATAAGATAAAAATTATCCATAATTTCAAATGATGTAAATATATTTGGTTTAATTAATCAACATTATTATCTTAACGATCTCTTTAAAAATTATTTAAGGAAAAGAAATAATTCACAGCAAGCGAAGTTTATAAACATGCACTACTGATACAATCACCATTATCTTTGCTTTCTTTAATAAGAATCATTGAAAATGAGTGAAAAACTGAGTTCATTAGTACTAAAATTAGAGAACTTTTACTAAAAACTATTGTATGCACCACATAAGCAAAAACTTTAGTGGAGTCATTCAGTATTTCGATTGAGGCATAATACGAGGACTGAGGCATAATATGAGGCAGTACTAGATTCGTCCGCTTAAGCCTTATTTTGCATACTTGTTACATAAATGGCTATTGCTTGCTTATTTTATCATTTACTCAAAATAGTCACATGAGAAGTGCATATTTCACTCCTAAATATCATTATCACCGGTTTTGTTTCTTTTGTCGGTTAACAGAATTACTGAATAAACCAGGTCATAAAACACTCTTGATAGATTTCCAAAAAGCTTTCCAGTGAAAAAACAAGTACTGAAGAGCAATTCATCAAAGAAGAATTGTGTTCCTTTTCACATAAGCCTGACGTATTCACTTTACAAATCATTCTTCACTGACAGACACAGGAGTTTCACACAAGAAAATCTATGGATGACTTCCCTTACATACTGCGACAGTCGTGAATAAGATAAGATTTCTATGAAACTAATAATTTATGTAATTTCCATGTAATTTCTTTTTTAATTTGTTTAGGTGCCTATTTTATTTGAATGATTATTTTACTGTTCTATTTTGCTTATAAAACTGGACTATATTACGATGCAAACAGATAATATGGCCTACACTTTGTTACAAAGGTACATTAACAATTTTTTTCTTTTAAATTCTCTGATTTACTATTTGACCATTGTAACCACTGCCAGTACAACACAGCCAAAAATCGTACAGATTTTTTCTTTTGAGTGACCAGTTATTTATAAAAGCAGTGTGTGCACAACGAACAGTCAAAAATATTATTTTTGAGTGTATATGAAGAATTTTAGGGCTTAAAGGCTCTAGGATAAGCAAAAGGCAAATGTGAAAAGTGATAAAGACCAGATCTAGTTACAATTGCTGAGTTATTAAATTAAATTATGGAATGAACAAAAGCACAATAATGAGGTTGACTTTAGTTGAATACAATAATAACAGACTTAAACAGCACATGATAAAAACAAAGTAATCTTTCTACAACTAATACAAACAGTTATAATATTGCATTAACTATTATTAGTTGTAATAAAATGAACCACTAAATCTGTAAAGGTAATGATGGTAATAAATGTAACAGAATAAAACCTCTGCCACTGGATCACATCACATGGACAAAGAACCTTGTGCATCAAATTTCGATAAGGCATGAATTATCTAGAACTACAATTTTTATTAAGTTTTCGAGCATGGATCTATAATTCATTTTATTTAAATTTTGCAGATCATAAAATATGACACTTGGCTTACTCCAATGAAGCAATAAGCAGCACTTTATAGGTATGTTTTAACAATCACGGCATGGTTTTAGATAATGATCACAGACAAAAACTCACTTCAGCAATCAACCCAGCATGTAATCACAGAAGACAAAAGAATAAATTACTAATGCTGTATGTACAGCCGGCTGCAAAAAGAATGAGCATCCTAAAAGTTATAAGTTCCAGACAGAATACTACACATGCCCATCTCATCACCACCTACACGCGAAAGATAACACGTAACTAAACCATTGTTTAAGAGTCTGATAGTTGTTATTACACCAAATGGAGAGTGAATCTAGACATACTGGGTTATTTAAAGAATTACATAAGAATACAGTTGAGAAGTATAAATTCTGCAGCCAATACAAATCCTATAGCCACGTATTATGCTAGTCTAAGTTAGAGGCTATTAGCAGGGCCCAGATTCTGATGACCTAAAATTGTTTGAAAAATGACCTATAAAATGACCCTAAATTTTAAAGAAAATTACTTCATAATTGTAAAAACTGTAAATAACTCAATGTTCTGAATGTTCTTTTCTCACTGAAATTTATACTGGCACTGAGGCACTGGCGAGTCAAACTTCGGCATTTCCTTTTGCGGTCTGCCATATTATATTATTGTTTATTGAGGGTAAACAGTAGCTTGCACTTTCAAATCCAAGCAGGTGGCAGACTCTGGTGTCAAATCAATCTAATAACAATAGTAATATAATACATCTTGGCGTTTCTTTGATTCTCATTTCCGACTGAGATATTATGACAACACTTCAACACCGAGTGTGTTCTTGCACTATACAAAGAAAATTTCAATGAATAAAAGTCTCAAAGTAAATGCATGAAAATGACTAAATAAGGAAGCAAATGACACAAAAATGACAAAATAATGACGTTAACATTGAAATAAATGCTCTAAAAATATAAAATTGCATAAAATGACAAAAAATGACCTAACAAAAATGTATTTCTATAATCTAGAGGCCATGATTAGGATTTATCTACAAGTTGGCAATGTCTATGAAGCATCAATAAAAAGATGACAAGTCATTAGAATCTGGGCCCTGGCTATTAGCAACCCAAGCGACTATGGTTGTTAAATCGCTATTCTATGAAACGTGTGAGCAGTACTGGCTTTACATTTGAGTCTCAGCTGATCCTAACAATAAATTTTAATTACAAGTTTCTGGTCCTGTGTTTTGAGAAGTTTAGAGAGAAGAAGAGAGAGAGATTCACATGACACCTTTTGGAATAAGGAAAATGTTTTTTAAAAATCCTGCTTGTGAACACGTCAATCATCTTTTTCTCATTGCTACCAAGGATGGTTGACAGGCAATGAGCTGCTGGTGCAGTGCTTCTCTTAGTTGGCATCGGTTACAATGTTTGAGAGCTATGGTAGTTCCACCGATAACTGCTAGAAGGTGGGCTAAACGTTCCTTGAGTTCAATGAAGTTAGGAAATATCCAACATTCAGTGAACAAACACCACAGCAATGACTAGGTTTGTTTACACATCTTTTGAAACGCATCATAGACCTTTAACTTTCTACTGAACATGAGTCGTTCATTCTTTTTGCAGCCAGGTGTACATCTACAAAGAATGGGAACACATATTTCCCAAGAAGAATGAAGCACTGGAATGAAAAGGACCAACAGGGAACAAACAGTAAAAAATTGGAAGAAAAGTTAAAGAAGCATTGGAAAGAAGAAGAATGACGGAAACAAGCAGATTTGAGCTGTAGGGAATGCAAGAACCTGTATCTGCTTCAAACATTTCTCTTACATGTGTATCTACAGGCAATATAGAACACCTTTTCATATTCAGTGGTTCATTTAACTACAGTATTTTTCTTATAAATTGCTACTGCATTCATCACAAAAAACACTATTATTTCAGTACTTGTGTATTATTAGTACTTCTGTTATGAATCTTCTGTATTATTGAAGATATAGTAAAAGTTCACTATTACTATAAAATTTCTGGAGAATTTTTAGCGCACCATTTCTACATGCTACACCATGTTCTTTGTTACTTCTTACCTATTTGTTCATTAATATGAGAAATTCGGCATTAGTTTTCAAAGTTTTCCTTGCAAATGTCAATAAACAACCTCCAAACAAGCCATAAGTCCACCGCAAGTTAACAGATTCTGCTTATCTATACACTACATGCAGCCAGTTATACCAGGGATGGTATATCTTTGCAATTGTGATAAATGCCAAATGTCCTCAAATGCTGTAAAATAAGTAATTTAAGTTTCAAAGCATACGAAGAAGTAGGCTATCTTTTTTCCAATTCACGATAAAAAGCAAAGTGTATGTATTTCAATGAAATAAGAGTGGAATTACATTTTTAAGTGTCATTTTTGTGTATTTTTTAAAATTGAAGGTAGTGTCTTTTTTCTCCCCAAAAATTGCTTGATTACCCCATCATGTTTCAACAGTACAGTACAGTGCAGTGCAGTGCAGTATTAAAGCGGAATTGCATTTAAGTGTCATTTTTGTGTATTTTTTTAAAATTGAAAATCAAAGGGAGTGTCTTTTTTCTCCCATAAAAATTGCTTGATTACCCCATCATGTTTCAACATTACAGTACAGTATAGTGCAGTATTAAAGCGAGCAATGTTGAAATTTCTTCCACTTTATACTTTTAATGTGTGTACTGAAGACTGATTTTAAAACATGTAGGTAAATATGTGTTAGCATATATTTTGACATGTGTTTTACTGTTCACAATTTCACTATAATTTTATACGTTGCTTTATGCCTACTTGTTTCCAAGAATTATTGTAACTGGAAAAACAATAAAATTTCTAAAACTGAATTTTCCAATAAAAAAAAGGTTCTATCCCAAATTGCTACAAAATGCTAAATTTATTTTTAAATTACTAAATCTTTAATTATTAGTTGCTAAAATCTACCATCCTTAGTCATAGCCTATGACTAGTAGTTCTATGAACAGTAGACCTTGCTTAAAAGAATAAAAAATAATAATAATAATAATAATAAATAATATTATTATGTCCTCTTCAACAGTTAGATGGCCACAATCTTGAAAGTGAATCAAAAATTAAAAATCCTTACACATACATCGTTTTGAAAGACTTCAAGAGCATATATACCAAATCAGAAGAAAATTAAAAAATGTGTCTGTTCGTAACTGCATAACACACAAATTTAAAAACCGACAACATGCCAAACGGCAGAGTTGAACACGACCTCTCTTCATTCAGCCAATTATCAAACCCCGAAACAAGACCTTGTTTTTCCCCGTTTGGAAGACTGATGAGATAATTGTGTGCTTACAAAGTCTACTGAATGTACCTTCTAATTTATAGGTCATGTATATAAGTATTTGTAACTAAAATGTTAGATTGTAACAAGAATTTGCTGTATTTGTGGTGTTATAAACTCTAGTTGTAATAAATACACTTGTCCTCTATTGTTAATGGGCGGTTATCAGCTCTTATACTAGAAATAAACCTTATACAGTGGAACCTAACTTTTATCTTCCCTCAAATAAAGATTTCCCATAATTTTAAACATATTTCCCTGTCCTTCAATTTTGCTCTTTATTTTATATATTTTTCCCTGGTTGTAGCTTCAAATCACCTACATTCTGCAAATTGTCAGTATTACAAAACACATTTAGTTATGAAAAAATCTGTTTAAAGTTATGTAATGGGAAATGAGCAATAAATAATTCCTTTTTTTGTTTCTTTCTTTTTTATGAAGGCATTTCTGTTTCTCGCCATTCGCTTGACTCAAATTCAGTGTGAGAAGATAACCAACTGAGCTTTCACCTTTTACGGGGTTGAGCAGGTTTTATTTTTTTTTCAGAGAGATCTCGGTAGCTGCTAATTTCAAAACCATCTCATACTTGCAGGTTAACTGAATAAATTTTATGAAAATAAAATTACATATTGCTCTGAATTCTTGTTTTTTGATAATGTGGCATGAGGCCCACTTAAAAAAATACTCTCAAAGTATGTCGCTAAGAAAGAGAAAGTGGACTGTCCCACTTAAGGTCATAAAGAGCAAAAAGAATATGTGCCAGGTTGACTGAAGGTGGATGTCACAGACTATTATGTCTTTGCAAGTAATTTTCATTTTTGACAGAACATAAATGAAACTTCACTGTAACGTAGTAAATTTTGAACAGGAGAAATCTGAAATACATTAAAAATATCAGCTAAGATGCCACCATGTTTAGATGTGAACTAAAGCTGAATTGAATTTATATTAATATAAGCATTCATCCAGCAGTATCAGTGGGATTTAAGTTTAAAATCAGTTAAGAAAATTTCAGTGGAATAGCTGTTTCCATGAACGGCAACAAGTGGATAAAATACCTCATACTTCGACATAAAGCATTATTCTATTAATTTCATATCTGGGTTTATGCAATTTTTTGTGATGATGTATATACATCAGCAGCTGTGAAGAAATAAATACACAATCAGCGTTTAACACTAAGAAACTGAAATACTGTTTACATTGGATGTGAAATTTAAATGTTTTATTATCTTAATAAACATATGCATGTGATATAGATTGTGATTGTTAATCTGAGAAACTTAACCAACAAACTTCACACGATGAGGTTTCTAGAATTGGTGTTTCAAAATATTGGAAGTTGGTTTGAAAAAACAAACATTCAACTATTTTTTTAAATCCCTTAAAATCAGTCAAAATTCTGTGCTTGCCAGTATAAGAAGAGTGTATAAGATTATTTCACATAATATATTATCCATTTCAGCTTAATTTACAGTATGTTTTAGAAATGTAAAAGTGGAGTTCCACCGTATTTACAAATATAGCTCTCATTGCTAGAGAAATATACCTACCTTCACTTATTCCACTACTGATTAGCTGAAAATTATATGGTTTTAATAAATATACTTTTTAACACACATTTCTTGGAACGTATTTTACCTCAGAATGCATTTAAAGACTTTTGTATCATTGTCAGCTGATCTCGACTGCCGGTGTTGTGCTGTTCCTCTGATGTGGCTGCATGTACCTAGTGATGAGGTTGTCTTCTGTTGGGATGTCAAAATTAATCAATTTTCCACTGTTTTTCTGGATGAACAATTTTTCCCAAACTAGTATGTCTGTGCATTTTCCCACATGTTTCAAGAGATTGACTTCTGTGTCTATTTCATGGCCCTCTTCCCAGTAATGTGCTATGGCTGCTTGGAGTTTTGCCGAATTCTGCCCCTAACCTGCTCCAGAAACAATTTTTATTATTTAGCATGAAAATGTTTATGCGGAAACAGTACTATTGCTTCCGGTGACACTTACATTGCTCTCACTCTCACTAACGCTGCCGGTAGCGATCTCAGAAACCATCCCTTACTATTGCAAAATGCAAAATTCTGACACTTCACTATCACTTTGACTAGTTAATTCTTTAGTTTCAGAACCTATAAGACACTTTCTTTTTGCCATTTTACAGAAAATAAGGGAAAAACACGGTACAAAAAGAGCACGCTATTCACTAGATATGCATGGCCAGTGAAATCCTCTACTAACATCATCCTGGGTACGTGTAATGGGGAAATCCCAAGTCAGAGTGGTTAAGAGAACATTCTCCTGCCATATTTTAAATTAATTTTTTTAATCCAAATCTGTCGCATACTGTTCTGTATCTTTTATGTCATTGTACCACTATATATGTCTACATATGCTTGTGTGTTGATTTACTTATTTGTCTTGAATTGTGTTACCTATTCGATATCATGTATATGATCCAAGGATAAATAAATAAATAAGTTTTATGTACTTCGTGCATGAGAAGAGCCGGTCACATTATGAGTTGGTCAGAGAACCCATATACCATATATGGGTTTTCACCTTTGAGGGTGTGGAATGCATGCAATAAATGGGTTTCCACCATGCAGGGTTAATTTCGACATCCCAGCAGAAGACATCATCATCACTAGGTACGTCCAGCCACCACCAGAGGGATAGTAAACACCCGGCAGTCGAGATCAGCTGATAATGAGACAAAGTCTTGAAACATACTTTCTGATGTAAAATACCTTCCAAGTAAAGTAATGCATGTTGAGAAGTATATTTATTAATATTCATTAACACTTCACTGTGTGATTTTCTCTTACTAATTATACATATGAAATGGTAGTTTGCTAGATTGTCTATTGATATTAGCAATAAACTCAAAGGCAAGTGAATATTTATCTACGCACTTTCACCTATTCAAATCAAGTTCGTGTAGATTACTAAACTTATAACAATAAGGCAATATTAATACTAAAAGAAACTTTTCCTGCAGCAATACCATTTCATGCTGTTTGTACTAGTTTGTAACGGTAATACCTGCAGTATTGTATAAACAATCTTGGGATCTGACTTTAAGGAGCTGGCATGCACTTGAGTCGTTCAAAGGCGGCTTTTTCAAGCTTTTCTCGATGATCAGGATGAGCTATCTTGATGAGTGCGTAGGCTCTCTGGCGAAGAGTCTTACCGAACAGCTGTGCAATGCCATGCTCTGTGACAACATAGTGGACGTGGGCCCTTGTTGTCACTACACCAGCACCTACGAAGTCAATAAGACATTTCTCATATAAGAAATACATATAATACCATTATAATAACGATACATCACATGTAATAAGCATATTGTAGTATGGTTGAACAAAAACAAATATGTGATGATTAGACTTCCGATTTTAGGTAAAAACCTATTTTAATCCTTAAGTGATATATGGACGAAAACTTGTATATGCATGTTTCATAAGTGACTATGCCTAAAACTGATACTTTTATAGGACCTAAAACAGTCTATTTTTACGTTTGAGCCTTTCTGCTTGTTTTTCACCTAAAGTTCAAAATAAGTTAATTCTAGCATTTATTTTCAATTCGGAATGGGCAGTACATGAGACATTTATGACGTGGTTAAATTGTAAGGAATGTTTCGTCTACAGTAGAAAAATTCCTTGGAATTCCTAAGAAAATGTAGTGTTTTTCTCTCGACTCCCACATCCAGTAGCGTAGCTTCTGGGTGCAGGGATTTGATTTTCACTGTTATGGTAGTAATACAGGCCCTAGTAGGCCTAATAGGTCTATATAATTCTGTGTACCATAGGCCTTTATCTGTGTTTTATTATGATTATTGATTATTGGTGACTTCAATAAGTATAATAATCTGCATTGCAATAATTGAGATATTTCAGAAAACTGGCAACTTAACGATTTTATAAGAGACTATTTTACGATTTTTAGAGCCTATTTTAGGTGCCTAAAACAGCATTTTTAGCGACCTAAAAGTCCGAAGTCTAGTGATGATATAAAAAAAAAGAGCAGGTCTCAATTATGTTATAAAGAGAAGAAAAGCAATGGGGCTTAGAACCATATGTATTAACCCTTTGCAAGCGAAATTTAATACATTAAATCCAATGTCGTCTGTGGTTACAGCTGAATTTTAATGTATTAAATTCACATCACCATCCTACCTCTCTGGGAAAAGAGTGCACAAAATTGATATTAAATGTCACGGGAAGTCTCTTTCACATTTCTTGCAGTGAATCCCCTTCGTCATAAGACTTCTTCATAGATTGCATCAATCAAGGAAATATATATTATTTTGAGGGGAGTGGTAAATTTTGTGGGTCTTTCTTTCCTATTTATTTACTATTTTGGCAGTGAAATTACATCCAAGAATGACCAATAGGGACAGAGGGCATCATAACACAAACAAGAACTACCAGCCATAGCCGCAAGAACGCCAGTCGACCATTAGCTGAGGATGGGGATGATGGTTTTCCCCGAAACTAGGCCATACATAAGTGGAGCTGTAAGAGTTTATAAGTTGATAATTTTTAATAATGATTCAATAGCTTTACTGTTTATATCACTTTCTTTTTTACTTGTCAAAACTCTCTCTGTCTTAGGTAAAGTTCCTTTTTATAGGCTAAGTCTGTTAAGGTAAAGAAAAAGGTGCTAGTACATTATAGCGATTATTGTGGATATTACCAAATATCACTGTTGTTCTCTTGCCTTTTGTACAAATAAATAATGATCCATTTCCTTTATTTTAATCACTATAGACACTATTATATATGATACTATTATTATCGTGTACCTATTCATCATTTACAGTATTCAAAATAACATAACTATTTTGGTAATAACAATTTGGTCCATAAACCAGATACCAGCACTTCTAATGTTTTTGATAAAACAAAAACATACGCCAACACAATATTTAGTTTCGCTGAAAACATTGCTTATGACCTTTAATTCTTCCCATTCATTCAAAGTCCTTATCATAGCGAAGAATTTTCCAATATTAGTTCGCTTTTGCATTTTCTATAACATCAAGATAGATATATTTCTTTACCAATAAGTCAATCTTTTACTCAAATGTTTCTGTGATGTTCTACTTTTTCAAATAGTATCTGCTTCAAACAAATTCTTGCCAACAAGAATGTTCGCTACAGTATGCAATTACAAAATGTTTCTAGATTGCTTTTCAGAAAAAGTCTATCCAATAAAAGTCTCGTTCGACCATTATAAGAACTTAATAGGCAGACACACAACTCACTAGCACTTGTTTTATTAACTTCATCTTGCCTGTTAAGTTCTACATAACTTAACTGTCTTACATCATAAATAATAACTATTACTATGCATAAAGCTAAGTAAGGTAAAATGGGAGCAAGATGGACATACCAGTCTTGAGAGTTGGAGAAATTTTGCTTTCTCCCTTATTTGTTACAGACGGAAGAGCTATGATTGGTTTTCCTTGCCCATCTAATGCTTCAGCCGCTCCACGAATAAAATCCACCTGACCACCAAACCCTGAAAACACAATGCCACTTTACTGAGATACAGTAACAGGAATATCCGTTTATCTAAGAAAACAGCAATGATACTGATCAAATGGTTGTCCCCCAAATCATCCAGGGAAAAGTCACTTACCTATCCAACAAATTCAATATCCCACCAGATCAATATCAAATTGGTTATTTACCTTTTATTTGGCACTAGAGGCACTACACCCAAATTGACTTGGAGACATCTTAGAGAGTTAAATATTCCATTTGAAATATTAAATAACCCTTAGAGCCAGTTTGTCATGTTATGAATGCAGCCCATGAGTACTTCCTTCAAGCTGGTTTGACATACCAAGAATGCTTCGAGTGTGCCAGTGTGTTAAATCACATATCTCAGTCATGCAATGATAAAATTTGGAACTGTATTACACCTGGATGAATCCACATCCTCACTCCACAAAGGGAAATATTTTTTTGTTCTGCTAACTGTAAAAGAAGGGGGTAAACAGCTGGCAATACAGAAGAAATTATTGGTTTAAGTCTGTAGGCCACTTCTTTACACTCTTGCTAATTGCTTTCCTTTTCAATAGATATGGCAGAGCTGTAAACACAAGCAGACAAGGTCAGCATTCAATAAATCTTCCCTGTAACCTGTCATAGAGATATATTTTGTAGAAAAAAATACCACCCATGGGGGGAGGGAACAAACAAAAAGTAAAAGAATGAAAGGAAATGAGATGCATATTGCTGTCCTGATTGTCAAGTGGGATTTTATGTTGATACCTGCTTCAAAGACAATCCATACAATTGAAAACTTACACATTTATACAGCACTAATAACAAGTTACAATACAAAATTTGTGTTATAGCTGCACATAGCATTTAATTATCGGCAGAGGATAATCCCATAGTTGGTTTTGTGGCATTTAAATGACTGGCTAAAGGGGTCAATATTCTTGAATTTGTCCATTTTGAATTGGTGTTAGGAAACCTATGTTTCTACTATTTGGTAACATTTATAGCCGATGTCCACTATTATTTTGGTAATTTGAAATCACCTTGGCCATCTCCAGTAACTCCAAGATGCAGTTGAAAGCGCTCCTAAAAAGTAATTTTCAAATCACTCTCCTTTGGAAGGTTTTGCCAGCACATATTCAAGTAATTTGATTTTAGGACCTCTGTGGTCTATTGATTAAGTAGCCTGATGTCCAGCAAGAATAATAATAATCGTTCAAACATTAATGACTGTCACTCACCTGAGTACATTCTAGTTCCAATAGAATCAGACACAATTTGACCAGTCAAGTCGACTTCAATACATGAATTAATGGCAGTCATTTTAGGATTCTGGGCAATGATACTGGTGTGGTTCACATAATCTACATTTTTCATTTCTGAAACATTAGAACAAAAATCAGTAACTACATGGTATGGTAGAAATGACACAACTAAATATAGTTTTAAACTTTTAACTGCTATAGCGTCAATGTGATATGAATATTTCAATAAAATAGCTGTGTTTTACAGGTAATGGTTTTAACACAAAGATGACAACCTGCACTTTACATAAAGTATTTCTGTATACAAGGGCTATTTTTTTTTCAACCTCTGATGGGGCATAAAATGAAAACCACAGAGAAAATCAAAACTGTTTTATTTGGAACATTTAGGTACACCTTCTAGCTACTTCTCTACATACTTTCGTTCTGATTGAGACATTTATCGTAGCGTGGTACCAACTTTCCAATACCCTCTTCATAGAAACTGTCGTCAGCATATTGAGAAGGGTCTTCACAGCATTTTGAAGTGTTTTGAAATTCTTTGTTGGTGTGGAAGCAAGATATTGGGTTTCTTCGGGAAATTTGTATGCATCCATTGTTTGGATTGCTCTTATGATTCTAGACTGTCGTAACGAATCCATGTTTCATCCCCTGTCATGATGGATTTCAAAAACTCATTCCAGTGTCGAGTGACTTTCATCTTTTTCGGCAACTGAAGAAAGATCTGGGAGGACAGCGCTTTCACACTAACTTCAAAACACTTCATAATGCCGTGAAGACCCTTCTCAATACGCTGGCGGCAACTTCTATGAAGAGGGTATTGAAAAGTTGGTACCACCCTACGACAAATGTCTCAATCAGAGCGAAACTATGTAAAGAAGTAGCTAGAAGGTGTATCTAAATGTTCCAAATAAAGCAGTTTTGATTTTCACTGTGGTTTTCATTTTATGTGGGTTCCATTTGAAAAAAAAAAATAGCCCTTGTACTTACATTTTGTAATTGTGGAGTTTATGCAAGCACATTTAGGGAAATCTTCCTTACAATAATGTCAGTGTTAATAAATAAGTTTTAATTACTTTGTCGTTAAATAAATTACTAAAAAAGGATTGAGTGGCTCAACTAAAACCTGGTTGTAGCCACAGGTACTAGTGTAGAACATTACTAAAAACATTAGAAACAAAACCCTCAATACTGATGAAATCCCAGATGGCTAACTGTATAGATTTATATGTTTTAATTGTGAAAACCACTAAAAACTAAAGCTTACCAACATAAGGATTGTTATCGACGAAATCATATAAGGCACGCGTTCCAATCAGGAAACTACCAATGATCTTGCCCTTATTGATTGTCTTCTTGTTATTGGTAATGCAGCCCTTGTTGACTAAATCAATGATGCCACCAGCAAACATCTCTGAATGAATACCAAGATCCTTATGATTTGTTAGTTCTGCCAAAACCGCATCAGGAATATTTCCAATGCCTGTGGATCAAGAAAGACAGTTTTAGTGTGTATTGTTGACAAAAATTAACTAGGCAATGATTGATTATACATGAAACTAGTTCCAAAAACAAGAAATTAGAAGTTAATAAAAAAAATTAAAAAAAACCTGATGTGAAACACACAACTTCCTCTGCCCAAATAGTACAATAAATTATATTTGACATTCTCTTCATGTAAATTGGTTGTAAAATGAAGGGAATTTCATTACCACATCCCACTGCATCCCCAAAGGACACACAACCCAAATAAAACATGATTAATGCACTCATGTAACTTTTCTCAATCTAAGCACTTCTCATTCTGATATAGGATAAGAGGCCATATCCAGTTGTTTCAACCCGATGCAAAGCTTTAACATTTGTCAGATAGACTGAGTTTCTTTAAACAGTGGGTGACTTTTAACTATCCTTCAAAGAAGTTTGCAAAAAAATGTTTGAAATAAAACCTTTAGTTCTTAGTATAAGCACCTCATATTTATTAATTTATAAATATTTAAATATGATTTATAAATATTTAAACAAAATTAATGGAGCTTTTTTTGAGAAGATCGTGAAAAAGCTAAATTTTCTTTATGAAAATTGGCACTAAAAGTAAGAGAAAACAGTCACCAATCTTTGCATTACATCCCCAGAAGGTACTGAACTCAAATACAAAACAATATTGGCATACGATTTTCCATTCTGGAGTTAGGTTGTTTACAGTCACATACACACAGAGAGATGTGTTTCTGAAAATAGTATTTTTGGATCCAGGGGATCTCAAAATGTGTATTTGTGTTATGAAATTATATTAAAAACTCAACATAGAATTTTAGGGTCGAACACAATACTTCAAAATTACTCTGTTCATAATTCTAGTGTTCTGTACAAACGAAGACTGAAGCTATACTGTTATTTATTATTAATTGACTGATCTATGTGGCAGTTTAGTAGTATCTATTTAATAATACAAGAAGAATGATGGGCCTACAGGTGTGAATATTTCAAGATAAAGATTCAAACATTATTACTAGAGCCTGGATTTATAAGCAAAATAAAACAGTAGAATAAGCAGGCAAATAAGCACAACAAATGTAAGAAATAAGCACAAAATAAGCAAAAACAAAACTACATAATGATTTGAAGTTTTCCTGGCGAAGAATATGAAAGAAGGCTTCTTGGGATGACAGCCAGGTTTGAAGATAGATTTCCTCCGTTTCAAAGGCAAACGCTGCCTCCATCCTCAGGGATACTGGCTAGATGAGTTGTGTGGAAGACAAGATGAGAAGTGTCGAGTGGGGCAATATATATACTGCTTCCAAGTTGGCAGGTGTCGACCAATCAGGAAACAGTGCCACCTCCATGGGTCTTTTTTAGGGCCAATGTCGCTCTCCTGTCTCTTAGCTGTTATAGACAGTGGTTCCATGCTGGGTTAATGCCAAGGCCTCCAGCTCTGTTGAAATTGTGTGTGATTTGTCAACTCCTGCCAACTTGGAAGTAGTATATATATGGCTCCTCTGAGAGATTACTCAACACTTCTCATTTAGTCTTCCACACGACTCATCTAGCCAGTATCCCTGAGGATGGAGGCAGCCTTTGAAACATCGGAGGAAATCTATCTTCAAACCTGGCTGTCATCCCGAGAAGCCTTCTTTCAAAACTACATAAAAATCAAATAAATTATTGGTTTCTTAGAAATCTTAGCTTATTCTCGGCTGTTACAGTATATAAGGAAGGCCATCTGCACATTCTCTTGTGTGAAGCTCCTGCATCTGTCAGTGAAGAAGTGAACATTTTCTTTCAATGTCGCAGGACGTCACAGGTGCATGCGAAAAACAATGCAGTTCTTCTTTGATGAATTACTCTTGAATATCTGTCTTCATCAGAAAGCTTTTTAGAAACCTGAAAGTGTTTTATAACTCAGATTTTTCAGTACTTCTATTAGCTGACAAAAAGAGAGGAAACTGGTGATAATGCAACAAGCCTATAACGGAATTTATCAAGATACGAGTATATTTATGAAATTTGTATTGCTCGTTTCATAATTTGCATATGAGTATCTTAATTACCATTATAGGCAAGTTGCATACGACTGTTTTTGTTCAACCATAATTAGTCTAAATGTTTAAATTTTGGGTAAGATGGTCATATGCGCCACAACCTGCTCCCCCTTCCATCGGCATGGCCACTTTCCCCTCCTGGCCGCTACCCCTCAAACCTTCCCCTCCACCCGCCGGCCGATGCTCAATGCCGGTAATGCAGCTTAATATTTCACATTTAAAAGAAAAATTACCCTTGCACCAATGCCAACATAACATTTCACTATTATAAAAAACGATTATAAAAAAACATAATATTTCACAATAAAAATGACCCTTGCACCATACATAATATTTCACCGCCGCTAGATGTCTCCAAAGTTTTAAGTTTCTCCCCAACCAAAACCCCTACTTTCCAGGCGGGTCCCATTAGAGAGTTGGAGTGGGGGACTTGGTTGTGGCGTATACTACCATTTTCTCAAATTCTGATTCACTCAAACAAACACCAATGAGCCCACCGTGTCCTTCGCATCAGCTGATTGTCATAATTCTTGTCTTCTACGAGAGATGGCAGGCTGTGGCAGGTCATGGAGTTGGTCAAATCAAAGCTACTTTATGCTTAATTTCTTTACACTAACGAATTTTTACAATACGAATTGAAGTAACTTTAGTATGATATTAAAATTAACAGAAACAGTACTGATTTTATTATAAATAGCCTCAAGGTCTTAAGACCATTCCATGTACGATAATAATCGATACCACATCGAGGTCGAAATGAAAAACAGTGTTGAAATGAGTGTCATTATGATACTGTTACGTCACATGTAATAAATATAGTATGGTCGAACAAAAAAGCACATTAAGCAACGAGAAAATATGAAAGTTACATCATGGGTTCAGATACGATTAAAGCGAAAATAGCAAGGGTTTTTAATCAGTAGCATAATTTCTTAAAGGAATGAATATTTGCTTCATGTTAAAGAATGCCACTTGCATATTCTGGCTGGGAAAAATTCAAAATTGAAGTAGCAATAGAATATACTATCACATTAACAAAAAATATTTAAGTAAAAAAATAACAGAATAACGGACGTGATTTAAATTTAAAAAATAACTCTTCCACCCTGACCAATGTCCAGCATGATATAGCAATACTACAGCTGCTCCCATCTTTGTACAGCCAGCTGCAAAAAGAATGGGCCACCTAAAAGTTATGTTCTAAACACAGTCATCGTCTGCATATACAGGATAGCACATAACCACTGAAATTGGTTGTATTTTGTTTAAGAGCCTGATATCTGTTATTTATCAATTGGAGAGTCAGTTATTCAATTTGGATACACTAGGTCTGAAGAATTATATAAGATCATCGTATAGCAACTAAAATCCACTGGAGCCAATTCTGGATTATATAGACATAAATTATGGTAATTATATTACAGTGGCTACAGTTGAGGCGTTAAGAAGACAAGGGGTACAAGTGACAAAAAATAGTTTGGAGAAAATAAAGTTTAAAGTTTAATGGCTATAGAAAATTTCAGAAATATTTTATAAATCTCGAAAATTGTAGGGTTATTTCTTATACTTCTGACCATTTAGCCATAAAATATGAACTAATTTAATATAAAGAAGTCAGTTATTCCATATTTATTTGTGGACAAATAAATCCATAACAAAGTCTTTATTGACCGAGCGGAGCGATTTAAAATGGTGGTAATTTTAAGTTCCATTTCATCACGCAGTCTTGACCAAATGCTTTGTTCAATTTTCTTCCAATTTGGCATAATTGTTCCTTGGAAACATTAAAAATTGTGTGTATTAGCAAGGATTTTTACTTTTGATTCCGTTACCAGATACTGGCAGTTTTAGCTGATGAAGAGCAGATACTGGTTTACATTTGTTTTTGGACACGAGGTCTACTGTTCCCAGAGCATTACTAGTTACACCTTTAACAAAAGAATTCCACGTCTTGACAAGGATGATAGTCAATTTAGTCTTGAATTTAAAAAATACGTGAGAAAGAACACGATATTGAAAAAAATGTTATCAACCTGAATCCACCTTGAAGTTAGAAGCCAAGGGGTAAAAACGCAAACGTATCCCTTGTCCTCCAAGCAGATAAAAAATAGTTTTCCTACACTGCACCAGAGGTCAGCATCCTTCAAGATTCCACTTATACCCTTTGGGTTTCAAACTATTTATCACTTTAGCTAATCATTCCTGCACTTAACTTTCTTTAATGTTACTTGTACCCCTTTCCTTGATGGCCTCAGTTGTTAAATAGCTGAGCTAAGAAACGAGTGAGCAATACTGGCTCGACATTCAAAACTCAAACAATCTTAAATAGTTTAATTACAAGTTTTTGTCATATGTCTTGCAAGCAGTTACCACCGGAACAAATCATTGTACAGATATGGGGTTTGGACAGTCAGCTTCCAAATAAATACAGCTTTCTAATGGTGTTTTCAGGACTTTCTTGTGTGTTGTTTATGGCATTTGTTTGGTTTTGTATTAAGAAAATACAATCTATTTATTTATTTTGGCTTTTTTTTCAGGAAGTTCAAACGAGAATAGAATTTATTAATGTATTAACAGGAAGTGAACTTGCAATCTTCAGTATAGAAGGCAGAAATGTTCTGCCAATGAACAAACCACAGCAATTATTGCAAGATTGTTCACACTTATGAACTGTTCCATAGAACTTTAATAATTTTCTAATGAACAAGTCTGCCTATTCTTTTTTCAGCTGGCTGTACCTGCTTTCAGGGGCAATCTATAGACTGTAATAGTTCACAACTTGAAGTCAAGTCTGACGCCTAATAATGAGTATACGGAAATCCCACTGGGCTTCCATGGGCAAGATATTCATTTTGATCAGTCTAGTATATACAGCATTCTTACCCATCTGAAGTGTTGCTCCATCTTCAACAAGGTTGGCTGCAATATTTTTACCAATTGCTCTCTCAACGTCTGTAGGTGGTCGTCCTCCATGTTCAGGAAGTGGGGTGTCAACCTTCACAGCAAAGTCAAAGTGAGATTGATGAATGGTGCCGTCACCAAATGTTCTAGGCATCTGTGGATTAACTTGAGCTGAGGAAAAACATTAAACTTGTTGTAATTATATGGTTTATTTAAAATAATAGAATTTAAGAAAATGTCTAGGAATGTATGAAATGTTTCATTGAGACCGAGATTACTATGGGATTAAATCAACCTAAAGTAAAAATGTAAAACCTTTTAACAATGAAAAATATGATCCAATTAACATGTGAATATTTATTTTCAAATACTAACTTCATTTTAAATCTTTGTTAAAGATTTAAACACATGGAATATACACACGGCACAAAAATGATTTCCATACATTACCTACTAACCTTACTTGGAATGTATATTATATAAGAATAAGACTTCAATAAACTACTCTCCCATAGTAAACTCCTATACATAAATAAAACTATATTTAAAATCACTTCAAGATCTACTTATTTGCTCACAAATGCTGTACAATTTATTTAACTCGGTATAATATTGTTAACTTCTGTATAAGTGACTTGTGGTTTATTAGAGGAGCTGTTTTAGTTCAATTCACTTTATTTTCTAATACCTTAATGCAGAACTGTATATGTAATGAAGTCAAACGAGAAGTGCTTAATAATCTATTTATTATTATCCATGCCATATCAAGAGTTCCAGCGTATGTAAACAAATGAATGATACTTGAAGCACAACACACATCATGCTATAAGTCACTGTGGTCCAACTGGTAGATCGTGGTCTGCATTCGTTAATAAACAGGTGCCCGAACTAACTTTTTGCATTTTTTTGTAATCTGCTCTATAATGAAGATGCCAATTTCTCTGCATTTGCTGACAGAGGTTCAGAAGAAAATTATTCAAGGTTTTCTGATTTTGATGAACTCCAACCTGGATTTTTTTTTTCTATTTAACAGCCCTATGGAGGAATCTCCAACTTATTGATGATCCAGATATGCTAAATGGAGCTGTGTGACCTACAGTGACCTACAGTGTATATCATAGAGAAATTGCTTCATGTTAAAAAGAACATTACTTTATTCCAAGTCTCTTCACAAGTTCACTCCCATAACACTCGTTATAAAAGCAAATTATCCATAACCACTCATAAAACAACTTTGTTTGCTGAGAGTTTTCGCTACAACAGTATCACATTATATAACTGCTTACCAGATACACTCAAGGAAATTTCTAATTACAATGTGTTCAAAAATAAACTAAGTCACTTTATGTATAAACACTGCTTTTATGGTATTGTGGAGTTTACTGAAACCTGTGGAAAAGATAGGGAACGTAAAGGTAACATATGAATGTATACATTTCTACATTTCTAGTAATGGTACAGTGAATATATAGGGCAACAAAATTTTAATAACAACATGTTCAATGTAAATTTCTAATCACGATGAGTGTAAAGTGAATTGTAAACAAAGGGGGTGAAATTTAGTATGTTTAGTAGAATGTTATTGTCTATTATTGATACTGTTACACATTTGTATTTTAATTGTATTATTATAATTTTGTAATTTTGTATTGACGTGTCCATTATCTTGTATAAGATAGAAAGGATGAATAAATTTGAATTTGAATTTGAATTTGAATCCAGTTTTGGAGACTAATTAACAAGGAACAGTATCCAAATTTGAGAAATTGTGCTTTGAAAAAACAATCCATGTTTGGCAGCAAGAGTGTGCATTTTCTATCAACAAATTGTTAAAATCTAAGCACAGGAACATGTTGTTTCCCATTACTTAAATGGACCCAGATACTGAATGTGTAATAAACCAACACATAGCTGAATTTTCTCATTAAGTGTATGTAATTGCTATCACTGTATTATTTGAGTTTGTAAAATAGGCCTCTAAGACAATCTAGTTTTATGTATCATGTTTCTTCACATTTTCTAATAATTATAATAACTTGATTTTTAATATTAATATATTATTCCGGCCCGCGAATTACTTTTGAAAATGTCATCTGGCCCTTCACCCAAAAATAGTTGTACCATACTGCTATAAGACAATAGAGCCCCATGGTAAATTTAATTTTTAAATAGTGAATGCACATAAAGTGTGATCAAAATTTAGTAAGATTACAATTTCAACTTTTTATCAAATGTTTCAAACAAGCACTTATAACAACCCTTCACAAGCTGCAGCTTTGGTAAGGAATGGCTAATAATTGATTTCTTGTATTCAGCTACAACTATTAACTATAAATGTAACCTTGCCAAGGAAAGCCAACCATAACTCAGCGACTAAGTTTTGCTTAACAGCAGAAAACAGGGTATAACATGTTGATGTTTAGATTATGATGCCATCTATTGGTTTCATTCTTAAACAACATTATCTATCTGATCACAATAAACATAAAGATAGAACTACAAACCGTAGTATTTTTAGTCTACACTTTTAGAAACCAATCATATTTCACAATGGAAATTTAATGTGCTTCCTAAATATATCACGAGATGGCTGACATTTAAACACTTTACACTTCACTTTTACTTAGATTTTTGTAGAATGTAGGTTTCATGGGCTTTGCCCACATTTTTAACTGCTAGTAAATTTGGGCAAAGCCCATGAAACGTACATTCTGCAAAGTAAGTAAAAGTGAAGTATAAAGTGTTTAAATGTCAAATATCTCACATAATTAACATAGCATATTGCTTCACCACATAAAAGTTTCATTTTTTATGGTCTTTAATGCTTCCTTAAGTTCTCTTTGTTACTTTTCATGAGAGAAATATTAAGTATGGGCAACAAAATCGCCTTCTATGATGTAGTTGGACATTCTGCTATACGTGTGACCATTTTTGTCGTGGTATCTCAGTATTGTGAAACTGAAGTGTAGAGCATAAATGATCATTGGAGATCAACTGCCGTAAGTTACACTTTTTGAAAAATAAAGTTTCAATGATCACAAAAACGCTGAGCTAGAGGTATTTATATTATTTTTTTGCAATGCTCAGAATTTTGTGCTGAAGTTGATCCATGCAAACTGGAAAATTTATTTTTCCGACTTATGGTTGAGTTTCATTGACAGGGTCACAAATACATTACACTTTTAAGAATTGATATTTTCTAGATAGTCAAGACATACCAACAATGATCTTCGAGTGCATGAGAGCTGCACGCACACAATCCACACTAGTGCCAAGACTGCAATAGCCATGCTGGTCTGGTGGAGAAACCTGTGCACGAAGAATGGAGTAGTATCATTCAAGTAACAGGGGAACTGTGTAACAAAATATTATCAGTATAAGAAGGTAAAGAAAAAATTTAGAAACTCTGCTGGATGAAATATACAAGTTATCTTACAAACACTTTAATAATTTGGAGACCAGCCATGTACACAAAAATCCTGGCTGATTTTGGAGTTTCTCACACTGTCATAATTAAAAACATACCGGGAAAATAATCAGGAAAGAAATTTAAAAAAAAGCAATGCAGATTATGAAAGAGGAATACTTCAATAATGTTGGTATATATTTTTGAGAAAATGACTGGATACAGGCTAAAAATTGCATGTAAATCACGAAATTGAGAAACCTTGCAGATTCATCAAAGCAAATTTTTTAGAGGGATAAAAACTGTTAATTTTCGAAAATTGAAAATAAAATAAACTTTAATACTTATGTCTAATTGGGCTCTAAGGCTTTAAGGATTTTAAGTCGTATTTGAAGAGAAAAAATAATTTATATAAACACACACACATATAAATATAAATTTGTAGAGCAGTCGGGTGGTAGGTCTTGTTAGTGCCACGGAGTTAGTTACATGAGAAAATCAAATTTGAAAATCATGGCATGTGGCATTTCTCAATTACTTGTTACAGAGTTGGAAATCTATTATCAGAAATTCTCTTTTGTATAAGTGTCTATTTATTTTTGTATCAAAAAGAGTTTTGCAACATCATATTAAAATGTGTGTGGTCATTTTAAATAGCAGTAGTAGGTATGAAAGTCATGGACATGTGGCATTTCTCAAATGCATGTCCAGTTGAACATCACAAACAGAATTGCGAACATCAAGTGATACTCCAGGACATGTGGGGTATCTCAATTTCAATTTCATTCTGCTGTATAATGCTAAGAATTTAAAGGACACTTGATTTTTTCTATGTATGGGCCTAGGTCAGGGCATATTTGGAAATTTCTCACCTATAGGCACACGTGTATCTGCTGCTCCCTCTAAAATATTTTATAATAGTAAATATTACTAACTTGCATACTAGATGAATATGGTAATTTCCTTTTCTTTTTGTAGGTAATAGGTTTAAAGGTGCATATTTATCTGGGAGCCAAACCATTCGCCAACTTGTATCTTAGTGTGCCGCAGGTGCAATCAACAAAGAAGGCTGTGTCATAGGGGAAAAAAAATAATTGAGAACCACTGGTCTGAATACAGACTTGCAGATCTGGGTTTGATCACTGATACCTTCTCAGATTATTCCAAAGCATGGAAACCTGGAACAGGGTCCACTCAGCCTCATGAAGACAACTGAGAACCTACTTGATGTAGCGGCTCTGGTCACAAAGGTCAGCATGCTGATCACATGCCCCCCCGCCCAATCCTGCCATCTATTCACAGTACACAATGTAGCGGTCAGTTTCTTTTTTACTCCCTACTGTACATGAAATATCTTTTAGTCACTTATTTGAACAAGTTTGTGGTTTGATGTTTCTTATTCATTTATATGATTCAAAATGCATTTATGCTTTATTGTTTATTTAGTATGTAAAGTACCTAACTTTATTACTAAAACCAAGTGATGGGATAAAAATTATAATACTATTCATGTCAAAAAAATATATACTTACTTGGATAAAGGAAACATCAGGTTTCACGATCTTGCGGTGAAACAGTAAAGGTATTTCGGACAAGAAGATGGGTATGCAGTCTGACCTGCCCTCAGCAACGCCTTTGCGGACATTTTTGGCCATGAAAAAGGAGCAGGATCTGAAAATTCCTACAAAAAAGTTAATGTTAATTTCAAGATCAGATTTCCTTAAAAACACACCTTCTTTTAGTATTCTGCTACAGAGCTAGATTCACATATTATTGTAAATGTGTGGATTTTTATTTTACTTCTTGAACTTTTTTAAGGGAAAATCACCTCACATGTACTGAAGCAAGGCACCTTTTATAACGAATACTCCTGGCAGCTTCTAAGCAATAAATTGTTTGGTATGAAAGGGGAAATAAAAAGAAAGCAAGAAAAAAAGAAAACAAACGAGGAAAGAGAAATAAATAAATAAAAATTAAATATGATTTGGAGGAGGGAAAGAGAGAAAGATTAAGGCAGAAGAGAATATGCCTAGAAGAAAAGGGAAAGGAAAAAGCAATGAAAAGGAAAGACAGGAGGAAAGGGAATAAGAAAACTAGAAACACAGAAATGATAAAAAATAATAAGATAAAGGTGTTCACAAATGTCCTTGATTTTTTCCAATGATTTTGTCCTTTTGGCACACACTACTATGAGAAAAGGGACGAAAGACACAAATGGAGGAGGAAAAGGACGAAAGACACAAAAGGAGGAGGAAAGGGACGAAAGACACAAAAAGAGGAGGAAAGGGACGAAAGACACAAAAAGAGGAGGAAAGGGACGAAAGACACAAAAAGAGGAGGAAAGGGACGAAAGACAGGAAAGGAAAAAATATAGAGAGAAGGAAAGAAGTAAATAAGAGAAGAAAGGAATAAGTGGGAAATAATTAAATAAGAGAAGAAAGGAATAAGTGGGAAATAATTAAATAAGAGAAGAAAGGAATAAGTGGGAAATAATTAAATAAGAGAAGAAAGGAATAAGTGGAAAATAATTAAATAAGGAAAAAAGGACGGAAACAAGGAAGGAGGAATGAAAAACAGAGATAAGAAATTAGAAAGAAATGGATGAAGGGATGGAGAAGAGAAAGCAAAAGGTTTTGAAATAAGTTTTATTTAGTACAAGGAGTGTTTGCTTCAATGTCTACATCTGGCTCCAGTCTGAAGCCAGCTGTGGTTGCACAAGACTTTTGAAAAAGAGTTAAGCCTATGTTTCATAATTCTCAAATTAGTGGTGTTCCCCCACTCTATTTTACAAATTTCGAGAAGTGACGAAACATTCTTTGCACACGATATTACTCAGGAAACACATCATATTTTCGGGTTAGTCTGACACGAATTTTCTTTTTAAATATTAAGGCTATAGAGAGATAGCCCTCCTGCAATTCTAAGAATCTTGTTAAAGGGCTTTTATATTGTGTTTTCGTGATAATTTTTTTAATACTCAATGGAAATTGACAGAAAATTTTCTTCTTCTATGGTATCACATATGTTACAAAATTCAGACAAACGGCGTCAACCCCTTGGAATATGAGCGATACCAGTCCGTAAAGCTTTTACAGTTATTGTAAGGAAAAAAAGTCCTTTTTAGAATGTAGCAAAATCAATCTTCCTGCATAGGGTTGGCCATCAATGCATGACTGTACTACAGTAATGTGCGAATCCTCTTCCACTCGGGACGATTGCCCGTTATTTCCGCGAAGTAAACGAAAATGATACGGCTACGGATGAATTCGGGGTCCTAAGCGCCAAATCGCAGAAACGATCACAGTTTTTCATATTTGCTGTAACCACTTATTGGATCAGTTTAAATGACGGAATTATTCCCCCAAAACGGCATTTAGGTTTGTTTAGGGTGTCCTTTACAATATTCTGTATACATTTTGACAGTTGGGCCAATTACTTCGATGACTGAAATTCCTGAAATTTCAGCGTCAATGTAGGGTAGTTTCTAAAGGAGGAACGTTTTCACAACTCACATGAATATACGGCAATATGAAAAAAAAATATATATGCACAGTCTAAGCAAGGATCTTAGTAAATTGAATAGCTGCAGGCTATAAAAAATATACAAGCAGCACTTGAAAATAATAAAATAATCATGTTGCGTAATATAAACGCTCTATTTTGCAATATCTCAAGGAAATCTATTACTAAATTGCTTTGGTGAATATTGTAAAAGGAGTGTAGGTGAATTGCCACAAAACCTAAACAGGTCAAGTTTGTTAGAATATCGATATAGTATGTTCATTGCCACAAAAATTACCTTTGGACAATATTTTAGTTATGGTTTCTGCGGTATATCATATCTTCATATGTTAATTGCCACAAAACCACCTGCGGTAAATTTTGTGGTTGGTATCTGTGTCGATAAGTTTGTTTCTGTCTTTCAAGTTGTTTCAGTTTGTTCTATCCTGCACAACACTGGCATATGTCGCGAAAGTTGTTTGGTATCAGTGTCTGTTGTACCCTGCTTCGCTATGACAGTGCAGTTGAAGTCTATAGACATTGCAGACCAGCATTTACGTCAAAATTATAAGTGCAACACAACAAATTATTAAGTCCAGGAAATACGTATTTGTTGAAAAAAGTTTTCTTAGTTAAGATCATATGAATATTCCTGTGATAAAACACGCGATTTTAATTTATAAAGAAAGTTGCTTATAAGAACAAGACATTAAAACGCAGAAAGCGATAGTAGGACTTTCTAATTTATAATTTTTAAAACACATCAAGTGATAGTAAGACTTTCAAACTGTTTATAAGTTTCATATTTTTCACAAAGGAACAATATTTTAACCACACCAATCAGTCCCAAGTGTATATCAAGTGAGAGGGAAAATTGTATATTTGTGGCAATTCACATACACTTTTGTGGCAATTCACATTTCTCTATCACTGACCAAACCGCAATTTTGTGGCAATTCACCGACCCCATATAAAAGGATACCCAAGAGATCAAAATCGCTTACTTCCAATCATATTTCAAAATAGGCTAACAGGTCGGTGAATATAGTGGTCAAACAGAAGTCAGCTTACACCACAGGACACACAAATTTATCAGAAAAATGCCAACGAATCGAACTGTTCATTGTCACTACGTTTTCCTTTGTTCGCTTACTTATGGTTTAGGCAATTACTTAGAATTTGAGGACAAAGAGATAAAAAGAAACGGAAGACAAAGGATTAAGAAGGGAGACAAAACTGATAAAGAATAGAATGTAGAAAAAACTAATAAATGGCGAATGGATATGCCTATAGAAAGAAGAGAGAGATAGGAAGAGAAACTGAGAAAGAGACCAAGGAGAATGCGTTAAGAGACAGAAGGTACAAAGGCAAAAAGGAAATGAATAAGAGTGAAAATACGCAGAAAGAAGAAAGGCAGAGATAAAGAAAAAATATTAAAATAAAGAAAGAGGCGAGGTAAGGGAAAAGAACAAGCGATAAAGAGAAAGAGAAGCAAAGTATGGAAGAAACAAGAGATCCGATGAAGACATACAGGACAGTAAAAGGAGCATAAATGTATAAAGTTACAGGAAAGAGTTGCGAAACGAGGGAAGGAGTAAAAGAGTTTCGAAATGAGGGAAGGAGTAAAGCAAATACTGTAATATAACGCAGAGATTCTCGGTGCAGAACAATATTTCTCAACAGTTGCTACACCAATAAAAGACTTAGTAGGCCTACTATACCTAAATACAGTAATTTTAATTTCTAAGATAAAGTTCGCATCGCTGCAGCGTGAACTCTATATTCAGTTATGAAGGGTACACTATCGACTACATAATATTGATTTCTCAAGCAACATCTAATTCCTTCTATAAAAATATCTTTTCTCTACACCCCATTGGGATCTGTAAAGCAAGTGGGAGAATCTGAAACTAAATCCGAGTCAATATTCGCAATAAGAAAATCCGTCTTCATCTTTTATCAATCGTGTAAGTGACCAGTAAATGCTTTTATGAAACCTTGCCTGAATATAGGTTCGTAGATTATGAATATTAATACCTATCCAACTTCCTATCCTAGGTTGACTAGGCACATTAAAATCAATAAGCAGGGTTCAAGTCCCGCACCACCTAAATAACTTTTGAAACATGTGATTCAGTGACATGAAACTCGGTATGTTGGGATAGCCGTATATGGAGAATTATCAAATTTTGCTGACTTCCGGTTTAACTGGAAGTAATTCCACCCCAACTATTTTAAATGAAACACCCAATGTATTTTTAATATTTTCGAATAGTGCCCGCTGAACGCTTTTCAGAAAGTACCCACACGAAATACTTATGGGCAAATTAGTTTTTATTAAATTAAGAAATAGTTTCAAGGCAGTTTTGGGTATAAACGCTTCTACATTTTTACTGTAAATGTTAGCAACGACTATCTGTAATAATTAAACCTCTTTACAATATGATTATAACATAGCGACTGTACATACATGCTGATTTCGCCATCATCTGAATACACAGTTCCCAGACAAATACCTGGCCTTGAGCCGACTGTTAAACTTGAAACACAACAGATGATGTCAGAGGAACTTAAACGTAAACTGCAAAGCTGTCCTCATGAAACTTCGAAATCGTGGAGGCAATGCGGACAAAAATAGGTCTATACAATATTCATGGAATCAAGGGGAAAAAAGTACCATGTGGGGAGGCCAACGGGTTTTTTTTTCTTTTTATACTCACAATTTATTTATTTTTTCTTTTTATAGGCCTACTCACAATTTATTTTTTATTTTTATACTCACAAGTGAAACAATTTTTATTATAGCCTATTTCGCGTTGAAAATACGACTCTGTAATTTTCATTTCCAAGTAAAATGAGAAAAATATATTTAAAGCATACGAATACTGAAAAATATCTTTTATAGGTATTTAAATGCATTCGGAAATCCAAAGCAAGCCTTTACAACATATTTCATTTATAGGCATTTAAAGGCATGGACAGGCGAAAACGAAATTTCTTCATGTAAAATGGCATTAAAAGTAAGACAAAGTCGTCACCAATCTTCGTGTCACATCCCCACAAAATATCTAATCACAATAAAAAAAATTGTGCTTTGTACGTCTTTCCGTTCTTGAGCTAGGCTGTTCACAAATAGGCTACTCATACATCTTTCTGAAAACAGCATTTTTGGATTCAGGGAATCACGTCATGAAAACCTTTCCCTTACGCATCGTCTCAACCAGAGCTCTGCTTACCAATCGGCATGCTTGATTTAGGTTCAGCTGAAAAGCATGTGCTAATTATAGCTTTTTTCTATCCTAATTGAATTACATGATGAGAGGATGCAAAGAACACGCAATGTCCACAGCGCCGAAAAAGCAAAACGTTAAACTGGTGTTACATGTTTGTGTTCAGTCATAATGTCTCGTAAATGTTCCATGTTGTGTCCTGTAATAAGATAATAGCCATCATTTAGTTGGCTGTCTCGAGTACATAATTGAAGAACCAAACTCGATCATTTCAATTTAAAGTCAAGCTCTCTCTACTGTCTGCACAAATACGCCCTGACAAACAGTACTCGTCAATTTCTGTTAGTTCCATTAGAGAGGATGTGCACAGAATTAGGCCGAAAAATAATATATTACATTATTTACGTAACATAAAAGTAGAGTAATTTATAACGCTTACTGTTTCCCAAACATTTATTTACTTATTTATTTATAAGTAAACTATCATTATAGAAAGGAATCTTCGTCAAACAACTTTTGTGATGTAGCCTCCTCACATAATCTTCTGAGCCCTAAACATAGGCAACACAACTATTTCACTTCACATTCTAATACAGAATAAAGAGGCCGCATTGTGGGTATTTAATTGTTTCAGCCTCATGAAATGGTTATAGTACGACAGCACAAAGCCATAATCTGTAAAAACTGTGACTGGTTTATAATTACACTTCAAAGAATTTTTTGTCGGCCTGGGTGGCGCAGTTAGTATCGCACTGGCTTTCTGTGCCCAAGGTTGCGGGTTTGATCCCGGCCCAGGTCGATGCCATTTATGTGAGTATAAATGTGACAGGCCCACGACAGTAGATTTACTGGCATGTAAAAGAACTCCTGCGGGACAAAATTCCGGCACACCGGCGACGGTCACAGTCCTAAGTTGCACACAACCAAAGAATTTTCGCGAAAACATGTTTTAAATAACATGTATAGCTTTCACTATAAGCACTTCGTGTATAAAATTTCAAACAAAATTATAATATTTTAAGACAAAAATTCCTCTTGACACTGGGACCCGAACCCATGACCTTCGGCTTTCCGTGTCACTGCTCTACCAAGAGAGCTAGCCAGAGTTATTCACAGTGTCAGATGGAATCTATCCTATCACTGATACCCTTTAATAGTCCACCTCACTGAAGAGTCACGTCATATTGTACAGTATTGTGAGGTACACTAATTAGTGATTCTGTCACCTGGTTTCTACTGTTATTGTACAACAGACATGTCAAACGTGCGGCCCTTTGAAAGCACTCCTGCGGCCCCCAAAGGATACATCAATTGGCCTAAATGTCATCCTAATTTTTAACCGGCCATTTCAGAAATACCTGGTTTCATTTTATACCTTCCTGAAAAGTTCAAATTGCAGAAAGTTTGCAACAAGGATTATGGCAATTTTCGGTTCTATATATGTGTGAACAGTTATTTTCCTTCATGAAATCAATAAAAATCTCTCAGAGAACAAAGATGACCGGTTTTGTCATCTCTGAACAAAATCAGAATTAAACCAACATTTCGGTTAGACGAAACAAAATCGCCAGACTCAGGACAAATACAAAAATAGTCGTAAATAAATGATCATTTTGTACAGTGTATTTGTTGTTGCAAAAAAGTCTATGATGCCGTTTAAATTTTAGTATTCTTCTCTTTTGTTAAGCTACTTCTGTACTTTGCATGTGGCTAGACGCTAAACCATTTCGTATGCATAAAGTAAAACAGTAAAAAATAAAAACAGAAAATAATAAAAACACATTCTAAATTTCGTAAATTTTCTGAATGTTGTATGTGGTCGTTTATGACAAAACCAACGTGATCCATATGACCCTTGGGTAATTCTCAGTTTGACATGCCTGTTGTAGGCCTACAGTATCATTTATTTTCAGGAGGGGGTCCTGACCCCCTGGACCGTCACCGTTATTGTATTAGCTACGTCCTTGCCATGAAGTGATATTTCTGGTAACTGAAGATGTCTACCATGCAAAGACGAGAAATGCGACCCAAATTCTGCTTTCATTTAAGACTCCTGATTCTTTAAGGCATGCAAGGGCGAGAAACACGACCCAAATTCTGCTTTAAATGAAGACTCTCAATTCTCGAACAAGTTGAAATCTCCTATCAACCCAGGCTTAAAAACTAATCCGGAGGATCCGGTATGAACATTTTTTGGCTCCTATTTGAGGTCAAGCTACCAATAGAGAGACAATATTATTTATTATGGTTTGAATTTTTTTATTGGAAAGGGGACCAGCTTGTGTCGCAAAGTACCGTCTTCCCGAAATTTTATAATATCTTTATCGCAGAAAACATTTTATAAAATAGTGTCAACCAATATGAGGTAAAAATTTAAAAAAGAAAATATCGATAATCGAATTTTATATGTTGCCTATCATTTGTTTCATCTTAATTTCTTTCCCTATTTCTAAATGACCAACATAAATATAAACCTATTTTTGAAATAGAGTTCTGTTTCTGTAATTAAGCACTTTAATTAAATAAACTACAGGCTAAAATTTGTTTTAGATTAGACTATACTGTATGTTGATTAAGGTGACGGGAGTCGAAGCTGAGACCGATTAAATCACTTCGCACGATGAAATGAATAAAAGACACCAAATGACATGGTTTCTACATGTAGCACAGTACTCAAATTAACTGTCACCATCAGTGTTGCTTTCAAAATGTCTACTTTCATTTGAGTTATCTCAGACGTACCGGTACCTCACTGGTGTATCTGTACCAGGAAGACATACACATTCCACAATAGTATAAATAACTTTATTTCTTTGGATATGAAGTGTTTGGAACATATTTTGCACCCAACACATATTATGTTTTTTTTTTTCCCTCCCTATCACGCTGCTCTATTCCTCGATTTGCTGACGTATAACAAACTGCTGCATATTAAAACACACTTCGAACAAGCCATTACCATTAATTTAGCAGTTTTGTAACACATTTGTAAGGGTCCGGAAATTTTTGTACTTCATTCCATGCAGTGCCGTTTGGGAAATGCGTAATTGGTTACAGCCTAGAAATTTAATATAAAGAAGCTATTAGCTATGCTATACATCCTAGAACACTCACGCCTACGGGCACTCGTAAGCCTAAGTTCAGCGTAGATATTACTGAAGATCCGGAACTGAATTCATGACTAGCATTGTCAGAAATATAAACAATTGTATGTACCAGTGGCGGACGCAGAAATGTTTTTCGGGGAGGGATTTGAATAGGTAGAAAGAATACTAAAAAAATTAATCAACTTACATATACAATTAGTTTATAAAACTGGCTACTTAGAGTACATTTTTTCAAATTTCGGGGGGGGGATGTAACCCCCCTATCCCCCCCCCCTGCGTCCGCCACTGGTATGTACTGTAAATAGATGTTAACGCGAGTCGTTTTTCTGGTCTCGTGAAACGTTATGATGTGATTCCTGTTGTGAAGTTGCAATTTTTAGTGTTTACGTTTTATATAATGTGTGTGTTTTATTATTTTATTAAGAAGACGAAGGCTTCACGCAAGATTAAGCAACTATTGACAACGGCTTCACAAAGGGATCAACAAACATTGGTGAGTGTTGCCCAATAATCTATTTACAGTACATATCATTCCTCACCATAAGAAGAAGAATGTCATTCAGGAATAGAAACAATTGTATGTCAGGGAATTTTAATTGATTTGTATAAACCGGAACATTCCCGGCAGAATCCGATGGGGACAAAGGGACTTGACTCCTAAAATCAGAACTGTTCACTTGACGTTAAGGTATGTTTATATTAGTATATTTCTCTTTTCTCTCTCTTATTAGCAGGCAAGTTAATTACAGATGTTAAACACGAGCTCTCCTCGTTTGGAAGCTTTCATACAAGGTCATTTATTCAAACAAGGCCATAGTTAACAATACGTATAATAAAGTAACAAATGAAACTCTGTTAATTCTGCAGTTTATTTCTCTTCGCGTCACAAGATGTTGATTTACCACCTACTAAATTTAGAACATAAACCGCCGTGCTATAGTTACCCTTTCCTGGAGGGCATGGTACTTTATCAAGTGCCAGTATGGTACTTTATAAGATTGCGTGGGGAACGGGAAAATGTCTGTCCGTCTGTCAGTGTGTCTGTACGCGCGATAACTCAAATACGCTTTATCGGATTTTCATGAAACTTTGTATACGCATTTATAGCGTCCATGGGAAGAAACCTTTTGATATTGGATCAAATCGGTGTAATGCCCAGTGTAGTGCCTATTTTAATGGTAACATATTAGAAAGAATTTATCAAATGAAAATCAGTTATCATGACAACATATTGTTTTACAGTGTTCATAGGCCTATACAGCTTTGGAAGTTGCAGTACAGTAAGCTTTGACAAATAACACTACCCACGTATTCCTTCACACATGCTTATGAAACTAGACCTTTGTCCTTCCGTAAGCTCTGCTTAATAAATCGATCTGGAGCTTAACTTGGAAATCTATTTACACTTAATTTTCTGCATATCATAATTGCAATTGTAAATGATTAAACAAAAGCATTCTGGCACTTTGTTACAACAGTTTACCTGATTTTATTTCAGAATAGAAACATGCTGCGTTGATTAACGTCCAAAAAATATCCTGTAGGAAATGCTGTGCTAAAAAGATTTGAACCCAACTTGTTGACTCCCTATTCATTCAACCTATGATATTTCGTTACGCTTCTTCCAACTTTCGTTATGGTTCGTCGATTTACGTAATTGGCTACAGGAAGGCACTATTTTTCTCGCAAATTAATTTTGATTGACGTTTTATTAGGCCTACTATTATCTCAGTATGAGTGACGTGCAATTTAGAGGTAAACTTTACACTTTCATATGCTGGAAGTAAAATAAATAGGCAGATTAAAGCAGAATTCCTTTGAATTGTGTAATAAAAATGCAATTCATAAGTTATATGAATGATATTGCAATGGGTCTACATATATTTTGATTATACGTGTCAGAATGGTACTTTCGAAGACAGGAGACGACAGAAGGATGCTCTGTGACGTCACTGAAGTCTGCTTTACCTTCGCGCGGTAAGACTTCGAGGAGTGTGTGAAATGGAGGCACCATTGAACAGGAAGGAAGAGGGGCATTAGTACTGCGGCAGGGGAGCGCTCGTGCCTGACGTCACACACAGTAACTTGCCGTGCACTTCCTTCACAAACGACATCACTGGCCGAAGCTGTCTTCCATTGTTCTAAGATTACTTGGTAACGGGAATGTATGTTTGTGCATCCGTGCGACTGTATGCGCAATTACTCGAATAAACATTATCAGATTTTCATTAAACTTAGTCTACACACGTATAAAGTCCTTAAGAAGAATCCTGTCGATTTTGGACCAAATCGGTTGATCACTGCCGGAGTAACGACCAATTAATGGCCACATTCTTTTTAAATATCTAATTTGCATCAATCGATAGTAAGTTACTGAATATGCTGTTGGGAAATGCAGACAAATAACTGCGTGTCTGCACGCCTACAGATGTTTTGGCAATAATAAAGGAATATCGTTGACCTTCAGCTAATTTTCTAGTTATCCCACTTATTGCTTCACATATGATGATCAAACTTTCCCAAGAAACAGTGGTCTAAAACTCAAGTTCCTTGAATTATGACCTATCAACTCCATCTGACACTTCGTTTTATCTGTTTAACTGATTTTATTCCTTTATCCAGAACTGTTCCTATGCAGAACAGAAAAGAATAACTGATTATTGAATAAAGACAAAATTTCACAGAATCGTAAAAAATCTACAGCAAAGTTTAAATTATAATGTAGACATATATAAGACAACTGTAAAAATCAAAGCCTTGGTTAAGTCCTCTGGGTTTCTGGAGGTAAGGTTTGAGGATTTTTAAACAATTTATACAGCCCTGCGTATCGGCCTTTTATTTTTATTTATGTCATTTTGGGTAGGATTCCCAGGAGCTTCCTTTAAATATGTCCTTGTCTAGGTTAATTGACTCATTTCAAAATGTATATCCTGAATACAAATTAATAATTTTTCTTTCCTCTATTTATATAGATTCAAGAACTGTCCATTTCGTACTATCTAAAAACATTAGACAGCATTTCCTGACTTATGTTTTGACATAAAAATTTGAGAAGCAAAATGATCTGAATTAAGACTGAAAACGATTATTATTTAATAATTACTAATCAGTTTGTGTTCAGGTTTTGACTAGGAAGAATAGACGTTATAAACATAGTAAACAAATAGTGAACCGGATGCTCTTCTAAACGGCTTAGGAAGGCGGCCTAAAAGTTACGATATTGTTACATAAAAAAGCGCTCAGTCTTTCAGATAAACATAGTGTGTAGTGAGTTCGGTTTAGAAAAAAACGAAGTTCGGAAATGGCGCAGGAAAAATTAGTGGTTAGTTTTATTAACGTAGCCTACGCAAATATATTTACGTTTTAACGAGTTTTTGTACACATTCGATAATCCGAACAAATTGAAAATCCGAACCACCCTCAGTTCCAAATTAGTTCGGATAACTGACGTTCCACTGGATTAATCAACGGCAAAATACATTTCTGACCCCTCCACAAGTTATTGAATTGCAATACAGGCGTAAACACAAGCAATAAAATTACGACATCCTATAAAGGTCTGATGAAATGAAAAGACAACAGGAGTGTTTACTTAGCTACCTTTACTCAGCTCCACCCTTATTTAAGTTGACATTGACATAAAACGAAAACCAACCCGAAGGCTATGAACCTTCATATTTGGTCAACGGTTGGTAAATGAAGTGTTTGGAATTTTGTACTGAAGATAGGGAATAAACAGATTTTTAAAACAATACAAATATCTTAATGTTAGACGATATATTGTAATAAGTTACTATTAATACTTGTGATACTGAGGTATTGGAAATGTCTAATGCTATAAAGTGAGAGGTCCAATAATATTGATAACCTAGAAGGGCTACTATGTTTAGTATCAGTGTTAATATACCAGTAAATCCACCCTAGAAAATACCTCAATCTCACGTTTAGCTCATGTAGTTCTAGTATTTATTTTACATCCGTAGTTCTTTTACGACCTGTATTTCTTTTACATAGTTACTAACTTGTTTAAATGTAATACTGTTTTTTTTTTCTTCAAATTGCTGAAAGGCGACAAATCACGAGACAAAGATGGCATCGAGAAATCCTTTCGAACATACGTATAAGATAAAGCAGGAAAATTCAATGTGAAAGAGGACTTAATAATAGTAATAATAGTAATAATAATTATTATTATTATTAATAATAATCAGGTAAACTGATATAACAAAGTGCCAGAATGTTTTTGTTTAATCATTGATAATTGCAATTATGATAGGCCTATGTAGAAAATAAGTTAAGCTCCAGATCGATTCATTAAGCAGGACTTACGGAAAAACAAAGGTCTATAGCTTGATAAGCACGTGTAAAGGCATATATGGGTAGTGTTATTTGTCAAAGCTACCTTAACTGCAACTTCCAAAGCCGTACATGAACACTTGTAAAACAATATGTTGTCATGAGAACTGATTTGCATTTGATAAATTCTTTCTGATATATTACCATGAGATAGGTACTAAATTGAGCTTTACTCCGGTACCAGTCAACCTATTAGCTCCAAAATAAATATGCTACGTCCCATGGACGATATTAATGCGTATACCAAGTTTCATGAAAATCCGATACAGCGTATTTGAGTTATCGCGCATACACACACACAGACAGACATTTTTCCGTCCACCACACAATCTCAGAAAGCACCATTCTGGCACTTATTAACAGTTTTATGGTTATTCTAAATACCTTCACCTTAATAAATCGGTTAAAGCTCCGATTGTTGGGCTGCTAAGTTCTGAGCGTACTGGATAGTAGAAAAAAGGTTTATTGCTTTTCCTTCACCTTGTACTATATTGGAATCCGTCCTACTTGCATTTAAAACGGAAGGAGCAGGAGGGCAGTAAACTCATATTAGCTTCCACTTGATTGGCGCTGACGATGACGTAGGATGGATCTTAATATGATAATAGTTGTCGTTACAGCTCAACATCAACTCTGTACCCAGATTCCCGATCGTGTTAGCTGTTTTCAATATAGTGTACCATAGGATTTGTTAGGAAAGCTATGTGGTATATTCTGAATGAGTGCCTCACGACAGTAAATGTTTTTCTTTCAAGAATATTATAGGAGAAAAATTCCTCCGACACTGGGACTGAAACCAGGACCTTTGGCTATTCGTGCCAATGCTCTACCAACTGAGCTAACTGGAGTTCAATTCACAGCGCCAGATGGAACCTCTCCTATGACTGATTGTCCTAAGGGTCTACCTCACAGACAGACAAGCTATGTCATATGCAGTACTGTGAGGAAAACTAAGTAGTGACTTTTGTGACCGGACTCCCACTGTTATTGTACAGTTAACATTCAAGACAGATATATAAGCATTCAGAATATTATAGGAGAAAAATTCCTCCAACACTGGGACTTGAACCCAGGACCTTTGGCTATTCGCGCCAAGTCCCAGTGTCGGAGGAATTTTTCTCCTATAAACTTCTCATGTAATGTCCAACAGAGACAATAATCTGTGATTCATGAATGCTTATATATATCTACAATTTTGTTAACTTATGTGTCAAGAAACCACATGACTGGACAAATATTTTGCAACAAACCCAATCAAAGTAGTGAAGAAACTTTAATGGTACTGTAGGGGAGAGTCCTACAGTACCGGCCACCGTGACATTTTTGATAATTTCGTACAAAAATCGAAGTGGTACGAGATTTTATCATAGGTAATCCCACGAGAGATAACGAGTTTATCGATATATTTGCGAGAACGAAGTTCGAGCAAATTTATCTGACGAAACTCGTAATCACGAGTAGGATTTATAAAGAATGTTCTGCGAATAAACTGTAACGGATTTTGCAAATAATAATTATTTTCTTACTTTGTTGTCAATATTCTGTTAGCCGTAAGATCGGCATACTAGATGAATGAACAATCCAAAAATCGTTCCCAATGCTACCAAAAGTGCGCATCACAAGATGGAGGGAGTCGTGGTAGTTGCTTACATCAAAACGATACTAAAGCACACGAAATGGCTTGCACTGAACATAAATTGCCTTTTTAATCAATGAACATTTATATTATTTCAATCTCCAAACAAATTATGTTGTACAAAATAACGGCTGCTTAATGCTTACATGTCCAGTAACGAGTTGACATTTTATCAGTTAAAATCGCATCCTCATATTAATAGAAGCATTTTATAAGATAAATGATCGTGATCCGAAGAATTGCTAAACGTTATTGGTCAATATCAAACACGCGGCGTATGAGTGAAATAGTCTCACTAATCCGCTAAGCCCTAAGGCAATGAATGCTTATGAATACCAGGGCACGTTTTAACTGTCATCTCTGAAATTATGTTTATTTAACAATACAAAAAAGTTGCTGCAAGAAAATATATTGTACACCGGCCAGTGACTGCCTAAGGCTATTTTGCAAATTTGCTAATCATAAGACTATTTTGCAAATTTCCTAATCATAAGGCTATTTTGCAAATTTGCTAATCATAAGTAATCGGCAAGGCCCGGATTCTTATGTAATTACAGTACATATTCTATTCCCTTACTTGTAGGCTACTAAAAATGAAAAATGTCTGCTATTTGAGCTTCTGATATGATTATTAATTGGGTTTCACTTTACATATTTTTACATATTCATAGTAATATTACATATTTTACATATTATGTAAGGAGTGTAACATTTTTGGACATAAAATCTAGGGAATCATAAAAAAAAAATAATATTTTATTTAATTTTGTTTTATTTTTCAGTAATTTTCTTTTACAAAGAAAACATTTCAGTTGCCAAAAGTAGGAATAATTCTTCTAACTTTGTGAATTCCTACACAAATGCAAAAGCCTTTAGAATTCCAGCAGGAGGTTGAGGCTTACAGATTTTGAGGTATTCGGCACAAGAAGGTGGTAAGTTGTCAACTTTACGCACTGGCCGCCTTTACCCCCAGAACTGCTCCTGGCTTAAGATTCTTAAGAATGCCTTTAATTTGATGTATGCGGACTAATGAGTTAAAAAGACAGAGCATGGCACAGACGGTTGTTTAGTGGAGTGGCTATGGCAACGGACATACAAGAAGTCAATATGATGTAAAAACATTGCCTCAAAATGATATTTACAAACCAAATTGATAGCTGATTTTAATGGCACAATAAATCTTGTAAAGGGGAATCCATTTCTATCATGAAGACATTTTCTCTAACTGGATTTATTTCAACAGAGCTGGAAATTTCCCACTATATTATGACGTGATGAGAAAATTCAGAATGTAAACACTAGCTTTAAGCAATGTTTACTTCCACTTTGTAATACTACGGTAATAGGCCTACTATGTTATAAATTGTTTGAAGAGTATGCCAACAGTCTTGATTTCCTGAAACCGAACACGTACAAAGTAACGTATAATGTAAATTTTGCAAAATAAAATTACATTAACTGGTGTTAATACAATGTGAAGGAGGCAAATTAAATCTAATGATTATATCTTAATTTAAAATTATTATTTTTCTCTAGCTATCACTACCAATTTTTGTAGAACTATGATACAGAAAAAGGAAGTAGAGGAAATTACTGCACAGGAGAAAGATTTTAAACGTGGTTTTTGGGTGACCATGAAATATGTATTTTAGTAAAAATGTTTGGATCAAATGTGCTGCAGGAGAAAAGAAAAGAAGAAAAAAAGTAGAAAAAGGAATCCATTGTGAGTAACTACAAATTTTATATGTACCCTATTAGCAGGGGGAGTCAACAGGACCACATAGTAGATTCTTTAAAAAGCCAGCTCAAAAGATGCAAGAGAACTAAATGAGACTGCCAAAAATCCAATTCACGTGAAGGGGGGATGTTGCCATGACAACAAATTGAGGTGTTTTTAATAAAAAAAAGGTCAGATAAATTTGACTCCAGTAAAGGAAAAAGATCTCAGCTGAAGTAATTAATTTTCATCGCTTGTGCTGGTGACTGTTATTCTGCATTTAGCATGAATGATGTGTAAACAGTTGTACTTAAGTTACATTATAAAACAAATTTTATCCATTATAATCCCTCAAACAGGTCTGTAAGGCATTCCATGAGTTGGAAATATATATGAGCCTTTTAAGGCCAAGTAATACTGATTATACTCTAAGGTTGCCCACATTAGTGTCACAGAACTAAGGTTTACACATCTACAAATGAGAAGATAAAGATTCTGAATAAAATCTGAAAAGAAAAATCATAATAGGTAAATAAATTTCTGTGATTCAGATTCTAGAAGTCTTATCCAATATTAAAAAAGACTGACTGGTAGTGCTATTTCAAGGTTTCAGATCCTCATTATTATACCAGCAAGAAAAGTTTGGAATTTCAAAACATGTCAGAAATTACAGGTTACACAAAAATATATATTGTAATCATATAGGTTATCTACTGAGGGTGATCTTGAAGATCCAGAACAAAAAATTAGTTTATTTTTTAAATATATAATATACTGATCATTAGTCTTTAACATGAAGGTCAAATAAAGCATTTACTGCTATATTATTGCTCGGCAGCCTTTTCTGTGAGTGGCCACAATATTTGCCAGTTTGCCAATGGTGAATTAGCGTACAGATCTGATTACAGCACAAGAACAAATCTGCTGAATAATTTTTAACAAACGAGTGACTGCAGAAATACAGATATACAGGCCTAAACAGTACTGGCTAACATCAAGGGATTAACATAGATGTAACTCTAAAAAGTTAACAGTGAATTGAAGTTGAATAGTATTTAATTAAATAAGTCAACATTTTCATGTCGTTATTTGCTAAACCAGCCATCTATCAACAGTCCAAAGGTCAGTTCTTTTAGGGGACAAATAAACTGGAAAATAAGATCATCATAGTACCATATTCAAATTTAGGCCCAAGAGCATTTTACGGACTATAAGACGTGCTTTTTTCTTCAAAAAATTGCCTCCAAAATTCAGGTGCATCTTATACTCGAAATTAATATACAAATGTCCAGTGTTTGATTTAAAATTCCCACCAGTCTTAAAAATGGCCATATATTCGATGCTGCGGGAAACCTATCTCTATCTAGCAACATTGCATTCAACTGGCAGCAGCAGTGCACCGATGAGACGAACATGAGTTATGGGGATGCACAAGCTTGCTAACACTGTCTCCCTCCCGCCCCGCCATCACAAACCCAGAACATTGTCTAGCCTATGATGCATCACTGCAGTCTACGGTGCCAGGGATTTTAAAGGCAAGTTCAGTTTTTTAAACTAAGGACCTGTACGACGACCACCTGATATATTTATCTGCCAGATAGAGAACCTATCTGGAAGTTGGCCAAGAATTGCGTATTATGATCTCCCGACAAAATCCGTCTGGCAAGACAATTTCCAGATAAGCTAGCAGGAGGATGGAGTGGCTGACAAACTTCCAACTGCTAATTAGGGAAGCTTGATGGAAAGAAGATGGCAGCACTCCGAAGCTTCCTGACCACCTGAATTTCAGAATTGATGCCGGAAGATTTAATTTACACAAAAATGCCATTTTATACTCACATATGAATGAAATAGAATTGCACAAATGGATTAATCCACTTAAAACGATATGTTCTTGTGTAATTTAATTGCACAAATACAAATCCGAGCTGCCGCACCTAGCGGACGCCTACCGAACTACAACAAACACACCTCTTTGCTCAATAAGCTAAGGCTCATTTTACAAAATTTTACTGCGTTCTTGCCGATAGCAGTTCAGCGGTGGTATTACGAGACATCTTCTAGTTAAGCTATCTGGAAGTCACGTATTGGGAGGAATTGTCGGCAGGTGGTAATACAGGCCCTAAGATTTTTTTTAGTCTGACTTTGCAATCTAATAATAAAAATGGTAAAAGTGTTTTTTTTTTAACTTTTTAAAAAATTAAGGTGCGTCTTATAGTCCGTAGCATCTTATATTCCACAAAATATGGTATATGCCTAGTGCAATTGATAAGCACTGCCATCTGGTGGGAGAAAGCTCAACAGATAATGCGAGGGGCCAAGAGAAATGGAGGAAGAGCTTGCTTAAAAAATGTGGATCGATAATCTAAGTATGCAACCTTGGTTTGAATGCTCACATCCTATTGGGCAGAGGCCAACCTTATTCAGACATGCCCCCTGCAACCCTAAGCCCAATTCACATTCCTCTTCAAAGCGCAACAATTCCCTTGTGATTTGTGAAAAATATGAATGTCTAAGATTGAAGTCAGGTGACCATAAGTTTGAAAGTATTGTGAGCGTTTTATGTTCAAGAAGATGGCCTATGTCCAATATTAGCATAATTAATTTTAAAGTAGCTCTTGACTTTACATTTTTCTACAAATCTCAATGTAAGTTTTGCTAGCTGGTGAACTGTGCTTTTCTCCTTTACAACCACTGTTTACTTCTTTTTTCAATGCATCTGTAATGGACAGTAGTGTGAATTTGCAGAGAATAAATACAATATAGACCCTAAATGTACTAACAGTGGCAAGTGCTCTAAATCCCACGTATACCATTCAATGTTTGGTTTTAATTTTACCATACCTATGAAAACTAACCACCAAAGACTTAATTCTTTCATTTTTCATCTGCAACATACCACAGCACCAACATCTGACAAATAACAGGAAGGCATGAATCCCTGCAAGTAATTCCCAAACATGCAACAGACACTCTGCTGATACCAGAAATCCTTATAGCCTTGGATAACAACTTTTGTTACACATGTTTCCAGGAAGTTGTAATAAGGACTTTATGTAATATGAAATATATTTACGGCTGCATTGCTCGGCCCTCTTGAATATCCTATTGAACCCAGTAAGTAGTAGCATAACACGAACTAATAACTAGAAGAGAAGACAGGCATGGTAACATGCACGAGGAAAAAATTAGTTGTATATTGCTATTTCATATTCTCCCCAGAGTGAAACATAAGCAAAGTGAAATTACCCCATAAGCTATGTAGAGATCAGATAAATTTGCAAGATCAACAACAGGAATCATTCTCATTTCAGCAAATATTTGCAAACTTTTCTTTCACCGCCGCCCATTACCCTAAAAAACGTAATTTTGAATGGCGAAATAACATGAATTCATATAGTAATGCTAAAAATTAACATAATCCCACTTTTTAAACAAATTCCATCAAAAATTATATTTTGGACAAATTCTTAAAATTAGATAATTTTTAAGGAATGTACTTGTTCCTTTGCCACTTTGCCCACAAACAAATCAGTCGGCCTTGTTGCCACAGAGAGGCAATTTTCACTCCAAAACTAACTGCTCACTGCACATCATGCAGCCAAGAAGGAAACACCACAGGATCAACCTGCGCTGTCCAGAAATTCTAACTTCTAGGGCTTCCCAAATATAAAAATTCAATTCAGTTTTTTAAGTAGGTCTACTGTTTATATCCTAAATTCTTGCAGATATCAATATCCAATGAACATTCACTGTGAACTTATGAAAAAGTTTGAAATAAATAAGTATTTCTTATAATAAACTAAAATACAAGCGACGGGAAGTTTGAATTAAGCTGATAATAAAAATACCTGGATTTTTTTAGAAGGCTAATTCATATTAATGATAGTACGCCTAAGTGGATTACAAAAAAAGCATATATAAATCACACTGAAATATTGAAATTTTAAAACATATTTTGCTTAAAAATAAAACCCTTTTCACTGATCTCTACCCATACGGATACAAGAAGACAAATTTAATTCACTGTTATGCAATTTGTTCAAAGATGCTGACTGTAACAGTAAAGCAGAAATATAAACAAACTAAGTTAGCAAAGTGGCATTCAGAGACACTAATCAAACATGGGCTAACTTGACACGAAGACAGCCCAGTGTGGTGCATTGTCAGATGCTGCATGTCCTGCATGCATGCATAGATCATCTATTAGCTCTTTCAAGTCAGCTAGCAGGCTCCAGTAGACCTCAGTGGCTCATTCAGACTGAATCAATTAAATAGCTCGTTTTTATTCGATGGCAGGCAGGAGCTTGATACTAGTTAGCCTAATACATGTTCGAGAATACTGATAGGATTTTATAATCTACTTTTACAGTTTAAAGGCCTATTTGTTCTTTATGGTACTTTACTGATCTTCATAACACATGTGGGTGCATCACAACTAATTCATTACTCATCTGACACTGCATTGACATTCATTCTCTAACAAACGCCATCTCATAATTTACTACGCAACCCATTAGCCTATCGTTAATCTATTGTAATTCTCAACAATCTACTTTAACAACAGTTATTTTTTAATATAGGCTATTATTTTGAATATCCGACAAGCAAGTATTTGCTATTGATTGCACTCCATACTATCAATGGCAGTGAGTTATTGACGAATAATATATATATATATATATATATATTTACATGCGAAGTATGCAACTATTATGTACAGACCTACTGCTGGTTGAGGTTAACCGATTCAGTACATATGCCATTTTATGTTTATGATGATGATGATACCAGTAATAATAATAATAATAATAATAATAATAATAATAATAATAATAATTTATAGACCTACTAATTCATGATAAAAGTATTTATCGCTAATTTTTAATTTTTAGATATGTAATTATTAACTACTCTATGTGCAGTTGAGAAAGATTTGATACTTTACTGGACTGTTTTAAATACAAAACTGAAAGTGATGTCAACATTTTCTAAAATGCATTCCAGATCAGATCAAAGTGATTTCTAATAGGCTTAACTGTTAACTAGAAAAGACAATCTTTAAACTGGCCAGCAATCATGTTTTCCCCACTGATAACCGATCGTTAAGATTTTTAAACTTTAAGTTGTATTATAAAATCTCCTTTGTTTTGTGGAATCAGATTGTTTATAAAAATGAAAAGAAATTAAGAGTTTGTGAAGTTTAAAATACTGCACACAGTAATTAGGCTACAATAACCAATACTTTATGAAAAAAAGAAAGAAAAAAAACTTAAGCTTCCCAGTCTCAGTTGCTAGCATTGAACTATGAAGGACACAGAGGAGAAGCTTCAAAATGATGCTCCTCTGAGGCTCTGTGGTGTCTCCTCATTAAATTGTTTATATTCCATGTAATTAACCACACGGGTTCTAGCCTAATCAAGTTTATTAGGGCTATACCAATTGGTTTGGAATAAAAATATAATTTCTAACAGTACCATTGGATAGGACTGTAGAAAAACACATGATACATCCGCTTCCTACTCAGACATTACAAGCACGGTTAGCCTGACTTTAAACTACCCCCTCTACCAGGTCTAAGTTCGCCTAGATCCGTGTTTATGAATACAAAAAACGCCACCCCGATCCTATCTCATTGGAAGTAGCCGTGTAGCCCCTGTTAAGGCTGACTATGAATATGGCTTCTACAGTTGGTTCTACTCACCCACAGGAATGTACAGTGAGTCTCAGGCAGATTGGTTCCGCCGCGCCGCGCGTTGGGTTTCCCCCAGATGACGCTCCTATCCCCGGTATGCGGCAAAGGAACTCCCCGGCAGTTGACTGACTTGTCCGTGCGTGACAATGAAAATAAATGAAATAAGTTTGAAAATAACGAAAATAGGCACCTACCTTATTACAGGAGATGTTGGAAGTGTCCTCCTCCTACATCCACACATTTTTGGCATCGTGATAGGAAATTCCAATTAATACGCATTAATTGTTCTTCCGTTATTATTGAGTTTATCTCTATCCTAATGTTTTCTTTTAGTTGTGACAACTACCGAATAACACTTTCACGTCTGTACAACACGAGAACAATGCACAACTGTCTGAGACTCACTGTAGTATTGTATAGAAATTGAAACAATCTTCTCAGCACATATGTAGCAAGAAAACTAAATCCAACATATCAGAATGCCAGAAATCAAATAATATAAAATATGAGCAAGCAAAACTTACCTTCACATTCTGGTTCTGTGTAGCCTGCTTCTCCTTCGGTGTGCATGTGGCATACGGTAACGTTTTTCAGCTTAGAACTCTTGCCGTAATCAGTCATAGCCTTCACAAGATCAATTGGGGTGGCTGCAGCACCCTGGATGAAGACTGTGTCTCCTATAAAGAAGATAACATTGGAATAAGTCAACTGGTTCTAATACCAAACAGTTTATATTATGAAAACAAAAATTAAAACATAAGTTAATTACATAACCTAATATTTCTTATCTGGAATACAGTATTATTAGTAAGGATTTCCTAGACATGAAATGCATATTATATAATCACTTGTCAGAATGATCTCAACCAGACATTTAGCTCTGCATGATTTATGAGTTTGCTTCTGTACTTTCAAACTGATAAGACTACATGAAATATCAGATACTAGGTCTGTCTGTCTATTGGAAGGATTAAAATATAACTGCAGTTTTCAGCAATTTCCAGCATTCATCTTGGTAATCAAGAAATAAGTAGCCTACACAAAGGCTAAGGATAACATGGATCGGGGAGGGCTTTCCCTGGCCACAGGATCAAAACAAGTCCCCCAACAGCTGATCAAACATTTAAACAATTTTTTTTTTCACCTTCATCCTTTCTCCTATAAGCTATAACAGTAGCCTACTTTTAAAACTACACTTCATTTCACAAGGTATGGCCAACAACTATATATGGCTAACCAGGGTCCAGAATACAAACCATGAAAAAAATGAAATTGAGAGAGAAAGAAAAAAAGAAAGAAAGAAAAAAAGAAAGAAAGAAAAAAGAAAGAAAAAAAAGAAAGAAAGAAAAAAGAAAGAAAGAAAAAAACCTATCTTACCAAAAATAATTTTTCCAGTTCAGTAAAACTAACCTAAGCAGCACAATGCTCACTGCAGCCTAAAAAGACCAGGGCCCTATTTCATAAAACTCTACAGGTGTGACAAATACGACAATTAGCCTAGATGTCAAGTCTGACAAATTTGTCAATATGTCACGACAATTGTATTTTTCATAAATATTACAACTTTTCCTTACATTACAGGCAAATTAATGTAAATTATCAGACTAAAAGAACCCATTTCATAAACGCGACAATTTTATGTCAAACCTAAAGATTACTTTAGTACACTGTAGATGGCTCTCGCATACGTGTCTCAACATCGAATATGATACCTAAGCAATCGATTATTACTATCGAAAATAATTGAATTATATTTCTCTTTTCATACAAAGTCACTGAAATTGAAAGTTAGGTTAATCCATTGCCTAAAAACACTGGGTGGTTTCATGTCTATTTCTTCACCACTTTCACTACTACCAATATCACTACTACTAGTGTTCATTATTAACAAGACAATTTTGAAAGTTTATTAACAAAGTTTAAATCACAAGAAAGTTTGCCAAGTTATGCCACACATTTACATAACCTACTCTGTTGGCCAACATATGAAAGATTGCCTGTCACTTCTGTAATGACAATTCTACATTTTTTGTAAATTTGTAAATATGTCAGCAAAAATTAATGTTTCATAAATGATAGGTATCCTAAGATTTGACATATTTGTCAGACTATTACCTGTAAACTCAAAAGTTTTGAGAAACAATAATATGTAAAATTGTCATACAAATCTACAGCTTTTATGAAAAACACAATTGTCAAAATGTAAACCTGTAGGACAATTTTATGTCACCTGTCACCTGTAAAATTGTAACTTTTATGAAATAGGGCCCAGGTCTATCTTGAATCATGAACAGTGGCAAGGTCAGCTAACATAATTTAGAATAGGTAAATAAAACACGCTAACATTATCATAGGGAATAGGAACTGTTGCTTCTGTGTTATTCTCATGGAGAAAACTACTTTCACACAGTGATAAAATATGTTAATCTTATACTGGGCTATACATATTTCCTTTCTCAAACTGGTCTGCCTGCTGATTACATAAACAACTCTTGAGTAAAACCAACTTACATTTGAACTATATTTTCAATGAGCCATTAAAGGTTGGTTTAAGCTTGTTTCTAAATTATTATTGTTTGTCTAAGAATGCCCAGGTCTGTTTAGGTCTGCTCACAGATACCCAGTACAGTAATGAAAACCTGTCAACACTGTAGGCCTACCCCATTACTTTCCATAGAGCCTCAACTAGAACAACTCCCAGGGATATGAATTTCAGGTGACTGATTTTAAAGACATAACGTTTCTGTTACTTGATAAATACATGTGGTATGTGTGTAGACCTATGTGCTGCAATAAAGTAAGGTGTAAAAATGTAATTAACAACAAGATTCTAAAAAAAATTATTTTTAAAATGATAAAAGTTAGGGCATCAAGCTTAAAATAAAATGAAGCACATCAAACCAGACAATGTAATCAAGTTTTGTAAGAGATTCATATCTGACAGAGAGGGAATAATTTGTTTTTGAGAATTTAAATATAGGTCTAGGTAAGTTTATTAATTAACTGAATAAAGGTGCACCCTAGTGGGCATAGAAGAGTGTTTTCAATCTTTAGCATATTAGTTGATAGTTTTTGTTCTCTTAGGACACTTTGTGATGTGGTAGGCTATCTACTACACACTCTGTCACATAATTCACATTTACACTGATCGGTTGATGATACACTTTGTTTCTGCATAATTTGTGATGAAAGCCGTGTATGGCCAGCCTTGTCACAGTGTGCCTTAGTTCCTGATTTTCTTCAGCCCATTTCCTCTCCAACATAGCAGTTGTGCTGTTGAATTCTAGTTCTATTTCCTCCTTATTTCTTTCTTCTAAATGCTTTTTGTATGGCAAGGTCGTGGGTAATAACATTAATCACTGTTTTGATATCCTCTACGTAGAAAGTTTCTCTGGCTAGTTCGTAAACTAATCTTGAGGGAGCCGTTTTTCCTATTCTTAGCGCGTGCTTTAAAAACAGGCTTTTACCTTCTCAATTCTTTCAAGGTCTGCGCATGATAACTTTTCCCAAATTATTTCTATTCCATACGTCACTATTGGAGATAATGTAGTTCTGAATAATGCCATTGCTGTTTTTAGCGAGAGGTGCAGCAGGTACTTTATGCTGTAAATTGCTTTTGTAGCTACTGTGGTTATTTCTTGAATGTGAAAGAGCCTAAATGAGCTGGCTGTGGTTTGCAGTGTTATCCCCAGGTATTTAAACTTGTTTACGGTTCTTAACGGTTCTTGCTTTATTGTCAATGTCTTTTGCCAATAATTTTTCTCCTTTTCTGAATGTCATTTGTACTATCTTATTTACGTTCAGATTTAGCTTATTTAGGTAAGCTTATAGCCTAAGTTATATAGGTCTAAGGGGAAAATTGCAGGAACATGAAGAAGTTACTTTCCTGTAACTTAGTAGGCCTACATAATACGAGGCGTGTTTTTTAAGTAAGTACCGTTTTGGAATTAAAAAAAGACGTGCAAAGATATCGCAATAATTTTATTTTTATGGTTACCTACATCTCTTGTCTACGCACTGACGCCATTACAGTCTGATTCTTCATTGTATACGTCGTTTACTGAGTGTTTAAGATGCCTCCGACAATCGTGAGTCCCGCCGATTGTGAAGTACGGGCTGTTATAAGATTTCTTAGTGCTAAAGGCGTAAAACCGATCGATATTCATCATGAGATCTGTGAAGTTTACGGACAAAACATTATGAGTGATGGAATGGTAAGGAAATGGGTGAGAGCATTTAAAGATGGCCGCACAAATGTGCATGATGAAGAACGGAGTGGGCGTCCTTCGGTCTTTAATGAAGATTTGGTGCAGAAAGTGGAAGAAAAGGTGAGAGAAAACAGACGCTTTACAATTTCATCAATGTGCGACTGGTTTCCTCAATATTCTCGTAGTGTTTTGTATCGCATTGTGACCGAGAACTTGAATTACCGGAAATTGTCAGGTGGCAGAATTTTATGAGGAGGGTATTCAAAAACTGGTGCCACGTTATGACAAGTGCCTCAATATTCACGGAAATTATGTAGAAAAGTAGATTAAGGTACAGGCTTTCATGTAAAAATAAAATTATTGCGATATCTTTGCACGTCTTTTTTTAATTCCAAAACGGTACTTACTTAAAAAACACGCCTCGTATTTAGCAATTAAGAATGACTAACAAGTCTAAACTGTACAGGGAAAAAACTGCTTTAATCTGTGGAGACCAACAAATCACACAAAAACTTTTGCAAACAAATTTACAACTCTGAATCACTTCTAACAGCAATGAACTCCCAGACAAAACAATTGGATAAAGAATTAATATTCATCAACTGTTTTCAGTTGTCATTTGTACTATCTTATTTACGTTCAGATTTAGCTTATTTAGGTAAGCTTATAGCCTAAGTTATATAGGTCTAAGGGGAAAATTGCAGGAACATAAAGAAGTTACTTTCCTGTAACTTAGTACATAATATTTAGCAATTAAGAATGACTAACAAGTCTAAACTGTACAGGGAAAAAACTGCTTTAATCTGTGGAGACCAACAAATCACACAAAAACTTTTGCAAACAAATTTACAACTCTGAATCACTTCTAACAGCAATGAACTCCCAGACAAAACAATTGGATAAAGAATTAATATTCATCAACTGTTTTCAGTGATTTCATTATTTAAGCTATGGAGAAGCTCAAAGTTCATAGTACAACACAATCATACTGGCTTCCAGTCAAACAAACTTATCTTTTAAACTTTGAAGCCTATGGTTATAAAAAATAGATGCAATGCACTTCCCAAAGAATTAAAGTTCTTCTTCTTCTTTTCTGGCTCCTCCATTCTTACCACATGGCCTGCCCATTTTATCCTTCCTGATTGTATGATTCTGGTCACTGGAGCATCGGAACATATAGTGTACAATTCTGCACTATATCTTTTCCTCCATCGTTCTTTATCATACACGGGGCCAATTAAAAGAATTTAAGTTACACATACAAAACACCTAAACATGAAGACATACCGGTAGCCGATTATATTAAAAATCCTCTTGTAAGCAGTGGGTCCATACAAGTTACCTAGTTACTTATTAACTGAAATGGTTTGAGAGTTATCCCAGTGGAAGAAAACAAGTAAGTACTGTATCTGAAGAAATGATTAACTTAATGATAATGGTGTACCACAGGGAAGCAAACTGGGACCTTTGTTGAAATGTGCTTTGAATTTTTCCTGGTGCTTGGTAATATATGATATTTTCCCGGGCTACTAACCAGCCTCAGTTCGGCTTCGAAACGTCGGAATTAATCCAATTCATCACCTGGTTAGTAGCCCGGGAAAATATCATATATGGGACCTTTGTTGTTTATACTGTTTATTAATGAGCTGCCCAAAATCCTTAAGTATTCATCAATACAGTTGTTTGCAGATGATACCTTGATTTACATTAGAACCGAAAATCTGGATAATGGTATTACCAAAATAAATGAAGATTTAGAGATTGTGAATATGTGGCTACAAATGAACAAGTTGTGCTTAAATGTAATGAAGACAAAAGCTATGATAATCAAGAAAAGAAACAAAATACTAAATAGGAGCGCTGAAGTGAAAATAAACAATGTACAGCTGGAATTAGTAACAGAGTTTAAATATCTGGGTGTAACAATTGATGATGAACTACAGTTTACAAGTCATTATGAAAACGTTATCAAGAAATTGAAGAACGGTGCAATACTGTTTACCAAAAAAAACTAAGAAGTGCTTATTTGGTACAATAGTTAGGCCACATATACAATATTGTGAGAGCTAGTAGTGAGACACTAAGAAGAATCCAAGTGATTATAAATGAGGGAATGCGTCCGGTTTTGAATAAGTGTTATGATGAACCAGTCAAAAATATGTGTAAAGAACTGAAAATGCTACATTTTTGTGATCAGGTAGGCTATATTTGGACTCCGTGGCGTTTATTTATAAAAATGAAAATAATAGGCTATGTTACCAAGTAGCCTATTATGAAAAATTGGCTTAAAAAAATCAAGATATACATGAACATAAATACAAGAGGTGCAGCAAATTTCTTCTTGAGTTGGCCTTCTAGTGCAAAAGCAACGAAATCAATATTTTATGACAGTGTGTCTAAATACAACAAACTTAGTTTTGAAACAAGAACCTCTACATCGGTTAATAGTTTTAGAAACAGTATTATTCAGAAGTTCAAAGACAGTTATGAAAATTAGATGAGAAAAGAGGAATATGAATAAATAACAATTGTAATGGAAATTAGCAAATCTTGTCACCAAAATATACAACTGTATAGTCTTCGCGCCCAAACGAACCCCACTCGGCTACTAAGCGAGCGGAACGCTTTTAAGTCGGACCACTCCCCTCATCTGGAAAAGATTATTAGGGTCTACCCACCCCTAAACGCTTTTAAGTCAGACCACTTACCTCATCTGGAAAAGATTATTAAGGTCTACACACCCCTAAACAAATGCGGTGGTCCCTGCCACCAGGTCAGGCCCTGTTGCAATGTCACTTGTGTTGTTTCTCCAGATTTGTGGAAATCAGCTGCAAGGTTTTTAAACTGTGGCAACAAAGCGCATCTTATGCTTAGGCACGCGCAACATTTCCCTTCCTTCCATTTCGGCTTTTCAACCCCAAGATGTTTATGGAGGTGTTTATGGAGGTGTTTATGGAGGGTTTGGTCAGGGTTGGGGTTGAGATACTAAATTAGAGGGTTGCCGCCTGAGGATCCTTTAAAAGCGGTGACTATAACTGTAACTGTATTAGATGCCCATGCAAGAGATGAGCTTACCACTTGTCATTCTGCAGTATCGAGGAAAACTGGCAGCAAAATGGAAGAATCTGCTACACCTTATTAAATAATTTATTATAATAAATTACCCTTGCACCAAAATGGCTATTTTCAGAGTGGGGAGCTAGAGTGAGTGCTCAGATTCTTCAGTTTTCCCAATTTGTCTTCAGCACCAGTAGGACTAAATAAAACCACCAGCAGGCACTATGCACCTTGGATGGAGCCTACAGTAAGCACAGTCCTGTCCTGCTGCTACAGTGAATATGTACCGTACACTTATTTATTTATTTATTTGATTAATACTTCGCATGTACACATTTTATTCTGCAGATAATCATTCAACACTCTTTGATAAACATACCAGTAGCCTAATGCAATAAAACACAAATACCAACAATTTATTAAGGCACCCGTAGCCTACTGTCTGGCGGTGAGCTGAAGGCCGAGCTAGCGTTCCCCCACTACCTTACCATGCGCTTGCATTTACTGTCTATGTCTTTCCCCCAATACCCAGCTTGGCCTTCAGCTCACAGTCAGACAGTACATCTATCCATTAGTCCACACTAAAGTAAGTTAAACCTACATTCTCCATTGTTTCACCTTATTCATTATCACACAGGGCCGTAGTTAGGCGATGGTGAGATGGGCCCCCGCCAAGGGCGCAAGTACAAAGACGGCGCAAAATCAACAATGAAAAATACCACCTTTAGACTGGTGCAATTTATCAAGCAATAAAAATTCTATTTTTTTTATTATTTAATTATTTTTTAAGTAGTTCAATCGTCTGAAAGTAAGGTTTTTGTACCTTGAAAGTCCAACACTTAGCCTATTTCATTTTCAGATATAGGTTTAGGTTTTCTTTGATAATAACACTGCTTTTGTATTAAAATAATAAACAGTTTACAGAAATTTTAACAAATTGTTCAGACCCCCCAGTATTGGAGGGCGCAGATTTGTCATACTTGCCAAGGACGCAGAAGGACCTTGCTACGGCCCTGTTATCACACACTAGTAGGTCTACTGGTACGTTACATTATTTTTCAGTGGAACAAAAAAAAAAGTACTGGTGTCCACTGTTACGGTATGTAGCCTATTACATGGCCTGGTGAAATAGTGTTTTTCTAGTTGCAAGATTCAAACACCACACTGTATTTAGACAAGACAAGTGCTCTGCTACTGTTGACAGTTGCAAGTAAGGTACTGGAAATGTTGGTAATGTAATAAAATCGCACGAAATAGTATGCTCCTTCAGTCAAAAGATTACTGATCTGGTGATAAAATTGCTTGAAATCATGTAGACCTATGGATCTAGCCTAAAATCACCTTTTTGGAATGAACCATCTCTATATCAATAATGTTGGTAGGGTTTTGAGCGACAAAGTTACGATTAGGCCTACTGGACATTTTTTTGGAAAGAGTTCAGTGTAAACAGATAAGCTCACAGGACTGAAAACCATCAAATGTTTATAGGCCTACCAGAGATTACCAAACTCATGTTACCGGTACATAAAGTGTTATCTTCTTTTTCATACTCTAAGATACACGGTACCGTAGCCTACAGTTAAAACGCATCATGGCAAATATTCGTTCTACATTTACTTACAGGCAGGGCCGTGGAAAGAAAGCCAGGGCCCCAGGGAAAAATTTTCCCGGGCCCCCGTCAAATATTAAATTCACTACCCAACTCGCCCTTTATAATGTATGCGACAAAAAATGTAATGATATTACATAATTATTAAGTGCCAGAATGGTACCGGTACTTTATGAGATTGCCTGTTAAGACAGTAGCCTACTGTCTGTCTGTCTGTAAGCGCGATAACTCAAATACGCTTTATCGGATTTTCATAAAACATTGTATACCATTTATAATGCCCATGGGACGAAGCCTATTGAATTTGGACCAATTCGGTAACTGATGCCGGGCAGGAAACGGAAAATACATTAAAATGTTTTAATTAGGAACAATTTTATCTGTATGTAGGCTACCAGTTCATCTTTTGAAAATTATAATTTTAAATGCCGAACATTGGTGAGGCCTACTGTTAAGTCCAAAAGGATTTGTGCTTTTACTTTTCAAAAATAGCAATTTTTATTCAAGATTAGGCCTAATCCGTTTGAGATTAACTGATAATTCCGCATATGCAGATAAAATAAACACATAAAACATAACTTAAGCTGTTTATTGACTTATAACTAATTTTATATTTTAGAGTAAATTCAGAAAGTAAAAAATAAAACCTGGTCGGCCGGGCCCCGGGGCTGCAGCACCGGCTGCCCCTCCCTCTCGTCGGGCCTGCTTACAGGTAGGCCTACAATAAACTCAAATTTACTTTTTTAAGAATTTAAATCCTATAATGAAGCACGTAACACAGGCTATTTAAAAATCATGAAAATCAGTTTCTGGGGAGGGTCCCAAACTGATTGATCATAAAATACTGACATCTTCCCAGTGACACACAACATTGATATTTTTTCTAACGCTTTAAAAATCTCAAATTCCCCTAAATACGTCCTTGCTTATAATGTTCAAAAAAAGTCAATGACTATAAATTTGGCTCCAACCAGCGAAATCTCGCCAACTTTCGAATGACAAACACTATAAACTGTGAGTAATGCTATTTTTAGAATCTAAGTGCCTGCCTTCTGTCACATAAATCAGACTTTACAAGTTGAAGTTTCTCTAATTGAACGGACGAATGTTTAATAAGGGAGGTAATGAAACTGGAGAAAACAAAGGAGTAAATTAACAGAGTGCAAACCACAAGGCCTACTGCCATAATTCGAATTGTATGACTTGGCAAGTCAGATTAAAGAGATACAGTGTAGTGTGCTGTCATTTCTTGAACGTCAATTCTTACAGTAACCTCACATATGCAATTATATACAGTCGGGGTCTTTATTTCAGTTCATATAAGAATGTTCAAGGTTCAATGCACATATAAAGACGTCACAACTGTCTTGTCTGAACTATGGACTAGTCTTTTTGCATAGGAAAATGTACACACATTAACATGCAGTTACCTCTATTCAAAGACTGCCCTGCATTCAGTAAAACTGAACAAGACGACTTAACTAATGATATTCTTAAAAATAAATACAGGTAATGTTTACCTGAATTTATGCACTGCACAGCTTCTTGAGCAGATACCCATTTCGGATCTCGATTTAGAGGTTGGGCTGGTTCGGGGCTGTATGTATAATAAGATCGTGGACCATTCTTTCTTGAAATTAGAACACTAGCAGGTCCCCAGTGTAAAGCAGCCCCTAATCTAGAAGATATTTTCACTACTGATGAAGCCATGATCTCAAACGCCGGTATTAATACAGTAATTCTGCTTTGATTCACTCTTTTAAATAATGAACAGAGTTCTGCAATGACACTGGACACTTGAATTACGTTCGGATTTGGTTTTCGACGGGAACGTGAATGTGAATAATCACTTTTAAAAAATCGAACTTATCACACCAGACCACAAACAACACAACACACTGCCACGGGCCACCCCTTCACCTCTTCCGTCTTGGGTTTGGATCTTACGACTTGCGGACACCCGACCTCTGGCACTACCTGCTTTGCAATCGCGATCCTCACGTCACGTAGACATGTGTTCAAAATCGAACCTGCTTATTATTTTACTCTCCGTCAGAGTGCAGCACAATTGAACTAAATCTGCCGGTAAAACAGATATCTGTTTATGCCGTTCTTACAGTATTCTTCCTTGGTACTTTTTGAAAAAGTGAACGCATTTTCCTTTGTTGCCCCTTTAAACCCAGAAATGTTTTCTGAAGTACACGCAATTATAACAAAATATAAGAACACCATTTCTGGGATTTTCAGTTTTTGTGTCGGTACTATTGCCAACAACGATAATGATGATGATGATGATGATGATAATAATGATGATGATAATAATAATAATAATGTAAAGTGATCCCTATACAGGCCATGGAGGCCCAGAGGGTTCCAGGACGTTGAGGCTCCCAGATTTTGGACATTCGGCACTTGAAGGTGGTAAGGTTGCGCCTTGCGCATCAGCCGCCTTTACCACCCGGATTGCTCCTGGTACTCATTTCTGTTAGAGGCTGAGTCGATCCCAGGGCCATAGTGCCACCAGAAGGATTAGGCCAATTGAAAAACTCCGACCTCATCAGGAATCGAACCAGTAACCTTCTGGTTTGTAGCACAGCGCCTCAACCACTACGCTACGGCGCATCCCTTAATAATAATAATAGTAATGATAATTATTACGTATTCAAATCGATCTGAATGCGCTTTACTGAATTGTAATAGTCATGAAAACGGGGATTCAGATCGCTTTGAGTTTCGAAGTTAATAGGCCTACACATCAAAAGTGGGATTGGATCGATTGAGATCATATTCAACGACATTAGCGTAATGAAAACTGCATGAAAACAGGGACTGTATCGAAATTGAGATCTTACTGAGATCGACTTGAATTCTTCATGAAAATTAAGTAAATTACCAGAAATAAATAATAATAATAACAACAACAACAATGCCATTTGTGTTCATGGTTGTGTTAATATTTCAAGAAAGCAAGGCATAACGTTAGATTTTATACAATGTGCTCCTCCTCCTGCCGTAACCAATCCAAATTATGCCATTTTTAGGTTACATAACTAGTCGGTTCTTCATGAGCATCATCAGAGCACGCCATCAGGAGTTATATATTTATAATTAATTAAAACATACCTCTACTGAGTAAGTTTCATACTATGAAATCTAAAAAAGGCACTGCTGCAATATTTTTTAGAATCTGTTTTCAGTTCAATTCAGGAAAAAAACATACTTTTTTAGCTCCAGCACTCTGTATGCCTTCCTAACATGAGCCTCGAATTCGATGCTTCCTTCTTGTCTGCTCTAACTTTTCTGAAAATCATTAGTAAATTGATATATTACGTTTGCACATTATTGCTTCCAGCACAACAAAGAAAATCACACCTACATACATTGTTTATGAATGGCTTCTCGGAATATTACAAACAGACCTGAAGCCAAACCCGAAAACCATGGCTTCCAACCATAGGCGTACCGAGGGGGGGGTTTTGGGGGTTTGAACCCCCCCCATTGATTAAAAAAAGGAAAATTGTATAATTTTTTTTAAGTCTGCCCATAAATTACTTAATACAAGTATAAAGCATGGGAAGCTTAAAACTCGTTATTTTGCGTCTTGATTTTTAAAATTTTCCGGGGGCAACCCCCGGAAGCTTAAAACTCGTTATTTTGCGTCTTAATTTTTAAAATTCTCAAGGGGAGGACCCCCGGAAGCTTAAAACTCGTTATTTTGCGTCTTAATTTTTAAAATTCTCCGGGGGAGGACCCCCGAAAGCTTAAAATTCGTTATTTTGCATCTTATTTTTTTAAATTTTCCGGGGGAGGACCCCCGGACCCCCCTCTCCCTGGTGGGGTATTCCATACCCCCAGATGTTATAACCCCCCCCATATGGTCAGCCTGGTTACGCCTATGCTTCCAACATAAAACTATCAATAAGCATAATTTAAACCCTGGAACTTGCTTGTTTTTCTTTAATCCGCCCTGACGCGTTTTGAGGGCACAAAAATATTTCTTGTCGCGAAAAACAGGACATTCAGGTAACCGTCTGTTAGGGAGACTGCTAGATGATAATAATAAGTTAGGTAAACAAAGTTCCGACTACGACTATTATTTTGTTTATCCTTTTTATTGCTAACCAAATGGACACAATTTTTATTTCTTCACATAACCGTCCATATGGCTGCAGAGACCAACATGTATTATTAACTGATAGACATATTTATTGGCAACTGCTGTTCCATTCATTATAAATAACTTACTGAAACTATTGTAAAGGCAAGGGTTAGTCAAATCCAATTCAGAAATTACCTGTGCAAATAGAAAGAAACCAAAAACACACTGCAATCGGAAATCACGACCCGACTTGAACCAATTGGTAAGATCACAATGTTGTCTCTAGGCTAACCAATTCTTTCGGTATTTCGTTCCGATAGAAATGTAAATAGGATAAAAATGATTTAATTGCTTGTAAATTAAAAATACGTAAGAATTTCTCATCGGCTACATTGATTATCAATTTATCACTAAGGACGAACATAATCAATAATAAATTACAGTATCAACGATGTTGGTAATTTACCAAGAGACGTATACAAATATGGCGAAAATCTTGATATTATCAACACAGTCAGTTTAAAACTTATAAGTGGCCATATTACATGCAATAAATGAACTTAAATAATGAATCGGTTTTGAAATTTAGCTATATCATATAACAACATACAAAGAATGAGATATTCAAACAATCGCAAGTTAATTAATTCATGGAAGTCGAGTGCCCACCTGATAAAAGTGGCAGTATGAAATGATTTAATTTTATCTGTATAGTTTCTGTGACTTACTAGTCATTCAAACTAAACTTAAATTGTGTACACTTAAAGACGATATTATATTTACAAAATGTACTAGTAATAGCTTACTGATATATTATATTAATATGTACCGATGAGTTGAAGTAAAGTTTACATTTCCAATCCTAGTTAGTTGTTTGGGTCGTTACTCCATTAAATTCCACTTGGTCGGCTGAACATAAATGCAGAAAGGATGTTGTAGGTCTAAAAACTTTGTTCTTTGTTCTTGACTGGAGTATTTGAGAAGAAGCAATGGGTGCATACTTGAAATATGAAAAAAAGTAAAAAATCACTCTGCTAACTGTAGCTGTTAAGACAGCACTGCTGGGGATGACAACAAAAAGTTAATGTACTCAATGTAATAGCTTGAAAATGACTAAATAAGGAAGCAAATATTATGAAAATGACAAAATAATGACGTAAAATAGAAACAAATGCCCTAAAAATATAAAATTGCATAAAACGACAAAAAAATGACCTAATAAAATGCATTTCTATAATCTAGAGGCCATGATTAGGATTTATCTACAAATTGGCAATGTCTAAGCAGCATCGGTAAAAAGATGACATGTCATTAGAATCCGGGCCCTGTTAATTATATACACCTGAACCTTCATGTACCCCATAGCCTACTTTGTATGAGATTTCGTAAAATTTACTTTCGTATTAAAGTGTGAAACAAAATTTAGCGTTGAGCAGAAGAAATGTATAATTTTATCGTCATTGTAACAAAGCAAAAGATCGGCCTCCCAGTCACTATAAAAGACGCGACTTCGGTTTGAGATACTCATGTATGTATATAACTATGTATGTGTAATTGTTGTTGTTGTTATATTCTTCAGTGTCATTGTTTTGATGTGTCCCATAACATTAATATGTTCCGATGGACCAATAAAAATGTAATGTAACATTAGTAGCTCCACCACTGGCATGCATTACTATACTGTCTTTGCATTGCATTGAGACGAGCATTATAGAAAGAGGAACAAAGGGTACTGTAAATAAATAACGGCATTTCTTATGTTTGTTTGTTAATGTATGGGAAATCGACATATACACTTTATTTTTCAAGTTTCCCCATAAATAATATTCACATACTGTTGGAAGAACTTAAAGACAATATCACATGGGCCTATCACAAGAGAAATTAACTCTTTTTCGGAAGCTGAACTTATGCATGTGAAAGAAAATTTCCTAAAAAGGTGCCAGTATTGTGTGGATGCAAAAGGAGAACATTTCCAATATCTCTTGTGATGAGGTACGTGGTTATTAAGTGCCAGTATGGTACTTTATGAGATTGTGTGTCTGTCCGTCTGTCTGTCTGTCCGTCCATCTGTCCGTGCGTCTGTACGCACCATAACTCAAGTATGTTTTTTTGGATTTTCATGAAACTTGGTATAAACATTCATAATGTCGATGGGAAGAACCCTATTGATATTGAACCAAATCGGTTCACCGGTACCGGAGTAATGCCCAATTTAGTGCCTATTTTAATAGATTATGGCGCCTTTCTCATAGAAAGGCGCCATCACTCAAATACGCTGTAACGGATTTCTATGAAACTTGGTATACCCATTTATGACGTCCATGGGAAGTGCCCTATTGAATTTGAACCTAATCTGTTGACCGGTACCGGAGTAAAACCCAATTTAGTGTATATTTTAAAGACGCGGTAACTCAAATACGCTTTACCGGATTTTTATGAAACTTGGTATACACATTTACAATGTCCGTGGGAAGACGTCTATTCATAATGGATAAAATCGGTTGATCTGTTTCGGAGTAATTTAGTGCCTATTTTATGGCAATATACGTATTCGAAAGAATTTATAAAAAAAAATGAAAATCAGTTATCTTGACAACATAGCCTATTGTTTTACTGTGATCTTATAAGGCCTTGGAAATTAAAATACAGGTAGCTATGACAAAAAACACTATTGTTTTACATGCGCTTATCCAACTAGACCGTTAAAATGACCCAGGTGGCCGAGATGGTAGACCTTTCTTCTTCCGTAAGCCCTGCTTAATGAATAAATCTGGAGCTTAACTTGGAAATCAATTTAAAAAAAAACATATTCTGCATATCATAATTGCAGTCATAACTGATTAAACAAAAACATACTGGCACTTTTTTACATCAGTTTACCTGATTTTATTTTCATTGTAACTGTGAATGTGAGAACCTGAATCATTACACCGATCGCAGCTTTATTTCCATAGATATTTCACCCGATCGCTCGGGAATTGGGAACTGCGCCACGATGCAGAAACCTGTGTCATTGGCCAACTCTTGTGAGGGACTCACTGCATTTAAAAGTAATCTAACCTTGCAAAAAACAAATTCTTCCTAAAACAAAAAACTTCTGGTCAAAGCACTTCTAGTTTCAGGATTTACTAGTTTTACTGTAGGTCTACTTTGATTTGATTGGTTCTCATAAGAATCATGAAATTTATAATATAGACATAAGAAGGGCACGGACTTTTTCAATCACAGACTGAAATTATTTGTTCTTCATGGGCAAGAGGAAGTGGGTAATTTTTTAATATACAGTTCACACTAATCGTTTTTAATACTCCTAGAATTTTTAAATAAAATAATCACATAGGCCTATAACCAATGTTTATATCAACATTATACAAATCCCTACGATAATGTAATACCGGTACAAATACTTACAAATTCAGCCATGAAATTTCTTAAATTCTTTCTCTCAAGGGTGATGTCTGACAGGGTCAGTTACGGAAAATTCTTTTCTGCATGCACTACAAAACAATTCACCAGTTTCTTTCTTCTTCAAGAGACAACTTCTACAAACAAAGTGGAAGCATGGCAATTTAAATAGCATGTCCTTATTCTGACACGTGGCACACAAGTCCTTAACTCTATCATAGAAACCACTTGGTGGTGGAAAATGAAGAGCTGCATGAGAAAACTGTGAGGAACTGTTCTGGTTCAATACTTGCACCGAGTGGTTATCAAAAGTATTCTGGACCAGCTTTACTGCTTTCCGCTTCACCACATCCTCATTTACATCAACAGGTCTCTTACGCTCGCTATTTGTACAAGTAGCTGAAGAGCTAGGAACTGTGCTTGTTTGAGGAAATAGCTGATATGCATTCTGTTCTCCATAATACACACATCTTGATGCAGGAACATATGACACTTCTTTTCTCCCTACTGTTCTTGGAACATTTTGCAATTCTGGCTTGTCACAATGCTCAACAAGGAATCTGTCTATGCGAGATTTGAGAGCGGAGGCTGGAACAGGAAAACAACTCCCTGTGAAAGGCTTCCCTGTATATGGATCACAAGGTGGACGACCCCAGTTTGCTTCACTTTCTTTATGCTTGTCTAGTGTGGTCTGGTCAACTATTTTCCCACTGGGTAGTACCACAGGAAGAACCATTAATGAACAGGTTATAGGATCTAGGAACTCTTCAGGTATTTCAATATCTAAACCTTCGATTTGGCTCTTTATATTACCAGTCAATAATGTTTGACTTTTGTTTTGGAATTCCACAACAGGATGAGAGACGTCTTTTTTATGAACAGTCTCATTTTCCCACAACTTTATAATGTTCTGCCGCAGCGTTTTATCACATGAATTACTGGGATAGCCCCACACTTCTACTTTAGCAAGAGCAGGCACTGATGAATTTGTTTTTATTATCTTAATCTGTAGGCTAGTCACACTGTTAAGCAATGAAGAGGCTTGTCCAAGAAAAGTCCTGCGAGAGAAATTCTGTAAGTGAGCTGTATTATTTGTATATTCAGTGTAATACACTCTTCTATAAAACAATACCCCCACATCATTATTTTCTAAAATTCCATAAGCAACTCTATCATACTGTTGTGGCTCCTTTCCAGTTCTTTTAGAAGATGAAGTAGCTGATATTTCAAAGCCTGAGGACTTCTGGGCTCCGATTTGGGGCCACAGTATAAGATGTGAAATATTAACATTACATGGAAAATTGATTGTGATGGTGACTGGTGGTTTCATTGCATAATATGCAAGAAAACCTCTCTTTCTTTTAACAATATCTTTTGACACTAAGTTTGTCACTTCATGGCCATCGCTGCAAGCAGCATCTGTTGCAATAGACGGATCTAGTGATGGTGAGCAGAAATTTATCATTATAAGAACTTGTCAGATAATGAGATTAGTTCCATTCAGCTGAATCGAGTTTACTGGAACATGTTCCTGTGGAAAGAAGTAAAAAGTTTATAGCAAAACAAAATCTAGTAACATATAGTGCAGTTAGATTATTAGTAGGCCTATTATTTGGAAAAGTCGCAATGTAGGGGGGCCCACCTCGCGATTTGCACAGGTTTCCACGGACGGGTGATGTTTCTTGTTTTCCAGCGTGGCACGTTGACCAACATGACGCTTCTTGTACATTGCTGAATTCTCCCGAAATTCTAATTTAGTGGCAGTTAGTTTAGGAACGGTGTTACTAATTAGTGACAGGTTCTGTTAGGTTGTGAACAGTCATGTTAATTTAGTCATGTTAATTTAGTAGGGAATTCTGAATTTTCCCGAAATTAGTAATTAGTGATAGGTTCTGTTAGGTTGGTGAATATATTTCCTAGAATTCTACGTGATCTGCTGGTGAGACATCACACCTGTAACGGCCAATCACGAGTTTCAATATAAAAATATGGCAGCATTCACGGCACTTTTCGCTAGTTCGTGTTACAAAAGAAAGTGTAGGCTAACATTTAGGGCGGGTGGGTTGGACATAAACACTCGTCGAGGCAACATCATCTCTCCAGAGAACAATCTATAACATAATACGTGTGATATTAGATGTTTTATGACAAGAAAATTGGTTTTGAAAGTGGGCCCCCTACAATGCGACTTTACCTATTATTTTTTTTATAGATTCGTAAATTCTTTTATAGTCAACTTTTTATATCTTTTGCTTTTTACATTTAATTTTGTTAATTTTGCTAACTTATTTTTATAAGAATTTTTAGGGAATAAAAACTTCAGCAAATACTAATTTTAATTTACGCAGCTTCGTTTCAATTGTAAAAAGCAACTCTGATTTTCAGTACATATAGATCTGTCAAGAAATTGATTCAAACTATCTGTTCTAATGATTCAAATACAAGTTTTTCTCAAACAAGCACTATATTAGCCTATAGAGCAGGTATGTCAGACTGAGAATCCCCCAAGGGCTACACATAAAACTAATTAAAAATTATCTCAGAATATTTCTATTACTTAAACTTAGAAACATACAATATGCATACAAATGATTTAGCGGGTAGCCACATTCATGAATGCAAAATAACAAAATAGTACCTAGATTACAATAGTTCAAAATTAACATTTATTAGGAGTATTTTAGTACTTTGTCCTGAGGTTTGATATTTTTTTAAATGACAATCTATTATGTCTTGCTGAAAAGCCTGTGCATTTGATCAGAGATGACAAGTGTTGATCAGTCAGCTTTGATCTCTGAGAAGTTTTTATTGATTTCATGAAGGAAAATAAACTGTTCGCAAACATAGGTAGAACTGAGCATTGCCATAATCCTTGTGACAAATTTTCAGGTTAATGTAAAAAGAAACCAGGTAGGCCTATACCCAAAATCACCAGTCAAAAACCCACAGGCCACATGTTTGACACACCTGTTATAGAGCCTATTTGGGGGGGGGGGATCACAAAAATGAAATTTTCCACCTTGTTTTGTGTCATATTCCTGGAAGATAGGCTATTATTACACCAAAATCCAAATCTAATATTTTCTTTTGATATGGTTTTTCATAATACAGAAAAAACTAAGTATCCTATAGCCATGAAACATCAAAATAATGTGGCACAAATTATTAGAATAGCCGGTAAATCATTCGAACAGGAGGAGAAATTTGAATATCTGGGAGTAGTAATTACAGATACTGGTACAAATAATATTAAGGTTGAAGTTAAATATCGACTAAAATCAGGAAATGCTTGCATTTATGTAGTTTCGGAAACTGTCCAGAAATCTTAAAATAAAAATTTATAAAACAATTATGGTCGCTTACTTTTTGGGAAGAACACAATCTGAGTGTGTTCGAAAACAGGGTGCTTAGGAAAATTTTGGACCTATGAGAGATGAAAATGGGGACTGGAGATACACCATAATGATGAGCTTCATAGCCTGTACTCTTCACTGAATATAGTAAGGGTAATTAAATTACTGAGGATGAAATGGGCTGGACATGATGTGCACGTGGGGGAGGAAAGACGTACCGGCACCTCAAAAATATTGATGGGAGACCTGAAGGTAAGACACCACTTGGAAGACCTAGACGCAAGTGGCAGGACAACATTAGGATAAATTTAAGAACTTAGGACTAGTGAGGGATGGGTGGATGGAGTTAGCACAGAATAGGGTTGAATGGCAGGCTCGGTAAGTGCGGCAATGAACCTTCGGGTTCCATAAAAATTAATTTTAAGAGCATGGAAAACTGCCAAACTTGATGTTACATTATTCTTTAGAACCTTATTTTAGTACGAAGGTTCTAAATGTAAGTAAAATTGTGAAAGAGGCACAAAATTAACTTAAAATGGAACAGAGAACTACCCTACTGTTAAATCACAAATCTCTATGCACTGGCTATTGTCGAACCGGGAGTGGGCAATAGGTCGCATGGAGTTAATTCAGTACTGAAAACCTAACACTAGAAAGTGGTGATCTCAATCACATGAAGGCAGTGTCCCAATTGTTCAGTCGCTATCGAGGCCGAGGTATACATCAAGTACAAAAGCTTCATATCTGCACCAAACCCCCTTCACCGAGAATCCGGATCCCTTTCCTATTTTTTGATCAAACCCCACTAGGGGTTGTGCCCTTAGACTCCCCTTTCAAGCTTCCAGCAGACACCCTTCACCAGGAGCTTCGAGTATGGGACCTACTTATCGCAGGGGGAACCTAACCACATAACTTGGAGAGAACTACTGGCACCATTGGATAAGGCTTTGTGGGAAGGACCAATGAGATGCAAGATCGACAGTCAATGGGAGTGTTGGTATTCAATCTTTGGGTTGGATAACCGCTCTGAACACCTCAGATGGAATTACAGTCGAGTGCTATGCTAAACCCAATATTTATGCATGTTTATGCGCATTTCCTTTCATTCATATACTAAACCCAACATTTCTTTACCTTGCTTAGGAATTGTCTGTTGCTATTAAGTAAGCCTAAGTATAATAACCAACTCAATAATATCATAAATTTAACTGCACACAAATACAGTGAGTCCCACGCAAGAGTTGGCCAATGACGCGGGTTTCTGCGTCGCGGCTGGCACAGCTCCAACTCCCGAGCGATCGGGTGAAATATCTACGCAAATAATGCCGCGGTCGTTGTAATGATTCAGGTTATCACATTTGCAGTTAAAATTACAATGAAAATAACCACGTACCTCATCACAAGAGATGTTGAAAATGTTCTCCTCTTGCATAAGCACAACACTGACACCTTTTTTAGGGAATTTTCTTTCATGCGCGTAAGTTCAGCTTCCGAGATAGAGTTAATTTCTCTTGTGATATTGTTTTTAAGTTCTTCTTGTGTATGGGAAATTGACCGATACACTTTATTTTTCAAGTTTCCCCATAAATAATATTTACATACTGTTAGAAGAACTGGTATACCGAAGAACTTGATGACAATATCACCTAGGCCTATCACAAGAGAAAGTAACTCTGTCTCGGAAGCTGAACTTATGCGCGTGAAAGAAAATTTCCTAAAAAGGTGCCAGTATTGTCTGGATGCAAGAGGAGAACATTTCCATCACCTCTTGTGATGAAGTACGTGGTTATTTTCATTGTCCTGTCATAGTTGGTGGCTCCTCTCGTTTTTTAGGGAGGTTTTAGATGAAAGGGAACAACAACTTACATACTTGCCTCGAGTAAACATTGGTAATATATACAAGCCTGCAACTAGAACTAGTAAATCATTTGCATTATATCATCAAAATATAAGGGGGCTTGAATGTAAATTTGAAGAATTTAAGTTAGCTTTTCAGGATACAAATAATTCTAACAAGCAGGAAATTCAAGTTATTTGTTTAACGGAACACCACTGTGCAGAAACAGAGCTGGAACAATTAAAAATTGATAATTTTTCATTGTGCTCAAATTTCTTTAGACGTTCCATGAAAGGCGGAGGTGTGAGTATATTCATCAAAAGTAACTTAAATTTTAGTGATATAGACACCAGTTCCTACTGTAAGGAACAGGATTTTGAATGCTGCGCAGCCAGAGTGGAAACGGATAACAGTACATTTGTAATACTGACCATTTACAGAGCACCAACAGGTAATTTCAATTATTTTACAAATCAGTTAGAAAAGGTTCTTAACTATCTGTATAGTAATAATGTAAATATTATACTGTGCGGCGACTTTAATGTAGACTTCTCAACTGATAGTGAAAAAAAGATCAGACTGATATCCCTACTAGGTAGTTATAATTTAGACTCTGTAGTAAACTTTCCAACTAGAATCCAAAACAACTCTCAAACAATAATAGATAATATATTCATAGACATAGAAAAGCACCCTAACTTTAAAATATTACCAATATTAAATGGATTATCGGACCATGATGCACAAATGTTAGTGCTAAACGATAGTAAGGTAAACGCAACTAAAAAACATACCCATATGACTAGAGTAATGAATGATGCTTCAATTTTAAACTTCAAACAAGATCTGAAGAATGAAAACTGGGGATCTATATTTTCCTATGACAAAGTAGACTGTAAATTAAATGAATTCCTAAATATTGTGTTGCGGCATTTTGAAACTAACTTTCCAAAAAAGAAAACTGCTAATTTACCTAATGTAAGGAATAAAACATGGTTAACCACTGGCATTAAAATATCATGTAGAAACAAAAGAGAGCTATATTTAAAATGTAGAACCAGTAACAACCCAGCTCATAAAGAACACTATAAAATGTACTGCCATACACTGAAGAAAGTAATTAAAGAGGCAAAGAGTAGGCATTTCTCACAAATAATTAATAAATCAGACAATAAAATTAAAACTATATGGAATATAATTAAAAACGAAACAGGGAGATCAAAGGGAAACAATGATTGCATGTCACTAACATACCAGAACAAAAAGCTAGATAATGTATCAGATATCACAAATGCTTTTAATAATCACTTTATAAACATTGCAGAGAAATGTATTCCTACAACTAATATTAGCATTAATGCAGCAGACCTACTTAAAACACCTATAGTCCAGAACCATACATTTCAAATCAAATTAACTTCCTCTAGAGAAATTGAAAATATAATCAAGTCACTCAAAAGCAAAAACTCTTCTGGATGGGATGAGATAAGTAATAAGTTGTTAAAAAGCTGCTCATCTGAAATTAGTAAACCTCTTAGTCATATTTGTAATTGTTCGTTAAAAAGTGGAATATTTCCAATAAGACTAAAGCATGCTATTGTTAAGCCCCTCTTTAAGAAAGGTGACAAAAATGTTCCATCAAATTATAGACCTATATCACTCCTAACCTCATTTTCAAAAGTTTTTGAAAAAGTTATGTACAACCGCTTAATACACTATCTTAATTTGAATAACATTCTTACACCATCTCAGTTTGGATTTAGAAGTGGCATGTCCACTGATAATGCTACATTTCAACTCACTACAGAAATATTGGAAGCGTTAGATAAAAAGAAACATGCCCTAGGAATTTTTTGTGACCTAGCTAAGGCGTTTGACTGTATAAATCATGAAATTCTACTTCAAAAACTGAAACACTATAGGTTGGATAATATAACACTAAAGTGGTTCAAATCATACCTGTCAGATAGAACTCAAAAGGTAATAATAAATGGAAATGAATCAAAATCAGGGACTGTTAAAAATGGAGTACCTCAGGGATCGATACTGGGACCTTTGCTCTTTTTAATTTTCATCAATGACTTACCAGATAACTTAAGTGACGAATCAAAGGCATTGCTTTTTGCAGATGATACTAGTGTACTCGTAACAGGAAAGTCACAAGAAGATTTAGCAAGACTAGCTACAAAGACTTTTCACGAATTAAATACTTGGTTTCAAGCTAATAAAATGTCACTTAATATTGATAAGACCCACTTTATTCAATTTAGAACAAAAAATAGATATATCTCAAACATTGTAATCAATTATCAAACACAAATCATAGAGGAAATTAGCAACATAAAATTCTTAGGACTACAAATTGACCAAAATCTTGACTGGAAGAAACACATTGTAATGATAAGTTCTAAGCTAAGTTCAGCATGTTTTGCGCTACGAACTTTGAATGATATATTACAACAGGACGCATTACTCACGGTATATTTTGCATATTTTCACTCTGTTATGAGGTACGGAATCATTTTTTGGGGTAACTCGGCACATAGGGAAAAAATATTTAGATTACAGAAGCGAGCAATAAGAATAATATGTGGAAAGAAAAAACGAGAATCTTGTAAACCGCTGTTTGAAAAATTAAAAGTCCTCACTCTCACCGGAGAGTATATATACTCTGTTATGTGTTACATGGTAGATAATATTGATAAATTTCAAAGTAATCACAGTATACACGGGCGTACTACTAGAAACATGAATGATTTACATAGACCAGCTAACTCATTAAAACTTTTTCAGAAAGGTGCTTATTATTCCGCAATACAAATATACAATAACCTTCCAAAAGAGATTAAATCACTATGTATTAAAAGCAAATGCAAATCTTTCAAAAGAGCTCTGAAGCAATATTTAGTAACTCACACCTTCTACAATATGGATGATTTCTTTTCAGCTTGAGTAAGTGTGACATAACAATTCTTGTATCATGTTTTTTTTTTTTTTTTTTTTTTTTTTTATATATAACATGCATGTATGTTTTTATCTGACGTGTTCTATATCCTTGAGCCCTGCTCAACACAGGATCTACAGAACGAGACATCTACATCTACATCTACATCTACATCTACAACTGTAAATGTGATAACCTGAATCATTACAACGACCGCGGCATTATTTGCGTAGATACTTCACTCGATCGCTCGGGAGTTGGAGCTGTGCCAGCCGCGACGCAGAAACCCGCGTCATTGGCCAACTCTTGCGTGGGACACACTGTATAAACAAAGCAGGAAAAATTACTTCATGGTTAAAGCACACCAATACCCACTAGATGAATTTATTGAAGATTCAGTTTTAGAAACAGCTGCTGTCTAGAATATGTGGTATTCTGCTCCGAAGTTTGTGGGTTTGATCCAAGACCAGATCGGTGTAATTTATGTTAACGAAAATGCAAGTAGCTCATAAGCCTACCATAGTTTTGAAATATAAATGTAATGTAAACACCGTTATACCTTAAATTTTGTAAAGATTTTCACTGTAACATAAAAAATCTAGGCACTGACTATATCGTTTTGTATGTGCTTAATGGATTATAATATTACCTGGAGACATAATCAGCATCATTTCTTCCTACCATTCACTAGTTCTGCACATAACCTCCAAACCCAAGATGCTGAACAGTTGAACTGAAATATCAATCAGAATAGCCAACACAAAACAATGTACCCAACATGCACCACCGAGAAATAGCTAGAAAAACCCCAAACATCAATAAAATTGCATTGCTTGCAAGGAGGGTGGCTTCGTTGGCATAGGCGCATATTTTGGGGTGAGAGGGGGAAGGTATTTTCTGCCTCACCCTCAACATGTAACTTTTTATCGGCCCATGTATAACTACCAAAAATCCACTTCTTGCCCGCCCCCCAACAATATTTTCAAGTCTGTTCGCTGGCCACACATATCAAGGATTAGATTAGATTTGTTTATTCACAGTTTAGCCTACAGTGTATAAGGGCTAAATGAAAATAAAACCATTTTTCCCCATTCCCCCTTGACATTATGGTCATGATTTTAATTACCGGTAATGAACTAATGGACCCTTTGATCTATTAACATAATGACCAATGCTTAGGGATACTGGTAGGCCTACAGGCTACTGATACTGAAATACATAAGCTATATGTTGTTATGTAGGAACAAAAGTTTTATAGGACATACAAACTTAAAACTAAACTTAAAGTGTAACATGCAGATCTCTTTTTTGACCTGCAGATTACGTCACATGGTACGGTACTGGTAGGGCTACCATACCAATAACTTGCCATAATTGTGGGTAACTAGTAGTTCAATTTCTAAAATGAATTATGAGTAGATTTCTATGTATTATAAACTATTCACGAAGAAACAATTGATAAGGCATAGGTTTCCCTAGTAGCACAGATCGTTGGGCCAATGTTGGGGAATGATCGCCATGTTTCGTTGGTCAACGAAGGAATGTCCATCGGGGTTCGGTTGCCAAGAAGCGTTTTATCCAACCAACTGCCAACTGTAGTCAACCAATATACAACAAAATCCCAACAGTTGAGAGACATCTATTAGGTAATGGTGGAACTACTACGCAGTGCAGCGCAGAGACATCTGGCGGAAATACTAGAAGCACACAAAATTTAATTTTTTATTTTCCCTTTCATCCCTTTTCTCCTCTTTTCCCTATTAACTACCTTCTCTCCTTCACCCTACCTACCTATTCCTATCGTATAAAATTCGCACCTATGGGGATTCGATCTCGGAACCGCTAGCGTTATAGTCTATCGCTTTAACCACTACGCTATTAGTGATGGTTGAAATAGAAATCGAGAATTCTTCAAGCCTATTTACTACAGAGATATGTAATACATGATAAATAGTAAGAAGGATATACATCTCGTATTTTGAATATTTGATGTGAATATATGATAATGTTATTTTCAGAGAACAAATAAAGAGCCCTAATATTAATAGAAGTAAAAACACCATTCGGATTCTTCAACATATCAAGATGGCGAATAACTGTTGTATCTTCATGTCTTCGTGATCAAGTTTCTGTTCTGTGTTCGTGATGACCCGAACTACGCCGGAAATTGCCGAAGACTAGCAGGAAGAGGTGGAGCGAAGTAAATTTTTATCATGTAACGCGCACAAAGAGCTCGAATAATTAATGAATTAAAACTGTTTTATTTTATAGGAAATGAAAATTTAACGCTTATAATGTTATTTCAACACTTTTTAATTTTAACATAAATGCGATCACATTACAACGAGATTTATTGTTGGGCCAGCAATCATAACCCCAACGGTAGGAACGGTAGGAAGAGCCCTCGTTGGGCCGTCATAACCCCAACGGTAGGACTTAGCGCATGACGCAACGGAAACGTAACGTGGGCTAACCGAGGAAATTACAACGAACGTTTTCCCAACATATCCCAACCATGCCAACGAAATCCCTCCGTTAGGCCAACGAAGTGTGCTACTAGGGTTTCTGCTCTGAAGTTTGTGGGTTTGATCAAAGACCAGATTGTTGTAAATTTATATGATCAGAAATGCAAGTCTCATGTCCGTAGATTTACAGGCGTGTAAAATGAACACCTATGGGACAAACTTCTAGCACATGGACACAATTATCATGCGAGCAAATTGACAATATGAACACTGTGCTTACAGGTTTAAGTCACCACTCGGTTCGTATCTCATATTGAGAATGCCTGGGGCTGGTATACTGGGATTGTGAGTCAGTTGGAGAATTTAATGTTTTACTGGCATGTTGCCATGGTAGCTGAGTTGGTTAGAGCATCGGCATGGAGAGTCGAAGATCCTGGTTCAAATCCTGGCTATGACATTGAATTTTTCATTCTGACTCCACCTTTCCAATCTGTATTGAGATTAAGTTACTGTTTTGAAAGTCTTAAGTAACAAACCTATTGTAACACATCACTATTCTGATGTCAAAAATGGGCTCGTATGTTGTCTGAAATAAAGAAATGAATAGGCTATATAAAATTATGTAACTTTATTTACTGGAAAGGTAGGGAATCTAGGTATTTATGAGTGGAGGGTTGAATTTAAAATTACCTGTATGATGAACAGATCAGATGGATAGAAAAATCTTAGGGAACATCGCTCCACCATTTCTTGACTAGCAGTTTTTATTATCAAGAAAGTTTTACATAAAACATAATTTATACAATGAACAGATAAGCAGTGTCAGCACAGCATAACACTTCCAGTAAATAGAAAACATTGAAATGTTCTGGACAATATTTAGACAACCCACTGGTGCACAGCAGCAGTCAGTTGTTGTAGATCACAGATGAGGTAGGATTTCAACCAGCTTTATGAAGTATGAAATTAATTGAATCAGGAATTTCCAAATTGGAACCAAGTCTTTTTCTAAACACTTACATTCTTACGTTAATTTGTTCTAAGATCTACTGACATTTATTTTCATAAATATCAGATTAAATTAATAACAAATCAGAAAAATATGCCATGTCATACCCCCAACCATAAATTCAATCAACAAAAAGAATCTCTTAGATAATTAAGAGGACTGATTGTGATATCTAATTAGAGTTTGAAATTAAATAGAAAATATGTAACGGCTGGAATTAAATTTTTCCTCTCTGAGTATTTAAACAGCTTTAAAGAAAACAAAAATAAGATGGTTGAAACAATGAACAAACAAAATTATTGAACCTTTCTTTGGTCACTTGTGTATCAGATAAATACAACAGCACGTTCAATCTCAGTAATTTTTCTTTTACTCTGCATAGTTGTGGTTTAACTTTTTCAATATCTTTCTCACTCTTGTCTTATTACATGTCAATGTTACACTTGTGTTTTTTCCATTAAGCTTTATACAATAGGAAGAACTTGTAACTAGTTTATACTTCTCTGTTTTTGTCGACTAATTAGGATTTCTGTTGTCTTAATATTGTTACATATAATGATCCAGGGAGATTTTATGTTTTGGAAGGTAAGAAGAGATACCGGTATTTAAATAAGCTAACCAATACTTGAAACTGACTAATGGCTGCATTCTGCTGATTAGTATTGCTGACTGTGGATCTGCAGTCCCAGGCTCGATCTCTGATATCCCCTCATACTTTTCTAAGGCAAGGATATATGCCCCATGAGGACAATTCAGGAACATCTTGATAAGGAAATAACAACTCCAGTCAAGAAAACCATCAGATGGCCAAGGAAGATGCACATTGACCATATGCCCCCCAGTCCTGCCATCTGCCAATTATGTCAAAAGACATATAAGATGCAGCGATCAGATGGTATGCTTTGTCCCTCCATGCTATGTAATGCAATAAAGTTTAGTTAGTTATAATTGACATTTTAAATACACAAAAAAAAACACACCACTTGAAAAGAAATAAAGTGCTGTATGGAACACCATTACTTTATGTTTCAAGATGTGACCGGCAATAAAGAAGTGTGAAATATATCATTGTTAAGACACATTTTTTTACTCTTAGCATAAATATGTTTTATCCACTTAATTTGCACAGTGTTCAAACAGTTACGTTAATAACTTTCACTGCTGCATTTGATTTACAGTAGAGTCTCGATTATGAGCCTAAACTGGACCTGGAGTACATTAGATCATAGAAAAACAAAGAAATACGGTATGTAATAAAATGCCGAAATATTAAAAGTCTTAGATCTTGCCTCCTACTGTTGTTCCATAGAAGTTAGCACCATCTCCAATGTATTTAATCATTCATTGTGTGTCATCTGCTCTGGTGCTTGGTTCTTCTTAATTTTCATGGTTACTCATTATATTTACAATGCCAGTGCCAGCAGTTCAAACTGTTGATTCTGTTTACACAGTTTTGCAGCTCGGCATTGTGGGATACTACAGCGTAACTTTAAAAATTCCCACCAAAAGTACAGTAAAGAAAAAATTCGTGTTGAATAATATGGAATGTCGGCTGACCAAAGGTCAGGAAATTGAGACACTACTGTGCCATTATTTCATATAACTGTTTTCTTAAAATGTTATAAGAAAGAATATTTTACCATTTTACATCAGCTTTTTAAATAAAATAAAAAGTTATTCAAACTTCTGAATTTTACATTATAAATTTTATAATAACACAAAACTTTAAAACAAACATATTTTGTTGATCATTTTGGTGGAGGATGCATTAGCTTACCTATCAGTACCATAATATGGTGGCCATGCTACAATCGAACTGAAAGTTTTAAAATATGTCAGTTGTTCCTTCTGTGTATTCCTGGTTCAATGCCATATGGTATATAGAAATATTAGAAACTTTGGATGCTGATATGTTATAATAATATATAGATATTTTAATGGTTATACAGTATAAAATATACATAAAAATACATTTTATCATGAAATCTAACTTTCTATCTTACTTATCTTTCATTTTTAGTCATTTAAAAATTTTGTTTGGAATGAAACTGGGGTTGCAGCTACTTTCTATCACAAACTCAATAACAGGGGTGGCCACAATATGGTTCTTGAGCCAAATACAGCTCTTCAGAAGTCCTAATTTAAGATAAAAATTTCTGTAATCACTGATTGGTAATGTTGAAGCAAAACAAAATGAATCACATAACAAAGGTTTAGGACTAATGATTAAAAGAATTAAACTTGAGTACTTTTCAATATTTAAAAGTTGGAAACAAGCAAGAAGGGGTTAATTGAGACAGAAATAAAACTTTACTTTTAGTTGTGATGAATTTTTTTGGGACTTTTCTTTTTTAGCATATTTTCCCCCTCTTAACGACCATCCATAATGTGAAGTTGGTAGCTGTTAGTCAGTAGCAGAGAGCAGCATAGAATATGCAGCTGACTTGAGGTAAGGGAAACATTATATAGCAACAAAAGTATATAAGAATTAAATTGTAATACCTAAATATATATAGACACATCTTGTGTTTTTGAAATAAGCTAATATAATTATTTGCACTAGTAAATTATTTTCAAACACACAATATGTAACTTGCTGTCATGCAATTGGTAGTCGAAGATGAATTTTCCAACTACTGACTATTGACTACCAACTACCAACTGCCAGCTGTCAACTGCAACTGTAAGTTGTGAAAGGCATCCTTGACCAGGGTCAGACAGGGAATAAAATTTGATTCTGGCATCCAGAAAACACCTCAAGCATATTAACAGGTAAATGCAGAAAGAAAAAAATACATGTGGCTTTTTGTACTATTTGAGTATTATTCATATTAGAATTTCTTAAATATCTGTGACATCTAATTTCTTAGCCTATGCTGGGTAAAATGACCAATAGAGGTAAGAAATGTTTAATGCCACCATATATATAATTGTAGCATGTAGAGTAATGATCAAAAGGCAGTGAATACTAAAGTGTATTACATCATTCACACTAATAAAATCAGAAAAGATTTCAACAGTGCACTCTTTTCTTTCTACCTCATTCATTAATAATGTCATCATGGTTAAGATTTTATAAATTTTCCTTTTCAATGAACATCTGCATTCAATTTTAAATTTTATGTTGATTCAAATTGCATCTCCATCTGTATGCACAGTTTTTACCCCTCTGACTATTTTCAGCTTCTAAAAAAATAATTGCTAGTCAACTTATAATGCTTAAAAAAAAAAAAAATTAGGGCAGCATGGTGCACCAGGTATTTGTCCGAATGCCAGTATGGCCAGTCCGACCCTGTCCATGACTGACCACATGTCAAATTTCCACTACTGACTGCACATTGTGAATAGACTTTTACTTGTATCAGAATTGACAGCTGTTTCAAATATTCATTGTCAATTGAGACATATGCACATACACACACTGATGTGTGTGATCTGTTAAAGCTCTGTTGACAATACCGAAAGCTTTCATCTGGATACATAGGAGAATCGAAAAGTAAGCTTTACTTTTTATAACTTGGAACAAAAATGATATTTCTGTTTTTTCTTACTTCACATAATGTATTGAGAGTTATTTACTGATTCCCAGAATACTGTAGGCCTCATATGGATAAAATCAGACAGTGGTATGGCCATATGAAATAGAACTTTCAGTTCCTTTGAATGATAATTATCATTCTAAAAACCTGGATAAAAGCAATTGTGGCAATCAAAATAGATTACAAAAGCTTTCATACAAAAATAATTCTTATTAAAAATAATTATGTCATGGGATTGAGCTCCATGAAAAAATAGAAAAAGAAGCAATCCTAGAGAAGAAACTTATACACAATCGGAAAGGAACACCTAAATGGACAATTTGAAAAAGAAGTCATATTTCTATGACTGTACCAAGATGGAGGTTGTTTTCCCAGATTCTGGATAGTGCCATCAGCAACCCTCAAACTGTAGAGGGTACTTCTTTACAAGAAAAATATAATTTTATCTTCAGGAAAAATATAATTTAAGAACTTAACGGAGAAGTTACAAAAATAGTTTCTAGTGATTTCACAGTTAAAAGCAACTCTTAAAATATACTCTATATTTAGAAATCTGAGGTGCATTTTAAATACATTTCTGAAGACACATTTTTTTATAAAATGTTACACGTTGGAAATAATTCCATGACCAGAGAAAACTGAGAAAGTTTAGATCGTAATGTGTCTTCACAATTACCTAAAGGACACTTTAGTTAATAAATAAATTAATTCATTAATTAATTTTTGTACCATATTATACTTTAGTTCTGCTATTGCCAAACCATGGCCTGGCTTTAATTGTAGTTCTTACTGAGCCGTGCTTGTGAATACAAAAATTCATCTGTTACCCAAATGTGCGATATTCTTAATGACAAAATTATTAGAGGGGTACCTATAAAATCTAAGCATGATAAAAATTGTTTAGATTTGAAACAGCTGACAGTATTTAAATGCTCACTAAAAAATAGCCGTAGTGTGTAACAGACCTAATTACGAGGGTGGATTGAAAAGTAACGCACAATAATTTTTTTTACAAAAAGGTTAATAGGTACAATTACAAACAAATGCATACACGAAGGGACATCTTTTGTCTATTTTTCTATATAGTCATCAAATTTCTCAACACATTTCTCCCATCGTGATACCAGTTTCAAAATACCCTGTTCATAGAAGTCCGTTCGATTGGAATATAGCAATCTGCAGACTGCTGTTTTCACTTCTGCATCTGACGCAAAGTGTTTACCAGCCAGGAATTTCTTCATGGAACTGTAAGGAGGATGCTGGAGCACCTCCTAACCAAATTTGTTGATTTTCTCACGAACAGCTGCAGCAACATGGGGGGCGAGCTTTGTCATGAAGAAGTTTGTCACCATCTTCATGAATGCCACAGTCCAGACCTGACTCCATCGAACTTTCATTTGTTTGGTCCAATGAAGAAATTCCTGGTTGGTAGACACTTTGCGTCAGATGAAGCAGTGAAAACAGAAGTCTGCAGATGGCTATTCTCCAACCAAACAGACTTCTATGAACAGGGTATTTTTCACGATGGGAGAAATGTGTTGAGAAACTTGGCAACTATATAGAAAAATAGACAAAAGATGTCCCTTCGTGTGTGCATTTGTTTGTAATTGTACCTATTAGACTTTCTGTAAAAATATTATTGTGCGTTACTTTTCAATCCATCCTTGTAATGTACTAAGCAATACATAAACTTGATCAATGGTATGATTATATGCTTCCATAGAAAATAATCTGAGTTACCATAGAAATCTTATTTGCTTCCAAGTGTCTGCAGAGTCAAGTTTTCAACTATCTTACCATAGCAAGATGGTTACCAAGGCAAGATGGTTGAAACTTTATACCCAGACTCCAAGAAGATTTTAATCATTCTTGTTTCTCAATTAAAATACTAAAGTACCGGTACTAAAATACTTTAAAAAACTTAACCTTACAGAAATCAGATATTTGGCCACCTCTGCACTATAATAATCAATATGTTACAACAGTTAGACACTGGTGATCTATAGCTAAAGTTGTGCATTGCCATTGCTTAAAAATGAAAGCCACTTAGTTGTAAAGTAGCTTAGACAACTTACACACTGTTCAGATTATGGTAATTATTATCAATATAAAATGAATGCTATTTATAATATGACACATTAATGTTAGTTGAGGATTTAGAATAAGTTTGTCATAATCCATTATGCAATTCATTTGCATTTCCAGTCACATAGTCACTAGAAAGATCAAATGAAACTTTGAAAGCTGTCCAGCATATCATTCACTACATTTACAGAAAGACTATAGTTATTAACGTACTGTTATGCCATACATTTTTCCTGGATATATTCCTTTTACTTGTGAGTGTTAACAGTAAAATTTTAATTCTTTGTTACCGCATAATAAATGCTTCAACCAAATAAGCAGTCTCAAGCAGTTTATGAACGTTGGTAAATACAGTACTCTCATTTTATGAGGAAACCATATTACTAGAACTAGGAATTATTAATAAACTTCATTATGAAGCTTAACTAAATTTCAACTAGTATAGTATAAATTCAATTCCTTAGAAGGTTTTCCGCCTATATACTAGTATTATCATTACCACATTAACGAACTTAAGTCCGAATTTGCAAGATTTGTGATGTATATATTATCAATTTTTATTATACCTTTTGTACAAAATAGGCGGAAAACCTTCTAAGGAATTGAATAGAACTAGGAAGTTAAGGAAAAACCTTGCTTCTTTTTGAGCATTTGAAGAAGAGACTCAACATGTTCATTTGGGTCCTTGTAGACCTGAAATTGGTGGATTTATACAGCTATTAATATTAATGATTTGAATTGTACTCATTTTTTGACTATGCTATCATATTCCTCTTTTTAAAGCCTTCTGCATTTTTTATGTTTTTAGTGCCTGTTCTAGGAATGTGAAGTTCTTTAAAATATGCATGAATAATATTAATTTTTAGTTTCTAGGACCATAAAAGGTTGAAATGTAGTGAATGATACATGGAATTAGAGAAATTAGTCTTAGAAGTCATATAGGGAAGCAGTTCTTCGGTTAATAATACAAGTTAATAACCTAACAATACACTAATATACTTGCATTTGATTTGAACAAAACTTGCTGAAGGTAAGCACCCATGTGGTTGCATGTTATTACATCAAACTGCATCGTGTGAACATGATTTAAATTATCTTTTTGATAGCAATTGACAAATCAATGTCTCATTAAGATTTTTGTTATCATTGGAATACTATAATACATTTCTGAAAAGGTCACATAATGAATGCTGCTAGTCTGAACAATATTTAGTCCTTGCTCTTAAAAAACCTGTAAGCACTTTTTATAAAAATTAAAGTTTTATACAATGTGCATCTATGTAATACGCCATTCAATGACCAAAAATTCTGTTTTAAAAATTCCACTTTTGCTATTCCCCTAAAACTGTGTGGAGTTTTCCATTGCTTCACTTACTAAACATTCTGTAAAATGTCTGTGATTACCACAAGTGGCGGCTCGTGTATAGGGACTCTAGAACTGCAGCACCCCTATTTCCATTTGATATTATAGATAACATTTAATATAATGAGTCCTTTTTTTCTTTAATTCTTTCTTTATACTTGTACAATATATAATCCTTAAGCTTAATGACAGTATCCATCCCCCAGTTTATTAAAAAGAGAAAAGAAAATCTTTGCATGGAACTCCAGCGACAGGCCCAACGAGAGGGAGGGGCAGCCGGGGCTTGAGCCCCGGGACCTGGGCCCTTAAAGAGAGCCTGGCCGACCAGGTTTTAATTTTTACTTTCTAAATTTACTCTAAAATAAAATTGGTTATAAGTCAATAAACAGCTTAAGTTATGTTCTATGTGTTTATTTTATCTGCATTGTCCTGTCATATAACGATGACAGGGAATTTATCAGTTAATCTGAAACGGATTATTCATGAAGAAAAATTGCTATTTTTGAAAAGTAGAAGCAGCAATCCTTTTGGACTCAACTGTAGGCCTCACTAACGTTCGGCATTTAAAATCATAATTTTCAAATGATGAAACTGGTACATACAGATAAAATTGTTCTTAATTAGGACATTTTAATGTATTTTTCAGTTTCGTGCCCGGCATCAGTTAACCAATTTTGTCCAATATCAATAGGCTTCATTCCATGGGCGTTATAAATGGTATAACAAGTTTTATGAAAATCCAATAAAGCGTATTTGAGTTATCGTGCTTACAGACACACGGACAGACAGTCAGACAGTCCTGCAGCAGCGGCTGTGAGGGAGAGAGAACACTGTCACTTCCACAGTGCCGACCACAGCAAATTGGTGGAAGGTAGTGTTTATTTGTTTATTTATTTATTTTTTGCTCTGAGTGTGATGTTCTTAAAAACCATGTACCATATTCTTGAATGTGATAGTGTAGAATTAGATTATTATCTTGTTTCCAGCTATTCTATCTGATTAATTTTTTACGGTTCTTTTATTTAAGAGAAAACTTTAACCATGGCAGATCAAGGAGAAAATTAATGATCTTTTTGTGGAAATTAAAACAAAAAAGTGGATTTCATTTTTAAATGAATAATTCAAGCTTGAACGGTTAGAATTTATATTAAAGTAAGTACAAAATTTTGATTTTGTTCTTTTAGGGTTTTATCAAGTTCCTGAATAAATTTTCTTTATATATATATATATATATATATATCTGTGTTTCCTTTTATATAATTTTAAAACAAAAGCTAAACATTTTCTGGAGAAGCACACCCACTAATTTTAGCTATGAGCCACCACTGATTACCACTAATCTTTACCAGCATTGCCAATTTGTAACTTCTGTCAATTTTGTGGTATGTAAATTATCCAAACCCTTAAATGAGGAGCTATCCAAATTTTAATCAGTTAAGAAGGCAACACATTCAGAATGATTTGGTGAAAAAACTCTTCTGTTATGACCGGTACTTCAAATAGCAAATGGAATTTACTAAATCTTTGCCAACCTATGCTTTCTTTTGTGGTGATGATTCTTTCAAAAGATTATACTCATGTGGCAAGCCTCAGAAACAGGAGAATTGTTCAGGTTTCCCCCCTTAACTAGTGACTGTTAATCAAACAGTAGGCTAGGTTACTGGAACCAGATTTGATTATACCGGAAATTTGGTTAATATTTTGAAAAATTCAAAACCGATACTGTGTAACAATTTAACTGACAAACAACAAAAATAGGCCTACATTATTTTAAAAGGAAGATTTTGAATTCAGATTATATTTACATATCTGTGAAAAAACCTAAACTTCCCTTTAAAAATAACGTTTTAATGTTTGATTTGCCACAGTTACCTGATCTTAAGTCTGCAACCTTATATACCGAAGGTAAAACAGTTTCATATAATTCATAAATAACAAAAACAGCTTCATATTCTCTGCCTCAGTAACAGGAATATTTATTACAGGTATATTTTAGAAGAGGTTATGGTTTTGATTTTTCGTTACCACTACCTGTAAAATAACTTTTGACTATAAGTCTTGAATAATAACAATAACAACATTATAAAAATAATAGGAACACAATATTAGATATTTCTTATGTTGTTAATTTAATAAGAATTTAAAAAAAAAGTTGTTTATATAAGCATGTAGGTCTATAATTAAATTTCAGTTTGTCTATTGCAATAAAATATAACAACCATATAGGTGCTTACCAGTAACTTACCATTGTTTCATTGTTCATTCCAATGTTAGGATGACTTAAAAATATATTTACTATACATATGAATCACATGCTTTCCTTCCACAATCAGATCAAGTTTCCAGCGATGGCAATGGACTGTGTGTGTGATGAACAACTTTGGCATCTGATACTAGTATTGTACCACGCATCCCCAGATCCATATCTTCATCAGTTAGTTCTTGTATTATCACTGATACATCCACCTCCTCTTCTTTGTTTTCGGCACTGTTCACAGTCGTTTCATCTACCTGACTCTCATTTTCATTTGCTAAATTCTCCTCTTCTGCATTCACATCCTCATTTTTCTTTTCATTTGTGTTGCTATTTTCTACAGCAATTACTGCAGGTATTACTTCTTTTTCAGTCTTCTGTATTTCTTCTCCTGTACTTACTCCTTTTAGTTCATTCCTTGCTGCTTCATTCTCTTCCTCAATGTCCCCTGAGATTTCTGATCTTTCAGATATTTGTGCACCATCTTTAACCTCACTTTCTCCCCCTGTTGAAGCACTACCATTAGTTTGTTCTTCTTGCCCTTCATCTGTTATCACAGTTCCTTCAGCATTGGTTGATTGCTTCTCTTCAGGTACTACTTCAGACTTTTCTTCATTCTTGAGTTTTTTATGCACATTCATCTCTGTTGATTCCAATACTTTATCTAGAAATGTCAATGCATCCACACCACCACTTTCTTCCTTCTGTCTCTTGGTTTCTTCATCGATTTGCCTCCACCTTTCCAGGTTAGCTTGACACTGATCAAGCATGGGCTTGGTTTCTGGGATCAGTCTATAAAGAAGACTATAGCATGGAATACATATTCCAGTTAGGAAACCAACCTGTTAATAAGAGTAATAAGAGGTAAATTATTTTAGTACTCACTCAGTAAAGTATGATAAATATTTGTAGGCTTGATTGTAAATATATTACTGAGATTGTTATTTTGTTGTAGACATATTAGAAAATTACCAAATACAGTCAAACCTGCCTAAAATGGTCACCAGTCATTCTTCTGAAAAATTGCTGTTGGTACAGGTGACCACTAAATGAAGGTTATGAAATTTTCAAAATCAATGAAGAGGTCGGGTTCAACATGTTGAACAGTCACGTGTTGAATTGTATTTACAATGTTGTCAAGTGCCAGCCAGAAACAAGAAGCAAAGAAACGCTGAAATTTTACTATTGTTTGTTTTATTTATTTTACTATTATTTACTGTTGTTTTTGGATCAACTTGGCAACAGAGCCTTCCACATGCTTGGATTTGAGAGTGCAAACTACTGTTTACACCCAATAAACAATAATATATTCTGACAGACCTCAAAGGAAATGCCAATGTTTAACGCACAGAGTGGGGACAAGGAAAAGGTTGCTTTAGAAAAGAAATGCATCCCATCCACGACAGTCTTTGAACTGCCAAATTGCACTTAAGTTAATGAATTTTTTACTTCTGAAAATTTTTGGAAAGCCTTTGTGATAGTTTCAAGGGTGATTATGATGGTTTCATAGTGATTATGCTGGCCGTTTAATTCAGGTCATTTAATGGCTGCTGACCACAGTGTGACGTAGCCTTTAAAGGGAGGAGATAATAACACAGGCTTTATGGGAAAATTAATCTGTTCCACAGAAAAAATTGAGAGATGACTCGCTAAATGAAGGTGGCGTTTAAGAAGGCTTGACTGTATACTCATAAAGTAAATAAATAAGTTTATTAATTTAATATTAACTGTGTTGAAACTTGGTACTTTTGGTAATGTGAATTACCGGTACCTTGCTGGAGTGCTTTCAACTGCATATGACAGCCATCTTCAGAAAATGACTCCCATACTTCTAACATTGTAGATTTTAGGAAGATGTTTGGGTATATATATTCTGTCATACAGTGTAAGAGATCTGAACTGTAGTTGTTCACTTAACTTGTTTGTGTTGTTTTGTACACAAAGAAGAGGGCAGTAGGGTGGGAAAATGAGGACATTAGAGACAAAATGAGGATAAGCCTAATGGAAGCTGTAAAGAAATAGATATAACACAGATATGGTGTTTAGAAATGTCAACGCATATTAATAATGTTAATTAAAATAAAATTAACTTTTCTTAAATTGCAGATGTCAAAAACCAATTGGAAAGTTTGCAGATATTTTCCTGAGGATGAGGAGTTTAGGTTTTCTCAAGATTTACATATAAAAACCCTGACAGGAATATTCCTTAATATTATATTGCACCAATAATATATCTTCAACAGATTAAATTGTCAACCTGTTTAGTTCATCTGCCGGCAGTTGGTGTTAACCTGATGATTATGAATGACGAGGGTCTTCGAAACTAGTACAGGTATTTATAAAATAAGTGAAGCTTAGTGCTAAACCCGACTCAATATTATTAAATTATAATATAGCTTCACTGTGTAAACTTCCATACAATGATTAATCCAAATGGAATGTTTTATGAGTTACTGAATGTATATACTGTGCCTAAAAGAGAATAGTTTTGTTAATATTATGGCACCCATTAAAAATGACAAATTGTTACAATAAATCACTACAAAAAAGGACATTTTGAAAGACTAAAAATTTGTTTGTGGACAGAGGACCGAGACATAAAAATGAGGATGTGTCCTCTAAAAACAGGATGTCTAGTCACCTTAGGTGTGTTTGTATATTGCATATTGTTTTGAAGGATGGTTGTCACATGAAGTAGAAAGTACTCCAACAAGATAATCCACATTATCAAAACTATACGGCTCATGCTATATGAAGGAAAATTGGGTGGAGCTTTAATGGGACCCGCCTGTGTGAGTAGCGAATGATAGGGAGGCAATGTTGCCCAGGTCAGACAACTCCATGCCTAACAGAAGCATTATGTTGTGCAATTTCAATTGTACGGCAAAAAACTATACACAAACCAAAATTTTCAAGTGTACCATGAGAACGAAGAAATGTTTCTGAAGCCAGCTATGCAAAAACCATGTTTTTAGGACAAGTGGTTGTCGAGTTATGAGGTTTTGAATGATAAGTAACATAGTTGATCAATCACGCACCTCCTGAGAGCAAATCTACGCTCTCTTTTTTTCTTCTGGCAAGTATGGTATCATTGCACAAAGAGTCAGCAGGGATTGGTGCACACCATTTTCCTTCGTATAGCATGAGCCGTATAGTAGCGTGTCACTAAAAAAGGTTTAACAACAGTCACTATTAATTTAATCACAATTAAATGGACAAAATTCAAGCAATTGATTTGACATTTTAACTTAATAGTCAGTGGCAAAGCTCAAGGGAAATCTCAGAGGCTTAAAATATCCACAATATTTTTAAGTAAAACTGTGATTATATTTTCCACTTTTCCCCTCATCCTGTTCATTATTAATTGCAGGAATTTTGAAAAGTTTGCCCCTTTGACAATAATATTGTAAGCAAGAGTTGACCATCATGAGCATTATGCTCAGGGATTGTAGAGTACGATTACTTCCACAAAGTCTCTGGGTTTTTACGTATATACCTTAGGAGCGAGTGTGACCAATCCTAGAGTTCCTGCCTAGGGGAGGTAGCTGCACCCTGATTGGCTCAGCTCTTCTATCTCACTCCACATGTTGTCTGTCTCTGTCTCGCTTCGGCATTATCCCTCCACTCAACTATTATAGTATTTACTATGACTGGCAACGTGCTGCGTGATCTTCACTCTGTGCTCAACAGTAGCTAAGTGATCTTACGCGAATGCTAGTCTGCGCAAGCTGGTAACGAGACGTAACGAGAAGCTTGCTGGCTGGGCTAAGTCTTCAAGGCCAGAGACTTTGTGGAAGTAATCGTACTCTACCCATGGTGTAAATAAGCAAAAAATAAATCTTTTATAAGCTTATAAATTTACCCAAATAATACTATCATGCTTAATCACTAGTTATTTTTATTATTTATATGAATTAGAACTGGAAATATATTGGTTTTACTTTGAAGTTGAATTATTAAGTTATCACATCTTAGCACATGTAAGCAGATGAAGATGAGAAGAAGATTTCTGGAAAACATGTTACTAGTAAGTGATAAAGTGTAATGAAGTAACAATGTGGTTATACAGGGTGCAGTGGATTGATCTGACGACTTTGGAACAGTCTGTACCTGTTACATGTTGAAGTGGGGGTGTGCTGACTGACCCTTTTGTCCTACAATGCCATTTCAGTTAAGATGGAGCTGTGGAATGGGTGTCACTGTGATTTTGGGTTAGAAACCTATTTTAAGAATGGTGAGTCTGTAATCGAAACCTAATGATTGTTTTATAGGAAGTTTAAATGTCCGTCACTACGGCCACGTACACAGTCGCAACACAATAGTGCTTTGGGTCAGAAATTTTCGAAAGACAGGGTGATGTCTGATAAAGAAACTCACAAGGTCGTCTATGTACTGTTTGTACCCCAGAAAATGTGCAAGCTTTGCATCAGTCAGTCATCAGGAATCCACACTGGATGATCTGAAGCTGTTATTCGCAACGAAGTAGCGGCAATACCGAACAACATGATCATGAGAGCGATGGAAAACTTCAAGGCAAGGCTACAGGAATATTTACAAAATGGTGATTGTCATTTATCAGACACAATTTTCAAAACAAACAAATACTAATGGAAGAACACTGTAAATGGCAATTATTGATGTAATAAATGTGATCATTAAACCTTATATTACAGAGATGTTTTTTATTTATATACGCATTTCAAAATCGTCAGATTAATCTGCGTGTTTATTATGTGCTAATCAATAAATGCAAAATATGAGGGTTGTCTAATAGGTTTTTCATTGTAAAAAAGTATTGAACACAGTTTATTTGTTCAATAACTTTTAGATTGCATATTCCAACTCTTCTCCTTCCTTTTCCACATAATCTCCACCCTTCTGCAAAAATTTTTGCTAGCATGACACCAGTTGCTCCAAACCACTGTTGTATCTTATCGTGTCCTGTTGCGTCATGCAGCAGGAGGATTTTGAGAGACTCAAGCCCAGCTTTTGATGGTAGCTCGGAGATTCTTGAAGACACTACCATACCTCTTTGCATTCATTGAAGGATTTAGGAGGAGCTCAGGAGATTCAAGTGGGAAATTTTCTCACATCCTCCCTATTTTTCAGATCTTGCTCCCAGTGACTTTCACATGTTTCCCCAACTCAAGTCCTATCTCAGAGGTATGCACTTTCACACGGACAAAGTGAAATCAGAAATGAAGAGTTGGCTACGGCAACAAGACATGGCATGGTACAACAGTGTTTGGAAATGCTGGTATCACTCTACTAAAAATGTGTACAAAAATGGTGATTATCTGGAAATGTAAGCAGAAGACAGTGGCATAGCCAGAAAATAATTTTGGGGAGGGTTGAAAGTGCTGGGGGGTTTGGGGGATCACCCCGGAAAATTTTTAAATATTGAACTAATGAAAATAACATTTTACGCTATTTTAGCACTGAAAAACTAGTTAGCAAATTTCTTTACTATACTCTAAAACATGCCAACTTAAACAAGAAATCATTACCCAAGTTATAAGTCTTACTACTACTTATAAGAAAAGTTAAATAACACATGGAACAATGGAAATAATAAGCCTACGTTAACAACACCAGTATTTAATTATTAAATAAAATAATTAAATATCTGACAAAATGGAGCTTAAATAACTTAAATAGAATTTTAATTTTTTATTTCGGGGGAGATCCGGGGAGAATTAGGCTACAATATGTTAAATAAAAAGTGTTTTAACAAGTATTCTGTGTTTAATATTTTTTTAAGAATAAGGAAACTTATTTATTGGAAATCCCTCATATTTAGAAATACGATACATTTAATTTAATACTGGACTTAGCTCTACATACTACATTTAAATGATTAGACTGTATTAGGCTTCTATCTTATGGAAGAAACACATCACAACATTCTGTAGGTGTGCATGACAAGTACAAACATGCATGTGCTGATTACGTTCCTTTTAAGTTGTCAGGCCACATTTCCAACTCATACACTGAGCTTTGACGAAGCTCAGTTCCACTACAGTGCAATTTTCAATTCATGCCTTACAGATATTGCAAAATACTATTAATCATGGTGGAAAAAATAAATTAAAAATATTGTTTCTTAACTGTTCTAATTTTGATAGTTGAATAAAATTTATGTATTTTTCAACATCTAAGCAAACGTTGCTCTCAATTTTGGTATCTTAAAAATTTTAGAGCAAACTTAAAAGATATAATTCGCACATATGTGTGTTTGTTGCTTTGATCTCAATACTCTAGGTCTAGGTCTATATGGTAAATATTCAATTTCATATTATTCTAATGAAAATGGAAACTTCGAAATTTCATTGAATTTTAATTTTACTGATCCTTTATGATTCCTGTACAGACCATGGAGGCCCTTAGGATTCCAGGAGGTTGAGGCTCCCAGATTGTGAGGTAAGGGGTAAGGTTGTCAGCCTTAGCACCGGTCGCCTTTAACCCCAGGATTCTTCCCAATACTTATTTCTATTAGAGGCTGAGTTGACCCCAGGGCCATATTGCCACCAAAAGAATTAAGCCAATGGAAAAATCTGACAGACCTCATTGGAATCAAACTCACTTTTGGTTTGTAGCACTGTGCCTCAACCAACTGTGCCACCTCATACCCCCTTCATCTTCACTTTGTAAATAAATGAAATAATCTTGCCAATATTTAAGATATATCAGCTGTGGTGGTCTAGAGGTAGCGTGCCCGCCTCTAGATCTGAAGGTCGCGGGATCAAACCTGGCCGCAGTCAATGGGTTTTCAGGACATAAAAATCCTGGGCACAGAGTCCTCCCGAAGGGACTTTAAGCTGGGGGCCCGTGTTGTAGATTTACGGCCTAAATTAGAGCCTCTGGACAAACTTTCTCGGCCCATTCATGTCCAAGTAATACCTTAGTTTCCGGAGGGGGGGTTAAGGGGTGATGGGCTTACCACCTGTTCCTCTGACCTCTGTAGGAAAATAAGTGTAACAAAATTCACATCGGTAAACAGAAACCTCCACTTGGAGGCCCTTTACCCCAACATGGGGGCATAGTATTCGAAAGAGAGGGAGAGATATTTAAGATATCTGAAACCATATTCCTAAAAAATAATTTCTTAAATTATAGTACCAGTACCAGTACCAAAAGTATAGCCTATATTTAATTTAATAATACTAGGATTTTTGAAAAGTTATAAATAATTTCCTATGTAAAGTAAAATTCTAACATGCGCATGCTTAATAGGCCCATAGGAACACAGCTGAAATAATATTGAATTGAAGAGCAATTATACAGACCATAGTATTAAATTTATTGTAGTTTTTACCAACAAGGAGAATAAACCCAGAGTTACGTAAATCAATAAATAAATAATAAAAATAACACTTCTAAAAGTAAAATAATTTCAAGTGCAATTGCCAATGCATGTGGTTGTGGTGATTGTACCTAATTCTATTGTAAGCATGTTATTTTCTAATATTTAAAACTATCATGTGAGCTAACTTCAGGTGATGGTAATTCGACATTCTTGCAGTTGTGAATTTAAATGAAGCACAGTAGCATTCTACTTACAATGTGTGAAATACATTGCAGAACATTAATCATTTCATCACGGGTCATCAGCAGAGACTTTTTTCACACATTGGAAAAGTAGAATGTGTTAGGCTTAGGTAAAAATAATGACACATTTTGTGACTTTGAACTAGATGATACCAGCTTTACATAATAGCTAGAATACCAATATGTTTTTACAAGTTTTTTTAAGTTTTTTATTTTTTTTTAATTTTATTTTTTATTAGTGGCAACTATTTTATTTCTCCATACATAGCATACGTCTATGGTTCTAAGTTTTATAGGCCATTGCATAAATCATGTTCCCAATGATGCGGAAGCCTTTGGATCCTGTTGGCACTGCCTAATCTGTTGATGATGCAAAGAGAGTGGTCGGATGCCTGTAAAACATCTTCAACTATACAAAAGCGAATCCTGCAACGTGGCTCCTTCACCTTCAGGATTAGATCAAAGTTGCAGGGACTTAAATCTGAAATCTGGAGAGTACGGAGGGTGATAGAGTACCTCCTACCCTCAGCAATTGAACAGTTCAGACACAGCACCTGCTGTATGCACCTTAGTTTTGTCATGAAGAATGATGGGTGGATCATACACGAAGCGTCACCATTTTCTTTTTTTTTTTTAGACACATTAGCCCATATTGGGTAACACTTATTGTATTAAATTTCAAGCTAATTATACAGTGTTGTTTTTTAAAATAGTAGCTTAAGAAACATACAAGCAATTTACTTAATAGACGTGATCTTTTGTATTCCTGATCATATTCTCCTTCAGCTTCCAGCTGTGTTCGAACAAATATAGTGGTATATGAGGCGGATATAAGATTATTGATGACCAGCAAGTTATATAATCAAACCATATATATTACCTAATTTTATAAAATCTGTGGAATTTTATTGAAGTTGGTTGGATAGTTTGTTGTGGTTGTGCACTGCTACTTAACCCTGTAATCATTGCTGGTGTGCCAAAATTTTGTCTACTTGATATGAACAGAACTGCACACAAACCAAGTTAAGAACCATAAGACTCTGCAAATGTCACAATATTGTAGTGTTGCCGTTATTTTTACTCTAAACCTCATATGTGTCCATTTAAATGCTATAAAACTAAGTAAAGCAGTAACTGTGGGATGATATTATGGGCTCATCAGCTATTGTAAGTAATTTCCAGATGCTGATTTTTCACCTGAATTGCTCCGAGTTCACACTTTCGGTCGCGATCCATGAGAGGAGAGGGCACGTGGCCTGCCAACTTTTCAGCATCCCCCTGGAAACAGTGGCCATCAAACAGTAGAACATCAAATCTGTGACTCAGGCAACATCACAAGCTCAGATCGTGCAGTCCAAAGTGTAGATTCACACAGGCAAAGGAAAGCAATGACATATTTCTTCCCCATTTTAAGTTTTGAGTAATAATGTTTCTTTTCTGCATACCAGTACTTTTCAAAAGTCAAATTATGTCAACTCATAAGACAACTTATTAATTATGTCAACTTTGGGGTGTGCAAAACATAATAATTATGAAACTTGATGACAATAAGGACAGAAAACTCACACAAAATCAGATACATGACATTCAGAAGAATCCTTTGGTCAGAAGTGCTCACATTAGACTTCAATTATAAAAAATAAAAGGAGGAAGAAAGTTATTAAAGTTGCAGATGATTAAGCAGTAGCAATTGAGTAAACAAGAGTTACATTAGTATTAATGTTGTAAGTTTCAATGAAGTATTTCTGACATGAGAAAAGTAGGGATACTGTCTTTTACTCATTTCATTACGGAATAGCTATGGTGATGATGATGAGGATAATTTACCTGACATATTTCTTTTAACCCTTAAGAAGTCACACAACTTCATTGCAGCGTCAAAAATGAAATTTATGATATCTGTATGTAAGAAAAAATTCAACTATGCTTAAAGTAATGTTTTTCGCACTTGCATTTGCTTTACAAACTACCAATCTATTTTTGTTTGTTACTTTCTTAAAATGGCAGTAATTGAGGCCTAGTTATTGTTTGCAAGATAAAATTTCATATAGAGATACTAAGTATAAGCTTCTCTCTCACTCTCTCTCTCTCTCTGTCAAACACACACACAAAGAACATAGTCTATTAGGCTACGTCTATTCATATTGCCAAACCATTCCCTCTAAAAGCCTGAATTCTTTTACCAGGGAAAGCTGTTTTAAGGCTACACTAATGGTCGTGCTATGGTCAAATTGATCTTGACAGATCATGAAACAAACATTCATACAAGAAAATAAAAGAAAGCAAGCTAGATGCCAAATTTCAATACCACCCTCTTCTTAAGCCAGGTGGCAAGGCAGCTAGATTCGTGAGGTCACTGGATACTCACATTTGATTAAGAATTGAAACTTTATGGTTATTTCCACTGCAGAGCGACTCCTTAAGGGTTAAACATGGATTCTGATGAAAAAATTAAGTTCAACTTTACTTAAAAAAAAACTCGTAAAAACTGATAATTTAAAGGGAGTAGAATAGGATACGTTATTTATCTCTTACTATCACAGAAAACATTGTCTTATGAGCAGTACAAGAAAATATACTCAGACAAGACAATGTCAATATTTTGTATACAGTCAAATTTGGTTAATTCGACGTTGGATAATTCGAAATATTGTATAATTCGAATAAATATTCACTCCCCTTGAAATTCCTATATAAATATATGTTAAAAAATTGCAATTAATTCGAATTTTTTAAGCTTAATTTGGATAAATCGAAGCCAAAATTTGTCTCAAGTTAATGTTGTAAGGATTCCAAGAGTTCATTGCTTCCAGGAATTCCACAAGAATTCTCTATTTCGCTGAAGAACCCTAGTCGCTCGTAGCCAGCAGGTACCGTACTAAAGTGTATTTTTAACCACCGTTATCTTCCTTCTGCTGAATAGATGGTCACCCCCTCCGCTACAGTCTTGGAGGGATTCAACACTTTTGTGAAAATTTTAGTGTTCATTCTATCCTCCAAGTGTGACTGTGTTTGAAAATGTCAAAGCATACAGCATACACCAGTTCCTTTATTAAATTTAGGGTTACGGTTTTAGTGTGGAAAAAAATGGTTTCATTTAACATCCTAACAACAGGATGGCAGTCATAGGTAAGATTCACTGTACAATAATTATTATTTATTGCAATGAGTTTGTTTTTGACATTTTTACGGCAATTTCGTTTAAAAAGTCACAGTTTTGGTTAATTCGAAATTTGGATAATTCGATTTTTTTCTGATTCCCCTTGGGGTTCGAATTACTAAGAGTCCACTGTACCATATGTTCAGAGTACATTACTTTACTTTGCCTGCATGGTACTGCACTTTGGGAAGAAAATAGTATCAGCAGCTGTGGACAGAGGAAGACATATAAAGGGGGATTCCGTCTCCCCACCTGGGACGATGCTTGCTGATCGGGCTGATTCCTGTCCATCATCGGGATTGGAGTCCTGCCAGCAGCACGCTCGGCATCACCCTATAAGTCACACTCACTTCATATGTAATATTATAATTACCAGTACTAATTATTAGCATGACATATATTCAGATTTGTTTTAGTTATATCTTTAGAGTAAGTTTCAAAAAAGCATCATAATTCTATAGTACGGAGAAAGCTTAGTTTTGAATTTCTGAAATAAATTAAAATACAATTAATATTTGAAAATGATTGAGAAAATTAAATTCTGTATATTGGAGATAAAGCAGTCTATTATAATGAGTTAAAATTTATACATATCTAGCTTATGCAAAAATTATGAAATAATCTCAAATAAGTAATGTGGAAAACACTAAGGCAACTGTCAGTATCCTACAAGAAAGTAGCAATTTTTGTAATTAATTTTTTTATGTAATTCTGATTTTATATAAGAACTGAGATAACTCATAAAATCTTGTTTATTTATATAGAATGGATAATACATTGGTGATGGGCTTTGCAGATGCTGGGTTTTCCGTATTTTTCTGCTGGATGGAAAGTTATATTTTCTCCTTTTCTTAATATATATATATATATATAATTTTAGTACAATGACAAAACCAGACAGCTATGTAGACTCTTCATTCTTTATCTGTAGTTTTATTTTGGTTGAGCCATATACTACTACTTAATTAAACAATATAATGTTAGGGCCTACGTTCAAAATAAACCTATTCATCTATAATATTGTCATCAACAAAATGCTTCCTCACCAGAGTAAAATTGTTTTTGCAAAAGTATTTGTGTTATTTCTCTCCTGAATAGTAGGCCCTACACCATGAATGACCCGGGACGAAAGATCATAAAACTAACAGTTTTTACATTTAAGATGGTAAATCCCAGATTTTCTTAGGGGTATCAGTTCAGTTTTTGAAACTTTAGAGAAATTCTGTTTATTAATATTATAATCTCACTGCTTAAATTTGTTACATTAATATTATGTACCTTACCTGCTCATAGAACTCTTCAAATATCACTTTGACGGTTTTTACTTGAACTTCCCATGGCTTGGCACTTGCAGAAAGATCACAGGCTGTCATAGCTATGGCCTGAATGAGTAGCCTGAAATATACCACAGCTCAGTGATTTTATTATCAATTTGTATTATACTGGGAGGTGTCTGCGGCTTCGCCCTCGATAATTAATTGAAAAATTAAAAATTAAGAGTATAATAATTATTAAAGCATTATATTTATTAACACTTGCACACGAATCATTCATAAACTAAACCAATAGTAATTAATGAAACAGCTAAAATTCCGACTTCAGAGTACATTCCATGGAAAGAAGACCCATTTATGTAGACCGAAATAGAAAAACATTGATTGATTTGGACGAAAGTCACTGTGTGTGTGTTTTTTTTTTTTAAATTTGTATTTATTTATTTATTTGTGCCAGGGAACTTGAATCTGAAATAGTTTCCCTCAAATGGCATACACTAATCGTGAAATTAATCTCCAAGTCAGATTTTTAGCTTTTTAATTATTAATCAATTTAATTATTTGAGTGTTGGGTTCATGAATCAATGGTTCGTTTTAATTTTTTTTATTTACTGTGTCTAACGATATAATTAAAAATAAAATTAAATACTTCATGAAATTTATGTAAAAATGATATCAGTGTGAATGAATGTCAGTGTTTTAATTACTTCATTGTTAAATAAATAATTTTAAAAACATCTAGCAGTTGAATTAAGAAATGCGGACAAAGCTGCAGGCACCTGCTAGTATAAAAATAAAAGAAACAGGGCAATATTAAATTACAGGAAGCAATGACACATGATTTTATTTTATAAATGAAGAGGGAGAAAATAGGAGATGGAATTGTGTATACCTGTGTTCTATGTCTCCCCAGGAGAAGCTCTGTTCACACACAAGCTGAGCAAGTTTGGCTTTGTTAGGAAAGAAGAGAGCAAGATCAGTGGCAAGGATGCAATGCTTTACGTAGCTCAGAACTTGCTTGTACTCCCAACTGTTCAGCTTGCTGAAGATGTTGTGTCCTTTCTGTAATTACAGAAGAAACAGAACCATACTTTACTTAGAGGGAAGATACTTCAAACTTTTTCTTTGAGCGAAGTTCCATCTATCCCCAGAAATGTAAATAAATGGTGAAAAATATGTTGCACAAACTTTCTTGCATATACGTGTTAAAAGCTAGTACAGAAAAAAGTGAATTATTGAGACAATTAATTTTCTCAAATACAATTTTATAACAATAACAGCTATCTAGAACGGAAATGGAAGACATCAGGGCTGATCTTTATATACAATGCTTTTTCCATGAAATAATAATGATAATAATGGTAATAATAGTAATAATAATAATAACAATAATAATAATAATCAACGGCGAAGGGTAGATATTTTGAGGGGGTACGCTTAAGTCAAAACATTTACATTGTCTAAGTAAATGATGCATTTGACAAAATTTACTGCCTGCCCAAAACGAAAGAACTCTATTTGAGCAAAGAATGTACTACACAAGAAAAGCTTAAATATTTTGAGAATCTTAATATTCCACAATAAATACCTCTGAAAAAGGTAGGCTACTGGGAAATCATCTGACATGACCAAGATCGCTACTTTTCTTATATTATAGAAACCTGTGTTTTACCGGTATATTTTCTTTTATATTTTACATCCAGTGGTGATAGAATTCCTATCTTATGACTCGAATTCCTATTGATATCAACATTATTCTATAACGCTCCACTATGACTGTTGCCTCCGCTCCGCTCAATGTGACAATTGTAAGACTAATAATAACATTTTCTACATACAATGTCATAGTGAGACAACTGTATGATGATTAGTAAAATTTCTATAGAGAACTCTTTCCAAAAAATTCAGCATGGAAGGAGTAAGAGAAGAATTGGATTCATTGACAAATGATGACAATGATGTTGACTGAGAGGATAACAAGGAATATGGTTATAATTTGTTATAATGAAGCAGAAAACAATTTTTAATAGTGGATATTATAGACAATTTGTTTCCCTCCATTAGAAAAAAAAATTGCACCTACTTGTTGCAGTATTGTGACAGTCTGATTAAAATGATGATGCTCCATCGTGGACGTGCTATAAATGGCTGCTAGAGGAGATTCTGTATCCAGCATAAATTTGTTGTTTTTTCCTCTATGATCCAGATCATGACACAGGGAGGCTATATAGAGTGCAAGACACTGAAAATATAAAAAAAAACATACTTAATGAATAAGGTGCACAGCAAAATATACTTTCATATTAAAGATTTAGAAAGGTTTAATAAATATTCGGTTAACTCTGTTTATAATGAACCTGAGTAAACTGATAAATTCTACTATTAGCCCAGGTTCACTACACATAAATAAAGTAAAACCCCATTTCAATGTGCCCACTTTAAAGGAATTAGCATTTTTAACGAATAAAATTTGAAGTTCCTCCATAAGGTAGTGGGTTTAAAGCAAGCCTTCCCTGCATAATTACCTTAAAACAATTCGTTTAAATCCTATTTTTAAGGTATGATTATTTATCATAACCAAAGAGTTAACTGCTGAAATGCCTCTTACCTCATTTGATTTGAATGCATTCTGGGAATGTTTAATGAGACTGTACATAGAATTTGCTACTGAAAACCCATGTGTCCAGTTGTGGTATGGAACTCGGCGGTAGTTCTTCCTCACCGTTAGCGTGAACCTGATAAGGCTCTCAGTATCAAATCTTGACAGTCCAAACAGATCTTTGAACATATAGATGGCATGAACTGCTTTCTGGAAGTCATCCAACTTGAAAACACTGAAGTAGTAACTGCAAATTAAATGTTATTAGTATAGTTTATGCTCAAAAAGAGCACGAAAGGAACAAATTTTAAAGCAAGGTAGTAATATAAACAAATATTTGGACTGGTTAATTGGCACAGTGTATTGATTATTAACTGAAGTATTAATATCTTGATTTAACTCACTCATCTACACCAGGAATGGCTTCAGGTATAGGCTTTTCCGTAGCTTTTGCAACCTCAATTTCAGAACAGGTGTTATGGTAGCTGAGAACCTCCAGTGCCACCCTATATTTCTGTTCAGATCTCGCTATTTTGTCGTACAGTTTAGCATGGTGCAAAGCAAGCCCACAGTACACTGCAAACATTTCAAATGCTTCCTCGTCCTCCTGAAACATTACATTTGTGAACATTTAATTTAGTACTCGTATATGTTACGAATGGTATAACCTACATAAATGAAAGATGGAAAGAGTTTTCAAGTTTTTTTTTGAAAACTTTGTGAAAATTTATTTTAAGTAAATAAGCAAGGTGACAAGAGGGGAAGTCACAAACTCGCATTTAGGAGGTCATGGGTTCAAATCCCATAGCAGCCACTCTCAATGGGATATATACGATACGGTCAATGTAAACAATTGGGCATTATTTATAATTTATATACAAAAGATAGGTATTTTTGTTAAATGTATATATAATCACATACAGTTCCCAATGCCCGGGCAATTTAAAAAGTGCCCAATGGGATGTGACAAAATGATAAATTAACGGTATATAGAAATTAACACATTGCCTGGGCATTATGAATAATGCAGGGAACTGAATGGGCAATTTGAGAGAATTGTTATTCATATTTCTCTACATACAAAAATAAGAGGATATTATATTAAAGTAAATAAGTATGAAAAATACGTACGCCTAACAAAAAAAAAACATATACATATACATACAAAATGTCAAATCCAAGAGTTTTTATTTATTAGAGCAGCTTCCACTTTGGTGACATTTCGAGTTACATAGGTTAGGTTAGGTTAGGTTAGGTTAGGGAGAATCACACCAGACGCACGTTGCCAAATTGCTATCAATTTATTAAAGTGACCAGAGAAATTGTAGCAGTATTAATATTGACCGGGCAGTGTAAGAAATTATCCTAGATTGTCGTAAAATTATTAAATTGCCTGATTTTATCGGTCATTATTTATAATGACCAAGCATTATGAAAACTGCCCTGAATAATCAGATTGACCGTAACATAATTATATAATAAGATGATGATCAATTGGCCGTCACTTATTATTCTACAATACTACCAGAATCAAGATCTCATTTCAGTACAATTCAAACAATACATAAAGCATTCTATATAATATCAGTTCAAAAACATATTGGAAATTTACGTACATTGAAAACAGAAACTTAAAAAAGATAGACAGATAGGTAACTAAATAGATCAAGAAATAAATATATACGAGAGTGATTCAGAAAGTATCTTCCATTAATTTTCTTAAGGAATGCTACTTCTTTTTTGAACTTTTCTTATACCAAAGTAGAAAGAAAACATTTACATTATTTTTAGAAATAATTTCCATTTACCTTCAGACTTTTGTTGTACCGCTTCACAAGCTTTGAAATCCCCTCTGCATAGTACTTTGCCACCTGTGATTGTTGAACAGTAGTTGCCTGAGTTGATTGTTGCACCTCATTTTATGAAGTGCACCTTGCTTATACCAAGAACAGTTGCTATAAGCTTCTTTGTTGAGCATTTTTGAAGAATTTTTATAATTAAAGTTCTAAGAAAGTAGCATTCTTTAAAAAATTAACAAAACTTACTTTCTGAATCACCCTTGTAAATAAATAAGTAAATAAAATAAATATAATTAAAACAGGAAATAAATGCAGTGAGCAGAGTAAACTCGCTAACAACTCAAGTTAAACTGTCTTAGGTTACAAAACTAACAATGAGATGGCTTCTGACACACAAACTTCACCTAAATTTACAATGACCTGGACTACAGGCAGATGGAGTTTAGTTGAGGAAAAGTGGTGATGTCCCTCAAAACTGCAAATTTAAGTAAAATTTGTGTGTCAGAAGCCAACTTATTATTATTAATTTGCATAATATTAACTTCACTGTATAAAATTCCTAAAAATATTAATATGCTTTAGTTTGTTTGCATTTCTGTGGATGAACCTATCCAGAATAAAATCAACGAGCAACCATTGAATAATACCAGCACATATCGCTACCATTGGCTTATAATCTCTCTTGGCTGAATTGCTTTCCAATGATGTTTGATTTCAAAACAGGAGTACTATGAAAAATGTCCCATGCACCTACCTACCTTTACAAAGTCACCAGAGCGCTTGTTGACCATCTGAACCACACCAATCACGTTGCCCCTAATAAAGATGGGCATACAGAGAATGGACTTTGTGCGATACCCTGTCAGCTGGTCTATAGTGCGATTGAACCTTGGATCACAATAGGCATCAGGTATATTTAGAACTTCGCCTGTGTTGGCCACCTGACCAGCTATGCCTGTACCAAGAGGAAACCTGAAACAGTATCAGCAGTCATAAATTGGAGCATATTCCTGATTAGAAGAACTGTGGATAAGGTTATCTGAAGAAATGATATGAAATAATATGAATTCTGAAGAAAATGTAAAATCTCATGAGTTAAAAAAGTGAATGGTTTAGCTTAGGGTCCTCTGAGGGCCATATGGGTCACATTTGTTTTATCATGAGGGCTACACACGACACTAATTGCAGAATATTTTTATTAGAAACATACAACATGCATACAAATGGTTTAGCAGTTAGCCACATTCATACAAACATATGATAGCATACATACAAAAATAATCAGTAGCTGAACATAGATATCACTTCCGGTGGCAAAAGTTGTCAGTCGATTATATGAGAAGGAAATGTTTGTATGTTTTTTTAGGGAATTTATTGAACATGAAAATGAAGCAAAGGAACTGAAAATGTTAACAAAAATACTGAAATACTTCAGATACCTATTTCAGAATGTGAGAGATTGTTTAATGCAACGAGTTAAATTATGACCAAGAAAAGGTCTTGTCATGTAAAAAGCAAGCACCTTATTTTTCATAGTTGTGTTGGTCCTTGTCTTTAGAATTGATTGCGATCTTATATGTGCAATCACAGTTTTGATCAAAAGAGGGGGGTGGGGTACAGTACATGAACATAATATGAAATTGGCTGCCGAAAATCTATAACAGAGACTTATAGTGCTGATTATTAGATAAAATGCCTCCCTCAAATTAGAGAAAATTTAATTGATATGAAAAAAAGTTTCAAATCAATATGAGTTATACTATGCATAAGAAAAGGTTTCTGAAATTCTTGTTGTATATATCTCTTAAAAATCAGTAGAAGATAAGAGTTTGAATACTTGTGTCAAGTTTAGATGGAATCTCTGTATTGAACAAGTTATAATAGAAAACTGAAAACAACCTTCAGTGTTATTCAAGGAGAGATTTGCTCTGTAACATATTTATGAATTCAGCCTTATTCAAACAAAACAGTTTCCAGTTTAAAGAAAGAAAGAAAACAAAAACAACAAGAACACCTGTTCTCCTTTATAGATCTTGTTATTTTGTTTCCATATTGTGTTGATATAGAAAGATAACTAGGCCAAGAGAAGATAATAGAAAAACAATACAATACAGGGTATTCTATAATAACAACTGTGTTTGACATCTGTTTTGATGTTCATAAGAATTACAACAAGTTTATACTGGTAAGTTAATTGTGTTGAAGTCAGTGGCAGAGCCAGAAAATAATTTCGGGGTGGGTCAAAGTGCCCGGGGGTTTGGGGGGGTATGGATTACCACCTTAAGAAAGGGGGGTTTGGGGGCTCGCTCCTGGAACATTTTTAAATATTGAACTAATGAAAATCACATATTACGCTATTTTTAGCACTGAAAAACTAGTTAGCAAATTTGTTTACATGCTAACTTAAACAAGAAATCGTTACTTAAGTTATAACACTTACTGTTTATAAGAAAAGTTAAATTACATATGTAACTGTGGTAATAATAGGCTTACATTTACAAGTTCAGTATTTTATTTTTAAATTAAATAATTAAATATTTGACAAAATAGAGCTGAAATAACTTGAATAGAATTTTAAGTTTTGATTTCGGGGAGGTCCGGACCCCTGGATCCCCCCCTTCCCTATGCCACTGGTTGCAGTAACTATTGATATCAGACTGAAGTTATATATAGGTACATGAATATGTTTATAAACATGAATACAGTTTATAAACATGAATATGTTTAAGGGGATCTGCTGTTGGAATATATGAGGGTTACAGCATAAGTTACGGCAAGTATGTTTTTCTCAATGTTAGTCAATTGTACCATGAAATGTTGTATGTCACAGGATATTGTATATGACATCTCTAGCATATGGACAAATAATTTGGTAGCATTGTGATTTACGGTTATATGAATAGAGACGATGGATGTGTCAAGATGTGAACAGCATTCATGCATCAAAATAGTCACTATCCAAGGGAGAAATTCCAGAGAACACTAAAAGGAGCTGATTGAAGCTTTGGGGAATAATGCCCATCCGTATGGAACTTTAAGGGGTCATGGAGTGGGTCATGGGCGTATCCAATATTTCTTTTCGGGAGGGGCTGTGATAAGCCTAAAGCTATTATCACGAGGACTCATAAGTTGATGACCTAAAAATACCTGAAAATGACCTTGAATTTATGAATATATGACATGAAAAATTGGAAATATTACTTAATATTTCCAAATAAATTTTTAAAGTATAATAACAAATAAAAGTATTTAAGTATATTATATTACCACTTTAATATTATGTTTTCTAATATTACTATGTTGACTAGGCTATATTATTGAATGCCTCATAGCTAAGGAATTATGAGATTTTTTTATGACGTTGGAAAAGTTAATTCTGAAGACAAAATAGGGAAAAATGCAACGAAAGAATGAAAATTTCCTTAAAAAAATTCTAGTAGAAAATGAAATGAGTCAAGATGTGCAATTAAACTGTCTACTATCCGAGAAATTAAAGTGCCCTTTTGTGCAACATATTAGTATATTACTTAACGTTTTTGGGGTGGGGGCTGCAGTCCCCTCAGCCCCCCTCTGAATACGCCCCAGGAGTGGGTATATGTGCTTTCATGCTTCCAACTACTGCAATACATTAGAGTGGCACGATGCAGTCGCAGATGGATGCTTTCTTCGCTAACCTACATCTAGTACCGTATTTTACGGACTATAAGACGCTCCGGACCATAAGACACACCTTGATTTTAGGATGGAAATTTATAGGAAAAGAAATTTAATGTGATTCTGAACTAAATATTTCAAAGGAGGTAATGTACTTCATTGCATACACAAATTATAACCTTGTACAATGGAATTGGTGTAAATCACTTCTAACTTAAAAACCTGCGTTGTACGAAAATCGCGTAAATTTTAACAACTGAACTGATTCCTCATAAAAGACTGAAAATACTTCTACACCCCCATCCTTAAATTCAGCATACGGTAAGTTTAACGGGACAAGGCTGTTTTAGAGGTCAATGCCTTCATTTAAACCACCCGACGGAGATAGCTCCTTTCGTATAAAAGAACTCAACATTTCTTTCATTTCTGGCTTCGCAGCTACCCTCATTTTATGATGTACAGTCTGTTCCAAAATTTGTAACTTTCTTATCGTTTATAACACCTTATTTATAACTATGATATTCCGGCAATATTTACCATAATTTTAATTGTTTTTGTTGTACTTCGGACCATTAGACGCACACAACATTTAAGGCTCTATTTTTAAGGTAAAAAACTGCGTCTTATGGTCCGTAAAATACGGTACCCATAATCTACATTATACATATATTCCATACCTTGCCCTTTCATTTGTATATTTTTAAATTTTAAAATGACCCCACATTTTCAAAAGAAAAAAATAGTTGCCATGACTTATGCCATATCGCTTGTACGTTTTACTAATTTTGTATTCCTTCATCTCCATAAGCTCTATCGTTGATCTAGTTGGTAGAGTGCTGGCTTTCTGTGCCCAAGTTCATGAGTTCGATCCTGGCCCACGTTGATAGTATTTATGTGTGCATAAACGTGACATATCCATATTTGTAGATTTATAGGCACGTAAAAGAACTCCTGCAGGACAAAATTTTGGCAAACCGGAAATGGTCACTTTTCTAAGTTGCAGTACACCCCATCATTTCTCCAAATTAGACTATTATTTAGTTCAATTATTTACCTTATTTCAGTAGAAGTAGGCAGTTTGGAAACAGGCGCCTCTTCACCGCCCGAGTCACCACCTCCGGTGCTACCGCCGCTGCTGACGTCATCGCTAGCGATGCCGATGTCGAAGATCCGCGCAAACAGCTCCTTGTTCTTGTTGTCCACCAGAAAGAGAGATGCTCTATCAGCATCCACCAGCCTCTGTGCGAAGTTCATTATCTTCATTATCAGCGTATCCATACTTACCATGTCCTGGAAGATGGACCTGCAATCACACACCATGTTAGGAAATACAAATTTCTGACCGACTTTCTTCTTTACATTTACAATTTTCAGTGGTATAAATTTTACATCTATGTAAGTATTCATCCAATTTCCCACGCCCTGTTAAAGAAAACAGTTAACACAATATTTAGGCTCATACTTTATTTCTTGTGTCCTATCCTGTAAATTGTATATGAATTTTAAACTTTCTTGCTTGTTATTCTCCATTATTAAATAACAAACTTAAGGTTTACTGTTATGTTCTATAGGAAACATTAGGCATGTAAGGGTTAAAATTATTATTACAACAATAACAAAATGACACACGACTGAATAGTCTGATTGAAGTAACGAATTCATGCAATATGTCAGGCCTACTACAAAAATAACTACACATTGAAGACAACTAATTATTTTATAAAGGAATAACAGAAACAAGATTTTAGACTGCAGAAGGTAAAAGAATCGCTTTTAACGACGGATGATATTGATTAAAAGGAGAAAATTACGCCATTGTGGTATAAATTTCTTACATACCAAGGTTACCAACTATGATTACTTCACATACAAAATATTTGGATATGGTTATTAAATAGATTGTCTGATAAAAATTGAAATTATAAAATTCACCACGCTCTTCTAAAATGATAAATTTCTCATTGTGATAGCCACAGGCGCTGACTTTCGAGGGGGGGGCAAGGTACTTTCTGCCCCTTAACTTGTAAGTTTTTTTATCATATAATACCTATATATAACTACTAAAAACCCAATTCTTGTCCTCCTAACAATAGCCTATTTAAAAAAATCGTCATGCTTGGTGGGTGAAAAGCGTTGTCCTTAAGTTGGCAGCCGTGTAACAAAAAATCAATAACAGCTGTATGTGCGCTCCAATATGGCTGGCTCCACGATCACAGATTCCACGATGCGTAATTCATTACAATAAATCTAACATCTATTATTTCACAAATTTTAACGAAAACACGCAATACACGGCTAAAAGAGAATGCTTCCAATATTTGCAGCACCGCCTGATACTGACGACTAGAAAACCCGCAATACACAGTCGCCAGAGAATTCGTCTTTTGCAGAGCGTGACAGAGCTTCGGCTGCGCCAAATGGTTTCAACAATGACACATTCCGTAATTAGATTGCATAGGGGCTATAAACATTATAATATAATATTTGAGTTTGTGTTTCCGTGCACATCTCACGCCACATATTAACAAGGCCGTATTCAATTGTGAAATTAATTGAAGGTTTGTTTCAATCTTCATTCATTTATCTACAAATCGCAGAGATCTGATTCTTTTTACATAGGGGTGGGCAGAAGGGGATCATGAATGCATGCCTAAGTAGGAAAATATTGATTTGGACGAAACTCATAATACGGGTTTTTTTTGGGCTAGGGAACTGAATCTGAGGTTGTTTTTCTCCGAGCGGCGTACTTTAATCGTGAAATGCACCTCAAAACCGGGTTTTTTGTTTTTTAAATATCAATTGTTTTAATTGTTTATGCATGATTTGGGTAAGATCTATCAGTCTTCTGTGATACGTTTCAGTCGTTTCATTATTTATATCTATTATGTAAAAAATATAATTAAGAATAAAATTATGTAATTCCTACAATTTATTTAAAAACGATGTAAGTTTTAATGAATACGTTTTAATTATAAAAGTAAAAATGTAAAGTGTTCCCTATATAGGCCATGGAGGTCGAGACGGTTCCAGGAGGTTGAGGATCCCAGATTTTAGACATTCGGCACGGGAAGGTGGTGAGGTTGTCAGCCTTACGCAGCGGCCGCTTTTACCCCCAGGATTGCTCCTGGTACTCATTTCTGTTAGAGGCTGATTCGACCCCAAGTCCATAGTGCCACCAGAAGGATTAGGCCAATTAAAAACTCCAACGACCTCATCGGGGATCGCACCCGCGACCTTCCGGTTTGTAGCGCAGAAACTCAACCACTACGCTACGGCGTGCCCTCAAGTTTTAATTATATTTCTGTTAAATTAATTATTTAAATAAAACAATCGCGGATGAAGGCGCGGGCACCTGCTAGTCATTATGAATATTAGGCCTACATCTTCCTCATCATGTTACTTTCAGTAAGTAATATTACCAGCAATTACCAGCATGCGTCACATAACCAGAATAGAGGTCCAAGCTAGTCTGAAGTAGCCTACGATCCGTCACCCATAAAAAGCCCACGTCATCATCAATCACATGAGGATTTATTTAAAGCTACATTTTGAATATGCATACTAGCCATCTATCAATATGTGATTACCCGTTCTCGAGTTCCAGGAATCCTTTCATCCCCCCACTTCTAATCTTCTATAGCTGTGCCTTGGGGAAATGTATATGCTCTATATGCCCTAGTGATATGACGCAATAGGGAGTGGACGGAAGATGACCAGGGTTTACTTTTTTTTAAATTTCAGCTCTGTTTATACTCCTTTTTAGCTGCGAGGCCATATCAAGAGTTCGGGATCTGTGTCTATGCAGTAGGGAAGGCCATGGATCTATTGCTTGCCAATTGTTTCAATTGTTGGTGTATTTTATGGAGTAAATTTTCAACCGATATTAATTTAAATGAATATGATACAGGAAGAATGCTGAGGATAATTCATGGTATGTAAATATCCAATTCGGAATTTGCCTTTACGATTGGGGAAACTATGAAAAAATCCATGTCAAATTGGCCGGGTACGGGATTTGAACCTGGGACCTCCCGAATGCGAGACCAAGACGCTCGGCCACCTCACTCAGTTAGGTTTACTTTTACTGATTTGGATTAAAGGAAATATTTTATGATACAAGCTGTCAAAATTTTTATTTAATTTATGGGGTTCAGATGGTCAACACTTTATATTATTTATAATACGTCATCGAGTTGTGGTGAAAAATGATGATATTATTGTTATTATTATTATTATTATTATTATTATTATTATTATTATTATTAAATCTACAAGAGCGAGAGCCCTATTTGACCTAGGTATGCTTAGGGCAATAGTCGCAATATAGGCCTAAGTATTTTATAAGATACAGAGAATTTCAAAATGTGGTAATAAACAAGAAGAAAAGGTGAACATAAACACAAATATTATACAATTACATTAAATAAAGCTCATAGAAAGTACTGAGACAATTAATCACAACGTTTTAAATATATTGTTTACAAGTATTTTGAATTCTGTAAAACTGCATTGTTTTTTAGAAAGTCAATCATTGGATACCTCAAAACGTTATTGCACTTAGATAAATGTTTCATTATTATGCGTTGCTTATAAACATGAAATGGGTAGACTAAAATAAGATGCTCGACAGTTAGTTCAACAGGTCCACATGAACTGATGAACCCGTCCATAGAAGAGATATGAAATATTTGAAAATAAGATAGATGTGCCAGGTCGAGGACCTGACTGGACTTTCGGGAGAATAGGGAATTTTCCCGATGGGCCGATACTACAGTATATGAGGCCGATTATTGATGCATTCACTTCCACTAAAAATTATTCAATGTTATATTATCGGAATAGAGGGATTATTTATGTCCACCAGGAACCAAAAACCAATGAAAGTCATGAGCAAGAGTGTGCAAGATTTTTCGAAGTCAAGAAACGGTGGACTTAGCTAACTGTCCTGTTACATTATTCTACGTCCAAATAAAATAGTGCATGCAGACGTATACAGTAAGGACCTCAGTTCGATCCGTGGTTCGAATATATTCGCTTTTCTGTTTGGAGAGTAAAATTAAAGATAAAGTTAAAGATATGTGAAAAATATTATTATTATTATTATTATTATTATTATTATTATTATTATTATTATTATTATTATCATCATCATCATCATCATCATCATTATCATTCATCATCATCATTCAGAAATCGGTACTACGGTTTTTTAAATGACGTGGGCTTAGATCGCGGAATAGGGGGTGGTGTAGAGTAAAACAGCAAAATAATTTCTCCCGTCCACCAGTAATCTTAGGGGGATACGCCGTAGCGTAGTGGTTGAGGCGCTGCGCTACAAACCGGAAGGTCCCGGGTTCGATCTCCGTTGAGGTTGCTGAGTATTTCAATTTGCCTAATCCTTCTGGTGGCACTATGACCCTGGGGTCGACTTAGCCTCTAACAGAAATGAGTACCAGGAGCAATCCTGGGGGTAAAGGCAGCAGGTGCGTAAGGCTGACATCCTTACCACCTTCCCGTGCCGAATGTCTAAAATCTGGGAGCCTCAACCTCCTGGAACCCTCCATGGCCTCTATAGGGAGTGCTTTACTTACCAGTAATCTTAGAAAGTACCGTTTTGGCACGTAATAACAGAATCATGTAAAAGAAGGGAAGTAAACAGAAGAATAACAAGGTTATATTCTCTTTACAAGAGAGACAAACTCATCTTGAAGGAAGTCACTTTAGCATGAATTAAGATGGGGTGGCAGGTGCGAGCTTCTTCCACTTAATATCCCACATTCCTCTCTGCCTTGAAACTAACTTTCGTTGCTCACTGCCTGTCCTGATACATCTAGAGATGTCTCTTGTGATGCAGACAAGACCTTACCACAGGAGTTTCTCAACTATCAATTTCAATAGCATGCTCACGTAATTATGTTACATCTATGTCATCGCCTTGAGGTACAGAATAGACAACTCTGTAACACGGGAGCGCAAGAAGGGAAGCCTAACAAACAGGCGAGAGACATTATCTGGAAGATATTTCGCTGCAAGCAGTACGTTGGTACACGGAGAGTATTTATTTTGACAAAAATGCAATGAATTCTTACGTAGAACGACATAATAAAATCACCCATATAGCAAATGAAAAAAAGTTAAAATATACAATAGATGAAAAGGAAATAATTTATGTTGAATGTAGGACGAACGGAGAAGTAAGGTAACAGAAAAATCCTAAATATCACACACATACAACAACAAAAATCACGGCAACATAAAATCAAATGAAAAAGGAAGGTAGAAGAAAAGACAGAAACGGGGAAAACATAAAGGAACGAAACAAAAGAAGAGAAGAAAGCCTTTATAGGAAATGAAAGAAAAAATGAAATTAATTGTTAAGGCGGCGGAAATGCTTAATGAAAATATTAATGAAGTGAGTAAAAACCTGAAGTTTATTCATGCAATTAGTACTCTCTTACTTGACTACGGCGAGAAGAAAGTCGTTGAGTTTCCTTTGCTTGTCCATGCTGAGGTATAGCTGTGCATAATGTAGTGCTATGCCACCCCACACCAGGTAACTGCTCGCGATCTCTTCGTCTTCTTCGTGGAAGGGATCCCGTCTCCATAGCTCCACTACAGCTGCTAGTTGTCCGTCTGTCTGCACCACCGGCTGGTACAGTGCGTGCGTTGCTTCAGTCTGAAATGCACCCAACTGTGACAGGTGTAGCCTAATACAAGCCTGACGATTTATGGAATATTGCAATTTTTACAATTCACATGACTTTTATATGATTTTGTCATAGGTAATCCCACGAAAGTTTGCGAGTTTATCGATAGATTCGCGACTGCGCAGCAGGAGTGAATTTATCTGATGAAACTCGTCAACTCGAGTTGGATTTATTAAGACTATTCCACGAATAAAAATGTAACGCATTATACAAATAATAATTACTTTCGTGCTTTGCTATATAAAAACTCAAAACTAACAGCTGCGATTGATAACTGTATTTCCGTTTGTGGCATGTAAACAGTGGTATTTAAGTATATACATGTATATATACTTGTATACTAAGTATATATACTATTTAAGTATATACATGTATATACTTGTAAGGTAGGTGGTCCAGTTAAGGCCACGTTAATTTTCAAAATCAAAAACAAAGTATTTATAATTTCCAAATTTATAATTTTCACACTCAGCTATCAACAGATTACTATAATAAGTTGTTTCGGGCAAGAAACAATTATATTACTTAGTTACATTGATAGCAAAAAATATATAATGAAATCAAGTGACAGTGGCCTTATGAGGAGCATGTAGTCATGATAAGGCCACTTGGGTACACTGTAATCATCTGACCAGCTCTGTACTCTTTGCCTCACTTTTTTATGCATCTGAAATAAATTGAACGTATAGGCACATCAATATGTGTTAATTAGTGTAAAAATAATAAAAAACTCAATTAATTAATTGATCAAATAATTAATTATAAACAATTAGGCAAATTATGTATGTGTTCGCGGTCAAACCCAGGTCAGTATGAAAAGTGTGAACATTATTGCTTAAATGTTATAAATTAAGTAGATATTCACAAACAGAACTTGAACATTATGGCCGAGAAATAGCGTTCCTCATCGCATCGCATCGTATGTGGCCTTAACAGGTGCACTATATTTTTTTTATTTGCAATCTCGGTTATTAAACTTGGTATGTTAATGCAGATACAACAAAGAGATGCTTTAAAAGATCGCAATGTAAGCTATATTTCTACGTATAATTTTATGCTGATATGAATCTACTTAAATAGTTAGATGTATTTTATTTCTTATCTTGTTTTTATTTCTGAAGCGCGTATTTCACAAAAGTTTCTGCCTTTCCTCGAGGAATGGAGAAGGAACCCTGAAATTCTGGTCAGTTGACCTTCGGAGGACGAGCTTCAAGTAGGTGTTGAAATCTGGGGCCAAAGTATGATACTTTTACGTTAAAGTATTAGTGGCCTTATCAGGAGCATGGCCTTAACTAGCGCACCTACCTTATAAAAGTTTCTAAGAATTCGTAAAATATAACTAATAATAAATAAAACAATAATATTAGACACCGTGTATCCAGTTAATACTATCTGCAATTTACATGTAGTGTGGTATGAGGTGGAACAATTAAATTAATTTATTAACAGCTGCGAGTTCACGGCGTACTATAAATCAACCATCCATGAATCGATTGAGTTACAATGCTGTAACCAACGTTACCAATAGTGCATAAAAGACATATTTAAACCTAACTCAGGTAAGCTAACAGCAGAACAGAATACAAGCACACGAACTGGATTGCACCAAATCGAAATTGTGTTTTTAATCAATATACATTTATATTATTACAATTTCCAAACAAGTTATGTTGTATAAAATAGTCTAATGTGTTTTCATTTTGGACAATGACAGTATGTGACGTAGCCTTACGTTGATGCCTTACGTGTCCAGTAACGAGATTACGTTTTATTAGATAAAATTGCAACCTTGCGATTTGAGGAAGGATATTATAAGATACTCGATCGTGATTGGTCTAGCTAAACGTTATTGGTCAATATCAACATGCAGCGTATGAGTAGAATAGTCTATCTAATTAAGGATATGAGGAGCGTCGATTCAAAACGCGATTAGTCCACAAATAATGATTTTTCAGGAATGACGAAAAACTGTTTGTGGCCAAACTATCAAACGAATTTGCAATATTTTTTTGTGATCAGAATCAGTAATTAATATATAGTTAAATGTATTGGGTGTGTCAAATTATTCTTTTCATTTACATCTTTTATTGATAGTTAAAGTTTCAAAAGTAATGGACTTAACGCGTTTTGACCCAACACTACAATAATAATCATGTAAAAAGATGAAAGTTAGTATTTTATTTAAGAATTACAATCACATCTGATTGCACTAATACAAAGTGAACTGTTGCTGAAGTACCTAATTGTCAAAATTTAAACAATTTCTGTTTTTTAAGCACGTTAAATCATGGAAAATCCATGCATCTCTTCTTTTATTATTGACCGCTAATGACATATTTTTCGGCGTCTGGTGAACACCGCTTTCAATAGAAGAACACCTGCAAAAAATAGACGTAAAGTTCAACGCACCACCTGTTTCGCACGCGATCGCGTCTAAAATGTGAACTCAACGTAATTTGCACCGAACCAAATTCTGGACTGAACGCTTTTTGCATCGAACCCCATATTTCAGGCTCAATTTTAACGGGGAAAGGTTGCGATTTGGAACAAAAACGTTATGTAGTATCATGCAGAACACCTCAGAGAATGTGAATCCGCAAAAAACTACATTACGATCGGAGGTGGACTTAAGGCGTTTTGAACCGACACTCCTCATATGTTTCCGTGTACTTGTACTTTCCGTGTTTCCGTTGATTGTACTTGAGTTATTGCGCGTACAGGCACACGGACGGACAGACGGACAGGCAATTTCCCGTCCCTCACACAATCTCATAAAGTACCATTCTGGCACCTAATAAATAAAGCATCATTTTTGAAGTGAAATAGATCCTTACCTTGTCAGGAAGACTGTCTGGAAACCTGGGATCCGCTTCATTTCTGGACAGTCTGAGAGGTTCTCTGGTTCTGGCCACGTACACGGGAATTGTAAGACCGGGACCAACTTTCTCTATGATGGCGTCTCCGTTGTCCAACCTGAAAACAAAAAGTTGTCGAGTTACCGGTAGAGATATTAGATGGATGCATATCATCCTGTTTGCTCCGTGCAACGAGTATAGGGCCTCCTGGTGAAGGTTTCATTGGCCAACACTAATTTAGATATCCTTATATTCCCATAGCGGTCAGAGGGGCAGGTCTACCACCTATCAAGCCTATCATCTCACCGACCAGAGAGAACTTAGATATTAATTGCCGTCCAAGGGCCGGGTAATTTGCTCCTGCGACTTTAATTTAGGCTTGGAGTTATTTAACGTGCCTTAAATCTACGTTTTCTAGAATAAAGTCTCACATTCCATTAAATACACATACGGTGTGGTCTATTAACAACTCCAAGATCGTTTAAGTTCCTGAGTACTACTTGCAATGTAGGTTTGTATAATTATCGGAGTACGACTTTTATATGTAGGAAGGCCTTGGATTTTGATTATAGGCCTGCTTAGCTTATCACCGTCTACGTACAGAGTCTAGAATTTCTGGAGGCATCATATATATATATATATAGAGAGATAGAATATGCAACTATATAAAATCCAGCCTTTTATCATAACAGTAGGCAACTGACTGACAAATAGACAGTCGGATAGGCGGATATATAAATAGTAGGATTGATGGACGATTGATTGCATAACCAGAGGGATGGGCGGATGGATGCGTGAAGAGGTGGATAAATGGAAGGACAGATAAACACATGGGGGATTGGATGAATGCTATGACGAATTACATACATATGGATGAATATATAAATGGATAGATGCACAGAAAATATGTGACCACATAATTATGTAGTGTTCGTTAAAAAAAAAGTGTGCGTGGAACGCCACGCGACAGAAGTGAAAGCCACGCGACAGAAGTGAAAGCCACGCGACAGAAGTGAAACTTGTTTTAATTTTTGGATGTTTTCAATTTTGGATTGTTGGAATTTTTAATATTGGGTTTTTGGACTTTTTTAATTTTGGATTTTTTAAATTTTTGATATTTTAATTTTGGAATTTTGGATTTTTTAAATTTTAGATCTTTGAATTTCTTTATTTTTTTGGGATTTTTAAATTTTGGATTTTTTTATTTTGGTATTTTATATTTTTTATATTTTGGATTTTTTAATTTTTAATTTTTGGATTTTTTAAATTTTGGATAAGCTTAATCATTGAGTTGATTGTTTTCTGTGCAGTCCGTTCCGTAACACCTCACTAATTCCGTGACGATTTTTAGCGTGACACTAATTTCGTGACGATTTTTAGCGTGACACTAATTTCGTGACGATTTTTGAGCGTGACACAAGCTCTGGATTTACCCCTACCGCGGCTAAAGAAGTTTCACTTCAAAAATTAAGACGAGAGAATGGGCATGTGAACAAATGAACCGATAGGAGGATGGAGGGTGCCAAAAGTGGATAGATTGCAGATGAGCGGATAAATAGGCCTACGTAGATATGAAAAAGCAGAACGACTGACGAATCGACAGAAGGATAGCTATACATAGCCAGATATCTTTCACACCCTTGAAAAAAATTTTGACAATAGTATGTTGGATGTATAATCAAGTTCCTACTTAATATTCTTTTGTCAAAGTATTAGCACCGATAACAAGAGAGTGCTTCGATGCCTACGGTGTGGAACGGTGTTTTTAAAAGTTTACTTTATACATAGGGTTGTATTTTCTTGTATAAAAATCACAATCACAATGTGAATATCAATTTCATGCACTTTTAATAAGTGTGTCAGAGAAAGTAGAAGCCAATTATCTTAATTGAATTAATGCACTGGCTTTTAAAGCGAGATCAAACAATTCCCAGAAGATTCTCTACAGAATTATGACAAAGTTTCTCGTTTATATAACAAAGCTACATTCACATCCTCTTTCATGCTAATAAGATTAACTTAATTCAAATGTACGATAACATTTTCTTCTAAGAAAAGTAAACTCGCATTTCACTAAGTATTCCGCTCCGAGGCACTTGACCTTTTTAAATTCCTGTTCGCATCTTTTATTGTACAGTCGACCAAAGAAACATCCGAAACAATCTTTTAGTTAAAATTTATATAAGATCATTCGGATGAAGGATTCGTTTAGAAGTGAACAAGTAATAGCATAGGGTACCTAATATACTTTATGTATAATGACCAGGCTTTAAAACTTAGTGCCCGATCGAATATGTTAACAGCAACCGTACTGTACAGACTTTGCTCGGCGTATGTGAGAGCTACCATATGCTAGTTCACGTGATAGTAAACAAACCGGAATACAGGTATAGGAAGACCACAAAATAACTTCTCATTCTCTAAACTCACATTACAAGCATGCAAGACGATACTGTACCTACAACCACAAAATAAGACTCGCTTTAGTTTTCCCTTATAAACACATAATAATATTATTTTATTATACAGACTACAATAAATCAATATCTTAGTACAACTCACGGTTATGTTGTTTGCTCAATGTCTCCTTTCGTATTTGTATTAAGTGCGTTAAAATGCGTTAAGTGCGTTTTGTGTAAAATAGTCCCTCCCAAATGTTTCAATATATGTTTGCGTTTTAGAACACTTTACTTTCGGCATGCCGAACACGTATTACAAATTTATAAACACGCACAATGACAAGGTACACTATTGACCAATTTGAGAGCCACCGTACTACGAGCGCATTCACTTCTCAGTACTACTATCAATGACTGTCTTATCAGCCTACGCAATCACCCCACCCCCTATACTCAGGTTGTTGGTAACCGGAATCATCTCCCTCTGTGGGTTCGGGCACTAAGTTTTAAAGCCTGATAATGACTTCACCTAAATCCTGGATATTCTGTTTATGAAACTTACTTGCTCATGCACCAACTTTATCAGCCTCGTAATATCTAAAATTACAATTTAATGTCTTCTTTTCCTTCATTCTGAGTTTTACCTCTCCCTTGTAGGTACGTTTACGCGGCTCACGCCGTATGGGCCTTACAGGACCACGACCAGTCGGGGAAGAGAGTTTCTTTGCATTATGTACGTACTTTTTTAACAAGACAAGAACATAGAGGGCAATCTCTGATGAGGAATGAACCCAATGCCCGAGCCGCCTCCGAGACAACACGACAGAGGCGCCAACTTATATGGGCCCGTGGGGCTGAAGCCCACCCAATAATTTGCCGTCGGTCTATTTTGTTAAATTGTTTATTACCATCACCAAAAAAATTTCATTTTTGAATCGCTGGAAAGCTAAAATCAGGCTATTGTTGAAATGCATAATACTATCTTCTCTTGTTCCAATTCACTCACGATTGTCTGAAGTCGTTTCTCAGTTCAGTAAATTATTACGTCTTAATCTTTTAACGCAGTTTCCACATCAACCAACATTTTCTTTGTGTTTTTTATGCGTCCATTGCAATTTAATGGGCAAAGCAAGGAATTGTGACACAAGACAAGAGTGTGGAGTACAAGACAATAATTGTAAAGTTTTTCGTCAGAAACATGTAGGCCTACAGTAAAATAATTATACCATAGTCATATCAATATTATATAAGTCTATTTCATGACCCATAGGCGGTAGTACAAAAAAATGTAAATCTTTGAGCCCACCCAATGTTTTTGAATTGTTGGCGCCACTCAACACGAACACATAAAACGATACACACCAATAGCACACATGCTCATTCCGAACAAGGTGAGGATGGATGAAGGTGATAATGACGGCCAGTTTATATCCGGGGGCCAGAAGGACCTAAAGCTTCCAGACATTCGTCTTACAGGTGTGGAAAACCCCGGAAACCCCCACCTAAGTAACTTTTCTCAACACGCCACAGCGGTGGACATTTGCAATATTGTAATATAATAAAAACAGGTATGACAACATTATGAAAATGTAAAAGCTTTAAAATATACTTGATGAATACAATTGGGCTGGTCGACATCTTTCGGCTATTCAATCATTTTCAGGTCCTTGATACCCTGTTTGTGAAGAACCTATGTCTTGTATGCTTACTTTATAATGTAAACATACAAGACGTAGGTTCTTACGTGATAATATAAACATATAAATATAAATATATACATATATCCGTATAAAAAATTCTCAGAAAATTGATAAGTTAAAGAAACTGACTATAACACAGACCAACAGCCATTTTGGTGCCTTAGTATTTATACCTATTCTTGGGTATATTTAGGTCGCTGATGCCAAATGTGCCATTAGGTTTTCCTTGTCAGCTTTAATTTTGAGAGGTATTATGGTATTACCATTATGCATATTATCCCATTTTACGTTTGACATAAATAGAAAACAGTGCCTATTTTTAGCTTCTAAATCATGTGAAGAAAAAAGCAACACATTAACATTACAATAACAATATAACATGGGGTCTTTAAAAAATTGATATTATCACATATTGTACGGTCTTTTATGACTTATGAGCTGCCAATTAGAGGGAGAAAAATTATCCAGCTTTTAGTTTTTCTGTACTTCGTACAGTTTTCGTCTTACGTGTCCAAAGCATGGTCAAGAACCTTCACTAGCTATATTATAAAGAAAGATTTAGTTTTGCTAGACTATGAGTTCACGAATAAAATCTATATAAAAGTAGAGCTGGTAGAGAAAAACTGTTTACATATTTGGAATCAGAGCACTAAGTATGGCCAAAATCCGGTAAAACTTCTGAGACACCAAATAGAAAGTTGTTTTTTGTTGGGCTGTGTAATTATAGTAAATATTAAACTATGGATTACACAGAAAGTCTGATTACTAATTTTATTACACAGATTGTAAAATATATCTTGAAAAAGTCATAATTGTGTATTTTTTGTGGAAGCAGCACTAGTTCCATGCTTCCAAACGGTAGAAAATTTTGCCCTGTTATACTTTGGGATATGCTTGATTTTTGACACTAAAAAAATCATATAATTTGACCAAAATGGTTAAGCAACACTTCTCTCATCCCTTAAACATAAACATAGGAGATCAATCTCAATAGAAAATAGAAAGAAAAGAAAAAACGAAAGGATACGAGTACAGACGAATAACACAGACCGGGATCTGAATTGAAAAGAACTCTAGCAGAATAACATAAGACAGTTAATTGTGTGTGAAGAGGCAGCTGTTCAGGTCTCGACGCAATTCTTCTTCATTTCTGTTTTCCCTCCCACATTCGCAATGAGGTGATGTCACAGGTTGCAAGGCAATTTCACCGAACCACCAGCACGTGGCCGAGGTTAAAAGCAGACCAGTGAACTGTGTCTGAATTTCCGTTCGATATAAAGTGAGACCTCAGGAAAATGAGCTGGAGACTCCATGCAAAGCACGTACTTCTTGCTTCCAGAATCTGAATTCCAGCTTAAATGAGCTGGCAACAGAATCAAGTCTCTCTCTCCCCAAGTTTGCTACTTCTCAGAACTTCTGCCTTAAACATTCATACTTAATATAATATTGATAAAACCATTACTGCGAATTTGTGGGGAAACTTTAGGAAAATAAATTCCATTCTTAAACAACAGAAATACATGCTAAGGTTAATGAATAAACCCAAGATGTAAGTGCGAAACCTTTGTTCATAAAGCCCAGAATGGCTGTGATTAATCTGTATATATTGGAATTAATAATGTACATTAGAAAAAACGTAGAATCCTACAAATGTAGAAGCAACATTCACGACCGTAATACCAAATACAAGGATGTTCCCTTTTTTAAACTGTCAAAGACATATAGGAATTTTTATGTTTTTAGAATCATTTTATAAAACAAGTTGCCGAAAGATTTAAGAGAGCTGCACATAAATTTTTCTAAAATGAAATTAAAAACATGGTTGCTCAATAACCCATATTATCTTGTGAATGAATTTGTTAATTGTAATCTTTCTTCTGTAGATTTTTAATATTTTAATTTTATTTTAAATCTTATTATTTACTTGACTCAGCCTATTACACGTTTGTGTGTTTAATGGCTTAATGTAACCGATGAGAATTTTGTGTGGTAATAAAATCATTTTTAAAGTGTGTATGTCATATGCACATTTCGACTCTTTAAAAATATTATTCTTGAAATTTATTATTCCTTTTAGCATACTATATCTACAAAAGAACGCCTTAGCAGGGGTAGAGATTAAAAGCAAATGGTGGACTTTACAGGCAATATAACAATGTTGTAAATCAGTATGCAGCATAAAATACCAAATTAATCATGGTTTATAAGTATTGTGTTCCTTAAGTATTGTCTGATTACTAATTTTACTACACAGATTGTAAAGTATATAGTGAAAAAGTCACTTAATGGGGAATTATGCTGGAAGTAAGGTCTGGTAAGTTGACTAGTAGGCTCTGTATTCTGTTGATTCAATTGTTGCATCGAGGGCGATTTTTTGGACAATAGTGTTTTACAGCATTTGTCATTCGGAGGGATTTCTAGGTTCTGTGTCTGTTATTTCAACTTCGTTAGATAACCTTGCCTAAATGAGAGCTTCTGAATAAAACATTCCTTGTTTATATCGCATAATTAAGTACTTTGATTCGATATCAAGTGTTTTGCATGTGTTATCTCTGTAAGCACCGACCAATCTTGACAAGTAGGCCTAATAACTGTTAAATATTCCACAACGACGAGAAGAAGAAAAAGTGATAAATAGAAATGTTTGAAGATTAAAATGTTGGAGATTGTTTCAATATTCTGGCAATTCAAGGTAAATTTGCATAACTTATGCAAAAACAACCAATGCAATCGCCTGCCTGTTTTTGTCTCTAGTATTGACTGGGCTATCTGATAGCGTGAAATTGTGTGCAATTATGCAGAATCAGGCGCATTTTTACTGATATTATATGCATAGCAAATCCCTAGTTCTGCTGTAACCATACCGCCGAGGGGGAACGGGTAGGCTCTGTGCACATTTCATGAATTCAAACCCAGGATAATGAGGCATTATGTCAACTGCGCGACCAAGCATCAATTATCATGATTATCAACAGTATGATTAATATACAGTACTACATTTGTATAAAACTCAAATGTCGATGGATTGGATTAGCGCCTTCAGCTGTCAAATGGAATTTGTCACGTCAATCAGAGATTAATGACAGTACACAAAAGGTATGGACTGGAACAATAATGATAGCTAAAATTTATTGATAATTTGCAACAAATGGGTCACATATTTTCCAGAAATGTGACGACGCGGGATAATCAAAATTAGCGTATACGAATCAAAATAATGATAAAGTATGATTTCATAACACTACTAATTCTAGAGTGATAGGGAAAAAGCGAATAAGTCAAAATACCAAACTTTTAGGGCAGTCAATTAACAATTTATTTTCACAGCACTGTTACAATATTTAATTCAGTCCACCAGATATTTTTACAGAGTATCTTATACTAGGTAAAAATATCTGGGTGGGCTGATCTAAATAGCGTAACAATACTGTGGAAATAAATTCTTTTTTGTTTTTCCTAAAACTTTGGTATTTTGACTTATTCGTTTTTTCCCTATCACTCAAGAATTGTTACAAGAAAACTCTGATCATTATCTACACATACACGCAAATATATTGGGTCTATACACGACGGGGGAGTCAGGAAATAAATTTTCCCCCAGGAAATCGAAGAGCAATGGGGGAAACAAGACATCGGTTCAACGCGAAAGACACCCATACACCATTGGGTATCGTTCGACCGCGAACCAGCAGATGGTTTTGTTGCTAAACTTTTTGGAGGATGGAACCATCATTGCTACGCGGTACTGACACACCCTGTCGAAACTGAAGGAGGCGATTCGGAAAAAGCGGAGTTCTGTTGTTGGATGACACTGCCAGACCACACTCGGCGACGGGAACGCAAAGCAACGCAAAACCATATTACAACTCTTGGTTGGGAGCGCCTAGCCCATCCACCATACAGTCCTGAAGGTACGTCTTATCTTTAATGTCTCATTACTAGGACAAGGCATTCGATGGTTTTGCATCTTTTTTACATGAAGGTTAAAAGATAGCTCGAATATATATATATATAGATGTGTATAATTAAATAATTGATTAAATATGGGCAATTTGTTATTGCATTTTTTTTTTTGCTTTATTTTGCATTTTTCGTTATTTTCAATTTAGGTAATCTGGCAATTTTTAGGTAATTTTCTGCAGGCATTTTTGGCGTTTATAGGTATTTTTTGGCATTTCAGGTCATGTTTCAGTGGAGGTAGAGAGAAGCTTTTCTTTGTACAAATCATTACGTCCAGACAACAGGCAATCGTTTTATTTAGTAATCTCCGCCAAGTGTTCATAGTTAATTTTAAATAAGGTTTATTGTAAACACCATAGCAGTTTGTCTTGTAGCAATAATTATTTTCTTGTTTCTAAATGTCACATATTTGCTAGGGGAAATTTGATGGTCATGCCAGTTCAGAAAGATTTTTTTTCGCTAACGGTGTCCAAGTAGTATAAATTTACTTACTTCTTTAGTAATAAAATGAGTGTGTTTTATGTAGTAAATTCATAAATAATGCACTGTCATCCAACAGGAACAACAAAATTTTAAATATGGAACATTTACAGAAAATGAACGATAGTCGTGCAGCTACAACAACAATAAGCACTTTTCTCTTGGGTTACATTATGAGTCTTCATAGGCCAAGTTAAGTCGTACAGGTGGTAAGTGTAAATATAGATTCTCGAAACACTACGATAAATATCAACGTAATTATACTTGCCTAAGCTCACGAAATAATTCATGGGTTGAAATATCGGTCTAAAAGCGAAACTAATTTACCGAAAAGTATGTATATGTCATGTGTTATTCGGCTAGAAAACATCATGATGCTAGCTATGGCTATGTTACCTTGTGTCTTGTCCCAGGTACAGTCCCAGGTTCTCCGGGTCCCCTCTATCAGCCAGATACAGTCTGTAGCCATCTGCACCTATCGCTGAGCAGATGCAGCCAGCAAGCTCCCATAACACGTGGGCTTTAGTTGGTCTCTGTTGAAGTGACTTGGTCAGTTCTTGCAGCATCTGCCGCTTGTCCGCATGCACGCAGAACTGTAAGACCATTAGGAACTTAGTAGCATTCTTGAACTGTGAGATACAGTTTGTAAATTCAGCTGCTATTGATAATATGTATTGAAAAGTGGCGCCAAATAATATATGTCATGTAGAATAGTTGAGTGGCCAAGTTTCAGGGTTTTAAATTCTTGATGCAAGATTAATATAATTTTATTTCATAAGATACAGTTTGTAAATTGCAAATACAGCTGCTATCGCTAATATGTAGTGAAAAATGGCGCCAAATAATATATGTTATGTAGAATAGTTGAGTGGCCAAGTTGCAGGGTTTTAAATTCTTGATGCAAGATTAATATAATTTTATTTCATATGATGGAAGTTCGGAATGTATTTAATACGTGGAAGAAATTGGGGCAATCCTACAATAACTTGTTCCTAATCAGTTTGCAGAAAAGTTATTTTTAAGTTAGTAGATGGATAAAAAAAAGTTCTTAGTTATTGAGTTAAAAAGCGTAATTTATTAATGCTTTCACACAATATTATTTCTATCCCCATATATTGATTTTAATCTCTGAAAGTTTTAAATTTATATATTTTTATTCTGAAGTGCCCGGAACTAAGCTTTACTCACTGAGGGTTATTACTAGGGCAAGGCATTTGAAGATTTTGCATCTTTTTTATATGAAGGTTAAAAGGTAGGTCGAATATATATAAATGTGTGCAATTAAATAAGGGCAATTTGTTTTGGAATTTTTTGCTTTATTTTGCCATTTTTCGTCATTTTTAAGAGATAGGTCAGTTTTTGGCAATTTTCTGCATTTTAGGTCATTTTCGGCACTTAGGATTTTTTAGCATTTTAGGCCATGTTTCAGTTGAGATAGAGAGGATCTTTTCCGTGTACAAATCGTTACTTTCAGACAACAGACAATGGTTTTATTTGAGAATGTCCGCCAAGTGTTCAGAGTTAATTTTAATAAAGGTTTATTGTAAACACTACAGGAGTTTGTCTTGTACCAATAAATATTTTTGTTTTCCTTTCTTTCTAAATGTCACATATTTGCGAGGGGCAATTTGATGGGTATGCCAGTTCAGAATTATTATTTTTTTCGCTAAGGGTGTCCAAGTAGTATAAATTTACCTACTTTTTAAGTAATAAAATGAGTGTTTTTATGTAGTAAATTCATATATAACGCACTGTCATCAATTAAATTGCTTTTAGTTATTCACTACTTAAAAAAACTAAATATAAGTAATAATGGAAAATTTATTGGTCATTTTAAAAAAATATATCGTCATTTTTTCATATTTTTAGGTCATAAATGCATTTTTTATTTAGCATTTTTTACTATTTTATGGTCATTAAATGCCTTGCCCTAGTTTTTACAATATATCATGTAGTTACGTGTGTGTAATAAATTAAATTAAATTGAATTTTAATCTCTGAACGTAACTGCTAATCTCCGCTAAAAGAGAACGGGTTCAACTTGCACTTCATCTCTCTCTATACATATTAACTAACAATGCATCTTTGCTAAAAGCAGAGATTTGATGTAGGAAACAATATATTTTCTTCTCATCCTATTACAGTAACACGCCCTTCATTAACGTAGAAGCACGTCTTCAATGAACAGAGCCTGAGAAGCTTATATGTATCAGAGCGCTTGAGATATATTTTAAGAGGATGAATACTGTAAAGGGAAAGGGGAAGCGCAGAGCAAGTGTTGAATAATAAAGTAGTAAGTAAAGTAAAAGTGAAGTATTCCCTATACAGGCCATGGAGGCTCAGAGGGTTCCAGGAGTTTGAGGCTCCATGATTGTAGACATTCGGCACGTGAAGGTGGGAAGGTTGTCAGCCTTACGCACCGGCCGCCTTTACCCCCAGGATTGCCCCTGGTACTCATTTATGTTAGAGGCTGAGTTGATCCCAGGACCATAGTGCCACCAGAAGGATTAGACCAATTGAAAAACGCCAACGACCTCATCGGGAATCGAACCCGCCACCTTCCGGCCATCTGCTTCAAGAAACAAAAGTTCAGTAGGAAAGCCTCGTAGTCAGAAAGATGAGCAGTAAGAAGAAAATCAGCAGAAAGAATTAGAAGGTGAAGATATGATGATGATTGAGTAGATGCAGAAGAAAGTGATGATGTAGGTGACATAAGAGGACGAAGATACATTTACCTCTAGTTGTAAAAGGTAATTAAACCTTTAAATTTTTAAAAAATATTTTTAAGTTAATATTTTCTATTAACATTTTGTTTTTAGGTTTAATAGTAGGCCTCCTCATAGATCAACTTTACAGAAGAAAATAATTTATAACAGATAAAAAAGTGACATATGAGGGAAATAATCTTTTCCCTCTAGATTCGAATTCTGGACCACTGTGAACTGATTGTCTTGCGATGATGACACTAAGACGCCTGCAGGGATTGTATGCCAAAAGTGGACACTTTTTAAAGAACTACATCAGCAATCAATCTGTAATGGCTTTTACGACAACAATATTTGGCAGCGGTTGTGGTTTTGCTCAAGCCCCCCAGAAATATAGATTTTCAATTTAGCTTCTTATCTTACCAGAAGCGTACAAGTTTTATAAATAATGTAAGCGATGCGGTGAAAGATGGAGAATAAAATATTCTGTGGTTTTGTTCAACATTTGAATAGCAATTTATGCTAAATGTTTCACAGTTCTCGTGCTATATCAGTAGAATGGCACCAACAGAATGATTTATTCCTTTTCACTACAGAAGAAAAAGAATTGAAAACAATACAAATGCACAATCATTCAAACAATGTTCGGAATGCGCTAATGCCAGTTTGATTGAGAGGAATACCGGTACTTATGTTATTCTTGTTAAGCTATTAATAGTTCTTAGGGTACGTCCTCGTGAAATAAAACTGCCTGGATCTTGCATCCAACCCTTGAAACATTGTAATGGCTGGTGACATAGTAGTATTAAACAAAGAAACAAAGAAAAAATTTTTTATGTGAAGTACATAATATCCTCCTCAATATAGAGTACACAGCTGAATATATTAATGCACATTCGGTTGTCATTCAAAGTTACTTAGGGGGTACCTTATTCGTTTTTTTAAACAGAATTTACCGCCTTATACCCTCTGATATTATAATAAACATACAACACACTGTGACAATGATATTTATGTGTAGAAGCATTAAAAAAACCATTAAAATATGTACAGATTAAAATTAGTCACATATTACAAAGGTCTATGTTGTAAAAATACTAAAATGTGTATATAAAATGAAATTTCCCTATTGTCGGGAGTCACTATTGCCGTCATATATGGTGTAAAGACTTCCGACAATAGGGAAATTTCATTTTATATACACATTTTAGTATTTTTACGACATAGACCTGTGTCATGTGTGACTAATTTTAATCTGTACATATTTTTAATGGTTTTTTAATGCTTCTACACATAAATATCATTGTCACAGTGTGTTGTATGTTTATTATAATATCAGAGGGTATAAGGAGGTAAATTCTGTTCAAAATAATCCTCCCTCTGCAGCAAACATGAAATTTATCAATACCTTATTCGTGTCCATTTCTGAATTTTGAAAACTATCTCCGTTACGGTAGAAGATACATGAGAACCTAGTATACTAAAATTGTAGACATTTAAAATTACTATTTAGCTGATGAATCAATGGCTAGTCCGATATAGGAATATGTCGAATTTCAACTCTTTCAAATATAGCTAACGGCGTCCTTGCTAAAGGTTAAGTATAATCCATGTCTCTAAATAAATTTGCACTTCGCCTGATTTAACTGTTTAGACTACCTGCAAAACCTTGTTACGCATGGTAGTCTAAACAGCGCAGATAGGCGAAATGGAATTTTGGACTGCTCTGTTCAACCATAGCCCGGTTCAAACAAGGAAATATTCCTGAAAAGTGGAGATAATCCATCATTTAGATATAGCATAAGGGAAAAGGACCGAAAGATGAAAAAAATCTTTCAGCGGAATTGCGCTTGAATATGCTCCCTTCAAAGCCCTTTCAAAGATTAAATTACCGTATCTCCTAACACTAGCGATGAGACACATGCCGGAGGAAGAAGACGGTTTCGAACCTGGTAAATCCACACTCTAAGCCATCGGGAAAGTACTCGAAAACATATGGAACTCAGCCAGCATAATAGGAGGACATCTATTCGTCGCTTTCATGGACTTACAAAAGCGTTCGACGGTGTGAATCGGAACATCCTGACAAACTCTCCGTTGTTCTAGGTCAACGAAGAACTAATTGAGAGCACATTGGCAAACGTTCTATAAACTGAACAAATTTTGTAGAAAAATTCAGTGTAATTTTTTTTATGTTTGTTTTAGATTTTATGTTCGTTCGGATGTTGCTATTAAGATTTTACCACGGCGAAGTTTATTATATACTAGCTGAAAAGGCCCGGCGTCGCCCGGGCTTTGTATTTTTTAATTTGAAATTAACTTATGAAGGACTTTATGTATGTAGAACTTGAAATGAAGAAAAATATTTATCACACTCAAACTATTCCATCAGAAAACGCTGGATATAGCTTTTTATGGCTCATAGAGGATGTGGAATGCTGCATTCCGTTGCTTCTACACATCATGCTTGGGAGGGGTTGAAATAAGAAGAAACACAAATTACATAAGATTGTACTGACTTGACGGAAAATTTTATTTCTCATTCTCATGTTACTATACAATCGTTTCGGAGCTGAAATAAAAGAGAAATGCAGTATCACTTTCATACTTTCCTCCCCTAGAACCCGGGACATAATATACTGCGAGCATAGGACTCAAAATGTTCCATCCCATGCTTAGGGCCTATGATAAACATCCCTATTTCTCAACTAATACAAAGCCTACAGGTATGGATAACTTATCAGCGGAAAGGATTGTTTACAGACTTTTGATATAGCATACTCACACACTTAAGTTGTCCCTCTTATTCTACATCCAAATGTGAAGTGAGTAAATATTTCTTATGTCGAGGGTAGAGAAAGTTACGTGACTACATCACACTGTGCTTTATTTTCGTGGATTTCATTTTCAGTAATTATTTTCGCCAATATATTACATCGATGGAATTATAGGCTATATAGTTGCCAAGGCCCTATGTAATCACAGTAAACAATTCACTGTTGCCATGTGAACTGAACAACATTCTTTTTTTCAGTAGAATATTCACAGAAATTATATAATTTTCAAGGGAAGGACTGATTTGTTTCAATTTTAATGTTGACCGCTATACTTTCCGGACTTATCTGGGTATGTGTGCAAAATTCCGTGTAAATTGGTAAAGAAATGTAGATTTGTATAAGGAACAAACATACCCACAAACACACATTCGACTTTATATATTAGATTTATATTTAACGAGTCAATGACGTATAGCCTATATATCGTTGTTATTATTATTGTTATTGTTATTATTATCATCAATATAGACAATTTTATGTGTTGATAATTTAAAAAGTAGGATCTGCATGACTCATTAGACCTTTAAGGGTCTCCATGGCTTAGCTCTATTTTTGTTTTGTTTTGATAGTTCACGTTTCGAGACCGAAACAGTAGGAATTCTGAAAATACTAGTGTAGAATATTTGGCAAGAGAATGTTTAATTCCACACAGAGAATAAAGTTAATTTTAAACAAATATAGTACAAATCAATCCAAACGCTGAAGAGGAAAGCACGGGATTCATACATGGAGGGTCGAGTTCACGTAACTCAAAACGAAATCAGATTAAATAATCAACGAGTTAGACCATGACAGGGGGAAAACGAACCAATAATTAAATTACGAAAACGCTGGAGGTTATTGACTTATATTTTCAAATTGCGTTAAGTTATTTTATTTGATGAGCTTACCTTCCATCTGCTTAGACTTGTTTTACGGCCGTTCTTTCCTGAAAAAAGAGAAGAAATCCAAACATTAGCTACTGATATATCCATTTCCGGGCTGTATGGCCGTGGTCTATCCGATGAAATAGCTGACGTTTCGCCATGAACTGCGTCTGGCATCTTCAGAGCTCTTTACAGCTGGGTGATCGGCTGCGAACTGCTGGCAAGCTCTAAAACACTGGTATTTATACTCTCTCTTCGCGCTCTGGTTGGTCGGCGCTCAACCGCTCAACCGCGCCGACCAACCAGAGCGCGAAGAGAGGGTATAAATACCAGTGTTTTAGAGCTTGCCAGCAGTTCGCAGCCGATCACCCAGCTGTAAAGAGCTCTGAAGATGCCAGACGCAGTTCATGGCGAAACGTCAGCTATTTCATCGGATAGACCACGGCCATACAGCCCGGAAATGGATATATCATTGAACGCCGGCCGTGAAAGCCTTAGTAGTTATATTAGCTAATGAGTTTGAAAAATTCTGGATAGTGTAAATACTACAGTTTATACTCTTCATGGGAAAAAGTTAATCGCGGTACCAAAGACGGAGTAGGTGACAAAATTATTTCACAAAGTGTTTCCTTTGCCATTAAACCTAAATGTAAGAATCAAGGAGTATGAGAAGAGAATATTTCTGGTTATGAAGTTTGCACACCTACCTCCAGTTCCAGGTGCATCAGGTCTCTTCTTGGAGCGCTGGGTGCTACGGATCATCCATCGTTCCAGCTGTTCCAACTCCACTTCATCCATGACGAAACGCTCCAAGAAATCTGGATGCGAGCGCAGGAAAGCGCGCATCTGTTCGGCACTCGGCTCTGCTGCTGAAACAGATTCCTACAATTTATTCCAAATTATCACTGCCGATATCTAGTGTGAGACACACTACATTCATTAACACTTATAGGGGGAAAAATCTGCAGGATAGCTGACAAACGAAGGATGCCAATTGGACACAGTGAAATCGAAGCAAATCTAAGAACTATTTTCATTGAACTCAGATTACTTTTCTTTTTTGCTCAATTCTTTCAGCGAAAGCCAAATACAAGGTGCACTTTAAGCTCCGCCCACTCGATATTCACGTTTTGTTTCTCAGCGAAGCAGGGTGACCAAACTATCCTTGTATATTGTCGCCGACACTCCCGACCGTACCAAATATTAAAAATGCGAGAGTGCCCCTTGTAACAAACATTAAAATCGCGAGAGTGCCCCTTGTATCAAATATTAAAAATTCGAGAGTAAACCTTGTACGAAACATTAAAAACGCGAGAGTAAGTGCCTTGTACCCACAGGTTTGCCGTGTACCCAACAGTTTGTCAGCCTGTTCATCCTCGAAGAATTCGCTAGATCGTGGTATAAAAGGAACTGCTTCACTGAGGGTGGGTGGGACGACATACGTTTCATGCGAAGGTACACCTTATATTCCCACTCCCACTGCCACTCTCTCACTCTCACTCTCACTCTCTCTCTCTATCTCCCTTTATATATATATATATATATTAATGATTGATTAATAAATTGATCCCGTCATTGGTAATATAAATTTCTTCATTCATGTATTGCAGTTTGTTTCTATGGAGTCTTGTTGATAAACAGTATAATATTAGTTCTCAAAATTCTGGTGTAGGCAGTCTGGATAAATATCTCTGGTCTAAAACAATTCAAGAAGTACTAGAAAATGATTCCGGTATCTACTGAATTTCAAGTAACTATTAAATCATTACATGTGCTTATGTTATAAAATCTACAATGTTTGAAGATTTTTTTATTAAATAGTTATGGTTAAAATACTTTTATGCTAGCTACAATAACGTGCTTATTGAGCTTAAAACGTAGTGTGGGTGAGTAGTATAATGGTGTCGAAATATAAACAGATAGTAATAATAACACAGACCAACAGCCATTTTGGTGCCATAGAATTTATACCTATTCTTGGGTCATTAGTTTTGCCCTATCAGCTTTAGTTTTTGAGATATGGTATTACCATTGTGATATTATCCCATTTTACGTTTGATATAAGTAAAAAAAGTGCTTATTTTGTAGCTTCTAAATCATGGGAAGGAAAAAGCAACACACTAACATTACATTAACATTACAATAACAATATAACATGGGGTCTTTCAAAAAATTTATATTCACATACTGTACGGTCGTTTATGACTTATGAGCTGTCAATTTGAGGGCCAACAAATAATCCAGCTTTTACTTTTTCTGTACTTCGTACAGTTTTCGTCCTACGTGTCCAAAGTATGGTCAAGAACCTTCACTAGCTATATTATCAAGCAAGATTTTGTTTCGCTGGACTAAGAGTTCACGAATAAAATCATCCCCCTCTCGACAAAAGTAGAGCTGGTAGAGAAAAACTGTTTACATATTTGGAATAAGCACAGTAAGTATAGCCAAAATTCGGTAAAACATCTGAGACACCAAACAAAAAGTTTTTTTTTGTTATGCTATGTAATTATTATTATTATTATATTTATTATAATAATTATTAAAATACTATTATTATAATAATCATAACATTTTGTAGCTCTAAAATAATGCTTAAACTAAAAGTAAACTCTGTGAAATTACATCTCCCGTGAGACTAGGACTACCATCCGATCGCTGTATCGTATACCATAGGCAGATGGTAGGACTGGGGGCACGTGGTCAGTATACCGAATCCCAAGGCCGTTACTGATGAACTTATTGACTGGAGATGCTATTTCTTTATCAAGTAACTCCCCAGTTTGTGTCACAAGGCTGACTGCACCCCGTTCCAGACCCGCCTATCTCAGAAAAATCCGAGAGGAGGTACTTACGATCGAATCATGCAGGCAGCCAAAATAATGGTTATGTCAACTGTATTTCTCTCCATCTTTTCTAAATCCTAGTGATTTTTTTTATCTAATCTACAGTTTAGGACTGCGTTGGGAATTCTTTCTCATCCGGTTTACATGATGAAGCCAGTTTTCTTAATACTGAAGTATGAAATCTTATTTCGGTGTTATCGGTAAGTTCTTATAATATTTCTTAACAATCTCTTCACCGGCCACACAGCTTTATGTATGGCGCTCGAATCACTGACAAAATTCGGCTATTCTTTTTTCTTCCCATGTAGCCTATCTGCTCTCACGAATCAAAATACAAGATAAATTCTGCTATGTAAGATGACTGACTGACTGATTCTTTATTGTTTTGAGCAACAATATGTTAGCATGGGCAGTGTCAAAACACATGAGAAAGTATCTTACTTTAAAAGAGATAAAGTTGAGTTACTTTGAGTTGATAAGACGACAAAAAATTTGCAGAAGTCTGATTTAAGATGTTATATTGAGTAAAAAGTTAGGATTCATAATTTCGAAAATACATACAGTAGGTAAACTAAACAAAAATAACCAATAAAGTAATATATAGAATACGATATATAGAATGTGCATGAAATCTTAAATGTTATGTTACACTGTATTCACAATCTTCAAGAAAGCATCTGGAATATTAAAACATGTGCCAATTTTATAAATTGTGTCATAGGAATAAGAGGGCTGTTTTTATAATACGCAATTTATTCTCGTACGATGTTTATACTAAACAGTTTGTTGAAAGAACAATATTACTGGGTTTGGTTATTCTGAATACATAAATCTCAATCTCCAGTAGGTTTCGGGATCTTTTCAGGACTGTCTTGATTATTCCCTAGGCTTTATTACTATTTTATTTGTAAAATAAATATCCTGCTTAATTTAAATATTACAATCCTTTGTAATTGTAAATTTTTTGTTTGAATTACATGTAGTTGTATTATGATATATACTTTTTCACAGATTTGCTATTGATGAGGCTTCTTTCTGAAATTCATGAAACATCAGAAACATCTGAAGAGGATTCTTATTTTGAGGAAATGTTTCCTGAGCCAATCTCAAAATCTGGAGCAGAAACTTTTAAATTCCAAGAATTTCTTTCGGAAAATTTAAAGAACAATGTTCGTAAGGTTTCAGAAATAAATCCAAACACTCGAACCATCCTATGTTCGAGCCCATCAGCTCCTTAATTACGGGAAACCGTTTCAGACAAAGGTAATTTTGAATGTCAAGGCACATAAAGCACAATTTCACCGAATTGAACTAGTGATTATTTTTATCCAGAAATATTGTGTCGAGTGAGATCAACTATTGCAAAGTTTCCAGAGAAAATTCTGGATATACCATCAGTAAGGTTATGAAGAAAGGTAATACACTAATAAAACCAAAGTTAAATGAAATGTTTCCTTTAGCACCAGAGAATACAAAGGAGTTAGAAATGGACGATTTCTTGCCTGAGTGTTCATCTTGGACCTCCGGTTACAAACACACAGATTTAGACAAATATGAAGGGGAAGTTCTATCATCTGTGATGAAGGGGCATGAGATGTTCACAACAATCTTGGATGGACGCCAAAATAGTTTGGAAGCAATCTACTCTTTATGGAAGGACAAAGGCTTCAAGGAAGCAGTTATTTATGTACTGACATTGAATGATTTGGCTGTAAATGTTGATTTCTTTCAAATACTACTGTCTAAACCGTCAGTTTGGGATTTGGATTTGTGTGTTTCTCTTCTGCCATCAGTCCACGATCTCGTGAGAAGTAAATATGAGATGTACATATCTGTTGGATGCAGAGTTTTGAAATTCATTTTGGAAAACTTTGGTCATATTATTACAGTGAACATTAAAACTTATCGGGATACTACTGGTGTTGACATTTGTAGGGAGGAACGTTACGATAAATGTATGAAATGTTACGAAAGTATTATGTCTACACATGCTTCCCTCTTGAAAAGAAGTGCCTTTATAAGTCAAGCCCAAAAATATTTCAGCGATGTAGACTCCTTAATACGAGCCATGGATTATATATGTTAAGACTAGATACCGTCATTCAAGAACAGAGATTGTGCTTGAATTATGACAATGTTGTACTTCAATTTCAACAGTTTGTTATAATTTTAAATTCAGTTCAATGGCTTTGAATTATTAGGTGAAAATCGTGTCGGTTTTACTGTGGAAGTTGTCATAGCTAAGAACTATAAATTATCCTTATCTTTAGATAAAATGAGAAATTTAGGCTTAGCTGTACTCATTTGCTGTAGACCTAATTTATTACAATAAATTTAAGGAGTTTTCACTTAATGGGTTATTTTAGCATTCAATATTTCAGTTTGTTGTTTCGAACAAAAACCTTCAAATATAATTTCTCAGGTGTTTCAGATTTTCATTGTATTTCTATGAAAGAATTATATCTTATAATATCAATGAACTTGTAAAATTTAAAAATTGTTACCTTAACGCTGCTTAAGTGACAATTCACTCCTGAAGGTTTAAAAATATTTTATTATTATTCTCTAAGAAAATACTTCATACTTTTACAAACGAATTAATGGGATGGCTGTTGTACGTTCCTGTACGGAGTCATTTTCACCTCATACGCATGCGTAGACTTCCTCTTGTGAGCCATAATACACTCAAAGAAATACAAACAAAAAAACAGTATCTTCTGCCAATTGCAGTAAGTACAGTGAAAATACTGATACACCACATTTATACAATGTTGAATTTGCTGAAGTGATTTAATATCTCATTAAAAAGTGTTTCAAACTTACATTTTAGACAGATTTTTGTAAAGTACAATTAATTATTATTTATAATTTTAATCAATGTCAAAAAAGCATTGACTGTGCCACAATATCGAACCTTACGTTAACTGAGAATATTATAGGAGAAAAATTCATCCGACACTGGGACTTGAACCCAGGACCTTTGGCTATTCGCGCCAATGCTCTACCAACTGAGCTAAGCCAAAGGTCCTGGGTTCAAGTCCTAGTGTCGGAGGAATTTTTCTCCTATAATATTCTCATGTAATGTCCAACAGAGACAATAATCTGTGGTTCATGAATGCTTATATATTTACGTAAACTTCCTTAGGTAAAACTATTTTATTCTAGCTTTACTGTTTATAATAGAGTTTCATAATAATATTAGTAATATTTAGGTCTACTAATAGTTTGGGGTCATTGATATTGGTTTATTGCTAGCAAAATATATGCATGTAAATTACATAGTAATGCAGTAATACTTAATATTACCAGTACTTACCTGGGACATGTCCATCGCAGGGGCCGGCGTTTGACAGACAACCGTTCACTGTCTGCTGCTGACAGCCCGTACCTGTAAACAAAAGAAAATATAAAGATGCAAATGAACAAAACATAATATAAAGATGTAAAATGAACAAAAGAGAATATAAAGTTGTAAAACAATCACTTCTAAAAATACTGTACCACATACTACATTTCTCATATAAATCCCCATCTGCTTCACGTTAAAACAAGCCCGATGAAAGAGAACTATAATAATGGGGATCATGCACTATAAATATTCAAAGAAGAATAATTTTTCTCTTATCATTTCAAGTGATAAGTATGTTATCCTATGAAAAAGTCTAAATTTTCACACAAAAATTCAATTTAATAGTGGTATTCTTAAACCTTTTCCTAAACCTGTGTATGTACAAGTGCATGTCGTAACTTTAGACTCGTTTATCCGATAGTTTAAATTTTTATCACAAAAAAAAGGAATATCTCTAGAACCATTTGTCTGATTTGATTCCAATTTTGTGCAGATGTCATATGTGTTAATATAAAAACGGTGGATTTCTATGGTTGCGATTTGATTAAAAAGATATCTGAAAAAAAAAACCTTTGAAAATACAATGAAAGTTATAATGCAAATAAAAAAAAAATCTAGATTTAATATTAAGGCAGATAGAATGATAATTGAGGTCCACCCTTCAGAAATAGATCTCGGATTTTAAGGGATAAAATCAAATTGGCAATAACTTTCTTACTTTAGATATCATGTTTAATAGATTATGTTTTATTTAAAAAAAAAAATAAAAATCACTCATATTGATTATATTATATGATACGTTATATATTAAAATAAAGCTAAATTCCTGTAATCCTGTAGGGACAATGCTTTGTATTTAGTTCTTCAATTTTAATAGTTTTACTTTGTTTGGTTCTTGCCAAGGTCTTCAGATAATTAATTTTGAAAAAAGTTACACATAAAAGTTTTAGCTCTTAGTAGGCCTATATGCAGACTCATACAAATATGACAAGTGAAAAAAAAAACTTTTATAGTTTCTGCAGAGGAAAAATGCGGTAAGTTACTGTTTTGGGTCCACATTTGTGGTACCGTAATTAAATATTAAGTTGGACTTACTAATACTACAGAAGTGCTACTTAACACCACACGTGTGCACTAAGTCATGGGTGTATTTAAATGGTTGTGTGGGAAATATTTAAGAAGGTCCCGGAATTTAATTGTCTTAACTAGGGCCCGGATTTTCTCCAGCTTCCTAATTAGAACATTTTAACATACTTTTCCGTTTCATGCCCCTTGCTTCCGAATATTTATGAATCTTATAGAACCTAAAAAGGGCTAAATCGGACTGAAGGGCCTAAAAGTGGCTAAGAAGGATTTTTTCTGAAAAACTAGGGGCCAAGGAGGACTTTTGCTGAAAAACTAGGGGCTAAAGAGAACTTTTGCATAAAAACACTATTTTTAAATAGATTTTTCAATTAATGCAAAGGAAAATAAATATGTGAATTAGTGCTTTTTACGAAAAAACATAAAAATAAATTTATACAACGCACTGAAATTAACAATGTATATGTCCCTTTGTAGTTTGTCTTTGCAAATCGAAAATGTGCCACCTCGCCACCGCAGGAAATGAAACTTGAGTCGTCATTAAGACGGCTAAATCTTTTGTTTAAAATTATTAATAAACTTCATTATGAAGTTTTGATAATTTCAACTAGTATAGTATATTCAAATTTGTGGTAAATGTTCCACCTATATACTAGTAGTTTGTTCGTACACCATATATGCTTGAATCCGATTAAGATTGTTAGAAGTTATTTTTACTTTTATATCTTCTAACCTAACTTAATATCTGGTATTTAATTAAATATTTTCAGTTCTTTCAAAATTTTATTTTGAATTTAACCCATAAACTTCTTTATGGGAGTCATATAACATATGTTATCTTTTTTAAAATGATTATTTTGGTATAATCATACACAGTGGTTATTGAGTTATTATCAGGCTTTAAAACTTAGTGCCCGAACCCACAGAGGGAGATGATTCCGGTTACCAACAACCTGAGTATAGGGGGTGGGGGCGATTGCGTAGGCTGATAAGACAGTCATTGCTAGTAGTACTGAGAAGTCAATGCGCTCATGGTACGGTGCCTCTCAAATTGGTCAACAGTGTACCTTGTCATTATGCGTGTTTATAAATGTATAATACGTGTTCGGAATACCGAAAGTAAAGTTTTCTAAAACGCAAACATATATTGAAACATTTGGGAGGGACTATTACACACAAACAGGAAAACGTAACGTTTTGCATGCTTGTAATGTGAGTTTAGAGAATGAGAAGTTATTTTGTGGTCTTTCTATACCTGTAATCCGCTTTGTTTACTATCACGTGAACTAGCATATGGTAGCTAGCGCATACGCCGAGCAAAGTCTGTACAGTACAGTTGCTGTTAACATATTCGATCGGGCACTAAGTTTTAAAGCCTGGTTATTATATATAACTCTTGTCGTTTGATTTCCTATAATCTAAAAAAAATTTTGCATTAAGATAAGTACTTATATATTAATTTTAGTTTAAAGAAAACTGAGTCGTAAGCTTCTTTGTAGAAAGTTCATATAAATATGTTAACTTACATATGATTAATTCAGTATAGTTGTATACAGTGCGTGTTGACTTATGTTTTTTGTATAACTTCTTGTTGTTGAACACCTTATAATCCAAATATTTTATATATTAAGCTTATTCGTTTTAATTGTGATAGTCCTTGAAACATTTTCTTATAAAACGTGGTTATGTAAGTTATATCTTCAATCTATTCGGTGGTCAAGCAGATTGGTGTATTATTGGTGTATTATTATGGTGTATTGGTGTATTATCCGTCAATAATACACCAATCTGCTTGACCACCGAATAGATTGAAGATATAACTTACATAACCACGTTTTATAAGAAATTGTTTCAAGGACTATCACAATTAAAACGAATAAGCTTAATATATAAAATATTTGGATTATAAGGTGTTCAACAACAAGAAGTTATACAAAAAACATAAGTCAATACGCACTGTATACAACTATACTGAATTAATCATATGTAAGTTAACATATTTATATGAACTTTCTACAAAGAAGCTTACGACTCAGTTTTCTTTAAACTAAAATTAATATATAAGTACTTATTTTAATGCAAAATATTTTTTAGATTATAGGAAATCAAACGACAAGAGTTATATATAATAACTCAATAACCACTGTGTATGATTATACCAAAATAATCATTTTAAAAAAGATAACATATGTTATATGACTCCCATAAAGAAGTTTATGGGTTAAATTCAAAATAAAATTTTGAAAGAACTGAAAATATTTAATTAAATACCAGATATTAAGTTAGGTTAGAAGATATAAAAGTAAAAATAAATTCTAACAATCTTAATCGGATTCAAGCATATATGGTGTACGAACAAACTACTAGTATATAGGTGGAACATTTACCACAAATTTTTTTGTTTAAAACCTAAAAAGAGCTATTCCACGAAAATAAAAGGCTAAAATACCTTTTATAAAAGCCTAAAAATCGGGCCCTAGTCATAACTATAAAGTAAATGTAGGTCACTCTATGCTGCATAAATACACTCTCAAATGTAATGATTTTTTATCCATTCACTTGCTTTTTTTATATATCCATTCAATTTAAATCAGAATAGAAGCTTTTGCGAAGTGTAATCATGCTTAAATGAAGGAAGAGAAATGGAAAGTGTAGAAAAAGAGAAATGTAAAACGATACACAAATTGGATCTGATCTCACGCATCGACTAACTCGAAAATCCTTCTTTTCCTACAGTATTTACAGTCTTTTACTCTACTCTGCTGAAGGATAGCGTTGAATAGTATATATTTATAACAGGGAATAGTGTGCTAGATTTATTTAGGATCAAAATGGAATTTTTGGAATGAGCGTGGAATTTTGGAAAGGACAGCGACATGACGAATATACAGAGTGTTAATGAATAACACCGAAATATTTTACCTGTGTATAGAGGGGACTTTTATTAGGAGATTTTACTTCATAATTGCTTATACAAAGGCACACATTCAGTTGAGAAAAGTGTACCCAAGTGTCTTAATTATGATTTTTATAGTTTTTCATATGTTTTGATAGTTTTATTCTATTGCATAACTAGTATTATTCATGTGACTAACACGTGTCACAGTATGTAAATGAAAACTATCAGTTCTTTCATATGTTATAAATAAAGTTCGGATGTTTATGACCTAAGAAAGTGCAAAATATGACTGCAAATATGTCTTCAAAAATGACTAAATATGACATCATAAAAGAACATATTTTATAAAAATAAATGATCCAATTTAAAACTTTTAATAACACTTAATTATTACATCATATTAATTCAATCAGATAACCACTTCTTAAAATTTTACAGGTGCATTTACAGTTTTACTTGTAAAGAAAAATAATATTTCTAGATATCACTGCATTGTGAACTGAAAATCTTTTTAAAACATGTCTATTGGAAGTTGTTAACAACAAGGAGGAAGAGGTAATTGCTCTATTACTTGTTATTGTCCCTTCATATTTCAGTTACAGTAAAACCAAAATATTCGTGACTCTTTTTCGTAAATATTTAAGTCCACCATTTACTGCACATACTGCATAATTGTGCTATTTTACTGAATTTATAACTGAAATATAACGTTAAATGACCGAAATATGACCAAGATCACGAAAATGTCCAAAATATGACTCTATATGCAAAATATAAATGGTCCGATTAAGATGACAAATGTGCAATTCGTGTTTAATTTGTGTTTGTGGCGAGAATAGCGGTCAGGAAAAAATATGACATGTCATAAACATCCGAACCCTAGTTATTAGTTTATAATTTAAAAACCACCATTTTTTTTAATGTTTAAACAACTACATAAAGTTCTGCAGGAATGCCAGTCAATTATTTTTCGATTTATAAAAATAAATTGTGCATGCAAAATTACAATAGATTTTTTTCTTTTAGAAGTTATGAAGAAAACTTATTTAAAAAAGGGGGTTACTAAGTAAAATAAATGTGAACATTTATTAAAAGACCAACACACATAAGAAAGGTGACGGATCGGTCACTTATGAATGAGCTAAATTTTTATTAAAACATTTGTAATTTTCTATCACCCGGTCTTGAAGTTCAGAACTACTCGTATTATAACAATTTAATTTTCAGTTTTTACATAACGCATGAGGTGAGCCTGAGAAAAATTGGAGGAAAGCAATACACGAATGCGTCTTCTTAAGACACTTTATAAATTCTGTGTTTATTTTACAACTTCGTTTTCTATCGGCATTCGTTGAAATTTGTTATTCCAATATTTGCACTTCACTTCCATTTCATTTTGAAATACTTCCTTTCATTGCCCCAGGAACAGATCCATTACAACTTAAACGTGGACTCGCAAAAGGATTATGCATAAAGTATATTTACACAAACAATAAGAGGCAAGAAAATAATACAAAGGAGATGACAGCGGTGGAAAGGAACAACCTAGTCGCAACTCCCTGAGTAAATGTTTACATTTCCCTGGAGAAATTACAAACGTTTCGGCACTTACTGCAATTGAGATGGAATATTGCTTATATTCCTCTTCTTATATCAATACAGAGCTGGTTCGAATCCTTTCGTTATAGAATTGACTGCTTAAGATAGTCATGCTTATCGATTCATCTAGCAAGAAATTTATGAAAATAACACCCCTTCATCCTTCTTCATATTAAAATTAATTAATATCTTAAAACAGCAAACTTAGTACTGTAGTAAAATACAGATAATATAGTACCGTTGATCAATAAAATTTAATAAAATGTGTAATTAAAACCATCAGCTCAAAAACCTTTATTGTTGGATATATAAGCATTCATGAACCACAGATTATTGTCTGTGTTGGACAATACATGAGAATATAATATGAGAAAAATTCTTCCTACACTGGGATTTGAACCCAGGACCTTTGACTATCCGTGCCGATGTTTTAACTACTGAGCTAAGCCAGAGTTCACTTCACAGCGCCAGATGGAACCTCTCTCCTATGACTAATTGCCCTTATTGGTCTACCTCACTGACAGACAAGTTATGTCATATGCAGTACTGCGAGGCACACTAATTAGTGATTTTGTGACCGGGCTTCCACAGTTAACATTCAAGATGGATATATATGCATTCATGGACCACAGATTATTGTCTCTGTTGGACAATATATGAGAATATTATTGCCAGTGAGGTAGACCATTAAGGGAAATTAGTCGTAGGAGAGAGGTTCCATCTGGTGCTGTGAAGAGAACTCTGGCTTAGCTCAATTGGTAAAGCATTGGAATGGATAGCCAAAGGTCCTGGGTTCAAATCCCAGTGTCAGAGGAATTTTTCTCCTATAATATTCTCAACCTTTATTGTGTGCTGTCTAGGCCCTTCGACACCTTTATGTCATCCTCAGGGCATATTGCCGTGCTGGTGAAGATTCATTAACGATTAAAAATAAAATGGTATTGTCTTGTAGTCATGTCAAACTGATAAAATATGTGCAATCTTAAAAACGTTTAATTAAAAACTACCACTGACACGTTTTTCAATTTCCTGTTTCTTCTCGAGTCTTCCTCGTTGTTTGCTGAGTAACATTTTGAAGATTTTTATGATTTTATCAGCACGACAAAACTACAAGACAATGCCACTATAATTTTTAGCCAGTAACACGGTGAATATGATTGGAATGTATTTGTCCTTGCTTCAGGAATAGATATCTCTATATAGCCTATATAAAAGGCTTTGTCCTGACTGACTGACAGGAATCAACGTAGAGCCTAAACTATAACAGGTAGAGACTCGGAATTTTGACAGTACCTTCGTGTCATAATGTAGGTGCTCACGAAGAAAGGATTTGAAATTTTTTTATTTTAAATGCCAAAAATCAAATGTTTTTTAGTATACTTAATCCCTTTTTACACAGAATTATCAAATCCAAATCACAGAACATATTGTTGCTAATGGTATCAGATGGGTTTGGGGGGGGGGGGGAAGAAAAGAAATGCAAGTTTGACAATAAGAGAAGCTATCAATATAATTCATGTTATAAATAAATATTAAAGAATGTAATCCACGAAAATAATGCAGTCACATAACTTTCTCTACCCTGGACATAGAGAAAACAATACGAGGTATGGTAATGTGGTATATTATTATATCGCAGGTTCTTGGAGAGAGAAGTATGAAAGTGATATTGCTTTCTGTTTAATTTCATCCCCAAAACAGTTTTATGGTAACATGAGAGTGAGAAATAAAATTTTCCGCCTCGGTATTACAATTTTATGTTACAGGAATTTCTGTTTCTTCTTATTTGAACCCTTACCAGGCTTGCTGTGTACAAGCGATGCGATGCAGAATTCCACATCTTCTATGAGCCATAAAAAAAAACTATATCAAGCGTTTTCTGAGTGAATAGTTTGAGTGTAATAAGTCGTTCTTCCTACTTCAAATTATAAATACCTATATAAGGACCTAGAATTTAAAAATCTAAAGTCCTTCATAAGTTAATTTCCAATTACAAAATAAAAAAAACCCGGGCGACGCCGGGCCTTTTAAGCTAGTAGGCTATATACAGTAAGTGATAAAAGACAGCTGTCCTATTGTTGTCAAGCCGCCTTTCAACATTAAAAAGCAAACAAAACCAAGTACCCAGATTGGGGGTAGAGTTCAGTACGATATGGGAGTGCCATCTATACTCGAGAGATTCGTTTTCATTTTGATAACATTTAGGCTACGTCCTTCATATAGATTTCCTTTGAATAGAAAGAACGTCATCTTCCTTGTCCGCTGGGAAGGGAAGGATAGATTACAGCGAGGATGGGAATGGGTTTATCTCTCTTTCTGAATACATGGGTTGGGAATTATGGGAATGGAGGTTTGAAGAGTCTGCATAGTACATTACATCTTACACCGTACGGACATCATGGACGTTATGAGTCTGGCTATATAATGTAGTGTGAAAGAATATAAAATGAAGCTAGTATTTAAACCTAAGCTTATCAGGACACGTGTGAGTGCGTGTTACCATGGCAACCTGAAAATGGTTAAATCCGATTTCACATTATCTGTTGACGTTATGACTGAAGGCATAATGCCTATGCAGTTTTCAATTTAAATTTAAAATACGGTAACTATTATATTGGAGAAGAATCTCTATATCAATTTAATTATACAAAGAGTAAACAATCGAGGAGCTTAAATTCCTGTGGAACTGCCAAAAAATTATAAATCCTTCCAGCAAGATTTCCAGGCTTCCAGAGATAAAGAGCGAATTGCAAAAAAAATAATGTGAAATCCGTAAACAATGGACATGACGCGAGGTGAGCAAAATAAAAATGAAATTTACTAAATTAAAAAATAAGGGAAAGATAAAAAACACACATATGTATATATATAGTATATACTCAAAAAGATTAAAATATATAAAAGTTACGACCTGTATCCAGATTTCAATAACCTAAAACAATGTTTAAAAGTACGTGAAACACATAACTTCCTCTTCCCAAATATAAGTTTTGACACTTAGTATAATATATTAGCCTACGTATTAGGCCTACATTATTTTCATGTAAATTAGTTGTAGAAATGAAGAGAATGTCCATACCATATTGCTTTGCTTCCCTGAAGGAAAAACAACCAAATAAAATCTAATTAATGCGTGAACGTAATTTCCTTTACGCCAAGCATGGGCAACACACTTGACATTCTCATATAAATTAAGAGGCCGTAATGCAAAAAGCGCTTATACAGCTATTTCAATCTGATGCACAGCTTCATTGTTCACTAAGCAAGACTGAGTTTTTACAAACAGTAGGTGACTTAGAACAAGACTTCGGACTATTAGGTTGTTAAAATAAATTTTAGGTACCTAAAATAAGGTCAAAATGTTTAGAAAATAGGTTCTATAAATCGGAAAATAGGCTCTATTAAAAATCATTAATTCCATTTAACCTGCCAATTTTCTTTGATATCTCACTTATAATAGATAATTACTTACTTCCTCTATTGCAATAGTCAATTCCTCAGCAAGCTAAAGGAATATTATCTATTTTATGAAACACAAAGGTTCATTGCCGCGCTTACCTGAGCCCGCCATACACCCCATTCTGTGCTGACTCCATTAAACCATTCTTCACAAACCCTACTTCCCTCAAATCTATCCTAATATTGTCCCCCCCCACCAACGTCTAGGTCTTCCACGTAGTCTTTTACCGTTGAGTCTCCCAGTCACTACTTTTGAGATATGTCTTTCCTCCCCCATGCGCGCTACATGTCCTGCCCATTTCATCCTCCATGATTTAATTACCCTTATTATATCCGGTGACGAGTACAGGTCATGAAGCTCGTAGTTATGCAGTTTTCTCCAGTACCTCATTTTCATCTCTCTTAGGCCCAAATGTTTTCCTAAGCCCCCTGTATTCGAACACACTCAGATTATGTTCTTCTGTTAGAGTAAGGGATCATGTCTCACATCCATATAATACAATATAATACAGAATTATATTTATTAATATGCCAGTTTATACAATTAAATGTAAACAAACTACAAATAACTCTAATAAATGAATTTAAGCAGTTTTCTTGATAATTCAGAATGTAAAGCACTTCTGATGAGAGATGCTCGTATTTACATCAGAAAGCACACACATGAATATATCCAGACTGTACCTCACCGATGTGTGAGCTGCATCTTAATTGACTGTGAAATGTGTGTGCACACCTATTTGCTGTGGCTGTCTTTAAATTATGGCACAGCAGCACCTGTTTGAATTCTCCTCCTTCTAGTAATATTAACAGGAGTTGGGAAAATGAATACATGGACTTAATATGTAATGAAAACACTTAGTTAACGTACCTTTTTATTTAAAAAAAAACTACTAAAGCTAGGCACTTTATCTTTTTACAGTTTCTAGATACAAACCCATAACGAGAAAATTGCAAAACGACGAGCTTCATGACCTGTACGCTTCACCGGATATAGTAAGGGTAATTAAATCACGGAAGAAATGGGCTGGACGTGCTGCACGCAGGGAATGGAAAGACATATCTCAAAAGTATTGAATGGGAGACCCGAAGGGAAAAGACTTCTTGGAAGACCTAGACGTAGGTGGAAGGACAATATTAGGATAGATTTAAGGGAAGTAGGATTTGCGAGGGATGGTTGGATGGGGTTAGCGCAGAATAGGGTTGAATGGTGGGCTCAGGTAAGCGCGGCAATGAACCTTCAGGTTCTATAAAATAGAGAATATTCCTTTAGCTTGCTGAGGAATTGTCTATTGCCATTGAGTAAGTAAGTAAGATACAAACCTTGTGTCAGTAATGGGAATCGATTCATCGACTGTCCATTTATTTAGTATGCCGTGATCTCATAGTTTGATAGAATATTGGCAACAAAGTAAGAACAGATTAGGCAGTGCCAACGGGATCCAAAGACTTCCGCATCGCTGGGAACATGCTATACGCAATTTATTTATTTATTTAATCAAGTATGAACATTACAGGCATACACCCAATTGCAATGTTCATGACTATGCTAGCAATACATCATGTACTTACAATAACACGAATATGAAATACGTATAATAAAAGTAGGAAAGTTAGGATAGTGACCAATGTAGCCTAAGGTAAAAAGTAAAGAGAATAAGAGAGAGAAAAGAGAATAAGAGAGATAAGAAGATAGCAAGCATGAAGAATGCAGAGAAAAAGAAAAACGAAATAAGAGAAAAACAAAAGCAATGGTGGTGATTACATTGAAGTCCTATTAAAGTTAGAACCATGTAGGCTACTTATACTATATGCGGAGAAATAAAACAGTTGCCACTACTAAAAAACCAACCAACTTTTTTTTAACTCTTGTAATTAATTCCATACTAAATTTTTTAAATCTTCACTTTAGAAACTTGTATCGTAAATATTAATGGAAGATCCTGACTATCATCTAGAAATGCCCTTAAAGCATTAAAATCACTTTGGCTATGGTACTGTTCAAACAAATCACATTTAGTGTATGCTTTTACGTCGTTTACTCTGAGTATCTAGGTCGACCGTGCTCTTGTTAAAGATACACTCTGAGGCTCAAGTTCAGGCTCCTCTAATGGCTTGTGTCATGTAACGTATGGACTCCTTCGCTGATATCAATTTCTACAAGACAGAACACAACCGTGTGAAGGAAAAACTCTCTCTCTCTCGTGGCTAACTCTCTCTCTCTCGTGGCTAACAATTTATTTATTTATTTATATTTATACAAAATATTTATACAAAACAAAACAAGACCACCCGAATGAGCATGCGCTCGTGCTCGGGCACAGTTCAGCCATTTACATTACAAAATACAAATTACAAAATACATAAAGAAAATAGGCTATAATTAAATCAAAACCTAAAAAATAATAATAATAAAGAAAGAGCAGAAAAGTAAAAAGAAAAAAGGAAAAGTAGTAAGAACAAAAATTGAAACCCTGAGTTATTACAAATAAAATCGTTCCTTAATTGTCTACTAAGTACAGAGTGAAGTAACTTTTGAACTATGAAATAAGATTTTTGATAAACTTACTGAATTCTTTGTTGTTCATATGTACTATTTCTGGATGTGACCTAATTATAGAGTTATAGAGTCTTGGACCATAATAAATGCTATGTTTAGAGCCAGATGAGGTGAAGTATTTTGGTTCTATTAAAGGCAATGTTTTATTTCTTCTAGTATTGTAGTTATGAGGATCCGATACATGTACGTTGCGGTATTTTTGAAAGTATTTTAAAAGTGTGACCTTATAAATTTGTTCTAAAGTCATCACATTAAATTAAGGAAATATCAATTCTGTTGGATATTCTATAGGCTTTTTTAAACAAATTTTTATAATTCTCTTCTGTATTAGAATCAAAGGAGTCAATACAGATGTGCCACTTCCCCCCCAGCCAATGATACCATATTGGAGGACAGATTGTATTAGAGCTAAGTAGACTGTTCTTAAGACTTCAGTCGGTAAAAAATAGACTTTAGTCGTTAAATAAATAATTAATTCTACTGTTATGAATTCATTTAAAATAAAATCATTCCGAAACATAAGATAAATGTGAATTGGCCAAGTTATATTTTTCGAATTCCTTCAAACATCAATCTTTAAGCTGAATTAAGCATTTTGAAGAATGTCGGCGAAATCACTTAATGCACATATGCATCAGTGTCCATCCATAACTGGCAATGTTATGACCACAAAAAAAAAAAGTGTCTGAATGAAAGGAATCATGTACGTAATGTGGAAGCCACTTCTTTAATACTTTTTTTTCCCAAGAACTGCCTCTACCTGCTTCCATCCTAATCCTCTTCGACCTATCAATCAGTGAATAGAAAGGTAATTTGGCGTATTTACACTTGTCTGTAGTCCAGTACAATGTTGTCAAATACGTACCACAGTACTTTCAGTACGTTTACTTCACTTGAGAAGTGGTGAATGTCAGCGGCAACACTGGGGAAATCCACGTGACTACAAGAGTACCTGTTCTTTGTCGGTGTCTATGCAAATTTTCGGTTTAGGGAACAATGCTATTAGATTATTTTGTAGATAGACGATGGTTTGGGACGAGGTCTTTTTAAAATGGCACGAACTGTACTGTACTTTATTCCCTTAGAGTCTCGAAATTTTGTACTGAATGTGTATTAAGCTTATATTTGCTAGGTAACTCTCAGCCGATGAACATTATTCTAATGGAAGTAGCTTGGTTAGAATTTCATTAATAATTATTCGGAAAGCTATTCCACAGAACCAGTTCAGTAACGAATCGGCCATAAATAACGCATTAAATTGTATTTGTCTATAATAAATCTCACATCATATTATGTTAAGTTCGTGCACTATTCTTTCTCGTTTTTAACTCATAATAAAAGAGTTTTCGCAACAAATGATAATGTTGTAAGGAAACCCTTCTATAATTTACTAGGTTCCGATTTGCAAGCCATTAGCGCTGCACCTGGGTGTTAAATCGCTTTCAAATCCCTGTGCTGACAAGATAACGAATGTTTAATTTAATAGCAGTCTGGTTTGTAGTACAGATGAGCCATCTCACTACTCAATACCTTTAACTAGTTCACCTCACATCCTACACATTTCCATAAAAGCATTAACATCACTATAGAGACGGATCTACAACCAAGCTGTGCTGATTACATCACATGAAGAGACATTTTGTTAGAAATTTGGGCTTGAGGAAGAATTGTTTTAACCTACTTTATAAGTGCATTTTATTACATTTCACACGCAGACGTTTAATGATTTTGTGTTAAAATTATTATGAAATGGAGAAAAATTCAGCAATGTATTTGTAAAGTTTTCAACTTACGAGCAGCTATAACCATTACTGATTTTCAATAATTATAATGTGATTTTGTAGCAATTATCTGGCAAAGAAACATTTTAGTAAAAATAATAATAATAATAATAAACATTTAATAGGGTACTCCCAAGTTCTACCCTAATCTAACCTGCCAAGAAAATTATTAAACTGAAAAGGCTAAATCTAAAGATCTCCACTTTGCACGCATCGATTTTTTTTTCAATCCAAGGAACCTTAGCATCCGTCCCGTCAACATTAATATAACTTTTCCACAATCCAATGACGTGTCTTCAATGAAACTACAGCAATTCTGACCGACTTCTATAATTCATAAAATCAAGAAAACCTATCCTACATCTGCTTACATCTAATCGCCATTATTAACATACGTAATATATGATTTAACAGGAGAAAGTGTATTTCCTTTAAGAAGAGAGGGAAAAGATGTATGACGTAGAATCTCACCTTTTAATGCCAGAACCCTTATTTAACCGACTCAATTAGCCTAAATCGTGTGACGTTGAAAGGTCATCTTCCATTTATAACAACATTATTTCTGATAGACGTCTGTGACCCCAGAAAAGATACAAAAGCATATAATCGTGCACTTGCTGAAAAACTTAGTGATTCGTTTTCTTTGAAACATAATAATAAATAAATTGTAATATGTGATATTACCTATTTTTATGATTTTAAATACATATTCCACCATTTTTCACTACACATTTACGTGCATGTTTTATTATTGAAACTAGGTTTATTATTGAAACTACTTAAAATCCTAGCTTTAGGCGATAACATTAATTTACGAATAAACTAACTTTATTGGATAATAATTAAGGTCTAATTAAACATTCTTTTATTGTTCTTTTTTTGTAAAAGAATATAGGATAACTTTTGTCCAGCAATTTAGACAAGACTGACGATGTGACTGTCAGTAAAAAAAATACAGACACAAATGCTAGAATTTCTTAAATGACGTTATTTCCTTCCAAATCGTATAGTTATCGAAAAAATTATGAAATCGCGGGATCCCTTAAGATTTTATTTATATAGATTGCAATGTCATAATAGGTTTTTATAATTTTATTTTTTTTATTTTATAATTTAAATATGATATAAATGATGCATAGGTTGATCGTGAAACCCCGAAGAGCTCGTGCTTTAGGGCAGTTCCAGCATTGCATTTATAAAATATGTTTTGCAATAGAAGTATAATGTAAATCTCTTTTTAAAACTAAGAAGTAGACAAATTAATATAATGAAAAAGTACCAGGTGAGAAAGACAAAAGCAGAGAATAATGGCATGACTCAAGAAATAAAATTAATAATAACTTAGTTTTATAATGAAATATTTGCAATAATTATTACGATAGTTGTACCAGAAAGACGAAAAAGACCAAGCGCCAAACAAAAACTAATTAAAAGGGATTACAGTGTTTTTGGGTACAGGAATCTTCCTGTGCTATGACATCGGTATAAAGACTAAAATATGACTGTTGTAATGAGCTTGGCAATGCTTGACATTCGTCCATTAATATGCCGTGGTAAGAGCGGCGGCTAAATCAGGCGATGATGGCGTAATCAGGCTGTCGCATATGGATGAGTAGCAACACTGCATCCAGATTTAATTAATGCGTTGCGGTTTTGGGGGTTCAATAAATGCAGCATATGTGTTGCATGTTTATCGAAACATGGTCGCAATACGGTGAAAGCATACCTGTATATTTATCAGTTGGCTGAAGCATCCAATATCGAATAGGTAGTGGTCAGCTATGTTGAAACAGGTGCCTTTGTCCCAATGGGAGGGTAACTGTGTGGTGTGAGACCAGTGCCCCTATTTAAGGTCGCGAACACGCAGGCATGAAAGCTGCAATGTGGGTGGGTCAACAAATAAAATTAGATCCGGAATTACAATAAACCCATGACAAGTTTTGCATAGTAAGAAATGTTGAACATATGCTGCTCTTGTCGGACTGGTAACACGCCGAAAAATTGTATTTTAGCAACCAAGGCCGCTAAAATTGCATAAAACTACATTCAAACTGCATTCAAAATGCAGTTTTATTGGCCTAGTACGCTAAAGTCGTCATGGCAACCTATAAACAAATTATAATAACAAATTATAAACAAAATCCAGATGGCACACACAGTCACACGAACTTAACATGGATTTAAACATATAATTGGTCATAAAGAACTAATTTAAGCCAATATGTTTCTTTATGATAATCAGAAACTTTACCAGGGTTTTTCGCAAAACACGGTAGCCTGATTCATCATATAACAACAAATATAAGCCAACAACTTTTCACATCTTCGTTCACAAGAGAATCATTGCCCACCACGGATGCACCAGCATTTAATTCCAATATATTCCTTCTCATAGCCTACTGCTGCCGTGATGTTGCTGGCATCAGCTCCAATTCAATGTTTCTGGCTTGGATTTAATTTCCTCGGGATTGTCGTTCATATTTCCACAAGCTTTTCATAAATACTAGTTAGTATGCATTATTGTTTACAAAAAGCGACTCATATATAATGCATCTATAGGCCTACCGCATTTCGTATTGGTACGTATGGTTCATTGTTGTTCCCCGATTCAGGGGGCTATGAGAATATGACGTCAACAAATGGCTGACTACCTTTAATTATACGGTATTTTTGTTTCATTTCATATAATTTAGAGAACTTTTACTAAAATACATTGTATGCACCGTGTACGCAAAAACTTGATCGGACTCATCCAGTATTCGTCCGCTAAAGCGTTATTTTGCGTACGGCATTTACCAGAGTCTTTCACTGCTTCTTGTAGGGGTCAGCTGATCAAATACGATTTATTTCAATTTTTTATGGTTATAGTCTACCCACCAATGTTGTATATGTTTATGCGAGACTACACGGTAGGCCTATGTCGTTATTGAAGTACTAGTTAAAAAGGACAAGCAACCTGTTCGTACTTTATCCATTTTTCCCACTGTAGAAGACTCGGATATTTTGAGGCTCGTCGTCCGTAGCAAACTGGGATGATTAGAGTCCTTATAAAATCGGATATTTTGAGACGACACGTCATGAAACATGTTTATCTTTTTAATCTTGTGAAGATTAATATACTTTCTCTATGCTACGAACATTCGAGAAAGTAAAACAGATGTATGTGTGAAAATGCTCGTATGTAACTTAACTAGTAGTGCTGCAATTATCGTTAAACGTACGGGCAAAGCATCATAGTCACTAGGGATACAGATCTCTACAATAAACTTTCAGTTGCTACATTCCCTTTAGGGAACAAGTCATCTGTAGATAACATTGAAGTTGCGGTTACTGCTTTTGATAGCTTGCAGGTAACTATGAAAATTAATTGGAGAGAAATGTCTTCCCTTGAAGGTATACATTCTCGTAAATAAAATATGTCCAATTCCCTGTGGCTTTTGAAGTACTGGATTTTGAACATTCAAAACTAGCTTACATGTCTCCATCACCAGGCAAGTTTTTAATAGTTCATTCTGGTATTTGCTCAATTTTAAATTACCCCTAGGACTCCATAGTTTTTACTTCTTCTGCCTGTATTGTAAGTACTAACCTATAACTTAGGTAGAGAAAGTATTGGGTTCGACCCCAATTCAAAAAGTTGAGTTGAGGTATCTTGAATCCAAAAATACTATTTTCACAAAAATGTATATATGTGTTTCTTTGTTTGTGTCTGTGAACAGCTTAGCTCAAGAACGAAAAATCGTATGAAAACAAAATTTTACATTTATTTATTATATTATTTAATTAATATTTATTATTTTGTATTTATTATATTATTTAACTTTATATTGGGTATCTTCTGGGATGTGACCCTGTTTCTCCTGCCATATGTCATTCCATCGTTCTCCATTCATCATGAAGTAACCATTTGGTTGCAAACAAGATTTATTATTATAACCCAAATATGAAATTTAATGTTTAAATCATTTTTAGTTTTGAGCTATGCTGTTCAAAGGAAAACACACATAAAGACAGTCAGACACAAACACAGACATGTTTCCGAAAATTGTATTATATCCGGAAATCGACATCGAATTTAAGGTTGGATACAATACTTCCTCTAATACATAGTTATTATAATTCTGATCTGAACTGATTTTCCTGTGACCCTCAAATTGAAGGCTTCAGTAACTAGATTAATTTTATTACTCTTATTTTCCATGAGAGGACGAGGGATATGTGGTAAGGCCATCGGCTCATAAACCCTTCCAGGAAACTAAGGTATTACTTGGCTGTGAAAAGGCCGGAAAATTTTGTCCAGAGACTCTAATTTAGGCTTTGAGTTCTTTTACGTGCGTAAATCTATGTCACCTCAGCCCTTGCTTAACATTCCTGCCGGAGGATTCCGTGCCCAGGATTTTTATGTTCATAGTACAGGTAAAAAAAGTAAAAAGAGGAACTGACAACAGCTTTTAAAAAAACGTTAATTCGACGAGACAAATTCATCTATACGAAAGCCTTGCATTATCCGTCTGTCAGGTCTCCCATCATTTAGAGTATTTTAATTTCCTTGAAACAGTCGAATGTTTAATTTATTTAGCTCAAAACAGGAAATATATTTCTGCTGGAGATCGGATCTGTATTGGTAAAGGCACATAGTTCACATAGTTCCTTCACAGTTAATATTAGTAACGCCCCATTAAAACATCGATTACAGCTGGCTTAGAACTTGTCGTAGCTATAGAGCCTTATGACTAATGACCCCACGAGTATAGACTGCCATACAGTCCTCCTTATTATGAAGCCAATGCCCGGGCATTGTACAACTTAAGCGGTAAAAAACGAGTGGAATTTTCTAGTGCATGGTGATCAATCTTTGGGATAACATATAAACCAACTTGTAGTTCACAAAAAGAGAATATTTAATATGTATTTCTCCTGTTGACATGCAAGTCTTAACGCTAATGAAATGAACCATGTTTACACCTATGCTTCTCATTGTTTTCGTTAAATGCCTTGCCTATTAGGTGTTATATTTATCAAAACAAAAACTTATCTGTTATCAAGATTATTTGAAAAATAATGATAAAAAAAAGTCTTATCCATTTTGTTCGCGCATGTCTTAACCGGATTATTATTATGTTTGAGTAACTTACATATAAGGGAAGGACGGGAGTTACTTTTTTTTTCCTTTAAGAAGGACAAAAAAAAAAAAAAAAAAGCGTGGCGATGGAATAGTCGCTCCTAATTTCCTTCACTTATATCAAAGCCAATTAAGTAGAATGCATAATTTCTGAGTCTCGTTTCATAAATTAGTGATTTGAATAAACTTAAACACTAAATTTGAGTTGGGGTACGCCGTAGCAAAAAAATTCAATTAAAGATCGAGAAAAATCATCCCCATTCGAATGCGGATTTCAGAAAAATTCCCGATAAAATTTGAATTATTAGACAAAGGCCTAATAGTGACCCAAAATTTTTGAGGCGCAGCGCTACAAACCGGAAGGTCGCGAGTTCGATCCCCGATGAGGTCACTGGAGTTTTTCAATTGGCCTAATCCTTCTGGTGGCTCTATGGCCCTGGGGTCGACTCAGCCTCTAACAGAAACGAGTACCAGGAGCAATCCTGGGGGTAAAGGCGGTCGGTGCGTAAGGCTACACCTTCCGATTGTCTAAAATTCTGGGAGCCTCAACCTCCTGGAACCCTCTGGGCCTCCATGGCCTGTAATAGGGAACACTTTACTTTTTAAATATTAAGTTACTAACAATTTTCAAAGTCATCCTGCTACCAAGAAATAAAAACAACAGTCAAACTAAACATACCGAAACAACACAACAACCGTCAAGAATGTTTCGCTACAATAAATTTCTAATTAAACTTACGTGTTTTTAACATTTCGTTAATTTTTATAGAATAGCTATTATCTTAGCTGTCCAGGATAAGCCACATAGTGTTATAAGAATTGACGTTCTCGGATATTATTTCCGAACAAGGACATACGATAATGTCCGAAACGTCAATTTTAAAAGCTTGACGTGGATTTACCCGGACAGCTAAGATAAGTTAATAACAGTTTGCATACATGACATCTGCCGCGGAAGACTGCATACTCTTATTAGCTTTTATGATATTTTAAATCATGAACGTTGTTCAGCTGGACTCTGTCCGTCTATGTAAAGTTCCATTTTACGGGCTGACTGTAAAGGAAAGGTACTAGCCTGTTTAGAAAAAATTATTGCGCATATCATCAAATGTTTTTGCACTCCTTAGCTAGTAAGTGGTACTTACGAACTTTGTTTACATGGATCGTAAGTTGACATTCCCACACAGTCTTGTTGCTAAGGCCGGTTGCGATGAGGTTAAAACACTTACGGTCCAAGCGCTACGTCATAATTCATTACGATACACTTCATAATACAAGCCTTTATGGCCACGGCCCCCAGGACAAATATTCGGTTCCCATAACAACAAACACATGCGAATCACTTTCTGAAATAAACATCTATTTTCAAGAATGTATTTACATAATATTTTCAGGTAATATTACAATTAATATAATTAAATTGATATAAATAATCATCCTGCAAAAAATAGCATGCAACACACGGCCGTAAAGGCATTTACGGGTCTCGAAAACTTAAAAACCCTCGGCTGCGCCTCGGGTTTTCAATCTGTTTCCTCGACCCGTAAACGTGCCTTACGGCACTTGTATCGCAATATACTATACTGTCGTCAGCAATGTCACGGAGGTCAACTACGCCGGTTTTATCGTATAATTATCTTAACTCTTATAATATGCTTGCTAGCAGATGATGCGATTTTATTCTGATAGAACGTCAGCTCGTTACTGGATACATTAGGTTTCATTATGCAGTGATTAATACGACACATGCTGCCAGTGAACAGAATAAAAACACATTTTATACAACATAACTTATTCAGAAATTGAAATAATATAAATGTGAGCTCATTACAATCAAAATTTCAATTCGGTGAAACCCAGTTCGTGTGCAATTATTCTGTTCTATGTTAGCTTATCTGAATTATGTTCAATGTTTCTAATAGAGACTATTGGTAGCATTGGGTAGAATCTGTTAACTAGTTGGATTCATCGGTTATTTAATGCAGTGATTTCACATCTACCAGAATACTGATTAATTTTAAATTACACAAGTAAGAAAGTAGGCTAAAATTATTTATATAATCCGTTTCTTTTTTTTCATGAGTTAATAAATCCCACACAAGATTATGTGTTTCCTCAGGTAAATTTTCTGGAATTTTGTTCTCGCTAATCTATCGATAACTCGTAATATCGAACAGCACTATCGATAACTCGTAATATCGAACAGCATTATCTTTCATATGTTAAGAATTTGAAAAAATAATGACATTATCAGTTCTATTCAAATTTATAACGGTAACTGATCAGGAAGAACATAGTCTGAGAGTGTTTGAAAACAGGGTGCTAAGAAAGATATTTGGGCCCAAGAGGGATGAAAATGGGGGCTGGAGAAAATTGCATAACGACGAGCTTCAGGACCTGTACGCTTCACGGGGTATAGTAAGGGTAATTAAATCGCGAAGTATTAAATGGGCTGGACATGTTGCACGCACGAGGCAGAAAATACATATCCCAGAAGTATTCACTGGGAGATCCGAAGGGAAAAGACCACGTGGAAGACCTAGATGTAGGTGGGAGGACAATCTTAGAACGGATTTAAGGGAAGGAGGATTTGCGAGGGATGGTTGGATGGAGTTGGCACAGAATAGAGTTGCAGGTAAGCGCGGCAATGAAGCTTTGGGTTCCATAAAATAGATAATATTCCTTTAGCTTGCTTAGGAATTATTGTCTATTGCCATTGAGTAAGTAAGTAAGTATATTAAGATACATCGGTTTAAACCTCACTTCATGCTATCCCTGCAGAGGAAGAAACTCCCGTATATAGCCTGCTGTCAATACATCCATCAAGTTCATGTCAGACACAAGTGAAAAGCAGATACGAAGGTGAGTTATGTAATAACAGCCTATATATTGATAAGAGTCTGTCTTCCGCACCTGGAGTCTGTCAAACACACTTCCGCATAAAGAAAACATCACGCAACAAACAGAACTAACCACCTTGCATGTTTTATTGATGTCTGACATGCAATTATTTTTCAGGCAAATCTTCTAGGACTAAATTTTGACAATTTATATTTTAAAAATTCTCTATCGTAGAAACTACGACCTTTGTGGCCGAATCAGTAGGGGATTGCCTAAAGTCTGAATGGTTAGTAATATTTCCTAGAATTTTTCTCCTTCTGTTGTTTCAGACCTTTACCACATGAGTAACTCGGGGAAGTTTACTTTCATACAAACTGCCTGGGGTTAAGATAAATATTTATACTCGAACCCTAGGTAAGGTAGCGTCGGGATAAGTGAATTTACTCCCACAAAGTTACACTTTGTACCATTTTGATATGTGAATTCTTACAATTTGATAGGCCTACGCGAATTTCTACAAAGACAAGTTATGTGAATTACTACACGACAAAAAATACATTGGCCAATAGGAATCATAAAAAAAAGTGTGCCTGGAATGCCACGCGACAGAAGTGAAACTTGTTTAATTTTTTTTGTTTTTTCAATTTTGGATCAATGGATTTTTTCAATTTTGGATTGTAGGACTTTTCAATATTGGGTTTTTGGACTTTTTAAATTTTGGATTTCTAATTTTTTCAATTTTTGATCTTTTAATTTTGGAATTTTGGATGTTTAATTTTGGATTTTATAAATTTTAGATCTATGAAATTTTTTAATTTTGGATTTTTATTTTTTTAATTTTGAATTTTTTGACTTTTTAATTTTGGATTTTTTTAATTATGGATTTTTTAAATTTTGGATCTTTGAATTTTTTAATTTTTGGATTTTTTAATTTTGGATTTTTAAATTTTGGATAAGTCTAATCATTGAGTTGATTGTTTTCTGTGCAGTCTGTTCCGTCACACCTCACTAATTTCGTGACGATTTTGAGTGTTACACAAGCTCTCGTTTTACCCCTACCGCGGCTAAAGAATTTCCCCTAAAAAGCTGTACACTTGAGCGTCTCCAATAAAACTTTCGGGGCAGTGGGGCATTTGACCAAAAAAAGGACTGTCCCAAGAAAAGCGGGATGAATGGACTCCCTAACCAAAGATAAAAGTCTCGATGAAGATAAGACGATAATGAATTACGGATACCAAAGTCGGTAGCAATTGAGTGCCAAGAAGATGTTATAGCACTAGTGCGATAGTATGCAACTTTTACTTCGTGCGCCTTGTGTTAGAAGTTCTACTTTTAATTCAAGCTGTCTAACAATTTTACTTAGGTTTACTCAGATATACGAAATACTCGTATAAACAGTCTTGTCAAATTTAACAATATAACCTGAATGCTAGGGTTCTCTTATCGTTGCTCTAATATGAACACTAGATTCTTTCATGCACTTTATGTTTCGCTTATATCGTCGCTATTATCTTTTTGAAGTGAAACTTCTTTAGCCGCGCTAGGAGTAAATCGAGAGCTAACCCAAACTTGCGTTACGAACAAAATCGTCACGAAATTAGTGGGGCTGTGACGGAACAGACCGCACAGAAAACAATCAACTTAATGATTAGACTTAACCAAAATTTAAAAAATTAAAAATCCAAAATTTAAAAAATAAAAAATCCAAAATTTAAAAATAAAAAATCTAAAATTTAAAAATCAAAAGTCCAAAATTGAAACTTCCCCCCAAAAAAAATGCAATGATCCAAAATTTAAAAAATCCAAAATTCCAAAATTAAATATTCAAAGATCTAAAATTTATCCAAAAATCCTACATTTAAAAAAGAACAAAATTAAATAAGTCCAAAAACCCAATATTCAAAAGTCCAACAATCCAAACTTGAAAATCCTATAATCCAAAATTGAAAAAATCCAAAAATTAAAACAAGTTTCACTTCTGTTCCGTAGACAGTCTTTATTTGCTCCAACATGTATGTTCGCGGCCTGAGAGATGAACGCCATTTACAGCGGCAACTACTTCTTCAGCTGAGATACCCAAGAAGTATAACATGCAGGCGAGGAGTAGTTTGCGGAGGAAAGATGCCAGGCCGCTTTAAGGTGACCAAAAAGTGATCGCGAATCAAAGTCGTAATCTCTATGCAACGTGGAATGCAAGCCTCTTCAACTCCTTTTTTAGCAAGCTTCTTTGCCTTCGCTTACTGCTAATACAGTGCAGTGGAGGAGAGAACTGGTCTATAACCAGGATTGGGCCAAAGATTTGCCTATAAATACTTTACATGAAAAACACATGCAAAATAAATGTAAAAACTGTTTTATACACGTGATGTAATAAACTGCCATTCAATTAATTTTGACAATATAACACTCACTACTTTAATGTATTGTAAATTTTATCAATGACTTTCAATTTAAATAATAAGAGAAATAACCAAATTTTATAGACATCACAAGAAACTCTGGTGATCGCCTAAGAAAATCGGCAGACGGGTAAGAAAGAGACAAATTTACAATCACTGTCATGGCGGACTATCGACACGGTTTCAATCATGCGTACTGCAATATCCTCCAATATCTCTGTTATTCATAACTAATTACTCAAAAGGAAAGGTCATAAACCGGGTCAGTATCTTCTTGCCAAATGCAGATTGCTGCCAGGCTGAGAAAGAATACCATAAAAATATTAATTTTGTAGAATATAGGCCCTAATAATGGTGATCTCAGTAAGATTATTAAATTATTTTATTTTATGATATTTAATGGCTTCTTCTAAATGTCAGTTGCCCTAAGATAAACTTAATCAAAATATTTTTAAAATAGTAAATGATCCATTTGGACGATGTGTTCAGATTTTATGGGTCATTAACAACAAGTGGTGTCTTAGTATTCTCAACTTAAATTTCTTTTTTAATGGAGAGTGTTTATTCACTTATTTAAAACAGAAGGAATAGACATTCCTACAGTCTTTTGTTTTAAAATCGAGGAAAATAAATTTTACTCATCACCCCTCAACTCCTTATATGAAAAATGATGTCAGTTTAATAGCTCAGAAGCACAGTAATATTTTAAGACATGTTATTTATGAACATACAATATTAATTGCATACTTTCAGAGTTTGAAAACATTTTAATATGGAATAAATTGTTGTAATGCAAATAAAAAACAATGTTTTCTGATGTTTTATAATTATTTGTAAACATAAAATAGTTTGAATAGTTTGTTTTTTAGCATTACCCTACCTTTAAGTCTGGTATGTACATAATTGCATTATAATTATACTTTTTCGAAAGAAAGCATCCAGTTCCGATCTTTAGCTTGCTTCACTCAGAAATGTAAATTTTATTTGAATAAACTGAGTTGAAGAAATAACTAAATAATACTCCAATGCTTACGAGTTGGCAAGGGAAAATAAATAATGACGCTAGCCAGTCAAATGAAGAAGCATAAAAGCAAAACTAGCGTGCTGTTCCGAGATTACGTAAGTGTCAAGTAATTATAAAGTATCCTTACATTTCCTGCTATTTTCTAGTCTTCCTGTACAGAATCGTTTTCTGTAGATGCTTATAAAGTTCACTGTCCTGTACTTTCCTGCAGAAGTTTCAAGACATATATAAAAAAAAATCTGCTTTAATTCTTATAAACTGAGTTTCGAGTTTAGTTCGTGAGAACTGCAATACTCCGTTATAGCTAGCAGTGCACTACGTTTTAGTCCGTTCCTTCAAGATGGAATCGATGAAACCCATTAGGTTCTGCATCAAAACTTCAAGTGAATCTAATCTTAAACCTGAGGGATAAAAGCTCCGTTATAAGCAGTGTGATGTATGCCTGATGCATCTACCACTGTGCAGAAATGTATTCATCACTGGTATCATTTATGCATTAAAAAAAAACTCATATTTCTCAAGAGGCTATCGGATGCTGTGCCGAGCATTTGAACACTAACTTAAAAATCTGATGTGAAAGTCACATAACTTCCTCTGCCCAAATAAAAGTTAGCAGTATTCACATATCCTTGTACAGAATCGCAAGACACAATTTTACGCTGATTATCCTATAAATACCTCTTCTTTCAATGATGCGACTAAAAGCGCAGTCTATATAACAAACTTAAAAAAAAAAAGAACAAATGACTGCAGACGTTTATTGAACTTTCTGCCGTAAAATATAATTTCCGAAATTTATCGAATATTTCCCTCAAATACATCTTTAACTCTATGCATGGCCAACAACACATCTTTCTCACTTCACATTCTTATATAGAATAAGAGGCCGTGAAAGAGCGCGAATTCAGTTGTTCACCACGTAAGACAAACTTTCTACAAACAGTGGGGGAACAGTGGGTGGCTTGTAACTACCCTCAGAGAATTTTCTCGAAAAAATGTTTCAAATAAAAGATTTAGCTCTTAGTATAAGCAACCCATGTGCAAAATTTAAAGAAAATCGTTAGAGCCGTTTTCGAGAAAATCGCGAAAAACGAAAATTTCTTCATGTAAAGTACCCTTAAAAACAAGGGAAATTTGTCGCCAATCTACGAATCACATCTTCAGAAGATACCTGACCCAAATACGAAATTTTGTTTTCATACGATTCTCCGTTTCGGAGCTAGCCAGTTCACAAACTTCCACACGGACAGACAGACACACACACACACACACACACACACACACTGACACACAGACATGTTTCCAAAAATAGTATTTTTGGATTCAGGGGGCCTTGAAACGTGTATATATGCTAAAAACTCAACTTCGAATTTTGGGGTCGAAAACAATACTTCCTCTACCTATAGTACCTATGGTACGGGCAGAGGAAGTAATAACGCTGCTAGAGAAAGCAATAGTTACTCGAGAAGTTTCTAATATCTTAGTGCTTGAAATGCCGGTGCTGTAAAAAAGTATTTCTATATGAACTATAAGTAAAACTAAAATTCGCAATGTGTGGAAAAAGTACAAAAATAAGAAAGCTGCTTCATCTAAGATATAAACGATGGAGATATGACAAAAGTCATAGGACAAACTTGCAGACATTTTAAAATAATTACTGCTGGTGCAAACTATTTTCTGATGCGACTTACGGTTGAGTTACAAACCTCCAGAGCAAGATCTACATTGACTTAAAAGTTGAGCCTGAAATTATGATTTCTTTAGATTAAAAATTAAGTTTGAACTTTTAAAAAATTTCCTGTCGGTTAAAGGCTAAAACCTGTAAGTTTTACAAATTTCAATTTTCTAGCTCATCTGGAAATGGATAAACAATAAGGTCAGTGATTGAGTAAGTTAGAACATGGCTTTTTAGTACAGTCTGGATAAAAGGTATTATCATTACTCTTTAGCATAGAATTATGATAGACCTAAGAAGGATCATTGAGGGCCTAAGGTGAAAACCCTGGCTATATGAAACATAATCCTGATCCGATATTGAACATAATAAATAATAAAAATCAGGTAAACTGATGTAAAAAAGTGCCAGTATGTTTTTGTTTAATCAGTTATGACTGCAATTATGATATGCAGAATATGTTTTTTTTAAAATTCATTTCAAAGTTAAGCTCCAGATTTATTCAATAAGCAGGGCTTACGGAAGAAGAAAGGTCTACCATCTCGGCCACCTGGGTCATTTTAACGGTCTAGTTGGATAAGCGCATGTAAAACAATAGTGTTTTTTAATTTCCAAGGCCTTATAAGATCACAGTAAAACAATAGGCTATGTTGTCAAGATAACTGATTTTCATTTTTTTTTTATAAATTCTTTCGAATACGTATATTGCCATAAAATAGGCACTAAATTGAGCTTTACTCCGAAACAGATCAACCGAGTTTATCCATTATGAATAGACGTCTTCCCATGGACATTGTAAATGTGTATACCAAGTTTCATAAAAATCCGGTAAAGCGTATTTGAGTTACCGCGTCTTTAAAATATACACTAAATTGGGTTTTACTCCGGTACCGGTCAACAGATTAGGTTCAAATTCAATAGAGCACTTCTCATGGACGTCATAAATGGGTATACCAAGTTTCATGAAAATCCGTTACAGCGTGTTTGAGTGATGGCGCCTTTCACATAGAAAGGCGCCATAATCTATTAAAATAGGCACTAAATTGGGCTTTACTCCGGTACCGGTGAACCGATTTGGTTCAATATCAATAGGGTTCTTCCCATCGACATTATGAATGTTTATACCAAGTTCCATGAAAATCCGAAAAAGCGTACTTGAGTTATGGTGCGTACACACGCACGGACAGACGGACGGACAGACAGACAGACGGACAGACGGACAGACATTTTTTCGTCCCCCACACAATCTCATAAAGTACCATACTGGCACTTAATAATTAGCCAATGAATTAATGTCTGAAGATTTTAATTTCTCAATTGACTATGGGTGCGTACCAGCAGTATTCTATTGCAAACACATGCAAATCATAATTAGGATTGTTTCCAAACTGCGCACGAAACGTTTGCGATAAGTTAATGTTTAAAAACCCCGTTTTCTTTCTTTAAAGCAAGCTCACAAGATTGAAAAATGAATGGAAAAATGACTTTATTAGCATCATGAGAGTTAATATTTGAACTTTGATATTGTACTTCTATCTATAACTCTTTGCTGTTTTCAGACGTTTAAGTAAAAAGAGAACTGTACGGAGAATTCACGGAAAGGTTTGTTCCACTTCCAGTTATTTCTTTGTTTGGAATTTGTTCATTTGAGAGTGAACACAATGGGAACGCGTACTGTTTGGTAGCCAGAACAAATAAGCTAAGCTTGTGGTTGAATAGTTCCCTATTTCAGTCTCACGGAATAATACAGAGAAAAGAAAACTCGAGTCAGAGAAGACAGGACTGCCGATACTTGAGTCTTCTATTTCTGATTGTTAGCTACAACAGACTAGCGTGTCTCAACAATGCAATGTAAGTTATATCCCTTATAATGTTATTAAGTGCCAGTATGGTACTTTATGAGATTGTGTGGGGGACGAAAAATGTCTGTCCGTCTGTCTGTCTGTCTGTCTGCCTGTCTGTCTGTCTGTCTGTCTGTCCGTCCGTGCGTCTGTACGCACCATAACTCAAGTACGCTTTTTCGGATTTTCATGAAACTTGGTATAAACATTCATAATGTCGATGGGAAGAACCCTATTGATATTGAACCAAATCGGTTCACCGGTACCGGAGTAATGCCCAATTTAGTGCCTATTTTAATAGATTATGGCGCCTTTCTCATAGAAAGGCGCCATCACTCAAATACGCTGTAACGGATTTTCATGAAACTTAGTATACACATTTATGACGTCCATGAGAAGTGCCCTATTGAATTTGAACCTAATCTGTTGACCGGTACCGGAGTAAAACCCAATTTAGTGTATATTTTAAAGACGCGGTAACTCAAATACGCTTTACCGGATTTTTATGAAACTTGGTATACACATTTACAATGTCCATGGGAAGACGTCTATTCTTAATGGATAAAATCGGTTGATCTGTTTCGGAGTAATGATCAATTTAGTGCCTATTTTATGGCAATATACGTATTCGAAAGAATTTATAAAAAAAAATGAAAATCAGTTATCTTGACAACATAGCCTATTGTTTTACTGTGATCGTATAAGGCCTTGGAAATTAAAATACAGGTAGCTATGACAAAAAACATTATTGTTTTACATGCGCTTATCCAACTAGACCGTTAAAATGACCCAGGTGGCCGAGATGGTAGACCTTTCTTCTTCCGTAAGCCCTGCTTAATGAATAAATCTGGAGCTTAACTTGGAAATCAATTTAAAAAAAACATATTCTGCATATCATAATTGCAGTCATAACTGATTAAACAAAAACATACTGGCACTTTTTTACATCAGTTTACCTGATTTTATTAAATATTCAAAATTAGAGACCCGGAAATATGGGGTCTCATGAAATCGTAAAATATTAAGAATTGAATAAAAGTAGATTGACATGTTTGTAGTCTGTTCGAAACACACTTCATTCCACCTTTACCCAAGATTCACCTCGAAATGCCTGAAATGTGCATTCTATTCTACTTCCCAATTTTCATTATTTTTCACTTAGCCTACATTTAACAATTTGCATGATTTCTTCGTAATTTCAATTTTGTGTTATCCTATTATCTGCTAAATAATAAAATTGCCATTAGTTGAATGTTTTAGATAACAATATATAGTTTTGCACCTTTTTCACTTTTCACCTGGATTTACTCAATTTTGACTGTGCAAATTGCACTTTTGGAAGAATATCAGTTCCTGGATTTATTCATATATTTACTGTGCAAATAAACGTTTTAATGAAATCCCAGATTCTAGAATTACCCACTGTGCAATTGCAAGTTTGACAAAAACTCTCACTGATAATTCTTTTGATGGACAATGAAAGGAACTGTAAGCGTTGATAAATTCCGTATGTATGACTGTTTTGGCTACAGTAAATAACTTTCATCAAACTATTTTATTCTTTACTCAAAACGTTATAAAAGGATTAAATATCCTTATTCTAGAACGTGCAATAATAAAGTTATTTTAATTCAGCAATATGACTTTTATTGTTATTAATTCAGAATATCTGCGGAATGTCTGATCTATTGTTAAGCTCGTAGAATTGCCAGTCACCTGTGAAGATAAAGTTATTGATCTTGAGTAAGCAATGGTTTTCATGCCAGGTCTACGAGAGCAACGAATGTCATGGGGACCTCCGTTCTGGTATTGCACACACAAGACCGATAATAATCAACTGGAAATTCAGCACAAAGACTTCAAACGAGGGACGCAGTCTTTGAGGAAGACGTCTCTAACGAATACGCGCCGAAAGAAAGGAGGTGATAAAGGCGTATTGTCAAGATAAGAGGAACTTGAAGGAAGTCGAGATAACTGACTTAGCGAAGACTACGAAAAGACATCGTTCTGAGCCGTTGTTATTCAAACAGCGCCTTGTTAGGAATTACAACACTTTAATACGTGTAAATTACGCATGATCTACGAATATATGGCGTGGGACACTCACGCGTCGTTTTTTTAAGTTATAAACTATAAAATAATTATGTTGTATAATGCGTGTATAAAATATTCCACCTAGCTCCACGCTATTTTGATTTTATAAAACTTATTTGCTATTACATCAGATTAATAGCGTCGTACATCTCAAAAATTACAATCTTCAATATAATAAAAATATACACCGAAAAAACGTGATGCAAGGGCAAGGCATTTGATGATTTTTCATCTTTTTTATATGGATTTTAAAAGATAGCTCGAATATATATAAATGTGTATAATGAAATAGTTGATTAAATAAAGGCATTTCGTTTTTGCATTTTTGTCATTTTCAAAAGATAGGTCATTTTTTGGTAATTTTAGGTCATTTTCGGCATTTTTAGGGTAGAGAGGAGCCTTTCCATGTACATATCGTTCCTTTCAGATAATAGACAATTGTTTTTATTTCAGAATCTCCGTCAAATTTTCATAGTTAATTTTAATCCAGGTTTATTGTAAACACCATAGCAATAAAGAATTGTTTTTTCTTTCTTTTTGAATGCCATATATTTACTACGGACAATTTGATAGGTATGCCAGTTCAGAAAGAATTCATTTTTCGTTAAGGGTGTAAAAGTAGTATTAATTTACTTACTTCTTTAGTAACAAAATATGTGTATTTATATTGTAAATTCATATCTATAATGCACTGTCATCCATTAAATCGCTTTTAGCATTCGTTATTTAAAAAAACTAAATATAAGTAACAATGGCAAATTTATTGGTCTTTTTAAAAAAATGTTGTTTAATTTTTTCACTATTTTCAGGTCATAAATGCATTTTTTATTTTGCATTTTTTCACTATTTTATGGTCATTAAATGCCTTGCCCTGGTGATGGCTGAATAGCCTAAATATATCGTCCAGCGAAATTGGAACTATTTTTAAAAATATTTTACATATTTTGAAGTCATCACGTTTGTTCAATGTGTGGTGTTATTATGCTGACCGACTGTAATTTATAGATAAGTATGGGACTATTAAGTTTATGTAATAGCAAATAAGTTTTATAAAATGAAAACATCGAGAGACTAGGTGGAATCTTTTATACACGCATTATACAACATAATTATATCTCTCGTAGGCGTAATAGGAAATTCAGCGACACATTTAACATAATGCTTAATTTTATTTTTATAAAATAATGAGTTCACTTTCCTAAAACCAGCTTGAGCAGACAAATAGTCTTAGAATTCCGGGAAAATATGCAAGAAATATGCTAATAAATTTAATAAAAAGTTAACTAAAATAATAACTCTACTTTAATATCTCTTGGCCAATAGAATAGGTAAAAATGTTTAATCAGCCAATGAGATTCATACTACACTTCTACTAAAACAATGCAGAACATTTTGTCATTTGTAACATTCTTTGTATAAGTCAGATAAGGTGCGCAATCTGCGTTGTCCCTATTGGCAACCTGTAAATACAGGAAGCTTTTGTTGTTTATTTTCACACAATATATATAATGTACTAGCTTAAAAGGCCAGGTGCCGCCCGGGTTTTGTAATTTGTAATTGGAAATTAACTTATGGAGGACTTTCGATTTTCAAATTATAGGTCCTAATATAGGTAATTAGAATTTGAAATGAAAAAAGCGATTTATCACATTCAAACTATTCGCTCAGAAAACGCTTGATAGCTTTTTGTGGCTCTAGAGCATGTAGAAATTTGCATCCCATCGCTTCTATCCACCAAGCCTGGTTGGAGTTGAAATAATAAGAAAGAGACATTCTGAAACATAAAATTGTATTGTCTTTGCGGAATATTTTATTTCTCACTCTCATGTTACCATACAACCGTTTCGGGTCATACTTCCCTCCCCAAAAACCTGCGATATAATAATAATATATATTACCGTACCTCGTATTGTTTTCTCTATGTCCGGTAGAGAAAGTTATGTGACTGAAGCACATTATTTTCATGGATTTCATTCTTTAATGTTTATTATAACATGAATTATTCTCTAAATAATTGTCAAAGTCCCGTTTCATTTATTTCTAAACCTACCTGAGACCACTGTCAACAATACATTGTTGTCATGTGAACTGTGGTTTGCATTAGATAATTCTGTGTAAAAAGGGATTAAGTATTCTAAAAAAACATTTGCTTTTTGGCATTTAAAATCAAAATTTTTCAAAATCCTTTCTTAGTGAGCACTTATATTATGAAACGAAGGTACTGTGAACATTCCAAGTCTACCTATTTAGTTTAGGCTCTACGTTGATCCTCTGTCAGTCATGACAAAGGATTTTATATAATAGAGATAGAAATTCTGGTAATTTGAAGATCTAACCACAGTATACGGTACTTATACTCTGATCTAACCAAGTACTGAGTACAGTTTGAAAATAAAATTCCCGGAGCAGACAACGGTTAAGATTTTTACAATGAAGAACTGGCAGGATATCCCGTTTCAATGTGACAAGCAGTTTGCATAAACTAATCGGGCTCTGTGTTACTGCAATGTAATTAATTTCCTTGTCAAGTGATAATTATTTCCCTCCTCGCAGTTGGTGTTCTTGGTTCTGATAAATCTTGTTCAGTTTAAAATGAATTGCATTTCGCTGCAGGGAACTGGCAATAGTGAAAGAGATGGAAATAACATATTCATACCCACATGCATTCTTATGCATTCTGACATCAGATAAGGGAAACATTAACAATACCATAATATCAACAACACCATCGCCATCACATCAGTGGCGGCTATTCAGGGGAAGTAGGTGAAGTAGCACTTCACCAGTATTTTCCCTTTACAATACATATTTTTAAAGTTTATTTTCCATATCACGAATTGGTTTTTACTATAAATGTATCTGTATTTTTTAATTGCCCGCCACGCCACGCCACCACCTGGTGGCAAAGCTAGGAGACACTGAGATCCTGAGAGCACAGCGTGCTTCAAGTCGGCCGTGTGAAGGTGAACTGGAAACCACGCCCTCCGTTGCATGGGTAGGGGAGGAGGGTCGAATTCTGCGCGGGAGGATAATTCTGCGCACTATCGATTCTGTTCTGCTATGTGATACTTGATGTTCCGTCTTGTGCTGCCACCTGTCAAACAACCCGACAACCTTATTTTAGGAAGCAGACGCCATTGTACGAGTTAGTTTCCTGTGAACGTGTTGATATATTTTCAGCTCCAGATTGTTACTGTTTTCTCCAAGTGAAGATCGAAGGTCAGTACCATAACTTCAGGTATAATTTATTGTTTCATATATATTATTAATCTACTATTATTTGTACGTATAATGCATAAGAAATATAGTTAGAACGAACATGCTGCATAGTGCCTTTGGCGTAATGAATGAACGCGTCCTACGGCGGGCAATTGTGCGCTTCGTGTGTAGTGTAATTCTGCGCGCCGCGCAGAATTATCCACAATGTAGTTAAATACTAACACCTCATCATCCTAAAAAAAAACTTAGTATCTATTTTATTCTGTTTCAGATGCCAAAAAAATGGGTTCGGTTAACCGCTAGGGGTAGTTATACCCAAGAACAATTAACTGATGCAATCAATGCGGTTCAGTCAGGTATGTCTGTTAGAGCAGCGGGCAGAGAATTTGGCATTGCAGAGTCTACTATTCGCCTTAGAATGAAAACAGGAAATTCTGAAAGTGCTGTGCTCGGTCGTAAGCCAACTTTCACCAGGGAACAGGAGGACGAATTAGCAGAACATGTTATTAAAGTTGCAAACTTGTATTATGGTCTCACCCCCTTGGAATTGCGCAAAATTGCTTATGAATTTGCGGAGGCTAATAAAATTCCACATATGTTTTGTAAAGAAACCAAAGTGGCGGGAAAAGATTGGCTACGACTATTTTTGAATCGTAATCCGCACATAAGCTTGAGGAAACCCGAGGGAACCAGTCTCAATAGAATTACAGCATTCAATAAGGAATCTGTAAAGAATTTCTTCGATAACTTGGAGAAAGTGATGGATGTCCACCACTTTCCTCAAAACAGGATATACAATGTGGATGAGACTGGCATCTCCAATGTCCAAAAGCCTGTGCGAATTCTCGCACCAAAAGGGCAGAAACAAGTTGGTTCTGCAACGTCTGGGGAAAGGGGGAGAAATGTCACTGTGGTTTGTGCTGTAAGTGCCTCAGGGAATTTTGTACCACCTATGTTTATATTTCCAAGGAAACGAATGTCTCCTCAGCTGCAACATGGAGGTCCTGTCGGGGCAGTGTATGGATGTTCGAAGAATGGGTGGATTAATGAAGACTTGTTTTTCGATTGGCTTCTACACTTCGCAGGCAACACGAAGCCAACAGAAGCAGATCCCGTTCTTCTGATTCTTGACAATCATGCAAGTCATATTTCAATGAAGGTTTATAAATATTGTAGAGACAATGGTATCACACTATTGTCGATCCCACCCCACACAAGCCACAGACTTCAACCACTTGACTTGACATTTTTCGCTCCTTTGAAGGCAGCCTTCTACAGGGAATGTTCTCTTTCTTTGAAAATGAAAAGTGCATCCTCTATCGAAGCAGATAGGAGAATAACTCAGTATGAACTAGCTGATCTTTTCAACAAAGCATACTTGAAAGTTGCTGCAATGGAGAAAGGAATTTCTGGGTTTTTGGCTGCCGGGATTTACCCAATAAATCCAGATAAATTCACAGATGCTGATTTTTATCTTTCTTCGGCTGATCAAGCGGTTCAAGTAGAAGTAGAAGATGCTGAGCAACCTGAAGATGAAAATTCAATGGAGCCTGTGGCTGGAACTTCTACAAGCTCCTGTAACGAACCACTGACTGCCTGTACAGAGCCCATCAGAGTGGTTGACATTTCGCCTTTACCTGGACGTGTTTCATCCTCAGGTGGGAATGATACCGGTAAAACAAAATCAAAAAAACAAAAGTCAGAAATTTTAACCGCGACACCAATGAAAGAAAAACTTGATGAAATTGAAAGAAAAAGAGAAACCAACAAAAGGAAAAGCGAAACAAAGAAGCAAAAAGAGAACAGGAAAGTTACCAAAAAACCGAAAAAAAAGACATGCAGGCGGCAACTGGATCTGTTGGAAAGTGATTCGGACAATGAGCAACTCAATGAAAAGGACTTGTGTGATGATGATGACGATGATGATATTGGGCCTATAAATTATGACGTCTGCCAAGTGTGTTCCGAGTTCGGGCGTGACAATGAGATGTGGTACAGATGTGTGGGATGTGGTAGATGGGCTCATGAAGATTGCAGTGGCTGGGATTCACCCGAGGACTATTTGTGTGACCATTGCATGAGAAAGAAGAAGAAAAATGAAGTAGGAAAAAAGTAAAAACAAAAAAACAATAACCTATTAAAGAACAAAACATTTGTAAGTTATTTCAATAGTGCTACTAAAATGTTCATTCTTATGTTTTTTTCCTTCTTGCAAATGATGTGCGCAGAATTATACTGCACAGGGGGATAATTCTGCGCAGTACAGATTATAAGTTTTCATTTTTTATATCAATTATGTTAATATTAAATAATTTTTAGTATAGTAAGTATTGGAGTTTAATCTGATAAAAATAAAATGGGAAAAATCTAGTACCTTGAATTCACTTACCACGACTCATAAGCCTGCATAACCTTAAGTGCGCAGAATTCGCCCACCTTCCCCTAGTCTGTTCAAATAAAAAATGAGGATGGCAAGCAGCAGTTTTCTCGCTTATCCCACGTCTGCTAGGTGACGAGAACAGACTATTCATGAAGCAGTCCCCCTTGTTCAGGCATTTTCTTCGCCGCGCCAGCACCTCACACTGTCAGCTCGGAGAAAGAGGTGGGCACGTTAGATCTTCCACCGTCTGACGGTCTAACGCCGCCAAATTCGAATGTGTTAAATTCAGAAAAACCCGGATTCCACAACCCCGATTAAGTATTCTGTCGCACTGGGAACACTAAGCGACTTCCTCTACCTCGATCATTAAAAATACTATTTTCTCGTCTCTTATTCCATTTCCGGGGAACTCTCACGCGATTTGCCCTGCCCTAATTATTATTATTATTGTTGTTATTATTACTATTATTATTATCATCATTATTACTATCATTATTATTATTATTATTATTATTATGGTGATTATTAATATTATTATTTTTGTGCTATTTTCTCTCGTCACACAACTCACACAACGTTCGACGAGACGAGAGAAATTAGCAAAAAAATAATCGCGTGACAGTTCCCAGAGATGGATTAAGAGACGAGCAGTTTAGATAGGCCTACTAATAATTTTTGAAAAATATTTTAAGTTTGCTGTATGAAATGATATTTGCAGCACACCCTCGTTTTGAGCCACGAGCCGCTATTGGGTGAATTCCGTTATTAACATAAGCATGTGGCATTTTTTTATCTTCACCTAATTTTCCGGCCACGAGCCGCCACTGCATCACATCATCAATACGTCATGTAGTACTCGTAAGATTATAATGCACCGCAGACTCCGCATTTTCAACCAGGTTATATAATAACCTTTTTTTAGATATACTCTAGGCTGACCTTCAGTCAAAAACGGGAAATTGGCATGGTAAAAGAGAAGAGACAAGTGGACGTGTTGGCATACCACTTTCTTTCCATCACTTCACTCAAATAAATTTGAATTCTTTCTGGATCGTCATTAAAGCTGCACTTTCAACATTTTGACATTGCAATGAAATATTTAACAAACAAACAAACAAACAAACAAATTTTAACGCGTCTTCTATAGGATTACTGTTCACGATAAAAAATGTTACCAATAAGCATTTATTTATTTTCTCTGAATAAATAATAATAATAATAATACGATCTCATCAGAACAGAACTTTGCCATAAAAGTACGCCGTTTGCTACACCACACGATGTGATATTTGAGAGTATAAGGTAGTAAAGAAACCTAACATTATTAATATGACCTTCACTGGCCTAAAATGTATTGACAATTCTAGTAATTACTTTTACAATGCACATTTTTACAGGCATAACTGCAACATAATAATAATAATAATTATTATTATTTATCTGTCATTAAACTTATACAAAGTAATAGACATCAGTGTAAAAATTCTAAAACTATTAAAACACCAGATCATCCAGATTTGTCTCATCGAACTCCTGTATAGTGTAAAATGCCTTGCTTTTTAGCCATTGCTTAATTACTATTTTAAATCTTTTAGAATTAACATTTCTAACATTTAGTGGGAGTTTATTAAAAAGTTTAATTCCAACATGCTTAAAACTATTCTGACTTTTATTCAATCTTGTAAAATTAGGGACTAAATTATTTTTATTTCTTGTTTCGTATTTATGTTTATCTGAACTAATATTAAAATCATCATAATTATCTTTGACAAACTGTAGCACATGTAATATGTAAAGACTAGTCAAGGTCATAATGTTCATTTCCAGTGCTTTAGTTGGAAAATATTTTTTGGGGGTACTCATCTTACTTCAAAATTTTCCATATCGCCTCATACTGAATGTAATCCTTCGGTTGACATTTTCTGCATGCAGTTTCTTCTGCTGACCTATTACCTCCTTGTAGTCATGACCTGACGTATGGAGCAGGATCAAAAACGTCTAGTGGTGGTCCCACACATTTTATGAAAACAAGGTGGCTAGCCAACATGTGATCTAAGGAGAAAGTAACTGTAGAAATGCGCACGAAGGTGAAGATTAGAACGCATATCTGTGGAGAATTTAATAGTGCTTGTCATTTTTGGTATTGAATTAGACATTTAATAAGTATTTACGACAATCTCGTTCCTGTACTGCCAGTACGACGTACCGGAGCACATATTTTTCCCGGTATGGTAGAAGGAAAATAATTTTATACCGGTACGCAGTACCGGTGCGTACCGGCCCAACTAAAGCACTGTTCATTTCAATAAAATGGGGTTTGCAAGATTCAGAAACATAAACACTACATAAACATAAACGAAACACTACGGAGTAAGCTACTGCTTGTAGCCGGGAATGTAGATAGCAGTATCATCTTTATATCTTAGCTGTTATAAAAAAAACTTTATTATTAAACGACGGTTGTGCTCTGCTACTTAAGCCTGTAAACGCGGTCGGTGAGTCGAAAATTTGTCCAGCAGGAGTTCTTAAACATGCATGTGAATCTAACAGAAATCTTAAAACGGTATTTTAAGAAGAGCTGCAACAAACCTCTGCGCAATATGCAGCTAAAAATTAACATGGAATGTTATAGTAGGATTAATGAGTACTTAAGTGATCTTCGAGTAGGCAAAATAGGTCTTGCTCACACCCTCACACAATTTTTTCTTTCAAAATTCAACAATAGACACGACTATTTACTGTAGCACCAATCCAAGTTCAAGTAGAAGAAGGAATGCCAGAGAATTCCAAGAATCCAATAACCGTAAACCACTCCATTGCCAATGTTCTTTGAATTGAACATTCATTAATAGGAAGTAAAAATGGCAAAAACCTTTGCTTTCTTTTAAAATGCCTCAAAATTGCACTTCAACAATGAAAAATATTGTTTTGTAGAAAATTATAAAAACGCAGAAACTAATAACATTTGTTTCATTTCATTCCCGAATGCATGACTTATGCACATTTTCAATAAAACATCACCTTAATATAATCAGAAACGCAAGTAAAGTGATTGAAATCCGGCCCTAGTTTCCTTAAATTAAACTACTTCAGTTGTCATTTTTATTATTTTAAAAAATCCGCAAGAACATTCTGTGCATAAGAGCGTATACAAACGGCAGAATAAGAATTCTGCACACAGCACATTGCACAAGTCAGCTGTCTGGATATCAGAAGAAATGTCAGCCCCAGATTCCAACGTCTAAGCACGTGCTGTTTTCTCGGATATCCCAATAAACGAAACATCAGATGCAAGAGATTGTCGTGACTTCGCATACTAACTCCGCTGAAAACTCAGTTCAGGATTGCAGGATTTATTAAATTTTTTGAAATGAAAAGTTAAAATAGTCTTCACATTATGTCCGTAATTTATACTGAGGCTTATATTTAGTCCAAACTTCAGCTACAGAACTCAGAATTCTGAACTCAGAACCCATGGCCACATTTTTCGAAAATTTTCCTAAAAGATGGATAGATGTACACAAACGGACAAAAATTGTTATACGAAAATCACATAACTATTTGTTCCTAATACAATACGAGACAGACAAGATATTTTAAAATATACAATTGTGAGGTCACAATATACGAGTAACATATTAACGTTTTAATGTATGATTTTACAATAACATAGAAATCTGCATCAATACATAGAGAAAAAAAGATGAAATTACAAATATCTGTCGTTTGTTACTAATGCGTTTATTCCTCTAATTACATCACATAAAATAGATTAAACTGCTAATGAATGTGCCTGTACTTCCGAACAAGATATTTTCGAAAGGGATCGTCAAAGCATAGTCCATGAAAACATTTTTCTAAATAATACAATAATTAAAACATATAAGTAAGCATTCACACCGAAGTAGCATAGCCTGCGAGTCGCGTTACCTGGATGCATAGCATTACTCACAGTTTTTCATTCATAACGAAATAGCATATTATGCGACTTGCACTTTGAAGTCAATGTTTTCGCTTTACCAATAAAACAGCCAAAATAAACAAATATTAGTCAACGAAAGTAATTTTCATAATGTGCTATTCATATAATATATGAAGTGGTTGATATGACTTTAACTTCTGCGAGCAGTGTAATTATTGATCTCTGGTGTCCTGGAATCCGTATTTACAATTTTTAAACCATATGTGCGTTTATAAATAAAATAGAGATTAGAGAGAAAGAAGAGAGAGAGAGAGAGAGAGAGAGAGAGAGAGAGAGAGAGAGAGGAAAAGGGAGAGAAATGATAGCAAAAACTAGAAACAATGCGACTGAAAGAAAGCAAATGTAACAGTTGCTATGGGCTACTGGAACACCAATATTTTTCTATTCAAAATCCAACAAAACACTCATTTAAATTACAGAATAGAGAATTAATGTGAGCTACATACAGGTGTGAAGAAGAGCAATTTTCAGGCTTTTGAATTGTAAGCACGTACAGCCACGTACACCCGCAACGCATTGCGTTGGACTATTCAGTGGGCCATGAAATTAAATTTACTGTAACTTGCATGGCCTCCTCTACATATAAGTTATACCCCTTATGACGCTGCACATTGCATTAATTATCGGACAGGCCGTTTTAATGATATCGGCTATCGTGTCGCTGAACAATAAAGGGGGGTTATAAATCTAATCTAATTATATCCAATATCCATAACATAATTGGTGAGATGAAGTTTTATGCAAAGTGAAATATCGATCCAAACTATTCGCGGTGTAACGATGATGTTAATGGAACACAGCTTCCAGTTGAATTTTTTAAAATGTATAGGCTATATTATAATGGGAAATTTTTAAAAACGATTTCCATGCGTAGTACTTCCAGTAGTACTGCTCATGAGGTAGTTTGGACCTTTGACTTCTTTCGTATCTCCATCGGCTATACTTTAGAATGTTTTTTTTTATATTAAGTAAATATGATATATTTTCCTCACATTATGTACTTTTTTCTCACACTTATAGAACAGATAGAGTCGTAAAATTTGGCAGGAATATTGGCACATACGACAGACATAAGTGTGCAAAAAATGGTGTTTCTAGCTGACCCATATATATGGAAAAACTTGCAGGACGTAATTCACACCTACGACAGTCTAATCATCCACTTATTAGCATTGATGTTCACTCACTTCCAGATGAGCTAGAAACTTGAAGTTTGGCAAACGTATTGCTTTTAGCCTTTTAACCGATGGCAAAAAATCCAAAAATGTTCAATTGTTTAATTTTCCCCCTTCAAAATAAACTTTGAATTTCTTTTGAATTTTCTGACTTCGTATTTTTACGGCTTCAGATGCTTTGGCAAAAATAAAGCAATAGGCCTATAGATGACGTGAGGAATTTGTTGTAAATTCGTACTGTTAATATTCTATGTATCCCACTTATTGCTTCCCATATGCTAATCATACTTTCTAAAGACAAACATGGTCTAAAACTCAATAGTTCCTGAAATATGACCTATTTACCTAAATATGGCACTTTGTTATTTCAGTTTACCTGATTTTATTTAATTAGGCATCTAAGACAAATTAATATAGCCTATAGGATACTTTTGCCAATTTAAGGGTTCTTGTTGTACGAGATAGCGTAGGTTCACAATAGTTCAGATAATGGAGGTTGTATTGTGTTTGAAGATTTAATTGACGAATCTTAAATTTCATATTGTCCCTTTAATATCCTTAAAATTTATGCAGAATGGTTCCTTAACACCCTATTATAAGTAGATCAGCTAATTCTAGACCTGCTACATTACAAGACTGCTTATCTAGAACTCCACAGACCGAATTAACATGCGATTGTGGCGTATATGGTTGAGAATATCCTTGTTCACTTCCAGCAGCAAAATCAATTTCCTTCAGCACACACTGGATGATCCCAAGAGGAAATCCTGTGTTAATTTGTGGATAGCCACGATGCCCTTATGCCAAATTCACGCTTAAACTCACAAAGCATACCCCATGGTATTGACATGCATTCTCGTTAAGCATTGTTTCCTAATCCCTGCATGTTATACGGAAATTTAAGCTCCAGTATTTGGCCATGTAAACAGAGTGCATGAATAAAAAGAAGAAATCAAGGTGATAGTCTTTGCTGTGATAACTATTTCAAATACATTTAAACTATTTCAAGTTACTGTGATAATCAAGCCTATATCTAGGCCAATTTAAAGCAACTTTATTTCAACTATTTCAAGTAACAGTGACAACTATAAATATTTCAAGTAACTTCATTTCAACTACTTCAAATAACTGTAATACCTGAGTCTACATCTATTTCAAGTAACTATTTAAACTATTTCAAGTTACTGTGATAATCAAGCCTATATCTAGGCCAATTTAAAGCAACTTTATTTCAACTATTTCAAGTAACAGTGACAACTATAAATATTTCAAGTAACTTCATTTCAACTACTTCAAATAACTGTAATACCTGAGTCTACATCTATTTCAAGTAACTACTTTTCACTATTTCAAGTAACTATCATAACTAAACACACACACACACACATATATATATATTTGAAGTAAGTAGGCCTACATTCCAACAGTTTCAGGTAATTGTGATAACTAAGCGCTCTTATAGACATTTTAAGTAACCATACTTCAACTATTTCAAAAAAATGTGATAAATAAGTTTATACAAGTAACTATATTCCAACTGTTTCAAGTGACTGTGATAACTAAGCCTATATCTATTTCTAGTAACTGTATTTACACTATTTCAAGTAACTGTCATAACTAAGCATAATTATATATTTCAAGTAAGTAAGCCTATATTCCAACAGTTTGAGGCAATTGTGATAACTAAGCACTCGTATAGCCTATCTATTTTAAGTAACTATACTTCAACTATTTCAAATAATTGTGATAAATAAGTTTATATCTATTTTAAGTAACCAAACTTCAACTATTTCAAATGATTATGATAAATAAGTTTATATCTATTTCAAGTAACTATATTCCAAATATTTTAAGTGACTGTGATAACTAAGCCTAAATATATTTCAAGTAACTATATTTTAACTATTTCAAGTGACTGAATAATTAAGCCTTTATAGACTATGTTTCAAGTAACTGTAAGCATCTATCTATTTCAAGTAACTATATTTCAGCTATTTCAGCTATTTCAAGTAACTGTGATACCTAAGCATATTTCAAGTAACTACATTTTAACTATTTCAAGTAACTGAATAATTAAGCATCTATAGGCTATGTTTCAAGTAACTGTAAGCATCTATTTCAAGTAACTGTAAGCATCTATCTATTTCAAGTAACTAGATTTAAACCATTTCAAGCATTTGTGGTAAATAAGCTTATATCTATTTCAAATAACTATATTTCAACTATTTCAAATAACTGTGATATCCAAAGCACTCCTAAACGTTATTGATCAGGGGAAGACAGAAGGTTGCTCTGTGACGTCACTGCTTTCTGCTCTGACTGCTCGCGTAATACCTCTGCGAGGAGTATGTGAAGTGGCGGCATTAGTGAACAGGGGGAAGAGAGGGGCATTAGTATTGCGGGCAGCGGGAATTTAGGGGTTAGAACTTACGTAATACGTGTTTCCGAGTTAATGAAACATCAATCGATTTTCTTGATAGTTTATTGGTTAATTACAGCACAGTAGTTTAACATATTGTAAATAATTCTATTTTTCTATTCTGTGAGAACAATTGTCTTTCCAAAAAATCTATGTTCTTTGACAAAAATAGACAATACTATCATTTGAATTAACATAATTCACTACTATAAAAATAATTAAAAAAATGAACTGAATTAATTACCATACAAGCTCGTGTGCACCTTAGATGATACAAGATTACAGTAACAATTTTCTGACTTTCCTGTCTCTTTTTCTTTAACAAGTTTATCAATGTTGGGACGTAATGTTTGAGCAATATTTAATCGAAGACTACATTTAGGTTGTGATTTGATAATGTACTTCTTGATTTGAGCTTTGCACATTTCATTACCGGTAGTGAAAAAAATTGTTCGGCCACATATGTCGATCCAAAATTACATAAGTTTCGTGCGGCAAGTTTCGGGAATCTGGTTTCAGAGAAATTTCTGTAAAAGTTACCCAAGACCACTTTACGTTCGTATTTGTCCTTTAACAGATCGTCGCATTGTAAGTTTACCAGTTCCAACTGATACCGGCAAGGAACGTCTTTGACATTAACTGAATATGGGGTAGCAAAAAGTTTAAACATTGGAGAAAGGTTTTCCACATCCTGAAACCTCGATTCGAACTGAAGAAGAATTTTTTGCAGAACTAACACATGTTCTGCAGAGAGAACACTATCAGGATCGCATACTTGCATTAACTTTGAAAAATGCTCCGTATTTCCAACCAGAAGTTGTTCTACCCACAGAGCTAAAGTGAATAGGTCCTCTAGTACCTAAATCTAGCGTACTCTAAACACCCCTACTACCGTGCGCTCTTGCTGACGTCACACACAAGGGATCCGCATGCTCTTGCTCCACAAACGTCATCACAAGACGTACAGTGGTATTAATGAGACGTGGCAGTCCAAGCATGGATGCTCAGTAGATGCAGACGAGTCCAATAAACATTCGTACTGCATGGAGGGGTGTATGGGTTAGTTGTGTCGTTGCTTTCAGTGCGGTAACATCGTATAATGCAGTGAAGAAACAAGAGACCTTGTTACAATCGCTTCTCCTCTCTCGCAAGTGGAGTACAACATTCTTACCCCTCCCCATCATTCCCCCTACATGCGTCACCCCTCTCACGCGCATCTGACTGCCGCCTCTCTTTAATACCACTGTAGTTGACTTCCCCTGTTATTGATCAATAATAAATACGCGTTGTACGAATGGAATAGTCAACTAAATCCGTTATAGGTACAGTGGTATTAAAGAGAGGCGGCAGTCAGATGCGCGTGAGAGAGGTGACACATGTAGGGGGAATCATGGGGAGGGGTAAGAATGTTGTACTCCACTTGCGAGAGAGGAGAAGCGATTGTAACAAGGTCTCTTGTTTCTTCACTGCATTATACGATGTTACCGCACTGAAAGCAACGACACAACTAACCCATACACCCCTCCATGCAGTACGAATGTTTATTGGACTCGTCTGCATCTACTGAGCATCCATGCTTGGACTGCCACGTCTCATTAATACCACTGTACTCCTTATTATACGAGCTACGAAACAAGAATGCAGACCAATCAGCGTGCAGAGGTGACGTTGGTTGCCACATAGTGCACCCGGTAGAAAGAGAGCGCTCAGGAGAGCTAGAAAGAGAGGGCAAATACGCGCGCCTTGTTATAGCAGCTGATGAGTGTTACGAGCAAGATCAGCAGTTTACACGTAGTATTTAATAAACAAAATTTGTATAATGTAAGCAGGGAGCAACGAACAGTAATGGTCCTTTGCTTCTACTTCTCACGTGTAGTCCAGAGTTCGATCCCTAGAAAAAAATATTCCATTTCAATCTTCATCGGATCAGGGGCTGAATCCACATCTCGGTCGAGTGACCCTCAAAAAAGAAGCATGTCCATGCCCTGACAGCGTATCCGCAGATCTGGGTTCGATTCCTGGTACTTCCTGGAATCTTTGTGAGGTAAGGGAGTCTGGACACCAACTGAGGAGCTACCTGATAAAGAAGTAGCGGCTCAGGTACAGAAAGCCATTAATAACGGTCATCTGCCTATGACAGATGATGCAGCGGTAGAATGGTAGGTCAAGTCCCACAAAGGGAGATAAGTTTATCACTAAATAATACGTATCAAGGGTGGTCAAGATTATTTAAAAATGGTTTAAAGCAGTCTTTTTATTATTTCAAGTGCAATATAAAAATACAAATTTGAGGCAAGCACTTAGGTTGGCCGAAACAAACAGAAAAGCTGAAATGGGTTTTCCCCAGTAGGCCTATATGTTACTGGTACCGGTACTTTGTAATGAAACAGGTCAACACACAAAATAATTTCATTAAGGATGAACCGGATATAGCCCTATGATAGAAATGTGTAATAAATTAATAACTAATTAATTCCCTTGTACAATATCAATTGAATTTTAGTTAACAAAGATTTATTTGCATTTAGCCATATTATTACTGTATACTATATACTTTATTGGAGTACGCCGTGGCGTAGTGGTTGGCCTAATTCTTCTGATGGCGCTATGGCCCTGAGGTCGACTCAGCCTCTAACAGAAAAGATTACCAGGTGTATTCCTGGGGGGTAAAAAGCGGCCGGTGCTGACAACCATACCACCTTCTTGTGCCAATGTCTCAATCTGGGAGCCTCAACCTTGCGAAAACCCTACGAGTCTCCACGGCACATACCGGAATCACTTTACCTTTTTATATATACTTTATTCTTAATTTAATAAACAATCATATATTATTATAACGATTTTATTATAATTTATAATGTCGTCGTTTGTCAATATAGGCAAATATTTTAAGAAAAATTGTCAGGTTATTTAAAGTATGTAAAAGAGACATAAAGAAGACATAGGATCCACTACAAACATTCTATTCAAATTAACGATGAAAAAAATGAGGGGAAGAATTCCGATAAAAATAATAAACTTCAGAACTATTTCGCTTAAAAGGAATATGTTGAATTTATCAATAATAATAATAATAATAATAATAATAATAATAGGCTAATAATAATAATAATAATAATAATAATCAGGGCCCAGATTCTAATGACATTTTTTTATTGATGCTGCCTAGACATTGCCAACTTGTAGATAAATCCTAATCATGGCTGTTCTTGAACTTTTTTTTTACCTTCTTTCGCTATTTGCGAAACGGTGCGGACACTTACGTTACAGGCTCTGGCTGTTAATTCCTGCACTTTGAAAAGTTTGTTTTAGCACGTATTTCGTCGTCCGAAAACTCTTTAAACAACCTATGCACATCGTAGACCATGGCTCTAGCTTGCTTGTGTATTACTCTCCCCTTTTCCCCCCTGTCTTGTTCTCCGCTGGCGCTAGGTTTACTAAGAGACATTGTTAATAATTTATTATACAACTTGCACTACTTTATAATTATAATTACCTATGAATCTATGCACTACTATTTACACTAACTTCTAAAATACCGAGTAAGATAGTCTACTTTCACAGACGCACTGATTAAAAGCTATGCGTATGGTTATAATACAGTCAAATATGATTACATACTGAAGCCTCATTCATGACCAGGAACATGTATAATCAGGAAATTTTGGTTTGGATAATTATTTAGGGGGACAGTCAGCATTTTTAATGCTTTACCAGCCTTGTTTATTCTCGGCGCGATAACTCGAGAACTACTGGGGCTAGAAACTTGGCTCTTAGACAGCCGCATTCAAAATGTTATCCCCTTTAAGAATATGCAAACACAAATTCCCTATTTGCAATATTTTCCATGGGCGCAATGAAATAGTGAACATGAAATCTCGTAGTGGGCTGAAGCGGCGCGCCAACTGGGCAACACTGCCTTGTTGTCATAGGCTACACACTTTGATACGAGTGTGGGAGGCGCCGCCCGAAATGCGTTCTTGTTTCGTAGCTCGTATAAAATTGTATGTTCCTCTTTAAGGACTGGGTTTGCACACATTTGAATTGTCGGCTATGATTAATTAGGAATTAGAGTTATAATTACAAGCTTCGTGTTGCTACTTTTGAGTCAAGCAGAACAATACAGATCGATTAATAAATCAGCAACTCCTATGCTTTCATAGCAACGACAGGCGGCGTTGACATCACCAATATTTCAGCGCTCTTTTGTCCCTCGCTTGAAGCCAGCTCGCATCAGCATAGCGAGAGCATTAAGTTAAGTGAGCTTTTGTTGTCGTTTCGAACATACCCTCCTTTTGTCACAACACATAAATTGCAGGTATTGGGAACTAGAAGAAACAATGGTAGAAGAGTGCCGTATATGACCATAGCTGGTAATAAATTACTTAATGCTAGTAATCTTAATTATAAAGTGCTGTAATCAGTTACTTCGTTATCCCTTAAATGAATAATAAATGTATCCTGTAGGAGCAATACTTTGCCTTACATTTTTTAAACAAAAATAATCTACTCATATACAATTCAACGGCCCTAAATAGCGTGCTCACTCGCTCGCCCACTTCGCGAAACATCGGGTATACTCGGCGATGTTCGCCTTTCGCAGTCTAAACAGTTTACGAAAAGTACAAAATTAGGAAAACCGTTTCTTTATTATATAAGGCCTAAGTGAAATGAACACAATGAACAAATATTCTAATTTTATTTTTACTTACAATTTTCATAGCTCTGAACCACAAACATTTTTAATAATCTGCCAGTGTAAATTCCTTAAAAATCCTGGAGTCAATTAATAATGGCGGGCAGCATCGCGGACAATAAAAATCCAAATAAAATAACTCCTTCCCTTGAAAAATTATATAATTTCTGAAAATTACACTGAATTTATCAAATAAAATTCACATCATTTCATCTGTCAACAAACAGTTGAGAAACAATACGTATTATCAGTGTTAACAGGTCGCTTTGGAACGGCATAATCGAATCTGAGATCGTTTTCCCAGGCGGCGCTTTCATATCGTGGAATATACTCTAAAGCAGGAATTTTAGCTGTTTCATTAATTACACTAGTCTACAAAAATTTTTTTTGTCTGCTACTGAGGAAACTTTGTGTGCTTTATATGGTAATTGATGTGCTGATTCCAGATCTGAAGTCAGATTTCTCCTAGCACGTCAGGTTTTTGAGTTATGATAATGTAACTATTAAGTCTAATATGACATTTCATATAAATATCCTGTCCCATTAAGCAAGTGAAATAAATTTATATTTATTATGTTAAGTTATTTTAAATACTTTAATACGTAAATGCAGACTTACAATGTGAAGTGAGCACCAAAAACCCCATTTAAAAGTGCTTGAGACCTTGATTTTTCCTTTTATATTGGCTTGTGGATGATCGCTGTAGGAACCAGTAGTAATCACCCATCATGCTCGATCCATATTGACCCTGGTACCTGGATTCCATGGTTGATATTTCCTGGTGGAACCTCTCACCATGTTCATCACTTACAGCCCCGAGATTTGGTGGGAAAAAGTCTAGGTGAGAATGCAGGAAATGTAACTTTAATGACATACGGCAACCTAGATTTTGATAAGCTCTAAGCATTTTATGTACTAGCTCAGCATAATTTTCAGCTCGATAATTTCCTAGAAACCTAGTTGCCACGAGCACGAATGTGTCCCAAGCTTCAAGTTTAAGAGCGCTCAGTTTTGGTTCTGAACGTAGTGTCACACATCAACTGTCATATCTCTGGTCCAATGAATATTCCTTCCTTCAATTTCGTATCACTTTTCACTCTCCCAAACTTCTCCTTTAGATACTTAAAACCATCACCATCATGTTTCATAGCTTCCAAAAATTTTTTTATTAGTCCAAGTTTAATGTGAAGGGGTGGAAGAAATACCTTCTGTGGGTCCACGAGCGCCTTGTGCTTCAGATTGTCTTTTCCAACAGTTGGTTCAATTCTTGAAGGCCAGTGTTGAATCTTAAAATGATTACTCTCATCACGGCTATCCCACAAACACAAGAAGCACATATTTTTAGTATAGCCTAACTGTAGACCAAGTAAAAGTGATATAATCTTTAGATCTCCACAAATGTGCCACTTAAATGTTGGATTTAAGATTCATATGTCTTAAATGGATTCATATGTCCATGATTCCATGGATTCATATGTCTCCTTCAGTCCTGTAGCATGAGCTAAAGGTATTGATGGTTTACTGTTTCCAATGTGTAATAAAAAACATTTTAAACTCAATTTAGATAAGTCAATGAACAGCCTCCATTCATGGGGTTGGTGTACATAGCCTAATTCTTTGATGAGAGCATTTATATCATTGCAATAACACACAGAATTATCTTGTGTATAAAAAGAAGCCAGTTTCTTATTACGGTCATGATAATGCGTGACTATGGTACCCTTTTGCAATAAATTCCATTCCTTCAGTCTTGAGGCTAAGATTTCAGCCTTCTGTTTAGGAAGTGACAAATCCCTGATTAAGTCATTAAGATCATCTTGACGTAGTAAATGAGGTTTAGAAGAATCTAATTAACCTTCGTAAGTATCAGCATCAGTAGTACTTTCTGTCTCTTCCTCCTCTTCATGAGACAGTTAATTTTCAGGGGTGAAAACTTTGGGGGGAAGTGGTACAGGATTCTCTGAATCATGAGGCACTGGTTTCAAAGCAGAGTCACAGTCTGGGTATACAATTTTTTATTTGTTTTTTGTTGAGAACCCATAAATTTTTGTCATGCAAAAATAGCAGTCTGAGATGTGGTACTTTTGCTCACGCCAAATCATTGGCACAGCAAAAGGCATAGATCTTCTTTTCCCACACAACCATTGTGTAAGACCAGAGTAACATACTGTGCAACAAAAATGAGGTGCCCAGACTTTGTCATCAATATAAATATATATTGAATCTTGGTATTTAAGTGCATAAAACATTAACAGAAAAGCCATACAATTTATTTACTTATGTATTTACTTACATCACAATGTTACATGAACTTAAATAAACTATATTTTATTTTACTTCAGCTTTCTGTATTCCTTCACAAATAAAGCCACTTTAATGGAAATCAGCAAGTTTTGGCGGGAAAATGAATACACCTGGTGAGAAGCAGTTGAAATGTTAAAACAACTGACCAATGAAATCAAGGATGCCAAGACGTTATATGATATAATTAATTTGAATATGCAATGACATTATCGTGCAATTTACTTAAGAGTAAAACTGTAAATCGTAATTATTTAAAAATTGTGACGTGGTAGAGCAAAAATGACTTCAGATCTGTAATCAGCACATTCAAATTAGGGTTGGTTCACTTGTTTTGTTTCAGTAGCAAAATCACTGTAGACTAGTGTTATTAATGGCTTAGTTTATGAATGATTCGCGTGCAAGTGTTAATAAATATAATGCTTTAATAATTATTATAATATTAATTTTTAATTTTTCAATTAATCATCGTGGGCGAAGCCGCGGGCACCTGCTAGTGTAATATAACTCGAAAAAAGTTCAAAATTCACGTAAACTTTACAGAATAGGATATAAAAAATAAATGTTGATTCTAATCAACATGTAAACTGCTTTCTTTGCAGTCCAGCAATGTTTTATAGATTTCGTAAGAAATTGGAGTCTCACAAATTTAATATTAATAGAACGATTAGGCCTAATAAGTAATATAAATTTGATTAACAGTCAATAATTGTATCAGATGTAATGTTATGGGCTACGTTAAGTTTACTACATTATTCTTAGGCCTATATATTCTCTCAGATCAAAAAGTTTCCGAAATTTGTAAATAGTACAGAAATAAGTTACCGTACTTTCAATTACACAGCATTTCCTTCAAAATAGTTCCCTTCCGCAACCAACATACAGTACGTGACTATTATTTATGGAGAAACTTTACAAAGTGAATAGGTCAATTTCCCATACATTAGAAGAACTTAAAAACAATATCACAAGAGAAATTAACTCTATCTCGGAAGCTGAACTTATGTGCGTGAAAGAAAATTTCCTGAAAAGATGCCAGTGTTGTGTGTATGCAAGAGGAGGACATTTCCAATATCTCTTGTGATGAGGTACTTGGTTATTTTCATTGTAATTCCAACTGTAAATGCGAGAACCTGGACCATTACACCGTTACCGGCTTTATTTGCGTAGATATTTCACCCGATCGCTCAGGAGCTAGAGCAGGAGGAACAGCGACGTAGAAGTCCGCTTTGGACAACCCCTGCGTGGGACTGATTGTAGTTATAATAATTAAAAATAATCAATAATTATCATGATAGTGGTACCAGAAAGACGAAGCAGCCCAAGTGGCAAACAAAACTAATTTAAAAGGTATGAAAATTAACAGTTTATTGATTTTTTAAAATTCTAGAGTTGAAGACTCCACAATTGCATATGGCTAAACCTGGATGTAATTTGCTTTTAGAAGTATACAGACGAGGACCAAAACTAGAGGTACGACGTACAAATGTTACCTGTATCGCTTCTTTGCAATCAATAGCATGTTTTTCTTAGCTTTAACTAATGTAATGGATACACCAGAACAAATAGTTTGACAAGTCATGTATGACGAATGATTTATGAATAGTGTTTATTATTTTAATGAGATCCTGCAACCCCGTGAAGAAAAGATATTTGCATAAACAGAAAACAGAACGGAGGCGTTCACAACACTCCAAAAAGCCTCCATCCTTGACCTATTAGCCAAGGCTGCGTAAACAAAAGCCCTTCTTCCATTGAGGAACACGCTACTTGCTCTTGTGAGGAATGCTAAACACTTTGGCACCTCCAACAAACATGTGTTCCACTCCGTGTAACGTGTTTAAATCGGGCTTCACCGTAGTATCAACATCCCATATAGGCGGCGAGAAAACTATAAAGGTTTTAATGTCATAAGAGTGGAATTTTTGGGCAACACGATTGCAGACGGCGGAGATGACAGTTGTCGATTAAATCAATGATACGAGGGAAAATAAAATAAAAACAGCAATTAATTTTTTCCCATTATTTTTCTGCAGGGAGAATGTTTGCTTGTACATTATTTTTCTACATAGTCCCCTCCCTGTTCAATGCACTTATCCCATCAGATAGGAAGTGCTTCGATACCGCATTAGAAAAATTATTCTGATTGACACTGTAGGCACTCATGCACCGCCGATTGGATGTCTTCATCAGACTTGAACTTCTGCCCTCCAAGGAGCTCCTTTAATGGACTAAAGATGTGTAAATCTGATGGTGCCAAACCTGGCAAGTATGGCAGATGTGGAAGGCACTTGAATCATTTATGTCGTCGATGGTTTTCATGGTTGCACTAGCAGCATGAGAACGGGCGTTATAATGTTGAAGCAAAACACCTGCTCTCAGCAACCCCCTTGGCTTTGTCATAATCAGATTTCCTAATCTTTGGTCCGTTAAAGGATCTCCTTGGAGGGCAGATGTTCAAATCTGATGAAGACGTCCAATCGGCGGTGCAGGAGTGGCTACAGCGTCAACCAAAATAATTTTTCTCATGCGGTATGGTACCACAGTTTTAATTCCAATATCGCATACTTGGTGAAAGTATTAGCACCACATAGGATTATATTGTTATATGGACTAAAAATGTAACTAGGTAACTAGTGTAAACATTTTAATTGTTTTAAGATTTTAATAATTTTGTACACAATGAAAAAGCTGTGAATATTTAGGTTTTAAGTCATAACCAATGTTAAATTGATACATATTTAGTTATAAGTACAAGCCAGGAATTTTAAATAAAATTTATATAAATGCACTTGATGTAAAACATTGAATATCCCCATAAATATTAGTTCGGCAATAAATGAAAACTATTATTAGCAACCGTGTATCAAGAAAAAACTATCTGTAGTATTAAGTTTGTGGTATAAGGTGGTACGTTTTAGTATAATTTTAAGACATGTACCTGTATAACCCGTTAAGAGACGAAGTGCGGACGATTCACACGGATTTAGTAGTAATTATTAAATTAAAGTCCAAATGCAGTAATTTATATGCAAGGGAAATTCATGACTAGCGCGTGATTATTCTTTAGAGTCAGACGATTATAAGCACAGCTTGCAGGATGCTGTAGAACTTAAAAAGACATGTCTGTGTGATGAAAGTAGAAGTTTAAACTTTAATAAGTCCACACGTGTAAGGGAGAGAGTTTATTAGCTCCACTATTAAAAGTTCATGAATATAATGCTTTCAACGAAGTTCGGATTGGCGCGTGCAATCATAAACTTCCAACTTCAAAGCTTTGAACATTTTCAAGGACTTAAGGTGCACTATTCCTATAAAATACGAAGTTCGTAGTTCGTAATGCTAGGAATGCTGACAACTGCAATGTATGTTCTTTGAATGATTTAATTCCGAGTTGCAGGAATGAAGGAAACGGAATTTGTGATGAGATACTCATTGAATTGGCTTGTGTGCAGTGTTAAGAACATGTTTAGTCGATCTTTTGTTTAATTATACGTAGCTTATTACTTACTTTTGATTTCATTAAGTATAAGTTATACTTTTTAATTAAGTAGGCCTACATACTTTTAGAAAAGAATCAGTACAGAAAATCTTATTCGTGAGGTCCTGCGTTCAAACCCCTTGGCCGGCCAATTTGACTTTTTTTTTCACAGTTTCCCCAGTCGTAGAAGCAAATGCCGAATTGGATATTTACTTGCCATGAATCATTGCTATTTTTTCATGCTGTATCATACTTACTTACTTACTCAATGGCAATAGACAATTCCTCAACAAGCTAAAGGAATATTATATATTTTATGGAACTAGAATGTTCATTGCCGCGCTTACCTGAGCCCGCCATTCAACCCTATTCTGTGCCAACTCCATCCAACCATCCCTCTCAAATCATACTTCTCTTAAATCTATCCTAATATTGTCCTCCCACCTACGTCTAGATCTTCCAAGTGGTCTTTTCCCTTCGGGTCTCCCAGTCAATATGTTTGAGATATGTCGTTCCTCCCCCATGCGCGCAACATGTCCAGCCCATTTCATCCTCCGTGATTTAATTACCCTTACTACATACGGTGACGAGTACAGGTTATGAAGCTCGTCGTTATGCAGTTTTCTCCAGTTCCCATTTTCATCTCTCTTGAATATTCATTTAAATTCAATATCAGTCGAAAATATTAACAGAAGCCTATTTTAAGGTTGTAAAGAGCCAATAAATAAACTTCGTCAAATATCCTGGGCAAACTGATTAGAAATTTCTTAATATTCTCGGAACGTTCTCAAAATACGATTAAATTCAGAATATCAACTTAATAGAAACGAGATCATTACATGTGCTTTAGTTAAAAGTATTTAATGCTGGGAATCTGTGCACTACTGCTAGTTAATGTAGATGAAAGGGAATCTGAAAGTTCGTTCAAAATAACACACTCTCGTAAAGCAATGAAAAAACGTTGAGTGCTTTAATGCACCCCGTCTCTAAAATCTTCCTTGTGATTGTCATTCTGCATCATACATACACATGTTCAGGAATACAGTATTCATTCAAAGGAATGTTCTCGCATAGAGTTATAAGATAGAATTTCTTCATAAAATATTCTCAATACTATCTTAATTCCAAATAAAGTAAAAAGTAATCGAATTAACCAAAGAAAATTCAAGGTGAGCTTACCTTAAATGCACGAGATTCTTTTTCTCACACAATATACAAACCCATGCTGAACTGCATAAAAAACAGCTCAAACAATTATTAGCTTTGTACTGCATTCTGTAATTTTACATCAAATTTAAATTTTCATATTATTTCTTTTCTATAATTTTAAAACTAATTTAAGAAAAATACTGTAATCCACAATATACAGTGAGTCCCACGCAAGAGTTGGTCAATGACGCGGGTTTCTGTGTCGCGGCGGGCACAGCTCCAACTCCCGAGCGATCGGGTGAAATAGTATCTTCTAATGTTCTAATGTGTGAGGAATTGACCTATGCAATTAATTTCTCAAGTTCTCCATAAATAATAGTCACATAGGCTATTGTTAGAAGAACTTAAAGACAGTATCACAAGAGAAATTAACTCTATCTCGGAAGCAGAACTTACGCGCGTGAAAGAAAATTCTCTAAAAAGGTGCCAGTGTTGTGCGTATTCAAGAGGAGAACATTTCTAACATCTTTTGTGATGAGGTACGTGGTTATTTTCATTGTAATTCTCATCTGTAAATGTGAGAATCTGAATCATTACACTGATCGCGTCTTTATTAGCGTAGATATTTCACCCGACCGCCCGGGAGATGGAGCTGTGCCCGTCGCGACGCAGAAACCCGCGTCATTGGCCAACTCTTGCGTGGGACTCACTGTACATTATGAATTTAAGAGTTCAATCCAGTCTCTTTCGGTAAAACGAATGCTTAGATATGATGATATTCAGGAGAACAAAACTGATTTAGTGTCAGAAATTCTCAGGAGTATTCGGATTTGTCTAGTCCTTTCTGTTTTCAGTTCCTTTTATTAGCATTTTCTAGCTGCATTGTACGGTATAGTTAGTACTTATAAAAACAGATTAATTAATTAAATTATTTTACTTAAATTGGTTCAGTTTACTTGAGATAAGTGTTGAGTTCATTTCAACCCTAGTGAAGTTTGGTTTAGTGCAGTATCCCCTAGCGTAGTTCACTGTAGGTTACTTCGTAATTTAGTTAGGTAAACATATAATCTTGGCTTTGATTTAATTTAATCCAATTTTATTTTATTCAATTCAATTTTGTTTAGTTTAGCTTAGTTTAGTTTAACTCAGTTTAGTTTAGGTTAAGTTAGTTTAGTATAATTTATCTTAAATCAGCTTAAATTTTAACTCCATAGGAGCCAATATGCTAGAGTCAGTTTAGTTCAGCTTAAATCCGTTTAATTCTTCCTAAATGAGGTCAATTCACATTACTCCACTCAATTTTGTTAGTTAACTTTAACTCAGATTAGTTAAGGTAAATTCAGTATACCCGGTTTGGTTCAGCTTAAATAAAAATTCAGTCTCATTCAGTTCAGCATATTCAATTTACCTCATGTTATTTCAATTTAATTAAAATTAATAAAGTCTAGTCCATATTAGTTAAGTCTATTTTCAGTGAAATTTAATTTTTTTATATTACTAATCAGTTTATGACGAATTACACGTGCTATATACATTTTCCAATAAACTAGTGAATATGACATTCAATTATTATTTTTTTTATTGAGCTAATCATACCTACTGGTGATATCTCTCATACAGTAATATTGCATACGACTATTCAATCAGATGATTACAATTAATGCATTTTGAAGTTTTAGACAACATTACTATTTCACAACCAATTCAAGGGCGATAAAACTTTACCCTTATTATACTTTAAACTGCGCACTCTTTTAAACATTTAAATCCTTTATTTTTATACTAGCTTAAAAGACCCGGCGTCGCCCGGGTTTTGTATTTTGTAATTGGAAATTAGCTTATGAAGGATTTTCAATTTTAAATTCTAGGTCCTTATATAGGCATTTATAATTTGAAATAGGAAGAACGACTTATTACACTCAAACTATTCCCTCAAAAAACGCTTGATATAGTTTTTTATGGCTCATAGAGGATCTAGAATTTTGCATCCCATCGCTTGTACAGTGCACAGCAAGCCTGGTAGAGGTTTAAATAAGAAGAAACAGAAATTCCTGTAACATAAAATTGTAATATCGAGGCGGGAAATTTCCCACTCTTATGTTACCATAAAGCCGTTTTGGAGATTAAATTAAACAGAAAGCATTATCACTTTCATACTTTTCTCTCCAAAAACCTGCGATATAATATAATAATATACACATTACCATACCTCGTTTTGTTTTCTCTATGTCCAGGGTAGAGAAAGTTATGTGATTCCATTATTTTAGTGGATTTCATTCTGTAATATTTATTTATAACATGAATTATTTTGATAACTTCTCTTATTTGTCAAAAGTGCATTTCATTTGTTTTTTCCAAGCCCACCTGATACCATTTGGCAACAATATATTCTGTGATTTGGAATGGATAATTCTATGTAAAAAGGGATTAAGTATTTTCAAAAACATTTAATTTTTGGCATTTAGAATCAGAATTTTTCAAAATCCTTTCTTAGTGAGCACCTACATTATGAAACGAAGGTACTGTCAAAATTCCAAGTCTCTACCTGTTATAGTTTAGGCTGTACGTTGATTCCTGTCATTCAGTCAATCAGTCAGTCAGTCATTCATTCAGTCAGTCAGGACAAAGCCTTTTATATATATAGAGAAGAGAAGAGATATAAATTTTATATAACACAAGTTAATGAATTTCATTTTTTATTCTTTGAGGGATGTAATAGTGGGTAGTTTTTTCACCTTATACCCTTAAAAATGAGATCGATAAATGTAAATGTAAATAGGTATTTTAACAATTATGTAAATATGTGTGTTTTTGTAGTAATTTATCCTTGTCACTAGAATTTTAAGAATATTGAATTTAAATATTTTAGATGAATCACAACTCAGATTGTTTCTGCTATATTATTAATAAATATTTGAGGCTACTGCAGATAAAAATTTTCTTGTTTTATAGATCTCATTTTTGAGGGTATAAGGCGAAAAAACTCCCCACTATTTCCTTAACACAAGTTAGTTTAAAAGTTTAGTCTGTTCACTATAATACGTTCAGTTTAGGTTAGTGGTTAGTTTAATTTAATTTGAAAGTTAAATTTCATATTACTAACAACATAAATGTCGGCCGCGGTGGTCTAGAGGTAGCGTGCCCGCCTCTAGATCCGCAGGGCGCGGGATCAAACCCGGCCGCGGTCGATGGATTTTTCAGGACGTAAAAATCCTGGGCACGGAGTCCTCCGGGAGGGACTTTAAGCTGGGGGTCCCGTGTCGTAGATTTACGGCACGTAAAAGAACTCCAAGCCTAAATTAGAGCCTCTGGACAAAATTTCTCGGCCCTTTCACGTCCAAGAAATACTTAGTTTCCAGAGGGGGGTTGCGAGGCGATGGGCTTACCACCTGTCCCTCTACTCTCTCTCGGGAAATAAGCATATCAAAATTAGTATAGGTAATGAAACCTCCATTGGAGGCCCCTTCGCCCCACCTGGGGATCATAGGGTACCAGATACAGATACAGATACAGAACAACATAAATATGACTGGTCTATTATTCAGGCCTATTACTGAATACAGGTAGTCGTGCTTGAATTTGGGTATCTACTACATTAATTTATTTAAAACCGCACGCACAATTGTTCCGTTTTAATTATTAATTAACTTGTACAGAACAAAGTAAGGAATGGAATGTGGAAAATTAAACATCAATTCTAATTAAAAAGACATTAAATTTTGGTGAAAATCGTTTGAATTAAAAGGTATAATGAACATTTAATTAGATCTCTGTAAAATACCATTACGCTGATGTCCCATTAATTACCGTTCACATGGAAGGGAGTGTTACATAAGTAGATCTATTCAGATTTATTTATAGAAATTTCCTCAAAGTGAACGCAATGACGGAACAAATCGTAAACGCATGAGAAAAAAAAAAGAACTTAATTATAATAGAGAATACAATTGACCTAAAATACCGCGCTAAAGAAAACGACAAATTAAATAAATTAATACAACGTTGCCCATAAGTGTTGATAAATTCTAAAACTAAAAATGGAGATGGTTGTCACACAGTGGTTCAAATTCTTGGCGGTAGACTTCTACGACACAAACATTCAACGCGGTATGACAAACGTCTCAATTCCGGTGTTGAATGTATTGAAAAATAGGTGAACACTTGCTGTATCTGTTGCAAAAAATATTTCCATGAAATTGTGTTTAGTTTCTGTAAACGGCCCCTGGGAAAGTTACTTTATGGACGCGCCTGGTAAAAGAACTAGCTTATTGTAGATCTGATTTTAGTGTGCAAGTTAGAGATTCTGATTTTACTCTTTAATAAAAAGCCTGCTTTTGTATTATCTAAGGTGGAATTCTATTCGATTTCTTGTCACTATGACTACTTAAAGACATCGTATGAAAATTATGAAACTCGTTTCGCTCGTTTTATGAACATTTTCGTGTATTAATAAATGCCATTGTAGGTTTTTTGCATAATGCACTATTTTTATACTAGAGCATAGTTTTTCTCTGAAAAGATAAAGCCCTTCCCCTAGATTAGGATCAGAATGGAAACAGAACGCAATGAACAATATTAAGATGTGCTTGCTAGAAGTACCTAATTGTAGAGTAGAAGAAGTGGACTAAGATACACTTTCATAAGAAACTTCGACTCAGGAATTTGTAATTACATGTTAATTTGGAAACTTGGTGTGAAATCTCTGCGTGACTTTGCCTGACAGACTCGCTCAGAAAACTAATAAGAGATCTGCAGCCGGCGTTTTAATTACTGAGCTCAGCTCAGCTCGACTCGTCACTTCTGATGCACATTCTAGTTGTGTCCGGCGGGGAAGTTTATGCGCTAGAAGCAGGGGCGGACGCAGGGGGGCGATAGAAGGATATATCCCCCCCCCCCGAAATTTAAAAAAAGACTATATATGCACTCTAAGTGGCCAGTTTTATAAACTAATTATATATGTAAGTTAATTAATTTTGTTTGGTATTCTTTCTACCTAATCAAATCCCCCCCCCCCGAAAAAAATTCTGCGTCCGCCACTGGCAAGAAGGCTACAGAAATAATGCAAGTTTATAGTGTTTGTAGGCTTAACTTGCATATCGTCCTATGGCCCCTACCAACTTACTGGTTTCCTGCTAATCACAGTTCAGATGAGTTCGCTAAGCCAAGAAGTACACTGGAAAATTCATAATGTGAAGATATAGTGTACCCAGTAAAAACCTGGTTGTTTTATACCGTTATGACCAGACTTCGGATTTTAGGTAAAAGCCTATGTTAATCCTTAAGTGATATATGGACGAAAACTTGTATATGCATGTTTCATAAGTGACTATGTCTAAAACTGATACTTTTATAGGACCTAAACAGCCTATTTTTGCGTTAGAGCCTAATATTACCTTTTTTGCTTCTTTTTCCTCTAAAGTTCAAAATAAGCTACTTTTTTAAAATAAATTCTAGCATTTATTTTCAGTTATTACTAAATTTTTAGCTCGGAATGTGCAGTACATGCAGTGATTAAATAGTAGGAAATGTTTCTTCTTCAGTAGAAAAATTCCTTGGAGTTCTCAAAAAAATGTAGTGTTTTTCTCCCGACTCCCACGTCCCGTAACAAACAAAAAAAGTAGTTCTCTGAATTACTGAGAAACACAAGGGGTTGAATATGCTAGTATGATATGCGTAGCTTCTGGGCGCAGGGATTAGGTTTTCACTGTTATGGTAGTAATGCAGGCCCTTGTAATAGATCCATATAGGCTTACTATATAATTCTGTGTAACATAGGCCTATATCTGTGTTTTATCATGATTGTTGATTAATGGTGACTTCAATAAATATAATATTCTGCATTGCAATTGAGACATTTCAGAAAATTTGCAACTTAGCGATTTACAAGAGACTATTTTACGATTTTTAGAACCTATTTTCCAATTTTTGAGCCTATTTTAGGTACCTAAAACAGCATTTTTAGCGACCTAAAAGTCCGAAGTCTAGTTATGACGTTCCCAAATTGAAGTGAAACCGGAAACATTCTCGCAATTTCTTATCGTACCTTGTGGTATTAATTTTTTTTCGTATCAGTTGCTTTTGTTGGTATGTTGCTTTACTTTGCTTACTTTACATCAAGTTACAATATCGAATTAGCCATACTATAAATACCAATGAGTGGTAACACATGTAATGTACTGAAAACCTGCAGACAGTTTCGTCAGTGCGAATGCATTTTAGGTCTACGTTTATTTACCTCAACACACTTGTGTTCATCATAGATGAAGAACTATCAGTTCTGATATCAGAATCAGCTTCCTGTCAATCATGAAAATCTCCTTTGAGAGATAAAAAGCTGTTAACGCCCTTGTACGTCACCTGTCCTCTCCACGTCAAATGTTAAGTGTGCAGCCTTCACTTAAGTGCCGTATAAAGTTGTTGAGAAACCAGAATTCAGAGTTTTTATAGTCTGAATCTGATGATTCAGACTCTACCACAATCATTTTGTTTTATTAGGTCATTTATTTAAAATTGTGACATACATAGATATAAATGTCATGACTATAATAGAGAAGGAATTTATTTAATTTCTCTCGCAAATAAAACGTCCTAGTGGTAATATATTTTAGTTGTAGAATAAATATAGCTGGCCCATATTTAGGCTATTTTTATGCTTATTAATTCATAAGTTAAAATTAGTTTCTAACATATTCACTTTTTAAAACTATTAAGTATAATATTCTGTACAAACCTGTGTATATAATGTAAAGGTTTTAGCTTAAAGTAGTGCGCAAGGTAAAGGGAAGGTTATTTGAACAACTTAGAGTGTTAAAGTGGAAAATATTATCGTTTAAAAGTGTTGTATTCACCTTTTAAATTCATTTGTCCATAGCTTGCATGACCTAGATTAAATTTTAACTATCACTTATTTTAGAGCTTCTTTGCAAACATTAGTTCTGAGAAAATCTTGGTACAAGGGACTTTTTAAAGGTAAAAAATGTAGTAAGTAGAAAACCTACATTTATTACATTTATGGAATTGTATGTAATTATAAGTTAGTTTTATTTTACAGGTTTTTATCTATTTCACTTAAAAAAAAAGTAACCAACCTATCTTACACGTAATTTCTAAAAATGGAAATTGATCTGTGAAAATAAATAGTCCTATATTTTTTATGACCAGTAAGGGGGTATGTGTTAGCGTCACATGGAAGGTTTTTGTATCTATGCGCTGACATTTGAATGAGAGCTAATTTTGGTGGTAAAATAAAAATAAAATATTTTTTCTTCCTTACTTAAAATAGGCCTGCGTATCTTTAAAATACATTCATTAATATCCAGCTAACGCCAAGTAACTTTCGTGGTCAAAAACATCTGAATGAAAGGAAAGCTCGTATAGGACGTCACTTGAATTAATGTGTGTTTGTTCCGCTTCTCAGACCAGGATTCAAGATTTGCTTTCGTTTTTTATGCCGCCGCCAGATGTGCGAAGAGAAATATCAAAGATTTAAAAAGAAGCCGAACCTTTGAGCCACGTCATTGCGTTCATATTTGTCGTGACCATTCCAATCGTGATTAATAAAAGAACGTTATTCATGCAGAAATAAAGGTTTCTTGTGCTGTGACATCTACCAGAAACAGACCTCAATGTTGGCGTCGAAGGCAACATCTGTTTTGTTTAAGATGTAAGACTCTGTTACTTCCATGTTATTTGAATAGCTGAATCAAGTTTGACGTGAACACTTTGTGCAGAAAATAACCTTTTGTTTAAACAAGAAACGCAAATCATACCTACAGCTGGGGGATTATAACCAAGACACTTCTCTGCCAAAATATTAAGTTAATATTAAATCTTCAAATTATTTATATTATTTGGTCGCGTCGTACTAAAAGAAATAATCCAATTATAGATAGAAACCTACCTGGCTTACACCAAATTTGAACTCATTGGCAATGGCAATGGCAATGGGGCCCATGGGTTAGGGGGGGCCGCAAAGAACGCAAAAGAAATGCGATTAAAAGTAGTTATTTATGATACAAAAAGTAAAAAAGTGAATTTTATTTTGCGAGTAGGTGTGTTTGCGAAATACGCCCGTAAGATCGAGTGAAGAAATCCCAACAGTAAAATAATAGTTATTTATGAAACAAATAGTAAAAAGGAGATTTTATTTCGCGAGTACGCTTATTTGCGAAACGAGCACGTAAGGGAAAGTGTAGCAATCCTAAGAGCAAAATAAAACCATTTTACCATGTGTAAAACACATTAACACGTTAATAGGCCTATTTGTGAAATAATATACATTCGCTGCTGCAATTTTGGGAGCCTTACAACTGTTTTTGAGCTGTCCTGCCATCAGACAGGGGTTACTGATTTTCTCCAACATGGCTGCCAATGCAAGAGATGGAAGGGACAACGGTTTTAAGCCAACAAGTATGACATTTATGCGACCACCATGAGAAATTATCATCATCAGGGCCCGGATTCTGATGACCTAATATTTTTTGAAAAGTGACCTATAAAATAACCTTAAATTTTAAGGAAAATTACTTAATAATGATAAAGAATGACCTAAAAACTTATATTTTATTTATAAAAAATTATTATTGTACACACAAAGCTGTAGACTAATTTGTACGTATTTGAAAAAAACTGTAAATGCAGAAAGGATGTTGTAGGTCTAAAAACTCTATTCTTTGTTCTTGATTGGAGCATTTGAGAACAGAAGTAAGGAAATTGTTTTCAAGTAGATCCTACAAAAAATGTTGCATTAAGGTAACCTAGTAATTTATTTAAATACTACCCGTATGAAAAAAAGCTTGTAAATCCTACCTTATTTAGGATTGCAGTAAATTACAGTCAGCATAAGGAGATTATTGAAGGTATAATGGTTAATATACTCAATGAAAATGCATGAAAATGACTATATAAGGAAACAAATGACATGAAAATGACAAAATAATGACGTAAAATTGAAATAAATGCCCTAAAAATATAAAATTGTACAAAATGACAAAAATGACTTAATAAAAATGCATTTCTAAAATCCAGAGGCCATGATTAGGATTTATCTACATGCTGGCAATCTCTATGCAGCATCAATAAAAAGATGACATGTCATTAAAATCCCGGCCCTGATCATCATACATATACAAATAATATTTTCTTTATTTTCTAGAATTAAAACCGTATGTTTGTAAACCAAATGTTTATGTTTGTTCATTTGTTCATGTAATGTTTAATTTTTACCTAAACGTCTTTCTTATTATATTATGGCGAATAGTATATGCCATTTGTTTAGGATTAGATATTATGTTATTGCAGGAAGGGTTTATAAAAATATTATGTTTGATTATGAGGGTGGAGAGAGGCGTATCATAACTGCTGGCAAAGGGCCCACAGATTGATGTGGGGAGGGGCAGGATATAACAGTTGAAATGGTCTAAGATAAACGAAACTATTTAAGAATTTTTGAAAGGTATCCCGTGAAGTAGTAATAGAAGAACCTTAAGGTCTCCTCGGACAATAACTTTAAGGGCGGGGTTGTTTAATTCTTAGTTTAACCTGGCACAGTAGCACTTGATATCTTACATAGTACATAGTACATAGTACATAGTACGATAGAGGTCAAAAGTAATTCAAATAGGATGTTAAAACAATTTTTATATAATATGCTATAATGAATAAAAAAATTACAATAAATAGTCTTGAAACGTAATATTTGTATAAACACTTTAACGTTACTCTATAAATTCTAGTTTTATCTCCGTTGCTGTAAGACAGTCACGAACTTAGTTAAAACAGCTGAAAAGATTAAGAGGGTATTGTGCCTCTGAATGAAATGTATTTTTAACATCCACTCTTCTTCTGTGCGTAGCAGAGAAGCTGCGATTGCTGGGAACAAAGATTTATATCCTCTCCCGAGAGTATCTTGATTACAACATTATTGGATGGTCAGACTGAACCAAAATATCTAATTTTGCAATAGTGGTGTATTTACAAGAAGAAAATGAGATTGTCCTAAATTCCAAAAGATCGTTGTTCTGCTTTCATAATACTCTAGTCTTATGGATTCATAAACAAACGGAGAGAAAATAATATTCTCTCCGTTATAATCGATGGATCTGATGAAAACCTCATTCCTTACCAGCGCGTCCAGTCTCCTGCAGGCCCCCCGGAGCGTGGGGCCACAGCATATCTTGAATAAATCTTAAAATTATCAGAATTTTATTAAATTTATCTGAAAAGTATTAATGAGAAAAACTGCTGGCCTTTCATGCTCGTGAGCATTATGAAAGAAATAAAAGTCATTTGGCTATAATTAGTAATTAGTAATTAGCCCATATGCATCCCTGTTGGGCAAGGGCCTCTTTCATAGAAAGGTGGCTGGGTACTGCAGTCCCGGTTAGCCATTCCGGGAAAGTTCAGCCTAGTTTATTGTCCTGAGAACTGCGTTGACAAGTTGTTTCCACTCTCTTCTGTCTTTAGCTCTCGTTGTCCATCTGTTGCCAAAGGTCCTCCTAAGTTCTTCTTCCCATCGAGTTTTCTGCCTTCCAACGTTCCTCTGTCCAATCCTGGGATCCCACGCCGTCACTTTATGAGTCCATCTACTAGGACGCTGTCGCATAACATGTCCTGCCCATCTCCATTTTAAGCTGCTTCCTTTGGTCGCGGCATCCTTTATTCTCGTTCTTTTCCTATTTCCTGGTTTGGAATGTTGTCTCTTAATGTGATACCCAAGATTTTTCTTTCCATTTTTCTTTGACATACTTCTATTGATTGTTTATGCTTCTTAGTTAGACTCCATGTTTCTGAGCCATACAGTAGTGCTGGTAGAATACACAAGTTCATTGTTTGTGTTTTCAGATGTAGGTTGTAGGCTTTGTCTAACGGAATGAATTTCAGTGACCAGAATTTGGACCATGCTGCTGCTATGCGATGTGTTAATATCTTGTCCATTGCGTTGTTGAAAGATATGATTTGGTCTAAGTAAGTAGTTTCATGGACGTATTCCAGAGGTTCCTTGTCGGCAATCCGACAACAGAATTTGGTCTCAAGGCACCAGCGCCCAGTAATTTTTTTCGACCTGACAGGTTACCTCAGGCTACTGAGCAACTTTATTATCAAAATATTGTCATTTGAAAGGGTCATAGTTTATTCGTACTTCAGCCTGCGTCACATCGCGTTGAGTATACGGCCATGATTCTTGACCGACGGAAGGGGATCAATCGACAGCTTGTCTCTCTCAATTCACCACTTATTTGTATTTCAAAATATAAACTTATTTGTAAAATTGACTTCTGCACTGACCGGCAAAAAAAACCGATCACTGTAAAATTTGTTGTACTTTTAAGATTAAACATAATTTTGATTGGTTGTTTATACATTGTTGTTGGTGAGGATGAATTATTATTTTTAATGGATCATTAGCTATAGATACAGCATATCTGCTTTCTTCATATCTTCACTTTATCACCAAAAAAAAAAAAAACATCGCAATAGGGTGATTACCAGGGCCCGGATTCTGATGACCTAAATTTGTTTGAAAAATGACCTATAAAATGACCCTGATTTTTAAAGAAAATGACTTAATAATTACAAAAAAATTACCTAAAAACTGACATTTTATTTATAAAAAAATATTATACACACAAAGTTATAGACTAATTTGTACATAATTATAAAAACCGTAAATAACTTTTCTCGCGGAAATTTATACCGGCACTGAGGCACATCCTTTTGTGATCTGCCGGATTATATAGTTGTTTATTGAGGGTCAACAGTAGTTTGCACTCTCAAATCCAAGCAGGTGGCATACTCTGGTGCCAAGTCAATCTAATAACAACAGTAATATAATACAAAATTTTTGCAATTTCCAATTTCCGAATGAGACATGTCAATACTTTAACGCCGAATTTTTCCTTCTTGCATTAAACAAACAACACTTCAAAGACAGCACCGCTGGCGACGAAGAAAAAGTTAATACGCTCAATGCAAATACACGAAAATTACTAAATAAGGAAGCAAATGACAAGAAAATAACAAAATAATTACCTAAAATTGAAATAAATGCCCTAAAAATATAAAATTGCATAAAATGACCTAATAAAAATGCATTTCTATACTGTCTCCCTTCGCATCGCAGTGATTCTGTCAGTAGGCCTAAGCTTAGTTGAAATTAATGCCTCTCAGTCCTGAAGACTTCGCCAAAGCTGTTGCTCTAATTGATGATGGATGCAGCCTCCGTTATGCCCCTGCAACCTTAGGCTCACCATTCACCACGGTGCAAGAGGAAAAATGGGGAATTAAGTGTGAAATGTGTAATTAAATTTTAATCTTAAAAACGTATACAATTGCAGTAATTTTATTTCAAGCACTAGGCCTACTACATAATTTTTATTTAAACTTAATTTTTTAAAATTTCTTTAAGAGATCGGTTTTTTTTGCCGGTCAGTGTATTTGGAATTTAATACTTTAAAATTGTGTGTTTTCGCTCAGGTATTTAATGTATGCTTACATTTGTAAATACCACTGACTTCTCTTAATATATACTATATTATCATTGCAGTCCCTAAACACGAATTTTGCTCATCTGAGGGGTTTCAGGGATGATTCATCTCAGGTATGGTTGTGTAATGTAAGGTAATTTTCTTTGTAGTCTATGTTTGTTTGTTTGGACATCTGATTTGAATTTCTCGCCTCTGAACGGTCTTTCCCTAATTCGCATTTCACCAGTGTCAGGTAAAAAAAAAAAATTACTTTGGTTTTGGTCCACAATTTATTGTTTAATAGAAGGTAAAATTGTTAGAGAATGGTGTTATGTCCTTGCCAAGGTCGAAAAACATAATTATGCAAGCTGATAATATAAGGTGTTCTTTATATTATTTTGCAACATAAAAAAAAATTAAGTCAATATTTTACTCCGTATTTTGAGAACGTAAATACATATTTAACCATTTCTTTATTACGTACTAGCTTAAAAGGCCCGGCATCGCTCGGGTTTTGTATTTTGTAAATTCGAAAATAACTTCTGAAGGACATTCTATTTTCAAATTCTAGGTCTTTATATAGCTATTTAGAATTGTAAATGAGGAAGATCGACTTATCATACTCAAACTATTCCCTCAGAAAACGCTAGATATAGATTTTTATAGCTTGTAGCAGATCCCCGCGGCTTCACCCACGATAATTAATCGGAAGATTAAAAATTATGATCAAAATAATTATAATTATATATATATTACATTTTGCATAGGTCTAAACTAAACTTTCTTTTTTAAGCATTATTACTCTGCTTTTTCTTCAATAGCTTTGAATACGCTGGAGAAGGGAACAGTGGAATGTTAGAGTTCAGGGTAAAAGCCCAGTTTGTGACATTTGTGGAACATTCTTATGGATAAGTGCTCCTTGACCCTTTGCAACTTGTATTGGTGTCAGTTTTGCATGCACTTGGATTTGGCAAGCAACTGATTCCGAGTGAGACAGAATCATTCTTCAGGGGCTTACGTGGGAGGCGTAACTTTTCGGATGTTAGTTCAATATACTGTTCCATTGTTGCCGACTCTTGCTAATGCTTTTGTCTAATAGAAGCCAAGTCTCGTTAAACACTTGTTCTTTAAATATCAGTCAGTCTTCGTATCAGTCAGTCTATGTATAAAAATTCAGCAGGACCTGATCGTGCAGATAATAAACAGGAAGAAAAAATCCGATGTGTCTCAGTCAAAAAAGTTTGTTTACCCTAATAGAAGCCTTATTGCAAGGAGCGATTATTCGAGATATTTCAGCCCCAATGAAAGATGTATTGTTCGCCTTGGTTCAAAGCGATGCACCAGAAGATCTTTAGGCAACATGTAGTTCGATGCAGACAGGCATGCTTCTCAGCGTCATTATAAAATTCCGGAAAAAGGTCAAAGGCAATGAGAAGTGAAATACGCCCATTTTTCTGAGGTGATTCTCGGGTAATGCTAAAATCCGTGCGGAAAACTTTTTTTTTTTGCACGACTTAACTAATTAGTGGTACTTAAGAATATTGTTGCCGTGGATCGTAAGTTGACATTCCCGCACGCAATCTTGTTGCTATGGAAACAAAACAAATTTCCGTGCGGTAAGAGTTTCCATGCGGTAAGAATTTATTTACGGCACTCATCATAATACAAGCCTTTATGGACAAGGCCCCCCAGGACAAATATTCGGTTCCCATAACAACAAACACATGCGAATCACTTTCTGAAATATAACATCCATCTTGAATAGTGTATATACATAATATTTCCAGCTAATATCTCAATTAATATAAATAAATTGATATAAATAATCATCGTGAAAAAAATAGCATGCAATACTCGTGCCGTAAGCGCATAACGGATCTCGGAAATTGAAAAAACTCTGCGCAAGCGCCTCGTTTTTTCAAACTCTTTCCTCGATCCGTATGCACCGCTTACGGCACTTGTATCGCAATATACAATTACCCTAAGAAGAACGGGTAAGCAGCTAGTGTGGAAATAATTAGGCAACCTCACTTCTACTTAAACATTTTTTATTAGTATAGTGGCTTGGCCAAAAAATAATTTCAGGGAGGGTTGAAAGTGCCGGGCTGTTTTGGGGGGTATAAGGAAAGGGGTTTGGGGGCTCACCCCTAGAAAATTTTTAAATACTGAACTAAAAAATCACATTTTACGATATGTTAGTACTGAAAAACTAGTTGAAAAATTTGTTTAATATACTCTAAGGCATGCCAACTTAAACAATAAATCTTCACCTAAGTTATAATACTTATTACTATTTATAAGAAAAGTTAAATTACATATGGAATAGTGGAAATAATAGGCCTACATTTACAAGTTCAGTATTATATGATTAAATAAAGTAATTAAATATTTGACAATATAGAGCTTAACTACCTTAAATAGAATTTTAGGTTTTGATTCCGGGGGAGGTCCGCCCTCCCTTCCATACGCCACTGGATTAGTATTATTATTATGGGGATACAAAGGTGCAAAGTAAACAGCCTCTAGAATAGAAGTTTCCTAAAAGTTGGCTGCAGAATAAGCTTCTGTTCAGAGTTAGGCCTCCATACAACTAGCGATGTATTGAAACTACTGATTAATTAACCTTGTTGTTTACGCTCAGAAGTGTAATTAATTTACGACTTGTACTTCAGCATCTGCGTAATTTATCTCCAGACATTGTAGCAACCCTTTGGACTCAGGCCGAATGAATTTGCTCTCACTGTTTACAATGGTTCTACAGGCGCTCTTATCCTTTTCGGACATTGTCGAAAACTTATAAGTTACGCTGGTATAACTTCATAAGAAATGGTTTAAATGCTTTAATTTGTGTGTTTTTGCGTCCTGGATAAAGATATTATGCTTTGCTCACATTTATAACACAGACCAACAGCCATTTTGGTGCCTTAGAATTTATACCTATTCTTGGGTATATTTAGGTCGCTGATGCCAAATGTGCCACTAGTTTGGCCCTGTCTGCTTTAGTTTGTGAGATATGGTATTACAATTATGCATATTATCCCATTTTACATTTGGTATAAATAAAAAACAGTGCCTATTTTAAGCTTCTAAATCATGTGAAGAAAAAAGCAACACGCTAACATTACATTAACATTACAATAACAATATAACATGGGGTATTTCCAAAAAATTGATATCACATATTGTACGGTCGTTTATGACTAATGAGCTGTCAATTTGAGGGCCGAAAAATAATCCAGCTTTTAGTTTTTCTGTACTTCGTATAGTTTTCGTTCTACGTGTCTTAAAGTATGGTCAAGAACCTTCACTAGCTATATTATCAAGCAAGATTTTGTTCGCGAAGGAGATTATAAGTTAATGACACTTTATTTAAAAGTAGAGTTGGTAGAGAAAAACGGCTTACATATTTGGAATAAGCACACTAAGTATAGCCAAAATCCGGTAAAACAACTGAGACACGAAACAAAAAGTTCTTTTTTGGGGGGGGCTGTGTAATTATTATCATCGGAGGGGAGCCTAAAGGGCGTTTACAGTTCAAAAAAGAATTTCGTGTTCACGCGAGTTCTAAGCAATGGCACGTTCGAATGACACCAAATTTTAAGCATAAACACACGACCTTATAAGCTAGTTCGTGATGTAGCTCGGGTTTTTATTTTCGAAAGGAGCGCAAGGCCAATGTTCATCCCATGTTAAATGTATGGGAAAGCCAACGGATTTAGTGTATTGTAGAAGAACATTCAGCAGACATACAGTAAAGAGTGCAGATAAATAGTGGCAAAAGAGAAAATAACAGTTTGAACCGCCCCCGAGCGCAGCTTTTCTTCTTTGGGTGGCGTTCAAAATCACATGTGTATATTTTATATTGTAATTTGTAGCAATAAAATTGAAACTAAAGAATTTAAACCTTTCATTAGATAAATCCAACGTAATAAAAAAAGAAGCAAAAATGTAAAAAAGGAATGTTAACTGGCTTCGCTCAATTAGAAGAAATCAATGAAAATAACGAATGGCAGATTCAATTCACAACACGAAGCACATTTTCTGTAATTACGTATTATGTTACTGGTAGAGCCAGAAACCTGATAAACCTAGGTCTACCTGGGAAATGTGCGCTTTACCCGATCAATTTGGGTAAAGCAAGAATCATAGGCCTAAACAAAATTTCCTTCAATTTGGGCTTTGTCCAAGTAAAGCGCGACCTACCCTCATGCCTGCCTCTGGGTAAAGATGGCTTCTTATTTTGATAGGGTCTAGACACGGGCAATATGGTTAGCTTAGGGTAGCCTAATCCCAAGTACCGTGCAATCGCTACCTTATTTAGCATTTGAAGTGATTATAATTTCATTAATAGCAATAAAGCACATTGAAAGAGTTGTTTGTTTGAAATTCATCTTCACCCAGTAGAGGTGAGGAAACCTAAGATTGCCCGGGAAAAGCTAGAAACGTACATTTTATTCCACCTTTACCCAGTGAGTTTGTATACTGTACACTTTAACCGGATAATAATAATAATAATAATAATAATAATAATAGGCTAATGATAACAATAGTTATAACAATTAGGCCTAAATAATTTTTCTGCATTTTAACGTATTTTTTGTATGATTTTAAATGTATATTATCTTCCCGAGCAAAGGCGTTGTAGCAGAGAAGTGGCGCTCCTCTAGGAAAGAGAGAAAATAAACCCCACAAAGAAGAAATGTAATTTCCGTGAACCCTTCACACCTCGGCCAGTAGGAGCGGATCTCGCCAGGAATTAGTAACAGACGAGTTGGCCGCTTTTTAATTATGCTAAGGCTCAGCTAAGATATCTCTTCAACTTGTAAAATTTCTAAGCGTATTCGAGATGAGAGAATTTAATAATTTCGCATTCATGCTACAGGTTGTGTCATTTAAAGCACAGGATGTTCTTGTTATAAAGAATTTATAACGAGAAATTAAAAAAAAATATATATATAGATGTACGCTGGATATTATGCTTCACTGGGCATGATGGAGGTTTTAACGTAGAGTTCATTAGTTTATGAAAAATTAATCTTTGAACAATAGCACATTTATCGAACGAGGTAGCCGAGATTCGCATTCAGGAAGTCCCGGGTTCAAACCCCATGGTGGGCCAATTTAACTTGTTTTTTTTCTTTCATGGGATTATTATTATTATTATTATTATTCTCCGTTTCACCCAACTTTGGGGTACGTTGAATCAATCACTTTGAAATGTTTTGTGTTTTAATTTTAGCCCAGTATTGCTTCATTCTTTCTGATCTTCCTTTTCTCTCGTCTTCACTGATCAGAATCATTCGTTTGATTTTGAATTTGACTTGGAACCTCTCTTTCTTGACTTTGTTTTTTTTTTTTGTTTTTTTTTTTTTGTTTTTTGCAGTTTTAACTATGAGCATTTTTTCTGTGATTTTGAGTTCTTTTAAGTCCTTCTCCGTTTCCTTAAACCAATTCGGTTTGGTCTTTTTGTTGCGAAAATATTCAAAGATTTTTTTGGTCAGTCTATTTGGGTCCATTCTGAGGATGTGTCCATAAAAATCAATTCTTCTCTTCCTCAATGAGTCCGAGAGTTTTTCAGTCTTTTGGTAGAGTGTTTCGTTTCTGATATGGATTAGTTAGTTGTTATGGAACTTAGGGCCTAGGATTTTCCTTAATATCTTTCTTTCTTTGATCTCAAGTCTTTCAATTGGACTAATTAGGTTATTATTATTATTAATATTATACTATATTATTCTTATTGGGGTACGCCGTAGCGTAGTGGTTGAGGCGCTGCGCTACAAACCGGAAGGTCGCGGGTTCGATTCCCGATGAGGTCATTGAGATTTTTCAATTGGCCTAATCCTTCTGGTGGCACTATGGCCCTGGGGTCGACTCAGCCTCTAACAGAAATGAGTGCCAGGAGCAATCCTGGGGGTAAAGGCGGCCGGTGCGTAAGGCTGACAACCTTACCACCTTCATGTGCCGAATGTCCAAAATCTGGGAGCCTCAACCTCCTGGAACCCTCTGGGCCTCCATGGCCTGTACAGGGATCACTTTACCACTTTACCTTTATTATTCTTATTATCATTACATCTCTTAATTAAGTCTGAATAAACGCTTCAGCAGAAAGACAAATGAAAATTCTATACCATTGCATATCCTATTCCATTATAGACAGGACAGCTGTACTAATTAACTGACGCATTGTTATCTAACTTCAGTTCTCGGCGAGAGGGAATCACTTTAATTAAAAAGCTTGCTCTCTTTAGGTTAAACCCGACAACCACGGCCTGATAGGAGTCATCAGTAGTTTTCAAAGCGAAGATCATGTCGCTCCAGGCTGTGTGATTGTCAGTTACGTTCCAATTTATATGGAAAAGTTCTCGACTTCAAAGGCTTCCATAATCAGGATAAACAAATCAAATTTATGGTTTAAGTAATACGCTTTCATGCAGCAAATTGTAGAGAACACTCCCTGAAGGCTTTATAATTAGAAATACCGGGTTCGATTTCCACTATACCAATATAGACACTTCATATCGGAAGCCTATATTAACTGCGTATTTGAATCACCTTAATGTATAGGCCTAATTTGGTTCTGATTCTACAGCACATCCCCTCTTTGTCGGCGTTAATACATAGGCTGTCGAAGAACAAGAATAATAAGTTTATTATAAAAGTGGGTTATTTTCCGAATTTGGATCAACGGATCTCTAGAGACTTCTTGCTCTAGAACAGCCATTCCGAAACTGTGGTCCGCGGAACTCTGGGGGATACGACGATGATTCGAGGAGTCCGCAATAATAATGTAGTTGTAAGTACATGAATGAATGAAATATCCTTTAGGTGTCCCTTGAAGGGCTAAGGCTCAGGCTTCAATGCACACGTGATGAGCAAGTACACGTACAAGAACAAGAACAAGAGCAGCATTTAAGGAAAATGTAAATAAGACTTTCTTTAGGGATTTATTATTATTCTATGTAATTTTACTTGAATTTATTCTAAGTATCTTTGTTTTAAACAATGTATATATTATCATTATTCAACTTGAAATTATGGCATGTAATGCATGTAATATTACTCCGTAATGGGGCATGCTGTAATAATAAATTTAAAAAAAAAAAAAAAAAAAAAAAAAAAAAAAAAAAAAAAAAAAAAAAACGTACACGGAATATTTAAAAGTCTTACACTGCACTTCGCACTATCACATAGATATCCTGGAACTGTTATTCTTCTATGTTCGACATTTATAGTTTCTTTCCCAGCTCCTTCCATCTTCTTCTGCATTGCGCTGCCTTACTCCAGCCATTGATCGGGAGCAGTCAGCTCATCTGACTCTTGGTCTTCCTCGACTTCTCTTTCCTCCATAGGGGTCCCAAGTTATTCTTCGTGGTCCATATATTCCGTTGCAGCCTCCTACTTCCACTTTATTACTTCTGCCTGTTGGGCCATGTTCACGGACGAGGTAATATCTTGTAACCTTTTATTTTATATCTTATCCTTCAGTGATAGGCCCAAGCCAAGCATTTTTATTTCTGTATTCCTTTGGGATGCTTCTAGGATTCTTCTTTACTTGTCTGTGAGGACCAGGTTTGGTAACAGCACAATAGGACTGGAATTATGCATGTTAGTGTTTGAAGTCTGAGTTTTCTATTTAGTGCATTTTTCTGTAGTATGAATTTCAATGACCAGAGGACTTTCCAGCTTAGGCTACTTTTCCTTTAATTTTTTGTCCATTTTGTGATAGAATGCTATTAATTGGTCTAAATGTATCTATTCATCTACATAGCCTACTGTACGTAGGGAAAGTGAGAAATATTTGTTTTTCATGATTTATCCAACTCCACCCCTTTAAAAAAATTATCTTTCAAGAAAAACACAGATTCAACTTTACACCTATGTAGGTGTACCTTTTCAACTCTCACACAAATTAAAATTCAGCACAGAAACAGAGCTAATGTAAAGGCTGATCTTTGGCTTCGAGTGACTATGCTTGAACTAGACATAAAACGGTTGGTTCTGGAAAAAAACACCATCTGTCTCATTGATCATCAACTTTACCAAGTGAGTTTTCTCAAAGCTTCCAGATCCAGGCCGTTGTGCTTATTAGCGAAGTGTCACATTCTTTTATAATTTTTATGGAATTATGTTTGTGTAAATGAGATGAAATTTAAATTTAAAAAATTTAAAGGAAAGTAAATAATAGGCCTATATTATATGAATTAAATTAAATATTACAAAATTCTGCATTCTGTTTACTAGTATTAAGTATTATGCTCTATGGCTAGGGGATCATTGGACATGCACGTCCCCAGAAATAGCAAGTTTGGGAAACCCTGCTCTAGAGTATCATACCGGCAGTGAATGTTGATTTTTTTTTTTTCAATAAATCGATTTGGATAACATTTATGACAGGAAAGGGGATTTTTATCCGGGTTCTCCTGCGTGATATTAATGTCCTTCCAATATCGACATTCCACGTTTGCGACATAGATCTAAAACAGGAATACCGAGAGGCAGAGGAAGTTATGATTATAAATTCACTCCCTTCACAATATATATAATTTAGGATAAAACTGAGTACTTTAACCTTTGCGATATCACGCACTTGTGATTGCATAGCTCAGGAGTGGCCTGACATTATTTTGAACTTCTATTACAAACTTTTCATAAGCGCTACAAATTCTAGCGTAAGCTCATATAATTTCATCATATATCATATCTTCGGTGCTTTTTAACAAAATAAACAAAAGCCAAAATGTCTGAATTCCCAAGCTTATTGAAAATTACCAGCCTGATTTCGGCATATTATCGAGTTCATACCTTGTACTTCAGTGTAATCTTTTACTTAGGTCTGTAAGAATGTTCTTTTCAAATCTTATATCAAGAATAGGCCTATACCTTACTTGCAGAAAGTTTTAAGATGTTATATATATGTAAGAAATATAACTGAATCTAGAAACAGCTTAATTTTATCATTAATTTAGTTTATTTTAGTTTAGTTCCTTCTCATTATGACTGTTATATTTTGCTGATTTATTTAATTTAATAATTTAATAAATTTGGTCAATGTTAAAAATATTAAACTCAGAATATACTACTTCGATTGGTAGTCCAGACGTTTGATTAACGTCACGTAACTTATGATAAAAGTTCTTATACTATTTTAAGGGGGGAAATACAGCTTTCGATTAAATTCGTTGGTGAGAAATGTGTGAATTTCATTTTTTTTTCTCACCAGTGAATTGCTCTAGAGTCTTGCAATCTAACATACGCTTTATTGACTATTTCTACAATTGCATACTATTTTAAAAATTAATCAAACTGTTACAGTTACGGGTAATTATCGTTTCAAAATGGCTGCCACATTTCATGCACTGAACAGCCGTTTCCCTGATAACTTCCACAATTATAAATATTTCTGAGTGATTATTTTTCTGTGTGTTTTTTAATATGACGTGAACAACATAATCTAGGATCTTTCAAGTATCTTCAGTATAAGTATTTTTTAAATATATATAATTTAACGAAAGAGAAAATTAAAAATAAAGTTTTCATTATGTAGCCTGATTAATAACTTTGCTATAAATGCTTTATAAAATACTTAGCTTTTAGTCAGCGATGTTTAGTTAGATAGTGAATAAAATATAAATAAATATTATTATTATTATGACGTTATTTACAACTGCAGTTCATTAGCATGTACCAGATAAACTGTTTGTAATACAAATAATATAGCAGTCTGGATATGCATGCAACACAACATGTAACAGATATTGAAGATAAAATTAACATACGTACTTTTCCACAGGGACTGCCAGACTGGGTCTGCTAATGACGGCTTAAGCCTTAATAAATATAGCGCTGCTGGAGACTGTATAACGCACTGCGCCAGTTAATTGTCTGCGAAAGACATGGCCTACACCATTCACCAACACTACATAATGGCTTTAATCTCTGCAGAGGTTAAAGGCTGTTACTTTGTTTATAATGAACGTCACAAATCAGAACCCTTATCAACCCCTGAAGTCAAAAGATTGTTTATAGATGACGAAGTTAACAATAAAAATTCAGTAGCGACAATTTTATTTCAGAAAAAGATAATAAACAGAGACCGGAAGCACTGTATTACATGCTAGTGTTCAAGACATGAAAAAAAAATCCACATATTGTTGCATATTTTGTTACTTTTTCGGTAATGGGTCATATTTTCTTGATATTTTTCATGCATTTTATTGACGTTTTCATGGAATGCCCCATTTGCAATCATAAATTTGAAACTCTTTAAATTTTAATCGCCTAACTCTACTTAAAAATTATTTAAACACACCTAATTTATCACAAAACTTAAAATAAATCGGTAAAAAATTATTGCAAATTTGTTAATTTCACTGGTTGGTCTCCTTAACACATTTTTTATTTCTAAAATTTAAGGAATAATTTTTAATGGAAATGAAATGAAAATATAATTATTACATAAAGAAAATGTTTATTTTGAGGATACCCAAGTTTTCCGAGAATGTCTTTTTTACCATGCAATATTAATTTAAATCACTAGTACATAATAAACATTGAAATAAAGACAAAATAATTAACATAAAATCACGAACCTAATTTTGACTATACGACTTTATGAAGTAACTATATTGCAATTCGTTCTAGAAACTGTATTAATTTTACTGAAATACTTTTCTCTGAGCCTTGTTTCGAAACGTTTTGATAATTTTCCAAAACTGATATGTCACAATGATGCAACCTAATTGTCACTAAAGCTTGGCTTATCATTAGCTAAGGTAACACCACTGTTCCTAACCTAACTTCCACTCTAGACTTATCACCAGCTATGCTAACATCGTTGTTCCTTAACTAACTGCCACTAACCTTAGAGTTATCATCAACTAAATTAACTTCACTGTTCCTAACCCAACTGCTACTAAACTAAAGTTCTCACTTACTAAATTAATATCACTGCTGCTAACATAACTGACACTAAACTAGAGTTATCACTTGGCATTGGAAAATATCAAAATGATCTTTGCATTCAGAACCATTCGCGATATAACTTTTGATAATCCGATTTATGTGATGGCTTGTATATAAAATGAATTAATTTACCTTAATAACGTTGAGATATGGAGTACCGGAAAGATCTATTACTCACTTGAATAAACTGAGAACAAGAAGTCCCACAGTATTACTGTATTAGGGTTTATTCAATCAGAGAACTGTAGCAGTTTTTGTGCAGGAACTATGGGGAATGTATTTAAAATTACATGAGTTTCGTAAATAAATATTTATTACAATAATGACGCGACATCTATAACCAACTGATTTTGTTTTTAAACGAATGTGTAATGTGAAATACACATGTGCTACATTTAACGACAAATCAATATTATAACTAGCAATGTTGAGTGGAAATTACATGTACAGTAAATATGAAGCCTCATTTCACTTGTATTTTCGTGCAGAATGGGATTGTTCAGTTATCCATAGCAAATAGACGCTTCTACGTTGTAAATGACAAACCATTCCACGAAAATTTCGCGTAACAGTGATTTCACTATACATTTTTACAGTTGCATCTGAAAAAAAGCATATCAGATATAAGCGGCAGAATTGCAGGGAATGGGTATTTAGTTCTTTCAGTGACACGCCTTGTTGCCTTGTTGGCAAGACAAGCTTTAAAAGCAGGAGTTGAGCAAACGATTGCTAGCCCTACTTAAAGTAAATTAAAACAAATTACATTTTGCAATGAGAAAATAGTAAAAGTATATGCTAATATTTACTACTGGAGAATACAGATCATTTGCGGAATTATAAGGTTTCTTGTCACATTTCTGATTGTTCTGAATTTTCTTTTTCTTGGAGTACCAAGAAAAATAGGTAGGCTGCAGTTTACGAACATGCAATTCTATTTTGAGTTTTCAGCGTAATACATGTTTTCAGATCCTCCGTGTCTAAAATTATCACTTTCGGGGTAAAATGTGTGTGTGTGTGTCTCTAAACAACATTTTATGCTAGCATTAGGCAACTGTGGGTACTGAGAACGAAGAAAGTTTACGTTTTACTCTTAATTTTACTACCATCATACAGATAAAGGTAGGCCTACCGGATTATAATTCCTTTGTCAGAGATTTTTTCGACTGATCTTATTAAAACGCAAACCAATAATTTTTAAACGTATATAAACTTAATTTCTCTTTAAATGAAGATAATTTTGTGATTCTCAATTTTCTTGAAAATTACTAACAATTTTGTTTTAATTATTAGGATGTAAATTATTTATTCGGACACGTTTAATAGACATTGTCTGCAAGGTAATTACAAGCTAGGCACATTTTCTAAAATTTGGACTTTATTTTATTAGGAGGCCTAGACAATTGAATGCGCAGCCACTCAATATAGGCCTACATCATAATGAGTGTTTCACACCAGATTGTTTATTAAGAGATGGGAGAACAGTTGGCAGATACTAAGCCTCTTCGAAACTCCTTTCAGAAGATTAATGTATAACAAGCGTCACACGGTCTTCTAGATCCCACCTACTGCCCGTCTGATTTCTGAAGTTGTTTGATCAGCAGGTTATTACGTACGAAATCTGAACTCTTTCAGAAGCCCTACCCACACCATTTCAAAGTTTTGTAGACAGCGACGACATCGATTCTGAGCGATGAAGTTCTTAACATCAAACAGTCGACACTGTAAATTTAATTAACTGGCGTATAGCTACTATGAAACCCTAGATTCCGGATTAATTGAATGTCGTATGAGTTAGTGAAAATTCAGATTTAAGGGTATATCCTAGAAAGCAACTTTAAGATATAACAAAACAGACCTATATTTCACAGACATAACCTCAAAATCCTCAGGTACATGCCCTAATATTTTAATATGGAAATTTAGGATAAGCGAAATGGTGGTCTAACCATTTCAGTAGCAACGGCTACACTATTATTCTTTGATCAAATGTTTCATTTAAAAAAGTCTTTGATCAAATTCCCCAACCGTGAGAAGTCAGCCTTCAACATTTTAGAAACAAGAGCTGTATCTACCTCTAAATTTAGGTTGAAAAATGGCTGAAGGCAAAATACACCTCTTCCACCCTGGAGCCTTTTTTCTCCGTAACGGTTTTTAGAGTATACACTGAAATCCACTAGAATCGTGAGAGAATAATCATAAGAGAGAAGAGAATCATAAGGGAGATGATTATAATTCCCCGCCTTTTTATATAAGGAATTGTAGTAAGGTCATTGGGGGTTTATCGATGACGATAAGATACTCTTCTGTTTTAAGCCTGGGTCCTTTATAAAAGAACTAGCATAAAAGGCCCTGGCGTCGACCGGGTTTTGTATTTTGAAATTGGAAATGAACTTATGAAGGACTTTCGATTTTCAAATTATAGGTCCTTATATAGGTATATAAAATTTGAAATGACTTATCACATTCAAACTATTCGCTCAGAAAATTCTTGATAGGCCTAAAGCTTTTTATGGGTCTAGAGGATGTATAACTTTGCATCCCATCACTTCTACAGCCTTCTAACAGCCTGGTAAGAGTTGAAATAAAAAGAAACAGAAATTCCGGAACATAAAATTGTATTGTCTTTGCGGAATATTTTATTTATCACACTCATGTTACCATACAACCGTTTCGGGGATGAAATTATAAAGAAATTCAATATCACGTTCATACAACCGTTTCGGGGATGAAATTATAAAGAAATTCAATATCACGTTCATATTTCCCTCCCCTAAAACCTGAAATATAATAATATACATATTACCATACCTCATATAGTATTCTCTATGTCCAGGATAGAAAAAGTTAGGTGACTGCAGCACATTGCACATTATTTTCGTGGATTTCACTCTTCAATATTTATTTATAACATGAGTTATATTGATAGCTTCTCTAATTTGTCAAAGTCCCGTTTCACTTATTTCCAAACCTACCTATGACCACTGCCAACATTACACTGTTGTCATGTGAAATGTACATGGAATGTGATTTGGATTTGATAATTCTGTGTAAAAAGGTATTATGTCTCCTCTAAAACATTTGATTTTTGGCACTTAAAATCAAACTTTTTCAAAATCCTTTCTTAGTGAGCAATTACATTATAAAACGAAGGTACTGTCAAAAAATTCAGGGACTCGATCGATTCCTAGTATGAGCAGTGAAGGTTTCAATATGTGTCAGTATATCTCGGAGGGACCACAAGATTCATCCCTATGACCTTTGACTTCAGTTGCGCTCTTATCATATGGATTCTTTATCAACAGTGTCTGTTCTTTTTCACTCATCCATACACTATACAACAGATGTTTACAATGTTTCCCAAGAAGACTTCCTTTCATGAACATAATATCGTTTTCAGAGTTCTATATTGAAATTATATATTTTGTAATTGTGAAGTTATAACATGGATTGGGCTATGATTTACTTTATAGCACGTGTCATGATTTAGTGTAGGCCTCTAGAAGGACTTTTTCATAAAAACATTTAATTGTGTTGTGTACTGCAGAAAATAGTGGCATACATGCAACAGGTCCATTACCTTGGAAATTAAAATTTGTACTGATTACTTAATAATAGACGAAATAATGGGCGGTATGCATAAAATCGTAGTAAATGCTTTTACTTTACCAATAGGAAAGGGTAAAAATAAAAGGATAAACTTAATATTTTCGTAAACATAATATTTAATAGGGAAGGGAATCTTGGCGTACCGTGGGTTTTACTTTCCGATAATAATCGATTTTGTGCTCTTTGGGGATTTCTGTTACTATTGGCTACTAACCGAATGCTACTAACCGTTAATTTTCATCTGTTTTCTGTGGCGCTCTTCTCTCTTTATACCTCCTTTATCTCTTATTTGTAAAAACGCAGCCATGCAAATTACCACCAACCATTCACTAAGCAATCAAAGCCACGAACGATCCATGCAACGATTTTTCGTAGCAAAACCTACAAAGTAGAGTTCTATAGGCCTATGATGTAGTTTATTCTAAGGCTTCAAGGCAAATCTAATCATGGCCAACACTATTTTTTTCCTAAAAGGAATAGCTTTTCCTAAGGTTTTTATACATACAAATCTTAGTAGGTAATAAAAGTGTCTACTACCATTTTATGCATCCCACCCAATAAGTAATATTTCACTACTGAAAAATCCCCGACCCGGCCGGGAATCGAACCCGGGCCGCCGGAGTGGAAGGCAGGCGTGCTACCGACTCACCCACGGCGGCGGACTAAGGCTATAATTATGAAGTTTGACTGAGCGAAGAGTGGTCCTTTTAGGTAGATTTCGAAGAAAAATCTACCTATTGCAATGGATACCATGTCATGATTTTCGAAAAATTCTTTCATATCTTTACGTTTCATGCTCCCCTAAGTACGAAACCACCGCCCGTTCAAAAAAAAAAAAAAAAAAAAATATATATATATATATATATATATATATCTTTACACGATAGCGGCCGTAATTTTGAAGATATTTGAACCAAATTTTATTATGTTATTTCTAGGCCCAATAGTTCGGACAAGTTCGTTAATGGGCAAAATTGGTCCAAGGGGGTGGTCGGGGGAGGGGGTTGAAATTTTAAAACATTTATATCTCGGCCCCTATGAAGTATAGAGGGAAACTTTGTTTGAATAAATTAGAGTACTCCCTATGGAGTTCACAGTGACACCAACGATTCGGGGGTTCGAGTGAGGGTGGGGGTGGGGGATGAAAATTCGAAACTTTTGAAACGTTGAAAAGCTCTTGATGAGTACTCTACAAATCAATAAATAGTTTTTTGATAGCTCTCATATGACGCGAGATTTTAATGTTTGAAAATAATAACACTTAAAAGAATTATTATAATATCATAATTTTGTCTTGTTTAGCGGCTTTGCTAATTTTATTCATTGCTAATCTTGCGCACGGCCTCCCAGAATATTATATCCTATTCTTGTTGTCAAAACAAATGATTGTAGCCTCTTCCTCTTTACCGAATTCAGTTCTTATTACTGCAGGTTTGCCATGCCAAGGCTAAAGAAGAAGAGTGCTATGCAGCGACAATAAATTAAACCAAAAGCACTTAGAAATCTACCTCCGCCTGTAGGCCTGCCTAAAGGGATTTTTTAAACTCAATTTCATCTGTTTGTCAGTAAATTTGTCTGTTACGAAGTCACATTGTTAGATTTTCTTACAATTTTGCAATAATGCTACTTGAAATAATTAAAAACAACGTGTGCTTAAGGATTTTTTTTTATCCCTTTTCAAGATGGCCATTTTAGTCTTTCCGTTCCATGTAATGTTCAGCTTCTTTCGATGATTCTAACCAAACTGTCCCTGCTATAAAAATTTGAAGATTAGGCTACTTCCACTCTTAAGTGAAAAATTTTCTACAACTTTGTTCTAGTTAGTTAGCCTACATGTTTTAGGTTGGTTTACCGGTATTTAGTGGTTATTTGAAAATTTATTTGTCACGCAGTCACTTCGATTTCCTTCCAATAAGGCAATAAATGGTCCTTGAAGGCATTAAGATGTAGAGCAGATCTTAGATTTTTTTAGACACGATATCTACTGTTCACAGAACTACTACTAGTGTTAGTAGCAGCAGCAGTAGTAGTAGTAGTAGTAGAAGTAGTATCAGTACTTAGGCGTAATAATGATAATAAAATGAGATTAAATTCTTCCATGGTAGGTTAGGCTTGTTTCTTTGTCTTCACTACAGACACGCGATAACTTTACGGTAATGGCCCTTCATCAAGCTCTTTCCCAGGCGTACAGATTTACATTCATCCCTAGGTTTCAGTTTAAATAGCATCTCTCCAAAAATATTTATTTAAATTTTGATTTTCTTATAGCCCCGAAAAATTACAAACCATTATTTGCGATATGTTAAATCTTGAAAAACAAATGAATCCTCAGAGAAATACTATAACCGCTCGTCAAAAGCATTTAGTCGTACATTCGCAGTTAAAATTTACTCTATGGTGTTTAAAATATTTTTTTAGATTAAATTAGCACTGACCTCATCAAAACTATCCTCTTCGCTAAGTATAACATAGGACATATCGAAATCCGGATTATATTTTTCAGACAGCAAGTTCACTTACCTGCAAAAGAAAGAATAAAAAACATTAGACAAATAAAATAAAATGATAATTCAGAGAATTCATAATTTACAGAAGAGGCTGGATAATAAAAGAATAAATTAGTTTTTTAACCAGATATCTTTTGTATTAAGAATTAGGAAATGTAGTAACTTACTTAATCTTAAATTATGATACATCCTTATTCCACTGTCACAATTGAATGTCATACAGTAATTCTGAAATATCATTTTGTACCAATAAGATTTTAGTTTTAGCAATTCAATATATTTGTGTTCTTGCATGTTCACATTGTTCTTTTCAAATAAATCACATTTATAAAACTTTAATCAATTTTTATCTTCTGAAAAATTATTATTTTGATGGTTACACCCTTATTCCAGGGAGGTATTCAGTAATTCTAAGAATTAATAAAATAAATATAGAGAGGCATACTTAAAGTATTTTTCGTTGACATTGGATTTTAATATGCTATTGCTTTCCTTTAAGTGTTTTTTTTTTACCCAAACTTGAGCGGGACTCGAACCCGCAGCCTCCTTCACCAAGGCTCCAAGGTAGCCTTAGTTACCGCGGCTAAGGATACTGGCATTTGTTAGGGACAAAATTCCGACGTATACGCAATGATTAAAAGCTTAACTGACAGTATACAAGAGATGTTAAAGAAACATGAACAAACAAATTATCTGCTAGGAGCGAGTTTTCGTGTTGCGCGCATAGAACGACTCTTTAAAACCAAATAATTTAAAGTTCTTTTATTCCATTGGAATCTTTTAATGAACAGCTTTTCGAAGGAAATTATGATACGGATTTTAAGTCCTATAAAACAATAGTACATTATGCAACAAGCCTATAATTGCATTTACTAAAATAGGAATTTGTTTATGAAACGAGCAAAGCAAGTTTCATATTTTTCATACGAGTATCTAATTACCAGGGCCCGGATAATGATGACCTAAAATTGTTTACGCCGTAGCGTAGTGGTTGAGGCGCTGCGCTACAAACCGGAAGGTCGCGGGTTCAATCCCCGATGAGGTCGTTGGAGTTTTTCAATTGGCCTAATCCTTCTGGTGGCACTATGGGGTCGACTCAGCCTCTAACATAAATGAGTACCAGGAGCAATCCTGGGGGAAAGGCGGTCGGTGCGTAAGGCTGACAACCTTACCACCTTCATGTGCCGATGTCAAAAAATCTGGGAGCCTCAACCTCCTGGAACCCTCTGGGCCTCCATGGCCTGTAATAGGGAATACTTTACTTTACTTTACTTTAAAATTGTTTACAAATGACCTATAAAATGACCCTACATTTTAAAGAAAATGTCTTAATAATTGTAAAGAATGGCCTAAAAACTGATATTTTATTTATAAAAAAATATTGTACGCACAAAGTTATAAACTAATTTGTACATCATTCTAAAAACTGTGAACGTAGAAAGGATGTTGTAGGTCTAAAAACTTTCTGTTTGGAGCATTTGAGAAGAAAAGTAAGAAAGTAGTTATTTAAATAGATCCTACAAAAAATGTTGCAACATACTAACCTAGTCATTTATATTATCCTATGAGAAAAAAATACGCCAAAAACGTTAATATACTGAATGTAAATTCATGAAAATGACTAAATAAAAAGGAAGTGACACGAAAATGACAGAATAATGACGTAAAATTGAAATAAATGCCCTAAAAATATAAAATTTCATAAAATGACAAAAAATGACCTAACAAAAATGCATTTCTATAATATGGGAACCATGATTAGGATTCACCTACAAGTTGGCAATGTCTAAGCAGCATCAATAAAAAAGATGACATCTCATTAGAATCCGGGCCCTGCTAATTACCATAATAGACTAGTTGCATACGACTGTTTTTTGTTCAACCATAATTAAATATTCAAGTTTTGAGAATTTAGAAAAATAACTAAACAAATAAATCGGCTGAGCGCCGCAATCAGCTGTTAGCAAGTTCACGTTCTCTGGGGGAGATGACAGCTGATGTCATACTGCCGTTTTCTTTAAACCAACGGATATTTTACATGACGAAATGAACGTAATTTAGTATAATATTAAAATTTACACGAACAGAAATTATTTTATTTTACATAAGGCTTTTAATTATGCAGTTTAACTTGCTGCTTTCAAGGTTTCAAGATCGTTCCGTGTTCGATAATAATCGATACCACACCTGTGTTATAATGAAAATCTGTTTCGAAATGGATATCATCATGGTACTGCTACGCCACATGTAATAAGCGTATTAAAGTATGATCGAAAAAAGGCGATTTCGAGTCGGCATTCTTTTGGCCTCGCTTATTACTAGGGTTAGGATTTTTAGGTGTGCACCTTTTCTCGTAGGGTAAATTAAAGCTCTTCGGAAAGATACCACAGTGTGAGATTTTATCTATAGTCGAGAATGGAGACATTTTTGTAGCACCTTTTTTCCCTTTTTTGGTACCTTTTACCCCTTTTTTTCTCAACAGTGCCCATAATCCCCTTTCTTCCCCTTTTTCAATACTGTAGCTTATCAATATTCTTCTAGAGTGCATTTTATCATTATAAAGCGTTATGAATGACTTGTGAGTTTCATTCCATTTTACTTCCAGTAAAAGCGGGACTGAAAGCACACCTGCAACAACAGAAAATGATACGTGTGTGCGTGCAAACCCTCTTTCTCTCACTTTGCCGAAACAAATAGCTCCCTACAATGGAAATGCATATTTCATTCCATGAACAATAATATTGTGTGTGCGCGCAAATCCTCTTTCACTTTGCCGAAACAAATAGCTTGCTACAATGGAAATGCGTATTTCATTCCACCAAATTATAATTTATTATAAAAAAAATATTGTGTATACGGAAATCCTCTTTCTCTCACGTCCATCTTCTTGACTTCCCCAGTCATCAGTCTGTTGACCGTGAGTGCAAATCTGTGATTAAATGAGTATATTTTTGCCATGCCTAAGGTGTCCAGAGCCCGGTTATTTTCTCTGTCTCAGGAATTCAAACAAGATTCCGTAGAAACAGATGGAACTGCAATACGGTGTAGCATTTGCGATTCAGGAATTTTGTTAGATGAAAAACACCAGCGAGACCACATCAAACAACACATTTTCACTTCTAAGCATCAAAAGAACAAGACACTTCAAGCAAATAAATCGCGACAACCTTTATTACGGAATGCGATTGAACAGTGTTCATCGAAAACTCAAAATTTGAAGAAATTCAACATTGATTTATGTGCTGCTCTTACACAAGCGGGAATTCCACTCAATAAGGTAAACCATCCGACTTTCAAAGGATTCCTTGAAAAATACACAAAGATGTCAGTGCCTGATGAGAGTACTATAAGAAGAAACTACATGGAGCCTGTTTACCAAGAAATCTTAAAAACCATCAAGGAGAAAGTGACTGATTGTGATGTGGGAATAATATTGGATGAAACTACAGACTCAATGGAACGATATGTTTTGAACATTTTAGTTTTTCCCCTATCAGGGGAGAACGTTAAGCCCATGTTGTTTAAAATGTACGAACTGGAGAAAGCCAACACCTGTACAGTAATGCAATCAATCATGGACTTCTGTCAAAACCTGTGGCCAAGTGGTATCGCATTTGAAAAACTTCTTCTGGTGGTTACAGACCAGGCTCTATACATGGTTTCAGCAATTAACCAATTGAAACCTTTGTTCCCTAAGTTAAAGCATGTGACATGCCTAGTCCATGCCCTTCACAGGGTTTGTGAATCCATAAGGAATGAATACGACATTGCAAATGAATACATCTCTGCCCTGAAGAAGATTCTACAGAAAGCTCCGAGTCGTGTTGTTGCCTACAAGGAAATCACTGGCCTCCCCCTTCCAAAATTCCCGGTCATTACTCGCTGGGGATCATGGATTCAGTGTGCTGTTATGTTGTGTGAGAATGTTGACAAGATTAAGGATTTTGTGCTTTCATTGGATCCAGCAGACGCAGGTGCGATTTCCAAGGCCCAACAACTTCTGCTACCGGAAAAAATACAGAATTTGGAGACAGAACTATTTTGTGTCCATGGTTACAAGTACTTGACTGCAGCTATCAAACAATTGGAAGAACAAGGTCTCGAAAAGGAAAAACAATGGGATATTTTCACTTCAGTGAGGGACCAGTTAGAGGGCTTTGCTAAAGACAAACTTGAGTCTAGTCTTCAGAAAAATCCGGATGTTGAGGAATTTGCCACATGTGCAGAGTTGCCATTCCGAGTGAATATAAAGTTTGCCCCACTGGTTTCTGTGGATGTCGAAAGAAGCTTTAGCATGTAGGCTACAAAGACATTCTATGTCCTAATAGAAACAGGCTTATTTTTAAAAATGTAGAGATGCTCAATGTCTTGAAGTACAACAGCTTCCTGTATTTTACTGTTTCTGGTGAGTGATGATTTGATGTGTTTTTTCGCAACTCAATAACTGTTAATAGAAGATAGATTTTTTTGAATTACTTGAGTAAAATAGCACCTTTTTGTCCCCTTTTTTACCTTATTTTAGCACCTTTTCCCTTCCTTTTTTCATATAAAATTTGCACCTAAAAATCCTAACCTTACTTATTACATTGCGGTTAATACTGAAATATTACTAAGAATAAGAGAAGTATAGACGAACAGCTGGTCTACCTTCATTATTAGAGTTGGAAATGTGTAAGGTTTCGAGTACAACATCACTGGCATAGCCAATAGATCAGAAAACTTTATCTTCATTAGGGAAATCCCCTTCTGGCAGCACTGCATTCATTTCGAGTTCTTTTGTCTCAGGAAATAACGGGCCGTGATGGCGACTGTCATGGCGGTAATTACCTTCTTGTGTAAACGAGCTCGTGGAATTAATCCGAGCTGTTATCACATTCATGGCATGTGAACGCGATACCATATTTAAAACGTGTTATGCCGTACTAATTACTATATAAACGCTAGCTAACTTAGCGTGGGTTGAGGACATCTCTCATCATGGCTTTCCTCAAGGCAAAGAAGCTGGAACAAGGCATTCTCTGTGGTCCTGCTTATTTAATATAAATTAATTTCTTATTTCTAGTAAATCGGGACGGACGTTTCAAGTCAAGCTGCGTAGAGTGAAGAAGTAAACTTGGAAAGCTCTCGTGTCTAAAGATGGTATCATGGAATGGAAAGCACATTTTTTATTACCAAGGCTATGATTTATATGTAAATACAATTTTTTTCTACATTAGATAAAGTTAAATTTCTCTTACATATTTACGAACTGGAATATATGGAGTGGTTTAAGATTTTCCATATCTCTCCATATTTCTAGGTTAACTTACATATTTTTATACATTAAAGAAACTCGCAAATCTTTACATAACTGAACGTTTTATTTTAAATATGTTTCATATTTTATGTTTTTGAAGATGTTCTTGTCAGATAATCGATTAAATTTTATCTTACTAACATTTGTACTTCAAAGCTGGATTCATGAATTTCTATGAAATGTTGAATACAAGATCTAGAACTAGATTTGGATTTGTCGCAAGGTGTAGAACGGTATATTTTACTTCTTGTGATGTTCATCGGAGTTTTAGTGTACACAAAGCAATTTTCAAGACAATAGACGCAGTTTGAGTTATGAAGATTTAACACACTGCTTCGCAATTAGGCAATCTCATTAAAAGATTTTACCACGTATATTATACACTAATTTTTTGGCTGTCGTTAAAATGTGAGAAATAATAATCAATCTTAGATAATTATACTGTAAGTGGATCCAACTATATTGGAGCGCATAGACAGCTGTAATTGATTTTCTGATACAGGGTTCCCAACTTAAGTACAACGCTTTTCACCCTCTAAGTATGACGATTTTTGTAACCAATAAAAAATTTCAACTTTAAAAGGCGTAATGATTTAAAGTTTTTAAATTTAATTTAACTGAGTATATTTAATAATCACATGCAAATTTGTTTAATTAAAATAGTGTTTTCTATCTATATGAAACAATCAAAGATGGTTACCACCCAATGGCATAATTTTCTCCTTTTAATTATTAATATCATCTACCGTTAAAAGTGCTTATTTTTATCTTCGACTATCTAAAAATTACATTGTATCATTCCTGTAAGGATACAGTTGATCCTAGAGTACAGTTGTGTAATTTTATTTGCTTGCTTTCTATAAATTGCTTGATGGCCAAGGTTCCATTATTGAAAAAAGGAACAGAAAGTCTCTCGGAGAAAATGGAATGAGCAGAATTATTTCACATAATGCAGCTCTTAACAGCATTACAGCTACTCTCACTGTAATACAATTTTGTTAGTTCCAATAATATTATGTCGCGACTCACTCTATTGCATGTATTCTGTGTATCAATTTAGAAATGGCATAACTTTAATCGAATAAAAGCGATGAAACCCATATCAATAGAGATGGAATCAAAATAGAACTCAACTGTTGTCTTAAGAGCAAAAGTGATTTAAATGTTCTAAAAATAAAATCAGGTAAACTGATATAACAAAGTACCAGAATGTTTGTTTTTAATCAGTGATAGCCTAATTGCAATTATGATACGCAGAAAATAAGTTATTTTTGTAATCGATTTCACCATTAAACTCCAGATCAATTCATTAAGAAAGGCTTACGGAAGAACGAAGGACTAGTTTGATAACCATATGTGAATAAATATGTGGGTAGTGTTATTTGTCAAAGCTACCTTATTGCAACTTCCAAAGCCGTATATGAACACTGTAAAACAATATGTTGCCATGAGATCTGATTTTCATTTGACAAATTCTTTCCAAAAAATTATCATAAAATAGGCACTAAATTGGGCTAAATGGGTAACGGTCAACCGATTTGGTCCAATATAAATATGCTTCTTCCCATGGACGTTATAAATGTGTATACCAAGTTTCATGAAAATCCGATAAAGCTTATTTGAGTTATCGCACGTACAGATACACGGACAGACAGACAGACAGACAGACAGACAGACGGACAGACAGACAGACAGACGGACAGACATTTTCCCGTTCCCCACACAATTTCATAAAGTACCATTCTGGCACTTAATAAAATAACTTACCCAGTTATAGCCATAATATACAGGGATACAGTAGTGTAGTTTTAAAACTTCTCTTGGATCGACGACATGTTTCGGTCTCAAAAGTTCATCATCAGGTCTGCAGTGATGACGCTGCTCGTCACGGTGACGCATTTTAAAATAACTTCTTGGAATATTCCCTTCCGTTAAGGCTAAAACCTGAAGTTTGCCGAATTTTAAGTTTCTAGCTTATGTGGAAGTGGGTAAATAGTAATGTCGGTGAGTGAGTCAGCCATGTGGCTTTATAGAATAATGATAGGATATATGCTTATGCCATTATTGAATAAGGTTACACTTTTTAGAGTTTTGTGTTACTGTAGGTGTAACAATAACACACCCATAGACTACAAAGAAATGAAAGAAGTAATCTGCAAGAAGAAAACGAATGCTATTCAGTTGGTGAACAAAGATAAGATCGATGTAATTCACTTTAGTCATCTCCAATTTAAAGTAAAGTGCGCTATAAAAGCGTAATACCGATGAAAGATCGAGACCAGTTCCACTTCATTTTTTGTAATGTAGCCATGATTACAGTGTAACGATGTATTTTCTGGAAGGTCGCAGGTTCATCTCCCATTAAGTATGCTAAACACGTATGCGTAATCCTACTCAAGCCTCATACGTGATGTTATAAGCCGTAAAATCCGATAGCAATCGTGGCTTACCACGGAAATAGTTTATGCTTTTGTCACATCTAAGCTTCCTACATTTTAATTTTTAAAAAAATTATAATTATATTATTTTCGTATCTCTTTTTGTTTTCTTTATTTTCCCTGACTTTGGCCTTCTGTGGACCGCATGGAACCTAAGGCTATCTGGTTAATCTGTTCTTCTTCTCTTCCCAGAACCTCTTCATTCTTTCACATCTGATCTTTTTCTCTTGAGCATCAGATACTATCCACTTGGGCCTATCTTTTGGTGTTTTCTATTTGAATGTTTGGATGCTGTCAACTCAGTTTCTAAACTCTCTTCTGTTGTGAACCATGTCTGCTGTAGGTCCACTTTCCACTGATTTTTTTTTTTTTTACCTCTTCTATCCAGGTGTTTTCAGCTTCCAGTGATGTATTTGAATATCCTCTTAGTCAGCCGGTTCTCATCCATTCTCGCCCGATGTCCTTAGCATTTCAACCTTCGTTTCCGAATGGTGACTGGTTTTCTCGGTGTGCTTGTAGAGGTCGTCATTTTTCCTGTTCTTCCATGTCCCGTCAGCAGTCCTCTGTGGTCCTTGAAATTTTCTCAATATTTTCCTCACCTTTTTTGCTTCTTTTTGTTCATATGCAGCTTATTTACACCCAATCGCTATGTCCAATGATCAAAGAAGCTACAGGTGTGGAGATGTTTCAGTGATCAGTTCTTTTGAATTTATATAAAAAACAAATGCACGTAAGTGCGATTAAATGAAAGTGACCAAAATGAAATGATAATATTATGACCAGGGGCGGATTGCTATGACCTAAAACATAGGATATATTCATGCATTTATGACCTAAAAACATTTAAATATGATCAATAAAATTTAAAATATGACTTTACCACTTACACAATGTGTATATTTTTTTAAGTTTCATTGCAATTCATTTTAATAAAATATAATGTTAATTATTTAAAATATCTGTAAATTCTGAAAAAGTATCATAATGCAAAATTTACAAAATATATGAAACTTCAAAATTTATTTAATATGCACACAAATATGCCAAAAATATGATCTAAATATGCTACAATAGTTGAAATTTTCCAAAATATGTAGTTATATGCACAATAAAAGCCGTTCCATTTTCACCAGGATGCTTGGAATCGGGTTTAAATTAGTCGGACACCTGAAATAATGCAAAGGGGAAAAATATGACATGTCATAAGAAATCCGCCCCCAAATTATGACGATAGACACTTACGATGGTTAAAATTCCACATATTCTTATACTGGATTCGTTATTGATTTACGAGCTAAATGGTCCTTGTTATATCCCATTTATGTCTATATGCTGCAATTTCCTCTGCAGTCTCTGTTATGACATAACTACGTCACAAGACTCTTTCTTTTTCCTCCTCCTCTAGGAATTGTCAGACAGTTCAATGGAATATAACAATGTTAAGATGCGAGGGAAAAATGGCATGTCAAAGCAGTATGTCAGCCCATTTGTACATGGCGGACACTAAAAGGGTTTCTGAACTCCTGAAGCGACGCGACGCTTGGTTCGCACAGGCTCTAATGAGCAGGTGGACGACACGCAACTAGGAACAGCGTCAGGGGAAAAGAAAATATATTTGAAAAGGGAAGTCAAGAATACGTCATTACTAGTAGGCCCAAAAAATATCAATTCCTGCTGAGAAACCTTAGAAGGAAATTATGGGATATATTCAGCTTTTTAATATGATGAACATGTCTTATAAATTATTGTTTATTAAAGGTTTTTGTTAGGTGTAGGCCTATATTAATAAATTACTCATATCTAGAGTTTAGAAGAAAAAGTAAGCCTATATTAGCATGAAAATACTTTTTCACCCCTGAACTTCTGTAGGAGGAGGTAACATGTTTTAAAGTAATTTATAACAATGTTATTATTTCTGGTCCACCGCTGTGGCGTAGGGGATCTGTTCGCTCCACTCACGTAGCGTGCCCGCGTTCAATTCCTGGTCTGGACAAGTTACCTGGGGTTTTTCCTAACCTGTGAGACAAATGTCGGGTAACTTTAGACCCTTGTGGTCCCCACCTATTATGTGGCCGTCATTATCATCTTCATCCCATCCTCGCCTTGTTTGGAGTGAGTGAGTGTGTGTGTGTGAATGGTGTGTCTCGTCCTATGTGTTCGTGTTGTCTCGAAGGTGGCCCCGGCATTGGGCTGATCACTCATCCGGCGAAGTCATCCATATCCTTGTCTGGTCAAAAAGGTATGTATGTGATCCAAAACTATTCCCTCTTCCGACAGGTCGCGGCCCTGTAAGGCCCGGGTGGCTTGGGTCGCTTAAATCCTAAAAGGGGGAGGTAAAACTAAGATAAAGAAGAAGTTATTATTTCTGTGCAAAGTCGCTACGTAAGTATAAGTCGCTTACACATGCAGTAAAAAAGTCTCTTGTCATAAACTTTATATCTATGAAACCAGCATTTTCAATTTGGTTATTATGTATTGCTAGGAAGTTGAAACGAAGAGGCACGTTTCAGTATAAATAAAGATGATATCACAAGGCTGCATGTTTTTACAATTACGTCCAAATCTCGTAGTCAAGCATGACTGCAAATATGGAAACGAATTTATGACGACCTCGAGTTTTGTTTAGATGAATAAGGAACTAAGAATTCCTAACGAACGTGCTCCAGAACCAGTTCTTCAGCCACAGCGCCATTCCTAAGACAGATTCCAGAATTTATGTTAAAATTAGTTATGCCTTGTACCTGAGGTTTGCGTATCATGTTGGTATGGCAAGACGTGTCTGTACGACACCTTATTTAACACCTAGTTCAGTGATGAGATAAGTGCCATTTAGTGTGAAAACACGTTCCGATGACACAGGTGACGTAAAGGAAATTCCAGAGCCTTAAGGGATGACCGAAGTGTTCCGAGTGATGTTCTTCATAATTGGTCTATAACTCTAACAATTTTGCTTATAACATGTCGAAACACAAAAATCTTATTTTCTTTACATTGGTAGACAGAAGGGGATCATGAAAGCAGATCTAAATGGGATAACATTGAATGATTTGGACGAAACTCACTATGTGGGTTTTTTGGGGGGGATAGGGAACTCAAATTGGATGTTTTTTGCTTATGCACGATTTTGGCAAGGTTCATAAATCTCTGGTTCTTTTTCATAGTTTAATTTCGAATCTGTATGCCCATATGGCAGCATAAGATTAGATTTATTCGTTTAATTATTTATATTTGCTATGTAAAAAAATATTATTAAAAATAAAATTATGTAATTAACGCAGTTTATGTAAAATGATGTCAGTTTTAATAAATATGTTTAATTATTTTTCTGTTAATAAATGATTTAAATAAAAATCTAGCGGCTGAGTAAATAATTGAGGACGAAGCCGCGGGAACCTGCTAGTGAGAAGTAAATAAAGAATGAAGTAAAAAAACAAATCGGAAAGAAGGAGAGAAAGAAAGAAAGATACAAAGAAATAAATAGAAAAAGATTAAAGGAAAGGAACAAAGAAAGAAATTATAAAGGAATGAAAGAAAGATAAAAGGAAAGGTAGACGAATGAAAGGAAACAGAAATACAGTAATGAACATAGAAACGCACGGAAGAAAAGAATGAAAAAAATATAGGGAAAAGAAAGTAGAAGTAAGGAAAGAAAAGCATCAACAGAAAAACAAAGAATGGAGGAGAAAAGTAGAAAATCGAAGTGAAAAGAACGAAGATTTCGAATATGAATGTGAAAAATAATAAAAGAGGAAGAAACAAGAAAGATTGTAGAAATAGAAAGAAATGAAGGAATGCAACAAATAAACATATAGACATAAGAACAAGGGAATAAAAATAAGGTTAAAAAGAAAGACAATAAGCTAAGCCAGGAGGAAAGAACAAGCAAAACAAAAGGAACGAAAGGAATGTAGTGTAAAGGTAGGAAAGAAAGTACAGGAATTTGGAATGGAAGGGCAGAGACTCAGTATTGTATTACAAGAGTACAATTACAAGGCTTCCTGTGAACAATAAGAGGAAGAATATAGTAGAAGTCTTAAAAGTTTATTGCGAATTTTACCTTGCTTCCAGCCATTTCATCAACGTTCCACAGTACATCCTTTCTTTACATTTCGCCACAACATAAAATCATATAGAAGTTGGAGATTCTGCGCTGCCTCTCAATATTAAAATTTGTAAAATTCCTTTCCGACCTTATTACTTCGATCTCAAAAGCTTTCATCGATAAGAACTACCTCTTGAATTTCTATACGAGTATAGAGCTATGATCATTATTTCACTGAATTCCGTACTTGAGGAATTATTTCCTTCAGGAAATATTCGTTGAAATATTTCTACAGAAGGACTAACTTAAGGACTTTAATACAATCATTAGGTAAACATCCAGAAACGATTTTGTAGTTTCTCAGCATGGAAGTATAAAAAGTATGTGTCTACAGGTGGGAAGCCAGGTAATATTTCTTTTTTGTCACGTTTTCTTCTATTTGTTAAGTCGGATTTATGTAATGAAAGATGTTCGAAATGTAATTTATCTTTGGAATCCTTCATCTAACATTAAAGCTAGATTATATAACATATATATATATAGATATTTATATCTATATATATATATATATATATATATATATATATCTATACATATATATCTATACATATATATCGCCACTTGCAATGATAGGCGAAGTTCTGCTGTGGTGTGGAGACTGAAGCTCACCATCATACGGTATCCTCCATACAGTCCAGATTTAGCGCCGTCTGATTTTCATCTGTTTCCGATAATGAAAGAAGATCTGCGAGGACATCACTATGCATCTGATATAGAAGTTAAGAGAACTGTGAGAGGCTGGTTGCGGAAACAGTGTGTCGACTTCTTCCGTGACAGTTTCAAAAAACTTGTTCATCATTGGCAGAAGCATATCCAATTGTCTGGTGATTATGTGGAAAAGTGAATATTGTTAAATAAAGGGCACATTCTAAGGATTATTTCTGTGTTTGATTTATTAAAATACTCCCATTCAAGCCCAACCCTCGTAATTGTATTTTTTCAGTGCACAGTCGCTCCAGAACCAGATCTCCAGCCAGAGCGCAATTCCTAAGACAGATTTCAAAATTTATGTTCAGCCAGAGTGCAATTCCTAAGACAGATTTCAAAATTTATGTTAAAATTAGTTATGCCTTATACCTGATGTTGGGTTATCAAAGTTCCTACATATTTTCTTGCATATTTTCTGACCCGAACAATGTTTTCCTACAGTATATTAAATCCCCACACCCTTAACATGGGATAAACTTTGGACCTTTAATTATTTTGGGAAATTGATCGATCATTTAAGGGATAAGAATTAATAGTTTTGTTTTATCATTTATTTATGGAGATTACATCTGACTATTCAGCTGGAAGAATGCATGTCATATTTTATTACTCAGAGAGCTGGATAGCGGAAGAGTTTTTTTTTTTTTTATCTACTGTTCTGTTACAGCTGTTTTGCTGAAAAGCATGTCTGATGTATAACATTTTATTACTGATATAAAATAATATTATTACTGCTCTTCCATTGCGAAACGTTAATAATTATTTCAATGCAATGGCTCTTTGCCTTGAACTGGGTCGAAACAATTTATTTCAGCCATTTCGCAGTAGAAGGAAATTATTTTCATTTCATGTGCAAACAATTTTTCTTTGTCCTAAAAATAATAATAAATTTCAGCTTGACTTAAATAATTTCAAAGCTATGATTCCTGTATTTTGACTGTACTCTAGAAAGAATTGAATTTAATTAAATCATAAAGAATACAAAGTTAAGCCCAAATTATTTGAAACATAAAAGCACATTCAGCTGAAGACGTATGACAATATTCGTCAGTAAAACGTAGTATTTCTCTAGTGCATACACGCAAATTAATTTCTTTACAGATGTAACAAAAAGGAGTGTAATAATGTTTTTATTCTAGTGGTTGTGGAGAAGGATAATAGCATCTGGTTTTTCTTTACCCTTGTTATGTTTAACGATCGTTGTGCAGTTTTTAGAGTTGTGTAATTGGACTAAACTTTTCAAGGAAGAAGTTCGCTTGTAAATATTTGAAATTTAGTAATGCTGTAGGTGATCCTTGAGAACGAATATATATTTACAAGATTTTGCAGAAATAAAGTGGTGCTCAGTATGAAGGAAATAATTAAATTAATAACTTGATAATAACATTACATAAATGAATAGAGAAAGGCCTTCCTCCAAGTCGCGCCAATGTTGGCCCAGAGTCTCTACCCTCCCCTATAGGCACTAAGTCCGTCGACAGGAGAGGTTAAACGAGAGTTAAGAAAAATTACTGAATAAATAAGTGAATATAGAAAGTAAATTGCATTAAACTTTAAGGGAGCTCAACACAAGGTTGAGTTCAAAACATTAGGCTATTAATTTAAGGCATTTCTAATTTAAAAATTGTCTATGTTACTTATTTTCTTATTATAAATGCCATAACTAAATATATAGTTTCATTTTTACTGGTCTCTTTATATATTAACCTGACAGGAAAAACCAGACCATAAGAGGGTGGGCCTATATATATATATATGTATATATTTATTCTGAGCATCCTACAAAATAAATAACAGTTCTAGATAAAAAAAAAGTTTTTACGATCTTTGAAACTTTGTTTAAAAATTATAATTTATGGCTGATGATCTCCAAAGATAAGGATTTTTCATATTTTAAACATCAGTTTCACAATACTGTAATACCATACTCAAAGTTTGTCACACAGTAACAGAATGTCCAACTACATTATTACAGAATAGTGTTTTTGTTGCCCGTATTTAATGTTTTTCACGATAAGTAAAAAAAAAATAACACTAGGGACCATGCTAAACTTAAATTGCGACTTACGGGTGGGTTTCTAAAAGTGCAGACCTGTTTTCAGACTGAAAATACTAGGATTGGCAATGCTGTCTTTATGTTTGCTGTGATAGGAGAATGTAGAACAAGAATGAAACCACCTATACATCTATAGATCTATAAATTACATCTATAAATTGTATTTTACACCCTCACGACTGTTTTCCACTGTTACGCGGAAAAGTGTTAACCGAATTATGGTCGGGTTTCCCTGGCGCGGTAACATATAGCTTTTTTTCCTTCACCTCACTGCTTACGTATTACCTTCAATTTTAAATTATGTTTATATGTTTTATTTTGTCTTTTTTCTTTTTTAATTTGGGTTTATATTTACATTACCTTACGTGCAAGTCTCTGAAACACTTATGTATCTTTCCAATGCAGATATTAGGTGCATTGATTAATTTCTGAGTTTATGTTTATGTATTATTCTTTACGTATTATTATTTATTACTGTGTTTACGCATTAACATTTTCATTTTCAGTAATATACTATTGTAAAACTACCACTAGGTTACAGCCTAATTGTAGTAAAATAAACATACCTACATACTTACATACATAGGTACATACATACATTGATAAAAATTAAAATACACAGTGATAAGTTAGTTGAATCGGCTTGTAGTATTACATAAAGTAATGAGGCATGCGTATAATAACGAGAAAAAAATACATACATACATACATACAAACGTTCGTATATATATAGGCATATATATATGTGTGTGTGTGTGTATGTGTGTGTATGTACATACATATGGCTTACATGTGTTTTCCAAACTAATCCAGGGCACGGGCGTTTGCTCTTTCGGCACACTTTTATTTATGTAAGTGTGTGTATTTGAAATTTGAAATAAATTAAACATGTTTATTTACGTAACTTAAATTTTGCTGGGAAAAATGAGATCCTAGAGCCAAGGGAGACAATTTATTGGTAGGAAATTATCTCTTAAAGCTATCAATGTGCCAACGATTTAACGAAAAATCATGGGAGAAAATGCGCAATACCATAATAATGCTTACATACTTTATTAGAGGATGAGGGTAAATGGATTTATGTTTTCATGTCGATTTTTATTGTTTTCACATTTGCGCACTTGGAAACTAGCCAATGCGATGTTCCTGGAAGTGCAGTTTGAGTGTAAGAGAAGACTCATTTCTATCCCGGTAGAAGTCGTTTATTATTAACATCTACACTGACAACACAATTGGCAAGATATAGAGAAATGAAGGTCAAGCACTGTATTTTCCAACAGTTAAAGATTTTGATACTGGATTAAGTAGGTAATCATTCAATCTTCATTTCAAGTTACGTGATTCCTCGCCTAAACCCGTGGGATTACTATGAACCAATGTTCCAAATAATTTTCATCTCTATACATGCAGTTAGTGTACAAAATATAAACAGAAAACCTTTAGAACTTTTATAAGTACATTAATTCTTATAAAAATATATTTATTTAAAGTGGTAGACACGTCACCCTTCACACCACCGGAAGAAACTTAACCCAAATAAAAAAAAAGTGTTCTGATATAACTTATATAGACTGTTTGTGTGCATGCATGTATTACATAGTGGGGCCTCAAAATGCGAATTGATTAAGAACGTCCAAACAAAATTTCAGGAAATAATACACACTGTCTATCTATAGCATGTCTAACTATGTTACAAGGAGGGAGAGGATATATATATATATATATATATATTTATATATATATATATATTTATATATATATATATATTTATATATATATATATATTTATATATATATATATATTTATATATATATATATATTTATATATATATATATTTATATATATATATATATTTATATATATATATATATATTTATATATATATATATATTTATATATATATATATTTATATTTATATATATTTATATATATATATATATATATATATATATATATATATATATATAGAGAGAGAGAGAGAGAGAGAGAGAGAGAGAGAGAGAGAGAGAGAGAGGGTTATTTTGAAAATGCAATTTTTTCATATCCTGTTTACATGTTATATTAATCAAATTGCTACATCCATGATGGTACAATAATATAATATCCTTTACGTAAGTATCTAGCAAGTAAGACTACCCATGGATGCCCCCGCGTTTTCTAATTCAACTCCTAGATGCTTTTTTAATCATTCACTTAATAGCAACAGTAATTAGAACATTACATTTAAATCACTGACATAGTTCTTACATAAATTGCATGAATTATTTAATTTATTTTTAATTACCTGTATATTTCTAGACATATTAAACGAATAATAATTATAATTATACGTCTAGAACTAATAATTTTTTATAAATTGCATGAATTATTTAATTTATTTTTAATTACCTGTATATTGTTAGACATAGTAAATTAATAATAATTATAATTATACGTCTAAAACGAATAATTTTTTTTAGAAAACTAATAATTTAGCTACAAGGTGCTACAAGATCCTTAGCCCCCCCCCCAAAATACAGCATGGTGAATTTCAATCGATGATTTCCCATTTATGTCTACATACATGACCTCCTGCCGTTCACCTACGCTAACAATTTCAGATCTATGTGTGCTGTAGATTTTTTTTGGATTTCAGCTGTGTTTATACTCTTTTTAGCTTCGAGGCTATATCAGGAGTTCGGGATCTGTGTCTGTACAGTAGGGTAGGCCATGGAACTATTGGTTGTCAATTGTTTCTATTGTCGGTGTATTTAATGGAGTAAATTTCAACTGATATTAATTTAAATGGATATGATACAGAATGAAATGGTGAGGATGATTCATGGTATGTAAATATCCAATTCAGCATTTGCCTGGGCATAGCACACAAACAAACAAACAAACAGGAGAAGCATTACTATTTTATAAAAATTGTAAGGCAGGTAAAATATGTGAACATTGTGTAGAATGTAAATGGTTGTGCGAAGAATATGATGTAGTTTATACAGACATCTCACATGCTGAAAGTCTGAAAGTGGGGCAAAAGGCACGAAGCTGGAAAATCAAATGAAACTTTGAAACAGGAGAATTTATGGCGCGCGTGTATGATGGAAATGAGAATAAATGGCGGGTAAGTTATAGTTCAGAGCGTACAATGTCTGGGCGCACTTTCTGTTATCTTACAACCCTGGTAGCATAATATGACTAATACATGTCGGATATGTAAAGGCAGCAAAAGTAACAAAAAACTGCACAGAATAATAGAAAGGGCATAGTACTACTATAGGTAGAGGAATTATTCTGTTCGGTCCTGAAATTCGAAGTTGAGTTTTTAACATAAATAAACGCTTTGAAGTCACCTGAGTCCAAAAATATTATTTCAGAAACACGTCTGTATGCGTGTGTGAATATACCGGTATATTATGTGCGTCTCTGTTAATGGCCTAATTCCAGAACACCTTGTACTTGTTATGGTACGTTCACACTGAGGAATTTGTTGCAAGAATATGTGCCCGGGTACATGTATAGCAACCTATTTGCCACAAGTCGTAAACCTATTGAACATATTCCTAGTTCCCGGACACAAACAGTCAATAAAATGTACCAGAAACAAGGTTTCGCCACAAGTTCTTGTTTACGCTGAAAGCGAAAACATCGAACAGATCCCAGCGAGAATGTTCATTGCGCATGTGCTGTAGTGACGTTTCAACAGATGACTCTTGCAAATTATCGATAGTTTTCTATCGATTTTTAATGGCGGTCGTTTTTGTATTTTAAACGCAGCTATTTTGTACGAAATCGCTATGGATTGTAAGCGCCATGACTCGAACGTTTTTGCAAAACATCTCGAGCCCACCATCTACGCTGCCTCTTTTTGCTTTTTTCTTTTAATATTATAGTAGCACTCGCGCAAAGAAGCAAAAGTTCTTCATTTGAAGCCATTTTTGTGTCTGGCAACAAATTCCTCAGTATAAACACTCACATGAAATATTTGTGCAAGAAACATGTAGATAGGATAAGTTTCCTGAAACAAGAAACATGGAAATATATCTGGGATCTGTATGGAGTATTTGTGTCTGCAACAAATTCCTCAGTGTGAACATAGCTTAACACATACATAGCCCTTTATTTGGATTAAATTTCTCACAAAATATGTAAAACCATGCCGACTGCTAAGAAAACAGTTTCCATAATGAATATTCGCGTAGTGAATTTCTTGCACAAGATTTTAAAGATTTGTCATGTTATTTTAATTTTGTTGCAAAATTTTTCCCACATTTTTTACCAATACAAGGTAAAATGATTCATTACTAATTTAAGAGCTAACATGAAATAGGCCTATGTGAGCCAATAATTAGATTAATAATGAGCAGTGTACATTTCTACATGGATATCCCAGTAGCACACATTTTCAGCGTTATGCCCACTTCCACGTCCTCTTTTTCCCCTGACATGTCATCTTTTAGTGTTAAAGAAAAGCATCTGGGCAGATTTTTTTTTAAAAATTAGGGAATGTCCTCTTTATTGGAATCACTGCAATAGGTGATTTGCATATTGATTACAGCACCATTATCGCTATATTTTCATTACACTGCATAGCAGAGCATAGAAAAATACACACTGTGACTATTTTTACGATTTAAGGGTCGTTATGTTGGCTGTACTGCAACTTGTTCCTCTAATCTAATCTCGATTTTTTATGTCTGTGGTTTAGCTTGGCACATGTCGTGTGCGTACACGTGAACTATTTCGGCATTATACATATATATAAATTTATAACAATATTTCATTGTTATTAAAATTTTAATTAAAGAATACAATGCCGAAAAGAAAGTGTGTGTTCAATAACCAGCTTGCAGAAAAATACACATTTACAGAAGGACGAAATGATTCCGACGTAGAGTGTTCGATAAGTCCTGCCTGAACATAGATTTCGATTGCTAAGGGCTAACCAGGGCGACTGTAGGTATTTTTGTGCCCTAGGCGAGAAATAATTTCGCGCCCCCCTAAATTGCCACCTCAATCATTTCATTTTTTACCATTTAATTAAACATGGAATTTTACATTCTCTAGCCTGGTATTGGTAAACGGTTAGGCTATATAAAGTTGATTTGAACTGGCCTAGTTTGAGAAGAGCTTGTATTTATGTAGTTGTTTTAATGAGTTAGAGTAGGGGCTAAAAAAGTCATAATATTCGAACAAATATTTGTATTGTAAGGTCTGTTTATAAAGGCTAGTTTACACGACGAAATTGGGTTTCGTAACTGAGTTTCGCAACTGTTTTTTACTTGAATGCGCAAGCGCTAGATGTACTGGCGACAATGAGTTACGACACTACGCAGTTTCGGCTGTTTCCAACTTTTCACGAAACTATAATAGTAATTTTGAGATTATACGCTTATTTAGCTTGTTCGCATTTCGTAAAATGAAATGGGGAAGTGAGGAAATTGTGAAATGCCTGTATTAATGCGTGTTTCAAACGTTTGTATGGGATTTTAACAACTTGAACTTCAGACATAACATGAAATTTGCGGTTGCATTGTAAAGAAAATGTGTGTAATTAGTTTCACGAAATCGCTTTCATGAAAGTGGTTACGAAACCTAGTGTCATCGTGTAAACTAGCCTTTAGTCCAGCTCATTATTAATGAATCTCACAAGTTCGGTTTTATTCATTAGAATAATGGCCTAATGATGGTAAGATGCAAACTTTCAAGTGACTTACGAACAGAGCTTCAAGGGATAACAGAAAAGAAACGTACTTTAATGAGCCTGTTAGAAAATTGCCTTTTTGTTTTCCCCCTTTTCTCTTTCTGTTTTTGTAGAGAAGGAAATAAGTTTATTATCGTTAAGAAAAAGACCATCTATACGTCATGCCCGGTTTCTACAAACTTGTGAATTACCTATGGTTAAATTATCCATGGACAAATTAGTTCCATTTTACCCACAATGATATAATGAGCAAGGCCTTGGAGTTGTACAGTTAATTAAATTCAAAAGGCTTTGATTCTCATTGTTTAAATTATTATTGATCCTACAAAGAGGTTAAATTTTATCCAGCAATCCGTGAAAGGTTAAATTAACCCGACGATTTACCCCTGGAAAGATCTAGCCCGAGTTTGTAGGAACATTTTTTTCTGTCATTTTCGTATTTACCCAGAGGACATTTATCTAGAAACTCGCCCATACCTCCAATTGAAAAGTGTTATTGTGTTTTTAACATGACTACTGGTAAAATGTCTAGTATTGAATCCAGTAGACTTTTTGAAAATTTCTTGGTACAATAAATATCATTAAATGTTGTTTTAACTTATTCAGATAGTAAGGGGATGACTTTAAAATTCATTTAATTGGTAAGGTTAATTTTTTTATATTTATATTAAACAAACAAGAAACTAAACATAGAAGCAAACCAGGCTTTCATTTTGATCAAACCAGTGTTGAAAGTGTCTATGATAAAATATTATCTATCAGTAATAGCAGCAGCTTAGATGTGTATGGTGTTAATTCTTTGTTCTTAAAGTCTGCTGCCTCCTACATTTGCGAACCGTTATCTTTTCTATTCAATGCAAGTATTAATCAATCTGTATTTCCCAACCTATTGAAAATTGCTAAAGTTGTTCCCATTTTCAAAAAAGGTAATAAGTCTGACATGAATAACTATAGACCTGTTGCCATTGTGCCCGTTATTGCAAAGGTTTTTGAATCTTTACTTAATGATCAAATTGTGAGCTATTTTGAAAAATACAACATTTTTTCTAACTGTCAATTTGGGTTTAGGAAAAAGCGTAGCACTGTTGATGCTGTGACGGCCCTCGTCGGTGAATGTCTGAACGGCCTTAATAATAGACTTTCTGTTGACTGTAAATTTTATGATTTGACCAAGGCTTTCGACACCGTCTCACACAGTGTTTTAGTTAGTAAGCTTAAGTTTTATGGTTTCGAAGATTCAGCAGCCAATTTGATAAATTCTTATTTAACAGGTAGACTTCAGAGTGTTGTTTACAATGGTTTGACTTCTACGTTTAAACTTGTATATCATGGTGTCCCTCAAGGATCCGTCCTGGGACCAACTTTGTTTATCATATATATTAATGATTTACCAATTAATGTTGGCAACTCTGTACAACCTCTGTTATTTGCTGATGATGTGGCAGTGAACGCGATAGGTGGGAATATCCAAGAGTCTTTGCGACTGCTGAATGCGGGTGATAACATTATAAAAAACTGGTGTTCTGCTAATTTCTTAAGGGTCAATGAAACTAAAGTTGCAGATCTTAAATTCACTTTTAACCGAAATAATGATCATTTTTATGATAATGTAAAATTTTTAGGTGTCATAATAGAGTCTGGCTTGGGTTGGGGTCTACATATAGATATGATATCTAATAGAATAGCTAAAGGTATTTTTATGTTACGCAGCCTTCAATCGAGAGTAGATCTAAGAGTTCTAATGTCAATCTATTATGCATTTATACATTCTCACCTCTCTTATGGAACCATATTATGGGGCAATCATAGCTCAGCGTTTAATCTTTTTAAACTTCAAAAGAAAGCTGTACGTATTATATGCAGAACTCATTTGAGGACACATTGTAAACCGCTTTTCATTTCAAATAGAATTTTATCCCTACCTTGCATCTACATCTTACAATGTCTTTTATATGTCAAAAAAAACACAAACTCATTTGAGGTTGTTGCTGACTTTCATGAGCACAACACCAGGTACTGTGATCGGATTAGAACAATGAGATGTAATTATTTTACTTATCAAAAGAGTTTTATATATATGTCTGTCAAATTGTTTAATGCATTACCAAGGTCAACAAGAAATCTTGACTTAGTATCCTTCAAATCCTATATCAAGAATCTTTTAATCATGAATTGTTTCTATGACCTTGATGAATATTTTAACTTTGTCAAGCTTTTGTAAGGTGTGTTTTGATAAAATTGACAATGTCATACATGTATATCCATGATCGACAACAATAAATTATTATTATTATTATTATTATTAAGTAAAGTGGAGAAAATATTCAGCCTGAAAGCACTAAAATAAAACCTAACGGAAATGTACCAAATAAAACTGTGTGCTGGATACGTAGAAATTACAGGTCACTTGGAATTTTATTCACAACTAGCTTAAATGGCCCTGCGTCGCCCGGGTTTTGTATTTTGTGCCCGGGTTTTGTATTTTGTAATATGAAATTAACTTATGGAGGACTTTCGATGTTGAAACTCTAGGTCCTTATATAATAATATGTATCTAGAATTCGAAATGAGGAATAACGACATATGGCACTCAGACTATTCCCTCAGAAAACGCTAGATATAGCTCTTTATGGCTCATAGAAGATGTCGAATGTTGCATTCCATTGCTTCCACACACCATGCCTGGGAGGAGTGCAAATAAGAAGAAAAAGAAATTCCGGTTACATAAGATTGTATTGTCTTGACAGAAAATTGTATTTATCACTCTCATATTACAAAACAACCGTTTCGGGGTTAAAGTAAAAAAGAAATTCAATATCAATTTCATACTTTCCTTCCCAAAAACCTGGGACATAATATACTGCGCGCGTAGGACTGAAAATGTTCCATCCCATTTTGTCTTCTTTTAGATACTTAGGGCCTCTGATAAACATCCCTAGGCCTATTTCTCAACAATAGGCCTACAGCTATTAGTGACGTATCAGTGGATAGGATTTGCTACCGACTTCCGATATAGCATACTCACTGGCACACACTTAAGCTGTTCCTGCAATACGACCGCTTATTCTACATCAAAATGTGAAGTGAGAAAATTATATTTTCCATGTCGAGAATAGAGAAAGTTATGTGACTGTTTTATTTTCGTAGATTTTATTCATCGAGAATTATTTTCACAAATATATTAATTACATCGATAGTATCAGAATTTGTTAAAGCCCAGTATTATAATATTCAGGTAGTTTCCAAAGTCCTATGTGAACACCGTAAACAAAACTTTCGTTATGTAAACACTGTTTGTTGACAGATGAATATGATGTGAGTTTTATTTGATAAATTCATTGTAATTTTCAGAAATTATATAATTTTTCAATGGAAGGAAAGGTTTGTTTGGATTTTTATTGGCTGCGATACTTCCAGGGTTAAACTATCAATATATTATAGTTGGTGCCTGCGGCTTCACCCGCCATTATTAATTGACTCCAGGATTTTTAAGAAATTTACACCGACAGTTCATTAAAAAATGTATGTGATTCAGAGCTATGAAAATTGTAAGTAAAAATAAAATTAGAATATTTGTTCATTGTATTCATTTCACTTAGGCCTTATATTATAATAAAGAAACGGTTTTCCTAATTGTGTAATCTTCGTGAAAGTTTAGACTGCGAGAGACGAACATCGCCGAGTATACCCGATGTCTCACGAAGTAAGGGAGCGAGTGTGCACGCTATTTAGAGCCGTTGAATTGTATAAGAGTAGATTTTATATTATTATTTTGGTACATTTTACTCCTGGCCGGCATAATACCATTTGTCATTATTCATAGGCTATTAATCACAGTTTAGTGGTCCAAAATTTGGAGTCAGAGATATTGCAAATAATATTAATCCGTGATTCAACCAGAATCTGACTGTGATATTGAAGCTAGTAAAAGAGGCTTTCAATCCTGAAAATTTGGCAGCATTTACAGTGAAAATGGATGGCGTTCTCCTCTCCTACAGATGAGGCCAGATCGTTAAGTTCGAGGGAAATGAAGAACTTGATGCCAAGTTGGATTGTATATCCAAAACCCCTGAAAAAGTTAACATTTTCTAGAAGTGATTAAAAACATCTCACAAATAATTCATATATCTGGATAGTTATATTTCTAGAACATACTACAGCTTTCTCAACTCCGGTATTGCATATTACGAAGCTACCAACGCAACTTAACAAGATAAAAAAACTGAGTTACAAGAGAAAAAATTACAATAAAGGGAATAACATAAATTTCAGGAAAACATTGGTAGCTACAGGGGACAGACTTAGAGAACATAATACAAATATTAACAGAATTAATAAATTTTTCTAAAATTATGAAATGACAGTTTAGACATAAAATCACTGTTGGGTACATAAATGGTTCCTCCGAATTGAAAAAGACCCCTTTGTTGCCGCATTATTGTATTTAGGTCGAAATAACGAGTTTACAAGTAAAATATTCATAGGTCTACAATAATATTTTAGAGGAAAAAAATACAATCTGTTTCCTGAGCAACGTCATGATTTTTATTAAAACCATAGAAACAAAATTAAATTTTATATTATGTTAAAGTCATCAGCGGAAGAGGCAGAATTCTTCCAACTCAGTACCGAACCAGCGTCCCGGCGGAGGTCATGGGCCCTGAAGATTACGAGAAGTGGGTCCATGGCGAGAAAGTTAAAGCGACGCTGGAGTAGGGAAGCCCCGTATAACTTTAATACTGGTGAGTTGGATCGCTCTGGAATAAATATGTTCCTCTTTAACACATCCAAACTCACAATTTGATGAACATTCAAAATGTCCTATAGGCCTATGTAGATACATTTTATTATATAGGTCATATTAGTACATATAAACCGAAAAATGCAAGATTACCCGTATGTAAAGTAAAAGTAAAGTGTTTCCTATACAGGCCATGGAGGCCCAGAGGTTTCCAGGAGGTTTCCAGGAGGTTGAGGCTCCCCGATTTTAGACATTCGGTCCATGGCCGCCTTTACCCCCAGGATTGCTCCTGGTACTAATTTCTGTTAGAGGCCTAGTCTACCCCAGACCATATTATTACCAGAAGGTTTAGGCTAATTGAAAAATCTCGACCACCTCATCGGGAATCGAGCCCGCAATCTTCCGGATTGTAGCGCATTGCCTGAACCACTACGCCACGTCGCACGTCAATAACATTAATAATAATAATAATAATAATAATAATGATAATAATAATGATGATAATGATGGTAATAATAATAACAAGAATAATAAATATGTGCACTTATCTCTATAGGCATGATTAAATTTTCATGCTCAAGTCTTCAACAACGGAGGTGCGGCGGGAAGAAATAAATGAACGAATTATATTGTTCTTAAAATATCCTCATTAAAGGGGCCTATGACATTTTATTTTCAATCTGCTTTCACTCAGGAAATATTGCAATGAATGTTTATGTTCAAATAGCATACAAATCAGGATTAAAACATTTATTTCAGTTTCAGGACCACTGGTTCGTTACCCACAGTAAGAAAACAATAGAAATGTAGATGACTTACTTGACTTATTTCCTGTATCTCCTAAGTGGAGCATAGGGCATCAATGAACTTCCGCCAACGAACTCTGTTCTGCGTCATGGTCCTAATCTCGGTCCATGTCTTACCTCTTTCTCGAATCCTTCTTTCATTACACTCCTCCTCCAAGTGTTCTTTGGTCTACCTCTTCTCCTACTACCTTGCGGGTTCCATTCCAGGGCTTGCCTTGCTATATTGTCTTTATCCCTCCGTAAGGTGTGCCCAATCCACTTCCACTTTCTACGGCGCATCTCGATGAGAACGGGGGTTTGTTTTGTTCTTCTCCACAACTCTTCATTGGAGATAACTTGTGGCCACCATATCCTCAGGATGTTCCTCAGGCATCTATTCACAAACGTCTGGAGACTGTCAATCAATTGTTTATTGGTCTTCCATGTTTCACATCCATAGAGCAAAATTGTCTTAACATTTGTATTAAAAATACGTAGTTTGGTGCGGGTGTTGAGTTCCTTTGATTTCCAGATTGGTCTCAGCATTGCAAAAGCTCCCTTTGCTTTGCTTATTCTATTTTTAATATCCTCTGAGGTTCCTCCATCGGTGGTGACTATACTTCCCAAATAGCAAAACTGCTTGGCTTGATGAATCTCTTGATTTCCTATGTATAACAGCGTCTTATTTCTATTATTATGTCTCATCTCTTTGGTTTTCTTGCAGTTTATCTTCAGTCCCACCTCCAATGCTTCCATTTTTAGATCATTCAGCTTAGCTTCCATGTCCTTAAAGCTGCTGGCGAGCAAACACAAGTCGTCCGCGAAGTCTAAGTCTTCCCACCTGTCTGTCAGTCCCCACTGAATTCCCCTTCGACGATTCATTGCTTTTTCCATCATGAGATCCAGCACCATGAGAAATAGTACAGGTGATAGCAAGCATCCTTGCTTGACTCCTGTATTTGCTGGGATGGGCTCAGACAACATCCCCTGATGTAAGACTTGCCATGTATAGTTCTTATACATTTCTTGAGTCATCTTAATGATTTTCATTGGGATCCCAAACTCTCTCATGGCTTTCCACATCTTCTTCCTCATTACACTATCAAACGCCTTTTCGAAATCGACGAATAATAGGTATAGTGATGACTGTAACTCTGTAGACTGCTCTATGGTTATGCGCAGTGTGTTGATCTGGTCCGTACAGCCAGTGATGAGCAAATGCAAGACCAAGACCAAGACCAGGGCGGTCTTGGTCTTGGTCTTGGTATTGCACTCTCAGTCTTGGTCTTGGTCTCGCAGAGGTAACCCTGGTCTTGGTCTTGGTCTCGGTCTTGCATCAGTGGTCTTGGTCTCGGTCTTGCATCAGTGGTCTTGGTCTTGTCGCAAGAGTCTTGCAGTTTTCGTTTTCGCATCTTACTGTGATCGATGGCGTTTACATGATTTAAAGTTACGCTGATTACATGCGTTATTTCTTGCAAAAGTAACGAAAGCTAATTGCTTTTAGTTGCTTTGACCAAGTAAACAGTAATGTGATGTCACGTTGTTTACCGAAACGTCCATGGTGATATAAACTAAAACATAAAACTTTGAGTGTAAATTTAATTATCCTCTGTTATCCTATTGCAGATCTTTAAACCCAAAATCCACGAGATGCTATACACTATTTGAGAGTGTAAAATTATTAATATTATATTGTAAAGTTTCAAATTGAACGGCTGTGGAGACCAGAAGTATTATTAACAGGATGTGTATGAAATGTTTAAAAGATTTCCGCATAGGAGAGAGGTTCTGTCTGACCTGTTTAAAACTGTATAATATAGTAACAAAACATAACGGCATTGAAGCAGATGCTTTAGAAATTGTGCAATCTATAGAAAAATCACACAATGACCATTCGAAACCCAAACCCATAGGCTGCAATAAATAATATTTCTCTTTCCATATACCCTAGTTCTAATTTATAACACATTGTGAACAGATCATTTCTGCACTTTAAAAGATTTACGCTACCCCCGTAAATTACTTTCTACTTGCTTTCAAGTTTCGGGCCTTCAACTAATTGAGTCATAAGTAATCATAACTATTCTTCATGTAAGCAAATATTTCTAGACCAGGCATTTTCTACTTTTAGTATCTTTTCCCATTCGATATGCATTCTTAATATGAATCAGCAGCAAGAACTTAAACACCGCCATCGTTATGTGTCAATAACAAGTAGTAGTAAAAAATCTGATGTGAAAGTCACATAACTTCCTCTGCCCAAATAAAAGTTAGCAGTATTCACATATCCTTGTACAGAATCGCAAGACACAATTTTACGCTAATTATCCTATAAATACCTCTTCTTTCAATGATGCGACTAAAAGCGCAGTCTATATAACAAACTTAAAAAAAAACAAATGACTGCAGACGTTTATTGAACTTTCTGCCGTAAAATATAATTTCCGAAATTTATCGAATATTTCCCTCAGATACATCTTTACTCTACGCATGGCCAACAATACATCTTTCTCACTTCACATTCTTATATAAAATAAGAGGCCGTGAAAGAGCGCGAGTTCAGTTGTTCATCACGTAAGACAAACTTTCTACAAACAGTGGGTGAACAGTGGGTGGCTTGTAACTACCCTCAGAGAATTTTCTCGAAAAAATGTTTCAAATAAAAGTTTTAGCTCTTAGTATAAGCAACCTATGTGCAAAATTTAAAGAAAATCGTTAGAGCCGTTTTCGAGAAAATCGCGAAAAACAAAAATTTCTTCATGTAAAGTCCCCTTAAAAATAAGAGAAAATAGTCGCCAATCTTATCCTCACATCTTCAGAAGGTACCTGACCCAAATACGAAATTTTGTTTTCATACGATTTTCCGTTTTGGAGCTAGCTTGTTCACAGATATTTTCCACACAGACACACAGACACACATACACACAGACACACAGACACACAGACATGTTTCCAAAAATAGTATTTTTGGATTCAGGGGGCCTTGAAACGTGTATATATGCCAAAAACTCAACTTCGAATTTTGGGGTCAAAAACAATACTTCCTCTACCTATAGTACCTATGGTACGGGCAGAGGAAGTAAAAACGGTTTTCAGTGGATGTCCTACCTATCATCAGAAAAATGTAGGCCTGTATAGCTACAGTACATTCAGATACGTAACTGTAAATTAATAACTAGCAAATACCCGTCAAATAAGTTTCTGTTTTAATTAATATACGGTTTAATTGTGTTTTATTGAATAATTATGAAGAATACCGGGCGTATAACCTGAATTTTTCAGACTTCACTTTATTTTGAAATTTTTTGCAAGGAGAATGGAATGAGCTGAATAGCTATGTCAAGTAGACAGGAAAGATTCTATATGTGGGAGTAGACTATGGATATTAATGATAGGCCTAGGTGTAAAAAAGGATTTCATTGTTAATGAAATAGGTTACTGAGCATGTTAATAGGCGTTTTAAGTTATGAGGGCTACTGTTTAAAGTTTGAAATTCTCAGTCCTAGGCCACGCCATGGCTGAGTGGTTAGACCGCTCACCCTCCACCGCTGGGACCCGGGTTCGGTTCTCGATCCATGTGGAATTTTTGGTGGACAAAGTGGGGTCGGGGCAGGCTTTCTTGGGGTGCTCCGGTTTCCCCTGCCATATATCATTCCATCGTGGCTCCATTCATCATAGTATAACCATTTGGTTGTAATAAAGAATTATTATAAATCCTCAGTCATAGCTTTCTTTTAACCCAGTGAGAGGTTAGAGAAACTAGTTATTAAATAACTGTATGGCAGAATTTTAAAGTTTTATTGATCAATTATGTGGTCAGTATTTTTATTGTACGCAAAATGAAATTTCATATTTGGCTTAGGGCCTTTGTTACATCCGTTTGTCTTTCGTACCATAATAGGCCTACTAGAATTAAACATTTTAAAAATGAATATAGAGTGTTTATCGTGAATTTAACTCCCACCAATTGAAGGAACTAGCTGTATGGAATGCCATTCAGGGAAATCCGTCAGATTAATTATAGGCCTACCAGCCTTGGGACTACCCCGGCTAGCGACTCTGCGGCGCCTTTGAGTAGCTGTCGCAGGTTCGCTGCATACACAACGGGGCTTTATAAAACTTTTTCAAGTAGCAAGACTGCAAGAGTCTTGCAGTTAGGTCTTGTTCTTGCCAGAGTCTTGCAGGGTTGGTCTTGGTCTTGGTCTCGGTCTTGCATGGTCGGTCTCGGTCTTGGTCTTGCTAACGCTGATGCGGTCTTGGTCTTGGTCTCGGTCTTGCATTTTCTGCAAGACCAAGACCAAGACTGCAAGACCAAGACTGGTCTCGCTCATCACTACGTACAGGAGTAACCTTGTCTAAATCCTGCTTGTGCTTTTCTCAGCCTTGAATAGACTCGCTGTTTTACTCGTTCCAGAATTACTCGTGAGAGTACTTTACTTGGTGTCGAGAGGAGGGTAATCCCTCTCCAGTAGTCACATTCTAATAAATCTCCCTTCTTAGGGAGCGTTATCAGCAGGCCTTTCTTCCAGTCTGTTGGTATCTTTTCTTCTTCCCAAATTTTCTTAAAAAATGGGAACAGAATCTCTACTGAAGTGTTCATGTCCACTTTCAAGGCCTCCGGTGCAATGTTGTCCAACCCTGCTGCTTTGCCAATTTTAAGTTGTTTAATGGCCCTTTGAATCTCCAATCTTGATTGTGGTTCAGTACTAATTAACCATCTTCGTGTTCTTCTTCTTCTTCTTCTTCTTCTTCTTTCTCTTCTTCAATTATTTCTCGGTTCAGGATCTCCATAAAGTGTTCTCTCCATCTTCCTAACTGTTCCTTTTGTGCAAACAATAATTTTCCATCTTTAGCTTTCACCGGTTTGTCAGACCGCCAGAACTTTCCTTAGCAATATGATAGAGAGTCTTACCGTCATTATTTTGTGCTGCTGTAGATGCGGATTCAAAATGTCATAACTTCTACATACTTTCACAATTAAATTAGTATTGGGGCTTGAAATAAAGATTATAAACGCCATAAAAATCCACCAGGCTAAATTTTCAAATTCGTATTTGAATATTTAAAAAAATTATGAAGTTTTAACTTTTTAAATTTCATAAAAATATATATCCTTAATGTGAACAATAATGTGAATATTGAAAATCAATATGGTGGATCTGTTTATTAAAACATCCTGAGGAGTCTCTGAATATTTCATGTAATTATATTCAATAACGTCTACGTTATTACTTATTACACTTTGAACCTGATAAATGTAAAAATCACAGTATTCAGCAAACACAAAAAGGGATATAAATTGGTTGTAAAATCATTGCTATAAACAATAAAGATATTTTATGCAGGTAAATAAAAGATGGACACGAGTAAACTACCCTCTAGGTAAATTTATATAAAAAAATATATCTATTTTATTAGTCATAAATAGGAGGTTACAAATTTTGCATTTTGATTACAACCGTTAGAGCCAATACTTTCTCTACACTACGCATATGCGAGAAAGTAAAATGGCTGCCAATCAGCTATCAGACGTCATAGTGCAATGCTGTTTTTAATAAATCTACATTGAATTGAATTGATATGGAATTAAAAAAAACACTTTTTGGTCCATTTTTTCATCACAAGTCCCCAATTAAGGCTCATGAATTGTGCTCCATGTGAATATTTTAACAAATACAAGTACCGGTATATACCATACTCCTCAGTCTTTATTAGCTATATTAGCATCTGTTTTGCGTCCTAAACATATATTTCATTCTAATAGATTAAAACTGAACAGCTCATACAAGAGAATGAGGAACTTATGCTGAAGAGCATGGTATCATGATCTTTCTCCACTGAACTATTCACATTATGAACTGGTTTTAACTTAATTTTTTATGGTATGTTACAGATCTCTTGCTACCGAAACGGCGTCCCAGCGAAGGTCATGGGCCCTGAAGATTTATGGAGGGGGTCCATGGCGAGAAAGGTCATGGGCCCCGAAGATTTATGGAGGGGGGTCCATGGCGAGAAATGCAAAGCGACGCTGGAGTAGGGAAGCCCTGTATAACATATATACTGGTGAGTTGCATTGCTCTGGAGTGTTTTTTTTTCCTTTTTCTAACTGAATAGTTCAGGTGAAGGATTCATAGTCTTATACTGCCGTGGTCTTTTTCCTGTGAACTATTCAGATTGTGAACGGGTTTTTATTTCATTTTTATATACGTTGCAGTTGCAGCCCGAAGACGAGGACATCTTCAAAGCCTGTACCGAAGCAGCGTCCCAGCGTTGGACTGGTTTTGACAACATTAAGAAGGCAAGAAGCTACCAAGCACCATCTGCGAACGTCATCGGCGAAGATACCCGACCGAAGACGCAGAGTTTATAGATGTCAGTACCGAAACAGCGTCTCGACGGAGGTCATGGGCCCTGAAGTTTTATGGAGGGGGTCCATGGCGAGAAAGGTCATGGGCCCCGAAGATTTATGGAGGGGGGTCCATGGCGAGAAATGCAAAGCGACGCTGGAGTAGGGAAGCCCTGTATAACATATATACTGGTGAGTTGCATTGCTCTGGAGTTTTTTTTTTCCTTTTTCTAACTGAATAGTTCAGGTGAAGGATTCATAGTCTTATACTGCCGTGGTCTTTTTCCTGTGAACTATTCAGATTGTGAACGGGTTTTTATTTCATTTTTATATCAATCAATCAATCAATCAAATTTATTGTCATTAAACAACGCGTACATGTTGTAATAGACATTGTCAACATAATATACAATAATAAGATAATATCTGATATACAATTTATATAGAAAGAATATAATGAAAGTGCTAAAATTAAAACCTTAAGTCATTCATATCACATATTTCATATTCGTCTACACTGTAAAAACATTTAGTTATAAACCATTTCTTTAAGACTTCCTTAAAACGTCTAAGTGTAACTGTTCTAGCATTCAAAGGCAGCTTATTAAAAAACTTAGCACCTAGGTAATTAAAACTTTTCTGGGTTTTGCTTAGTCTAGCAAACTTAATATCTATAAGATCCCTAAACCTAGTATCATAATCATGATGGTCTTGGAGTTCCAATTCATTAAAATGTTGTTTCACGTATATAAGACACTCCAATATATACAATGAGGGTAATGTTAAGATACCTAATTCAACAAAATAATTTCTACAAGAAACCCTTTTTCCTATACCTTTGATACACCTTATAGCCTTTTTTTGCCATAGGAAGACATTTTTGGCACCTGGAGAGTTACCCCACAGTAATATACCATATAACAGATGTACATGAAAAAAGGCAAAGTAAGCAGTGACTATCAGAGTAGGTCCAGTACAGAGTTTGAGTTTATTTAATAAATATATTACTCTAGACAAACGTATACAAACGTTTCTAGCATGCGTTTCCCAACTAAGAGTAGAGTCAAAATTAATGCCCAAAAGCTTAACATTTTTGTTTTCTACATTAGGCTTATTTAGGCTGAAAATAATTTCTTCGGTTTTGTTCTCGTTTACAACAAGTGAATTTGCTGCAAACCACAAAAGGGATCTTTCTATCATATAATTTTTTATTGCTACGTTGACCTCTGTATTCTTATTTGAGGTTAATAAGGTGGTATCATCCGCATACAGAATGCATTTATTTGGAACAAAACTAGGAAGGTCATTTACATATATTAAAAACATAAAAGGACCAAGGACAGAGCCTTGTGGCACTCCTGTAACTACTTTTAAAAGGTTAGAGCACTTTCCTCTAATTTTTACATATTGGTATCTATCAACCAGATAAGACTCTAGGAGTTTTATGTCATTACCTTGTGAGCAATAAAATTTTAACTTATCTATTAAAAGTGTATGTGGTACCATGTCAAAAGCCTTGCTTAAGTCTAGCATAACGGCAGAGGTTTCCTCTTTAGCTTCAAAACCTTCGATTATATGTGATACTACTTCCACAACAGCGTTTATTGTCGATAAGCCTTTTCTAAAACCAAATTGAAAATCAGTAAGCATATTATTTGCTAAGAAATAAGTTTCAAGTTGATTTTTAATTATATTTTCAATTATCTTAGAGAATACAGGTACCAACGAGATAGGACGATAATTATTCTTGTCAGCCGGGTTACCTTTCTTATAGATCGGTACCGTTACACTTAACTTAAGACATGCCGGATATATACAGTCTTTAAACATCCAGTTTATTAGATAGGTTAAAGGATAAATAAGTGATGCTTTAATTTTATTGACAACAAAGTTGGAAAGGCCATACGCATCTTCAGCTCTGGAGTTGCTAAGCTTAGCTATGATATTATTAACATCGTCTGTATTTACAGTTCTCCACTTGAGTTCAGGCTTGGTTAACGGTCCTGAGAGCTTAGCCGTGTCTAAGATGTCCATCGGATCAGCAATTATATCATATGATTGTTTATTTACGGTGCTACCTATATTTACAAAAAAATGGTTAAATTCATTTACAGAAATAGTGTCATTTATTGTGTTTTGATTTTCTTGAGCAGACAAACGCCCAGTTTCCGAATTTATAACATTCCAGGCAGCTTTGCACTTATTTTTTGCCTTTATAATATAATTTTCATTAGCTTGTTTTTTGGCTAACCTGACTTGTACTCTATACCATTTTTTCAAATTATTATAGTGTATTCTAAATCTATCGTCTTTTTTTGATTTTTCAAAACTTACAACCATTAGTGATCTAATATTATTTAAGATTGGGGTGTACCAATTTTTATAATTTCCATTTAATTTGCCCTTCTTGTTACTACTGTTTAATTTCTTTTTTCTTTTTGGACAGGAGACATCAAATTCATATTGTATAGTGTTAATAAATAACAGAAAAGCTTCATCCACTGAATTACAAATTGAAAGTAAATTCATCCACTCAATATTATTTAACCTAACCTTAAAGTTATTTATAGTAGAGTCATTAATTAATCTAAAAGTCATTGTTTCGTTTTCAGGCCTGCAGTGCGTGGGCCTACTATGGTATTCTTTATTAGGCTTATATGAGATGTTGACCGTTAGACTGAGACCTAAATGATCGGAAAGATGGGGTTGAGTAGTTGAACATCTAACATCTTTAGTATGGTAATTTGATATAAAGTTATCAAGACAAGAATCTTTTCTAGTGGGGAGCTTATTGAGACAGTAACAGTCCCAAGATCTTAACATATCTAAAAATAATCTAGTTCTATTGTCATTCCTTCTAGGATCAATATTTAGATCTCCAGAAATCACTAATTTAATATGCTTATACTTATTAATGCTATTCACAAATTTAATACAATCTTCCAAACGTTCAATAAAGAAATCGATATCTGCATCAGGAGTACGGTAGACTGTTATAACCCCAAGTCTTAATTGAGGAAAAACTATGGCAGCGACCTCAAGATGTTTTTCTTTGCAAAGATGTTTCAAGTTAATACAATCATATGAACCATATTTAAGATCATCTCTAACAAAAATAGCTACCCCACCATGTCTATATATGGACCTACTATAACTAGTTGCCAGATTATAATCATTAGGTACATAAAAACTTAGTTCCTCTTCAGAACACCAATGTTCATTTAATAAAACAACATCATATTTATTCTCATTTATAAAAACTTCCAAGGCATTTAATTTATTTTTTATAGATTGGATGTTTAAATGTAAAAAAGTAATAAAAGAATTACCTATCGGCCGATTATTGTCGGCCATCTTTCCATTGAGGTAGTTATTATTATACACTGAACTTTGATCAAGGTTATTTACGGCTAGGCTGAAACTATTATTGTCAATTTTATCCCTACTCAAACTTAATTCCCTGTTAGGTTCATGACATAGATTATTCTGACTTTCATTAATTGAATCATAGGCATCTGTACTATCTATTCTTGTCTGATTTGTTCTAAAAAAGGAACATTAAGTGGAATGGGTTCAGATTGTACTAGATTATTAAAGTGATTTTCAATGGTCTCAATAATTCTTTCGCTTACATATTTTTTACCTAAGGTATTTAGGTGTAGGCCATGAGTTGTATGAAACCTTTTACCTATTTTGCTGATATCAATGAATTTACAGTTTTTAAACAGTTTACACAGCTTCATAATCTCCAAGTTAGTCTTCTTTATTTCTCCATTCACGCATGACCACTCTGCCAAGTCGTGACGATGGGGAATGGAAAAAACAACTACATTCGTCCCACATAGTTCAGTAAGCCTTTTCCAAAGCGTCATTCTTAATTGTTTAGATTCATTACTACTCACATCATTAGATCCAGCTTGAATGACTACGAAATCTTTTGGTCCCAGATCTTCATATTTCTCTGGAACAACATCTTGTAACTTGGCACCTGGTTTTACAAAGGATGTGATATTAATATGGTCACAGATCTTCATGAGTTCATTGAACACTTTTCTACCTTGGCTGTCAGCATAATGAAGAACTGTAGTTTTCTTAGGCATGCTAGATTGCTTCTTACGATTCCTAAAAGGTAGATCTACTGCAGGGCTTTCAGGTTTAAGGTTAGGCTCATTATCAAAATCCCGTTCCTTGCGTTGTTCATTATCATTGTTTGGTCTAATTTTAGGAGTACTAGACCTTGATAGAGATGACTCATACCTGCTTTGATCCAGATATGAAGTTCTTGTTTGTTTTCTTTTTCCTCTTGACTGGGTATTACAGTTTGGCGCCTCATCCTCAAAGTCCGTTGAAGAAACCATTTCCAGGCATGCAAAACGGTTTTGCGACGCTAATGGAGGAAAATCTTTCATATCCAACGCATTCAATGAGAAAGAGCTGTTTTTTCCGGGCTGCGAGGGTCTGAAACCCAGTTTGTGTTTCAAATTCACTATTTCAGAGACTTTGTAATTTAGTTTGGTAATTTCCTCTTCCTTTTGTAGGCATATCTCGGCAAGATTAGCATTTTGTTTCCTCTCAGCTTCATAACTCTGTTGTAATTCTTGAAAGTCAGCTTGAAGTGTCACTATAACCTCATTCAAGTTTTTTATTTCGTCTTTTAATATAGTATTTGATCTTATTAGGGAGCATTTATCACATGCCCACTCTTCATCAGAACCTGAGAGTCTAACATAATCTTTTTTGTCTAACCCTACACAATAAATGTGATACCATTGTTCACAGTCTAATTCACACTGAATTGCATCACTATCTTCTTTCACCACTTTATTACAAAAACCACATTTAGGAGCTTTACTTTTACTATCCATTTTATCAGATTATTACAGAATATTACAATTACTGCACTTAATGCACACAGCACGTTACACGATCGGAGCGGTGCAGGAAAAACACGTCCGTCCGCGTCAACCGTCAACCGTCATAAACGTTGCAGTTGCAGCCCGAAGACGAGGACATCTTCAAAGCCTGTACCGAAGCAGCGTCCCAGCGTTGGACTGGTTTTGACAACATTAAGAAGGCAAGAAGCTACCAAGCACCATCTGCGAACGTCATCGGCGAAGATACCCGACCGAAGACGCAGAGTTTATAGATGTCAGTACCGAAACAGCGTCTCGACGGAGGTCATGGGCCCTGAGGTTTTATGGAGGGGGTCCATGGCGAGAAAGGTCATGGGCCCCGAAGATTTATGGAGGGGGGTCCATGGCGAGAAATGCAAAGCGACGCTGGAGTAGGGAAGCCCTGTATAACATATATACTGGTGAGTTGCATTGCTCTGGAGTGTTTTTTTTTCCTTTTTCTAACTGAATAGTTCAGGTGAAGGATTCATAGCCTTATACTGCCGTGGTCTTTTTCCTGTGAACTATTCAGATTGTGAACGGGTTTTTATTTCATTTTTATATACGTTGCAGTTGCCGGCCGAAGACGAGGACATCTTCAAAGCCTGTACCGAAGCAGCGTCCCAGCGTTGGACTGGTTTTGACAACATTAAGAAGGCAAGAAGCTACCAAGCACCATCTGCGAACGTCATCGGCGAAGATACCCGACCGAAGACGCAGAGTTTATCGATGCCAGTACCGAAACAGCGTCTCGACGGAGGTCATGGGCCCTGAAGTTTTATGGAGGGGGGTCCATGGCGAGAAAGGTCATGGGCCCCGAAGATTTATGGAGGGGGTCCATGGCCAGAAAGGTCATGGGCCCCGAAGGTTTATGGAGGGGGTCCATGGCCAGAAAGGTCATGGGCCCCGAAGGTTTATGGAGGGGGTCCATGGCGAGAAAGGTCATGGGCACCGAAGATTTATGGAAGGGGTTCATGGCGAGAGAGGAAAAGCGACGCTGGAGTAGGGAAGCCCTGTATAACATCTATACTGGTAAATTGCTTTGCTCTGGCGTTTTTATGCTCCTTTTTACCATCTGAATAGGTCATATGAGAGATTCGTGGCCTTATGCTGAAGAGTATGGTGTCGTGACATATCTCTAGTGAACTATTCAGATTGTGAACTTGTTTTCACTTAAATTTTAATGGAATGTTACAGATTAATGGCGAAGACAAACTTCATCTTTATGAGTACCGAAACGGCGTCCCGGCGAAGGTCATGGGCCCTGAAGATTTATGGAGGGGGTCCATGGCGAGAAAGGTCATGGGCCCCGAAGATTTATGGAAGGGGTTCATGGCGAGAAAGGAAAAGCGACGCTGGAGTAGGGAAGCCCTGTATAACATCTATACTGGTAAATTGCTTTGCTCTGGCGTTTTTATGCTCCTTTTTACCATTTGAATAGGTCATGTGAGAGATTCGTGGCCATATGCTGAAGAGTATGGTGCCATAACATATCTCCAGTGAATTGCTTGTATTTGTGCTAGATACTAAACTTTCTTGGAATGATCACATAACTAATATCTGTAATAAATTGTCAAGGATCTAGTATTTGCTTCGTATACTAGTAAATACTGTAAATATAAATCTTCTGAAGAATGTATACCATTCACCCTTTCATTGTCAGTTATTGTATGGAGTACATTTATGTGGGCATTCCTCAAATACAGCTGAAAGCAGCAGTACGTATTATAAGTAGAAAAGCCAGTTATGATCACTGTAAACTTCTTTTTATTGAAAACAATATTTTAAGTTTTCCAGGTATATATATACTTGGATATATTAAGACATATAGACTATATATTAAGACATATATATTGTATATATTAAAGAAAGACAAAATACCTGTACGTATTCTCTACGGCCTGATGTTCACTCCTATAGTATGAGATCCAATGGAGTTCTCAATGCAATGTATTGTCGTACATCGAAAGCTTTTAATAGTTGGCAGGGCTTTGATATTCAGCTTTTTAATCTTTTACCTACTAAAGCTAGGAGTATAAGTTTGTTACGTTCTAAAAGGATATTGCGTGTATGATTAACGCTTAAGGCTTTTTATACTATTGACGAAGTTTTTTAAATTGGTTTTATTGATATAAATTTTTGATAAATCACCTGCATACATATGCATATATGCATATACGTGCATATTTATGTAATCATATGTAACTTTTACATCGACAAAGCCTATTGTACAATACTGTATTTATTGGCTAAATAAATAGTATTATTATTATTATTATTATTAATATTATTATTATTATTAGTACCTATTCAGATCGTGAGGGGGTACGCCGTAGCGGAGTGGTTGAGGCGCTGCACTACAAACCGGAAGGTCGCGGGTTTGTTCCCCGATGAGGTCGTTGGAGTTTGTCAACTGACCTTATCCTTCTGGTGGCACTATGACCCTGGCGTCGACTCAGCCTCTGACAGAAATGAGTACCAGGACCAATCTTGGGGGTAAAGGCGGCCGATGCGTAAGGCTGACAACCTTACCACCATCATGACCGAATGTCTAAAATCTGGGAGCCTCAACCTTCTGGAACCCTCTGGGCCTCCATGGCCTGTATAGGGAACACTTTACTTTTTTTTTTACTTTTTTACTATTCAGATCATGAACTGGTTTTAAATAGATTTTTTTTATGGTATGTTACAGATCACTGGCTAAGACAATCTTCTTCCTTATGAGTACCGAAACGGCGTCCCGGCGAAGGTCATGGGCCCTGAAGATTTATGGAGGGGGTCCATGGCGAGAAAGGTCATGGGCCCTGAAGATTTACGGAGGGGGTCCATGGCGAGAAAGTCAAAGCGACGCTGCAGTAGGGAAGCCCTGCATAACGTCTATACTCGTAAGTTGCATTGTTCTAGCGTTTTTATGTTCCTCTTTTACATCTGAATAGTTCACATGAGAGATTCATGGCCTTATGCTGAAGAGGATGGTGTTATGACATATCTCCACTCATCTATTCAGATTGTGAACTGGTTTTAAATTAATGTTATTTATTTTGCAGTTCGCCACCGGATCCTTAACCCTACAACACCCGAAGCGAAGAAGCCACATACAGATCTGTTTGCTATTACTTCAAATAATGCAGCTGGTCTAGCAGCACCAGCCTAATCAACTCCATCCAAACTGAGTTCGACCACCCAGGCCTGAGTTCAGAGCAACCGTCATTAAATAACCATTAATCAACCAATCATTTCGATTATTATAAAGACACGAATTGATATACTATATTCAAAACCGTTCAAGCCATGTTGAGCACATTTGTTATCATTTCGGAGCTAAAAGACCATATAAAAAGGGCCATTTCGCTTTTCAAAAGAGTATAAATAAAACTTACTTTTTAAAAACACTTATGTTAAGTTGATGTGTTTACATTATCCTCTACATTAAGGTTCGGAAATCCAAACTGATAAGTGGAGAAAACAGTTTCTGATCTGTAGGCCTGTATTATGTGAGTTATTTGTCTAAATGATACCAATTATCTATTATTAAAATCTTCAAATAAAAATGATAATTACCATTGAAGAGAGTACAAAATATAATATAATATATGTATATATATAACACGTTTATATGCACTTAGGATTAAGTATTTATTACCCAACATTTCGAATTATTCTTTAAATTTAGATCAGAATAAAACGGTATTATCGAGTCGCTGTGATTGTCTTCTAGACGCGATAATTAAGACTGCATACAGATTATAACGGCGCACGGTTTTATAAAGCATACTAGCTTAAAACGCCCGGGTTTTGTATTTTGTAATATGAAATTAACTTATGGAGGACTTTCGTTGTTGAAACTCTAGGTCCTTATATAATATGTATGTAGAATTCGAAATGAGGAAGAACGACATATGGCACTCTGACTATTCCCTCAGAAAACGCTAGATATAGCTTTTTATGGCTCTCAGAGGATGTCGAATGTTGCATTCTATTGCTTCTACACACCATGCCTGGGAGGAGTGCAAATAAGAAAAAAATGAAATTCCGGTTACATAAGATTGTATTGTCTTGACAGAAAATTGTATTTATCACTCTCATATTACCATACAACCGTTTCGGCGCAGAAGTAAAAAATAAATTCAATATCACTTTCATACTTTCCTTCCCAAAAACCTGGGACATAATATATTGCGCGCGTAGGACTGAAAATGTTCCATCCCATATTGTCTTCTTTTAGATGCTTAGGGCCTCTGATAAACATCCCTAGGCCTATTTCTCAACTAATAAAAAGCCTACAGCTATGACTGACGTATCAGTGGATAGGATTTGATACCCTACTTCCGATATAGCATACTCACTGGCACACACTTAAATTTTACTGTCCCTGCAATACAACCGCTTAGTCTACACAAAATGTGAAGTGAGAAAATTATATTTTCCATGTCGAGAGTAGATAAAGTCATGTGACTGCTTTATTTTCGTGGATTTTATTCTTCAAGAATTATTTTCACAAATGTATTTCTTACATCGATAGTAGGCCTATCAGAATTTTTTAAATCCTAGTATTATAATATCGTTTTCAAATCCCTATGTGAACACCGTAAACAGAACTTTGGTTATGTTAACAATTGACAGCAGAACTATCAAACTTTGTCTCATTTCACATTTCCGACTTTTCCCGTGGATTTTCAAAAAAAAATTATTTTATACAAACCTTGTCCTGAGAATTACGAACACAAAAAAAAAAAAAAAAAATAGCCAAATCTGTTGAGCCGTTCTCAAGTGATGCTCCGTCATACATTTTGGAAATTCATTTTTATTAATATAGATAGATTACGATATGTGAACTCAAAAAATTACTGCTCTGTTAATCATATATTAATAGCATTATTGTGTATAGGTAGGCCTATATTACAGAATTGAGACAATGTATAAATTAATTTTCTTAGTGCAGTTAACTTTTTCACTCAGTATAGATAACATTAATAAATGAAAATAATTAAAATACCGTTGAATATCAACCAGTAATAAAGAGTAAAAATGAATTACTATAATTAATTAATTAATTAATTAATTAATTCAAGTTATAATATTTTCTCCACTTTTCGTAAATCAGCACTAGTGGAATGAAATTCATTAATAATCATAGGCAAGTTTATTCTCTAAATGTTACCGTCCTCATATGTTTTTTAAAAAAATGTCTGCCCTCGGCAGCCGCCTAGTTCGCCTATATGGACGAGGCCGCCCTGAAGCTAACATGTTCATATATAATTCCCAGTATTTATTAAATTATTAATGCCTAGATTACAGGTCAACCTAACCTAACATCACACAGTTATCTCATGGGGTTATTCTATTACTTTGGATCTGGAAACACACGAGAAAAGTTCAAAACAAACAAAACACGTTCAAAGTGTTGCCACAGTTTAAAAAATAAGCGAACCTGTCTTATTTTAGGATTAAGGTTAATTTCTGTCGTTGACAAAAGTGTCCTCTTTTGTCAAATTTTTCATATGGTAACACTATTCCTACCTTTACCAAGAATTCAGTCTGTAGATATTGAAAACTTGTAGTCTGTAAATTCCTGGAACTAACACTTGCTTATGTCGATTTCCAAAACCGGATATTTCTTGCAGTTTGTACCTCACTACAGCTAGAGATTAAAACATAATTTGCATCTTCTCAAGAAAACAAGTTGCACGCCCACGTGTTTGTGTCAGTGCAATCTCTCCTGTAGAAATATGCAAATGCCAATTTTCTTTATCGACTGTGTCGGAATACGTGCGACATATTTACTGAACAAAAATGTTTCACCAGTAGCAGCAAGATTATATTTCCCAAACATACTCGCGAAAAGAATCTACTTTCAAGGGCTCGTTAAGCACTGACAGGTTTATGTTTTGACGTGCTAGAATGGTACCTTATGAGATAGTGTGGGGACGGGAAAATGTCTGTCTATCTGTCTTTCCGTCCGTGTGTCTGTACGAGTGATAACTCAAATACGCTTCACCGGATTTTCATGAAACTTGGTATACGGATTTATAACGTCCGTGGGAAGAAGCCTATTGGGATAAGATTGGTTGACCGATACCGGAGCAAAGCCCAATGTAGTGCCTAATTTATGGTAAAATATTAGCAAGAATTTATCAACTAATGCAAATCAGTTATCAAGACAACATTTTTTTAGAGTGTTACAATACTGTTAGCTATGACAAATTATTTCACATATGCTTATCAAATTAGATCGTTAAACTGGGCAAAGTGGCCGAGATGGTAACGTCTTGGACTCGCTTTCTGGAGGTCCCTGGGTCAAATACCGTAGCCGGCCAATTTGATATGTTTTTTCTTTGTATTTTTATGTGAGTGTGCGATTGTCAAGATATCACAGATATTTATAGTTCTGCTAATGCTGGATGATGTTAATCTGATTTTAAAAAATATATACATTTGTTCTTCCGTAGGCCAAGTCCTGCTTAATGAATCAATCTGGAGCTTAATTCGGAAATCGATTTACAAAAAACAACTTAATTTTCTGCGTATCATAATTACAACTGATTAAGCAAAAGCATTCTGGCAATTTGTTAAATCAGTTTACCTTATTTTAATTATGTTTTCAAAATCAGGAAAGCTTGCAGAAAATTCTTGAATAAGGATTTCATTACTTACTTACTTACTTACTTACTTACTTACTTACTTACTTACTTACTTACTTACTTACTTACTTACTCAATGGCAATAGACAATTCCTAAGCAAGCTAAAGGAATATTATCTATCTTATGGAACCCGAAGGTTCATTGCCCGTCATTCAATCCTATTCTGTGCTAACTCCATATAACCATCCCTCGCAAATCCGACTTCCCTTAAATCTATCCCAATATTGTCCTCCCACTTGCGTCTAGGTCTTCCGCGTGGTCTTTTCCCTTCGGGTCTCCCCGTCAATATTTTTGAGATATGTATTTCCTCCCCCCCTGCGCCCATTTCATCCTCCGTGATTTAATTACTTTTACTATATCCGGTGACGAGTACAGGTTATGAAGGTGATCGTTATGCAGTTTTCTCCAATCCCCATTTTCTTCTCTTTTCTCATAAAATAATCATAAAAATTCACATCTTCTATTTCATTTGAAACTCTTGACAAGATGGAAAACGTGATTTCTTTTTCTAAATTTGATCTTAACTTGCAACTTACACCATAATATTTGTATAGTTTTCCTCTTTCTTGTTCCGCGGACAGCAATAACAAGTTCCAAGGGTCATATGCATCCATGTTTGCACGATGCCAACGTAACACAGCTCTATGTTAAGTAAGGACAAGTCATATGTTGTTAGTTGAATACACTGAAGGTCATGTTTGTTATTCTCATTTGTATTACCTGTGTATTGCATCCTTCTCAATGAAAATGAATTCCGGCTAAGCCTCTTCCACCACAGTTAATGAACCAGTACAACGTATTAGCATCTCTAATATTGCTGGACTGTTGCATATCGGCCACCAGCAAAAAAGATTAGTAACGAAAACTTTGGTTGTAGTTTTAGAGAAAGACCTAGAGAAATCAGTAAAAGTATGAACAGTTCCACTTTATACCCTCGTTAATATAAAATATAAAATCACTTCTTATTAATTCCTAGGCCTAGACTTCTTAGGTTGATCCCAAATATTTTATATTAACGAGGGTATAAGGTGGAACTGTTCATATTTTTACTGATAATAACCCCTCGTTGGAAAAGATTAAATTCATTAATACCTAGAGAAATGCTGAATCACACAGCAGATGCTTTCCATTGGTTGAGGGACAAACTGAATTTTTTCTAAAGTTTTGGCCACTGCCTTCTAAACTGTATTAATCGTGTATACACTGCCTGTCCTATACGGCTAATTTTGCGTACTCGGCGACATTACAGATGGCAGCACCTTTCACACCCAGACTGCTTCTTGTTTTTTGCTACGACATTGTTGATTATGTAGTGCTGTCACCGCCGTCTCATAATCACTGCCTTCTAAACTGTACTACTCCTCGAGACGGCGGTGCTCAATGCGTCTAATTAATTTACATTTATTTTAATTATTGCTCCAAAATTCCATTTCAAGGTAAGTGTCATATACTGGAATAATATTACGTTCTAAACAAATAACACAAGTATCTGTGTCTGTTTAAAGCTTATTTTGATTAGTGATTGCTGCAATCTGGGTGTGAACTGTGTCGCCTCTACTGGATAAATTAGGCAATTTAACAATACTCTGAACTCCATGTTAAAATAAAGCATAGGACAGGCAGTGTAATTCTCGAGACGGCGGTGGTTTTGGCCTACCTTTTTGTTACCCCCTGTATAAAGCCACCTGAGGAAAAATTACTTTCGTGTCATCACTAGCTTGAACCGTCTACTTATTCAGGATGATTTAAAGTTCCTTAGCCATAAAGAAGTGGTGCTTGTTATTGTTTCGCTGCGATATCTATTTAAGTTCAACAAACTAGAAACAGGAATATATCAGTGACATTGCGAAAAAGCAGCATGTACACGTTTCCAGCAGTTAGCAAAATCACTTATTGTTGTCACATAAGCAAGGTTCAGAAATCCTCCGCTTGCTTGAGATAGCTTTCTGTGGAAACCTTTTAGCGGTACGATGAAGAAGGTATTTGCCTTATCTCACGTTTCTGTGAAATCCATCCATTCCATTTCCTTGTTCAGTTGAAGACAAGATAATACTAAACACATATGGCCATACATTTCATTGTCATTGAACAATAGAAGAAAAATGACATGAACTGTAGAGAATATTCTGTTTATTGCGCAGATAATGGCAGTGTAGTTAGTGTTCTTTGCGGTATTTTTACAGATGTGAAACCGTAAAAGTATTATCCAGTAAATATCATGATACTAATAACTTAAATATATTAAAATTAAGCACATCACAAAATAAACTAGTCGCAAATCTTCCTGTCACATCTTCATACGGTACGTGACCCAAACACAAAATTTTGTTTTCATACGATTTTCCGTTCTTGATCTAAGCTCTCCACCGACATCCACACAGAAACACACAAACATGTTTCCGAAAATAGTTTTTTTTTAATTCAGGGAACCTCAAAACGTGTACTTATGTTAAAAACTCAACTTGGAATTTGGGGTCGAAAACAATACGTCCTCTATCTACCTACGGTACGGGCAGAAGAAGTAAAACGAGAAAAATATGAAGAGTTGGAAGTGAAAAAGAAGTGCAGGAATATGTTACAAAGAAAGAGAAAATTAATAAAAATCTGATGTGAAAGTCACATAACTTCCTCTGCCCAAATAAAAGTTAGCGGAATTCACATATCCTTGTACAGAATCGCAAGACACAATTTTACGCTAATTATCCTATAAATACCTCTTCTTTCAATGATGCGACTAAAAGCGAAGGCTGTATAACAAACTTTAAAAAAAGAGTGACTGCAGACGTTTATTGAACTTTCCGCCGTAAAATATAATTTCTGAAATTTATCAAATATTTCCCTCAGATACTTCTTTACTCTATGCATGGCCAACAATACATCTTTCTCACTTCACATTCTTATATACCTAAGAGGCCGTGAAAGAGCGCGTATTCAGTTGTTCATCACGCAAGACAAACTTTATACAAACAGTGGGTGAACAGTGGGTGGCTTGTAACTACCCTCAGATAATTTTTTCGAAAAAAAGTTTCAAATATAAATTTTAGCTCTCAGTAAAAGGAACACATGTGCAAATTTTAAAGAAAATCGTTAGAGCCGTTTTCGAGAAAATCGCGAAAAACGAAAATTTCTTCATGTAAAGTCCCCTTACAAATAAGATAAAATAGTCGCCAATCTTATCCTCACATCTTCAGAAGGTACCTGACCCAAATACGAAATTTATATTTTTGGATTCAGGGGGCCTTGAAACGCTAAAAACTCAACTTCGAATTTTGGGGTCGAAAACAATACTTCCTCTACCTATAGTACCTATGGTACGGGCAGAGGAAGTAAAAAAGGAAATCGCAGAAGAAACACTGAGAAAGAAATATTTGAATATGCAGGTTAAAAAAAAGACAGCGGAGGAGTTCCAAACTACATGGAAGGAGAGAATGACAAAGAATAGCGAAAAAATTATTAAATGGGGAAAAAAGGAGGAAAATGAAAGACAAAAGAGGTTACAGATGTTCAACCTGCAAGCAGGCTGTTTTGCTGTTAATGTTGTCAAGTGAAATTATTGCCATTAGTGTAATTGCTACTAGAGGGAGAATGAGGTCAAATAGGAGGCAACAGAAGCTAGTTTATCGACATGAAAATGATAATGTGAATAATCATAGTGCTTTTTTGGTATCACAACAACTGCAATTTGATTTACTGAATTGTAAGGACTTCAAGGGGATGGTTCGAAAAGTTGGCTAGAATTGCGGATTAACATTGACGCAAGTTAAAATTATAACTTTCACATTTTATATCATCTTACTAATTTGTCACCGAACAGACTTGATTATATCGTATTTAGGGGATTTTTCATTAAATAATTCAGTATATTGTCTATATATATATATATATATATATATATATATATATACAGGTATATATATTTTTTTTTAATTTGTATATTAACTGCATGTCCCATTACAATGAGAGTAATACTACATGCACTAATTACTAATATTACATTTTAATGCATATAATATACTGTCTTTTATCTTCCTTATTCTATGGCTGGTTACTGTGGAACTTATTCTTTACCTTATTAAAACTAAATTTTCATACTATTCTTTACAATATTATTTAACATGTAGGTATACTCTATTTATAGAATAGTTAATCTCCTGTATTTCTGATATATTAGTTAACTACTTGTATTACTACTTCATTCTTTTAGAGCTTATCTAAATCTATCGAATTAATGAATGAGATTAGTTCTTGTGTATAATAGCGCATTAATTTGATTTTGTCAAATGTTCATTTTCCATGTTTACTTATCATATTGTTCTTAAAAATTTGTCTTTCCCTTTCAAGTTTGATACATTTAAATAGTAGGTGATCCACTGCTTGTTCTTCGTTTCCACACGTACACATAGGACTGGTTGTTATATTAAATCGGAAATAGTATGAGTTCATTTTCCCATGGCCTGTTAAGAAGCTAGTTATTTTCCACTAAGCGGTACGTTTATTTTTAACCTGTCTTTTATACTGGGGAGAAACGACTTTGTCACTGTACCGTTTTTTGTACTGTTCCACTCTTCTTCCCAAGTATATTGTCTATCTTAATACTTATGTTGTATTTTAAGTGAAATATTGTATTTAAGGAACGACGGAAGTGTTTATTGGGCCATTTTGGTAAAAAAAAAAGTTTGATTTTTAACTTTAGTATAAAAAAAAGTCACGCATAGCTTAATACTCTACAAAATTTCATACCATTTGGATGCACGGAACAGCTGCTGCTGACATTTTAAAACTTCAGTGCGCTTCCAACTGCCAGTGCATGAAAACTTTAAACGCTTGTTTTCTCAGTTTCAATTTCCGGATTATTTTACACCACATTAAAAATCTAAAAGCCAGTATCACATATGCTGAAGCGCGCCTTCTCTTTATATCGAGAAAATTCTAGTAAGTAAATTCCTTGAGGATACATCCCTTAGGGAGAAATACGAATGGAAGGTAACTTTGTTCCAATTTCGATACAGAAATCTAATTATTGGACGAACTTGAAGCTTCTTCATTTAAATTGCATTTGTCGAGTCCATACCTTAAGTTTAGCGACCAGTTTGAAGCCATCCTTCCCCACGTCAGTGAGTTTGAAAACTGATTAAGTGGATGGACATGACAAGTTTGACCACTGCGCCCAGAAATTCCAGTAACCTTCAAAGCAAAATTAGGTAGAAACCTTAACTAGATTTGCGAAGTTAAGGGAGGCATACAGGTCTTAGAACAAATAAATTATTGATGATATTTTTTTCTCAACAATAAATGGATAATTCATCTTGTCATTTGATATGTTCAATATAGCCTGCACTCTTTGTAGAATATATCAAATAATAAGCAAATTACTCTTATCCCATAAATGTTACAATGTTCAAATTTGAAACTGTTTAATTCTAACATGTTCATTTGCTTTGAGATTATTTCTGTAACTATAAAGTGACTGTATTTAATAACATAGATAATCTAACATATTAAAGTTAAGCTATTTGTAGAATATATCAAATAATAAGCAAATTACTCTTATCCCATAGCCTAAATGTTACAATGTTCAAATTTGAAACTGTTTAATTCCAACATGTTCATTTGTTTTGAGATTATTTCTGTAACTATAAAGTGACTGTATTTAATAACATAGATAATCTAACATATTCAAGTTAAGCTATTTGTAGAATATATCAAATAATAAGCAAATTAGCCTACTCTTATCCGATAGCCTAAATATTACAATGTTCAAATTTAAAACTGTTTAATTCTAACATGTTCATTTGTTTTGAGATTATTTCTGTAACTATAAAGTGACTGTATTTAATAACATAGATAATCTAACATATTAAAGTTAAGCTATTTGTAGAATATATCAAATAATAAGCAAATTACTCTTATCCCATAGCCTAAATGTTACAATGTTCAAATTTGAAACTGTTTAATTCTAACATGTTCATTTGTTTTGAGATTATTTCTGTAACTATAAAGTAACTGTATTTAATAACATAGATAATCTAACATATTAAAGTTAAGCGTAGACAAGCTATAATCACAGAGTTTCGATAATTGCACAAATATTTCTTTTGAATTGTTATGAATCCGACTGTACATCAATATGGAGTCTATTTTATGTCAGAAAGCAATGTAATATATCGAAACGAAATAACTAGTTTGACTTTTAAGATCACATTTTAATTAAACTTGTAGTCAGAATATTTAAAATGCATGTTTGTGGAACCATCAAGCTCCTTCAACAAATAAATAATAAAAAAATAGATATTTGATACCAGAAACTTAACAATATCTTATTCTGTGCCTAGGCCTTTTACATTCTTCAGTCATACTCAGCAATTACACAACAAAGTCACAATAATAATAATAGTAATAATAATAATAATAATAATAATAATAATAATAATAATAATAATAATAAAAAGTAACTGGAAGATGTTTCAGTGTTACTGCTCTAGTAAAACTTTAAACAATTTTATTTTTATAACTGTGACAAAAATATATAAGACAATGTAATTTTAAAATTTAGTTATTAATACATCCACTACAGCTTAAGTAGATATCCTGAAGATGACTGAAGTATGTCGAAAGACCTAGGCAAACAAAATATTGAGTTGCTGATATCAAATATCAGTTTTAATGTATTTAATTGGCAGAATATTTAATATAACACAATAGTATGTAAATTCTTGAAACCGGAGTAGAAAAATACACTGATACCTCATTCAGAAATATTGTCCTCATCGTTTAGTAGATAAAGGAATAATGACAATAAAAATGGTACACCAGTAGGTAATTATGTGACCATTAAGACACAAAGTTCTCGCCCTGGATTGGGTTTTTTGGTTGCAAAAACTACAGCTTGACTTTCTTCAGAAGAGAAGTGAAGTAACTGGTACCGTATCGATTTATGAAGTTAATAATTAGGGCTGTACCGATTAATCGATTAATCGAGCCGATTAATCGATTAAATATTTAATCGTCGATCAATTACATTTTCCGATTAATCGGTTTAGTCGAATTCTGAAAAACGTGTTTCGAGAAATGGGTCAAATGACCAAACTCTTGTCTCAGTGCCGAGTGAGAGAGTTTTTAGTGCTACCGGTATTATTGTAAACAAGCTACGATCGTCTCTTGAATATTCAAATGTCAACAAACTCGTGTGTCTCAAGTCTTGACTGAAAAGTAACCGGAAATGTAAGTTTTGTATATATTCTTTCACTAGTTAACTAATTATGGTATTCATTAATTCAGGATTTCTTCTCATTATCTGTAGTGTAGTAGTTATTAAACGTGTAAAACAATATTAAATGTACACTTTGGTTTCTTCTAAAATACCGACCTGTTTGTCGATTAATCAGTCGATTAATCGGTCGATTAATCGATTAAAGTCAAGCGTTAACTCGATTAGAAATTTTAATCGATTTTCAGCCCTATTAATAATGCAACATATTGAAATTTATTGACTAATTTAAGCCAAACTACTTCCATTCTGCCCTTCAAAAAGCATCGGGTAGAAACAACAACATTATGGGTCTTGAAGGAATAACAAAACTAGAGCATAAATCAGGTTACACAGGTCTCATTAGTGCCAGCTGAAATGGCATTACCTTCAAGCTTCCCGCTGAAAATCACACCCACACGACTACTACTTAAATGCGAAACAATTAGAAAATTTTCTAGACGATGCCGGAAAAAGGTTATAAAAATGTCATTTGGTATGGAGTAGAGTACTTTGTAGTAGACCTCTACTAGTAATACCGTAACTTGTTTTCAAGAAAAACTCGCAAATACTTAGACTTGCTTGTAGTTCTCAGATCATTATTTGTGCACAGGAAAACACTTTCAACATTGCATCATCTGAATTGTAAAATAGTTTGAGAATTCTTCCACTTAAAGTACAAGTTCGCGAACTAAATTAAACTAAGTTACATTTCGAGCGAAGAATACAAAATATTTTGGAATGTAAATAAAATCGGATCTGAATCCTTTAAAGAATCTAGAGTGACTCAAAGTCAAACTCACAACGCGATCTCACATACAAGAGATACTCACAAAAACATTTTTAATCTAAAACTAAAGAAACTAAACTCCGTGGCGGTATATTCCTTGAAGGACACGGCCTACTATCCGTTAGTCATCTATCGGTTTTCGGTTTTATGGTTATATAAGGACGGGATTTACTGCAATTCTGGCCTGTGACCGTCGCCATACCGGAATGCTGTCCCATGCCTGTAATCTACAAACATTTATGCACACATAAATGCCATCTAAGTGGACCGGGATCGAATCCGCAATCTTGGGCACAGAAAGCCAGCACAATAGGCTCCTGACTGCGCCACCCAGGCCGACAACTAGTCATATACAGGGTGTTAATGAATAACACCGAAATGTTTTACCTGTTTATAGAGAGAGCATAGACAAGCAACTTTTATCAGGAGATTTTTGCTCTATGGATTCAATTTGTTCTGTTACAGCATAAAATCTCCCAGGCCATGGTCGCCACTGACTTCTAACATTTGAAAAAAAAAAAGGAACTTAGTAGTTAATACTGTAGTTATGAATAAAAGAACTAATGCAGTAGAGGCCAGTCATGGGAATAGTCCATAAATTTTGCAAAATATGAAAACTGTAAATTATGATATAGCACGTTGATGAATGATTAAGGATCAGGTTTTATCGATTAATAAGAAGACTTGATCAATTTAATGAAAATTTTAACCCTATTTCGCTTATTACTGACTTATGAGCACCAAATTGTAATGACTTTTATGCCTTGTAGCATAACACATTTTACGTCATAGAGCAAAAATCTCATAATAAAAGTTGCTTGTCTACGTCTCCTCTATACATAGGTAAAATATTGTATTATAGGCAAATGGGGACTAATATAAATGCAATGAAGATACGGTATTTTATACTTTCGCTCTCTTTCTTTGACATAGCACTGGGTGATTTATTTAGAGGCGCTCTGTGATATAAATTACACAATTCGAATTTTAATAACGACCTTCGATAAAAAAAAAAAAAATACACACGAAGAGCATATTTAAGTGCTGAAACACTATATTATGTGTTTATGAGGAATTTTGCAAGGCTTCGATGCTGGGAACAGAGGTGAACGAATCTGGGATAAAAAGGAAAGACATAGGCCTACATTTAGATCTAACCTTTTAGAGATGAATTTGTATGGCTATAAAACATTTAACAATTCAGAGCTGAATTTGTATGATTACATAAGCAATCGTCAAGTTAAACATCAGTGGGTTCTAAGTTTAAACCAATGAGAAATATTTCATTAAAATAGCTTGCTTCTATAAATAATAAACTTAATACGTGGATAAAAACCATCACATTTTTCATAAAGCATTATTCTATTATCTTATATCTCTGCTTTAAACAATATTGTTCGAAGTTACGCATTTGTAAGTAGTCTGAATCGACAAATCCTTTTAATATCTATAGTAGCAGATTGACTAGCATTCTTCCGAAGATGCCAGACACTCACAAAACTGGCTGAAGGAATATTTTTCTAGTGTAAAATCCAGATCATGCTTTACTTCTAAAGGTAAGTTAAAGTACTGGTAGCAAATATATAAGATATAAGATATATAAGATCTCTATCCAAACTTTATAGTTCAGTTCTTTTCCCGGTCAGCTCATTTTCTTCCTCTTCCAGTTCTTCCCCATAGGTGTTCGACCAACAGTTCACCTGTATGGGCTTGAGGAGATGTACAAACAGCCGGGTTAAATAGGTTTCATTCATTGAAGACCTGCGGAAAATTGGGAGTAGCCGAAGCATTTCCCACTTTGTCGGAAACGGCAGTGGTAAAAAACTTAGGCTATTTTTTTATGATAGGGTTTTATCAGGGCCGTAGCTAGGCGGTGGCGAGGTGGGCCCCCGCCAAGGGCGCAGGTACAAAGAGGGCGCAAAATTAACCATGAAAAATCCCGCCTTTTTAGACTGGTGCAATTTATAAATAAATAATATGAATTTTTTCATTTTATCATTGCATGTTGCAGAAGCTGTTTTAAAAAGTTTCTGTTCGAAAAAATTACTTTTACCTACATTAATGTGTTAAACACTTTGGTAGACCTCAGGCTTATTGTGTACTTTACTTTTGAAACTAGATTTTATGATTTAATTATTTTTTCAAGTAGTTCAGTCGTCTGAAAATAAGGTTTCAGTACCTTGAAAGTTCAACACTTAGTTCATTTTCAAATTGAGGTTTAGGTTTTCTTTGATAGTAACATTGTTTTTATGTTAAAATAATAAAGAATTTTACAGAAATTTAAAGAAATTGTTCCGGGAGGGCGCAGATTTGTCAAACTCGCCAAGGGCGCAGAAGGACCTTGCTACGGCCCTGGGTTTTATTGAGATTACGTGAGATATGCAATTCCTATTCCAGAATACCATCGATAGTGGATCTTTAACTTGAGATAATGTAGCTACTTTTAAAGGAAGACTTGCAAATATTTGACTTTCTTGTATTGTGACGTCAAGGCCTGTGTACAGGAAACACTTTCAACATTGTATTAGCCTATCTAACTTGTACAAGAGTTTGCACATACCTTCATTTATTTTACAAGTTTTCGAACCAAAGTAAAGCTTTAGACCCTATTGGGAAGTAAAGCGCAAATACATCGTAAAGATTAGAAAACATAAGTGAATAGGAATAAAATGTAGTAAGAGACTATTTTTTTGTTAGAATGTAGCGGTATTTTATAAGCTTTGAAATGGTTATAAAATATACAGGAAATAATAAAGCCCTTTTTCCCAAACTTTTTCTTCGAAATGTGGTTTGGTTGTAATATAATTTAGTGAGTTCCGATTTAGAGGTGACCGAATAAAAACAAAGTAAAAGCAGAAAAAATATTAGAGAAAGTTTCATAAGATCATTACTGTTTCTGTAATGACCTATGGATCAGAAATTTTGACTCTTACAAATACAACATTTCTACATCGAAAAATACCAGAAAAAATATACCTCTGACTGGCTTATTAGATTGCAAAACATACGACAAGAATTGAACATCAAAAACACATTCACGCTATTCGAATCTACGGGAAAATGGTGTCAGCATGTTTTTAAGATTAGACGTGGAGTACCAACCAAAATAAATCAATAGTCAAACGAATATTATATGTCAACCATGAAGCCTTTATTGTATTGACGGAACAGGCCTAAGAGAACTGAACGTGATCGAAAGCTAATTTTTTTTAGAAGGACAATTGGATGTCACGCAAATTTGACAAAGAAACTAGCATTGTAAACGTTTCAGGAGGCATTATCAAGATCTTAACCTTTTCACCCGTCACCTTTTATACTGACGTACTCGCTTCGCTCATTGGGGGCTCCGCCCCCAAACCCCCGCTGAGGTTCTCGGGAAAGGTTTTTTAAAAGATCTATGGGAGACAGAGTGCTTGTATTTAGTCTGCTGTATTGGCTATTACCTTTTTTGCCACATTAAACCTGAAAAAATAAACGTGGGAATACTTTAGGATTTTTTCGGAATTTTCCCGTCAATTGCAAGCTAATAGGTATCAGTTTGCCAAGTCTAAGTTTTCTACATCAACTGGAAGTGTACATACATTTATGGTGTATTTTATGGAGTAAATTTCAACTGAAATGGACATGATACAAGATGAAATAGCGACTAAGATTCATGGTATGTAAATATTCAATTTGGCATTCGCCTTTACGAACACGGAAATCATAGAAAAATACAAGACCAGACCAGACCAAATAAGCTAACTGAGATCAGAGCATTGCGGGCGGAGCCCGCAATGCGATGATCTCGACTCCGATTCCATACCTGCATATGAAATGCATTGCTGGAAATGAAAACGGGTTCCTATCCTATAACTTAAATTTGCTTACGCTAACGGTGTTTCGCATAGGACTTGAACCTATGCAGGGCAACTGCAATTAATTTAGGGGTTCGGGCCGTGGCCCTTTTTGTTTAAGTTCCGGTATTCACCTTACAACCAGGGAAAAGCACGGAAAACCCTGGTCGGAACTAGCAAAGGGGATTTGGTCATGGTCCTCCATTCTGTAATGCCTGGTAGGGGTTGAACCAACCAGTTGGGATACGTGTCAGCTGAAGGCTTATACGTATTGGGAAAGGGGATTGTTAGGCTGAAGGCCTCAAAAATTCTGACGAGTTTAATCGTCCCCTGGGAAGCGCAGGCGCTTTCCAAGTTACCGTACTAAAGGGTTCTCAGCATCTTGAAGCTTAGAGTCGAAACTCTGTGCAAGGCTTCTGATGTGTGTGGCAAGTAGTGGAACCTTTAGGTCTTCATGGATCTGCCTGTTACTGACGTACCAAGGTGCGCCCGTAGCGAGGCGAAGACATTTCGACTGCACGGCTTGTAGTCTTGCGACATGCGTGCGTGAGATAAATACAACTAAAATTGGTTGTAATAATATGTTGTAAAGAATGCGCGACTTCATCTCCGAGTTATAATTAAAGAATATAAATTATGAAATTTCTTTAACAGATAGAAGAAAATTTTGTTAGTTCTGGACAAAAATATGTTAATTGGATTTAACTATTATGAACCTGAGACTTCAGAACGCAAGTCCAAGACGTTACTATCTCGACCACCCCTTTAGGTTTACGGAAATAATTATTTCTAAACTTTCAGAGCCATACGTGAACACAGTTTGATAATACCGTTGCCATGGAAACCGAGCCCTTTTTCGGGGGTTTTTAGGGCTAAAAATTAAAAAAATAAACTTTTTGGAATTTTCCTGTGGTTTACAGCCTAAAAGCTATACGTGTACCAAATTTCAAGTTTCTAGCTCATCTGGAAGTGGGCAAACATTAATGTCACTGAGTGAGTCAGCCATGTGGCTTTATATTCTAGGGATAAATGAATCACCTCAAAAAGATGTATATAAACAAATATATAAAAGTAATGGAGTAATGCTTAATGCAATGAGGATTTTATCCGTGTGTTAAAATATTATCATTCATAGAAACCAACTATTCCACTGAATTTTCCTCGTCGATTTGACACTTAGAGCCCACTGACGATTTTACCCAATTGCTTATATTACTTTACATATAAACTTAGCTATTAAAGGGTTAGTAAATATTTAAAACTGCATTATTGTTTTACTGAAAAAACCTGTAAAGAAGTAGAAAAAGTTTCAAACGATAAAAACAAGTTTAAAAAAATAAAATTTCTATATATATGCTTGTTAATGTGTTATGTATCTAGTTTAATGTATATTTCTTTTTTTTTCACTTTGAGGGATTTTATATAATTTTTCACTGAATTTTGTCACTTTCATGCAATTGACGCTACCTAGTCTATAGGGTAATAAAAATATTGAAGTTTTACATTTTACATTTTGCATCGAGAATGAACAATTTTGTCAATGATATAGGAGTAAACAAAGAGGTACAGACCAGAGATTTACAAATAGATGAGCACAATACAGACCTACGAAGAGGCAAACAGAGTCAGAGAGGGGGACAGACATCCCGAATGAGTCTTCTCGATAAAGAAACTACCCCTCGGCGAACTTACTCGCATTTAATTACCTATAAAGTTATCATTATTAACTAGTATAAATCCTGCATACGATTTGAAACGATATTATTCATTCCAGCAAACATCATCATTGGGCCCTCTAAGTAAGCCATATTTTGTACAGTTTATAGCTATAAATAGGTTAACATAAGCTCGACACTGTTGGTGGCACCAAAGTCAATATTGTAATAATAATAATGGATGTTTTCACAAATAATTGAAAGCTATTTCAAGCGATCGATACAGAATCAATTTGTGCTTCATTGGACTGGCTCATCGAAATTCATTATTGTTTACAGCATGAGTCACGTCAATTCATTTATCATTCTTCAAAGCGTCCTTCGCTAATTATAAAACAAAAACCCCACTCATTGTATAATCGTTATTATCTGTTAAGTACTTTTTTATTGTGGGATAATTTTATAACTAGTGGTTCTCTAAACAGTAGACCTCGCGTCAAAAAAAGAGAAACAAGAAAAGGTACTTACAATTAAAATATGTTTCATTTTGACAGTATTTAAACAGAAAATAAAGTGGCATATATAGCAGGTTGACAGTTATTAAATGTGTTTTATACCAAATGGAATGAGAGTGCAAAATTTTATTAAAATCTGTCCAAACGTCATATTATTCAAATATCCTAAATACTCTAATGCCACGTTAATTTACTACAAGAAGAGGAACTCTTAATTCCTGGGAAGGACCAGGGCCGTATTTCTAAATAGGCTAACGTAGGCTGCAGCCTAGAGCGGCAAATTTTCAGGGGCGGCAGTTTGGAAATTTATTCAAAAGTTAAATTGAAATATTTCAGATTTAATAATACTTTCCGCACGAATTTAAGCATACTTGTTACTTAAAAATATGTGTTAGTCTTCTACATAGCATACTTTCTAAAACTATAACATAATACAAATTCACAGCACGTAATCTTGTGTAATTTCATTTCACCGTGTAGGACAACTTAATTCAAATTGAACACAGTTCCTCAATTACGCATTAAAATATAAAAATATGTTTAAAATAGTGATCACTGATCTCTAAGGACAAATTAATTAATTAATTTCGAAATCCATTTCATTTTTAACGAATCTTAAAAGTAAATAAAAAAAAAGTAGATAACTAATTTGATTATATAAATTTATTATGTAAACCATTAAAATTGTAGTTTTATTTAAACTAAATGGGCTTTTTGTTTTAAAAAGATGAAAACACCAATTAACTCTATCCTTTTGTTGTATAAACAAATGTATTAACGAAATATGAACTATAGAGGGGGCGGCAAATGGACTTTAGCCTATAGGTGGCGTACTCTTAAATCCGGTCCTGGGAAGGACATGATACTATTCTACAAAGGACTTACGACCCATTCTCCTACCACGCCAAAGTTTGGAGATAGTGTCGGTGAGTCCGCTCCACATGTCGGCATGGTCCTTCACTCTACACTGCACACACTCACTGTCTCACTGCGAGATCAACACTGTCCGACGTCTCTCTCACCGCGCCGAGCCGCCGATCTGAACCCCCCCCCCCTCGCGAATACGCGGCACAGAGTCCTCTGTGTGCATTTCCGCTCTCATCCCAAGTCTGTGCTCATAGCCCTTTAATGCCCTCATATTAAAAGAAAATTTATTTGCCCCATAATTAAAGGAACTTCGGCGATGGATTCCAGGAATGAGCATTATGATTATTCACATTTAAGGGGTGAGTCGGTAGCGAGCCTGCCTTCCACTCCGGCGATCCGGGTTCGATTCCCGGCCGGGTTGAAGATTTTCACATTGGAAAATCCCTTTCCCGGTTCAGGATTGGGTGTTTGTCTTGTCTGTAAGTTTAAGTGTTAGGTAGGGGACTGGCGCACCCCGGAAACAATTCCGCTTAGAATATCCCCTTAAGGGATCACAAGGGGTCGCTTGCAACCCGATGGAACTACTATTAAAAAGTGGAAAATTGGTGTTTTTAGCTTCTTGCGTTTTTGAAAATCCATAAAAACCATTATAGTATTTTACATTTTGTGTATAGAGCCCGAAACTCTGGAAAAATGTTAGAGAAGATGGCACTTTTTTAACCTATAAATGACAGTCTGTGAACAGAAAATGGCTGTTAAAAGGCGAGAATTACGACTGACAGTGAGTTGCGCATGGGTCACGTGATTCAGAAACCTAGCTCTACGGTTAATAACAGCTCAAAGAACGACGCTCTTAAAAGTCACCCGGGTTTATGCTACTGCGTCAAATGCTTGTCTTCGGTAATTGCTGGGTCCTCCCAGTAGATCTCCTGTTAAAAGAGAGAGTCGCGAGATACGACATTCGGAAACAACTCCCCTTAGAAATAGGGAATTTAGAAATAGGACTTGCAGAATATGATGAACGTGAAAGAGATACCCTCAATGGGTTCATATGAAATCAAGTGCTCGACATTTGGCAGCTCAGAAGGGAGAGAGCAAAACACGGTCGAATCTCGCATGGATTTCACCGGACTACTATACAACTCATTTTCTCACGGGACACGGAAATTTTGCTGCAAATTTGTTCTGTGAACAGAATTGTTTTGGCGAATGATTTAGTCCATCACGCCCGCCCAAAATGAGACTTACTTTTTTATCACGATCTGGCTGAAAGTAGCAAAATTTGTGCTACATTATTAGCAGAGAAATTGAAAAAGGAAGAGAGAGTGAGATAATTTGAGTTTAGAGGCCCTTCAAGGTTTAAGGTCATGGGGCCTATCGAAGATGGGTAGATATAGTACTTCAAAATAGGGTCTGATTACGCCCAGGACACGAAATAGGTTTACTAAAGAAGACGCAACGGGAACAAAGATAGAAGAGGGAAAATCCAGTCACGAATGTACAGGGTGGTCCATATGTCTTGTTACCCCCCCAAATAAATATCTTGTTATCCCTAATTCAGTGTTTCTGCAGCAGAGATGGCTGACACAAGCTCTTACAGTGTGGGAGAGCGCCTCATTGTCAGTGTTTGTCAGGTCTCTATTTCTTTGATGACCGATTCAATCAACATTCCTATATCGCCATGTTACAGACATTTTTGCTCCAGAGCTCCAGAGGATGAATCTCTTGGAACGTTCCTGGTTCCAACAGGATGGAGCACCGCCCCAGTATGCCATCATTGTCAGGGAATATTTAAATGAAGTGTTTCCCAATAAGTGGATAGGACGCAGATCGGTACATCTTGGATTGGCTTCCCAGAAGCCCTGATCTCTCATCTTGTGACAACGCCCTCTGGAGCATTATTAAGAAGAAAGTATCAAAACAACGATACCAAACAACAGAACAATTGAAGGACGCTTTTAGGACTGCCTTTGAAACAACAATCAACAGATACGTGCTTAGTAAAATATCACACAGGTCATGGCGGCGCATCATTTTGTGCCACTAAAATAATGGTCATACTGACCTTCTGGATGCGTAAATATGGACCATCCTGGTTGATGTTGAATCCATACTACCTTATACTGTATTATATACTATATATTATATTGTATTATTATAAATTTATGTAAAAGTATGGGGGTAACAAGACATATGAACCACCCTGTAGAATAGGGATTGGGAAATTGCCCAATATAGGGACTTCTACAAAGAAAAACAAATAAGACAAAAACACTCAAGAATAAATGTAATAACGAAACCACACCTCCGGCATTCAGTCGACGAAGCAGACACAAAGCTCTGCAATCGATTAAAATACCAGAGAAATCGAAGCTAATGCAACAATGATTGACAAATTTAGTATTTCAAGTGGAATAAGATAATAATCTTAACAGGATCCACCTACTATACCAATATATTTTTTTTTTTCCAGATTACAGTTTGAAGCTGAAGGAAAAAGCACTCAGGAATACAATATCAGTGATCACGTCCGATAAGCAACTTAATTTTATAAACTTATATGTTTATTAGAATTAGGCTACAGTAACGCTTAAGATCTCAGCAGATGAAACATGTTGACAAATTTTTCTGCAATAAGTTTGACTGAAGATGATGCTCTGAAGCATCGAAATTCATCTCAAGTAACACGTCACAACCAGTGGATTGTTGAAGATAAAAAACAGGAATACGACTACCCTACTTCATATGGAACCACAACATCGGGTTCTGCCCTTGAAATATAAATATACATAAGAGAATGTAACTGTTAATATTAGATCAAAGTAAAGTTTGTTTAAAATACGCATAGCAAAATGCGACATGTAACTCAACAAAGGACACCAACCTTCACCAAGACTATAAATACAACTTTTAATATTGACTATAATAACCAGTGTTTAATACTAAACTGATTATTACGAACATTTTAAAGTCTTAGTATCATAAAATAGGCTACGGCTGATATAGAATAAATTAGGCATATTTATCAGATTCTTACATTTTAAAATTGGCAGATCAAAGTTTTATTATTATCGCCGCACTCATAACGTTGACGGGCGGCTCGCTTTGTTCTCATATTACAATGCTTGTTGTTACTGTAAAAGGTTTTCTCAAAAGAAACCGCTGACTGAATTCGTGTTGCCAATTCTCTCATTGCTCAATGTCATTGCCACGTAAGTGTTTTGCTGCATCTACATCTTCCCGCTCTGTTTACTAACACTGTGCAGTATGGCAACTACTCCAAGCGGCGGCGACTTCTTTGATGTTAACTGTCAACGAATTGAGTGCGGCGAACTAGCATGTGCCCGCGGCTTCGCCCGCGATAATTATTTCAAAAATTAAAAATTAAGAGCGTAATAGTTCAATCATTACATTTATTAACACCTAAATACGTGGACTACATACCAGATTAAATAGCGTCGCCTAGTAAAAGCAACCTCAGATTCGAGTATGTTTGACCATATTTAGGGCTTACAACATTCAAGCTATCGCGAAAGTTTTATTTCCAAGGTATGACAAAAATAGCTAAGCCAACTGTAATTGATTTGACATTGAAATGTATAACTGAAAACTGATGCTTCGAAAACGCAAAAAATGCACGTTTTTTGCCCGTTTTTCACTCATAACTCACGAACGAAAACGAAAATTAAAATTCTGGCTTCGAGGTGCATTTTCCGACCCTTCAGTCCACCTATGTTTAAAATTTCAGACCTCTGCGTTGAGTAGATTTCGCTGGGCATCGCGGACAGACAGACAGACACTTCCTTTTATTAATATAGATTTTGTAAATACTAAGAATTTTTATGACACTGAGCTCATTGGTCAATATTTGATAATTCAACATTTTTATAAACATTAACACATATTGGGCTACAATATATTATATAAAATTTTAATCCAACTTTACAGTGCTGTTTTATAAACCAGTAGCCTAATTCCAATAAACATATAAGTTTATAAAATTAAGTTGCTTATCAGACGTGATCACTGATATTGTATTCCTGAGTGATTTTTCCTTCAGCTTCCAGCTGTAATCTGACAAAACAAAGTGGTATGATTAGGCGGATCCTCTTAAGATTATTATCTTAGTTGCCCAAAAGAGAATCATTAGATGTATGTTCAACATTAATGCAAGGCAGTCATGTAGAGAGAGTTTTAAGAAGTATGGAATTTTAACTGAATATGGTCTATATATTTTAAGGTTATTGGAATATGTAAATGTTAATGGCAGAGATTTTAATACTAATGGTCAGTATCACGAATATTTTACTCGTAACAGAAATCATTTTAATATTGGGAAATATAATTTAACGGTATACAGCAAATCACCAATGATCGTTGGAGTGAAAATATACAATAGCTTACCTCAATTTATAAAGAATATTGGACAACTGAGAAATTTCAAAAAGGAGGTTAAAAAATGATTAAATGAAATCTGCCCATATTCATTAATTGAACATATTTGTAATACTGTGTAGTTTGTAATTTATTAGTTCCTTTTAGTTTTTATGTGACTTTTGTATCACCATGTAATGTATACTGACGTTTCCCACAGCCAAGGCTCTTATTGGAAATAAATTATTATTATTATTATTATTATTATTATTATTATTATTATTAATGCAAGAAGTAGCATATTATGACAAGTTTATGTAGTGAGCAGATGACCAGAAAATTGTTTTGATTGAGAAGATGTACTAGCTGGCTGATTTTCTTAAAAGGTTGAAATTGTGAAGAGCCTTGGAAATCTGTGATCCGAGTTTTCTATCTTATAAACTATGATCAATGTTAGCCTGGGCATTAATATTGGAGGATATGTTGTATTATACCAATTGTAGTTGAACTTGTTTTCTTACCCCCACATCCATAAGAGTATTGAGTTTTCATTTGTTTGTATAGCAACCAGGATTGTCAACTCACTATTGAAATAGGTAGGTCTATGGGGATTTGTTCAGGTTAGTCACATTAGCCGTATTGTATCGAAGTTGGGATTTTTTTTAAATCTTTCTTCAACATTACAATCCGTTTTAAAATGAACAATAAGTAATAAGCAGTTAATAAGCGACCTTAAATAAATAAATTTAAAAAAAAAATGATACAAGAATGAACATGTTACAAATATAGCCCAGTGGCTAATATTTGCATAACATAACAAATCTGTTTGACATTTAATTAAATCTAAGTCCAAAACTCTATTTCTATTGAGCCTACACGTGTTTGTCCGATAAAGTTTGGAAATGGTAAAAAAAAAAAAAAAAAAAAAAAAAAAAAAATTCAGTACGCAATGATTCTTGGAACTTTTCACCGGGATCGTATTTTAGGGATTTTATTGAATTCAGATTGTATTCAGTTCGAATTGAATTTGCATTTAAACATAGTAACAAAAGCACACTATATCATTCTGGGAATACTCTAGTAATAACAATGTTCTGAAACAAACTTTCTACGCCATGCATTATAGATCAAATATGAAAGGGGTTTGTTATCAACGGATTTTGTATATCAGAGCCCATATGCTCGTCCATCATCTCATGTAAAAGTGTGTCACGATAAATCCCGCCTTTTCAAGCTTTACTTGTAATCGTCCATGTTTCCGTCGTATCCCATCTGTTTCAAACTACGCACTGTATACTTTAGATACGAAATCAGTAAACACGATAGGAACGTTCGGTGAGTACTACTTTTCGGTTCCGTAGTTCGTTAATTCTGCTCTGCTTCAAGTCGATGATATTCATGTGTGTGCAAAAGCAGATTGATAAACATGCAAAAAAAAGTCGATAGGCCTACTTGCGGGATGAAATTCCTGCACACCGGCGACGGATATCGGTCTAAGTAGCAGTACACCCTGGCGTTAAAAAATCATAAAAGAGTACAAACTTTCAACTCATAACGAGAGAGTGAATTTTCAAAGGACAGAAAAAAGATTAGATTAGATTAATGAGGGGTAGTGTAAGCCCTTCGGCTTCTCAACACTGCGACCTTAATAAATGTATTGTGAATACCCTATACCCTATTCTAGCATCCACCGCTTTAATTTAAGGCTTGTTTTTAATATAGCCTTTGATTTTCCTGGGTAATGTCCAGTTCTGAATCCGGGATTTTTCATTACTGAAAAAACCCACTACCCGGCCGGGAATCTAACCCGGACCGCCAGGGTAGAAGGCAAGTATGCTACCTATACACCCATGGCGGCGGACGAAAAAAGACTAACACAATTATTTAGGGGGAGGGGAATTTTTAGCATAGTGGTGCTATGCAGTATTATATTGGTGATTTTATCGCCTGTTACGGAAGCATAGGTTTGGCCAAGAAGTCGTTAGAGCAATGTTTCCCAAACTGTGTTCCGAGAAACAGTGTTCCATGAGGCATGTGTGACTGTTCTGCAATGGTCTCTGTGATCTTCGTGGCATTACAGTTTCAATTCCTTCTAGTAGCTGATGTCCAGGGCCGGATTCTTGAGTTTAAAACTATTTTGTTCCTTTCTAGATAGCTGTGATATTTTAACATAATTATCCGTTCAATATCCGTTCGTAACTGGACATTACCCAGTTCAATCTTATAAAACTTAAAAATAGCTAAATAATAAGACGTTAAAACTAGAAATTACTAAAATGCTATTTAATTAAACTGCGCAGTCGCAAATCTTTCGATAAACTCGTAAACTCTCGTGGGATTACTATGATTTTTTTTTTTTTTTTTTTTTTTTTTTTTTTTTTTTTTTTTTTTTTTTTTTTTTTTGAGACGGGGAGAACAATTTCTTGTTAAAAAGTCAAGCAAGAAAAGCCCAAACCAGATTCTAACCAGACACTGCGACTGGGCTGTGTGGAATGTTATGCTGATGTAGGGAATATAATCTTCTTTGCCTCTGCTCTAGTTTCCTTTTTTCAAAAGACACTTCCCAAGAAACTGGAGAACATGAATATCGTGGAGACAGTTTCCACAGAAGTCATATTTATTTAGCTGCACGAAACCTTGGAAAACCCGCAGAGTAACGCTGAACATTATGTTCAACATCCCGCCTCCGTCTTCTTGATCTTATGAAGACTTGGAAATCAGATTATCTCCAATTTGTTACTCCGGGGCAAGGGTTTCCGGGTGGACACGGCACAGTATCTCGTGATTTAATTTTCTGCTGCCGCAGTCCAGGGAGCCATCCCTTCTTGTTCCTCTCTTTCTGTTTATACAAGATTTGCAGCGTGGGCACCCTTTTTGCAACATGGAATCAATGAGATCCAGTCTTCAGTTATTTTTCAGGATTGTATCCCATACAATCTTAACCCTGCTGATCTCAGTTTCAGAATAAGTCATTTCTCTCTTCCTTTAAGGAAAGTACACATTTGAGGGATTTTTAAATGCAATTTATTAAACGATTTATTTTTCTTCTGGGATCTATCTTCCCAATCATGAATGGACAGAGAGCTAGAGTCCGAAAGCTCGGAACTTTATAAAACTACGATTCGGCTGATAGCCCGTAAAGAACTCATCAACAAAAATATTAATAAACTGCATATTAACATGCATTAAACTCTCTCTCTCCCCTTAGTTTTACCCCTCCCTTTTAGGCACATTTAAGCGACCCAAGCCGCCCGGGCCTTACAGAGCCGCGACTTGCCGGGAGAGAGATTATCTATGGATCACATACATACTTTTTTAACCAGACAAGGACATGGAGGGCCTCCCCGGATGAGTGATCAGCACAATGTCGGGCCACCTCAGAGACAACTCGAACAGATAGGACGAGACACACCATTCACACACACAAACTCACTCCAAACAAGGTAAGGGTGGGATGAAGATGATAATGACGGCCAGATGATATCCGTGGACCACAAGGGCCTAAAGTTACCCGACATTTGTCTCACAGGTGAGGAAAAACCCCGGAAAAACCTCACCTAGGTAACTTGTCCCGAACAGGATTCGAACCCGGGCCACGCCACAGCGGTGGATGAATTAAACACTAATATTGATAAGTTAAATATTAATTTTATAAAAGCAAACTTCTCGTCTTACTGGAAAGATCTCAAAAGTGTCAGCCTAGATTAAACGCCATTTGAAACAACGCTTTTCCCTACATAATTACATTAATTTATCTCGATTGACTATTTATTGCATGAAACATTAAAGATACTACAATTATTTTAACTTGGATTAAAGTAGACTTACTTTATTATTATGAAAAGACTCGTCCACCTGACCACAAACCACAATAGACCAAAGTTCAATGGATGCAACGTCACTAAGCCCTATAGTATTGTAATATTAACTGGATTTATGCACATATACAATCCTATATAATGTACTCCTATATGAATTTATACATTCTTAGAAAGCGTTCAATATCTTGTTGGTTCTGAAGTTTCACTATTGTCATAAAATATGTGTTTGGATATAAAATTATGTAATCATATAATATACACTTACATTTTAGATAGCAATATGCTATATGTATCTAATTAAAAACTTAACCATTAAAAATATATACACTGGTGCTGTGCACTGTAAGTTAATTTAAAAAACACATTGTTGTCATCTGTTAAAATACGTAAAATTATGCCGGAGAATTTCTCAGCAATAGTCATTAAAAATATAATTATACTTGGCAAAGTCGCAATGTAGGGTGGCCCACCTCGCGATATGCGCAGGTTTCCACGGACGGGTGATGTGTTTTGTTTTCCAGGGAGACAGATTAACCAACATGACGCTTCTTGTACATTACTTATCAGTTATCAAAGATTCTGCATTAGTGGCAGGTTCTGTTAGGTTAGGAACAGCCATATTAATTTAGTAGGGCATTCTGAATTCTCCCGAAATTACTAATTAATGACAGGTTCTGTTAGGTTAGGAACAGTCATATTAATTTAGTAAGGCGTTCTGATTTCTCCCGTTTCGTAAATGTGCCATGTTGTATGGCCCGCGAGGTTCGTTGTATTGGTGCACCTGCTTCCCAGAATTCTACGTGGTCTGCTGGTGAGGAGACAGACCTGTAACGTCCAATCACGAGTTTCTATATTTAAATATGGCGTCATTCACGGCACTTTTCGCTAGATAGTGTTATAAAAGAAATTGTAACGTTTAGGGCGGGCGGATTGAAGCCAACCAAATGATCCATACAATGAATAGGTTATTGGACTATGAACTAAAGGAGAAACAAACGATAGTCACAAGTATCCCACATAGATATGATTTAGCCTACAATTCGTGTGTAAATAAAGAAATTAGGAAGGTCAATAGGTGGCTAAAATTGTTGTGCGCCAAATACCCTAATGTTGTATTAGTAAATATAGGTTATCTTCCTAGGGAAAACCATACTAGGCATGGACTACATTTAAATGCGGTAGGTAAAAAACATCTATTGACAGAATTGTGTACTGCAGTGACAGGCATTTTAAGTAAACCGATAATAGTTCTAAATCCTCATCAAGAAAATATTAATCAGGGAAACTATCACCACCAAAAAACATTAGAGGCAACATAACCCCTGATAGAAGGATTAGAATAATGCACCAAAATGTACGCAGTATTCAAAACAAGATTGAAATTATTGAGGATATGTTAGCACAAATTGATCCACATGTTGTTGTCATAACAGAACATTGGCTAAATGAAAACCAATTACCATTAAATAAGCTAGGCAATTATTGCTTAGCAAGTAAATTCTGTAGGAAGGAACATCAGGGTGGTGGTGTTGCTATTTATACAAAAAATGATATCAAGTATGCGCTATTAAATACGGTTGAAAACAGTTCTGTTGAGATGACTTGTGAAACAGTAGGAATAAAAATGTTAAATAAGAGTGATGATATATATATTGTTGGTGTATACAGATCCCCTCAGGCAAAAATAGACGACTTTTTAAAAATCTTTGTGAAGTTACTACAAAATACTGTTGTAAATAGATCTAAATTAGTTATATTGGGGGATATAAATATAAATCTAGCAGTTGACAATAACAACTCTAAGCAATTTCAGGATATACTAACTAGTTTTAATTTACGAAACGTCATAAATGATCCCACTCGAATTACGGAGAATACGTCATCATTAATTGATCTAGTAATAACTAATCTAGATGCTGATGAATATTCCTCTTTTGTACAGGAATTTCATATTTCTGATCATAGAACTGAAATAATTGATCTTTATGACTGTGACATGGGTATCAATGATGTTAATTGTAGTATAAGTAGACATATAACCGAATATAAAACGTCACAATTTGTGACAGCACTTTTAAATATTGACTGGGATCCAGTGTATGTGACTCAGGGCACAAATATGAAATGGGAAGTCTTTTATGAAATATTTCTGTACTATTTTAATATGTTCTTTCCATTAAAATTGACTAAATCTAACAAATTTTATCAAAAATTAAATTTACCATTAGAGGTAAAACTATTAAGGGATGACATCAAAAACATGTATGAATTTTATAAAGGGACAGGGTTTATGTATTATAAAGAAAAATATAAGGCCCTCAAAAAGCAATTTAGGCATACATTACTAGCGTTAAAAAGACAAAAATATGAGGAAAGTTTTATGGAGTCGCCTAATAAGATAAAGTCAGTCTGGAGAATCATAAATGAACATAAAGGGACTAGTAAACAACTGAAGAATATAGAACTTAATTGTCAGTCACAAGTTGTAAGTGATCCATTTGAAGTGTGTAAAATTTTTAATTCTTTTTTTATTGATGGTGTAGGTAACAAACAACGAAGTTATAACACTAACACTGCGCATATTACCATACCAAATACAATGTATTTGAAGCCAACCAGTAAAAATGAAATTCGTAATCTGATAACAAGTTTTAAAACACAAACTTCTGTTGGATGGGATGGTATATTCACTAAAACTCTAAAAAGATGCTCTAGTGCATTAGAAGATATCCTTGAGCATCTTATAAACTACTCTTTAAATGAGGGTATATTTCCTGAATGCTTAAAGAAATCTATAGTTAGACCAGTATACAAAAAAGGTGATGAACATGATGTGAATAACTATAGACCTATAACGCTTACCTCTGTATTTGCCAAATTGTATGAGAAAATTATAACAAAACAGCTACTATGTTTTCTGGATAAACATAATATATTAAATACTTTTCAGCACGGATTTAGACATAAATTCTCAACTGTAACTGCAATGATAGACATATTTCATGAAATATTAACGCATCTTGGGAAAAATAATAACGTGGTTGGATTATTCCTAGATTTGTCTAAAGCTTTCGACAGTGTGTGTCATAAAACGTTGCTTCAAAAGTTACAACAATATGGAATAAGGGGTAAAATGTTAGAATTATTAACAACTTACCTAACGGGGCGTATGCAATGTACAGAGATAATATATAAAACGGATAAAGCCTTGAAAAAAATTTCATCTGAATATGACCATGTAAATTTGGGAATACCACAAGGATCGGTACTTGGTCCCTTACTGTACATACTGTATGTAAATGACATGCCCGATTTTAATAATGGCAAAGCAATAGCATATGCAGAAGACACGTCCTTGATTTTTTGGGACAAACTTGAAATGGGTTTACAAAATAATGTTAATGAACAGATAAAGATCTTAACAGAATATTTCAATGCAAATAATCTTAAGGTGAATATAGGAAAAAGTAAAGTAATGCTATTTGAACTTACAAATAGGGACAAAGTTATTAATTTGACTATTAATGAGGAAGTGACAGAGCAAGTAAAGGATATAAATTTTTTGGGTCTACGAATGGATAGCAATTTAAAATTTCATAATCAAGTGGATAAAATATGTAAGAAAATGAGCCAAGCCATATATGCTATAAGGATATTATCTAAATATCTGACTACGGATGTATTAAAGCTTGCTTATTATGGATTGATTCATACCCATATCACTTATGGAATAGAAATTTGGGGTAGTTCTGGTATAACTAACTTGAATAGAATACTCATTCTTCAAAAAATGAGTTTAAGAATTATATACAGGATAGATAGGAATGTATCATGCAGAAGTACTTTTAAAAATCAAAATATATTAACGGTAATTTCATTATATGTCTTTAAAGTTATTTTATTGGTTTTAGATGAAAGATACAATGTAACTCGAAATGGTGATTATCACAATTATAATACAAGAAATCAGGATGATATCTATAGAACATTCACTACAAAGAAAGCCATTGACAAAGATCCTTTTATAATTGGTGGCATGCTATATAATAAACTCCCAACACAATTAAAAAAATTGAAAATGAAAGAGTTTAGGCCAGCTTTAAAGAAATTTTTAATTGAAAAATGTTTGTATAGAATGGATGAATTATAATTGTAATCTGTGGTGTAACCTTTTATTAGTTTTATTTCGATGTAATTGTACTGAAATGTATTACAATGGAATCTTTTGTATGTCATTATAATGTTTTAGAATTTGACGATGCTTGAAACATCAATGTAAGATGTATATAAGTAAATAAATGAATATGAATATGAATATGAAACATTCGTCGAGGCAACATCAGCTCTCCAGAGAACAATCTATAACAAAATACGTGTGATATTAGGTGTTTTATGAGAAGAAAATTGGGTTTGAAAATGGGCCACCCTACAATGCGACTTTACCTTATACTTGAATACATGTAGATTAAAAATAAGACAGGTGGACGAGTCTTTTCATAATAACAACTATTACCACAAACGGAAAGAAAAAATGAAATTTATTAAGACTTACTTTACTTACGACAAAATCTGGAAGTAGGAATACTCATAGAGGCCTAAAGCACAGAGTAAATTTAGATCCAAGCCTGTATAAAAATGTTATTCAGAAATTTCTATGCGTTATGGATGCTAATATTACTTTACAAGAAAAATATCATCTTTCGAACCCCTACAATTAAAATGTGGTTTTACATCTCTTCCAATTGTTTATTACCAGAATTTTGTAAATTACATTATCACATTTCATTGGTACATTACATTTCTGCTTTTTAAAACTTCCTTCCAGATTATTTTCTTAATTTCTTTACTGAGAAAAGTACCTGTGAAGATAAGCTCCACTGAATCGAACGGTGAAGTATTATAAATGTATTCATGTAAAGTTAGGAAAGGATCAAATTAGAGAACTTCCAAGAAACCAATTAACTTTTCGAATTTTAAAACACATTCTCACCCTCATAATACAAGATGATATGCCTCCTTGTTCTTAACTGAAATTAAATGGAAAACATCATTGCGCTATAACATGGCTTTAGTCTGGAGTAAGACTATACAATAATATACTTAAAATATCTTCAAATATAAATACAATGAGTGTACATATATTTAAGAATACAATAAGATATATTATAGAATAGTTATTCTACAGTAGTGTTTCTTCACTTTGTTGGTGAATTTTTATAACTGAACACTACTAGTCAAGTAACTTATATATACTTTTTCTTGTGTTTGTGTTATTTTTGTGATTACGTATGTGTGTTTCTAGCTCTTTTTTATATTTTGCATTATGTGCCTTCTTATATAGCATATTATATAAGAATTGCACCTCAGCCCAAGTATTTTGCTCTTTTAGGTGTAAATTGTTTTTGTTAAATCTGAAACGTATAAACATTATAATTTCTATTGAATTTGTATTTTTAATAATACAGTTAAATGGTGTATCAATACAGAGGGTAAGCAATGTCACTGCGGAGGCTTGAAAGTCAAACCAAGTGATTTATTTTACGAGAAATCTTATTAAAGAACTGAGAGCTTGGCGGTTGGGTTAGAGATATTTACAGTAACCACAACCAAACAATCGCTTTAATGTTCAAACAAAGAAGAAAAATTACTATTATCTCGCTTCACTGCTTGAAATGAAACGCTTCTACAATAAGGTCAAGGATAATGCGTATTTGAGGAAACTAAATTTAACAGAGTACGAAGGCGTGAGATTTAAAGGAACATAAAGTTTTATGCCAGTAATTTGGCTGCTGAGAAAGAAAAGCCGAGGTTTACTCAGCAATGCACTTTGCAGATGAGGAGGAAAAGTTTTATAGAGACGAAAAATGTATTTTCGCACTTACAGTACATGTACTACTGAAAAAACTTTTAGGAGCAGTTTATAGAAAGAACTGATATAAAAACATCAATGCACTAGAAAAAGTAAACAAACTTCCGATATGTACAGTAGTGCATATGCTTTACCAACACTTTGTGAATGAAAGAATTTTTTTTTTTTTACTTCTTTACTTTTACTGTGGGCTTATGACATGTTCTTTCTCTACGTTTAAGCTTTGTGCCAATAAGAAAGGGTTATGACTGAATTTCAAAACAAATTTTATTTTTTCGCAAGTATATAAATAAATTCTTGATCTGTCAGAGGAGCGAGTTTCATGGAACGCATACGGTACATACTTTTTTTTACCAGAAAAAGACATGGACGGCCTCCCCAAATGAGTGATCAGCCCAATGTCAGGACCACCTCTGAGATAACACGATCACATAGGACGTTACACACCTCTCACACACCACTCAATCCAAACAAGGCGCGGAAGACCACGAGAGCCTAAAGTTTATCGGTATTCGTCTCACAGGAAAGAAACCCCTCGGAATAGCCCCATTTTTCCGTCCGGAATCGAACTCAGGCCCGCTGCGTAAAAGGAACGAAAGCATCCACACGTCACAACAGTGCATTACTTGTAATTATGAATTTTATTTTTCCTTTACATTTATGCGATTCTCTAAGTCGATATATCAATGATGACCTATATTTTCTTTCCTTACTAACAGAGTACGAAAACCCTGAAAACCCACTGTTCGACCGATACGGGAATTAAACCTATGATCTCTCGAAAGCGGGTTCGCGAAACTAGCTCGGTAAAACCGAGCAAGTGTGGGAAGTTAAATTGCTATGATATCAATAGTACCTGCTATATTCTTAATCATGAAGACATTCTAATGAAGAGGAACCTACACATGTAAAGATTTATGAGGTGCGTAATACTTTTACTATTTGCATATGAACCGAGTCACGCCTCTTGAAGGATTTTAAATGGGTGATGAAGTCCAAAGAACTCTAATCAATTTATTTCCATTTTTAAAAATTCATATTGAATCTATCAGTGGAAGCTATTGGTAAAAGTTTACATGTAAGTTAAAAATTACATTTTTAAAGCAGACTTTCAAAATTTACCAAAAATAATTTTACGATAAAAATAAGAAAAATTCATAGCTGCTCCACATGAACACAGCACAAAACGTAATATAACTAGTACTTTAGCAGTCCTAGAACCCAAAATGTCACTTCTTATGATCTTTCACATAACTATAATTGGGTCCTCGACTGCATTTATTCTAAAATAAAATTACATCCAGGTTTAGCCCGAAGTAATTATAGAATCCTTAAATCTAGAATTTAAATATACATACATTTATACTGTATATGTCGGCCGCGGTGGTCTAGAGGTAGCGTGCCCGCCTCCAGATCCGCAGGGCGCGGGATCAAACCCGGCCCCGGTCGATGGATTTTTCAGGACGTAAAAATCCTGGGCACGGAGTCCTCCGGGAGGGACTTTAAGCTGGGGGTCCCGTGTCGTAGATTTACGGCACGTAAAAGAACTCCAAGCCTAAATTAAAGCCTCTGGACAAAATTTCTCGGCCCTTTCACGTCCAAGAAATGCTTAGTTTCCAGAGGGGGGTTGCAAGGCGATGGGCTTACCACCTGTCCCTCTACCCTCTCTCGGAAAATAAGCATATCAAAATTAGTATAGGTAATGAAACCTCCATTGGAGGCCCCTTCGCCCCACCTGGGGATCATAGGATACCAGATACAGATATACTGTATATATACTGTTAATTATATACAGTATAAATTTATATATTATTATATAAATTTACATATTAGGCCTATATACAGTATAAATTTATATACAATATATATATACATATATATATATATATTTATTTAAAAAGGATATATATAATTTAAAAGGGATGGAAATTAACAGTATACATAATACTGTTAATTTTCATCCCTTTTAAATTAGTTTTTGTTTGTCACTTGGACTGCTCAATCTTCCTAATACTTCAATCATGACAATTATTGCTTATTTTTCATTGCCGTAACTATTAGCCTATTACTTTTATCACTTGAGTCATGTCATTACTCTCAGCTTTTGCTTTTCTCCCCTGATACTTTTTAATTATATTAATTTGTCTATTTCTTAGTTTTAAATATATTTTAGGTTAACATTATACTTCTACTGTAAAACTTACATAAATATAACACTGGAACTGCCTCCGAACACGAGCTCCTGCTCGTTCGGGGTTTCAGGTCCACCCTATATCATTGATGTAATCGTTAAATAAAATTAAATAAATGTTTTATCAGTGGTTAAAAAGCCGGGTACACATATGCACTCTAGCTAACATTGTTTGGTAAGTTTACAGTTTAATTTTATGGATTATTTTGTTCATGAATTAGTACCAATCCAGTATAAGAATACGTGGAATTCCTACCAATCGCAAGTGTCTATTATCAAACTTTAGCCTATAGTTTTCTTAGCACTTTTTATAGCACCTACTGCAATTACTGAAGATAGCGAAATATAGAAGAAAGGCGGAAAGGGAAATAAAGAATAAAATTTAAGAGAACTTGACAGGGAGCAAAAAGAGAAAAGATAGAGGAAGAAAAGCAAGGCGAACAACTCGGGATAAGATTAAGGAAGTAAAAGATAGGGATAAGAGAATAATGAGGGGTTGAACATTCAGAGTGCAGAGGTAGAGAGATGAGATTAAAGTCAAGATATAGGGAGTAAAGGAAATGTAGAATGGGAGATATAAAATATTAAAAGAGCACGTAAAACATATTAGTCAATTCTTACAATCATGCATAGGTTATGTCTTCAATACATAGCTCAATACTTTATGTCTATATTATGCTTAAGATTTGTGCAGACCGCTGGTTTTGAATAATGATTACTAATGAACTATAAATTGGTTGAATATTATATTTCGTACGTGGGCAAAAATTTTATTCCTTTTCTCTGTTCTGAATTATTTATATCTTGCGTCTCATTAAGTTTTATTGCCTTCATTTAATGAACTTCATATGTAAATAAGTTGGTGTTGCACGAATATGCTATCATCACCAATCTCTAGGCTGCGTGAGAAGCTACTTAAGACCTTGAGATATGTATGAATTTGTTGGGATCTCAAAGTTCCTCAAAGGACGCACGGTATATCCATCCAGATACCTGAATTCAATTCGCCTGTGTTTATTTTTAATTTCCTACTCCCTTGAGCTTAATTCTGTATGCATACTCTCCGTGAACCCATCCTTTCACCTCTAACGAAAGCTTTACGTAGTGAAGTAATGTAAACAGTCAAATCCTTTTATCCTTGAACTTCCTCCCTTACTTATTTTTTAAATGAGAATTAAGCTTCAATTTCTATATTTGTACAAGGTGTTTCGAATGTGATAAAAACTATTTAAGAGAATTTGAATTTGGATAGGATTCTTTGTGTATTAAAAATATTCCCAAACCTTTTATATCCATAATCCGCTTGAGATTTTTTATTTACTGCCACTACTCTAATGCCTTCAAGTAACATTTAAATGCTCATATGCTCTATTAGGCCTATATAATCATAAACAAATCCTGTTAAAACCCCACCAGATTTTACCCTGGGAGTTCTCAGATACTTTTAAGAAGAAAATAGAAAATAAGCATTTTTTCGTATTATATGTTCCATAATCTATAGGGAGTAACCATAAGCAACTAAGAAGTAGGGGTTTTCCCGAGGAAGGGTACTGGCGAGTCTAGTTGACCTGAGGGAAGAAGTCAAGCTCTTGTATTATGATTCAAAAAGTTAGACTGAAAGACAACAGGGTTTTAGAGCTATTATGCCTGATAACCATCTGAATGCAATCAATTTAAACCTGCTAGGCTCTAGTATCACTATATTCCAGGTTTGAGATAAAACCACGGGGATTATAAAGAAAATTAAGCAATTAGTCCTGAGTTTAAATTCTGAAATATTCTAGCAGTTTCCTTCCATGGCAGATTTGATCCAGACGTCAGGACAAAATTTTCCAAAGGAGTTCCTCGACATTAAGTCATATATTTTGGAGCAATGCACTTGCAATTAAGTATCCATATTGTGATGGGTTATCACCTAACCTTTCTCTCACGCCACAAGAAAAATATTCGTTTGCAGAGTTTTCATCTGACAACGCAATGAAATTACAGTTTTCACAATTACAATTAACAGAGTTTTGGTTATATGTCATTACTGATTATCCTGGACTCTGAATAAATGTTTTAAAATACTTAGTAATGTTCCCCACTATTTATTTGTGTGAAGTCGCATTTTCCAATCACACGTATTTAAAATCAAAGTTAAGATCTAAACTTGAAGTTGAGAGTGACTTATTATTGGCATTAATTAACACGGAACCAAACATTGCTGATCTCAGCATAAGCAAGATTAAACTAAGTTTGTAGTTTGTACTGTAATTTTACTTTTTCAGTGTATTATTTGACTTTTGAATTTAATGCATTTTAATTTAAATATTAGTGTTGGAACATATTTATTGTTTAGTTCATGTCAAAACTCAAAAGGATCCGTGAAATGTTATATAGCCTATTTTCAAGGTTCTTCGACTGAAAAACCTCTCGTAAGCCTATAGGCCAACGAGGAAAAAAACAGCATTAAAAAAGGCGTTGGATTGCTGAGGGAGTGAGAAGAAGACAGGGGGAGAGAATGCAGGTAGACAGAGAAAGAGGAAAGGAGAGAGAGAGAGAGAGAGAGAGAGAGAGAGAGAGAGAGAGAGAGAGAGAGAGAGAGAGAGAGAGAGAGAAAGAAGAGAGAAGAAAACAAAGATATAAAGAGGCATTTTTCAAATTCGGATTTGTGAGATGTGCAAATAATGTCCACAATGTATGAGTTTACGTCACAGGGATTTAGTCAAAATTTAATCACTGGGAAGAGGATAGTCACTTGATCCATTCTAACAAGAGTGAAATCTCCATATAAAGTGAGGAGATGCATCAAACAGATCGCTACAGATCGATAAGGGTCACATTCCTGCCATGTTCCCTGCCTCGCCATGATTTGCAATAAAGTGATCTGCCAGGGCGTGGAATTTGAGAACCCATCCTCCATGCCATGGGTGGTATTATCACAAGAATGTTAATGAGAGATAACTGAATACCGTCGAGCCTCTTGTTGCAGTTGTTAGGGCAATCATTACTAACCCAAAGATTTCTGGTTCGATTCCCGGCTACGCCATGGGATTTTTCAGTAGTAAGGCATATAGGGCTCTACAGTAGGACTGCTGAAGACTCTCGCCTTGCATTTGATCAATTAATTTTTGCTTTAAATTTGCTATAGTGAGGTAAATGACATTTTTCAAATAATAATAATAATAATAATAAACAGTAGTTCGTCCACCGCTGTGGCGTACGGGAGTCGTTCGTTCTCCTCACGCAGCAAATCTGGGATCGATTTCTGGTCGGGACAAGTATCGTAGGTGGGGTTTTCCGGTTTTTTCCTCATATGTGAGACGAATTTCGGGAAACTTTAGGCCCTCACGGTCCCCAGTTATCATATAGCTATAATTACCATTTTCATCCCATCCGCGCCTTAATCGGAATGAGTGTGTGGCCAATGTGTTCGTGTAGTCTCGGAGGTGGCCACGGTATTGGACATGGTCCGCTTAAATGTACCTACCAGGGGGAGGTAAAATTCAGGTAAAGAAGAAGAATAACAGTGCTGTTGGACATTTTGGAAGCACCGTGGAAGGAGTGAATTCTGTCCTCTAAACATCTATGTTTTCCCAATGACTGTTCTAAAGAACCATCTTTAGAAGAATGTATAAAACTAGCTTAAAAGGCTCGGCGACGCTCGTGTTTTGTATTTTGACATTCAAAATTAACTAATGAACTTTCGATTTTCAGACTCGAGGTCCTGAAATAGATATGTAGAATAGAACTTTAACTAGCATGTACAAGTTATACAAATTTCAGTCCAAATTTCAAATGTACGTAAAATAAGATATTGTTAACAAATTTTACATATCTTGGGCCAGAGTATAGTCGGAAAAAATCTACTTTATGCTGTCAATTTTGCATTTCACGGACTATGTGTACCTTCATCCCGATAGTCCCATGTCTAACAATTGACTGAATTTAAATTAATTGCTGGGAGATAACACAGACGACAGTAGAAGTGAACAATCATACCGAACAAACTATTTAAATCACCATGACAGCGGTCAGAAAGGAAATTATATCCCTTTGCAGTACAGTGGGCTACGCCTGTTAACAACGATTAGACTACGTGAAATACTCAGCTGTCGGAGAAATTGCCGCAGAACCGAGGAGTATAGCGAGCTCCGCCTGTTAAGAACGACTAGGCTACGTGCAATACTCAGCTGTCGGATAAATTGCCGCAGAACCGAGGAGTACAGCGGGCTTCGCCTGTTAAGAACGACTAGGCTACGTGCAATACTCAGGTGTCGGAGAAATTGCCGCAGAACCGAGGAGTGTAGCGAGCTCCGCCTGTTAAGAACGACTAGGCTACGTGCAATACTCAGCTGTCGGAGAAATTGCCGCAGAACCGAGGGGTTCAGCGGGCTTCACCTGTTAAGAACGACTAGGCTACGTGCAATACTCAGCTGTCGGAGAAATTGCCGCACACCCGAGGAGTACATGAAGTTTCGAAAAGGTTTGATAATTTCTTGCAAGTTGAAACCTACTTTAAGCAATCTTCGAAAATTATTAATTTTGTCATTTTTCCTTCTGTGTTTAAGATATTTTTCATAAAAACTTACAGTTTCATCTTTCACTAAAGTTTTAGAAATAAAAATAAAAAATCACCTATCATACCCTATTTAGTTATGCAGGAAAACAGCTAATTTACTCATGCAACTATGCACTAAACCCTCAAAAATAATAGCTAAACACTTATAATCCCACTACGGAACGCTTTAAAACACTTTTTTAGTACACGCTCTCTAAAACAGCTACTTATCGGACAGGTAACACGCCGAAAAGCTGCACTTTAAAGGACAAGTCCGCTAAAATTGCATAAAAGTGCATTCAAACTGCATTCAAAATGCAATTTTAGCGGCCTTGTCCTTTAAAGTCGTCATGGCAATCTATAAACAAAACCCAGATGGCATTGACCAGTCACACCAACTTTAATATGGATTTACGCATATAATTGGTCATAAAACAACAAATTTAAGCCAACACATTTCTTTATGATAATCAGAAACTTTACCAGGATTTTTCGCAAAACACGGTAGCCCACTTCATCACATGACAACAAATATAAGCCAACAACTTTTCACATCTTCGTTCACATAGCTTACATGGATGCACCAGCATTTAATTGCAATATATTCCCTATTCCTTCTGCCGTGATGTTGCTGGCACCAGCTCCAATTCAATGTTTTTGACTTGGAGTGAAATTTCCTCGGGATTATAATACATATTTTCACAAGCTTTTCATAAATACTAGTTCGTATTTATTATTGTTTACAAATCAGCGACTCATATAACGCATTCATAGCCTACCGCATTTCGTACGGTTCATTGTTGTCTTGCGTTTGAGAGGGCCGTGAGAATATGGTAGACTACCTTTCATTACAATTAATTATATACGGTATTTTGTTTCATTTCATATAATTTAGAGAGCTATTACTAAAAAATATTGTATGCACCACGTACGCAAAAACTTTAGCGGACTCATCCAGTATTTCAGCCTCGGCTTTCGCCTCGGCCGCTATACTAGATTCGTCCGCTAAAGCGTTATTTTGCGTACTTGATACATAAATAGCTATTACAGGAGAAATTCACATCACTTTGATTTACACCTTCACTTTTCAAAGCGTTCTGAAAAGGAATATAAATATTATTATTTACTATTATTATTATTAACATTATTATTATTATTATTATTATTATTATTATTATTATTATTATTATTAAGACGATTAATTCTTGACCCTATAGCCTAGTTCGCTTCGAAAAGAACTCAGATCAAATTAAGGGAACTGATAAAGAAAATAAATTATATTTCGAACCGTACATTCCATATTTAGGAGGCAAATACAGTAAAATATTTCAAATTGGGATTTAATGGACTGTATTGTACTGTACTAGCAGGTACCCGCGGCTTCGCCCACGATAATTAATTGAAAAATTAAAAATTTAGAGTATAATAATTATTAAAGCATTATAATTATTAACACTTGCACGCGAATCATTCGTAAACTAAACCATTAATAATAATTAATGAAACAGCTAAAATTCCGGCTTCAGAGTACATTCCACGATTAGAAAGCGCCGCCTGGGAAAACGCAGTTCCAAAGCTAACTGTAAACACTGATAATACCACTGCCTTCTTGACTGTATTATTCATGTGTAATTCTCGAGACGGCGGTGGATAATACGTATCGTTTCTCAACTGTTTGTTGACAGATGAATATGATGTGAATTTTATTTGATAAATTCGTATAGAATAGAATAATAGACCTACATCGTCTATCTATCTTTGACGGGCGTGGTGTTTAAGTCTTTAATACTTACAAGTACTCGTATGTGTTTTCCTGTTCCTTTGTTAGTTCTAAGAATGCAGATATTTATTAATTGACAACAATAAGGGTGGCTAGTGTGATGCCTTTAGAAGTACAGATATATAGCGCTGCGTCCTTAGACTAGCATTGGATTGTGGAAAATAATTTGATTAACAATATTTATTTTATTTGGCCTGGGGTGACTAGTTCGATGCCTTCAGGAGACTACGGCTCTGCATCCTGAGAATAGCAACGGACTGTGGAAAATAATTTGGTTAACTATATTTGCTTTATTTAGAATAGGTGGCTAGTACGATGCCTTCAGGAGAATACGGCTGTGCATCCTTAGAATAGCAATGGACTGTGGAAATAATTTGGTTATTAACAATATTTATTTTATTTGATTATACAGGTCCTGTTCTACCTCCTTAAATATTATTTTAGGTTAAGGAGTGGTTTGGGTGAGGACAGCCTCTATTACGCTCTGATTTATTATTGGTTATAAGGACTTAAACAGAACGGTGTCAGGTAATTTTAATTTTCATAAAGTTTCGATGGAAGGATGGAGGTACTCCCTTGTCTTAATGAATGCACACTCCCGCAATGGTATCGCTTTATTCGGAATTATTAATATGATGTAAATAAATTAAAGAAAATTTAATTTTCATTAAGTTTTGAGGGTGAGTGACGTCACATCATGAACTGATTGACAAAAGGGCCTAAATGATTATATATCATGGCGCTGGTTGTCCATAAGCCTTAATTATTTGGGTGGGTTGGGAACAGCAAAGTGCAAAGCCACGCCGCTGGATATCATGGCGCTAGAAGTCTATGCCGAGATTATTGGGGTGGGGGTGACTCTGGGGGAAGTGGTGGGAGCGGATATGCCTCAAGTAATACTAATTATAGGGATTTGATTACTCATTCCACCGATTGCGTCATGGCTTTGTTATACCTTTATATATACAATTTATGGCATTTAAACTGCACACTTCTCTAGCAAGTATTATTTTAAACTAATACTTAGGTTTAGGAATGATCTAAAAGAAATAATTCGGATCTCATCGGCCTTAATTATGTGTTATAAATTTTCATTTCTATAATTTTTTTGGACAGAAAACTAGAAGATAAAAGTTCGTGAATCGCATAAAAACAAAGATTTCCTGATTTTAGTCGACACTTAGTTTCTGCCTTAATATTATACACATATACACAGGCATTGCTATAAAAACGGAAATCTGTTGACTCAAATTTCCTCAAAATACTGCACATATTAAGGGGATCAGAAAATAGAAATTCTACATTTTTCGTAGATTTTCTTTCATTTTCTAACTTCATTCTGGAAGCATTTACTACAATAAACCCTAAAAAGTCAGAGAAGTATTGCAAATCTATTTATTGGGGGATAAAGGGAGCATATTTTGAAAGTTCTAACTTCCAATTTTTCGCCAGATAGAATCGTTCATCTGAACATATTATTAATAACCCCTAAATTCGATAACTAAAATCTATTAAAATATTCAAGGAAAACTTCGTAGGGTACATGAGGTACATAATTATGTAATACCTACAGCAAAATTTCCGCTGAATCGGTGAGCAATTGTAAAATTTTCAAATCTCACCATTAGCTTGTCCTAAATCTTACAATCCTAACAACAAAATTTGTAACCAAATAAACATATTATCAGAATTGATAACGAGGAAACATACACCATGAAGTTTAATTTTGGTAGCAGTGGTACAAATACGTTTAGCAGTTCAGTGAACTGTGTATTAGAGATAGGCGTTTAATTCAATCATACGCATGCGTCCATTCGATGTATACAATTAGAATTTTCAATGATTAAGCCTTTGAAATGGTCGCCTGGGGGAAGGCAATGAAATCGTTGCATTTGTATGGATTTCAACATAATGAACATTCCTTCAATTCAAATAAGGAGAAAAAACTTTAAAGGTTAATTTATTTGTTCACAAAAAGGCATATTGGTTCAACTTTATTCTCGCTTTTTTTTCAGTCTGATTGATTTATATGTTTCTGTGTTGCCAATTTTTTTTTTGCCCTCTCTTACCCCCGGAGAAGGATGAGTCGACTCTTGATCGTTCTATAATATTTTCAGTTTGAAAAGAGGTTTGCAGTTTTAGAAACTCATCCGTAAGTCGCAATGGAAATTTAACATGGTCCCTAATGGTTGTTTGTTACTTTTTCGTGAAAAACATTAAATACTGGCAACACTGGCTGTAGTAATATAGTTGAACATTCTGTTAGTGTGTCACAGACTTTGAGCGTGGTATAGAGTACTGTGAAACTGATTCTTAAAACACGGAAAAGTTACTTATCTTTGGATATCAATAGCCATAAATTATACTTTTCAATATTAAAGTTTAAAAGGGCAATTTTTTTTTAGCTATATGTATGATGTATTTATTTTGTAATAAAGTTTAAAAGGTCAAGTATCCAGCAGAAGTTCGGCTGGGAAGAGTTTAAACATCCACCCTACAGCCCGAATCTCGTTCCCAGTAATTTTCATCTTTTCCTACACCACAAGAAATGACAAAGAATGAAAGAGGCAGAGATGGTTGTCACACAGTGGTTCAAATCCCAGGCGGCAGACTTCTACGACACAAGCGTTAAAAAGTTGGTCACATGGTATGGAAAATGTCTCGATCCCGATGGCAAATATGTTGAAAAATAGCTGAACACTTGCTGTATCTGTTGCAATAAATATTTTTCATGAAATTGTGTTTTGTTTCTGTAAACGGTCCCGGGGAAACTTACTTTCTGGACGCGCCACGTATGAACACTGAAAGGCCGAGGTACATAAAAATGTCGGGTTAAATAGGTTATTTTATTTTTTGCACGACTTAACTAATTAGTGTTACTTACGAATGTTGATGCCGTGGATCGTAAGTTGACATTCCCACACGCAATCTTGTTGCTATGTGCGGTAAGAGTTTCCGTGCGGTAAGAATTTACTTACGGCACATCATAATACAAGCCTTAATGGACAAGGCCCCCAGGACAAATATTCGGTTCCCATAACAACAAACACAAGCGAATCACTTTCTGAAATAAACATCTATCTTCAAGAATGTATTTACATAATATTTTCAGGTAATATCACAATTAATATTATTAAATTGATATAAATAATCATCGTGCAAAAAATAGCATGCAATACTCGTGCCGTAAGCGCATAACGGATCTCGGAAAATTTACTCTTTCCGCGATCCTTATGCATCGCTTACGGCACTTGTATCGCAATATACTATTAATTTATATATTCAACTCAGCGGCATGTCTTTTAAAAATTCGCTTATTTAACATTATGAAGTGTTCAGGACCTGATTCCGAACAGAGTACGGAGATGGGAACGGATTGGCGGACGCGAGCATGCATAAACTTGACCTGACAGTAATGGAGCGAGTGCCAAGTTCACAGTCACTACTAATTAAAAATCACATTCAACCAGCTCAGCTGGACGTTGCAGGGATTCGTTGTCAAAATTTACAAGCACCAGTCAGCATACCAGTTCTGTCCAGCTACACAAGTGTGTGTGCAGCCAGACAAAATCTTATAGTCTATCCTTGAGTTTCATTTGCATGACCAGACGCCAACACTAAATGTGGCAGAACTTTAGGCCTTTCTCAGTGTCTGCAACTTCATGTTGCAGTTTATCTGTAACAGTGCAGTTAAATATTTTTTGCACGACGTAACTAATTGGTGGTACTTACGAATATTGTTGCCGTGGATCGTAACTTGACATTTCCGCACGCAATATGGTTGCTATGAAAACAAAAGAAATCTCCGTGCGGTAAAAATAAAAAAATAATTTTTACGGTACTTGTGCTTTTTGTAATTATTACAAAAAGCACAAGTGCCGTAAGTAAAACCATCATAATACAAGCCTTTATGGAAGACCGGAACCCAGGCCATCCCACTTTGTGGCGACAAATATTCGGTCCCCATAACAACCAACATATGCGAATCACTTTCTGAAATATAACATCCTTCTTCAATAGTGTATAAACATAATATTTTCTGCTAATATCTCAATTAACGAATCTCGGAAATTGAAAAAACTCTTTCCTCGATCCGTATGCACCGCTTACGGCACTTGTATCGCAATATACTATTTTCTAATTACTGTAGGCCTACACATTTTTTCCTAAACTTACCGAGGGCCAATGAAATATTATATAGGACACTATTTAGTTATTGTTATTACGATTTTTATTATTACCATTATTATTATAACTTATTATATTAGATTAGAAACATGAGGGGGTTGTGTAAGCCCTTCGACTTCTCAACACTGCGACCTTAATAGAGCTATTGTAAATACTCTATACCCTATTCTAGCAGTCATCATAATTTAAGTTTTTTTAAATATAACCTATAAATTTCCTGGGTGATGTCTAGGCGAACCCGGTGATTTTTCGTTACTGAAAACCCCACTACTCGGGAATCGAACTCGGAACGCCAAGGTGGAAGGCAAGTATGCTACCTATACACCCCTGGTGGCGGTCATTATTATTATTAGTAGTAATATTATATTTATTTATATACAGAGTTCAATATTAACAACATCTTTCTAAGTTTTATATTTTTTCCTCTGTTCATCTTGTCAATCCAATTCATTTCTTGTAGTTCTCTTTCTTTCATCCCTGTACTGATCTCCTGCATCCGTGAGTTTCAAAGCCTGCCTCTGGTAGGCTATTACTTCCAGGTGGACACCATACCTATGCTCTACTTGGTAGCCTTTTTTTTTACATTCTTCTTACACATAAATTGTTTATATCTTACAAAGTCCAAAACATAATTCTTGATATTCATTTTTTTCTCTTATAACTGTAACTTATTTCTAATACTGAATGTCTTGCTGGCCGCCATAAGAAATCAATTTTCATTTAAAGCAATTTTAACTTTAAATTTTGATTAAAATATATGCATGTTTCAGCTCCATATCTAAAAGTACTTTTCACTACTGAGTTGTGTATTTGTAGTTTTAATTCTCTAGGTATATTTTTAGCCCATAAAATACCATTTAGCATTGTTATTGTATAATTATCCTTTTCATAATATTTTCCAGCCTATCTTCTTTGTAAATGTCCACTCCTAAATATTCAAATTCCTCACATCCTTTAACGTAACCTTTCTGATCGTAGTTTATTTTTTGTTGTGGAAACAGCAGTTTTTAAAAATTCAATCTTATATTCAGAATATGAATGCAGATAAAATAATATGGAGCTACGTTTCCGTAATCAAGAATATATAATCTAGATTTCTATTTTGTTTCAGTGTTTAAGGGTAGGCCTATAAGGTTGTTTGATACATTATCATTGAATATTATTAATAATAGTAAGTTAATATTAATAATCATAACCCTCTGCACAAACTATAAATAATTAATATCATAATTTCCTGTTTCATGTACATGATCGGTTTAATCAATAACTGAACATACTAAGTCCCTCTCCAAAGGGATTTGCTATAAAATGAACTTAACAGTTGCAAAAACAGTATTTTAACAAAATTGCTAAGCCGTATAACGTTCTTTATTTTTCTACAGAATAATTATATCACAATATCTGCAAAGCCCTACGAGCACTCTTTGCTAATTGTGTTCTATGCTCGTGCACAAACACAAACAAGCAAACTATGATGATTAGAAACAGCTGACTCACTTTTCTTCAGTTTCAGGAAAAATCTTCGTTTTTTCTCTTAATTGTACGTCTAAGATATGTTTATTTCAATTAAAAATGCTGTAATTTATGCCTGTGTTATTTACATGGCCAGGTTTGAATTGAAACTTCATTATATGAGCACAGAATAGACGCACAATATAATGCTACAGAATGTTAGCCAATGTATGAAAGAGAACATTATCTTGATTGGCAAGTTGTTCGTTCAAATTTCCTTCTTTGTTATGCAGTTGGTCTAGAAAAATCTCTAAATTCTCAAGCGTATTCAGAGTTAGACTTTTTTGTTTTTGACGTGTAAAATGTGAATTTCTTTATCTATGGTTTCAAAACCGTGTGGTGTGTCTGCCTTGTGCTCAGAGTAAGCTATTGCTTTTGTATGTTCTTTGAATCTTTCATGGTCCCAGTCTGGCCAAAATAGCTACATGTAGCTACATGTGTGTCTACTCTGTGCTCATATAGTGAAGTTTCAGGTCAGAGCTGGCCATATAAATAACATAGGCATAAGCCTACATCATATTATGTAACAAACATCCTATGTATCACTGAGGATGACCAAAAGTTGGTCGAAATATATTTGATTAAATAAAACTTTAATACTGACAAGGCGGAATTACTTCATTTTTAACTGAAATAAGTCAATATGGCTCTTTTTTATGAATATGTTTATTTCGCCATATTATGTAGCACACTATGAGCCATTTCGCAAATGATCGTAGGGATTGTGGTTAACCGAACCGGTAGAGGATGGAGAGATCCCCCATTGTGAATTGACCACTATCTGAAGTTGGAATTACAGTATCCGGGACTTACAAGTGGAATCCGAACCATTATACATGTAATTTATTTAATTTAAATTTCCTCCAAGTAACAGTTTTTCTAAATTATTATACGTGGATATATAATATAAGTCATAGGAGGGAGGTTCCATCTTTCGCTGTGAGTCGAACTCCGGCTTAGTTCAGTTGGTAGAGCATAGGCGCGAATAGCCAAAGGTCCTGGGTTCGAGTCCCAGTGTCGGAGGAATTTTTCTCCTATAACTCTCCCGCTACGATTTAAAGTTCGTCGTTATAACAATGACTGGCATGTATCCATCACTCAAGAGAAATACATTTGCTAATTGCCCTCACTTGAGCTATCAGAAACTGTTATTTATTTTAGGCCTTGGCAGTGACCTGCTTGTTAAAGTATGGCACAAGTTGCCGTGTAAGTTGCCAGAAGATTTTGACGATAACTCATCAAAATATTTAGGCCAGTTTATTAAGCAATTAATTTGCGTTGTAGTACTACACAGCTTTAATTATGATTGAGTTTTTAAGGAAATTGCTCAAATAACACTTTTTATGTTAGGTCGAATTTCTTTTATATGATCACTGAGAGATTATATTAAGCCTCATGCTTATTGAAACATCTTTGTGTTTTTATTATTTCCAGGCCATTAATCTACAGAACTAACTAGATTGGGAAACTCTGCGTTCCTACAGCTTTTGTAAATTTCGCTTCTGTATATCGTTTTCTGGCAGTCGTTGCCAAGTTCTGTCTCATAGTTCTAGCGCGGTTAAGTAATTGTATCTTCTGGCACCATGTTTTTCTTTCAGATGATCATGTTTTTGGCAATGTTTCGGTATGCTTATAGCTTGCATGAGATTGCTATTGAAATTCAATTTAAATTAATTTAGTTCCATTAATAACAATTTTTTATCATGCTGTAAATTATTTAATTTCGGAAACTAATATGGCATGTCCATACAAACAAGGGAAAAACCTGACAAGTGCATGACAAATTAAAATAATCATAGTAAATATGTTTTTAAAAGAGTGGTTAGATTAATTTTTCTACGATTTTCTATGTTTGTAATAATGCGTTTCATTGATCAGGTAATTGCTGAGCTCAATAATGTAAACGAAGACTTTAATTTTGTCCTGTGTTTTTAGCGTGAATTATTTTCAGTGCATAATGTGCAGTTAAAAGTGATGTAATAAGCTTATTATTTCATTTCTAAGTGCATGGCTAAAAATGATATTGAACATTTTTAATATAATAAGTTATTACAAGGATTATAAACAGTATGCACTACGTGCTTTTGAATTGAAGAACTTGATAAGTCCTGAGATTAAAATTTTTCATTTTAAAATTGGCAGTTACTTCTGTATTTGCATATTTTTATAATTTAAAAATTATTTTGTTTTTATTATTAATAAAGAAATCCGGGTGCTTGGTAAAATATTTGGGACTAAGAGAGCTGAAAATGGGGACTGGAGAAAACTGCATAACGACTAGCTTCATAATCTGTACTCCTCACCGGATATAGTAAGAGTAATCAAATCACGGAGGATGAAATGGGCTGGACATGTTGCGCTCATGGGGGAGGAAAAACTATCTAAAAAATATTGACTGGGAAACCCGGAGGGAAAAGACCACTTGGAAGACCTAGACGTAGGTGGGAATACAATATTAGGATAGATTTAAGAGACGACGGATTTGTGAGGGATGGCTGGATAGAGTTAGCACAGGAAAGGGTTGAATGGCGGGCTCAGGTAAGCGCGGCAATAAACCTCCAGGTTCCATAAAATACGTGATTTTCCTTTAGCTTGCTTAGGAATTGTCTATTACCACTGAGTAACTAAGGAAGTATTGTTAATAAACAAGTGATTCCAAATATCTCTATATATATAAAAGGCTTTGTCCTGACTGACAGGAATCAACGTACAGCCTAAACTATAACAGGTAGAGACTTGGAATTTTGATAGTACCTTCGTTTCATAATGTAGGTGCTCACTAAGAAAGGATTTTGCAAAATTTTGATTCTAAATGCCAAAAATTAAATGTTTTTGAAAATACTTAATCCCTTTTTACATAGAATTATCAATTCCAAATCACAGAATATATTGTTGCCAAATGGTATCAGATGGGCTTGGAAAAAACAAATGAAATGCACTTTTGACAAATAAGAGAAGTTATCAAAATAATTCATGTTATAAATAAATATTACAGAATGAAATCCACTAAAATAATGGAATCACATAACTTTCTCTAACCTGGACATAGAGAAAACAAAACGAGGTATGGTAATGTGTATATTATTATATTATATCGCAGGTTTTTGGAGAGAAAAGTATGAAAGTGATAATGCTTTCTGTTTAATTTCATCCCCAAAACGGTTTTTATGGTAACATAAGAGTGGGAAATTTCCCGCCTCGATATTACAATTTTATGTTACAGGAATTTCTGTTTCTTCTTATTTAAACCTCTACCAGGCTTGCTGTGCACTGTACAAGCGATGGGATGCAAAATTCTAGATCCTCTATGAGCCATAAAAAACTATATCAAGCGTTTTCTGAGGGAATAGTTTGAGTGTAATAAGTCGTTCTTCCTATTTCAAATTATAAATGCCTATATAAGGACCTAGAATTTAAAATTGAAAATCCTTCATAAGTTAATTTCCAATTACAAAATACAAAACCCGGGCGACGCCGGGTCTTTTAAGCTAGTATTGATATAAAACATTTCATGCATTGTATAAACAATACAATCACTTATGTACCAGAAATGAGTGTCAAAAGTTTAAAATTCATCTCCTGAACATCTTGAATTTTGGCGTTTGTCATGTTTATCCACTGGAATCTTATTACTGCTTACACATAAGAATTTGCAACATTATTAGTTCTTCAGTCATTTTGCGCATCACATGATTTGGTACTTACGAGTCTCAAATAAGGAAAACGATAGATAAAAAAGTCGTGACTGAAATGTCTTATGTCTGACAATTGTATTCAGTCTGCAGGTGTCCAGTCATGACCTCCACCCACTTCAGTCAGATAAGGATTGTTTGATGGAAGCAGCCCCCGTGTTCAATAAAAAGTAATAACAACTGACATTCTAAACCAGGAATGACCGACTAACAATTGAGCAGCATGGTATGTAGCAAGGGCTATGTTCTGCTCTTCACAGAAAACAAAGACGATTCTCTTTTTTTTCCCCCGTGAAAATGGAAATAATACAATTCTCTCTATCTCGCTCCAACAAACATAACATTCTATGCATTCGGTTAATTTTAATCTTTGTTTTCAATTGGAAATTGTTTTCAGCTGACCAGGATTGAATTCAGCATATTTTTCTCCCGGAAATGAATTTTCTCGTTCAATGAAAATCCGCTTAGAGCTTATACAAGTTATTTTAAATTATCGCAACCATTGACTTGCAGTCAATACTTTATATGTATGAATCTGTCTAGTATATTCCTACTATGCATGACGTCAGTTCATGTTAAAAATGAACTACACCAGAGATTGTTTTCTGCAGTCTGTTATGAGAAAAGTGTAAGTTTAAATATAGCTTGGCTACTCTTCAAAGACAGGCCATGTCAATCAACTCGCTTCATTAGACGAACTTAAGTTTAAGGTTAGACGTAGGCTAAATAATTTTCTTTAATTTTCATTATTTGTAATAGCTAAGAACGTATTTATTTAATCTTGCATCTTTTTTTTCATTTATTTATTTTAGTCATTTGTATTATATTATTTAAGTATTGAATAAGTATTATATTATTTAAGTATATTATTTAAGTATGTCATTTGTATTATAAGTATTATTCAAGTACTTTATGTTTGAATTTTTGTCTTTGTATTTCGTTTCTTGAATTTAGGTACATTATTTCTTATTTTTCATTTATTTTTATTATTATGTATTTCATGTTTTTGCCCTGGCTGAGTGGTAGAGAAGGCCTTATGGCCTTAACTCCGCCAGGTTAAATAAATAAATTAATATCATAATTGAATAAATAAATTGTACTGAAGTTCTTGTTATTATTATTATTTAAGGGCGATTTGCAGCAAGAGTGAGGGAAATAAAACAGAAATAAAGCAAAAAAATTATGTAATCCAGGAAGTAGAAGAATTTAAATATTTAGCTATCAAAATAAATTACAAACTATGGTAGGAACAGAAATAAATAGTGAATAAGCCAGATAAAGAATACAATTTAACATGAAGAAAAATCTCTTCAGATAAAAAACTACATTTAAAGTGAAAAAGAATTTGTTAAAGAACTAACTTTGCACTGCATGGGAGCCAGGCCCGTAGACACAATTCAAGAACAAGTTGGGCAAAATGTTTCTCAGGACAGGCTAGGGTTATGTTATGGAAGAATATTGAATTTGGACTTGATGTGGAATAAAAATCGCGAACTGCGTAGTTAAAGATGACTTATAATTAGGGTTCGGATGTTTATGACCTAAAAGATTAGAAAATATGACTTTAAAATGACTAAATATGACCCAAAAATTCCTAAATATGACATGAAAGAACGTATTTTCTAAAAATAAATGTCCCAATGTAAAACGTTTAATGACACTAAATTATTAAATCACATTAATTCAATCATATGATCACTTTTTAACAATTTTACAGGTTATTTACAGTATTACTTGTAAATAACTTCTAAATGTTAATGTTTCCGGATATCGGATGTTTCCGGATATCGGATGTTTCCGGTAATTGTGCTATTACTTGTTATTGTCCCTTCACATTTCAGTTTCAGTAAAAGCAAAATATTCGTGACTCTTTTCCGGAAAAAAATTAAGTCAACAATTTAGTGCACATACTGCATAATTGTGCTCTTTTACCAAATTTATAATTGAAATATGACGTTAAATTACAAATATGACCGAAATATGAACAATACCATAAAAATGACCAAAATATGACTTTATATGCAAAATAAAACGGTCAGATTAGGATAAAAAATGTAAAACTCATGCTTAATTAGTGTTTGCGGCGAGAATGGAGGTGAGGATAAAAATATAAACATCCGAATCCTACTTATAATAAATGTTTTTGTTCGACCATACTATAATAGGCTTATTACGTGTGACGTAACGGTATCATAATGACACTCATTTCGAAACTGTTTTTCATTTCGACATCGATGTGGTATCTATTATTATCGAACACGGAACAATCTTGAGGCCTTGAAACTAGGAGGTGAAAACTATATTTAAAATAAAATAATTTCTGTTCGTCTTAACTTTAATATCATCAATTCAATTCGTGTCGTCAAAGTCCGTTGATTTCATGAAAGCAACCACAAGGTAGCTTCGATCTGCACGACACCAAGATCTGCCACAGCCTTCCATCTCTCGTAGAAGACAAGAACTACGACAATTAGCTGACGCGAAGGGCATAACATGTACTTTCAACGGATATATTTACATAGGGGAAAAACTTGTTCAGTTCAGAGATATTGGCGGAAAAAGAATCGGTATATAGAGGAACAACATGGCAAGTAACCATCATCGTGGGGATCGTGGGGGGGGGGCGTAGTGCACGTGGTGTGGTTTCAAGTACTTGCTGGATGTTGGGAAGTGCCGTGGGGGCTGGCGGTGGCCTTAGGACATGCCAATCATCCCATTCCCAGAGGTTGGCACAATGGGCTCGGACCTGTGGCCTACATGTTTGGGGTCACTCCCAACCCGCCTTCCCCCCCCCCTTCGTGGGGTTCCATACATATATACATACTACATGCAAAAGTTCTGACTTATGCGAACATGTTGTAACATTCCATAAAAGCGTTCCTATTTTGTCACTTATAAGTTATCTCTTTGAAGCAAAGAGAATTTTCAATGCTTTTCTTAAGTAAGAAGTTCTTTTGCAACTTTCATATCTTCTACTCTTGGAATGCTAATGAGTGAATATATAAACTGAAAAAGATGACTTTATTACATGCATTACCGAAAAGAAAGTTTGGGAGAGGGCAGGATATGAAGCAGGGGCGTATTCAGGGGGGGGGCTGAGGGGGCTGCAGCCCCCCCCCCGAAACGTTAAGGGTATATATACGTGAACAACCACAAAAAGATAAAAAAATGCAGGTTCTAAAATATTAAAATTTTACAAGAAAATGAACTCAGAAGTGGACAAAAATTACAGGATCCTATAACAAGGCTTACTAGAACATAACTAGCAGATAAAAGTATAAAAAATTGACCAAGTTTATTTTAAATTACACGTTTTATAGGACCATGAAAAAAATTAATTCAGATGCACTTATCACTTCCTTATAGGTATAACATTTTTCTGGTTTCTCTGACGCCTTTTATTTTTTTAATGCATATAATGAACATATTTTTCTACAAAGTAGACTACTTTTATACAGCTAAAGTTATTATTTTTAATGCAATTAATTTTTATATATCGCATATAAATTATCTTCTAATTTGATCAATATTTCATGACACATTTTCTTTAATTTTATACCTATGGGCATCAATGTAGTCTACTTTATGGATATATGCATGTAAAATTAGTGTAAAAAATTTCAGCCTTCTACCTCTAATGGTTGTGGAGCTACCTAACAATATGTGTGTAAAATAAGAGTTACCGGGAAATTCAATTTTAAGTTAATAGTGAATTTCTCATTTGATCTTTCTAAGGGCGTGGCTCAGAGCATGTAAACATATTTAAATGGCACAAATAATTTCTAAACCTACATAAACTATATATCAATGGATGCAGAAAATTCAGCACAATTTTTTAGTGCTATGAACAAACAAACAAAAAAAAAAACAAACAAAAAAAAACATAAATTTCAAAATAATTCACGTACCCTTAAGTCATGTTAATATGTTGCACATAAGGGCACTTTAATTTCTCAGATAGTAGACAGTTCAATTGCACATTTTGACTTATAAAAGATGAAATGCGTTATTCTAACGTGTTCAGTATAATTGTGTGTGATAATTAGGGCTCAGAGGTTGATGATATGTCATCTCTTTTCTGAGACATCACAGACAATGCAGGATTAGGTTCGTCTTCCGTCAAAACGAACAATAATACCTTACTCATATTTTGCATTTTATTTTCTACCAGTCATTTTTAGGAAATTTTCATCGTTCGTTATATTTTTTCCTATTTTGTCTTCAGAATGAACTTTTCCACCATTGTACACAAATCAATCTCGTAATTCATTAATATAGTAAACATAATATTAAAGTAGTCAAATAACATACTTAAAATATTGTCCTTTGTTTATTATTATATTACTATGCTACTGTATATTCCCTTTTTTAGATATATATTTAGAAATATTGTCATATTTTAAAATTTTCATGTCATATTTTCATAAATTTAAGGTAATTTATAGGTCATTTTTAGGCGTTTTTAGATCATCAACTTCTGAACCCTAGTGACAGTAAAGTTAGGATTATCACAGCCCCTCCCGAAAATAAATCTTGGATACGCCCCTGATATGAAGTCAGCGTGGACATAGCCTCCCCTTTTCCCCCTTCCTTGCTATGGGCCTGATGGGAGCGATTTATGGAGAATAGGAGACGAAGGGGAAAAAAAGGTTTAGTTAGTTTTTGAAGTATAATGTTACAGAGGAACGTTAAATATAATCTGGAGAGAGAAGGTAGTAAGTGGGAAGTATTCAGAAGAGCAAATGAGGATAGAAGAGTCCTGATTTTTAAATTCAGCTGTATTTATACTCCTTTGAGCAACGAGGTCTAACAGGAGTTCATGATCTATCTCTATCCAATAGGCCATGCTATTGATTGTCAACTATTTTCTATTGTTGGTGTATTTATGTCAGTAAATTAACTGAAATTAGTTTTAATGAATATGGTACAGGATGAAATATCGAGGAGGAGTCGTGGTAAGTAAATATCCAATTCGGTATTTGCCTTTACGACTTGCGAAACCATGATAGGCTATGTCATATCCATGTCAAATTGGCCGGCCACGGGATTTGAACCTGAGACCTCCCAGAAGATTTTTGTGTAGAAATTAAAAAAAAAAAAAAAAAAAAAGACGAGTTTAACTAACAGAGCACATACTTCGGCATGAAGGACTAGTGAAGAGAGTAATACAGGGACAAGTTGAGGCGAAATCAAAGATAAATTGATGCGTTTACTTTTATAAGGATCTAAGTGTCACAAGCATGACTATGTACAAAACAAGACATAGACTCACAGAATGACGTACCGGAGATGGACCCAGCGCTATATCTTTGAATTTACTGCTACTAATGTGACTTTCCCTGGACCTTGGGCCCTACTGATATGAATTGGTCTGGTTACATACATCCATTTAAAATGATCAGCTGAAAAATCATGATTTTGGCACTTATACCCTTATAAACGTAAACGTTTCAATTAATTATCAGTGCAGGTACTGTGAGTTATATCTTATAGCGCCAATAGACATCTGAAATTTAAAATAAATGTAAATGAATTTGTAAAATAGAATTAATTCAAACAGAGTTTCACAAACTAACATACGAGTGTAAAATGTCACAAGCTAAGTATTTTCATATTATGGTATGCTAATGGAACATTACACGAACTCTGTTTTAGAATGTAGCTAACTCTGAAAGTTAACAAATAAAGTAGGCTAAAACTTTTAGAATGGGTGGTACAATTAATAGATAGTGGAGAAACGTCAGAAGCATCAGAAAGTATAACTTTATACATAGCTAAAGGTTAAGTTTGATATTGTGAACAGAGAGCAGCGAAAACAAATTATGAATAATGGGAGAGCAAACAACTTTTATAGACACTCATGTACCTTCCAAGACCACCCAGATAATGCTCGTTAGAAACACTTGAAAACCGTTGGTTAAACATCACAAATACAACGCTATGCTCTATTAAATGTTAGAGGTTTTTTGAGAAGCTTCCCAGCATGTGATAGGCCTACTGATGAAAATATTATGCATAAATAAATTTGTGAAGTAAATTTTCCAGGTTTTACAATAAGGTTATTCAATTCATAAAATATAGTGTCAACAAATTTAAGATAAAAATTTTAAAAAATAAACTATTTAATAAAAGAAATAAAATTTTATAATTTTTTGTCTTTCATTTCTTTCATTTCAATTTATTCCAGCTATTTTTATTTCTAAATATAAACACATTTGTAAACTGAATTTCTGTTTTTGTAATTTTAAATTTCCTACTTTAAATTTACTTTGTAAGAATTATTTAACTGTTTTTAGTGTATGATTATAATTTGTATGTATATTTGTAAATTTCTTTGTTCTCTCTTATTTCATATATATGGTAATTGCAGCCCCTAAACACGAACTTTGCACATATGAAGGGGGGATTCAAAGAAAGTACACGCGTATGTTTTGTACCGTACAATATTTTTTATTTAGGCTACTTGTTTGTTTTTTATAAAATTTAATTTGAATAAGTAACAAATGCTAGCATGTCTTTATAATGTGTTTCCATTGTAAGGGAGAAAACTTCGTCTTCATAATATAATTCTGTAAAAATTTGAATTGCACTGCCACAAAAAGTATCTACTCTTTGATGTAAATTAAAGATTTATCTTCTTGAACGGTGATATTGCCTTGAATACTCATAGCCTTAGATATTTTTCCACTCTTGTAAACTGTTAAATTTGGTTCTTGTAACGTAGACTATTTCTACATACAAAGCCTTTGAAAGACTTCGAAAATGTCTCCTTGCATTAAGAAACTTCCAGTTCAGATTTAGTCTCTGTGAATATTGAATTTGAATACTAAAATGATTCTATTAAGTTATACGACGTCATCTGCTGAAACTAACTAAAGGCAAAGCACGGAGGTAAATGGGGTGATGACAAAGCGGTCATAGGACCATTACATGGGCAGGCTTAGCTTTGAAGATATCTCGGATTAATCTCCTGTGCGAAGCAACATCTGAGCCGTGAAATTGTGCAGTTAACCAAACTTCCCGACGTGAAATTTGATAATTTATCCTCATCAAGTTATCTTTCAATAACAAAAATTACATAACGATTAACGACAATTCTTTGCATGGAACGTAAGTGCTCTTATAAACATAGAGATGCAGCATTTTTCACTACTGTGAGAATTCTCTTAAGGGGGAATATACAGTTTTCGACGCTGAAAAATAGATGAAATTTCATGTTTTTTTTTTTCTCAGCAATGAATGGTTCTGTAGCCTTGCAATCTAGCATGTTCTATATTGACTAGTCCTACAATTGGATACTATTTTCAGAATTAATTTAACTATTAGAATTAATGGGAAATTATCATTACAAAATGGCAGACAAATTTTGTGCATTGAAGTGCCGTTTCCCTGATAATTTTCATAAATACCAATATTTCCGAGTGATTCTTTCTTCAATCTATTTGAAAATATCATATGAACAACATAATCTAGGATCTTTGGATTACCTGCAGTATAAATATTTTTTTAAAAATAATTCGTCAATTGTTAATTTTTTATAAATTTTTACATCAGATTTTTTTTTTTTTAATAAACTATTAACCTTAAATCAATGATTCCAGATAGTGTTGTTCAATAATATAAAATATACTTGCGTGCAAAATTTCACTGCAATATATTAATAAATGTTTGAGTTATCAGGGAAACGGCACAACATTTGGCTGCCATTTTGTAATGATAATTACCCATTAACTGTAATAGTTAAATTAATTCTGAAAACAGTATGCAATTGTAGAACTAGTCAATATAGAGCATGCCAGATTACAAGGCTACAGAATAATTCATTGCTGAGAAAAAAAAATTAAACTTCACCTATTTTCCAACATCGAAAGCTGTATGTCCCCCCCCCATAAAACGTAGATTAAACACACGATCAGAAGTACGTGTCTGAAGTCAGAACATAGGGCAATAAATTCTACACATATTTATCATCTCACCAATAATTTGAGGTCAACAATATTGACGAGGAGACCCGAAGGGAAAATACCACTTGGAAGACCTAGACGTAGGTGGGAGGACAATATTAGGAAAGATTTAAGCTAAGTCGGATTTGCGAGAGATGATTGGATGGAGTTAGCACAGATTAGGGTTGAATGGCGGGCTCAGGTAAGCGCGACAAAGAACCTTCAGGTTCCTTAAAATAGATAATATTCCTTTATCTTACTTAGGAACTGTCAATTGTCATTGAGTAAGTATTAATTGCGATTAAATGTGACCGCAGAATATAAAAGATTGTTTTATGCTATAGTCGGCGCGCAAATGTTTTCGACAGTTGAATGGGTATATACTGTCCGCTCTAGAACCGAGCCTGAAGAAAACAAGTACAGGTATGCCAATCTCACTCTAGCGCATTACTCGTAATTACAGAAGAGTGAGATAGTGATACTTGCTTACTTAGGGTCGGTATATACAGTGAGTCCCACGCAAGAGTTGGCCAATGACGCGGGTTTCTGCGTCGCGGCTGGCACAGCTCCAAGTCCCGAGCGATCGGGTGAAATATCTACGCAAATAATGCCGCGATCGGTGTAATGATTCAGGTTCTCACATTTACAGTTAAAATTAAAATGAAAATAACCACGTACCCCATCACAAGAGATGTTGGAAATGATCTCCTCTTGCATCCACAAAATACTGGCACCTTTTTAGGATAGAAATTCTGAATGATAAAAACACTTTATTCTCCACTTACATTACTTCGGAAATTTACCTTTTTAGGAAATTTTATTTCACGCGCATAAGTTCAGCCTCCGAGACAGAGCTACTTTCTCTTGTGATAGGCGTATGTGATATTGTCTTTAAGTTCTTCTAACAGTATGTAAATATTATTTATGGGGAAACTTGAAAAATAAAGTGTTTAGGTCAATTTCCCATACATAAGAAGAACTTCAAGACGATATCACAAAAGAAATTAATTCTATCTCGGAAGCTGAACTTATGCGCGTGAAAGAAAATTTCCTTAAAAGGTGCCAGCATTGTGTGGATGCAAGAGGAGAACATTTCAAACATCTCTTGTGATGAAGTACGTGATTATTTTCATTGTAATTTTAACTGTAAATGTGAGAACCTGAATCATTACACCGACCGCGGCATTATTTGCGTAGATATTTCACCCGATCGCTCGGGAGTTGGAGCTGTGCCATCCGCGACGCAGAAACCCGCGTCATTGGCCAACTCTTGCGTGGGACTCACTGCAGTATAGTTTTTTATTTCATTACATACCCAGATGGCTTCAAAAGAATAAACCATTAAATCGGTGTTTCTTTATGTTAATTGCTCTGACCAAGTCGGTCTTGGTCCCCGCTTTCCAAAACAAAAGCAACGTTGCAATATTCTCTCAATGTTATTACTGACCTCAGTTCTTCCCTCGCTTTAATCAATTCACACGTGTTATTGTTTGCTGTAACTAGATCTTGCAACCCGCGTTTCACTCCACGCGGAGTAGACAAGTAGCTGTCACAGCCGTCACAAGACATTCTTAGATTTTGATTCGTTGAGGTAACTAGCTGATTGGTGCGGTAAAAATAAAGAGCATGGTTTGAGCCGTCGGCAAACTGTTCCTCCTAACAAATGGAAGCCGCCTGGGTATGCAAAGAAAAACTGGACTATAAACATTCAACTGTCTAAAACATTTTCACCCCGATTTATATCTATGGCACTATGACACTTCTTGAGTATCGAGTATGTTGTACAGTTCGTGTCATCTATCTATCTCCCGCACCAGTAAAAATTAAGCATCACTTATTTAAATCTGAAATCACATTATCCTTGCACAAACTTTTAAAATGTCACGAACTTTTCAACTACCATTATTAACTAGATTACCATGATGCCGAAGTACGTTTAATCTAATCTGTTGACTGTGTAAAACTCCACTACCTGCAGCAACAATACTGGTAGAAGCAAGGTAATTGCTCAATGTAATGACCGTAGTTAGTCAATGGACTCCCACAACGAAAACCGAGGCAGTCCCTTGTTATTTGTTGGGACAGCAAACCTAACCTCAATCATTTACTCTGATAATTATCGCTAATGCAGATAATTGGAAGGCCAATAGCGTGGGCATGAACGTGTGCTGCGTGTCTGGTGGTTCAAGTTTAATTACTTTTTATTTTTGCCTGCCAAAGAATTTCTCTGTTGTTAACGCTGTCCTCAAAACCAGGGCCCGGATTCTGAAGACCTAAAATTGTTTGAAAAATGACCAATAACATGAACCTAAATTTTAAAGGAAATACTTAATAATTATAAAAAATGGCCTAAAACTGATATTTTATTTATAAAAAATTATTATTGTACACACAAAGTTATAGACTAGTTTGTACATAATTGTAAAAATTGTAAATAGCCCTAACTGTAAGTTCTGAATGTTCTTTTTTCACGGAAATTTATACTGGCACTGAGGCACTGAGGCACTGAGGCACTGGCGAGTCAAAATTCGGCACATCCTTTTGTGGTCTGCCGGATTATATTGTTGTTTATTGATGGTAAACAGTTGTTTTCACTCTCAGATCCAAGCAGGTGGCAGACTCTGGTGCCAAGTCAATCTAATAACAATAGTGATATAATTCAAAATTTTGGCGTTTCTTTGATTCTCACTTCCGACAACACTTTAACGACGAATTTTTCCTTCTTGCATTAAACAAACAACACTTCAAAGACAGCACCGCTAGCGACGAAAAAAAGTTAATACACTCAATGTAAATACATGAAAATGACTAAATAAGGAAGCAGATGACACGAAAATGACAAAATAATGACCTAAATTTGAAATAAATGCCCTAAAGATATAAAATTGCATAAAATGACAAAAAATGACCTAATAAAAATGCATTTCTATAATCTAATCTAATCTGATTAGGATTTATCCACAAGTTGGCAACGTGTATACAGCATCAATAAAAAGATGACATGTCATTAGAACCCGGGCCCTGCTCATAGATTAGCACAAGCACAGTACATCAGGCATGTGCAAGTTGGAACGGGGGGTGGGTCAATCACGGAGAACTTATTGGCCTCGAGGGCCGAAGTGACAATGTATAAATTTTGTACAATTTAATAGCCACATTGAATGTAGATACAAGTTCATTTTTTTTAAACGTGATTTATTTGTATGATTAATGCTATGTTTTAAAATTCTGCAGAAAAAAGGATTGCAACAAAACATAACAGTATACATATTTTAATACGTTCCGCCTTAACCCTTAACATACAAACAAACACATAAACAACATTATATCAGAGGAATGTGGTGTTGAATACAACTCGACAGAACTGAAGATGGCGCAGGGTTGCCAGATCAGGAACGTAGAACAGTCGTACCAATATTCGAAAATAGTCGTATGCTAGTTAAAACTGTCGTATACTTTGTGATTTTTCAGTGTAATGAACTTATTGCTTTAATAATAATAATAATAATAATTATTATTATTATTATAATAATGATAATAATAATAATAATAATAATTAATAATTAATAGTCCGTACTATACACTTTACATATATCATGTAATAGTTAATAAATCATTTTATTTGTAAATGATTAGGCGTGTTTCATTATCTTCCGATGTGCTAAATCTGGTAAAATACAATAAAATTAAATAAACAGCAACTGCAACAGTGTTGTTATTATTAGCAACATGCATAAAACTAAAACCACGAGAAAACAAAGAGCTGTAAAATATATCAAACTTCTAAATTCCTCAGAGGATTGATTAAATAAATATAACACGCTAGTAGTGACGCATCTTGGTTCCACGCAGAAGAAACCAGCTTTCATCTACATATTATGACCTTCATATGTGACAATATTTTATTTGTGTCTGTCTTATAAATGCTGTTTTTGAGTGGATCCAGATAAGTTGTACGTTAAGGGTTAAGGCGGCACTTTATTAAAATACTTAATATTATAATCCTTAACTGGAGAAAATGAAATTTCTTAATTACAACAGCAAATAAGTAAACTTTGGATAAAAGCAAGATTTTACAAAAGTGAAATTGGAAAAAGCAAATAAGTAGGGTACATTAAAAAAAAATCTAATTTTGAGACTGCCAAAGCATTGATTAGTGATTTTGTTTGAAGCACGAAGCTGAAAGGAAAACGGGTGAAGATTAACAGCGTTGCCAATAATTTCGCATTGTGCTATCAACGGTTGGAAAAAATTCCACTTCAGTTTAAGAGGTTACGTAAGAAACACCTTTTCAATAACTGATCAAGCGGCCCGGAAAATAGGGTTCAGAAAGCCGGCTGTTGCACATGGCTGCAGTATATAATACTAACAGGTGTCCACGGCTTCGCCCGCTAGATATTTTAAAATAATTTATTTAATTATTAAACCTTTTATTACCTCAGACATAGTTTACATATAAAATGCACAAATTACATCGTTTTATTTTTAAAGGTATAAATAAAAGACTTACAGATTCGAAATGAAACGATTAAAACGAACCATATATTTCTGGTCTATTTTTTCACTTCAACAGAGGAAGAATAAGAAATAAATTTTCCCTTTGGGGTTTTTAAATAAGTCTGGTAGTTTTCCTACAAATTAAATACTAAGATTATTACTTGAGTGACATATTCAGTGCAGTTTGGCAACATCAAAACAAGTGTATATGTTTTGTGCAAGTGACAGACAAGGTCATTGCCCCGCAATACTGCTTGACTAACAATGTAATTATCTCTTAAAAGTGGACTTAATCATAAGAACGAAACAGGTTTTATGATTATTTTAATTTTAACTGCTTCCCTCATTAACCTTCCCTTAGAAATAGGGAATTTAGAAATAGGACTTGCAGCTGAACACGAAAGAAATTCCCTCTATGGGTTCTTAAGAAAATAATCAAGTGCTCGAAATGTGACAGCTCTGATGGGAGAGAGATCACAGCACGGCCGAATCACAAAAGATTACTTTCCCAATGTCCGCAAACGTATGAAAATTAAATGGATTTCACCGGACTACTATGTAACTCATTTTCTCAGACAAGGAATTTTTGCGGCAAATTTAATAAGAAATAATTTGGGAGACGACAAATTGTGTTATTGCGCTGATTGCTAACAGGATACAATAATTTTATCACGTCAGATATGCCGAAGCCCGGCAAGGGATGCAGGAAGCAACAACTTTAGCCTACGAAAGATGGGCTCCAGACTTTAGAGTTTTGGACCCGACGGGAAAATTTCTCTTACCTTAAAGAATTTGTGAGACATGCACTAGCTGAAAAAGAAAACGACCAAAATCAAGAGAAGAACGTTAAATCACCATACAAGTGGAGAATATCTAGGTTATTCCCAGAAGCAGCAATCCGAGCGAGGTTTTCTCAGGGTTTCCCCTCACTCTTAGGCCAATTCCGGAATGGACTCTTTCCCTGCTATTCCCGTATGTAGTAAAACACTCCATTGTATAAATGCAGTTCGAAAATATCTAATTAGATCTAGTAGAACTTGGAATAAGAAGATTCATACGGACAAAACGGGATGGAAGAATCTCACGAAAATAGTAATAGGCCTACACAACATCCCCAAAATCCCGTACTCATGAAGTCATAGGCGTGCCGAGGGGGGGGGGTTTGGGGGTTTGAACCCCCCCCCCCCCATTGATTAAAAAAAGGAAAATTGTATGATTTTTAAAGTCTGCCCATAAATTACTTAATACAAGTATAAAGCGTGGGAAGCTTAAAACTCGTTATTTTGCGTCTTAATTTTTAAAATTTTCCGGGGGTAACCCCCGGAAGCTTAAAACTCGTTATTTTGCGTCTTAATTTTTAAAATTTTCCGGGGGTACCCCTGGAAGCTTAAAACTCGTTATTTTGCGTCTTAATTTTTAAAATTTTCCGGGGGAGACCCCCGGAAGCTTAAAACTCGTTATTTTGCACCCCCTCTCCCTGGTGGGTATTCCATACCCCCAGACCCCGCGGATGTTATAACCCCCCCCATATGGTCGGCCTGGTTACGCCTATGCATGAAGTGGATAGCTAGAATCGTAGATCGGGACATTAACTTCAACTTTTGGCAAAAACGACCGGAGATATAGCCTACCAGGTTAAGGTACTCCGGGGGTGAAGGGCGGGCACAAAAAAAATGTCCTCAATAACCTTCACGGTTGTACTACTTACATCATGTATAGGCGTAATATACTCAAGTTAAAGGGAAGTGCGGGGTTTCTGATTTACGTTCGAGCTTTTTGTCATCCGGGGGGTTTAAATCACCCATTTTGCGTGTATAATAGGCCTGAGATATCTAAGTTCGCAATCATCTAGGCTACATTTATATAAATGGTTGGAGTAGAATTTAGAACCATCAAGCGTTGCGAATTCACTTAGTCAACTGAAAACCGGTACGGAATCATTTGCACAAAATTATTTGGACCTTGAACCGAATGATCCATAAAATTACTAACTTAGAAATATAGATCCCTCAGATCGTAAATGAAATAGATTGTCTTATTACAATATTTAGCGAACTGAACTTCCAGTAATTATTAATTCTCACTAATTTATTTATAATTATTTAAATGATACACACTACCTTCTTAAACTCTACTGGAAAATGAACAGAAATATCAATAATACTTCTGTCATAGATTTCAAATACGATAATTACTGCGCAAAATTAACACTTTTTTAAAATTATTGAGGCATAATTTCAACATAAGTTATATTATTTCTCAGTTTTTTTTTTACCAGGAAGTAGCTTCATCATGGTTTCTGATCACGATATTCATTCACTTCTCATACTATAAATCGTTAGCTAGAAATATCCGCCCACTATGAGATTTGAGTTTCATGCGGACAGACTAAGATTATCTGCTTCTGTAATCACTGTTAAATAGTGATTAAAGGTCTTACTGAAAGGTATTGAAAAGCTCAGGTCTGCAAGTTATCGTATGATTTCACCTGTTGTGTTTAAATAAACTATAGAGGTCTTCTGGACCGATATTTCGATTTAAGGAAGTTTTCTACTGATGGAAACTAATATATATGTTTGTGTATTTATCTTACCTAATATAGGCTGGATATCAATATGGAGTAATGGAGAATGCGCAACTTACCTGAAACAAAAAGGAATGTCTTGTTAGTAATACAGAAAATATGTAAAAAAAATAGTGTACATGGTTGAGAAATAAGCATATGCACTTTTAATGTCATCGACCTGGATAGGGATTGAACCCGAATTTTGGGAACAGAAAACTATTTCCACCCAGGCCGACTCCGGTCTGTTATGTCTCTTAACAGAGGAGGAGATAAAATGTATAATCATAAATGTTTGCAATACCCAATGAAATTTTCAGCATTAATGCTTCAATTTAGAAACAGGCCTATAAACCAAGGCACTAAGAAACATCTGTACTTTCTCCAGCTTTAAGCTACTATAGATACATGAACTTTTTTTATTAAGTCATAATTGTCAGATGTGTAACCCCTATCATAAATAAAAATTGTTCGAAAGCATTCTCGTGTTGACATTTGTCCTTTCTCGGCCATTTTGCGGAAAATTTTACGAATTCGTTTATGCACGATTGCCGCGCCACCCAATTCCGTGGATAAGAGTTTACTGTATCTATGTAGTCTGGATAAAAATCAATAGCTACAATCTAATAAAACAGCTAAAATCACTATATATAGGATGTTCAAATCGCTTTCGTCAGACGCTGGTTGGATACCCAGCATACTACATAGCATTAGAGCTCTCTATCACTATGATCAAGGTGCTTTAAATGATTATTGTCTCACAATAATCTGCAATATCATAATACATGTTTTAAGATTCATAAACGTTTTTACTGTTAATGATAAATGCTTGAATGTGACACATGACTGAATTTCAGCTAGATGGAAATAAAAAACAAATGACAGGTTTTGACCCATGTTGCTCTTTTTCTATATGGAATTGCAAATTCCGCATATGCCTTTTTGCACTCCTTAGCTAGTAAGTGTTACTTACGAAAGTTGTTTACATGGATCGTAAGTTGACATTCCCACACAGTCTTGTTGCTATGGCCGTTGCGATGAGGTTAAATTACTTACGGTCCAAGCGCCACGTCATAATTCATTACGATACACTTCATAATACAAGCCTTTATGGACACGGCCCCCAGGACAAATATTCGGTTCCCATAACAACAAACACATGCGAATCACTTTCTGAAATAAACATCTATTTTCAAGAATGTATTTACATAATATTTTCAGGTAATATCACAATTAATATAATTAAATTGATATAAGTAACCGTCGTGCAAAAAATAGCATGCAACACACGGGCCGTAAAGGCATTTGTATCGCAATATACTATTGTACGTCAAGAATCCTCCCAGCCGTGGGAGTACATCTGTTACAACATCTAGAAGTAATTTTAAAGCGACTGGAACCTCATTTTCTTCTGCCGTAAAGGCATTCGTAGTGATAATGGGCTCCAATTTGATCTGCAGTATGCTGGATATCCAAGCAACATCAGAGAAAAATTATTTGAACATCATTTCACTAAAATAAAATAGACTTAATACCATCAACTCAATGTTTTGTTTTATAATTCGCCTAGGCCTTTCGGCGTATTTCCACCATCTTCATGGCATCTTCTTTTGCTGGATTGGATGCCTCAATAATTAAAACCAAAACTGCATTGTCTTTCACCTTGTCACATTTACAAAATAAAATTTCTAAAAGGTTTATAAAATACTATCACTGAATCGACCTCTTTGGCCTCTTCGTTGTGTGTCTGTTGATAATCAGTGATAGTGTTTTTATAAAGCTTTAAGAAATGTTATTTTATAAACGTGAAAAGATGGTAAGGCAATGCAGTTTTGGTTTTAATTACTGAGGTATACAAACCAGCAAAAGAAGATACCCTGAAGATGGGGAAATACGCCGAAAAGCCTAGGGGAATTATAAAATAAAACATTTTTGACTTGCTCGTATTAAGTCTATTTTATTTTATTGATCGAGCTCAATGGTAGGCTACATAACATGTATTTTAATATCCTTTAACTAACCATGATTTTATAGATCAGCCTATGTAAAATATTCCTTAGAGGCAGCTTTGACGCAGAATATGCTGTATTTGGATATCTCAATGAACCATGTTCTACGTCTCAATCTCACTTCTGTATGTGAGCTTACACAGTTATCTTTAATTAAGGAGAGCACATTCCTGCAATTCTCGAGATTTCTAGCTGCATTATATCGAATTCCCGTAAGCAGAGCTTTGATTTCCGTATGAGTATCTGAGTATGCAGTGACTCAGATATTTACTTAATTTTCTTTGAAAGCATGCAATTCAGGATCCTGAAGCCCACTCTTGAGTTCATACCCCGCCCACCCTCGAACTTTTTTTCAGTAATGCTTATAATAGCCATCGTTTTCAATTCAGTTAACTTATTCGCCCATTAGCATTTCAAGTGAAGAAGATATCAGAGTTTCAAAGAACTTCGTACTTAAGAAAAGCATTGAAAATACCTGAACTTCGAGGTGATATACAAAAATAGAACGTTTTTGGGAATTTTATGGGATATGGGAGCAGTAAGGTCGGGTGGTAGGCCTTGTCCGTTCAGGGATGTAGCACCACGGAGTGTAGAATACAATTTTTGCAAGTAGTATAGCAGTTTGTGAATCTAGTTTCTCTGTCCTAATAAGAATAAGCAGGCCTCAAAGACTAACCATGACTCACTCAAGAACCACCTAATTTAATGTATTTAGATTTGAGAAAAGCAAAAATACATTTTAAAACACTCTAGTGACAACAGGAGCGCCCAGAACAAACAACTTTCAGTTAACATTAACATAGTGTTCTACAATTAATGATTTTTATTCCATATCAGACCCAATATTATTCCATAACATAACCCTAGCACATCCTGAAAAACATTTCGCCCACCCTGATCTTGAATACTGGCTACGGGCCGGATGAAAATTATAAGTTGTACAAAAAAAAAAGTGAACAAATCTCTTTTGACTTTTTTCATACTAAGGAAGGTATACTAAAAATGTAGAAATTGTTTTAAAAATTTAAAACATATTATATTCATGTTTCCAATGTTTGGCCATAAATGTGTAGGCCTACCATCGTAGAATTATATCTGTACCTACCGACTTTTGATAGATTATGTAAAAAAATATGTGATACACTCAAGTAACTTTCTCTATCCTAAGTAGACGAAACATAACTTCTTAAAAATTTGACACACAATAAGAGACCGTATTGTAGAGAGTGCATATTCATCTCTTTCTTCCTCATGAAAAAGTGCACCGTTCACCTGGCAAATACTTAAACTTGAATGCCTATAAACGATAGCTGCATTTATCTACCCTTCAGATCATTTTTGTGAAAAAAGGGTTTGAAATTAAATATTTGGCTGTTGGTAAATGCACCCCATGTAAAAAATTTAAACAGAATCATTAGAGGGCTGTAATCAGCACAATACAGAGCCTCCTCATAATACTTCACAAAACGCGTAAGAATGTAGAAATGTTCGGAGTAGATGGCAGTAGATGAAGATTAATATTTTTGTGGAAAACTTCGAAAAAAAAAATGCTTGGATGGTCTGGAATCTGAATTTCCAGAAATTCGGCCATAGATGTAAAAACTCGCTGCTTTATTAGTTAGCACAAGAATTCGTAAGGCAAAGTAATATTTTTGCAAGCTGGGCGATTATTTCGCACTAAATCAGTCCCTCCCATGTAGCGATGCAACTCGTGGAATGAGGATAAAATAGTATGAAAGTCCTATTATCTCTCCAAATATTAAGTCGATTTTTCCAGATCTGTGCAGATAATAACGTATTCATGGCCGGCAGGGAGAAATAATATTCAGAATTTTACGAATTTCGTTCCAAAGCTTAAAACAATCATGCATAAAAAAATGACATTTCAATACAAACAATGTCTGCATTTTTAGTAATATAAAATCAATGCAATGAAAACAGCAATGTTTCGTCGGTTCTGGTTTTTGTTTCAGTCAATTAGACTGTCTGATTCGCGGTAAACCGATACTCTATTCTCGTTATGAAAACAAATTAAATGTAATTAAGAGTACAGTAGAAACAAATACCACGTACAGTAAATAAAAACCCATTGTTCTATAGAAAACACGCAACATTATTATTTGGTAACGAAATTAAGTCAATTAGAGAAATGAATATACCAAAGCTGATTGAAGAGTTGTCTATAGGCGTATGTGAGGGCGGGGCTTACAGATAACGCCGTATCCATCAGACATCTGTTTCATCTGTTTAAATGAATAATTGAATTACTTCAAAACAGGAACGTAGTCGAAATGATAACTCTTTCACACTCAGCGTGCGTAGGCTAAGGTGGAAAGGTTGAGTCAGACTGAAAAATGCAATGTCATAATAATAATAATAATAATAATAATAAAGTAATAATAATAATAATTTATTGCATCTGTAGCTATACATTGTATAGGTAGACATTGTCAATATTATTTAGAACAAATAAAAGTTACAGTAACCGCAAAATCATTTATGTAAAGAATCCTTAAAAGAATAAAATATGTTCTCATACAAATACTCTTTCAGTTTAAATTTAAAACACCTGAGATTTTTCACATTTAAAATACTAGCTGGTAAGTTTTTTACAACTTGTCTAACAATGTAAACTGGCAATTTAGTGTATCTAAAGGTTCTATATTTAAAAATATATAACGTCTTTGCTCCTTGTGTTGTGCTCATGTAATTCTGAATTAAAGATGAACTTATCTTTGTTGTTAAAATAAAATAAAGCAGCCTTGTATACTAAAATTCCAGTTACTGTTAAAATCTTGTTATTTTTGAAAGTCATTCTTAAAGACTCCCTTGGTGCCAAGTTAAAAATAAGTCTTGAGATTTTCTTTTGTGCAACAAACACCCTATCTATGTTCGTTGCCCTGCCCCAAATCAGTATATTATAGGAAATAATACTATGTCCATATAATGTTTCAAAACCCTGAAAGCAAAGCATAGCTTGTTAAGACGTCCACAAATGTAATCTAATTGTGATTCCCAATTTAAATCAGAATCAACATAAACACCTAAAAACTTAGCAATTTTTGTAACATTGAGATCTGTGTTTTTAACATATGACATATACAGGTCTTGACAGGTCTTGACAGCTGGGATCTGAACCAGGAACCAGATCCTGGTTCAAATCCCGGATATGGCATTGCATTTTTCAGTCTGACTCAACCTTTACAGTAACGTAGTCGATTACTATATTTTGAGGTGAAACGGGAAAATACCATTGCCCATGCTTAGGGCAGAGAAAACAATGTGAGTGTATCACCTAAGATTTTTTTCCCCTTTGACGAAACTTTAATACGCTTTTTATATGTGATGCCACAATATCTTAATCACATGAATTACAGTACAGATTTTAATTTAAACGCTAGTGTGGTATCGATTAATATCGAACATGAAAAGATCTTGAAGCTTTGAGAGCAGCAAATAGAATTGCGTAGTAAGCAATCTGTATTTAAAATAAAGTCAAATCTGTTTGTGTTAATTTTAATATTTTACTAAATTGAGTAAATTCGTGTTGTAATAATCCGTTGGCTTCAAGTTAAAACGGCTAAGAAGAAACTTCGATCTGACCACAATACATCAGTTGTCATCTATGGGAAAAGATGAGTACGATGAGAACTTACTATAATAATAGATTATTGCAGAGGACAGCCGTCTACGCTTATTTGATGAAAACATTTTGCAGATTCCCTTTTGTAGACTAAAGAAGACGCAAATTAGTTATTCTATTACAGGATTGAAATTATTTAATAAGCTCCACAGTTCAGTGATAGACATGACGCTACCAATCTTTAAAACAAGACTATATGCGTGGCTAATTGTCAATCCCTTATATAGTCCGAGTGAATTCTTTGAAATTAGCAGTGTTGTCGTTTAACGCATATTTTATTCTATTATAATATCCAAGTGGTTTCAAATTGTATTGTGTTTTAAATTGATTTATATAACCAACCACCAAATGAGTAATTCCAAATTTTGTAAATTGAGTTTTTTATTATGGGATTAATTTATAGTTAAAGTGCATTTGTGTTTTATCTGAGTTCAATTGCATTGTACATACATGCTTAAAGAACAATGAATTTAAACTTAAACTTAAATTTTTAAAATCCGAAAACTTAAACATATAACTATGGTCGAACAGAAACAGTCGCTTCGCTCATTTCATAACATACTAGTATTTTAATAAATGTCATTATAGGCTCATTGCGTAATGTACTATACTAGAAAATAGCCCGTGGCTTTGCCACGATTAAAATTATACTTAAATAAGAAACTACAGGTCTCGAATCCTGAAGGCACTGACAATACATTTACAAAAGTCAGCGCTGGGTTCATCAATTTTTATTTAAAATATCTAATCATATACAATCCCTTTTTTCTTTAGAATTTAGTTCGTTCCTACCAGTACGTAGATTTCAGAAATTAATTATATCGTAAGTTTTATGCAGTTCCAAAGCTACCTTGAACAATGATGATAATACGTATTGTTTCTCGACTGTTTGTTGACAGATGAATATGATGTAAATTTAATTTGATAAATTCAGTGTAATTTTCAGAAATCGCGTATAATTTTTAAGGGAAGGTGTGGTTTGTTTGGATTTTTATTCTCAACGATACTTCCAGGGTTAAACTAACAATATATTATAGCTGGTACCCGCGGCTTCGCCCGCCAGGATTTTTAAGAAATTTACACTGGAAGTTTTTTAAAAATGTTTGTGGTTCAGAGCTATGAAAATTGTAAGTGAAAATAAAATTAGAATATTCGTTCATTGTGTTCATTTGACTTAGGCCTTATATAATAAAGAAACGGTTTTCCTAATTTTGTACTCTTCGTGAAAGTTTAGACTGCGACAGACGAACATCGCCGAGTATACCCGATGTCTCACGAAGTGAGGGAGTGAGCACGCTATTTAGGGCCGTTGAATTCTATAAGAGTATATTTTAATTTTTAAATTCCACAGTATGATTGGGGCTTAATTTTGTGCAATTCAGAAAGTAATCTTAGATGTCATGCAAGAAGTCTTTAATGGACGTTCTATTGTAGAGAACCTACAACAGATTGAATCTGTTTAGTTACACAATGATAATCTTAATTCCTTTTCGTCATGTTTGCATTTCAATGCCTTAAGGATTACGCGCCCAGAAATACAAACGAACCCACACTCAATTTCTCACAGCCAGTACCTTGGTATGTTGTATTGTATTCTGCAACTTCAATATAACTAACATATTGTCTATCTCCCATTCGTCATTTCACTGAGTTGTCAATTCATAGTGGAATTGGTTTCCTTATTCTCTCTCTCTCTCTCTCTCTCTCTCTCTCTCTCTCTCTCTCTCTCTCTCTCTCTCTCTCATAACTCAATCACCATTTCCACTCTCACGCCTATTCTCTCGCATCCTAAACTTCTATGAACAAGCTATATGACAATACACAGGATTTATCTGATGAACTCGTAATCTCGGATTGGATTTATTAAGACTCTTCCATGAATAAAACATAACGGAATTTTATTGTTTGGGTCCAGTTTAAACTCTCGTTCTGTTTTTTTCGTATTGCCTTCTATGTTGGGGCGTAGGGCCTCCAAGTGGAGGTTTCTTTTATCGAGATTAATTTTGTTACGCTTATTTTCCGAGAGACGGCAGAGTGACAGGTGGTAAACCCATTGCCTCATAACCCTCGCAGGAATCTAAGGTATTACTTCAACATAAAAGGGCCAGAAATTTGTTCCAGAAGCTTTAATTTACGCTTGAAGTTCTTTTAGGTCTCCCAGCTTAAGTCCCTCCCGGAGGACTCCGTGCCAGGATTTTTACATCCTGAAAAATCCATCGATCGCGGCCGGGTTTGATCCCGTGACCTCGAGACGGGCGCGGTACATTTATACCACCGCGTCCGACGCTTCCAGACAATAGTGGCGAAAACTTCAAAACTTCGAATTTTTATATCTTGTTCATCTTATATTTATTATGTTTACATGACGTATTCAAGTCGATCTGAGTACGCTGAACGTATTGAATAAAGTCGCATAAACGGGGAGTCAATACGATTTGAGTTCGAAGCTGTGTAGAGTCAACACAGTCAGATAGTGGGATAGAATAGTACTCAGTTCGTTTTTAATAGTCTATCTTGAAGACGCTATCGTACTGACATCGTGTTAATAGTATGCGATACAAGAGTGGTGTTAGATTTAATTGGTGGAAACAATTTCCACCTAAACATAACTAAAAATAAAAGAATCAATTCCAGATTAATACGATGGAAGGAGAAATATATGATACGTGGTCAGTCATATGGACTATGTCGTTTCTTATAGATATTGTTTATCAGCAATAAGTTACAGGCTTATAGTCCGGCATATAATAGAGTTGTTGGAAAATCTAAATCTAACAAGAAAAGAAAAGAAAATTGGCATAAGAGAATGTGAAAAGAAGGCCATGATCTGGAAAGAGCTACGAATGTCTAAACCTTCCATAAAGAAAGTGAAAAACTCGAAGAAACCTAAAAATAATATAAAATTACTTGTAAATAAGTTATTGTGAATTTGAGAGATTCTTATACGCCTATTAGATTTTTATAAAAATATGATCGGACAAGCGACAAAAAAAAAAAGACAGTAACTCAAAAGAAGGTGGTTCTATGAAAATTATTTGAAAAAAAAAAGAGTAAGATAAAAACGTTTTGGGATCAACAAATTCTCCCTATACAGTAATAAGGTTGATTTATAATTTTTTATTTCCCGTTTCCCATTCTCAGAAACTCTCGTATTTTCGTTGCAAATTGTTTGATAGCTATTATTTGAACTAATTATCTGAGTCCATTAATAAGTTACGATCGTCAAAAAGGAAGTAACACAGTTAAAGAAGAAGCTGTTGATGTGTTCACTGCCTACTACAAACCCGTCACATCAAATTGTTAGTGAAGTTTTGATTAGAACAAACGATCCACTAACAAGATAAATAATGGTCGTCTTAATCAACCCTGTTTCATTCGCAATAAAATAGAACCTTGGTGTGAATAGTTTGCGGTCACTTACAGAGCAAAAGGTTGAATTTTACGGACAATAGTTAGATATCGATCTATCGTATTCATTTGATCAACGTCAGGAATAAAAGCAGCGTGACTCGCGACACCAGGTTCAAGGATATTCTTGTTTTAATAGGATGATACATATTCAAATAGGTGTAAAAGCCAGTGAGGCATCTCTTGAAGATCACGCGAAGAATTTAAATTAACTCGGAAAATAAGTTGTTTTAAAAAATTGGAATAAGATAAAGCCTATCTTTTCGTGTCAGAAACTTGTACCATTTTCCTGTTATTTATAAAATAGTTAATGAATAAGTTTGGTATTTTCATTATTTTAATGCTGACCTAGTATTTTGTATGGTGTCCAGTTTTCACCATATTTTCTGCCTTGCGACACAATCATTTTCGAAACTTATTTTTTAAGGATCATAGCATTTGAAAACAACTAAAAATATTAACATTTTCCACCTGTTTTTATAAATTTTTCCACCTGAAAGATTAAGTAAGGTTGTTCAGAGACCTTCCTATTTTAACAGAATGATAGCATATTGTACTCTATCTAGCAGGAGAAAGTCAACAAGACTGAAATGTAACATGGGTGAGTGATATAGAACTACCTAGAAGATACTATACGGAAATCCTGGAAGATAAAGAGAAAGTCATTGACCGAGAAATCTGAAGAACCTGGAATTCTCAAGTAGCAAAACTAAATATTGAAAATACGTTATTTTCTTAATTTATTGAAAACGGTGAGTGATATAGAACTACCTAGAAGATACTATACGGAAATCCTGGAAGATAAAGAGAAAGTCATTGACCGAGAAATCTGAAGAACCTGGAATTCTCAAGTAGCAAAACTAAATATTGAAAATACGTTATTTTCTTAATTTATTGAAAACGGTGAGTGATATAGAACTACCTAGAAGATACTATACGGAAATCCTGGAAGATAAAGAGAAAGTCATTGACCGAGAAATCTGAAGAACCTGGAATTCTCAAGTAGCAAAACTAAATATTGAAAATACGTTATTTTCTTAATTTATTGAAAACGGTGAGTGATATAGAACTACCTAGAAGATACTATACGGAAATCCTGGAAGATAAAGAGAAAGTCATTGACCGAGAAATCTGAAGAACCTGGAATTCTCAAGTAGCAAAACTAAATATTGAAAATACGTTATTTTCTTAATTTATTGAAAACGGTGAGTGATATAGAACTACCTAGAAGATACTATACGGAAATCCTGGAAGATAAAGAGAAAGTCATTGACCGAGAAATCTGAAGAACCTGGAATTCTCAAGTAGCAAAACTAAATATTGAAAATACGTTATTTTCTTAATTTATTGAAAACGGTGAGTGATATAGAACTACCTAGAAGATACTATACGGAAATCCTGGAAGATAAAGAGAAAGTCATTGACCGAGAAATCTGAAGAACCTGGAATTCTCAAGTAGCAAAACTAAATATTGAAAATACGTTATTTTCTTAATTTATTGAAAACGGTGAGTGATATAGAACTACCTAGAAGATACTATACGGAAATCCTGGAAGATAAAGAGAAAGTCATTGACCGAGAAATCTGAAGAACCTGGAATTCTCAAGTAGCAAAACTAAATATTGAAAATACGTTATTTTCTTAATTTATTGAAAACGGTGAGTGATATAGAACTACCTAGAAGATACTATACGGAAATCCTGGAAGATAAAGAGAAAGTCATTGACCGAGAAATCTGAAGAACCTGGAATTCTCAAGTAGCAAAACTAAATATTGAAAATACGTTATTTTCTTAATTTATTGAAAACGGTGAGTGATATAGAACTACCTAGAAGATACTATACGGAAATCCTGGAAGATAAAGAGAAAGTCATTGACCGAGAAATCTGAAGAACCTGGAATTCTCAAGTAGCAAAACTAAATATTGAAAATACGTTATTTTCTTAATTTATTGAAAACGGTGAGTGATATAGAACTACCTAGAAGATACTATACGGAAATCCTGGAAGATAAAGAGAAAGTCATTGACCGAGAAATCTGAAGAACCTGGAATTCTCAAGTAGCAAAACTAAATATTGAAAATACGTTATTTTCTTAATTTATTGAAAACGGTGAGTGATATAGAACTACCTAGAAGATACTATACGGAAATCCTGGAAGATAAAGAGAAAGTCATTGACCGAGAAATCTGAAGAACCTGGAATTCTCAAGTAGCAAAACTAAATATTGAAAATACGTTATTTTCTTAATTTATTGAAAACGGTGAGTGATATAGAACTACCTAGAAGATACTATACGGAAATCCTGGAAGATAAAGAGAAAGTCATTGACCGAGAAATCTGAAGAACCTGGAATTCTCAAGTAGCAAAACTAAATATTGAAAATACGTTATTTTCTTAATTTATTGAAAACGGTGAGTGATATAGAACTACCTAGAAGATACTATACGGAAATCCTGGAAGATAAAGAGAAAGTCATTGACCGAGAAATCTGAAGAACCTGGAATTCTCAAGTAGCAAAACTAAATATTGAAAATACGTTATTTTCTTAATTTATTGAAAACGCTTTAACCAAGAAGTCAAATCGCGACTCTATTTTAAGACAAACATTTAGATCTGAGCAGACATACATACATGCTGTATCGTTAATATTGAAATCCATTCATAATGAGTTTTAATAACCGAAAAATTAATTTTTCATAGGTAATCCCACGAGAGTTGGCGAGGTTATCAATAGATTCGCGACTGCGCAGCAGGAGCGAATTTATCTGTTGAAACTCATCAACTCAAGTTGGATTTATTAAGACTATTCCATGAATAAAAATGCAACGGTTTATACCGGTACAAATAATAATTACTTTCGCGCTCTGTTGTATAAAAACAAATCTAACAGCTGCGAGATCACGGTCTGCTATGAATCAACCATCCGTCAATCGATTCGAGTTACCATGTCGTAACCAGGGCTACCAATGGTGCATATAATACATAGTTAACTTCATTCAGGTAAGATAACAGCAGAACAGAATAAAAGCAAACGAACTGGCTTGCACCGAATCGGAATTGTGTTTTAATCAATGTACATTTCTATTATTTCAATTTCCAAACAAGTTATGTTGTATAAAATAATCTGTTTTCTTGCTGTTTAATGGCAACATGTGACGTATTAATCACTGCACACTGATGCTTTCGTGTCCAGTAACGAGCAGGCGGTTTTACCCGATAAAATGCCATCCTCGCGATTTCTACAAGAATATTGTAAGATAAATGGCCGTGATTGGTCTGTATTCGAGGAATTGCTAAACGTTATTGGTCAATACGCTCGGTTTAAATACGGTCATTAGAGATGCAAGAAACAGTAGCTGTAGGCTTCTAGCTAACATGCGAATATTTTAGGACCTGCGGAAAAAAAATCTCGCGTTCAGTATCAATATGTTAATACTAGGTCATGTCTTATGCAGAGGAGTAACCTCTGATAACGTAGCTGTCTTTAAGGAGAACGTGCAAATATTTGGTTATCGTTATGGCTCTGACGTCATGTACCGTGCACAGGAAACACCTTCAGCATTGTATTATCTGAACTGACAAAGAAGAGTTTGCCAACACTTTCACTTACTGTAAAAACAGGTGAATTTTGTTGAGAACACAGACGTTTAAAAATATATGATAAATTGTATTTATCCACTTTCTTTTACCATATTATGCCTTAGACCTTTAGATTTTTATATCATAAGCCTGATTTTGTTATTATACCTTTTTACAGATCTACTGAACGGAAACTTTTCTTCCGAAATTTAAAAATAAATTACTTAATTTTAGTAATATTAAAAGCTGATATAATAATAAAAATTCATTTAGTTTATTCCTTATCTTTCTAGATGTATGTAACCACTTGAAAGAACTCCAAGCCTGGGTAAGCAAATTAACTTGAAACGATTTGGGAGGTTGAGGGCCGCTTTCATTTCGGCGAAGTAGGCGGCTACGCAAGAACTCCCTATGTGGTGGTGATATGGCTAATTCATGGGCTAAATGTGGAGACAATGTAGCTATTGGCAAGGGTACCAGCTCGAGATATGGGGCTAATTTTCCACCAAGTCAAGAGGAATGCAAAAAATCAAAATAATTAATTTCACGATTCCACTCATACGCCGCGTGTTTGATTTTGACAAATAACGTTTAGCAGTTCCTCGGATATAGATCAATCACGGCCGTTTATCTTACAATATTCTTGTAGGAATCGCGAGGATGCCATTTTATCGGGTAAAACGTGCTGCTCCTTACTGGAAAGGTAAGAATCAGTGTGCAGTGATTAATATTAAGCAGCACAAAAACAGGTTACTTTATACAACATAACTTGTTTGCAACTGAAATAATAGAAATGTACATTGATTAAAAACACAATTTCGATTCAGTGCAAGCCAGTTCATGTGCTTTTATTCTGTTCTGCTGTTAGCTTACCTCAATTAAGTTAACTGTAAGTCTTACATGCAAATTGGCAGTACTGGTTACAACATGGTAACTCGAATCGATTCATGGATGGTTGATTCATAGTATGCCGTGATCTCGCTGCTGTTAGTTTTGTTTTTATACAACAAAGTACGAAAGTAATTATTATTTGTATAATCCGTCGCGAATCTATCAATAAACTCGTCAACTCTCGTGGGACTGCCTATGATAAAAAAAAAGTCATCGCGTTACATTCTACAGGCATATCAAGGAAATACACAGAGATGAACTAGAAACGACACGAGTTGCGAAGTAAAATAGAATGTATCGGTGAAATGTTAGCTTACAGAACTGAGATCTATAGCAGCTGTGAACTATCATGAACTCTGGAAGTGTTTACAGTTCATCCGTATAAATAACTCTGTATAACTTTCAGTTCCAGGAATATGTAACAATTAAACGCAGGCAGACTTTTTGGTATGCAAAAGAAATGCTTTGAACGCACTATACAAGCATGTTAATCAAACGTAAATTAATTGAATCTTGGACGAGAACCCTGGCTTCACACGTGAGTGCATCTAGTACGCTACATCTCAAACTGATTACATTTACACACAGAAACCATCCAGTACGTGTGCAGAGAGACGTGAAGAGGAAGAGAGGAAGGGCTTACCATAAATACAAGTGTACACGTCAACACCTGATGGTATGGATGCGTGAATGTGAACTTCATTTCAATCATTTCAATTGAAATTGAAATTAAGTGTAATACATCAGCTGCGCTGAAACATGGGTTTATTTTGGAGTAAGACTATACAATAATGTATTAAGAAAGCATCCAGATATAAAGAACATAAATGTGAATAGTTTTAAGAATAGAATAAGATATATTATAAAATAGTTTTTCTAAAATAGTTCTTATTTTCTTGATGTATTTTATAAGTAAACTAGCTGAAAAGGCCCGGCGTCGCCCGGGCTTTGTATTTTGTAATTTGAAATTAACTTTTGGAGGACTTTCGATTTTGAAACTCTAGGTGCTTATATAATATGTATGTAAAACTTGAAATGAAGAAAAAGATTTATCACACTCAAACTATTCCATCAGAAAACGCTAGATATAGGTTTTTATGGCTCATAGAGGATGTCGAAAGCTGCATTCCGTTGCTTCTACACATCATGCTTGGGAGGATTTGAAATAAGAAGAAACATAAATTAAATAAGATTGTATTGACTTGACGGAAAATTTTATTTCTCATTCTCATGTTACCATACAACCGTTTCGGTTTTGAATAAGAGAAATGCAGTATCACTTTCATACTTTCCTCCCCTAAAACCCGGGACATAAAATACTGCGAGCATAGGACTCAAAATGTTCCATCCCATGCTTAGGGCCTATGATAAACATCCTTATTTCTCAACTAATACAAAGCATACAGCTATGGATAACGTATAAGCGGAAAGGATTGTTTACCTACTTCTGATATAGCATACTCACACACTTAAGTTATCCCAGCAATACGACCTCTTATTCTACATCAAAATGTGAAGTGAAAAAATATTTCTTGTGTCGAGGGTAGAGAAAGTTATGTGACTGCATTACAATGTGCTTTATTCTCGTGGATTTTATTCAAGAATTATTTTCATAAAACGTTATCATCAGAATTCGTTAAAGTCCAATAAATTATTATGTAGTGTCCAGAGCCCCATGTGAACTGTGTAAACAATACACTGTTGTCTTGACAACTGAATGGGATTCATTTTTTTTGCATAATATTCTCAGAAATTATATAATTTTCAAGGGAAGGAGTATTTTGTTTGAATTTTAATGTTGACCGCTATACTTCCCGGGCTTAACTGGGTATGTGTGCAAAATTCCGTGTAAATTGGTAAAGAAATGTAGATTTGTATAAGGAACAAACATACATACATACATACATACATACATACCCACAAACACACATTCGACTTTTTTTGTTTGAATTTTAATGTTGACCGCTATACTTCCCGGGCTTAACTGGGTATGTGTGCAAAATTCCGTGTAAATTGGTAAAGAAATGTAGATTTGTATAAGGAACAAACATACATACATACATACATACATACATACATACATACATACATACCCACAAACACACATTCGACTTTATATATTAGATGTTAACAGTAATGCAATTTTACGTTTTATGTTCTCTTGTGATTTATGTTAGTTTTGTTTTGTGATGCTTGCATGTGTATGTATGTGTATGTGTGTGTGTGTATGATATTGCTGTACGTTTTTAAGACTGAACTGCACCCGAGCATTCTGCTCTTTCGGGTGTTTAACACTTGTATAACATTGTATTTGTATTTGTATTTTTGTATTTGTATAATATTTGTATAAAATAAAGAAAGAACACTTGTTGTATTAAAAAAAAAAATCAGGCGATGGGTGAAATTTATATTTTCCACTTATAAAATTAGAGATCTGAAATTTTGTAAATACTCCCTTAGTTATTAAGTGCCAGAATGGTACTTCATGAGATTGTGTGAGGGGCGGGAAAATGTCTGTCCGTCTGTCCGTGTGTCTGTACGCGCGATAACTTATCAGATTTTCATTAAACTTGGTATATGCATTTATAACGTCCATGGCAAGAAGTCTATTGATATTGGATCAAATCGGTTGACCGGTACCGGAGTAAAGCCCAATTTAGTACCTATTTCATGGTAATATATTAGAAAGAATTTATCAAATGCAAATCTGTTCTCATGACAACATATTGTTTTAGATTGTTCATATACTGCTTTGGAAGTTGCAATACAGTTAGCTTTGACAAATAACTCTACCCACATATTCCTTCACATATGCTTATCAAACTAGACCTTTGTTCTTCCATAAGCCATGCATAATGAATTGGTCTGGAGCTTAACTCGGAAATCGATTAAAAAATAACTTATTTTCTGCATATCATAATTGCAATTATCACTGATAATACAAACTCATTCTGGCACTCTGCTACATAAGTTTACCTGATTTTATTTGAATATGACATTGGTTTTATTACTTATTCCTTGACAATTAGACAATTCCTCAGCAAGCTAAAGGAATATTACCTATTTTATGGAACCCGGAGTTCACTGCCATTCAATCTTTATTCTTTGTAACTCAGTAAGTTCTAATTTTTGATAAGTTATATAGGTCGGCCACGTGATTCATCAAGAATATAACATGCACGCAGTCTGATTTCAAACAGGTAAGAAGTTATAATATGATCTTACTAAATAATAATAATAATTTATTGGCCACCCTTATGGTTCAGGCATTTGCCAGTCTGGATAGTAATCGCACAGTTGGATGATACTTGGGTTCGAATCTGGTGGATATTTTCTGCAGAGGTCTTTCCATCAATCACCTAAGGCGGATTATCATATCAACCCTATCAATAATTATTCATTTTGAGACGACAGCTACTATAAATTCTCTAGTATGAGTGGCTACCGTAGCGAACTTGTGAATAATATGGTACAATAATAGGAAGACGAAGAAGAATAATAAGAAATGTATAAAAAGAAAATGAGGGAATTTTAAAAAATGAGTAGAAAGAATAAAAGTACAAGGCATAACAGTTACAGATGGACATCAACAGTAAGTTGAATGGCCAATTTGTATACTCGCATAACCTAATATGTGATATGATCCCGGAGTTAAAACGTGTAATAAAGCTAAGAAAAGTTTAAGGAAGAATAGAAGGAGAATAATTCCTTTTATTAGTCTTGTCAAACGTAAGGCATTATCGTTGTGAACGGAATATGTCAATTTCAAACACGAAGTTCAGTTCTATTGTGAAGAACTTTCCAAAAGTATTGTTACTATCATCATTCTCTTCATCAAGAACTCTAAAGGCCTAGGCGAGACAGCGGAAGCAACAAACATACAATACGGCTCCATAATAAAACACAATTCTCTGGATGCGAGATACAAATCTACAGCTATAATAATATGGTCTGCGTTACACAAGTAACCCTCGCTGGTAAAGTTATTTTATTGCTGCTTTCAGACTTTAGTATGGGACTAGTCTAAAATTTTAAGTACACCACACATTAACTACCCACTACGTGCTCCATGGGGAGTGTGTTTACTTCGATAAGAACTTAATGCTTTTCCATTTGTTGTTGCACGAAGGACAACGTTATCTTCATTTTCGCACAAATATATCTGAACAAGGAATACTGGTCTTGAATTAAAACATAACGGATTTCAACGAGGAAATGCTGTCATGAAAACTAATAATCAGTATTCAAAACGTCATAAACCAAGCACGGCTACTCACTGTTTCGATTTGGGATTAGGCCTGTTGGTATTTGCCGTATACATAACAGTTAGTTATTATGACAGACACGGTGGTATGTTTATCAATATATTGAAACAAATTATTAATCTTTAAAGATTTTCAAAATTTGCCGGTTGGAAACAAGGCCCCTAGCCCGAATTCAAGATCAGAGTGGACAACAGTGGCGTAGCCAGAAAATTATTTCGGGGATGGTCGAAAGTGCCGAAGGGTTTGGGGGTATGGAATACCCGCCAAGAATTGGGAGATTTGGAGGCTCACCCCCGAAATTTTTTTAAAATATTGAGCTAATGAAAAAAACATTTTACGCTATTTTAGCACTGAAAAAATAGCTAGCAAATTTGTTTACTATACTCTAAGACATGCCAAATTAAACAAGAAATCGTTATCTGAGTTATAACACCTATTACTATTTATAAGAAAATTTAAGTAACACATAGAACAGTGGAAATAATAGGCCTACATTTACAAGTTCAGTTTTTTGTATTATTAAATAATATAATAAAATATTTGGTAAAATAGAGCTAAAATAAATCACTATGCTTTGATTTCGAGGGAGGTCCAAACCCCCTGGACCCCTCTTCTTTACGCCATTGGTGGACAAAGTAATTCTCAGTAAGGGCTACGTTTATGTTATGGAACAATATTAGAGTTGGGACTGGTGTGGAACAAAAATCAAGAACTGGAAAATACTACGCACGATAATTAATGTCAACTGAAAGATGTTCCTCCTCTGGGACTCTTGTAGATACTGAAGAGCACTTCGATTAATAACATGAAAAATATATAAAACAACAAAAAGTGTCCATAAGCTTTACTTGAAAAAACAATAGGCCTATTGTTAAAGCTGAATCCTTTTCTTTCAAATGTTCCTTTTTCTGAGAACCTTTTCCTTTTTCGGAGCGTTTCTTTTTTCCTGCTCTTCTCAAACACTAAATACAGTAAATTAGTCATTCTTGCGTGAGCTATGATAATTCTTTGAGGCCAATTAATTCTTAATAGGAAAGAGAAACAAGATTCACAAATTGATGTACTACATGCAAAAGTTCTTACTGCTGTTAATATGTTTAACAATCCTATTCTTGATATCCTTTAATCGCTTCGAAGTAAAGAGATTTTTCAATCCTTTTTTTTAAGTTATCTGCGATTTTTTTTATCTTTTACACTTAGAATGCTAATAAACGAATAAATGAACAGAACTGAAAAAATATGGCTTTATTTATGCATTACCGAAAATAAAGTTTCAGGGTGGGCTCAGCTCATCCTAGCTCTCTCTAGCTACTAGCTTGCTAGAAACTTATGTTATATTAATACTATAAGATAGATTTCTATTACCAAATTCGTGAACAATTCATTGCCTTACTGAAACCAGCATCATACAACTCTTATAAATTCGAAACTTGTGACAATTCGATGGTATGGTTAGATTACTGATCTGTAGAGACCGGATTTTAAAGGGAAATTTTTCACCCAAAAAAGGACGAAAAAAGGGAAAATTATTGCCAAAAAAAGGTGGAAAAAAAGGGATATAAAAGTATAAGAGAGTGTAAAAATTCAACAGAGAGATACATGTTTGTTTTATGTTTTACTTTACCTTATTAGAAAACGTAAGATTAGGACGAGCCCGCTTGCATGTAGATAAATGGGGAGTGTGCTGCATTCCTGTAGCTTGCATCCTTCTCATCTGGAGACAGTACTTGCTTTGTTGTTCACATCCCTCAAGATCTCATAGACTATTCCAACATTCGTTAGGATATAAGGAATTATTATTTTCAATGGTGAATCAGTGAAAATAATTTTTAATGTTTTCATATTAGCAAATACTGGGTAATTTACGAAATTTAAAAAATAAATTAGCAAAATAGGTACTGGAAAGGGAAAGTTCCTAAAAAAAAGGGAGATGAGCCTAAAAAAGGAAAAAAGGGAAGTTAAAACCAGGTCATTTGGAGTTGAATCTTACTCAGTAATGTCCTGTTCGATTTTATCACGTTTTGTGATGAAATATAAAAAAAAGGAATTCCCTTTAAAATCCGGTCTCTACTGATCTGAATCTAATTGACATTCATGTATGCAAACGTATTTGGCACGTGGAAATATAACATGCGAATTTGAACCGACCCCCGGACAATTCAGTAACTCTGAATGAGACTTAAACCATTTGGCGGTTAATGAACTTAACTGAGTGCAGGTGTAAACACTTTAAGGTTTTGTAACTGCTTTTATAGGGAATGTGATTTAATTTTATGTAGTGCGTACTAAAGTCAAACTTGTAGAAATCGGATACTTTAATTTATGAGTCTAACAAAGTCCTCTCAAGACTTAAACGATCAATTAAATCAGTTGTGTTTGCTTCATTGTGGCTAGTTAAATCACGCCTACGCCATCTTCAGTAACAAACATTAACTTAAGAGCAAACAGTTGAAAGAACAGTTTGCCATCAAATAATGTATTGCATAATTGTCAACAATTTTGTCAAAGTTTTTCAGCAAACAAATTGAATTACTAGCTTGAATACAGAAAGTTGAATTCAATACTTGGATAAATGAATGTTTATTAGCACCTGGTCTATGATCGTGTTTTGTTAAGGGGAGAAGGTACCTTGAAATTGCTGAAAACAATTTTTATTTTATTGCTTAACTAGCTGAAAAGGCCCGGCGTCGCCCGGGCGTTGTATTTTTTAATTTGAAATTAACTTATGAAGGACTTTATGTATGTAGAACTTGAAATGAAGAAAAAGATTTATCACACTCAAACTATTCCATCAGAAAACGCTGGATATAGCTTTTTATGGCTCATAGAGGATGTGGAATGCTGCATTCCGTTGCTTCTACACATCATGCTTGGGAGGGGTTGAAATAAGAAGAAACACAAATTACATAAGATTGTACTGACTTGACGGAAAATTTTATTTCTCATTCTCATGTTACTATACAATCGTTTCGGAGCTGAAATAAAAGAGAAATGCAGTATCACTTTCATACTTTCCTCCCCTAGAACCCGGGACATAATATACTGCGAGCATAGGACTCAAAATGTTCCATCCCATGCTTAGGGCCTATGATAAACATCCCTATTTCTCAACTAATACAAAGCCTACAGGTATGGATAACTTATCAGCGGAAAGGATTATTTATAGACTTTTGATATAGCATACTCACACACTTAAGTTGTCCCTCTTATTCTACATCAAAATGTGAAGTGAGTAAATATTTCTTATGTCGAGGGTAGAGAAAGTTATGTGACTACATCACACTGTGCTTTATTTTCGTGGATTTCATTTTCAGTCATTATTTTCGCCAATATATTACATCGATGGAATCATAATTCGTTAAAGCATTAGGCTATATACTTGCCAAGGCCCTATGTAATCATAGTAAACAATTTACTGTTGCCATGTGAACTAAACAGCAATTCATTTTTTCAGTATAAAATTCTCAGAAATTATATAATTTTCATGGGAAGGAGTATTTTGTTTGAATTTTAATGTCGACAGCTATACTTCCCGGGCTTAACTGGGTATGTGTGCAAAATGTCGTGTAAATTGGTAAAGAAATGTAGATTTGTATAAGGAACAAACATACATACATACATACATACATACACACTTTCGATTTTATATATTAGATTTCATAGTTTGAAGCGTGCTTTATGAAAATATAAATGTATTTTGAACCTCAAGCCTATTTAAAGGTCCTAAATGACAGCTTATATGACAGATTATTTACAGGCCGATAATCTACTTATATATACCATTATAGGCCTATTTTGTTCTATTCTGTGTTATATGTATTTTTATATTTCTTCTTATGTAGGCCTATCTCAAGACAAATTATCGTAGAACTGAATCGAATTAAATTGAATCGAATTAAATTGAATCGAATGTAGTTTAGACAATGGTGAATGGTGGATCAAGAAACTGTGATCTAAAACTTCGAAATCGTTTTCCTACAACATTTATTTTTCCTAGCCTTATGTAGGCTACCTTTTCTCTGAAACTATGCATCCCAGAAAGTTGCAATTTTTAGTCATGTATGTGTTTTAAGAGCACAATTTGAGATTTTTAACTTCCTGGTACCAACATTATGGCTAATGACAAGATCTTTCATCTCTAAAATTTGCAAAAATAAGGTAATTATTTTAAAAAATTCTATATGCTGCAGTTTTTAAGATACTTCTCTAAAAATGTCAATTTCTGGCTAAGAACTGTAAATATAAGTGAAAAACTTTAATTTATCTATTTATAGTTCTTGAGAATAGGTACATTAAAATTGGCAAATTTAACATGGCGGAGATAGAAGGTACCTTCTCTCGTTGAGAGAAAACTGCCACATTGATTATATGACATGAATGCCTTCTAATAGTATTGTCAATCCAAAGTGCTCTTCAAATAATTTTTCATGAATTTATTGACGATTTCCAAGATACTCTGTAGCATTACGTATGAAGATACGGCGCGCAATATTGGTGAGGAGCTATGTTACATAACGTCCAAAACGGTATTTAACTTTCTGACTGGGGAAACCATAAAAAAAAGTCCTACGTCACAATAGCAAGTGAAGGTGTTTGAACCCGGGACCTCTTGAGACCATTCGAGAAATGTTAAAATATGTTAGCTTAAACGCCAACTTGAAAGAGACTGTTAGAGACTCCTAGCTTGAGTCTTTATCAGGAGTAGGTAAATTACTTAGGAAGATTAAATCAGGAAGTTTGTACGGTTTCCCGTCCCACTTGTATTTTTTCCCGTAGAGACTGTAGTTTCTGGAGCGTAAAATATGTCATCACAACCACCATCCCACACTTTCTCCCGCAGACTGTGGAGAAGTCTCCTTTGGCATTCCAGACGGAAGCTCTCAGAGGTCAAGTTCGTAGTGTGTGGCTGACACTTTAATCTCAAGGGTGAGGACTCCATTGTTCAATTATTCATTTTTATTTTCTACTACTTGCTTTTATGCCATACTTCAATTCTGTCGTATGTCATATTTACCACCTATCTCAACTTCTTTTCTTACTTCGTTTCATTTTTATTTGTCAGTACTTTCTATTTAGGCCTACACACATTTGTGGCTTATTCTGGCATATTTTAATTTCTTACTGCCGAAATTTTGCAGTAAAGCGAGTGCTGGTGGCATTTCATAGCCAGACAAACGAATAAAGAAAAACAATTTTGCCACAAAATTCAAACCGAAATTTTATTTACATTCATTAGACTATTGATATTTATGCATTAATTGTAAACTCTTTCAGAGTTAAACTGTTATGTTAACAAGCAATTATCAAGTGACATCATGAGTGGGCCCTACCTAACATTGGAACTGACGAGGAAAATTAGAGTAGATTATAAACAAACAAAATCCTACATTTTAACTTAAAACTTACAGTTTAACTTAAAACTTACATTTTAACTTAAAAAAAAAACACTATCAATCTTACATATATGTTTTTATGAATGACGAATTTTTACGTCAGTAGCACAACTTAAAACTTACATTGAAACTTAAAAAACACTCTCAATCTTATATCTCTGCTTTTATGAAATTTTTGAGATTACTAGTTTATACGTCAGTAGCATAACTTAAAACTTACTTTTTAACTTAAAAACCACTATCAATCTTATATATCTGTTTTTATGAAATTTTTGAGGTGACGAATTTATACATCAGTAGGACAACTTAAAACTTACATTTTAACTTAAAAAACACTATCAATCTTATATCTCTGCTTCTATGAAATGTTTGAGATGACGAGTTTATACTTCAGTAACAGTGAAAAGGGTAATTCACTAATATTGCCCAAGTTTGTTTATTTAAAAAAATAACATTGTTAAGATTAGAAATTCTAATATTATTAAGAATAGAATTTTCAATGTTATTAGATTAGAAAGTCTACTTCATTCTCCTTTTGGGGTTTCCATCTATATCTTTACCTTCAACGGCGTGGAAATAATGAACTAGGGTTACAGCTGCTTACTGTAGGCCTACATCCTACAGGGATACTTGAGAGAGTACTGAGAAATAAAATGCACGTATCGAAATTGGTAGTCACCAATTTTAACAGTTATTATGATGTGTTAGTTGTCAGTACGGGGAAAGGAATAGTTTATGGGTAAAATAAAATGTATAATTAAAAACATCAGCTCAAAATCTTTAATGTATGGTGCCTAGGCCTTTCGACACTCTAATCTCATCTTCAGGGCATCTAGCTGTGCTGGCGTTATCAGAATGACAAGATTACAAGACAATTTAATATTAATTTGTAATAGTTATTGCATATACCAGCATAGCAAGATTCCCTAAAGATGACGTAAGAGTGTCGAAAGGCATAAACAGTATAAAATAAAGGTTGTTCAGCTGATGGTTTTAATTATAGATTTATTTTAGTGTATTGATCGAGCTCAACGGTACTATATGATATACGAGTATTTTAACAATTATGATTTATGGGTATAAAATTGTTCCTCAGTAAGCATTTCCGACCAGTGATTCACTATCTCAAAATACCCCTCCATATTCTAAAGAGGTTTCATAGACCTTATATTTGACTATTTTTTGAGTTCCCTAAAATTGAAAAAATATTATTTTATTAAATGAGAAATTTCCTCAAAGCAGAGGTTTGTCTCCAACCAAACAAATACAACAGTCACAACTCATCCCGACACACAAAATCTGATACCACCATTCAGAGCTCTACACTGCTCACTACATTTCGCCACTTATCCCTATCTTGTACATTTTCCTCCACTAAACCAAATCTTTCCATTGACATGTGTACATTCTGCATCCAGGTAGTAGAAAAAAATGATTAATTAATAAATTGAGTATTCTTTGTAAATATGTAAATCGAAAGTAACATATCTTACAATGGACCTTTTACAATCAAACCTACCCTCATCTAGGAAAAAAGGATAAAACGCATCTTGCAGGGCTGAACAAAATTTCTTCGCCATGTAAATCTCGTATGCGACTAGAATAATCATTGATGGTGGAACTGTACAAATACAAGTGTAGAGCAGAGAAAGTACCGATAACGCCCGTGGGACCCTGTCTACTTGTTGCAGTCACTTTATCGCTGATGTTCCTCGTGTCTGTGAAATGGCCTGGGTGATAACATTGTGCAACGGGACGTGACCTATATTGTGTCATAGCACAGTAGCTTATGAAAAACATGGTGGAATTCAGTTCAGATTGCCACACGTGGCAACGAACCCCTCAGCTCTATTCTCACATCTTAATTCTATGAACTATAGGTAATGAGGTTAAAAAAAATCTATTAAAAGGAAGAAGTTCACTTTACGCTGAAATATAATGGATTAAATATTTTTAAATTACATAATTTACATTTATTTTTAGGATTCTGCTGCACAGATTTATGACAAATATCTGAAACTTCGCATATTACAAAATCAAAATTGGACGGCTCAGTGACAGAGGTGACTAAGTGCCATGAAGGAAAGTGTTAATATTTGTGTGTACTGTCCAGCAAAGAACATATTCTGTCTATGCCAAACATGACTAGCATCCTTGCTGTACCAGTTACAGACACAGTTATGGCTGTTAGTCATGTTTGGCATATATATAGAATACGATCTTAGCTGGTCAATACACACAAATATTAGCACTTTCCTTCATGGCACTTAGTCACCTCTGGCACTGAGCCATCCAATTATCTGTAAGGAAATGTAATTTTATTTAAAGTTTTAAATATTATCAGTTACCAATATAGAAGTATTTTAAAAAGAAGAAAAACAATTTGAATAAGAACACAAAGCAATATGTGAACTTTGAGAACGCTTCTCTCAATTAGAAATATATTACCAATATCTTATATGTTGTATTTTCCATTCTATTCAGGTTGATAATAGGCCTATAGCAATGTTGTACTATTTCAGAACTGATGAGATGTGAGAGCTTCTAGGATTAGTTGCTCAAAGTTTCAGTCTGAAGTATATGAAGTCCGTTTATGTAGGCTACTTATTCTAAAATACACTCGAGATGACAAAGATAGTCTAGGTTGTTGAGAAGGGCAGAATAAACAACAATGCTTTCTCAGCTAACGTGCCTTTGTAACCAGAAATCGGGGGTAATCATTCTAGAAAATCGTGATTACAAAATGAATCACATGTCAACTCAATTCTTCCTTTTCTTTTCGAGAAAAGCAGCTTGTCTTATCCTACAGAGGACAATATGGCCTGGGCGGGAATCGATCCAGGGTGCGCCTTGGTATGTTGAGAATAAGACCACTCAACTCTCCAATAATGCGTCCAGTCTCATTTAAAATATTTCTACAGGCTTCTAGAGATCTTATAATTTATACTAGGACGTTCATAATATAGCGAAGAAGGACGCAACTCCAACGTTATTTTCATTATAGTTTTTTTTTTAATTTTAACGAAGACTGTACATTTATGTTTTTAATTTTAACAAACACTGTACATTATAAGAATATTATAGGAGAAAAATTCCTCCGACACTGGGACTTGAACCTAGGACCTTTGGCTATTCGCGCAAATGCTCTACCAACTGAGCTAAGTCGGAGTTCAGTTCACAGCACCAATGGAACCTTCCTCCTATGATTGAATGCCCTTAATGGTCTACCTCACAGACAAACAAGTTATGTCATATGCAGTACAGTGAGGCACACTAATTAGTGATTTTTTTTTCCTGGGTTCAAGTCCCAGTGTCGGAGGAATTTTTCTCCTATAATATTCTCATGTAGTGTCTAACAGAGACAATAATCTGTGGTTTATGAATACTTACATATATCCACTGTACATAATAGATTTGAAGTTTAACCAAGACTGTAGCCTACATTTAGGTTTTTAATTTTAACCACGACTGTACATTATAGATTTGAAGTTTAACCAAGGCTGTACATACCTGTCAAGTTAGTTTAGTGTCGTTGAATATGATATCCACGTATAAAGAAAAAATACTCCACCTTTTAGGGTATTTCCTGATCGGCATTATGATATAATCCTAGAGTCAACTGAACGTCAACTCGTACAATATACTCCAGTTATCCGGATTAATTGAGACCTGACTCGGTCCGAAAAATAAAATATTCGGATAATTGGATAAATCATGAAAAATGTAATTTCTTTTAAAAACTATATTGTACAGTACTGTTCTTACATAAAGTGTCGCATCTTGACCATATCGGTTAGAGTCAGTTGTTTTGTTGATAAACTGACAATTTTGTCGGCTTTGCTTTTTTTTTGCAAAACAATTGCAAATAATAAGGAAAGAGGATTGCCCAATGCTTGCTACTGTAAAAACCACTTGAACACGACCTCAAAGCGATCCGGATAATTGGCGATCCCGAGAGTTGGAGTTCGGATAATTGGAGTTCTACTATATCAGCGAAATATTTAAGATATTCTTCTTTTGCTTTTTTACTTTTGTTTAATGGTAATTTTTACATTCTCTCATCTCCATATAAAACTGTTCTTGCATTCTTTTAATAAACAAAATGGTACAATTTATAAGGAAATTAAGAATATGAAGAAAAAAATTTTTAAGTGTTAAAAACAAGGGTAGGTTATGTTTGTGAAACGAGCCCCTAATGGTGAGTGTAGCAATACTACGAGCAAAATATATTTTTTTCAACACGTGTGCCATACAGTATTTTTAGAGTCGTTAACATTTGTGAAATAATAATAAATACTGTAATAAATTACGCACCGTGGATCCATCCATATTGAAGCGCACAAACAGCTGTTATTGATTTTCTGGTACAGGGCTGCCAACTTAAGCACAATGCTTTTTTTGTCATCACCATGAGAAATTTCACATTTAAAAAGGCAAACGATTTATTTATATTTTCATTTTTTATCCAAATGAGTCTATAGGATATTTTCCCGGGCTACTAACCAGGTGGAGAATTAGATTAATTCCGACGTTTCGAAGCCAATATGAGGCTCAATTGTCAAGGAGAATGAAATGCCGGGACTAGATGGGGGTGTATTTATATCGGACAGTTGTGACTGGGGACATCCGGGAAAATATTCTATATTACCAGCACCAGGAAAAATTCAAAGCACATTTCAAATGAGTCTATTTAATATAATTATTTGCAGATATTTTAAAAGAGTTTTTTTCCGTGTGAAGCAATAAAAATTCGTTACCCTGGAATGTTATAATTTTATACCACTGAGTGGCATTTTCTTCTTTTAATTAATATCATCTACCGTTGAAAGGACTTCTTTTACCTTCGACGGTTTTTCTCACTTCTGATAAAGAGCGTGATCTACATCCTATGAGGTGCAGGATGAAGTCGAGGAAAAGTTTTCTTGTTTCTGTGAAGATTACATATACGCTCTAGTACACAAGAAATAGTCACCAAGTTGAATTACTAACATACACCGTAGCTGAACTAACAAGACATCCGCCAGAGTTCTGTAGTCTATATTATCCCCGGTCTCTGCAATATTAATGAAGTGAAATAAAAATGTTACAACATTAACATTTTCACTGCTACTGACATAAATTCGCCACAGTCAAAAATTGCATTAAAACATAATAAAAGTTAATATATAATTTCAGCTTTGAATAAATTTTAAGATGAGCGGAATTATAAAAATAAGTGTTAATAGATTTCTCTTTATGATATAAATTTAAAAATAATTATTTCGTTGGAAAGAGTGAAGAGTTAAGAAGCGAGGCGAAGCTATATGGTAATCGGAACCTGTAATCGTCAATTGCTTTTATTTAGGTTATATGATTAACTTTCGATCTCAATTATTGCATTTTTAGACACCTTGAATTATAAGTACAACTTCAGACAGAAACACACGATGTAAAATTGGTATATTGTCGCACTTACTTACTTTATTACTCAATGGCAATAGACAATTCCTAAGCAAGCTAAAAGAATATTATATATTTTATGGAACCCGGAGGTTCAATGCCGCGCTTACATGAGCCCGCCATTAACTCTGTATTCTGTTAACTCCGTCCAACCATCCCTCGCAAATACTACTTCCCTTAAATCTATCCTAATATTGCCCGCCTACCTACGTCTAGGTCTTCCAGGTGGTCTTTTCCTTTCGGGTCTCCCAGTCTTCGGTGGTCTCTCCCAGTCAGTATTTTTCCTCCCCCATGCTCGCAACATGTCCAGCCCATTTCATCCTCCGTGATTTTAATCACACTTACTATATTCAGTGAAGAGTACAGATTATGAAGCTCGTCGTTATGCAGCTTCTCCAATCCCTATTTTCATCTCTCTTAGGCCCAAATATTTTCCTAAGCACCCTGTTTTCGAATACACTCAGATTACGTTCTTCCCGAAAAGTAAGGGACCATGTCTCCATCCATATAATACAACCGGCAGGATAATTGTCTTATAAATGTTTAGTTTTAGATTTTGGACAGAAGACAAGAAGATAAAACTTTCTTAACTGCATAAAGACAAGTATTTTCTGATTTTAGTCGAGACTTAACTTCTACCTTGATATTATTTGTAATTATTTCTCCCACATATTTGAATTTCTCTACTTGTTCCAACGAATTACCGTTTATTCTAATATTTTGCAATACATTATTTTGACGTTTCGTGACCATATAGACTACATAGTTTTATCTGTATTAATTTACAAGTATAAATAGTTAATTATGATACAAATAGTAAAAGAGAGATTTTATTTTTCGGGTAGGTATATTTAAGAAATCAAATTAAATAATATTTAAAAAACAAATTGAGATACTAAAATGAAATTTTATCTGATATAATTGCAGTTTATATTATAACTCGCTTCGCTCATTGGGGGCTCCGCCCCACTGAGGTTTTCGGAAAAGGTTTTTGGAATTGCCCTGTTGTTTACATCATGAAGCCTATATGTGTACCAAATTTCAAGTATCTAGCTCATCTGGAAGGGGGCAAACATTAATGTCAATGAGTGGACCATTTTTCGGGGGTTTTTAGAGCTAAAATGTAAAAAATCATTTTTTTTGAATTTTCTTGTGGTTTACAGCCTAAAAGCTATATGTGTACCAAATTTAAAGTTTCTAGCTCATCTGGAAGTGGGCAAACATTAATGTCAGTGAGTGAGTGAGTGAGTCAGCCAGTCAGTCAGCCGTGTGGCTTTATATTATAGGGATTAAGTGTGCAGAATTTCAATTTTTTTTAGAACAAGTAGTTTAGTAAACCATTCTCAAAACTTCGGATATCCCTTACAAATAAGATGGTCTGATGATGGCACAGTGAAACCGAAAGGCTGAGGCACAAATAAATATCATATTATGAGGAAAAAGGTATTGCATAATTGTTTATTCACGAGGCAAAAATATAATTTACTGTTATTGTGTTAAAGTGATTATTGTTAGTATGATTGCTCTTGCAGACTGCAGAATACCACAATACCAAAATAATGTTCAGAAGTTTCCGTTTAAGCAATTTGCACATCGCCCTTTAAGTTAGTTATTATATTGTACATATAAATTGCAACTTTTTGTGGTAAATCAACTTCAGATGATCACATGGGCCGGATCGTTGTGAATCATTCCGCACCTTTTTAGAATAAATCCGTAGGTAAACTGTTCTTATCTCGTTGCTAATATATACTGAGATACGATACTATGTTGCTGTAAACCAGACCTCACGAAATTACGTCATCTTCCACACCTGTTCATGTTCTTTATTAGAAAAAGCACAATCAATAAAACGGATAAAATTCGATTTTTCTTTAACACTAGAGTAAGATGATCTTCCAATTTTATTATTACTATTTAGTTATTACCATGCCAACAGGGCTATAATATTTGCAGCATACATGGTAAACTGTAAACACAACATTATGAACGAAGGGTGTGAGGAAAACACTAGAAATGTTTTATGAATACAACTTTGAGAAAAAGTGTTGTTTACGACAAGACATTGTATGTTCTTTCGCAACGAACTCAGTAAAAACTTTCGTCGTTTCAAGGCAACAGTATTTAAACAGCCCTGAAATACAAGTTCCTTTTCATGGACTCAGTTTTTTCCCAAGTTTCTTTTAATGTTATCTGAAGGATGGTACAATTTCAAGAAGTGTATTTTTTCTGCTGAACACCATATCAGAATATTTTATAAGAAAAATGTCCTCTGACAAAGGGTTCGAACTCTCGTTATCTCAGTTGCTAGAGCGTCGGTACGAAGGCCACTTGGTGTCAAGAGGGAATCTTTCTCATAAAATATTTAGCACAGTTTGGTCCCCAGTATCCGCATAAATCTGCGATCACACTCCACTGCTATAATTATTAGCAAATGAAAGTGTTTCACGCGAATTTGTTCTGTACGGTTTATGAAAGTTATATTTTCGTCAGCCTTTGACGTCTCTGATACCTTCTGAGAATTTAATATGAAGTCATCATACAGCATGTTATGTCTGCAGTCCCAAAAATCTAGTTTCAACTTGCCTGGAGCCTAAACCCCATTGCCACTTTACGGACTTTGATCCCGTTTGTATCAGAGTAATAACTTTATTCCAAAAGTATAGTAAAAATAATCCCGCTTGTTGTATAGTCTAATGTAAACAGAAAGCAATATCCTTTTTAATTGCCACTTTTCTATTTCTACGAGTTACTTTTATTTTACCAGCCATGGGAATGGCAGAGAACGGACAGGGGAACAGAAAGAGAGAACTGCAGATATGTACATTTCAAATTTTAAAGAGGGGATGAAGACTGTATCTAGAATGAAGGCCTTCCTTTTTTTTTTTTACTTTCTCTGCTCGTCTATCAGGTTATAAGAGAATATAATAAATAGCATTTGATGAGTTTGCATCTTTCTTAAATGAAGGTTCAAAGATAGCTCGAAATATATATATATATATAAATGTATAACATGAAAGAATTAATTAAATAAATAAAGGCATTTTATTTTGGCATTATTTTGCATTTTTCGTCATTTTCAAGGGAAAGGAATTTAGTGTTGTTGAATTTTTAGGTATTTTCTGCATTTTTATGTTTGTTTTTAAATTTATATTTAGAGTTTTTCATTACTGTTTCTGTTTTTAATGTTTTCCTATTGAAATTGTATAAGTAAATAACAACTACAGGAAACAAACAGACTTGCAGCATAATTGCTACCCCTATTTTTAAAGAATGTGCATTTTGAACTCTACTATATTTCCAAGAAAACCTCCATTGGAGGTACAAATCATTACTTCCAGATAATATATTATAGTTTTCATTTGAAAATCTACGTAAAGTATTCATGCTTCATGTCAGTTCTTAAATATTAGTTTTTTCTTCTACACAAGGGGTTCCCAAATAGTATTAGTTTACTTACTTCGTTAGTAAGAAAATAAGAATGTAGGCCTATTATAATGTAAATTTTATATTCTAACAGTGATCCATTAAATTGCTCTCTAAAAATAAACTAGATACCTCTAAAAAAATAATTACAAGAAACAATGGATAATATAGTGGCAATTTCTTTTATTGCGTGTCATTTATTACTGAATACATTTATATTTTGCATTTTTTTCGCTATTTTTAGGTAGATTTCGAAGAAAAATCTACCTATTGCAATGGATACCATGTCATGATTTTCGAAAAATTCTTTCATATCTTTACGTTTCATGCCTCCCTAAGTATGAAACCGCCGCCTGTTCAAAAATTTTTTTGTGATATTTATATATACTGTATATATAGATATATATATATATCTATATATATCTCTATATATATATATAGAGATATATATATTTACACGCTAGCGGCCGTAATTTTGAAGATATTTGAACCAAATTTTATTATTTTATTTCTAGGCCCAATAGTTCGGACAAGTTCGTTAATGAGCAAAATTGGCCCAAGAGGGTAGTCGGGGGAGGGGGTTAAAATTATAAAACATTTATATTTCGGCTCCTATGAAGTTTAGAGGGAAACTTTGTTTGAATAAATTAGAGTACTCCCTATGGAGTTCACAGTGACACCAACGATTCGGGGATTTTGGGGGTACGAGTGGGGGTGGGGGGATGGAAATTCGAAATGTTTGAAAGTACGTATTGTGGGATATCGTTGAAAAGGTCTTGATGAGTACTCTACAAATCAATAACTAGTTTCTCGATAGCTCTCATATAAGGCGAGATTTGAATGTTTGAAAAAGGGCTCTTTCCTATTTTTTGCTGTTATTATTGCGGGTTTGTCATGCCAAGGCTAAAGACGAAGAGTGCTGCACAGCGGCAATAAATTAAACCAAAAGCCCTTTGAAATCTACCTCAGCCTGTAGGCCAGCCTAAAGGGATTTTTTTGGTCTTTAAATGCCTTTACCTAATGACAAAGAAACAATTGAGCGCAGCAGTTCTTTGTAGCAATTTGCCCCTGGAATTAGTACCAATTGAATAGAGTGGGAGTGTTATCGACTGCGATTGAAATGAAGTTGTACGTGATGCAAGGAGTCGTAATGGAAGACATATATTAATATGCGGCTCAGGTAGTTGAGGAGGTAGGAGATTCTGCTCCAGATGAAACACGACCACTGATACGTCTAACTCCCACATCAGACTCAGAGATTTTCACTTGCACAAATCTTCACACTTCTACGTCACCATTTCTTTGACACAATTTAAATTTAGTGATCTTCGGAGACAACGACATTCTAGACTACATGTTTTTCTTCCTTTTACTGACCTTTTTTGTTCAAAACTGCCAAAAATCAGCATAAGAAGGCCTAATATCTAGGGCTGTACCGATTAATCGAGCCGATTAATCGATCAAACATTTAATCGTCGATCAATTACATTTTCCGATTAATCGGTTTAGTCGAATTCTGAAAAAGTTTTTCGAGAAATGGGTCAAATGACCAAACCCCTTTCTCTCGCTTCTCCGGCCTTGGCACATCATGTGTCATTCAGCCTATTGTGTCCAAACAATTCCCTTTATTCAGAAACCTGAAGGATAGTTTAGTCAACAAACTCATGTGTCTCAAGTCTTGACTGAAAAAGTAACCGGAAATGTAAGTTTTGTATATATTTTTTTCAGTAGTTAACTAATAATTCAGGAATTCTTCTGATTATCTGTAGTGTAGTAGTTATTAAACGTGCAAAACAATAATAAATGTACACTTTGGTTTCGTTTGAAATACCGACCTGTTTGTCGATTAATCGGCCGATTAATCGATTAAAGTCAAGCGTTAACTCGATTAGAAATTTTAATCGACTTTCAGCCCTACTAATATCACACCATCTTGTCGTTTTTATTAAAGCATGGTATTTAATAGAACTGTTTAGAAAATATACGTACCCAAATAACGGGAAATTACCTGTAGGGAGAGGGATTAAATATTGATCATGCATACACCCTTTTTTGACCAGACAAAGACAAGGAGGGCCTACCCGGGTGAAGGCTCGGCTCTACGCATATTCATTCAAAACAAGGCGAGGATGGGATGATGACGGGCAGATGATATCCTGGGATCACAAAGGTCTAAGTAATCAGTATATTTGTCTGAAGAAATATCTACTTAACTTTTCCCGATCAGGATTCGAATCCGAGCTCGCTGGCTGAGAGGAACGAACGCATCCCCTGCACCATAGCGATGGAGCAGAAAATATATCTATAAATAAATTCTTAATATTTGATATAGTATGAACAAGTCCCTCCGACCTCTATAGGAAAATAAAGGGTACTAAATTAGCCTTTGGTAATGAAACCTCTATTTCGCGCGTTTCATCTATCCATTATTATATGGAAGATATAGTATATCACCAATTTTGTTAATTACTAAATATTAACATATTTTTAATTTATAACTGCAAATAAGTTTCTTTTTGTAATAATTGTAATTATTTGCGTTTTCAGTATGCTTTCTCTGTACAACTCTAGATTGTAGAAAGACGAATATATACTATATTCTAAATAAATAATGTTATGGGTAATGATCATAACAAAATGGCAGCCAAATTTTGTGCACTGAAGTGCAGTTTCCCTCATAACTCAAACATTTATTAACATATTGCAGTGAAATTTTGCATGCAAGTATAGTTGATATTAGTGAACAACACTATCTAGTAGCATTGATGTATCTTTAATAGTTTATTTTTAAAAAATATTCCTGATGTAAACATTTGTAAAAAAAAAATAATGCGTCAATACATTGAAAATTGTAAAGGAATAGTTTTGCTATTGCGAACACATAATAAAATGTGACTCATATGGAGACTTTCCCTTTCTTTTGAATAATAATTATTTTCATAAATTTATTTTTCCAGGATTTCATATAATTTTATGTTTAAAGTAAAACATGTTTATTTTTCATGTTGTACTATTCCACAATTTCAAGAAATAGACAATATAGTTTTATCTATTTTTGTATTAGACCATTTTCTTTATTTTGTATCAATAAATATTATGTACTTTAGTGTATATGTTAGATAAGTTTCAGTTTCCTGAGACATTTTTAAGTCTGCCTAAATACGCGATACTAAAATGGCTACACTCGTTAAATATTCGCATTTTAGCAATGAAAATAAATATTTTTTATAAAAAATAAACTGTTTTCATAAGATTATCCCTAAGAAAAAAAGGAAAGTAATATTAAAATTGGTTCATTTAAAATAAGAGCATCAGTTGTAAGGCTGGTAATTCTAATGAGTCTGAATGTACATATTTTTAAATTGAATGGCATGCAAACCCTTAAAGTAATTTCTCCATACTTTTATTTTCACTCCATTTCGACATATTCAGAACTAAATGGGTCTTACAAATTTAGCGCAAGGAGTCATGAAAAGTCCCCTTAAAATTTCAGTAATAAAAACCAAATTCAGGGCGCTTCGGTGAAATTCCGAAAAAGTGCTTGATTCAAAAAAATAAAGTAAATACAACGTATCATTTACCCGCAGTGCTTTTCCACAGACGGATGGACAGACAGACAGGCGTCATGCCGAAAAACACATTTTTCGGTATCTAGGTATCGTGAAACATTTTTCCCCGGTGTTATCTTGATTTCTATTTTTTATCACGATCACAATACTTTCTCTATACTACGTATATGCGAGAAAGTAAAACTAAATATATGGTCATGAAACGTCAAAATAATGCACCGCCAGTAAATCATTCCAACAAAGCAATAATTACAGATAAAAATAATATTACGGTAGAACTTAAGTGTCGACTGAAATCAGGAAATGCTTGTTATTGTGCAGTTCGGAAACTTGTATTTTCTCGTCTTATGTCCAGAAACCTAAAAATAAAAATTTATAAAACAAGCGCGGTCATGAACCTCCCTGTTCCATAAAATAGATAATATTCATTTAACTTAAGAATAGTCTATTGGCATTGATTAAGTAAGCAGTGGCGCCAAGTTCAATGGGACCGTGGGGCTCAAGCCCACCCAATAATTTGCTGTGTATCATTACCATTACTATTTATTGCTATTACTACAAATCGTGTTTCGTTGTTGAAACGCTCTAAAGCGAAAATCAGGCTATTTTTGGCATACATATTAAGGTCTTTTGTTACAATTCACTCATGATCGTTAGAAATCGTACCTAAGTTCGTGGAAAAAGTGGAAAAAGTTCAGAAAGTCAAAGTGAAACGAACAAAAGAATGAACTAAGAAAGATTCGTTAAATCAGAAAGGGACAATAAACCAGAGGGAAGAACGAAATAAAGGGCGGAAATATGAACAATTTTAAATCCTTGAACCCACCCAATATTTCTCAAAACTTGGCGCCAATATTTCTCAAAACTTGGCGCCCCCTGTAAGTAAGTAAGTAAATACGGTACGGGCAGAGAAAGTAAAAATATGACATTAAAGAAGCAGTACTCACGGAACTGTCTTGAAAATCTTGGATTGAGTGAAGGCCACTCCATAAGTGATTGGCAGAATGATGGGCAGGCTGCGTACAGACGCTGAGGAATCTGGTTCGGAATTGAGCTGTCTGTGAAGCCTATCAGTTCTCTCTCACATGTTGCATGGCATCTGCTGTTTCCCAGAATTCGCGATTGATTGCTAGAATTGTCCCCATGAGAGCGTTTACGGCATTTCTTGCTCATCCATCACATCTCTTGCTTTCCCTCGAATTATAGCCTACCGGGTGGCTCAAGACTTCCGTAATTATATTCAGGATATTACCTGCCACAGATTAATAGATCAAATCTTTTTCATTTCGCGCACGAAGTCCTGGTGGAGGTTTCATTTACCGAAGACTAATCTAGTGATATTTGTTTCCCTATAGAGGACAGAGAGGTAGATGGATCAGCAAAATGTTTTCTACCTGAACCTGCTCTGAAAGATGCTCAGTAGTCCGGACGAGTCCACTACCGAAATATTGTCATTTGAAGGGGTTATGCTTCATTCATACGCCAGTCTTCAAGGGAGTCACACCGCGCTAACTAAGAAATGCGGCTACGGCTGTCTGGCGGGAGGGGAAGATGGCTTGTCTCTCTGAATATCACGCACGTTTCACCATGTCAAAAAAATCATCGTAAGCCCAGCGCCTCGAAAACTATCCATTTGAATCTATGATATTCCTTGGATTTAAAAGAGTAGAAAAATTTCGTCCAGACGCTGTAAGTTAGGTTTGGAGTTCTCTAACGTGGACGTAAATCTAGGATAATGCAGCCAGGGTTTATAATTCCTTTCGAGGGGCTTCATGTTTAAAAATTTTAAATCCCGATATTCCATTGACCTAACTATGTCTTAACCCGCGTCTTTCGGATCCAGGGGCGGGCATGGAACCTTTGTATCACCGAAGCCGACGATAAAAAACTTATTTATAAGTCATGGAAGTCATGATCCATGAACTTTTTACGGTCACAAGCCACAAACTGACTTGTATTCATGAACCACAAGGTCCTCACCAATATTTGAATCCGTTAATTAAATCTCATTGCGGAATGAGACTGTAAGAGAGAAGATGAGGGTAAAAAGGACATTTTCGATAATCAAAGCCCTATGTGGTATAGGTCCAGTTTAGACCAAAATTAGGAGCCCATATGGATCAAACCTCTTTTTAGAATCTTTGGTTCAAACTAGAAACCTTAGCTTAACGCCCTTGATGTGTTTAACTTCTCTAACCAAGATTAAGGGTCAGACCCGGAAAGAGGATAGCATTAAGTGTGCTTAAGTGGAATAAACTCCTATGAGTAGATTTACTGGCATCTTCATAATACTGGGAATATCTGGGAAATATGGTGATATGATCTAGTTAGTTGAAACCCGTTAAGCCTTGATGAAGTTTTGAAACTGAGATTGCATGTCCTTGGCAAAAGTCACATAAACAAAATATAAATGATAATTAGTTCAACAAAAATCTTCAGTTTTAAACGTGTAATCGCTGCTGTTCAACCCTACAAGATAATATACTACACTAGATAGGCTACGGTAACTTCTAGGTGTATGAAACCAGCTCCATTTCCATTGCAGACAAGACCGACAAGGAAAATCTGGCCATATACATGCAGGCTAACGAAGTGATGAAGTAATTTGCTCTTTCCAGTCTCTGCAGATGACGCCACACTTGTCGTATTACCGCTAGGGTATATGTTATGTTATCACATTTATATGCTAATTGCTCAGGATTCCTCTACAAGCATTCACATTAGTATTAACTGCATGTGTTAGAGGACGACAACTATGCAATGTTTATTAACGTAAACTGTCTCACTCAGCCGACACCAAGTCTAATTTGAGATTTCGTATGTATTTATTAAGTGCCAGTATGGTACTTTATGAGATTGTGTGGGGGACGAAAAAATGTCTGTCCGTCTGTCTGTCTGTCCGTCCGTGCGTCTGTACGCACCATAACTCAAATACGCTTCTTCGGATTTTCATGAAACTTGGAAAACACATTTATAATGTCCATGGGAAGAACCCTATTGATATTGAACCAAATCGGTTCACCGGTACCGGAGTAATGCCCAATTTAGTGCCTATTTTTATAGATTACGGCGCTTTTCTAATAGAATGGCGCCAAAACTCAAGTACGCTATATCGGATTTCCATTAAACTTGGTATACGAATTTATGACATCCATGAAAAGTTCCCTATTGAATTTGAACCTAATCTGTTGTCCGGTACCGGAGTAAAACCCAATTTGGTGTCTATTTTAAAGGCGCAATAACTCAAATGCGCTTTATCGGATTTTATGATACTTCGTATACGCATTTATAATGTCCATGGGAAGACGTCTATTGATATTCGACCAAATCGGTTGTCCAGTACCGGAATAATCCCAAATTTAGTGCCTTTTATGTTAGTATATGAGAAGTCATCCCAGGAATCTGAATATTGATATGCTGCCAGAGAATTGTTCAAAACATACCGAACCAACTGTTATTTCCAGATTCAAGCCGGTCAATAGCACTTAGTAATTTTTTCCCACATAGAGAAATACATTTTTAAAAATAAGTTATGTACATGTTGCCAAGATATTACTAAATTCTTGTACGCCATCAAAGAATTTTGTTGCTAAGAGATCGTTCTTCATTTTCGGCGTGGATCAAAATTAGTAGTGATTTGAGAAACATTTCTGTTTCTCAAAAGCATATAAAATGGAATCTCCGAAGACTTCAACTTCCGAAACCACACTCACTAGGCTCAGAATTCAGGTATTTATAGCCTGTGGTTTTTGTCCTGGTTTCTTTTATAACTTCGGCATGAGTACTGTATTCTTATGTGGGTTTGCACCTGTGTTGATGTGGGTATTTAAATAATTTTATTTGTAATCTTGGAAGCGTATTTCTTGCGTGAAACACCCAAATTAGAAGATAAAGCGTATAATTTTAATAAATATTATTGCTTCATTTAATATTAAAGAGCCCATTATATCCATGTAGGAGATAATGGTTTAAGAACTTCTGACTTTTATAGCCTATAACGTTATTTCTAACCGTATTTTGGAATGTTGCCTAATGGAATTAGTGCTTATGTAATTTTAGAACAACGTTTTTTATGAAGTTATAGGCCTAGCAGCGCGTCTCATGTTGTACTGTAGATACTGTAGATACAAGTCATTTATTGATAGTCTACAGCAGAGGTACACAGAGTTCCTCGTATAGGCCTAACCCGCCGGCCGCGGAAGAGTTTGATCAGGTCCTTAGCGTAGAGAAAATGTTGATACGAGCGAACAAAGATAACATCAACCTGCATACATAAATGTAGTAGACCTGGTCCGGGATCGAACTCTCAATCTTGCGCACAGAAAGCCAGCACGATACTGACTGTACCAAAGCCGACTCACTTATTTGTAAACTGATGCAATCCAGAAGGAATAAGTTCAACAAAGGAAGCCTTGTTCGGTTTATAACATCCTTGCAAACAAATATATTGAAAATCAGAGTCTGAGCACAAAGATATCTGCGTTTGAGACTATGAGAATGTTTGGAGAATCGATGTTATTACATCTGTTTCTTGGAGTATTGTAAATATAAATAAAATCGCTAAGAACTTCACACAAAATTAACCTAAAATGGCGCAATGAAATAATGTGTGTTCACAGAATCGACTGCTCAGAGGGGAGGGAATCGTTGGGTCATGTGGTGCAGGCAAGGGCTGAAACTTGATGGCGGTCTATATGGTGATCAGCAAATAATTAGCTTTAATGAAATTAGATTAGACCATGTACCGTATTTTTATTGAATATCCAAAATTGGATTAAACTCTATTTCGCCCGAAGGTATATTAGGGTTAGAGATAATGAAAAAATGAGTTAACAATAGTTATTTATGAAACAAGTGGCGAAAACGAGATTTTCTATGTTCGCGAAACGAGCCCGTAAGAGCGTGTGTAGCAATCCTACGAGCAAACTAAAACCATTTTACCATGTGTAACATACAATATGTTTTAGACAGACGTTAATATTTGTGAAATACAAATTTTATTGCGTGCCGTGCAGCGATATTGGGAACTTCCAGCCGTCCTGCCACCTAGTATGCACTTGTGCAGCAAGGCTTTGATTTTCTGGTGCATGGCTCCCAACATATTATGGGATGGAGTGGAGAACGCTTTCCAGCGATCAAGGATTACCAAAATATTTTTTCTTATCGAGGCTAGTGTTCACGGAATGACAGTGATGAAATTAACTGCTTTACTAGAAATTCTTATAAGATAGAAGAATAATTTCTTTAACAATAAATGTTGTTAATTGTTTTTATTTGTGTTATTTTTTATGCATAAGTAACTTAATCGTTTTAGAACTTATTTTTGAAGCATTATGCCATAACAAGGTAAGTAAAAAACATTTGAAACTTTGTTCACGACTTATATTAATGACTAGCTTAAAAGACCCGGCGTCGCCCGGGTTTTGTATTTTGTAATTGGAAATTAGCTTATGAAGGATTTTCAATTTTAAATTCTAGGTCCTTATATAGGCATTTATAATTTGAAATAGGATGAACGACTTATTACACTCAAACTATTCCCTCAGAAAACGCTTGATATAGTTTTTTTATGGCTCATAGAGGATCTAGAATGTTGCATCCCATCGCTTGTACAGTGCACAGCAAGCCTGGTAGAGGTTTAAATAAGAAGAAACAGAAATTCCTGTAACATAAAATTGTAATATCGAGGCGGGAAATTTCCCACTCTTATGTTACCATAATGCATTATCACTTTCATACTTTTCTCTCCAAAAACCTGCGATATAGGCCTAATATAATAATATACACATTACCATACCTCGTTTTGTTTTCTCTATGTCCAGGGTAGAGAAAGTTATGTGATTCCATTATTTTAGTGGATTTCATTCTGTAATATTTATTTATAACATGAATTATTTTGATAACTTCTCTTATTTGTCAAAATTGCATTTCATTTGTTTTTTCCAAGCCCACCTGATACCATTTGGCAACAATATATTCTGTGATTTGGAATTGATAATTCTATGTAAAAAGGGATTAAGTATTTTCAAAAACATTTAATTTTTGGCATTTAGAATCAGAATTTTTCAAAATCCTTTCTTAGTGAGCACCTACATTATGAAACGAAGGTACTGTCAAAATTCCAAGTCTCTACCTGTTATAGTTTAGGCTGTACGTTGATTCCTGTCATTCAGTCAATCAGTCAGTCAGTCATTCATTCAGTCAGTCATTCATTCAGTCAGTCAGGACAAAGCCTTTTATATATAAAGAGATACTACAGAAACCTCTACATGCAGGCACAAATTTGGATTTACGCAATTGGCTATGCAATATATGAGTGTTCAAGGTAAGTGTATATGCATTGATTTTATTTAGGCGCGCAACATAACCAAGGTAAATTGACTTTCCTTCATATTGAAGATATCTTTATATCTTCAGTTATCATTGATTTAAACTAAGGAAGTATATATTTCTGCGAGTCAATACCCTGGAGAGATTTCTCAATACCTGACATGAGTACTTTAAGAAGAGTTCTTTTAAATACATTTCAGAACTGTTTATTCGGGTTAATCTCAACGACATATTCCACCATCAATTTCACTCACCTAAAAGTAAGTCACATATCACAGATTTATTGCTAGCACATTATTTGCTAATATTGACAAATATGATACCATATTACTCAATTATAAATATTATATAGGCCCTTTCACAGACATTCAAGAATTCTAAGAAGAGGTTAATTGCTATTTATGTATCGAGTAGGCAAAGCATAGCTTTAGCCAAAAACATGGGATGTAGACTTTTACAGCTTATTCCTTCGGTAGAACAATAACAAACTTTCAACAAAAAAATATTCATCGTCCTAGTTTCTTCTGCTTAAGCAACTTGTCTCTTTCCGATCTCCCTGGGGCGGGTCTTTTGAATATATTAGGTAATTCTCCCCTCTGTGTCTAGGTCCTCAATAACTTGCACGAAACTGTGTTCTTCGAGCTACGAATTCTGCCCAACCATGTCTACATGATTATTAGGTGTTAGGTTATATAGAAGTTGAATTTCATCACTAAATGTGTCCTTCATTCCCTTTTCATTTATCTCGGTATTGTCTGAAAAATTTTCTCTGTAGGTCTACCTTGTTCTCGAATATTCTGAGTTTTTTGTTCTGAATTGTCGAAAAACGAATCCAGTTTCGCATCTACAGAGTACTACGCATAATATAATTGTTTTACATAACCCAAATTTCAGCTCATGATACAGCAGCGGAGGAGATAGCAGCTCATGATAGAGCAGCGGAGGAGATAGCAGTTCATGATAGAGCAGCGGAGGAGATAGCAGCTCATAATAGGGCAGCGGAGGAGATAGCAGCTCATGATAGAGCAGCGGAGGTGATAACAGCTCATCTTACAGAAGCGGAGGACATAGCAGCTCATGATAGAGCAGCGGAGGAGATAGCAGCTCATGATATAGCAGCGGAGGAGATAGCAGCTCATAATAGAGCAGCGGAGGAGATAGCAGCTCATGATCGAGCAGCGGAGGAGATAGCAGCTCATAATAGAGCAGCGGAGGAGATAGCAGCTCATAACAGAGCAGCGGAGGAGATAGCAGCTCATAATAGAGCAGCGGAGGTGATAACAGCTCATCTTACAGAAGCGGAGGAGATAGCAGCTCATGATAGAGCAGCGGAGGAGATAGCAGCTCATGATGGAGCAGCGGAGGAGATAGCAGCTCATAATAGAGCAGGGGAGGAGATAGCAGCTCATGATCGAGCAGCGGAGGAGATAGCAGCTCATAATAGAGCAGCGGAGGAGATAGCAGCTCATGATAGAGCAGCGGAGGTGATAACAGCTCATCTTACAGAAGCGGAGGAGATAGCAGCTCATAATAGAGCAGCGGAGGAGATAGCAGCGCATGATACAGCAGCGGAGGAGATAGCAGCGCATGATACAGCAGCGGAGGAGATAGCAGCTCATAATAGAGCAGCGGAGGAGATAGCAGCTCATGATACAGCAGCGGAGGAGATAGCAGCTCATGGTAGAGCAGCGGAGGAGATAGCAGCTCATAATAGAGCAGCGGAGGAGATAGCAGCTCACGATCGAGCAGCGGAGGAGATAGCAGCTCATAATAGAGCAGCGGATGAGATAGCAGCTCATAACAGAGCAGCGGAGGAGATAGCAGCTCATAATAGAGCAGCGGAGGTGATAACAGCTCATCTTACAGCAGCGGAGGAGATAGCAGCTCATGATACAGCAGCGGAGGAGATAGCAGCTCATGATACAGCAGCGGAGGAGATAGCAGCTCATAATAGGGCAGCGGAGGAGATAGCAGCTCATGATAGAGCAGCGGAGGTGATAACAGCTCATCTTACAGAAGCGGAGGAGACAGCAGCTCATGATAGAGCAGCGGAGGAGATAGCAGCTCATGATAGAGCAGCGGTGGTGATAACAGCTCATCTTACAGAAGCGGAGGAGATAGCAGCTCATGATAGAGCAGCGGAGGAGATAGCAGCTCATGATGGAGCAGCGGAGGTGATAACAGCTCATCTTACAGAAGCGGAGGATATAGCAGCTCATAATAGAGCAGCGGAGGAGATAGCAGCTCATAATAGAGCAGCGGAGGAGATAGCAGCTCATGATACAGCAGCGGAGGAGATAGCAGCTCATGGTACAGCAGCGGAGGAGATAGCAGCTCATGATAGAGCAGCGGAGGTGATAACAGCTCAACTTACAGAAGCGGAGGAGATAGCAGCTCATGATAGAGCAGCGGAGGAGATAGCAGCTCATGATAGGGCAGCGGTGGAGATAGCAGTTCATGATAGAGCAGCGGAGGTGATAACAGCTCATCTTACAGAAGCGGAGGAGATAGCAGCTCATGATAGAGCAGCGGACGAGATAGCAGCTCATGATAGAGCAGCGGAGGTGATAACAGCTCATCTTACAGAAGCGGAGGAGATAGCAGCTCATAATAGAGCAGCGGAGGAGATAGCAGCTCATGATACAGCAGCGGAGGAGATAGCAGCTCATAATAGGGCAGCGGAGGAGATAGCAGCTCATGATAGAGCAGCGGAGGTGATAACAGCTCATCTTACAGAAGCGGAGGAGATAGCAGCTCATAATAGGGCAGCGGAGGAGATAGCAGCTCATGATAGAGCAGCGGAGGTGATAACAGCTCATCTTACAGCAGCGGAGGAGATAGCAGCTCATGATAGAGCAGCGGAGGATATAGCAGCTCATGATACAGCAGCGGAGGAGATAGCAGCTCATAATAGAGCAGCAAAGGAGATAGCAGCTCATAATAGGGCAGCGGAGGAGATAGCAGCTCATGATAGAGCAGCGGAGGTGATAACAGCTCATCTTACAGAAGCGGAGGAGATAGCAGCTCATGATAGAGCAGCGGAGGAGATAGCAGCTCATGATAGAGCAGCGGAGGTGATAACAGCTCATCTTACAGAAGCGGAGGAGATAGCAGCTCATAATAGGGCAGCGGAGGTGATAAAAGCTCATCTTACAGAAGCGGAGGAGATAGCAGCTCATAATAGAGCAGCGGAGGAGATAGCAGCTCATGATACAGCAGCGGAGGAGATAGCAGCTCATAATAGGGCAGCGGAGGAGATAGCAGCTCATGATAGAGCAGCGGAGGTGATAACAGCTCATCTTACAGCAGCGGAGGAGATAGCAGCTCATGATAGAGCAGCGGAGGATATAGCAGCTCATGATACAGCAGCGGAGGAGATAGCAGCTCATAATAGAGCAGCAAAGGAGATAGCAGCTCATAATAGGGCAGCGGAGGAGATAGCAGCTCATGATAGAGCAGCGGAGGTGATAACAGCTCATCTTACAGAAGCGGAGGAGATAGCAGCTCATGATAGAGCAGCGGAGGAGATAGCAGCTCATGATAGAGCAGCGGAGGTGATAACAGCTCATCTTACAGAGGCGGAGGAGATAGCAGCTCATAATAGGGCAGCGGAGGTGATAAAAGCTCATCTTACAGAAGCGGAGGAGATAGCAGCTCATAATAGAGCAGCGGAGGAGATAGCAGCTCATGATACAGCAGCGGAGGAGATAGCAGCTCATAATAGGGCAGCGGAGGAGATAGCAGCTCATGATAGAGCAGCGGAGGTGATAACAGCTCATCTTACAGAAGCGGAGGAGATAGCAGCTCATAATAGAGCAGCGGAGGAGATAGCAGCTCATGATACAGCAGCGGAGGAGATAGCAGCTCATAATAGGGCAGCGGAGGAGATAGCAGCTCATGATAGAGCAGCGGAGGTGATAACAGCTCATCTTACAGCACCGGAGGAGATAGCAGCTCATGATAGAGCAGCGGAGGAGATAGCAGCTCATGATACAGCAGCGGAGGAGATAGCAGCTCATAATAGAGCAGCAAATCAGATAGCAGCTCATGATAGAGCAGCGGAGGTGATAACAGCTCATCTTACAGAAGCGGAGGAGATAGCAGCTCATGATACAGCAGCGGAGGAGATAGCAGCTCATGATAGAGCAGCGGAGGAGATAGCAGCTCATGATAGAGCAGCGGAGGTGATAACAGCTCATCTTACAGAAGCGGAGGAGATAGCAGCTCATGATAGAGCAGCGGAGGAGAAAGCAGCTCATGATACAGCAGCGGAGGAGATAGCAGCTCATAATAGGGCAGCGGAGGAGATAGCAGCTCATGATAGAGCAGCGGAGGAGATAGCAGCTCATGATAAAGCAGCGGAGGAGATAGCAGCTCATAATAGAGCAGCGGAGGAGATAGCAGCTCATGATAGAGCAGCGGAGGAGATAGCAGCTCATAATAGAGCAGCGGAGGAGATAGCAGCTCATGATCGAGCAGCGGAGGAGATAGCAGCTCATAATAGGGCAGCGGAGGAGATAGCAGCTCATCTTTCAGCAGCGGAGGAGATAGCAGCTCATGATAGAGCAGCGAAGGTGAAACCAGCTCAGGATAGAGCAGGATGGAGTGGATATAAGAATTTAAGAAAAATGATATTGAGACAAATCTTCAGTTTTCATATACGGTTCCAACAACTAAGGCTCTTAATCAAAGAGTTTGCAAATTTTTGTAGAGTTTCTATCAACATTTTACACCTTAAAATAAAGAAGTAGATTCTTTTATTTTAGTGTAATGAATTAGCTTCGTTGTTAAACAGCTTTGTAGTTGACACCTAAATTACGGCAAAAGTCAAAATTTTCAACCATAATATTACTCTATATAAGCTTAATTTTTTATCGTTTGGAAGATGCTCTGCCTTTGCCATCCACTTCCAGAACAGAATCATCTTCAAAACGTCGGATAGAATAACTCTGTAAAAGTATATAATGCTGATCAGCAATCCTAGGAATGTTTGTAGGCTAAAAAAACAAATATGTATTTACATAGAAATCCTAGAACTGCTGATCAGCGTTTACAACAATGTCGCATCAATATTAAATCATTCTGCCAGTTTTGATTTCTATCTATATCCTAGAATAGTAATATTCATGGAATAATTTCGTATTACTATATACGCAAACTTATTGGAGTAATTATAACAAGGTACAGAACAGTGCTATCAGAACATAAATTCATTAGCTCAGTCTTTAGGTAACCTCTGAGTATAACCTCGAATGTATAGTTATTTGACTGTCATCTTAGCATCTTCGCCATTTTAATATTCCCTCTCTACATTCCCGGTATTCAGACATTAAGTCACCCCTTTTATTGCTACTAATTTGTATACGGTTCGTGGCCTACTGTGCCCTATGGAACATTACGTAAGAGGCAGTTATAAATAAACTTACAAAGTATAAAATAGTGGTGTTAAACGGGCATGCACTACCACGTGTGACGAGAATAATGTTATTAATTAAGATGCATTTACAACGCTAGTTAGGTGATGTAATGCTTTGGATTGAAAATTAATAGACTCGGCACTCGATATCCCGGCAGTTCGGATTACTCGGCAACCAAGATGGGAAAAATAAAATCAAGTAAACTGATGTAAGCATGTGCCAGAATGGTTTTCTTTAATCAGTGATGATTGCAATTATAATATGCATAAAATAAGTTATTTTTGTAATCGATTTCCGAATTAACCTCCACACCGATTCATTAAGCAGGGCTTAAGGAGAAACAAAGGTCTGAAGATTGATAAGCATTTGTGAAGGAATGTATGGAGAGTGTTATTTGTCAAACTTACCTGTATTGCAACTTCCAAAGCCGTATATGAACACTGTAAAACAATATGCTGCCATGAGAACTGATTTGCATTTGATAAATTCTTTCTAATATATTACCATAAAACAGGCACTAAATTGGGCACTACTCCGGTACAGGTTAACCTCTATGGTGCCATGTCAATAGGCTTCTTCCCATGGACGTTTTAAAAGCGTATACCAAGTTTCATGAAAAACCGATAAAGCGTATTTAAGTTATTGCGCGTGCAGACACACGGACGGACGGACAGACAGACAAACAAACAGAGGGACAGACATTTTCCCGATCTGGAGGTTAACTCGGAAATCGATTACAACAATGAATAAACAAATGCATTCTGGCACTTGGTTACATCAGTTTGCCTGATTTTATTTAATATTTATTTTGTTGAGAATATAACAGGCTCATTGCCCAAATAGCCTACAACATTCTCTTATACCAATTACATCAGTTTTACAAGTATAACTAAAACTAAACTCCGTGGCGCGACATCCCCGAAGGAACAAGGCCTACCACCCGACCGCTGCGTCATCCACCAATAGGCAGATGGCAGGAATGGGGGCATGTGGTCAGCATGCCGACACCCACGCCCGTTAATGGTGGTTTTCCATGACCGGAGCCGCTACTTCTCTATCAAGTAGCTCCTCAATTTGAATCACGAGGCTGAGTACACCCCTACCAGACCTCCCTACCTCATAAAAATCCAAGGAGGTACCGGGGATCGAACCCGGGCCGACAGGTCTGTAGTCAGCGACGCTAACCACAAGACCACGCCGGCGGTTACCAGTTTTACATTATATGTTAATTAATTAATTTCTTTATCTTAGGTTTACCTTTTAGGATTTAAGCGACCCAAGCCAGACAAGGACATGGAGGGCCTCCCTGGATGAGTGATCAGCCCAATGCCGGGGCCACCTCCGAGAAAACACGAACACATAGGACGAGACACATCATTCACACACACACTCACTACAAACAAGGCAAGGATGGGATGAAGATAATAATGACGGCCAGATGATATCTGAGGACCACAAGGGTCTAAAGTTGCCCGACATTTGTCTCACAGGTGAGGAAAAACCCCAGAAAAAACCCCACCTAGGTAACTTGTCCCGACCAGGAATCGAACCCGGGCCCGCTGGACTATATGGTGGGCTATATATTTATATCTAATATAATATATCCATGAAATTGTGTTTTGTTTCTGTAAAGGGCCACAGGGAAAATTACTTTATGGACGCGCGTCGTACATAATAATGCATTGCTGTAATTCTCGAGTTCGTTACATTTATCATTGGCCTATTATCGGCAATGCAAAGAGAGTTTAAAGCTATAGCTATAGCTATAGCTATAGTAAGAAGTCGCGAAATGGAGGGCAGAGAAGAACATCTTATAATGCTACTTTCAAGTTTTGTGTGTGTGTGTATGTGCAGAAGAAAATGGTAACAGAAAGGCAGCAAGAGAGTTCAATGCATGCAAAATAATCCTACCATTTATGCACATTGCATTCACCAACAATAACTTTCTCATGATTTATGGCCGGTTTCTATAAACTCTCGAATTACCTATGGATTACCCAATGGACAGAATTTACACAAGAATAACACCACACAAACACCAATAATTTAAAGATAGCAATCACTTACACTTGTGGCGAGTCTCTAGATAAATGTCCTCTGAGTAAATATGAAAATGACAGAAGAAATGTTCATACAAACTCAGGCTAGATCTTTCCAAGGGTAAATCGTCGGGTTAATTTATCCTTTCATGGATGTCCTCTGAGTAAATAAGAAAATGACAGAAGAAATGTTCATACAAACTCAGGCTAGATCTTTCCAAGGGTAAATCGTCGGGTTAATTTATCCTTTCATGGATGGCTGGATAAAATTTAACCTCTTTGTAGGATCAATAACAATGAGAATCAAAGCCTTCTGAATTAAATTAACTGTACAACTCCAAGGCCTTGCTCATTATATCATTATGGTTGAAATGGGACTAATTTATCCATGGATAATTTACCCATAGGTAATTCACAAATTTGTAGAAACCGGGCATCAAAGTTTCAAATTTGTCGCGCATTAGATTCGCGTAAATTGCTTTACAGTTTGATTCCATTCATAACGCCCCGTGTAGACTATCAGTCGATGAGAGAAAAAATTTAAACGCATTCATTAAATGGAAACATCACAATCCTACGTGTCAAATGACAGAGGAACAGAAAAATAATATCTCTCGTTCACACATTATGCAATTTTTCCCCTCAATTAGTATCCAGGGAAATACATTAACAAATGATGCAGAAGAGGAGTTTTTATTCCCTTATATTCCAATCGTATTTCCATGTACCAAAATAGATTTCATGTCAGATGGAAATTTAAGTGTCTCGGTTAAGTATTATCTGGAGTTTAAAAATACTCCTCATATCCCAATCTCCCTGAGGCATTTAGAATAATGAATTGACAATGTTTTGGAAAGTTTTCCCCTTTCTTCAATAACGTAGGAAGCTCCGAACTCAGGCAAGTAAAGGATTATTTTTAAAAAAGATAAAAGCCTTTCTATTATAATACTATTAAAATAGGCACTAAATTGGGCATTACTCCGGTACCGGTGAACCGATTTGGTTCAATAACAATAGGGTTCTTCCCATCGACATTATGAATGTTTATACCAAGTTTCATGAAAATCCGAAAAAGCGTACTTGAGTTATGGTGCGTACAGACGCACGGACAGACAGACAGACAGACGGACAGACATTTTTCGTCCCCACACACAATCTCATAAAGTACCATACTGGCACTTAATAAATATGATTTACTAATTAGCTGTGCTTTTCCACAAACCATATCGGACAAATTATTTCATCTTCAACAGGCTAACGCGTGATAAATTCAGAATGTTATATAATTAAAACAGGGCGTAACTGAAAAAGTGATAATGACATAATATTTATGCTCCTATACTGAACTCCTCCCTAACAAATTGTTAATGATGGTCAATTGCTTCGGCAATTAACGCTGAAGGTTACATCAGAGTGCTTATTAACTCACTAATTAGACTGCATCGACTTCACGGTAATTAATATCATGTGTTTGTTTTTCTTTGCATGTTTTCACGGTGTTAAATGATAAAAGCTGACTAATTTAACAACAGGCTTATCCGTTGTAGTTCGTATCTGTTTCTGTTGCAACAGGAAAATCCAATATTTATTTTATTTATTTATTTATTTATTTATATTTCCCTCTGGTGTAGTTAAGGTCTTAAGGCCTTCTCTTCCACTAACCAGAGGTGGATACATTCAAACCTTACCAAATAATCTAATTAAGAATAAAAATAATGATAGTAAAAAGAGAAACATGATTATATTATATAGATGTAGATTATGTTGGTGAAAACTATAATTAAGACTATATCAAACTATATCCTAGTAATGGAAATTCAACATTGTAAGTAGAACAAATTAGTGAGAAAAATAATAATAATAGGTAGAAAAAGAAGAAAAATAAAATTAAAATAAATGAAACTAATACAAAAGCGACATTTTTAACATGAAAGTAGTATATAATATAAATGTTAATGGTTGGTGGTCAAGTGATCAACTAACCACAGAACAGAAACTTATTAGAAGTGCACCCTCTGTGTTAAATCTTGGAAACACGAAGCGATCGCAGCGCGCCTAGTTGCCTGGTGGGAACTACAGGTATAAGAGGGAAATTTGAATCTTCCTAATAACATCGCTGTCCCAATTCAATACTAAGACATCTTAAAATCTGATGTTTTGAGAGCATTTATATATTTATGACAACTTCCGTCCATAGTTATATTTGGACAGTTTGCATGTATAAAAGCCAAGAGACTTGTAAATCTATATTTAGCATAAAAACTAACTACATAAATGCTCTTTTCTAAAAACATGAGATTTTAAGATGTCTTAGTATTGAACTGAGGCAGCGATATGCACTATATTCATATTGTTATAAGCCTATCTGAATGGAGTACCTATTTAAATATTATAATATGTTTAGTAAAAAAAATTACTAAATTAGCCAACATACTGAAATAAAATTATGGTATATTATGATCTTTTATGATTTATGTTTAGATGTGTAATCTGACTGTCTCTGTTAACGAGCATAAATAAATAAATAAGTATTAAGATCTGAATAAAAAATTGAATAAATAAATAAATGTGGATAAATATCCTCCCCAAACTAGAAATCTCAATTAGGCTACTACCACAATATGTGTTTAACAAAATACTGAAAAATATTTATTGTGAATGTGTTTTTACCTAACATATGTTATATCCGTTAATTGCAGATATACATCTAAGAGTCTGGATACATTTGGGGAGGAGGGGGGGTACCGGTCAACTGATTTGGTCCAAAATCAATGATATCATTCTGGCACTTAATAACAAAAGTTAAGTTAACTTTTGACTTGAGCCAGTCTAAAAAGTCAACGTAAAAAACATAAATCATGTAATTCAGAAACAGGAGAGCAATATTTTGTTAAATATAAAAAGGTGAGAAGGGGGGGAAAAAAGGAGAAAATATTCACATATATCCAACAAATAAAATTACATTTATTAAATTATAAGTCAGCATTAAGTAATTACATAGCATTCTTTTCAAATACAATAGAAATAGATGCTCTAAACACAATAGATTCAACTTGCAGATATTACATACCAGTATCCAAAATAAAATCAGGTAAACTGATGTAACAAGTGCCAGTATGCTTTTGTTTAATCAGTTATAATTGCAATTATGATATGCAGAAAATAAGTTTTTTTTCTAAGGTAAGCTCCAGATTCATTAATTAAGTAGAGCTTCAGGGAGAACAAAGGTCTAGTTTTTTTAATCAGCTTTACATCTTCCAGCATCAGCAGAACTGTACAGATTTGTGATATCTTGACAATCGCACACTCACATAAAAATACAAAAAACATGTGTCAAAACGGCCGGCTACAAGAATTGACAACTAACTTCATCTTGAACGTTCTGAGTGATCGGCTCTCTTTTATATTCTCAGGTAAAGAATTCCACAGACGAGCTGTCCCGACAGTGAAGGATGAAGAATGAAATACAGTATTGTGTGGGGGAATAGATAAGGTAGTTTTCTGATGGGATCTTGTTCCGAGATCATGATAATCTGATAGGTAGTGGAAACGATAGGCCAAGTAAGGAGGAATTTTGGTATGAAGTAATTTGTAAAGCATTGAAAGAGAATGTAGCTTTCTGCGTTCTTGAAGAGGTAGCCAAGACAAGAACTCCATAGAGGGTGAAATATGATCATATCGACGTACATTACAGACAAAACGCGCACAAGCATTGTGAAGTATTAATAGTATTGAGGCAAAATTACGCAATAACCTATGTAACCAAGTCCACCTTTGCTCAATTTGTTTTCCAGGTTTTTTTATTTAAACATACTTTATTTTATTACGACTGTTAAAATGTTATTTTAACCAATTATTTGAGTCGTTAAAATCGTATTTGATTTACTGTTTTTTATTTCTTTAACTAAAAATTTTAACCACTGCCGTTTGTGTAACATGTATGAGTGGCACATCGTCTGCGTATTTTCGCTTTTGGAAAGTCTTCAGATGGAGTAACTTCGAAAGATCGACATCATTTTTAAGAGATAAACTTTTTTTGAACATTGAGTAACTACTCCAGAGCGTTGATACCTAACATTTTTTTTTTCACTGCAAAATATGACTGTAAGATGTCTTCTGCAATACCTTTAACTAGGGCTGTACCGATTAATCGATTAAATATTTAATCGTCGATCAATTACATTTTCCGATTAATCGGTTTAGTCGAATTCTGAAAAACTTTTTCGAGAAATGGGTCAAATGACCAAACTCCTCTCTCAGTGCCGAGTGAGAGAGTTTTTAGTGCTGCCGGTATTATTGTAAACAAGCTACGATCGTGTCTTGAACATTCAAATGTCAACAAACTCGTGTGTCTCAAGTCTTGGCTGAAACAGTAACCGGAAATGTAAGTTTTGTATATATTTTTTCACTAGTTATCTAATAACGGTTGAAACCGGACATTTCCTCATACGAACCGGCCTTTTTCCCCTATATTATAGTAAAATTCCTCAACTTCAAACATCAATAACTCAATAAATAAAATAATGACAATAAAACAAATTATACCAATAGAAAGAGAAAAACACCCCCTTCAATTTCATATACTACACTAAACTTTTAATTAACCCCTTCAATCATTTTAATCGGACATTATAATTAACTCCCATAGTTTTAATCCGACAGACTTGAGACTTAGATCATTCGATTCAGCTAAAATCAACCCACAAAATGGGAATAGTATTAACTCTGATAGCCTTCAGCTATCACAGTTATTATCACAGATATATTTAGTAGGAGGAGACTTCCTGTATGACAGACATTCTGGAGACTAGGTCGAGATGTCACATAAAATTAATGACCCAACGAACATTAACGCATTTTAACCGAAGAAAGATTCAAACAAGCTAGCAGAAAACCAAGATCTCCTCCAATTAAGTAAAACCCTAGGTTGAAACCATCCAATAGCAACAATTCACCCCTCCACCTACCCAGGATATATTATCAAAGAGCCCCGAAGTCACAGCATCTTTTTGGATCAGGAGACAGACGACGAACCTACGACACTAAGACAGAGCCTTCAGCTAACTTTTATAACATGGACTAAACTACAATATTCTATAAATATTCAACTTCAAAGATATCGAATCCGCGCATTATAAATAGATCAAGTTAGTATAATATAACATCGCCGCGCGTCAGTATTAACCTACGGAAGTAGAGATTGTATAAGTGATTTTTGTTAAAGTAATTAAACTTAAAACGTACCCGGTGCATAACTAGTAAAGTTGCCCGCGAGATAAAAAGGAAGTATTAATAATCCGCGCCATATAAATAGAATCGACGGAATAATTATAGTGAAGAAGCGCGTAAGAAGTGAATATTATCATAGTCTTAGACATTGCAACAACAACTTATAATTACTACGACATCACCCCTTTGGACTTACATCATCTTATGAAAAGACTCAATAATACAACTTTTACCTTTCAGAACAAACCTTTTTATTTAGAATATAGATAGAAATTGAAAAGATCACAAACATTTTATTTCACCTAATTCATCCTGATTTGCCTATTCGTTCCCTCGGACAATTTCTCTAGCCACCGACCCGTTATTAAGAATCTCGTGCATAAATCTATCAACTGAGTTACTAGCCGGCAATAACCCCTTTTCGACAACCAGAATCGCCCAACACCAGTACTCCCCGGTAGGACTGTGGTATAAATAATCTCCCAACTTGGCGACAACTAACCCGAATTAAAGTACAGTTATAAAATGGCACCCAACTCTTTTAAATCAACTAAAGAACTGCTATAAAATGGCTACCAACGTGATTGCTTGAATTTGAAATTCCCGAGGAACGAGTAACAGAAACACTTTAAATTTTCGATATAGTAAAACCTCAGAAACAAACACAAATTAAAACAGTTTCAAATCAGTGTTAAAAAAAAAAAAAATTAAATTAGAATCAGTGCAACATCATCTGGATTACCACAACATCAAAGCCCTCCAACTGGATATTCACCTACATCAATTACCCTCAACAACAGGATCTTCAACAACTGGACCCCGGATCAACCCCCAACAGCTGGACACCCGAAGCAACAAAAGGGTATAGTTATCCAAACTTATAGGTCGAATCCGGAATTTTGCTTCTATTATTAAAGTAAAATCTTAAGCAATTTTTATTCAATTTGCATTGTAATTTCGTCATTTAATTTTTGTTAATTTTTATTTTAATTTTCAACTTTTTATTAATTCAGTAACTTAAATTTATTTTTCAAATTTTTATGAGATTGAGAAGCCACAAAAAGTTTCATACCATGGAGCAAAATTCAGGAACTCGGACATTATATTCAGATTCGAATACTCCTAACAGTGAAAGTGAAAATCCACCAACTTGTACAGAAAATAACAATGTGAACCCACACGAACAAGAAAGTGATCTTGCGGTCAGTTTCACGCCTCTTACAGACGACACACCGGACCCAATAAGCTCTCCCTCAGAGAATAACAATACGCAACCTGCTGCTACACAGAACACTATAAATCTTTCACAAGACACGCTAAACACTAATACTGAATTTTTACTACAGTTACAAGCCATGATCGCAGGAATCTCAAACCAGCTGTCTTCACAAATCACGGAGCTAGCTACCCAAAACTCCACTTTAAATGATAAAATGAATTCTATGAACACAACAATCAATTCACAGAACACGACACTGAAAGATGAATTAATCTCCACAGTAAACACCACACTTAATAATCAGAACCAAGAACTAAGAAATGAAATGAATACCAACATGGCTACTGTGAACACAACACTTAAAGATAAAATAACAACACTGAATACACAATTAAGAACAGACATGACACAACAAACCTCAGAATTTAAGTCTTTAATCAACGAACACAGAACTCACGTTACTGCGGAGTTGCAAAATATGGACTCCCGTGTAACTGCACAAATAGCCAACACCGAACAAGTGCTCACCAGCCAGGTGGACTCCGTTCGATCACAGGTTGGTACTATAGAAAGAAACACAGTGAATAACTCCACGAGGTTAATTTCCCTCCAGTCCGAAATTGACAGGCTCCAACAAAAAGTCCATGAACAGGAAATCATTATTGACCAATCAAGGGAAAATGCAATAATGCCCCATGTCTGTAATGCCCCCTCCACCTCAGCCTCTACATCATCAACCTTACCTGATCCAGTGCCAAATGTACCCGAAATACCAGAACCCTCTGTACCTATGCAAAGAATGAACAATGGTTTGGACCAGCGAGTTGCCAGTTCTAGCCGCGAGTCCCCACAAATTCCCATTAACAATTTTTCATTAAATAATTCTGACTTTCCGCTTCCTTGCTTTGAAGAGACAATTAAAACTAACCCAGTAAGATACTTAAAAGATCTCAAGACATATTTCACTCTACGAAGTGTCCCTGAACATTTGAAACTAATTTTCGTGGCGCAATCGCTAAAAGGAACAGCAGCTCGATGGTTACAAGTGATCAACCCAGATAATCAGCTGTCCATTAGTCAGTTCGAGGAAATGTTTTTATCAGAGTTCTGGGGCGAAACAGATCAACTTCGTTTGAGAGCGAGAATATTTCACGGGAAATATGATAGAAGCCAAGGACAATCGTATCTCGAGTACTTTATCTCATTATGCGAGAGTAGGCAATTACTCAAGCCTGAGATAAAGGAGATAGATTTCCTTAATGCCCTTCACTCACACTTCCCTTCAATGGTACGAAATTGCCTCATAATTGCCTCTCCCCAGTCCACCACTGACATGTTAAAATTACTGAAATCCATGCAGGATACTTCCTACCAATCTAACAAACAAAACGCCCCCATAGTGTCTGCAAATCAAATGCACAGAAAGAATATCAACTTAGTGCAAACCGCCCTTAACCACACTCCTTTTGAAAACGGGTTGCGATCACCCAACCCTTCTAAATCACCTGACAACACTGAAAATAGACAATATGATGGTAAAAACAACAATGAGTTTCGACACCCTGACTATTATTGGCCACAAACTGAATTTTCGAGAAATTCTAGGAGTAATTGGAGAACCAGAGGTTATCGTTTCCGCCCCTATGGCAATGGCAGATATAACAATAGCTACCGAGGACAATATAGGCATAACTATGCTGGTTATCGACCACACTGGTTCAACCGAACCCAATACAACCAAGGCTACTTCAGACCTTACTATAGAGGTAGAAACAATTACAGGTACGTCCATAGTAATAATAATCAATACACAAGAAACAACTCATATGACCATGCTAGAAATAGACCCAACAACAATGACCAGGACAATCAGGAACAAAGAACGCAGTCTCCCACTCCCACCGTGACTTTACACGAGTGAGGGGTCAACACACTCTTCCTGTGGTAACCCTTGCAACCCTTTCAAAAAAAAGAAAAGATAAAAAAAAAAAATCTAAATTTCAATAATGACCTTTATTTGGCTACCGTTCAGAACGAGTTGCAGGAACTACAAATACCACCTTCTAGCCCACCAGGTGAAGCTAATAAGCAAAGCACGTTAGCTACTTACAACGGAATTATATATAAATTCTGTGGCAAAGAAAATCCCGCTTGGAGAACTTACATCCCCCAATCTCTTGAAACTGATATTATAGCAAGCTATCACGAAAACCTTGCGCATAGTGGAACCGAAAAATTGATCGATTCTATTAGTGAGCATTTCTACATAAAACAACTTGGACGTAAGATTAGAATTTACATAAGAAATTGTCACCTATGCCAAATAGGAAAGAGTAAGAACACAGCATATGAAGTGTCTGTAAATTCTATTGAAGCCACCAAGCCCAACCAATTAATATGCGGGGATATTTTAGGTCCTTTAGTCCGAAGTAACTTTGGCTGCCAATTCATACTTATTTTTGTGGATACTTTCTCCAAACTTGTAGCACTGTACCCTATACGGGACTTATCTACTAGAATCTGCCTAAAGAAAGTAGAAGAATATGTCGACACATTTGGCAACGTCGAATTTTGTTTAACTGACAATGCTAGTATATTCTCAAGCCCAAAGTGGAACTCAGGACTCTCTAAACTCAATATAAAGACCCTACACTGCTCTTCATATAATCCCTCTGCCAATATCTCTGAGAGATATATCAGACAAGTGATTTCCTATCTAAGATTGCTAACTCACCGACAGCACAAAAATTGGTATAAATACTTAAAGCCCATCCAAGCCATACTTAACGAAACAAAACATCACGTTACGAAGGAAATTCCCTTAGAAGTAGTAACACATTGTAAAGTGAACCCTCTTTTCAAGAACACCCCCCCTGTGTTACCGACCTGCAATAAATCAGACTTGGACATATGCAATGCTATCCTTAAACGCCTACAGAGCAAGTGGTCGAAAAGGAGACGACAACCCAGACGCCCTCGTCCTAGGTGGGATCCTTTGCCGGGAGATTATGTATTGCTTAAATCACATATAATTTCAAGTGCATTACACAATCGCCAGAAGAAATTCAGTCTCCTTTATTCTGGACCATTTCAGGTAAAAGCAAAATTTAGTACTGATACCTATCAACTCACCCACATAGAGAATCCAAAGAAAATTCTCGGCAAGTATAGAAAACATTTGTTAAAGCCCTATCATGTAATGGCTAGCAAGCCTTAGCCTGGTATTTGGATTAAAAAAAAAAAAGAAAAAGGAAGTGTAAATATAAGATGACCGGATCTGAAAAAGGATTGAATTGGACTGACTATGTAAAATAATTAGAGTGATTCCTACTTCACAAATTAATGTTTTACCTGACATCTAAGGATGAATGTACAATTTACGGTTGAGTGACTATAGTCTTTAATTGATTTGCTGAAAGACAATTCTCCGATACGAGACTTATTATATCAAATATGATGAGTATTCGCAGCAAATTAATCCACTACAAATACAAGTGCACTGTATTATTTTTGTAGTGATCTCAATGTGTAAATAGATAATTTTAAGTTATAAGGCTACCTCCCCTCTAAATTCAATGCTGAAGAGATAAAACATTCATTTGACCAAAGGAATCACACTATTATTTGACCTAATGATTAATTAGACACAACCATTTTCGGCACATTTTAATTTTATTTATTGGAATAGTATATAACATAATATGAACAAAATTTTAAATAAAATAAAATAAAATAAATTATTTTACATACAAAAGTATGGACAGCACATATTATCAACCCTTTCCCGAAAATTAACCAAGTAAAGTTATTTTAGAAGTGAAGAAAATATGGTAAGATTGAACAATGAATATGCTAAGAATATTGAAAAAGTGTATGCAAACAAGGTAAGATATTAATAAATTACGTATATGAGAAAAGTATTGAAAAAATATGATGAAAAAGAATAAAATAGGAAAGTCAAGCAAAGAATAATAATGTATACCGTATAAAATTACGATGAAAATATGTAGCGACGAAATATGTGACATAAGTGAATGAAATACGATAATAAGTGAGATAAAGATTGATATTGAAAGAAATGAATAAGTTGATAGAAAAACATAAAGAATATCGAGAGTAATGGAAGGTAACATAGCAAAAAGTACTTAAAAGGTGAAATTGGAATAGGAGTATAATATGTGAAATCTGGATATAATTTAAGAGTTATTTAAGACCATAATAAGGAAAGGAAAGCGTACCCCAACGTTTCACTTCAATTAAGCATCAGCATCAAAATTCAGAAGAATGAAGATAAAATTAATAAGACTAGGTTATGAACACAAACTTTAATCATAGTGTGTATTTTATTGATAAGATATAATGAATATTTTTATGATTTACTAGTGTAACAGAAGGACAACGGACTGAATACAATATGTACGACGAATAATAAGAAGACAGACTACGTTAAGGTAAAATAGTATTGTAAAAGTGCATTTTATTGTTTATGAATTTATGTATGTGTATGTATAATTAACTAAAGAGTCAAGGTGATGTAAGGACACTAATTACTGAGAAAAACGTATCAAACAAAGATAATTAATTAAGAAATAATATCACGAAATTATATCAAAACAAATTTAAAAACCGAAATTAAAACAAGACATAGGACTATTTAGGACTTTGAAAACGGGTATTATAATGACTGTAAAATCTCGCTCGTATTATTCTTGATCACCCTAATATATCGCGTGATTTTCCACTCATTATGCGATCATATGAAACCGGACATTTCCTCATACGAACCGGCCTTTTTCCCCTATATTATAGTAAAATTCCTCAACTTCAAACATCAATAACTCAATAAATAAAATAATGACAATAAAACAAATTATACCAATAGAAAGAGAAAAACACCCCCTTCAATTTCATATACTACACTAAACTTTTAATTAACCCCTTCAATCATTTTAATCGGACATTATAATTAACTCCCATAGTTTTAATCCGACAGACTTGAGACTTAGATCATTCGATTCAGCTAAAATCAACCCACAAAATGGGAATAGTATTAACTCTGATAGCCTTCAGCTATCACAGTTATTATCACAGATATATTTAGTAGGAGGAGACTTCCTGTATGACAGACATTCTGGAGACTAGGTCGAGATGTCACATAAAATTAATGACCCAACGAACATTAACGCATTTTAACCGAAGAAAGATTCAAACAAGCTAGCAGAAAACCAAGATCTCCTCCAATTAAGTAAAACCCTAGGTTGAAACCATCCAATAGCAACAATTCACCCCTCCACCTACCCAGGATATATTATCAAAGAGCCCCGAAGTCACAGCATCTTTTTGGATCAGGAGACAGACGACGAACCTACGACACTAAGACAGAGCCTTCAGCTAACTTTTATAACATGGACTAAACTACAATATTCTATAAATATTCAACTTCAAAGATATCGAATCCGCGCATTATAAATAGATCAAGTTAGTATAATATAACATCGCCGCGCGTCAGTATTAACCTACGGAAGTAGAGATTGTATAAGTGATTTTTGTTAAAGTAATTAAACTTAAAACGTACCCGGTGCATAACTAGTAAAGTTGCCCGCGAGATAAAAAGGAAGTATTAATAATCCGCGCCATATAAATAGAATCGACGGAATAATTATAGTGAAGAAGCGCGTAAGAAGTGAATATTATCATAGTCTTAGACATTGCAACAACAACTTATAATTACTACGACATCACCCCTTTGGACTTACATCATCTTATGAAAAGACTCAATAATACAACTTTTACCTTTCAGAACAAACCTTTTTATTTAGAATATAGATAGAAATTGAAAAGATCACAAACATTTTATTTCACCTAATTCATCCTGATTTGCCTATTCGTTCCCTCGGACAATTTCTCTAGCCACCGACCCGTTATTAAGAATCTCGTGCATAAATCTATCAACTGAGTTACTAGCCGGCAATAACCCCTTTTCGACAACCAGAATCGCCCAACACCAGTACTCCCCGGTAGGACTGTGGTATAAATAATCTCCCAACTTGGCGACAACTAACCCGAATTAAAGTACAGTTATAAAATGGCACCCAACTCTTTTAAATCAACTAAAGAACTGCTATACGGTATTCATCAATTCAGGATTTCTTCTGATTATCTGTAGTGTAGTACTTATTAACGTGTAAAATAATATTAAATGTACACTTTGGTTTCGTTTAAAATTCCGACCCGTTTGTCGATTAATCAGTCGATTAATCGATTAAAGTCAAGCGTTAACTCGATTAAAAATTTTAATCGATTTTCAGCCCTACCTTTAACCATTCTGTTGTTCCTCCACTCGGAAAAAATCGGTATTCTCTTTCGTATAACATCTTCGATTTTTCGCAATTCATGAATTCAATTTCGTCCGTGGTAAGTGAATTAGGTAGGCCCTAGTATAAAAAAGGAATCAACCTTACTTACCACAAATATTATTTTACGCGGAAGTCTCATTGATGTCTGCCATGTCTGCTATGTGCAATTATAAAAATCTGGATTTTATATTGAACTAGAAAAAATAAGAAGGTGGATCGAAAAGTAACGCACAATATTTTTTTACAAAAAGTTTAATAGGTACGTTACTTTTCGATCCACCCTCATATAATTAGACAGAAGCAGATAATAGTAAAATTTTAAGTAAGCAGCAAAGAAACTAGGGTAAACAAATCTGGGTTCATATTTTTATATCTGTCGAATGAGATCTATTTCAATTTTGATTAAAATATTAATTTAATTAATTGATACCTCAAAAACAAATTCAGATATTATATTAAAATGAAATTTTGAACTTTAATTTCTGTTTACATTTTAATTAAGTGTGCAAAATATCAAGTTTCTAGGGTAAATAATTCAGAAAATTCCGGGGGGCGCGGGCAAAGAGAGTTAAGTCCACCATCCTAAAAAATTGAGATATGTCCACAGAGTTATAAATAAAAATGTTCTCTACATTTGTGTTAAGTCCAGTAAGTCATAATCAAAATTGTACGGTAGTTATGGAGGTGTGCCTCATGGGTATATCCATCTCTAAAACTATGTTGGGCTGGTATAGTGTGTTAAGTCACTTAAATTCTCAGTAACAAGAAAGTGGACTTAACTCTCTTTGCCCGCGCACCCCGGAATTGCTTTCAACACTTCGGTCATCTTTTAAGATGTGAGCAGGCGATGTTCTCGTCTTATCATACGATATTATCCATATTATACAATATGTTTCACTTCCATACTCATTTAAATAATTTTGGTTTTCGTTGAATATTTCATATTAGAATTGTGAACTCTAGTATAATAAAAATGTTTTTACGAGTGCTTCAGCTATCTTCAGGAATTCTGATGCAGCTTATTTCCCCCACATGCCATTGTTAACAAAACACGCCATTCGCTGGCAATTTATTGTCTCAACTCAACGACGCCATAATAATCAGTTTATTGGGTATAAAACGAGGAATTTCATCTTCAAACAAGAAAACACACCGCATTCTTATTGGTCGACTTTGTCAACTGTCGAACCCATTCATTCGAAAATAACGTCCTATAATCCTTGCATCACAGAACATAAAGTGACAAGAGTTTTACAACCTCTGCATCTGAAGTTTATGACGCTTGATGCGTTCCTCCCAAATATTAGCTAGACACTCCACACTATTGTCTATGTTTATCGTTTAAGGCAGAGGTTCCCAACCAGGAGGGCGTGCAACAATTTGAAATTCATATTTTGATTTAGTGTTGTTGCCTTGTCGGTCGACAAGAAATTTTAATAGGTTAACTTTAACCAAACAAATACATATTAGACACATACCGAAAGAACAAGAATAACAGAACAGTGTGAATTTACATTTTATAATCTTATAAATTGCAACTATATTTTCCCTGTCATAGGAGTATTAAATAGACATATCTTGTCCTCAACACGTTTATAATAATTTCGAAATCCAAATACGAGATACGAGTGATCTGCGTTGTGCTCTGTGAAACATAAAACCTAATATCTCAAAGCTGGTGAAAGCAAAACAGTGACAATCGTCTCACTAATATTTAATTTTTAACTCTACATTGGACATTTTATGCTTCTACATTTAACTTTTTTATGAACAATACTGAGCCTCAAATAAGATTCAGAATAATTAGATATGCATTTTCGTGTTTTATATGTGTGTGTGACAGCAAAAGCATCAGAGGATAAAGAAGAATAATGAAAGAGATGAGCAATATTAATTTTATTTTTACAAGCGTTATAGGGATTTTTTAAAGTACAAAATTACTGACAATCACGTTTTTAGGCCTTCTTCGCCCCACCACTATCAAAGGGGGCGTGAGGATTTCATGATATTCGAAGGGGGACGTCAGCTGAAAAAGGTTGGGAACCAGTGGTTTAAAGGCAGTCTGGTGAAATTACTAAAATCTATAAATCTTTAGATGTAACACTGAAAACAAATAACATTATTTCCATTATGTTATCCGAAATTAATAACAGTGCATTATGCAGCAAGCCTGTAATGGCAACTATTAAGAAACTAGTTATGTTTATGAAACGAGCCTTTTCAGACAAGTGTCATAATTAACACTATCGGCAAGTTGCATACGACTGTTTTTGTTCGACCATAATTAAATGCTTTCGAATGCTTTCTTTTTCGTTGGCAGTCTTTGGAATTTGTCCAGTAAGATGAATCTTAGCCTCCAGAATTTGGTCCAAGCCGTCCCTATTCTTTTTACTTCCGTTCCTAGTGTTCTGTCGAAAGAGATAATAATAATAATAATAATAATAATAATAATAATAATAATAATAATAATAATAATAATAATAATAATATTTATTTATCTGTCATTAAACTTATACAAAGTAATAGACATCATCAGTGTAAAAATTCTAAAACTATTAAAACACCAGATCATCCAGATTTGTCTCATCGAACTCCTGTATAGTGTAAAATGCCTTGCTTTTTAGCCATTGCTTAATTACTGTTTTAAATCTTTTAGAATTAACATTTCTAGCATTTAGTGGGAGTTTATTAAAAAGTTTAATTCCAACATGCTTAAAACTATTCTGACTTTTATTCAATCTTGTAAAATTAGGGACTAAATTATTTTTATTTCTTGTTTCGTATTTATGTTTATCTGAACTAATATTAAAATCATCATAATTATCTTTGACAAGTTAATTAGCTTCATAGGCGGAACACATCAACAACATTCTATCTTTGACAAACTGTAGCACATGTAATATGTAAAGACTAGTCAAGGTCATAATGTTCATTTAAATGGGGTTTGCAAGATTCAGTATTTTTGATGCCCTTTATTACTCTTATGATGTTTTGCCCAAAGCATATATAGTTTTTAACACATTACAAGTGGTTCCCTGTCACTATTTATTCTTACTTCTGTTCTGTTTCTGGGGTTCAGAGTGAGGCCTGCTCGTTTGCTGATCCTATTGATGTCTATCATTTTTTTAGTACACTGAATTTGCGAACAGTACTATGTCGTCCGCGAATCTTAAATTTGTAAATTAACACCAATTCTTGGATAATCAAAGAATGCAACACATTTTAGCTTATGTGTTGATGTCCATAATGTGACTTTTAAGGGCCCTGCGCACGTGCTGGTAATCTCTTTATATCACAACTACACAGATTATTTTCTCAGTAGATATTTAAATCAAAGTTCCAGTCATTTTCAAAGTAATAGATGAGAATTCGTGTGTTTAGACACTACTTCTTTATGCCTATATAAGGAGCAGGTCGGTTATAAAGGTAAAAATTGGGTCTCAACTTTAAAGTTGATTTTTTCTGACATTTTCCCTCATCATATTTCACTCCTTGCGTCAGTTACTTTGACATTTTCAGCAAAGCCACTAGATATATCACCAAATAAAACTTACTAATATTCGTGCCTTAAAAAAAATATTGTTTATGATTTAAATTTAAGTTAAGTAAAATAATGTTTAACTATTTTTATTCAAGAAGTATTCAATTCTATTACAACTTGGTTCCGAAATTTTAAAAACTGCTCCGGACGACTTTTTGCCATGAATCCTATTACAAAAATCAAAATATTTTCTCATGACCTAATAAATTTACAGCACTGACAGTTTTAGGGTCAAATGCTTCCCAAGTCAACAAAATAAAATCGTATGAATAGTGTGCCGGTCTCCTTAGCCTTGGAGTCGCGGTAAAGGAGGCTGGGGTTCGAGTCCAACCTCGGGCATGGGTGTTTGTGTGCGATAAAGAAAAAATATATAAGAAACGGAAAACAATGTAACTAAACGGTAAAACAAGAAAAGCAATTCAGGAAAATTGGCATATGGCCGGCTAAATCTAAAAAAAAGCGTAGAACTTCTAAATGTCATAGGTAGGTCCCCTTAACATCTTCACCAAGTGTACCAAGTCTACTGCTTTGTTTTGTTGTTTTGCCAACCTTGCCAAAAGACATGAACTTAATAATTAGTTAACTTCATCACCAGTCCTCATTTCAATTCTGTTCTCAGTGTCTTAACAATTGGCGTTGATGAACAAGACACTATAAAGTGCAAGATGTCGTCAACGCCTTCCTATTGCGTATCAATTTATTGCCAAGGCCCTTACGTCAAAAGGATCCACGATTCCAGTCGCCTCACAATAGTGTTCATCAGCCTACACGCTTCTCAACAGTGTAAACACATTATGTCTTTTAGTACTATACTACAACGCAACTCACTAGCAAATAGAAGTCAGGAAGTTATGTGCAAGCTGTTACAGCTGGTGCCTTGGGGGATTCCTTTCAATTACTATTTACCACATACAAAGGAAATTAATACGCGTCTTATTAATACACAAGAACACAATTCAGGAGTAATCTATATTAATAAAAGGAAGTGTCTGTCTTTCCTTCTGTCTGTCTGTCTGTCCGCGATGCCCAGCGAAATCTACAGAACGCAGAGATCTGAAATTTTAAACATAGATGGACTGAAAGGTGGGCGAATGCACCTCGAAGCCGGATTTTTAATTTTAGCTTTCGTTCGCGAGTTATGAGTGAAAAACTGGCAGAAAACGTGATTTTAGCGCTGTCGAAGCATCAGATTTCAGTAATACATTTCAATGTCAAATCAATTGCAGTTGGCTTTGGCTATTTTTGTCATACCGTGGAAATAAAAGTATCGCGATCGCTTGAATGTTGTAAGCCCACGCTGGTCGATTCGTTTGTTTAGAATGTCAAGGCCCGTAGACATATGAAATTTTCAACTTACACGGAAGAGGGATAATCAAAACAGACCTAAATATGGTTAAACATTGTTCGATTTGGACAAAATTCACTATACAGGGATTTTCTAGGCCAAGAAACTCGAATCTGAGATCTCTTTTACCGGGCGACGCTATCTAATCGTGGTATAGTCCACGTGATTTAGGTGTTAATAAATATAATGATTTAACTATTATGCTCTTTATTTTTTATTTTTGAAATAATTATCGCGGGCGAAGCCGCGGGCACACTCTAGTATAAAATAAATAGAACTTAAAGTATTAATAAAAACAGTACACATATGTAAAATCAGTAAAGTACTGTTGAAAAATAAGACTGATGCTTTCCTTCTATCGAATAATTTTATTAAACTTTCTACTCTAGTTCAGAGGTATGTATTTTTTTTAATTACCTTCATTAAAAACATCTCCCATTTAACATGTTTAAGTTTTTTTATACAATATTTACATCTTATAATAGGTATCCGTTGCGTATGTTAAAATTAACTATAGTTATTTGTCTGCTTCTTTAATTTCTCATAGTTATCTGAGCTAATACTTCTTATTATATATATAGTTCTTACACGATTTTTCATATTCAAGATAGCCTTTTTACACAAACAGAAGTGTTTATGAAAATAGCATTTTTGCATCCAGAATACCTCAAAACATGCACTTATATTTAAATTTGGGCATCAAATCTCGGAGTCGAACAGAATACTTCCTCTACCTATAGGCTGGTATTAAAATTTTCTATTCATACGGTATTCTATTCTCTTAACTTATGTAAAAAAAAATTGGGTCTTTTTATACTCTGGTATGCAATTAAGTGTTTTCAAATGAATCGAAAAATATTTTCGAAGTTCGATAAATCGATCAGATAGGCCTGATTTTTTATCATCTACGTTCAGACTAACGTCAGTCGCTGCGTTGAACTCTCACTTATTCATTCACATATGCTGAAAATATTGTCTCAATAAATTGTGGTCTAAAACTCAATAGTTTCTGAAATACAGTCTATTAACTCCATATGGCACTTTGTCTTTTCAATTTAGGTTATTATCAGGGCCCAGATTTTAATGACATGTCATATTTTTATTGATGCTGCATAAACATTGCCAACTTGTAATCCTAATCATGGCCTCTAGATTATATAGAAATGCATTTTTACTAGGTCATTTTTTTTGTCTTTTATACAGCTTTACATTTTTAGGGTATTTATTTCAATTTTGTGACATTATTTAGTAATTTTCGTGCATTTACATTGAGTATATTAATTTTTCTGTCTTTTTTCCCATACAGGTAATGTTTAAATAAAGTACTAGGTCAGTATAATGCAACATTTTTTATAGGATCTATTTTTTAAAAAAATCTTACTTTTCTTCTCAAATGCTCCAATCAAGAACAAAGAACAAAGTTTTTAGACCTACAACACCATTTCTACATTTACAGCTTTTACAATTATGTACAAATCAGTCTGTAACTGTGGGTGATCAATAATAATTTTTTATAAATAAATATCAGTTTTTAGGTCATTCTTTATAATTATTATGTCATTTTCTTTCAAATGTAGGGTCATTTTATAGGCAATTTTTCAAACAAGTATAGGTCATCAGAATCCGAGCCCCGGTTATTAAGTGCCAGTATGGTACTTTATGAGATTGTGTGGTGGACGAAAAAATGTCTGTCCGTCTGTCCATGTGTCTGTACGCACCATAACTCAAATACGCTTTTTTCGGATTTTCATGAAACTTGGAAAACACATTTATAATGTCCATGGGAAGAACCCTATTGATATTGAACCAAATCGGTTCACCGGTACCGGAGTAATGCCCAATTTAGTGCCTATTTTAATAGATTATGGCGCCTTTCTAATAGAAAGGCGCCATCGCTCAAATACGCTGTATCGGATTTCCATGAAACTTGGTATACCAATTTATGACGTCAATGAGAAGTGCCCTATTGAATTTGAACCTAATCTGTTGACCGGTACCGGAGTAAAACCCAATTTAGTGTATATTTTAAAGACGCGGTAACTCAAACACGCTTTACCGGATTTTTATGAAACTTGGTATACACATTTATAATGTCCATGGGAAGACGTCTATTCATAATGGATAAAATCGGTTTACCTGTTTCGGAGTAATGCTCAATTTAGTGCCTATTTTATGGTAATATACGTATTCGAAAGAATTTATAAAAAAAAATGAAAATCAGGTATCTTGACAACATAGCCTATTGTTTTACTGTTATCTTATAAGGCCTTGGAAATTAAAATACAGGTAGCTATGACAATAAACATATTGATTTACATGCGCTTATCCAACTAGACCGTTAAAATGACCCAGGTGGCCGAGATGGTAGACCTTTCTTCTTCCGTAAGCCCTGCTTAATGAATAAATCTGGAGCTTAACTTGGAAATCAATTTAAAAAAAAAAACATATTCTGCATATCATAATTGCAGTCATAACTGATTAAACAAAAAAATACTGGCACTTTGTTACATCAGTTTACCTGATTTTATTATACTAGTATTTCTTCCGTGATCTTAACATGGATTAGCCTTTTCATTGGCACGTGAACACAGAGAGCACTTGATGATAGCGAAATCGCAAACACGATGTAAACATTTGCCATTATTAATCTGGCCATGAACTCCACAACACGGAATTCCAACAAGCAATTTAGCAGCTGCATAAACAAACAAAACAATTTCAAGATTCTGACACGATTCCTGACGCTGAATGACAAATGGCTAAGGTGCCCGCGTTATATATCGTCATCACTAATAAAGCAATTTCATTATATAATACTCTTTACCTTCCGATTCAATCAAGATTTTAATAATTTTAGAAGTTACAGTTGTTTGGAACTCATCAACCATGGCCAACTAAGCCCAGAGTGTCAAACTAAAGAAATAAAATAAACTACAATTTTTTTGTCATTAGGTTTCTAAAGTCAGACCATTTCCTATGACTATTTACTTCACAATTAGCAACCAATCCAGTCTAAGAATGTGTGGCTTTTCAATCAATCGCAATTGTCTATTAGCCTTAATTTTAATGTTTTAATTTTGATCCCTTTCATTTTTATCGCACCTACGTGCATTTCTTTTTATTAAATTCGCAAGAACTGAACACTGAAACATCACAATACCTGTAGAATTTCTTTATAAAAAAGAATCATTGAACACAGCGACAAAATCTTAAGAGCTGTTTTCGAGAAAATATCGACAAACGAAATTTTCTTCATGTAAAGTCCTCTTCAAAATAAGAGAAAATCGTCACCAATCTTTCTTTTTTTTCGTACGATTTTCCTTTACAACGTTGAGTATTGCAAAGAGCGCGTATTCAGAGTGGATGGCTTATAATTACCCTAAGAGAATTTTTTCGAAACAAATGTTTTGAATAAAAGTTTTAGCTCTTGGTGTAAGCAACCCATATGCAAACTTTAAAGAAAATCATTGAGAAATGTTTTAGAAAATCGCGAAAAACAAAAATTTCTTCATGTAAAGTCCCCCTAAAAATAAGAGAAACTTGAGACCATTCTTCGTGTCACATCCTCAAAAGGTACCTGACCAAAATACAAAATGTTGTTTTCATACGATTTTCCGTTCTGGAGCTAGGCTGTTCACAGATACATTCACAAACACATAAACACACAGACAAATTTCCGAAAATAGTATTATTTATTCAGGGGTTCTCAAGACGTGTATTTATGTTAAAAACTCAACTTCGAATTTGGGGGTCAAAAACAATACTTCCTCTACGTTTAGACAGTACCTATGGTACGAGCAGAGGAAGTAAAAATTTACATACCCTTAGTCACGGTCCTTAATATTTCATAACATAATGTATAGGACGAAGCCCTATGCGTTTGCAATGTGTGGACAAATAGTAGTGCATACACCATCGCCATTGTTAGAGATAAATATTAGAGTAGGCTATGTTTGATTGCTTGATTGGAGTCGTGAATGTTTCATTGTACCCTATATTGTATGTAACTGCACTTATTCATTTCATAAAATTGTTAAATAATTACTATTAACTAATTAAAAAGATTGTTTATGAAATAAATATCAGCTGAAATTAGTTTCCTTTTTCTCTGTACTTGAAGAATTGTTTAATCTACAATCTTATTCCGATCCTGATTTCATTGAGATTTACACCAAATATTTTTGAATGTCAAGTATGTAATTTATATTAACTATTAAGGTAAAAATACTTCTACATCTGAATATATCGATGGCTTTGTGCTCGCATGTGTTAAGTACAATTTTGGATTTAAGTGTGTTTAAGTGCACATTTGAAACGCCGGAAGGCATGTCTTCACTCTTATACAAATGTGACAAGTGAAAAAACAGAAGCCTAATATACTTTCTGTATGGGGCAAAAGTATTTTTCCTAGGTGCACATTCGTAAAAATTAGATTTGCTAAAAACTGTAGAAATGTGCTTATCATATGTGTGCATTAAGCCATCGGTATTGGAATTTTTCAATTAGTCTAACCCTTTTGATGACATCATTGGGGTCAACTCAGTATGTAGCAGTAACGAATACCTAGAACAACCCTATGGGTAAAGGCGGTGGTGCGTTAAGGCTGACAACCTTACACCCTTCACGTGCCAAATGTCTCAAAATCTGGGATCATCAAACTCTCGGAACCATAAGGACTTCCTTTGCCCGTTTACCTGTTTACAGTTTTATTCCGATCTTGATTAAATTTTGCACACTTATCCTATGGGCACTTCATCGCCGTTCACGCGCTCAAAGGTAGCTAATTTTGAAAAAAAAAATCCTCACGTTTTTTGACATATTTTACCTTCTAACTCTTCAGCCCTTCGTCCTACGAAAATTTCATGAGAAAAAAAGTTGTAAAGCATTAAATTTGCTTCAAGAATAGATGTTAGTTTACTATGTATCTTTAACCGTTCGAACGTTAGAGCTAGTAATAAATAAAATTCTGTCCTATTATGCACCAAGTTCAATTATTTTGTAATTTTCAATTAGGATTTGGAAATAAAAACTAACCTGAGCTTGCAGCTGTCATAAGTAACTCGTTGCTCGCTGTCCACTATCGCGAATTACGAGAAACTTGCGGACAAGCTCGATATTAGCAGCGGAAAAACAGAAGCGCAGAGATAATGAAATACACCACACTTGACACTGCACTCAGCATAGCTTTGGAGGCCGTGCGTTATACACATCGCAGTGTGACCTTGTTTTTAAAATAAACATTATATACACACAGGCTCCTCAGGATGTGGAATCCTATTTGACAGAATCCCGGATCCTCTTCCGCAGCAAACAACAACAACAGGGGTGCCAAGTTCCGCAGTTAAACCACACTCGTATCAAATTTAAAGCGATTTGTTGCTTGTCACATACCTAATCGGAACAGAATGGAACGGAACAGAACGATTAGGTCGGGAACGAAGAGAAAATGTAAAAATATAACCATGGCGCTTAGGTTAATGGTTGAATAGATTTTTTGTAACTTAGGTGTTCTACTGTACTCCTCATTGAAGAATTATGAATCCTTTTACTTCAATGAGGAATCCTGTGACTCTTTTTCGTTCATTTCTATAAATTATTGTGAAGTTATATTTCATTATTGGTCCTATCTTATTATATTTATCGTATAGCAGGTCTATCCGACTTTAGAAGAACTGAGGCCAAATTAAATTAGAGAAGTCTTTTTGAGGACTGCACTAAAATTACTTAATTTCGATTAGCTTATCGCTTAGAAAGAGCACACATAAAAACTATCATTATTATCACTGTTACATTTATAGAAGTTACATAAAATTTTAAGATAATATAACAAATAAAGAACAACTTTTTTTCAAAATATAGTTCTTTCACACCAATTCATCATATCAATGAAAATAATAGACTAACACAATTTGATGGTAATGTCAGCTGATCAGCGAGATTAATAGTTCCTAATCTCAGTAAGTATAACAAAGAACACTTACTGAGGCAAATACTCTTCTTATTTATTATAATTTCACATTCTAAAATGCAATTCACAAACGTAAGCTTATGTGTCTCCGAACATATGAAGCTCAACCTAACAGCCGAGGAAACTTGTCTCTGAAAGTGTAACCTAGTTTTCATTTTCTGTTCTGTTTTGAAGAAACCGATTAGCTGGAAACTCACACAGCCTGCTTCAATTTTAACCTTCGATAGTAGATCTTCTATGTTCACCTAGGGTATCGTTAAGAAGAGACGGTTTGTCTTTTAAATTTTCAAAATCATGAACTTTTGACAATTCTTGAATAATAATAACAATATCGTCACAAAATTAAAAAATCGACATCATCCGTTTAATTTGACAACTCTTGACAAGATGGAAAAATGTGCAATCTTTTTATAATTTGGCCTTAACAGTTGGAATTCACGCCTATGGTAACGATTGCTGTTTAATCTTGATACTGAAATATCATATAGTTTTATATTTTCCTTGTTATGCGGGTCGCAATAACAACTTTCAAGGACCATCAGTTGGAAAGGCTTGGAACAGATACTTTTTACAAAGTAACTGCATAACACTACAATGAAATAAATTGAATATCTAAAAAGAACTAGTTATTGGACCAGTATAATATGACATTCTTTTATCCTGGTTAAGCAACTGTCTTACGGTCTTAGGGGACGATAGTCTACGCTAGATAACTTAACTTCCTTGTGACTACCAACCAGAGGTGTACAAATCTCGATTTTAGCTTGCCCAAACCCGCTTGAACGCCAGGCAAGCAAGTTGCCAGCGTCATAGCTAGGAAGCAGGCAGGTTTCTTTAAGCCCGATGGGTCAGGTCAAACCCAGCCTAGGCAAGTCAGAATAAGCTTGCGACATTCCTATCAGCTAAACATCTGTAGTTGCTGAGTGTAGGTAATACTTTCTTGCTTTTCTACACGCTGGTAGAAGAAATTCACCATGCAGATAAATAAAAGGTGGATAAAGTATTAAAAATCGTTTTAGCGTCTTAACACAATTATTATTTTTATTATTAGGTAGATTTCGAAGAAAAATCTACCTAATGACTTTCAAAAAATTCGTTCATATCGTTACGTTTCATGCCTCCCTAAGTACGAAACCACCGCCTGTTAAAAAAATTGTGATATTTATATTTATATACAGTATATGTATATGTATATGTATATATATATATATATATATATATTTATATATATGCATATATATCTTTACACGCTAGCGGCCGTAATTTTCAAGATATTTGAATCAAATTTTATTATGTTATTTCTAGGCCCAATAGTTCAGACAAGTTCGTTAATGAGCAAAATTGGCCTAAGGGGGTGGTCGGGGGAGGGGGTTGAAATTTTAAAACATTTATATCTCGGCCCCTATGAAGTATAGAGGGAAACTTTGATTGAATAAATTAGAGTACTCCTTATGGAGTTCACAGTGACACCAACGATTCGGGGGTTTTGGGAGTACGAGTGGGGGTGGGGGTATGGGGATGGAAATTCGAAATTTTCGAAACTACGTATTGTGGGGTATCGTTGAAAAGTTCTTGATGAGTACTCTACAAATCAATAACTAGTTTCTTGATAGTTCTCATATAAGGCGAGATTTGAATGTTTTAAAAAGTTCTCTTTCCTCTTTTTTGCAGTTATTATTGCGGGTTTGTCATGCCAAGGCTAAAGAAGAAGAGTGCTACGCAGCGACAGTAAATTAAAACAAAAGCACTTCGAAATCTACCTCAGCTTGTAGGCTTGCCTAAAGGGATTTTTGTTATTGTTATTAATGATTTTATGATGTTTTCTCGAAAATGTTTGAAAATTTTTCCCATGCCGGACTAGTACTTTTGTTCATTGATAATTAATTCAAACTGTCCACATTTTAGTTTCTCCTCGGCTTCCTTCCGGGTAAAATTTTCTAAATACATCTGAAGTTACTCAACTACGTAACTGCACGAGTTACCAGTGCACTGCTATACCCAGTTTCATATTCTTTCCGCCAGGCCTTGCAGTTTCCTTAGGTCCTGAGCAACCCACCAAGTTATGAAGAGCTTATGACTCATAGCGACAGTATTTCTTATCATCGTTGTAATCTGGCTTGCTTTCAAGTCAAGCAAGTTAAAAGCTGTGACTGGTTGCAGAATTTCAAAGGGGCAGGCAAGCTAAAATCAGAATATGTACACCTCTACTACCAACCAGAGTATTTCAGGGAAATACGTAATAATTAGCACTTGTATTGAATATCCAAAATTCACACAAAATAGTTAAGACCTAATCTAAATAAAACTTAAGAGAAAAGTAAACGAAAAACTTGTCCTCGAAGTTAAGAAATTTATTTTTCTAGGGATTTTTTCTAGCTACGATAATGACAGATACCTCAGGAAAACCGACCCTTTGATCCTAAAAATTTACCTCAGGTACACCCTCTTAATAACATTATCCAACGAAATATAAACAAATACACTGTATTAAAGTAATAGTAATAACACGGAAAAAAAATGAAATTTCTTTTAAGATCGAGATTTCATTTCTGAACCCAGCTGATGACACCAAGAAACCACAAAAAAATATAAGCTAGCAATATTACCCTACAGGTCTCAGCGTTGCCATATTGTTGCATAGCAATACTGTTCTATAAAATTGGTTTTTCGAGGTGTATTTCTTATGTGACCTATAGGCGGATGATAAATCAAGTCACCACAATATTACTGGTATTATCAATAGCAATATTATTGCCTACTAATGCTATATTAATAATACTTATTGGTCTTGCAAATATGAAATTTGTTTTTCGAATGATATTTCATGTGTCACCTAAAGCTGTTGACAGACAACACACCACAAACACATAGCAATATTACTGTTCTTAGCAAGAGCAAATTTTACAAATTGGCATCCTGATCACACCCTCTCACAATAACAATACTAAAGATTAAAGTTCTGCATATTCCGTTCCGATTGGATATGTGACAACTTCACTTCACACGTATTACACCGATACTGAAATGAAACAATTCTTACAATAGCTTACACTGAGAATTCGAACCGATTTCTCTATCGTCCACGAGCGGACTAAGTTATGTTGTTAGTGCCTGCGGCTAAGTTATCTAGTAGACAATTTAGGCTGTTGCGTAACCTGCTAGCTGGTGTTAATGTTTGAACACTTATCAAGCAGGTAAAATACGTCGTTCCATTATGCGCCGATGATTTAACCACAGTATGTAGGTTGTAATTAATGTTTATTTCCAGCGCGTGTGATCGTAAACAGTTGTTTATAGGACCAACTCTCAATGTAGCGTGTGTTGATTGTAATTAATGTTAATGGAATTCCTCTGCTGGAGGGAACTGGATATCTCTGTATTTCTTTTTGTAGTAATTTGTGTTATACATGGTGACAAAAATTACGTACATGATTTTAAACTTTTGACCTTCGTTTGCAGGTAAACCATTAGAGTTAAATAAAAAGTGTACTGGAACAAAAAGGATCAGACTCTAGAGTACAGGTTGTGTACAAATTGTTATAGCATTAACGAACCACAGGTCCATGAACCTTATCCAAATCATGCATAAACAATTAAAAGACTGACAAATAAAAGCCTAAAACCCCAGTTTCGAGGTGTATTTCACGATTAAAGTGCGCCACCCGGGGTGGGGGGGGGGAAACGACCTCAGATTCGAGTTCTCTGGCCCAAAAATTCTGCCTAGCGAGTTTCGTCTAAATCATTCAGTATTTTCCCATTAAGGCATGCATTCCACGAACTTTGCTCATCTGGGGGCATTTGGAGAAAAACTTATGTACTTTGATAGTAAATAATAAATAAATAAAATAATTTTATTTCGTAGGTTTTAAACGGGCCTCTATGATTAATATTAAAGTATGAATACCTGAAATGGAACTGCTGTAAAGTGTCACTAATATCTAATGCTAATACTGAAAATGTGATTCAAACATTTGGATCTACAGTTCAAATGATGCATTTCAATACCTTTAAAATTATTGCCCTCTCGCCACTAATATTCCATAAGTGATAAGGACTTAAAAGACCGTCCCCATGGCTGAGTAGTTAGACCACTCTCCTAGCCCTTTTGGGACCCGGGATCAAGATCAGTAGTTTACAAGCCTTGACCCGGGATCACATCTCAATGGATTCATGAGGAATTTGTGGTGAAATGCTTCATTTCCCCTGCCATGCCTTTTCAACTTATACTATAACCCTTCGGTCCAATAAAGGAATTATTATAGGGAATTTCAGCTTATAGAGACTTCTATAACTCTAGTTCAAACATTATCTGAAAGCCTATAGTAACAGAAGGATCCTGGGAGGGGAAGGAACAGTTTGGAGTAAAACGGCCTTTAATTCCACAAAGGTTCCTCTCTTCCAGTGTAAGGAGTTATTTAACGTGTAGTAATTAACAATGAAACAAAAGCTTTACTTTCCCTTCAAAGATGCTAGTTTTGACGCTTGAAATTGTCATGCCAACAGCCGGATTTGAACCAGTGAACCATGAGTCTAAAGACAAACATGTTACAGATTCGGCTACAAAGGACGCGTGGAAAAAGAAAATCTTGATTGATTCATTTATTAATTTTATATGTATAAAATATTTATTTTAAACATTAAATAATTTGTACTGTATTTATATGTAAACTCGCTTCGCTCATTGGGGACTCTGCCCCCAAACCCCCGCTGAGGTTCTCGGGAAAGGTGTTTGAAATTTTCCTGTGGTTTACAGCCTAAAAGCTATATGTGTACCAAATTTCAAGTTTCTAGCTCATCTGGAAGTGGGCAAACATTAATGTCAGTGAGTGAGTGAGTGAGTGAGTGAGTGAGTGAGTGAGTGAGTGAGTGAGTGAGTGAGTGAGTGAGTGAGTGAGTGAGTGAGTGAGTGAGTGAGTGAGTGAGTGAGTCAGCAGTGTGGCTTTATATTAAAGGGATAAACTCTAAGCAATCTAAATGTCTTTATCTTAACGACAATCCCACCACTCTTTACCATGGAATTCCTTAGAACTCTAAGGTTTTTTTTTTTTTTACAGAATTTGAATAAAATGATGACCTAATAGGCGAAAACAAATTGTCTGACCATTAAATACAAGATCTCATTACATAATATGAACCAAGTGAAAATGCATGTTTATATTGGGTGTGAGTTAATGCCCTGGGCTTTTGTTAAATTGCTATCTTTGCCACGTGCCGTTGCTCAAGGTTAGCGATCTGAACACACCCAAAGCCTGTTTAATTGATAACATGAGCTATGGGACTGAATTGCTAATTTCCATTTTAAAGTTTCAGTTCAGTCACATATGGTATAGAACACTAATTTGACATGGAATTCTTGTGTTGTGCAGTCTTTAACAGACAGGGCCCTATTTGAATATTAATAAATTTCATTTTGCAATGAGGGTCAGACTTATAAATTTAGTAAATCAGTGATCAGTCAAGTATATCAGTCTCAGATTCTAACCCGGATTTCTTCCAATAAGTAAATTTCTTGAATGGCTTCCTTCGGAAAAGAAGTAAAGCCATTAGTAAAAAGTCAGAAATAGGGGCCGTCGTAAAGAACATTTGTCTAGAGGCGTTCTTATCCTGCGTGACAAAGCGCTCTACGACACACCGTAACTTTTGACGTAATTCGGGGATTGATATTTCAGGTCCTACAGCATCCCCCCATACAGTCCTGATCTCTCTCTTTCCGCTTGCCATGTGTTTGGGCCCCTGAAGAACGATTTGGAAATGATGATGAGGTTAAAGAAGTGATGTATTTTTGGTTGAGGATACAAATAGAAAAACATTTTTTTTCCGATTGAATAAAAAATTTATGCAACAGTGTGAGACATGTTTCGAAAAAGAGGGTGACTGTGGTGTGATATTACATCTTGTTTGTACTGCATCCGTAATTGAAATAATCGCAAAATAATAGTTTCCTGTTACTTTTTTAATTACCCTCATACAATTGCAAAAAGATAAAATTGTGCTCTGTAAATAGATCACAATAAACGCATGACCTGCTGAAATAACGCATGAGGACGCATCTGAAACAATTAGTATTGTACTTTATAAAATAAATATGAATAGATAATTCAGAGTGGTTTACGCTAGAACATGTATACACAGTTGTATTACCAGTGTACATGTGTGTCACGTACAATAATAACAATTTCTACGGATGAGTGAAGTTATTATTTAGTTTGTCCAGCAGCGTTCTGGTCAAAACTACGCACATGCAGATTGCAACAGTGGCACCGAAGTCGTTCTGTATACAAGACAGTCAACAAACTAGCGATACACTTAGCTTCGATAACCTGTTGCACTTTACAAAATCGGGCAAGGTCTGACAGTTAATAGTAATTGAAACAGTGATTTCGTAAAGTCCCAAGTCCGCATTTTTAGCAAATTAATTTTTAAGCGCCATGTAGTTCGAAGTGGAACGCAAGAACTGACGCCAAGAACTTCACGCTCCACTTTGATAAATAATCAACCTGAATGCTGTAAAGTATTTTAAGTCCAGGACTTTAATATGACTGGGCATGTTGAAGCTATATAACGGTTTCTCGGGCTTCCAACCGGGTGAGTAGGAGGATTGAATCCAAGCTTTCGGCAGCTGTCTCCACTGGTCTTCCTCTTCTATATAATCCAGATATTTTCCCAGTCCAGCTATTTCTGCTGCCATCTTGATATTTTAAATCACTGATAACTTCGAATGAGAATCACCATTTCAATTATAATGTCAGTTTACTCTGTAAAGTAAGTTTAGTCTAATTGTAACGTAAGTTTACTCAGATCAGGGACCAGACACAATGGTTAACTATATAATAAGGCAAGCACATAGGACCTGGATTTATAAGATTGCAGCATTATACAGTGCGATTCAAACATAAAGCCGCCGTACTTCTACCATGCAAGGGACCCGACCTTAACCGGGAATCGGACGATCGATCGCCGCGAAAAATGTTTAGTTACCTCCGCTACTTCCATCTCCCGTCGAAGATTCAAGTAAGAGACTATCCATATGAAAAGAAGAATTCCAGTATATAACTCGCCTATCTTAAAGCAGATGTTGAAAATGTTGTCTCACTTACCAACACTCACCAACGACGTATAAAAATGTACATGGACGAAACTTCATGTCCCCCTTAATACTGGTATTTCAGAAATCTCAACTTCCTGAGTCATTTAGCTGCTTAGCTCAAGAAGTTGGGATATCTCAAACATGAAATAAAGATTAAGAAATAAACCCAAGGAGGATTTTGAGAAGCAAGACGAAAGCAATAAAAAGAAGAAATAAAATTTAGAAGAAATGAGTACTGCAAATATACAAGCAAACAAACCTGGAGGGAAAATACAATTCATACCGGTACTTGATATGTCTCACCAACATTATTATTATTTATGTGTTTGAATTTCATAATGACACGTGTTTTCAGGAATTATAACGTTTTTGTTGCTGACAGTTAATTATTATGAGTTCTCTTTCCTCGTTGGCATTGTGTCATATTGTAACCACGATACGCATACGGATTATGAAAAATAATGTGGTCAATTCACACAAAATTATTTCATGTTTCTATACATAGCACATGCACGACTACATTGTCAAACCTGTTAGCATACGTTTCTACTGATAACACCGGTACTTAAACTATAAGGTGTATGCGAGAAACTATTGTATACTACCTTTAAACTTCACCAGACGGGCATATTTTGTGGCAACCTTAGCAAAAAATATAATTATCAGAAAAACTCTTTTTTTGCCTGTCTATACGAATATGGCGCATGTTATGTATGTACAACATACTGGTGGTTTCATAACATTGAAGAGCTATTTCGTTGTGTTAGCTAGTCCTACGTTTGAAATCAGCAGCTAGCACTTTTGCCAGTTCATTTCCATCTGGCTTCAAGAAATTAACTTTCTTTAAGGAAAGCATTCAAGTTGGAGGGCAGAATGCACACTTTAAACAAAGGTTTTTTTTCACCAGGAACTTATCATACACAAATGACATAATGTTGCATCTGAAACTTAGTTTCACTTTTTGGTTCCCTATAACAAATTTTAAAATAGAAAAATATGCTAATTTTAAAGAAATCATAGAATTGCCAACAATTTTACAATCCTGAACATTCTGTCACTGATTTGTTCACATATGTGAACTAGGCATATGTAGTTAGCATTACTATAAAAAAATATATACATTTTTTTTCAAAAATGAAGACAAAATCAGTAATATCGCTTCATAAAACCTATATCACAGTTGTATTTTTCAGAGTATTACGAAACACCTAGTTCACAACATTCCCCCAAGCTTTCATTTGATGAATACAATATGAGCATTCTAACTCAATTTTTAATAGGCCTACAGGTTTTGTTCATTTGAAGAGTTGAATATACAATAAAAAAACAAGGACAAAGTTGCACTCATTGGTAAAACGTGTGCAAATTTAAACTTATTCGTTAAGACTTCCTGTTGGATTTTTCATATAAATTTCAACCAGGTATCATTTTGAAGAAGACGCGTGGTTCTTTTAGGCAATAAGAAACAAGACAAAAAACAGATTTTTGGCTAAAAATTGTCATTTTCAACATGAATTCATACCTTAAGCACATGCTTTTGGGAACACATGATTAGATCAGGTATCAATGCGCTTCTGCCATTGGTCAATATAACATTTGGCTAGTAGTGCCATACGGGAGTGCTGTGAGATGATTGGTTCGTTTATTAGAATGTTTATGCTTGGTTGCCACACACAACTGACCTTTAAATTTTACATTGTCAGTTTAGGCTTAAATTCTAGTCATCTAAGTATCGCGAAAAATGACCCGTTCTTTTTCATGATTTTATAATTTTATGTATAAAGTCCCACCACATGAAGGCTATATAAAAATACTGTAGAAATTACTGAAGTAAGTATATATTCAGCTAGCCTTTTTTTTATATAACACTGAAAGCTTGTCTTTCTTATCTAGCAACTCTGCGTGCGTGAATGAGAAAACACCAGAATCACACTTCCTCTCAAGTCTCAGCTTACTTTTTGCCAGAATGTGAAGCGATTATATCTTAAAGATTCAGGTTTGAAGTACAGAATGGCATGGCGTTGTTTCTTTCAGAAAGCGTATCAACAAATCAGATTTAAGGAATATTTTGGATCACTTTTCTAGGGCGTTAATAACGAAAGCGGAGTAAACCGGATCGGTTTCAGCTCAGAGAGACAATAAATATTATGCAACGAGGCTACTAGATCGAATCATCCACTTTATTTTTTTAAATTTATTTATACTCTATGCGTGCTCCTGGTCGTTTTATTTTATTATCCTAAGGTCACGACTTGCATTAGAAATGCAATGAGGACATCTGGAATTATATTAGGCTTGATAACAAAGAAGAACTGGATTTAACACACTGAAACCAGGCTAACGATGAATGTTCTAACATAATAAAATATAAATAACTCATTCCAGAATAGTTATCTGATAACATACATGTATCGAAAAATCTCTACCCATAGGGGATGGGACAACATAATTCTAAAGTGATGACATCTTCATGAACAATCAAGTTCATAAATGTTATTTTTCAAGAGATTAACTTGAAAATAACTTTAACTCAATTTCAGTTTGTATGTTAACTTTCGTAGAGTTTCATTTATTTTCTTCTCTCTCTTATTAAAATACTAGCTTGAAAGACCCGGCGTCGCCCGGGTTTTGTATTTTGTAATTGGAAATTAACTTATGAAGGATTTTCAATTTTAAATTCTAGGTCCTTATATAGGCATTTATAATTTGAAATAGGAAGAACGACTTATTACACTCAAACTATTCCCTCAGAAAACGCTTGATATAGTTTTTTATGGCTCATAGAGGATCTAGAATTTTGCATCCCATCGCTTGTACAGTGCACAGCAAGCCTGGTAGAGGTTTAAATAAGAAGAGACAGAAATTCCTGTAACATAAAATTGTAATATCGAGGCGGGAAATTTCCCACTCTTATGTTACCATAAAAACCTGTTTTGGGGATGAAATTAAACAGAAAGCATTATCACTTTCATACTTTTCTCTCCAAAAACCTGCGATATAATATACGTAATAATATACACATTACCATACCTCGTTTTGTTTTCTCTATGTCCAGGGTAGAGAAAGTTATGTGATTCCATTATTTTAGTGGATTTCATTCTGTAATATTTATTTATAACATGAATTATTTTGATAACTTCTCTTATTTGTCAAAAGGGCATTTCATTTGTCTTTTTCCAAGCCCACCTGATACCATTTGGTTACAACATATTCTGTGATTTGGAATTGATAATTCTATGTAAAAAGGGATTAAGTATTTTCAAAAACATTTAATTTTTGGCATTTAGAATCAGAATTTTTCAAAATCCTTTCTTAGTGAGCACCTACATTATGAAACGAAGGTACTGTCAAAATTCCAAGTCTCTAACTGTTATAGTTTAGGCTGTACGTTGATTCCTGTCATTCAGTCAATCAGTCAGTCATTCATTCAGTCAGTCAGGACAAAGCCTTTTATATATATAGAGATATGTTAACTAGCTGAAAAGGCCCGGCGTCGCCCGGGCTTTGTATTTTGTAATTTGAAATTAACTTATGGAGGACTTTCGATTTTGAAACTCTAGGTGCTTATATAATATGTATGTAAAACTTGAAATGAAGAAAAAGATTTATCACACTCAAACTATTCCATCAGAAAACGCTAGATATAGCTTTTTATGGCTCATAGAGGATGTCGAATGCTGCATTCCGTTGCTTCTACACATCATGCCTGGGAGGGGTTGAAATAAGAAGAAACATAAATTACATAAGATTGTACTGACTTGACGGAAAATTTTATTTCTCATTCTCATGTTACCATACAACCGTTTCGGTTCTGAAATAAGAGAAATGCAGTATCACTTTCATACTTTCCTCCCCTAAAACCCGGGTCATAAAATACTGCGAGCATGGGACTCAAAATGTTCCATCCCATGCTTAGGGCCTTATTTCTCAACTAATACAAAGCATACAGCTATGGATAACGTATAAGCGGAAAGGATTGTTTACCTACTTCTGATAAAGCATACTCACACACTCAAGTTATCCCTGCAATACGACCTCTTATTCTACATCAAAATGTGAAGTGAGAAAATATTTCTTGTGTCGAGGGTAGAGAAAGTTATGTGACTGCATTACAATGTGCTTTATTCTCGTGGATTTTATTCTTCAAGAATTATTTTTACAAAACGTTGGCATCAGAATTCGTTAAAGTCCAATGTTATGTAATGTCCAGAGCCCTATATGAACTGTGTAAACAAAACACTGCTGTCTTGACAACTGAATGGGATTTCATTTTGTTTGCATAATATTCTCAGAAATTATATAATTTTCAAGGGAAGGACTGATTTGTTTCAATTTTAATGTTGACAGCTATACTTCCCGGGCTTAACTGGGTATGTGTGCAAAATTTTGTACAAATTGGTGAAGAAATGTGGATTTGTATAAGGAACAAACATACATACATACACACTTTCGATTTTATATATTAGATTGTAGCCCCCCTAAACACGAGCTTTACTCAGCTGGAACTATCAAATAAGGTTTATATGAAGACCTGTGATGTCTGCAGTCCCCTCCTTGGACCCAAGATCAAATTAGGACAGTGGTATTTATATTTTTGTGCTTAATTAGTTCCTATGGGTCGAAATACAATTTTGCAACAACAAAAATTTCGCAGGTGGGGGCTTCTGGAGGTCTAAAATTATATTTAGACAGCCTTAAATTTTATTCGGTTGATTGATGTGTGTTGCTATTGACCAAAACAACACGGATATTCAAGAGATCAAATTTAAATTTTTTGAGTGGGTGTTCTAGGGGGTTTTAGGTGTTGTATCATATATTACACAGTTTTTACGGTTTTTTATTCCAACCATCGATATATAGCGGACAGAGATAGAAAAAATATGAGCATGCAGTACAGAATGTATCAAACGATACATTACTTTGACTCCTTCACAGAGCGAGAAAAAAATCTGAATCCATAGGTATCATATACGATACCCGGGGGCCGAGGAGGGTATGTAGTTGACAACAAGTATAATGTATAAGTTTTGTAATTAAAATAACTGAGAAATCTTTAAAAAGTACCTATTTTATTATTTTCTTAGAACATTAACTCAGTCACGTGTAGCTGTAGTGTAGTGTGTGTATGTATATATACATATATATATATATATATATATAATATAAAACTTAAAGACTAAAATTATCCTGCCGATTATATTGTATGGATGAGAGACATGGTCCCTTACTCTTCGAGAAGAACATAATCTGAGAGTGTTCGAAAACAAGGTGCTAAGGAAAATATTCGGACCTAAGTGTGATGAAAATGGGACTGGAGAAAACTGCATAGTGACGAGATTCATGACCAGTACTCTTCACCGAATATAGTAAGGGTAATCAAATCACGACGATGAAATGGGCTGGACATGTTGCGCGTAAGGGGGAAGAAAGACATAAATCTTAAAATTGACTGGGAGACCCGAAGGGAAAAGACCACTTGGAAGACCTAGACTTGGGTGGGAGGACAATATTAGAATAGATTTAAGGGAAGTAGGATTTGCGAGGGATGGTTGGATGGAGTTAGCACAGAATAGGGTTGAATGGCGGGCTCATGTAAACGCGAAAATAAACTCTGGGTTCCATAAAATATATAATATTCCTTTAGCTTGCTTAATAATTGTCTATTAACACTGAGTAAGTAAGTTAGTAAGTAAGTAAATGAAGACTAAATACCTCTCAATAAACCCACGAGATAAAACGCAGGTTGTAAAATAAATAACTAAATCTAAAAATCGCTTTTAACCTTTGTCCTCAAGAAAATAAGTTCACGACGTAGGCTCCTTGACCAACTCACTAAATAAAAAGGTGAAAAGGGCGCATAATATTAACATTATTAATAATAATGGAAATGTACAATGTTTAAAGAAGAGTACTAACATATTGTGATATTTCCATTATTATTGAGTAAAGATACATATTTAATGTCTTTGTTAAGTAGCCTACTTTTTTTATTGTGCCTCTCTGAGTGGGTTTCGTTTCTTTAAAATTTTACCTCTGAGTTATTTATTTATTTATTTATTTCTTAAAGGTCCCAAAGAGCACATATGGCTCGCATAAAGGGACAGTCAAAAGTACATCATAGGCAGACTTTACAAAGTAATAGAATAGAGACTGCACAGATTATAAGAAAAAAAAATATATATACAAAACAAACAAAAATATGTCAAAAATACATGGAAAAACAAAGGAGAGTATTAATTTATAGAATAGAACCAGAGTTCAATACTTATTAATAGACTAAAGTTAAAACAAATTAATTTAAGAATACAAGTAATAATCAAAAATAAGTATAGAATATAATACAAGGGAGAAGAGTTGTATGTTGTTTGATGGAAATTAAACTGATTATCTGACCTCATGTGGTTGCATGACTCAATTAGTCTAATGCAGGGAATGATGGGTGACAGTGACACAATTTGAAGCGTTGCGTGTAAAGAGCTCGTCAAGGGATACACCGTAGCACAAGTAAAGCAACGCTTGACAGCTCAATATCGAGAGCACTCCAATTAGTGGTCTTATCGTAAATTCTGTTAAAAATTCTACCGAATAAATTATGATTAAGGATTTGCGGATTCATTCCTAGACCCTTAATTTGTTACTATAAACATTTTTTGTTCGGCCATACTGCGATGTAACAGTAATTTAATGGCATCCACTAATGTACAAATTTTCATTAAACACTGGTGTAGTATCGATTAATATAAAACATGGAACGATCTTGAAACCTTGAGAGCAGAAAATGAAACTGCGTAATAAAAAACCGCTATTTAAAATAAAATAAATTATCTTCGTGTTAACATTAATTCTAAACTAAATTCAGGCATTCTTGTGGTTAGCGTCGCTGACTACAGATCCGTCGGTCCGGGTTAGATCCCCGGTACCTCCTCAGATTTTTCTGAGGTAGGGAGGTCTGGTAGGGATGCACTCAGTCTCGTGATTCCAATTGAGGAGCTACTTGATAGAGAAGTAGCGGCTCCGGTCATGAAAACCACCACTAACGGCCGTGGGTGTCGGCATGCTGACCACATGCTCCCAATCCTGCCATCTGCCTGTGGTAGATGACGCAGCGGTCGGGTGGAAGGCCAAGTCCCTCTAGGGATGTAGCGCCACGGAGTTTAGTTTTTTTATTATTTATTCAGGTAATTCCTGTTACAAAAGCTTATTCGTTTCCAGTTAAGACGGCCAAGAAGAAGCTTCGATTAGACCGTAGGCCATCAGCTGCATTCTATTGCAAAAGGAGAGAACGACGAGAACTAACTTACAGCTGATTGCCGAAGTCAGCAATCTCCGTTTATTTTATGCACTTAAAATCTCAAATGATTTGTATCTATATTAAAAGAAAGAAAGTTTGGATCTAACCATGTTTTAACCATTTTAATGCCAAAATTTGCGTTATCATAAGTATCATTACAGGAAGATTCACTAAAAATTATTACCGTATCATCTGCATATGAGTAGACAGTCATATTTTTTTAAGACTGATGACATGGAAAATATTATTTTCTTCACAATTATTTAATAAATTCCGTTTTTTTTCCGACAAAAGGATACAATCTCATATACAAAGCAAGATTCTACCTAGCTTATTTCTTGATATTATATACTCTCCACCATAGGTATACAATAAGTATTATACCTATAGGAAGAGGAAAGAATTGATCTGCGCAACTGAACCAATCGCTACGCTTTGGAGGTCACAATGGGAGGGGACTTCACACCTTCGGAGTACTGATCGACAAGCCTGGTCTACAGGATGCATAGAACAATACATATTTTTTATCCTTCGTTCAATTCTAAAAAAATATGCGATTTAAGAATAAACTTCTTATCTCTAATACAGTCAATAATCATGCATGGTATAATTGTATGGGGAAGAGCTTCGTAAAATGTTCGTAATATCTACAACATTCATAAATATAATTTATTAAGTTATATTCATAAAAATTAAGGCCTTAGATCACATCCACATCTCATCCATACGATAGAAGACGAAACCAAACAGTTCCTTTAATTGAATCTGAACGTTTCACATTTGCAGCTCTAAAACACAGTTGTAGTTTTGATCTCAGGTTATACGATTCCGTTGTCAAAAATAATTCTGAATTAATTAAAATGAATTACAAACTTCAGAAAATAATTAAGTTATTTTTTTCACGAGTCCTCTTTTAGAAGTTTCCTTGCTATTGTTACGGTAAATTGGTAATTGATTTGATTTTTTTAATTTGTATGTTTAATTAATGGTTTTTAGCTTTTAAGTAATTTTTGTTTCACTCCGTTTATGTATTTATGTTTAATATTTTTTTTACTTTCTTTTTTAGTTAATCACATTATACACTCGTATTTCTTTGTCTCTCCTCTTTCTTCACTTTGATATTTTTGAAACTGCACCCGAGCACGAGCAGTCTTGTTCATTCGGGTGTATTACTAAATGTTAATACTTCTTGTGAAGATATAACCAATATTTTTTTTCTCTTGTTAGATAGTAGTTGTAGTTACTTTTGAAATTTGAAAATTGTTTTATTTTACTTGTATAATGTTGGTTCCATTTAAGAAATAACTTAAATTCATTAATATCAAGTTGTCAAAAATAAATTGTCTTAAGAATAAATTTCACTAGCAGTGTATATGTTTTCATGTGGCCTGTAATTAATAATTATGTGTTTTAAAAACTTTGGCCACCATATTGTATAAATAAAATTTTGTATTTCTCCTTAAAGGCAACTAATTGTTTAAAATCTTGTTAAATCTGAGAACTTTCTTGAGTGTAAAATAAGTGTTTTAAAAAATATAATTTATAATTAAAATTGCTTCCAGGGTGTTTTTATTTTAAAATAAAAACACATTTTGCGAGGACCCCTGCATTCATTGCAAGTGTCCTCGTTCAAATTTGCTTCCTTTTCCTCCTGCACTTTCAGACTCTGGGGGTAGCATGAGCCCAGCAACGTGGGAGTTATTCTACGCAGGAGGTGGTGCATAAGGAAGCACAATTATACAGGGTACGTATTACATGGTCGAGTTAAATTTGAAATTATTTCATAAATTTAATGTTTATTCCACTTATATTTTATAGGACACACAGCAAACAGGAGAAAATTCTTTAAAAATAGAAGTTCATTACAAGTAAAAGTGTAAATCGCCAAAACTGTTAAAAGGTGATTATCCGATTTATGTAAGAATTTAGTGTCATTAAACGTTTTAAATTGGAACATTTATTTTGCGAAAATACATTATTTTATTAGGTCATATTTAGGTTTTTTGTGTCATATTTAGTCATTTTTAAGGGCATATTTGCAGTCATATTTTCCACTTTTTAAGGTCATAAACATCCGAACCCTACTTATAACAATATATTACAAAAGATTTTGGGGTATTTATTACAAAATATCTTAAGGAAAGTAAATGTTTTAATTTCAAAGAATATTACATATTTCTAAAACATAATATAAATATATACTGTAATTATACCGCAAACTCCCCTATCTGTAAAGTAAGGAACTCTTGAACAGAGATAGGTTAATTCTGTAGTAAGAGATTTTTAGTTTGTTTTTAAATATGTTGATGTTAAGTGTTTTTATTTTTTCATGTAGCTTAATTAATCGAATTGTAATTTATCTAAAAAAAGTCGCTGCACTGGAACACATTCATAGTTATGAACATTCAGAACAATCCATAGCTTGATATGTTCTGCTCATGTTATATGTGAAAGCAATGCATTTGCATTAATATGACATGGCAGTTTCATTTCCTCGGACTGGGTGACACAGCTCATCATATGCAACGAATGAAAACAGAATAATTACTGAACACAAAAAAGGAGCATCGAATTTTAATCATGAGTCTCTCTCTCTCTCTCTCTCTAGTCCCCACAGCCTGTAATACCTTAATTATGGTACTAATTTGCATAGGTCTATCTCATCTTCCACTCTTTTTCAACCTATCCTGAAATCCCCTGATAATGGTCTGAGTTATTAAGACCAAGCGTGCATCATTGAAATCCTATCCGAGGCTATATAAGTGAGATTTTTATTATATATTGTGATGCACTCACATGATTCTCTCTGTCAAAATTCTTAATAGTATCCCCGTGAATGTGTTGCGAGAGTGCGCATTCAATTTTTTCAGCCGCACGAATTGTTCACAAGGCAAGAATTATTTAATGATTTATTTAATTAATATACAATTTCTTTCAGCCATATTTCACCATAAGGTACATTAGGGCTGTAGTAACCTGGGTTCATATCTAGGCGGGATGTGGAGTTACAGAGCGCTGGAGAGTTATGATGCTACCCGACAAATTTTTAAACTAGCAAAGAAATAGGGAGGCATGTCTAAATCTATTACTGGATGAGCACAATTGGCATGGGTTATGTAAATTTCTGCAGAAAGTTAGATGTATGAGAGAAAGCCTTGATTTAGAGAATTAAGGAAATCTAAGTGTTATTTTTTTATTATTATCTTTTTGTTTTTTGTCTTAATAATGTCTATGTGTCTATGAAATGTTTACTTGCTTGGGGGTGGGGGGTTACGTAAGGGGTTACTCGTAGTTATGTAAATAATAGAATATAGTTTTTTCAATTGGGTTTTTATGGGGTAATAATTTAAGTGTATGCAGTATCCATTGCCCAAAATCGAACTCAGAACTTCCCCTGCCTATTGGAGGATGTACATTATAGGATTACTTAATTACCAACTTACTCAATAGCAATAGACAATTCCTAATCAGGCTATAGGAATATTACCTATTTCATGGAAACCAGAGGTCCATTGCCGCGCTAACCTGAGCCCACTATTCAATTTTATTCTGTGCTATTTTAACGCCATCCAATCATCCCTCGCAAATTCTATTACCCTTAAATCGATTCTTATATTGTCCTCCCGCCTACGTCTAGGTCTTCCAAGTGGTCTTTTTCTTTCGGGTCTCCCTGTCAAAATTTTTTACATATTCTTTCCTCTCCCATGCGCGCAACATCTCCAGCCCATTTCATCCCCCTTATTATATTCGGTTAAGAATACGAATTATGAAGTGGTTCTAGGATTAGGGTAGGTAAAAGTATTCTAACAAGAGCATTTGCTTTAATAAACACGTAAAAATTCTGTAGCGAGACTACTCAAAGACAGAGTCACACACTATCTAATTTCTCTATTCCAATATTATTTTCATTATTGGACCGTTCTCAAAATGATAAGAGCTAGACCTACATTAAATATAATAAATAACCGGAACAGAGTCATAACATTGGGATTTACACTTCACCTTTTAAATGAGCCATAATAAAACTGAAATAGCAGCAGCTGATTTATTGCAACATCAGTCAATGTAACTTATGTAATTTCTCAAAGCATAACAGTGACATGATGTAGCTAGCAGTTTGCAGAAGCTGTTGCTCTGATACTTTCTCTTATCATTTATTTTCTTTTTCCTCTTCCTCTTCCTCTTATACTGTGGGCCAAGGGTTGTTTCGGTTCACGACATGTTTGTTACGGATGAGCCATTTCATATTGGTTATTAAGTGCCAGTATGGTACTTTATGAGATTGTGTGTGGGACGAAAAATGTCTGTCCGTCTGTCTGTCCGTGTGTCTGTACGCGCCATAACTCAAATACGCTTTTTCGGATTTTCATGAAACTTGGAAAACACATTTATAATGTCAATGGGAAGAACCCTATTGATATTGAACCAAATCGGTTCACCGGTACCGGAGTAATGCCCAATTTAGTGCCTATTTTAATAGATTGTATCGGATTTCCATGAAACTTGGTATACCATTTATGACGTCCATGAGAAGTGCCCTATTGAATTTGAACCTAATCTGTTGACCGGTACAGGAGTAAAACCCAATTTAGTGTCTACTTTAAAGGCGCAATAACTCAATACGCTTTATCGGATATTTATGAAACTTCTTATACGCATTTATAATGTCCATGGGAAGACGTTTATTGATATTGGACCAAATCGGTTGGCCAGTACCGGAATAATTCCCAATTTAGTGTTTTTATGTTAATATATAAGAAGTCGCGATAACTCAAATATGCTTTATTGGATTTTCCTGAAATTTTGTATACCCACTTATAATGTACGTGGAAAAAAGTCTACTGATATTGGACCAAATCGGTAGACTGGTACCGGAGTAAAACCCAATTTTGTGTATATTTTAAAGATGCGGTAACTCAAATACGCTTTACCGGATTTTTATGAAACTTGGTATACACATTTATAATGTCCATGGGAAGACGTCTATTCATAATGGATAAAATCGGTTGACCTGTTTCGGAGTAATGCTCAATTTAGTGCCTATTTTATGGTAATATACGTATTCGAAAGAATTTATAAAAAAAATGAAAATCAGTTATCTTGACAACATAGCCTATTGTTTTACTGTGATCTTATAAGGCCTTGGAAATTAAAATACAGGTAGCTTTGACAAAAAACACTATTGATTTACAAGCGCTTATCCAACTAGACCGTTAAAAGGACCCAGGTGGCCGAGATGGTAGACCTTTCTTCTTCGGTAAGCCCTGCTTAATGAATAAATCTGGAGCTTAACTTGGAAATCAATTTTAAAAAAAACATATTCTGCATATCATAATTGCAGTCATAACTGATTAAACAAAAACATACTGGCACTTTGTTACATCAGTTTACCTGATTTTATTTATGATCCAAATGTTAAAAAAGAGATTTCATTTTGCAAATAGATTATGTTTGCGAAACGAGCTTTTAAGGGCGAGTGTATCAATTCTATGAGGAAAATAAGGTGTACCATCGGTATCATGCATAGTTTTTAAACAATCGTTAAAATTTGTGAAATAATAATAACTGTTAGATTTATTGTAATAAAATAAGTAGGCTACCTTGGAGCCAACTTATTGGAGCGCATGGACAGCGGGTTTTGATTTTCTGAAACAGGGCTGCCAAGTTAAGGCCAACGCTTTTCACCCAACCAGCATGACAAGTAAGGCGTAGTGTATTTCAAAATTTTCGATTTCCATTACACTGAACCTATTTAATAGTCAAATGCAAATAAAATTCATAACTGATACTTAAATTACAGGTACCCCAACTAGAAGTGTAAGTAATGTTTGTACAATGATTGAGAACGCTGCCAAAAATTAAACGAAAAAGAATGTTATTTATCACTGAAGTTGGTTATGACCCAGCTTCAACATTAAGTTCAATTTGTTTTCAAGTATTTTAGTTAATCAGTCGGCAGAAAATTTTACAAGCCGCCACAGTCTATTAATTCTACACAGTGACTTCTATTAATAACTTCTCACTCTGATGGCAATGAAGGAATTGAGGGAATCAACGCAACAGTGGTCTAACCACTCCGATATCGAAAGTTAGTTAATGATGTTAGATGACTTGAGAATGATTTTTATTCTTATATTAAGGTTGGACCGATTACTTCTGGTTTATTAGAATTAGAATTAGAATTGTTTTAAAATATATAATCAATATTAAAATTAAAATGAATTGTACAACGGTGGATACCTTTAAAACACACTACACAACATTTCGGCCCTGTTCCTGTGGGCCTTCCTGAGTAACCTGAGGAAGGCCCACAGGAACAGGGCCGAAACGTTGTGTAGTGTGTTTTAAAGATATCCACCGTTGTACAATTCATTTTAATTTTAATATTGATTATATATTTTTTTCATTCACGGTGGAAATCAGGACCACAATATGACTAATTGTAGAATTGTTTTATTTGACCTGGTGGAATTAAGGCCATTATGCCTTCTCTTCATTCAACCAGGATTATTACAACTGAACTTTATAATAATGCAGTAGACAATATGACGAGAGTACAATATAATTACAGATACACAGAAACACGATTATACTGTTATCATTTAAGGCTTAAGAACTAGTTCTCTAGAGATAACACAATACACAAAACCCAATATGTTAAATAGTTTACTACTTACTGAGATTTAAACCATTACTAAAGTTTTAAATATTAATAAATGTAATATGCAAGAAAAATGAAAAATTGTGAATAGTTGGAAACTCATACAGGAGTTAGATACGTGATGATTTATGTGATTTTAAAGTCTATAATCTGTTCCTTGAAACAAAAATTTCTCTTGTATAAGTGCAACCAACATTTTGAAAACCACGATAAATAAATCCAAAGAAACTGGTAGCTATTAATGATATTCTCCAATATTTACCATCCATTCACTATTAATTTTTTGGACAATCTGATTTCTGTAACTTAGACAGATCTTGTAGGAATGGTGTTTTATAGAAAGTAGAACTGAATAATCATAGGTACTTATACAAGTCCATTACTCTTTAAGATAATGTTTCATTACAAATAAAAATCCAACATTTACTGAAATAGTGTTTTTCTCCTTTGTCAAGTAGAAATAAATATCATTTCAACAGTTGTCTAACCAAGAAAACAGTGTTGAAGGGTTTCATCTAAATTGATACTCTGAAACATCTGAACAGTACACTACGTAACATTGAAGTTAAGTTGACCAAGCACTATAGAATACCCCTAATACTAGTGTACAAACAAAACTGTATTTTTCAAATCATATTAAAAACCACAAGTGTACAACATTAACTTGCGTTTTCCCTAACTTTAAAGAAGTGGCTTAGAGCACTGTTGCGCTGACCCCCTCTATTACATATTGATTTATTACAGTAGTATTTATCCTCCACACAATGACATGAATAAATTATCTTGCTCACTGACCCAAGCTCAAGAATGTGTGAACTTACATATCTGGCGCCGCAAATATTCAATAAAATTTAAAATGAGAGGAATTTTAAATTCTTCACCATTCCCTCAATGACTCAGGAAAGAAGTCCTGACTGAGGAAAGAAGTCCTTGCTCACGAGATGAAGAGCTTCATTTTACTTTCTCGCATATACATGTCTTTACGTTGCAGTACGGTTTGGCAATATAAAAAAAAAATGTTCAGAAACTAGTTTTATATAATACGAGGGAGAATCAAATGAAAACAGCAATTTGCTTGCTTGCACATTATTTTTCTCCATAATCCCCTCCCAGTTCAACGCACTTGCGCCATCGGATAGGAAGTGCTTCGATACCACTTGAGAAAAATTATTTTGGTTGACGCTGCAGTCACTCGTGTATTTCCGATTGGATGTCTCCATCAGATTTGAACTTCTGCCCTCCAAGGTGCTCCTTTAACGGACAAAAGATGTGGAAATCTGATGGTACCAAATCTGGCGAGTATGGCGGATGTGGGGGGCACTTGAAGCGAATGTCATCGATGGTTTTCATGGTTGCACGAGCAGAATGAGGACGGGAATTATCATGAAGCAAAACACCTGCACTCAGCAATCCCCTTCGCTTTGGCACCATCAGACTTCCACATCTTTGGTCCATTAAAGGAGCACCTTGGAGAGGATAAGCTCAAGTCTGATGAAGACCATTCAGTCCGCAGTTCACGAGTGGCTACAGCGTCAACCAAAATAATTTTTCTCACGCGGTATCGAACCACTTCCTACCCGATGGCATAAATGCATTGAACTGGGAGGGGACTATGTAGAAAAATAATGTACAAGCAAGCATTCTTCCTGCAGTAAAATAGTGGAAAAAATTAATTGCTGTTTTCATTTAATTTTCCCTCGTATTTATAAGGTTTACAACGACTTTAAGGGATTTGGTATTGAGCCTACTAAGGGAAACATGTCTTGTTTGTTCCCGAACCCCAGTTTTATCATCCTCGAGCTAACGGTTTGTGTTATAAATACATCTTTCAAATAAAAGTTTTAGTGGTAACAAGTAAGTGCTCTTAAAGCGAAAAATAACTTTAAATGGATGCAATAATTTTCATAATGAGTTCAAGTGATCTTTGAGTTTTCAAAACCCTGACACATTTCTACCATCTTGGTCCAATTTTGTCCATTAACGAAATCGACCGATATTTTCCATCTCTACATTTTATGTATCAGACTCGAATTAAGTTCCGAGTTGACGATTGTTTTGGGGGCTAAGAACCATGAAACAAAATAAAACTATGGGAACCATAAAACAAAATAAAACTATGTACAAATTTTCCAGAAGTAGCACCATGGCAACGACTGCAATAACGGAAAATAACTCGAAACATTTAAAATGCATGTAAAATTTACGGAACCAGGGGTCAAAAAATAAACTGCGAGAATAATTATTTTGTTAACAGTTTTCTTCACGGTTCGGCACGGATACGCAAGAAATTGAGTAGCGCGCATTTAGGAGTTAAGAAAGATTTTTAAAAATATGTTCACTCTATGGGACCATTCATACATGATTAAACTTAATTTATTTTACTTAATTCAAAATTTCACAATATTAATCAGTATGATATGAAATGATTAAATTAGAAACAAACTTCTGAAAATCCAATTAAGTTAAAGTTGTAGATTGACATTTTAAGTTTAAATCCCCTTAACAGTTTCATATAATATTACTAGCTTAAAAGGCCCGGCGTGGCACGGGTTTTGTATTGTGTAATTCGGACTAACTTATGAAGGACTTACGATTTTCAAACTCTAGGTCTTTATATAGGTACTAAAAATTTTAAACGAAGAACGACTTCTCACACTCAAGCTATTCCCTCAGAAAACGCTTGATACAGCTTTTTATGGCTCATGGAGGATGGAGAATTTTGCAGCCCATCACTTGTACACACCATGTCTGCTAGGAGTTGAAATAAGAAGAAACAGAAATTCCAGTAACATAAAATTGTATTGTCTTTGCGGAATATTTTATTTCTCACTCTCATGTTACCATTCAACCGTTTTGGGGATTAATTAAAAAAGATATTCGATAACACTTTCATACTTCCATCCCCAACAAACCTGCGATATAATAATATACATATTACCATACCTCGTATGGTTTTCTCTATGTCCAGGGTAGAGAAAGTTATATATCTGCATCGCACTGTGCATTAAATGAATTAGACCGAAAGCTTCTCTAATTTGTCAAAGTCCCGTATCAATTATTTCCAAACCCACCTGTTACCTGAGTCCTGTAACAGGACACTGTTGTCATGTGAATTGTGATTTGGATTTGATAATTCTGTGTAAAAAGGGATTAAATATTCTAAAAAACATTTGATTTTTGGCATTTAAAATCTAAATTTTTCAAAATCCTTTCTAAGTGAGCACTTACATTATGAAACGAAGGTAATTTCAAAATTCCAAGTTTCTACCTATTATAGTGTAGGCTCTGCGTCGATTCTCTGTCAGTTAGGACAAAGGCTTATATCTAAGCGCTAAAACGATTTGCCCTACCTTGTAAATTAAAGAACTTCACAGCTATTAAGATTACGATATTAAAAGCACTTGACACAGAGGTAAGAAATAACGAAACAATATGCACACCAGGTTGTACATAAAGATATCCAGAAACCATTAAGTGCTATTAAACTTGTGTATTTCCACTATTATGCTTCAGTACGAATAGCTTTGTACACATCGTAAATAAAGGTCGGGAGACAATTAAACTTACTAATGGGCGTCGTAAACGTCTAACACAGTCATGCAGCCACGCAAAGGCAGAGTTTTGTTATGTTCATTGCTCAAAAGGTGTTATCAACTTATTACATATTTCAAAAACTAATATAAACTCCTCATTCCCGACGGATCTCTCTCGTGGATTGCAGAATAACCAAAAGTTACCTGAAGTTATGGCCTATGGTTTTCACTGCAGATCTTCGGGATATTAAGGAATGACAGAAATGCTTCGAGTGATTATCTGAACTACTTGTCCTGGAAGCTTGAAATTTTGCACACTTAATTAAAATGTAATGAAACCTATAGCAGTCAGGGTAGGGAATTTTTTTTTTTTTTTTTATCAGATAGGTTTGCCATTAGAAACGGATTGAAGCAAGGAGATGCACTACCGCCTTTCCTTTTTAATTTCGCTTTGGAATATGCCATTAGGAAGGGTTAGAAAAACAAGGTAGGCCTAGAATTAAATATCAGGCACCCGATTTTACCTTATGCAGATGGTGTTTTCCTGTTGGGCGATGACATAAACACAATCGAGAGAAATGCAGAAAGTATTTTCGATGCCTGAAGGAATGTTGGATTGCAAATTAATACAGAAAAAAAACTAAGTGTATGATCAAGGAACGCCAAAATAATGCTCTACAAAATATTTGAATAGCCGGTAAATCGTTCGAACAAGTGGAAAAAATCAAATATCTGTTATACTGTTATTGTAATGTTAATGTAATGTTAGTGTGGCTGATAAAAGCATAATAGTACGAGTATTAAGAGAAGAAACCAAACTAAGAATGTTAAAAAACCAGTTGGATCATAATAATACGTAGCCATAGTAGTACAAGAAGATATTAATGTTGAAGTTGCAATTAATACTATGAAATATATTTGCTGTTGCAAATCTGAAACTCAATAGCGGAAAAACAGACTCTAGTATAGGAGATAGCAAAACTTCCTGAAAGTCAAACACTGTCGATCAAATATTGCATTACACAACAACTTCAAACTACGGGATATGAGCAACAAACTTAAGTTCCCTAGAAGTGCGCAGAATGGAGGCTTGGTTTATACATCGCAGTTTTGAGTTTTATAATGAAATATGTAGAAGCCCTTACTAGTAAAGAACTTAAAATATATAATTTGCGTGATAAAACGAGTCTCATGCATTTAAGGGTTAAATATAAAGCAGTTTTATTGCCTACGTTAACTGCGTCTTCCTTATGGATTAAAGTTTTTAATTTGAACAAGGTTTCATTTTATACAGATTTCCTAAATGGTTGCATAAGCTTTCATTATAGTGATAGCAAATCCCATACACGACATTATGTAAAATCTACTAAATCAATATTTCCAAGAACAAATTCCCAGATGGACGTAATCGGGAGTTAGAGGGTCAGGGCACTCAACGGATAATTCCAGGCATGTGAATTCTTTATAATCCCTTTCTCAGCTTTAAAAATTCAGTGCAGAAAATCGCAGTTAGGCAGTTTTAGAATTTGACACCTCATGTAAGTTCGTCCAAACTGCATAACTGTAATACGAACTAAGCATTTTTCTGCAGAAACATACTTTTCTTTTACATTAATTGAGCTTACTTGGCCTAAAAGTTTAACTAAAACATGGCTTCCAGTAATAGGTACCTTGTCAAAACTTGCAATAGCTACTGGTTTAAAATACGTTCTCTATACATAATCAAAACGTTACACAAGATTAATCATGAAGAATTCCCAGCATGCAAGACGACATGTAAGAACGAATCATCATTTACGTCAGTCGCCATATACATTACAGCCAAATCGTTGTGAATTGTGTGCAATTTGTCACTCATTTGTTTCCAAGACAGGAAGTGCGAATACGTCAATTCTGCTTCTCGATGGGCAGAGATGATACGATCACAGTTACAGGTACTGCATTATCGAACAATGTTATTGCGTCAGTGGTGTGCAGAATTCAGGTGACAGCGCTCATCGCACGGAAGTATTTTAAATGAACGGAATATTTTTACTATGGGCAGAAGGTTTTCGTAATATTTTCTTACGTAGGTAGAAGGAGGTTTTTAAAAGTTAGTACGTCTTTGAAAATCTCTAGGTATATTTGCGCCTCAGGCAAGAAATAATTTCATCGCCCCCTCCCTAAATTGCCACCTCAATCATTCGATTTTTTACCATTTGATTAAACATGGAATTTCACGTACTCTATAGTCTGGTATTATTAAATAAAATTGGGAACTCCTTCAGCTTAGCTTTGCCAGCCATGCTCTGCCATTAGCGACCGTGCCCCTCCGAGCCGCGGGGAACAAAAGAGAAATGATCGGTGCAAGGGTAAAATTTCCCGTTGTAGAAAAGATTCGATGTGAGACATAATAAACCCCGCGCTATTCAGTATATTGCTCTTAAACTAATACAAATGTTCCTAACCTAACATAACATAATATTTGGCTGTCAATACTTCTAGAAGCATTATTACCCTTCAACGCCTTTCGTAAAACATCGTTACATAGTATGAAACACGCGCTAAGCAGAATACTGCTGCTGAACTAATATGACTGTTCCTAACCTAACATAACCTGTCACGGACCTACAATTCTTAATGCTGAAGTTTTTTTACCCTTCCACATCTCTATATATATAAAAGGCTTTGTCCTGACTACAGGAATCAACGTACAGCCTAAACTATAACAGGTAGAGACTTGGAATATTGATAGTACCTTCGTTTCATAATGTAGATGCTCACTAAGAAGGGATTTTGAAAAATTCTGATTCTAAATGCCAAAAATTAAATGTTTTTGAAAATACTTAATCCCCTTTTACATAGAATTATCGAAACAAATTCACAGAACATATTGTTGCCAATGGTATAGGTGGGTTTGGATTAAATGAAATGGATGTTTGACAAATTAGAGAAGGTATCATTATCATTCATATTATCTATATTAATATAAGGAATTGTCCTCGATGTCCAGCAAAATCTACTGAACCCAGATATCTGAAATTTTAAACATAGGTGGGCTGAAGGGTCGGAAAATGCACCTCGAAGCCGGAATTTTAATTTTAGTTTTCGTTCGTGAGTTATGAGTGAAAAACGGGCAAAAAAACGTGCATTTTTTGCGTTTTCAAAACATAAGTTTTCAGTTATACATTTCAATGTCAAATCAATTACAGTTGGCTTTGGTTATTTTTGTCATACCAGGCGACGCTATCTAATCGTGGTATGTACTCCACGTGATTTAGGTGTTAATAAATATAATGATTTAACTATTATGCTCTAATTTTTTATTTTTGAAATAATTATCGCGGGCGAAGCCGCGGGCACATGCTAGTCTTTCATAAAACATCGCTACAACAGTCGTTTATCTGCCGAATTCAATCGACATTAAATCATGTTCGTAATATTGGCGACATTGTAGACTCGATACTGCCCGGTTTTGACGGCGGTCACCTTATTCTCAAGTTTAGCGTAAAATTGATTTGAATTAGCCTAATTTGAGACATAACACACTAAATTTATTTATATAATTTGCTGTCCTTTTTACACTTAATGTGAATGCTTTGTATACCGGTATTATTGTATTCATGGACAATAGCATTACTTCCTATACTATACTATTACATGCATGAGCGGTTAGCAGAAACTTTTCCTTACGCCTATCCTATATAGTTGGCCGTCATGATTTTAAGGTTCTCTGTGTTAGGGATGTCCAAAATTTAACAGACTGAGTACATTTTTAAGGTCCAACCCTGCTTACCCAAAGCCTTAAGGTTGGGAGGGAACGGGAGAATACTTCTGACAGGTCATGAGCAAGGCTAGGGTTTCTATGTAAATACATAATTGTTTTTACATTAGTCAAAGCTGCCTTGATATATTTTTGATATATATAGTTTATATATATATTTTTTATATATATATTTATATTTATATTATATTTATATATATATATATTTATATATTTTTTTATATAAAAAGTTGATATATTTTTATGAATTGGGACATTTGGAATGGTTTAAGACACATTTGAGTTTCCATATTCGTCCATATTTCAAGGTATAGTACATATTTTTACATATTTTAGAAAACTCGCATGATCTTTCCATAATTGAACGTTTTATTTAAAATATGTTCCACATTTTATGGTTTCGAAGCTATTATTGTCAGATAATTCTTTAAATTTTATTTCACTAGCATCTGTATTCCAAAGCTGGAATCTTTATTTTTCTATTAAATATTGAAAACAAAATCTAGGTCTGGCTCCTGAAGAAGGTGTTGCCAGGTTTAGGATGTCCCTCATACTTCTTGTGTTGTTGAGTGGATTTTTACCGAGTACAAAGCAATTTTCATAGATAACAGACGCAGTTTCAGTGTTGAAAATTTAATCCACATCTTCAAAACAGGAAATTCTCTTTAGCCCATATGTATGTACATATTTAGCCATTTTATTACATATAAATCCTAGCTCTGGTCATGAGAATGCATTGTAATCGCAAATCCCTCTATGGTCTTTAAATTCATGCAAGAAACCTGATAATGACAGTGAAGTGATAAACAAGTTTTCCAACTATTCTCAACCCCTTTTAAGAACGATCCTGTTCAAAACAAAGAGACGTGGCTGTCATAGCCCGCACGTGAGAACGCATGTGTTCATCGTGTTTATGTTAGTTTGTTTATACGACCCGCAGGGTCGTCGTGAACAATGAATCCTTTATTTTGTGTGCTAATTGATATACTATAATGATGACGATGCCAGTGAGAGTTTGTTATTTCAAGTGTAAATGTTGATATTATTGTTGCATGAACTTACGAACACTCGTTAGCCACTCCCTGCTAATGGCGCATGCTAATGACATTAACCAATCACGTTTTGTCACATGATGCGAATTTTCCGCGAACTCTCTGTGAGTTCTCCTCCCCTTTGTTTTGACTAGGATCAAACTAGAATGGGATCAATTATAGTAAATGAATTTAAATAAGAAATAATAAGGATTAACTCACCATAAGGATGAGCGATGTTCTTGATGTAGCGCGAAGCTCGAGGACTGGTGCTGCGGCTGGGCTGATGTGCCGCCTCCAGACGTCTGTGATGTTGAGTCCTGTAGACATTTTCCTGCAGTGGAACATTCGTCCTACACCCTTGAGGATTAGCTGTAAACAATTCATACAATTAAATAAATGATTTGCAAACAGTCCTGTTGTATTATATGGATGTGAGACATGGCCGCTAACTGATCAGGAAGAACACAGTCTGAGAGTGTTTGCAAATAGGGTGCTTCGAAAAATATTTGGGCCCAAGAGGGACGACAATGGGGACTGGAGAAAATTCCATAACGATGAGCTTCAGGACCTGTACGCATCACCAGATATAGTAAGGGTAATTAAATCGCGAAGGATGAAATAGGCTGGTCATGTTGCACGCATGGGGGAGGATAAACATATCTCAAAAGTATTGACTGGGAGACCCGAAGGGAAAAGACCACGTGGAAGACCTAGACATAGAATCTAGGAGAATCTTAGAACGGATTTAGTAGGATTTGAGGGGGATGATTGGATGGAGTTAGCACAGAATAGGATTGAATGGCGGACTCAGGTAAACGCGGCAATGAATCTTCGGGTTCCATAAAATAGATAATATTCCTTTAGCTTGCTTAGGAATTATCTATTGTCATTGAGTAAGTAAGTAACGTACAACAATTAATATTTCAAACCCTGTATTTTCCAGTGAAAAGTGACGCCTGTTAAAGGCCATGAAGGCCCTTAGGATTCCGGGAAGTTGAGGTTCCCAGATTACGAAGCATTCGAATGGGAAGGTGGTAAGGTTGTCAACCTTACGCAGTCGAGATTCGATCCCAGCGGTGGACAACGAATAGTCTAACCACTCAACCACGGGACGACCCACGAGACAAGAATTAAAACTTATATTTGCGAACGGAAGGAGCAGCTTATAACAACTGTAGACAACTATCTTTGGTGACATTTTTTGTCAGAGCGCGCTATGGTCATTTCGATGTATTTTTCATTATTTTTTATTTAATTTCCTCACAAATATCGGCATTTTTATTTTTGTGGGAAATTTACTAAATAAAACCTTCAGCAAATACAAATTTAAATTTAAGCCGTTTGGTTCAGTCTTCAAAACGTGGCACTGGCTGACAAAAAACTAAGTATTATTCATGTGTCACTAGTATCATTTACGGAAAATAGCTATTCCACGGAAAATTTTCCGATTTACCGATTGATTTCAAAGTTAGAGCCCGCTGATGGTTTAACTTGATGATTGCTTAATATATAAACATACAAATTCAGCTCTGAAAGGATTAGCAGATAAAAACAATTCACAACGTTGTTCGGTAATTAATCTAACCCCTTTTTCCTCCGGAAGTTTTCTTTTCTTCTTTTCTCCTAGTTTACAGTTACATAGCACAATAAATTAAAAACTTTAATTACAGGGTGTCTCAAAAAAATGTACTAACACTTTGAATGAGTATATAAAAACATTATTTAAACACATAGAGACAAGTTTAAAGGCTTGAATTACAGAATAAACATGTAATTAAAGAATCATGTTCGCAAATGTTCAAATTGATGACCGTCATTGTCCAGACAAAGCTGATACCGCAAACGTCACAACACAGTTCATTTGGAATTTCGCGACATTGTCTTTCAATTTCCAATTTCAGTGTATCAATTGTTCTTGGTTTTGTGCGATAAACTCTGTCCTTGAGGTATCCCCATAAAAAGAAGTCCATTGGCGTGAGGTCTGGGGAACGCGCAGGGTATTCAATGCTACCCCTTTGTCCAATCCATGTGTTTGGATAAGCTTCATGGAGGTGAGCTCTTACGTCTCGATGGTAGTGTAATCTGTAATCTGTACATTTGTAATACAAGCCTTTAAACTTGTCTCTGTATTCATAAATAATGATTTTATACTCATTCAAAGTGTTAGGACATTTTTTGAGACACCCTGTATATTCCTCATGAAGATCAATTTCGACCATTCAGTATAACATTACCGATAGTGTATTAATCGGGGTCCCGCGAGTCCAAAATATTGTGAAATGACATACAAGCGTATCGCAACGCAATACTTTAGTGACTTTAGTCCATACCCACTGTGCTGTAGAACTTGATGGAGATTATTTTTGTTTATCTATCTTTAGGCTTTAAATTGTAGAAAATAGTTTTGTGTTGAGAGAGAAACGCTAAATACTGACAGAGAAAGTAGCTGCCATTTTAAGTAATTACTTTGTACATTTTACTGAAAGTAAAAAATTGAAAATGGGTTTTCAGTGTATTAATTTGCAACTGCTATAGGTACAAGGGATACAATATTAAGTATGGCCAATTTTGCAGTGTTTTAAGATGTACGTACCCCCTTAAAGTAATTTCATCTAGTGGGTTCGATGACTCTTTCGTAATACGTGAGATAGAAGAAAAAACTGGAAGTCCTAGGGTTAACACATAACCAGTCACATACTGTAATTCCTACATATAATTCATGGTGTTTGCCTTAGGAAGGAGAAATCCATCCATCAATATATTTGCGAATAGAATGGCATTAATGTGAGAAATGTGGCCAACTGTTTCCGCAGTCGTTTCTGACAGTTAAACACAAGAACATGATAGATGGATAGTGGCATATTATGCTGTTCGTTCTTCAGTATGGCAATTACAGATCAAATGATTCCCATTAACAATGATTCCCACCATGGTAGGAATCAAAATCCGTTTCTATGACAGCTGTTGTACATTACTTGCAGTCTCCAAATACATTGGGGTACCATGTCCCTTAAAACAATAGCATTGGTACCGTGATTCTTGGTTGAATTTGATATTTTACTCGTGTCCACCTCATAGCTAATTAGTGTTATCCTTTCTTTTCAATTAAAAGCAATATATTCCTTCTTTATCGTAATATCACATCATGTTAGTTATGTATTTCATTTCCTTTCAGGGTTTACTTACAAATAACCTATGCATTTTCTTATTGCCGCCCTCAATAATCTTTTATTCAGACACCTTCTTAGTCATATGGCCCTGGGGTCGACTCAGCCTCTAACAGAAATGAGTACCAGGGCAATCCTGGGGGTAAAGGCGGCCGGTGCGTAAGGCTGACAATCTTACCACCTTCACGTGCCGAATGTCCAAAATCTGGGAGCCTCAACCTCCAGGAACCCTCTGGGCCTCCATGGCCTGTATAGGAATCACTTTACTTTTTACTTCTTAAGTCTTACGACGTGTAGTAATTTTTTGCGCTAAGTTGAAATACACAAAGGTCCTGTATAGGAATCACTTTACTTTTTACTTCTTAAGTCTTACGACGTGTAGTAATTTTTTGCGCTAAGTTGAAATACACAAAGGTCCTGTTTATATCACAATGCTAAATACACTAGGAATAAAGCGTAGTTATATTTTGTGCATAAGTTTCTATGTGCATTTCTTAACATTTCTAAACTTCATACCTGTACTCTTCACAGAATAGTTTGCGTAATTAAATCACGGAGAATGAAATGGGCTGGACATGTTTCGCGCATGGAGGAGGAAAGGTATAGGCCTATCTCAAAACTATTGACTGGGAGACCCGAAGGGAAAAGACCACTTGGAAGACATAGATCTAGGTAGGAGGACAATATTAGAATAAATTTTTTGGTAAGGAGAGTTTGTGAGAGATGGTTGGATGGAGTTAGCATTGAATAGGGTTGAATGGCGGGCTTATGTAAGAGCGGCAATGGACCTCCGGGTTCCATAAAATAGATAATATTCCTTTACCCTTGCTTAGGAATTGTCATTGTCATTCAATGAGTGAGTAAGTAAATAAGTAGGCCTAAGGTTCTAGCCTATACGTCATAAGAGATTTTAATGTGAAAGGGTTTATATGAAATAATATAATTATTGAAGCTATAAAGGGTTATAGAATACGTATTCGTATCATATCTCGTTCTTGGATAGCACTATAACTTAATTACGTCTTTGATTGACTTGTATTACATTTACGAACCCTCTGCATTATTACAGATTATAGTAAATTAACTGAAAATTTAAGAATTAATTATTTGACTAGCAGTATGTAATTATTAGAGGATTTAAAAATACTCTAAATCTGTTGCAAATAATCCTACGTTAACCTACCACAGTGCATACAACTACACTTACATGTCTTAGAACTGCTTTCTCAGTAGACTACAGAAAAGAGACCTCTATGAAAGTCAAAAGTCAGGGATTCTTAATCTGGAATAATTATTACTTTCTCTACCCGTACCATAGGTACTACATGTGGGGAAGTATTGTATTGGCCCTGAAATTCGATGTAGAATTTTCAGCATAACTACACGTTTTGAGGTTCCCAGAATCTAAAAATACAATTTTGAAAAACGTGTCTGTAAACAGCATATCGTACCCAAACGAAACTTTGTGTTTGAGGTAAATTCTGTCCGAGATTGAATAATAAGATTGGCGAAGACTTTCTCTTGCTTTTACTTCCACTTTACATTAAGAAATTTCCTTTTTTCGCGATATTTTCAAAAATATTAATTGTATATGATGTGCTTATTTCAAGACCTAAAACTTTTTATTTCTTTACCGCAGAAATTCGCCTAAGCCTAGTTATAGATATAAGCCAGTCATCGCTTGCACAAAATCAGGCTTACCTTTGCATGAGTCAGACAATAAAAGCCCTTCCTGCCGTACGAACTCTTATTCTACCTCAGAATGTGAAAGGAGAAAGATGTATTGCCCAGAAATTTATGCAAGTGTTACTCATCACAGTTTTTCTTAGTATTTCGTCATTTTCATCAGGTTATCTCTTAAACCCTGCCCTTTTAATTTTTATATTACCTTATATTACGTTGAAGCGTAAGGGATCACTTCGCTCCTCTCACGCGGGCCCGGGTTCATTCCCAGTCGGGCCAAGTTACCTAGGTAGGGTGTTCCGGGATTTTTCCTCACCTGTGAGATGAATTCCGGTTAACTATAGGCCATTGTGGTCCCCGGATATCATCTGTCCATTATTATCACCCCTTCGGGTCTCCCAGTCAATACTTTTGAGATATGTCTTTCCTCCCCCATGCGTGCAACATGTCCAGCCCATTTCATCCTTCGCGATTTAATTGCCCTTACTATATCTCGTGATGCGTACAGGTCCTGAAGCTCATCGTTATGCAATTTTCTCCAGTCCCCATTGTCATCCCTCTTGGGCCCAAATATTTTTCGAAGCACCCTATTTTCAAAAACTTTCAGACTAATGTTCTTCCTGATCAGTTAGCGGCCATGTCTCACATCCATATAATACAACAGGCAGGATAATAGTCTTATAAATCTTAATTTTTAGATTTCTGGACAGAAGACGATAAGATTTTCCTAACTGCATAAAACCAAGCATTTCCTGATTTCAGTCTACACCTAACTTCTGCCCTAATATTATTTGTTTCTGTAATTACTGTTCCAGATATTTGAATTCCTCCACTTGTTCAAACGATTTACCGGCTATTCTAATATTTTGTGGCGCATTATTTTGACGTTCCATGACCATAGACTTAGTTTTTTCTGTATTAATCTCCAATCCAACATTCCTGCAGGCATCGAAACTTTCTGCATTTCTCTCTATTGTGTTTACGTCATCGCCCAATAAGCAAACGTCATCTGCATAAGCGGGTGACTACCGACTTATTATAGGTGTGAAATAATTTAGATAACTTATATAATTATAAATTGGTAAGTTACTAAATGTGTCGGCCGCGGTGGTCTAGAGGTAGCGTGCCCGCCTCTAGATCCGCAGGGCGTGGGATCAAACCCGGCCGCTGGTCAAAAAAAGTATGTCGGTGACCCAAGAGTAATCTCTCTCCCGGCAGATCGCGGTCCTGTAATGTCCGGGCAGCGTGGGCCGCATAAAAAGGATAGGTTAAAGTAAGAGAATGAAGAAGAAAAATAAGTGGTATTACCTGTGATTTTTATATAAAGTACTACAAGAAACTTGTCTTTAGAGATGTGTCACTATAGCACTGAGAGACTTGTTATAGGTGTGAAATTGGCGTGAGAAAGCCCACGTGACGTAGCCTACCTGTATGAGTGTGTCTGGCAGGAGGCGGGGTGATGCCCCCACTCACTGTTACGTCAGCAGCACCAGCTGGATTCACCACGATGTGCACCTATGTAAACAAAAAATAGCATTACTCATCCGTGACTGAAATACTCATACACATAACCTTACTATTACATAATAGTAGGGCCTACATTAAGCAACAAGCCTTCACCAAATTCCCCATGCCCTGTTAATAATTGAGTCATAATCTAGTTTGAAATCAAACTTGTACAAGCTATTGGTGTCGTGCACATTGGCACAGGTGCACATCGGCACAGTCTCATTTTCGTGCACATTGGCATAGTATTTTTATCTTGTAATATTATCGTGCTCATCGCCACACAACCCGTTGGGGCTAGGGGTGAACATAGAGACTCAAACCTACAGCCTCCTTCACCACGGCTCCAAGGCTACCGCGGCAAAGGAAACCGCCCGTTGATATCGTAGGTTAAATTAGGTTAGGTTAGGTTAGGTTAGGTTAGGTTAGGTTAGATTAGATTAGATTAGGTTAGGTTAATTCAATCGCAGGCAGATACTTTATGAATGATTTCTAAACAATACCATTATAATATTAATGTACACAGTATGTATTTATAATAATAAAAGGAAGTGTGAGTCGTTCTGTCTATCTAGCAGTTACTGTGAACTCCATTGCATTCAATACGATAATGTAATTCCAACTTTGTCTGTATGTCCACCCCTACGAAGGGTGTGTGGCGATGAGCACGATGATATTGCAAGATATTTATCCTTTAACCTATCTAATAAACTGGATGTTTAAAGACTGTATATATCCGGCATGTCTTAAGTTAAGTGTAACGGTACCGATCTATAAGAAAGGTAACCCGGCTGACAAGAATAATTATCGTCCTATCTCGTTGGTACCTGTATTCTCTAAGATAATTGAAAATATAATTAAAAATCAACTTGAAACTTATTTCTTAGCAAATAATATGCTTACTGATTTTCAATTTGGTTTTAGAAAAGGCTTATCGACAATAAACGCTGTTGTGGAAGTAGTATCACATATAATCGAAGGTTTTGAAGCTAAAGAGGAAACCTCTGCCGTTATGCTAGACTTAAGCAAGGCTTTTGACATGGTACCACATACACTTTTAATAGATAAGTTAAAATTTTATTGCTCACAAGGTAATGACATAAAACTCCTAGAGTCTTATCTGGTTGATAGATACCAATATGTAAAAATTAGAGGAAAGTGCTCTAACCTTTTAAAAGTAGTTACAGGAGTGCCACAAGGCTCTGTCCTTGGTCCTTTTATGTTTTTAATATATGTAAATGACCTTCCTAGTTTTGTTCCAAATAAATGCATTCTGTATGCGGATGATACCACCTTATTAACCTCAAATAAGAATACAGAGGTCAACGTAGCAATAAAAAATTATATGATAGAAAGATCCCTTTTGTGGTTTGCAGCAAATTCACTTGTTGTAAACGAGAACAAAACCGAAGAAATTATTTTCAGCCTAAATAAGCCTAATGTAGAAAACAAAAATGTTAAGCTTTTGGGCATTAATTTTGACTCTACTCTTAGTTGGGAAACGCATGCTAGAAACGTTTGTATACGTTTGTCTAGAGTAATATATTTATTAAATAAACTCAAACTCTGTACTGGACCTACTCTGATAGTCACTGCCTACTTTGCCTTTTTTCATGTACATCTGTTATATGGTATATTACTGTGGGGTAACTCTCCAGGTGCCAAAAATGTCTTCCTATGGCAAAAAAAGGCTATAAGGTGTATCAAAGGTATAGGAAAAAGGGTTTCTTGTAGAAATTATTTTGTTGAATTAGGTATCTTAACATTACCCTCATTGTATATATTGGAGTGTCTTATATACGTGAAACAACATTTTAATGAATTGGAACTCCAAGACCATCATGATTATGATACTAGGTTTAGGGATCTTATAGATATTAAGTTTGCTAGACTAAGCAAAACCCAGAAAAGTTTTAATTACCTAGGTGCTAAGTTTTTTAATAAGCTGCCTTTGAATGCTAGAACAGTTACACTTAGACGTTTTAAGGAAGTCTTAAAGAAATGGTTTATAACTAAATGTTTTTACAGTGTAGACGAATATGAAATATGTGATATGAATGACTTAAGGTTTTAATTTTAGCACTTTCATTATATTCTTTCTATATAAATTGTATATCAGATATTATCTTATTATTGTATATTATGTTGACAATGTCTATTACAACATGTACGCGTTGTTTAATGACAATAAATTTGATTGATTGATTGATTGATAAAAATAATATGCCAATCGATTGTGCCGATGTGCACGCAACCAAGCTATTCTATCCTGCACTCTTAAGAAAAACAAATCTTTCGTTGTGCTACCGTTATTGGTTTCTTGCCAAATCCGATCCCATTGGCTATGCATATGTTCTCAATGAAGGATAGGGGGCTTAAACTATGGGAAATTTGAAAATTTGAAGAAGCACCTAACTTAACCAATTCATCTGCTTTCTCATTTCCTACATTTTTTATGTGGCCTCGGACCCAGGTTAAACAAATCGCACCCGTCCTAGAACAAGTCAACAACTCAAAATTAGCAATTTTTGGGAAATCGCGTTCGAAATTTCTCTCTTGCTCTCCTCGACCTACAGCTCATTAAACACACTGTAAGGTTGCTACCAGTGCATGAATCGATGAACAGACTATCTGTCCAACGTTTCATGGTCCGAATCAAAGTTTTCGGGCGCGTGAGAAGAGAGGGGGGAGACGTTTTTGTTGAATTTCAATGATTTTTAGAGTTGTTGCCTTTTTTAACGGACAATTTTTGCAACCTTCTGAGATGTTCCCTTCTTCAATGGACAACTTGTCAGTCGCTTTGAGATAGTTTCTTTTATTCTACGATTTCCAGTGTATAAAATTTATTTAAATTTTTTTTATTTTGAACGAGTCTTCAAATACAGGTACCGCTGATGGTAACTGAAACAATTTCTACGACTTCTAACAGGCGGAATTCACTTTGCCACTTGCGACTATTCATTATTATTCAATAATAGGCCACAGCAATTATTGAATGAATTATTATTACGTTGGTAGGTAACAGTATAATAGTTACGTTACCACCTGCTCATGAAGGTAAATGGTGGAAATCACATTCTAAAAAAACTGTACAACTTTCAAACCTGTCACCCTGGGGTATATAAATACGGGTTCCATCATAAAGTGTGTTCTATCAAGAAATATCATGATCCAGGGTTACAGTGTCAGTGTGAATTGTGCGGACGTCAATGCGACAGATACCATGTGATGTTCTGTGAACGACGCGGGCTCTCCCTGACCAAATTCTGTGAAGAATAAACAAATGCACATTGTGCGAATTACTTAATTTATTAAATAACGATCGAAAACGAACTTGTATATTTTTTATTTTTATTCAAGGAATTGTTGGTACTTACATAGTCATCTAAGAGGACTAACGAAAAAAAAGACAAACAAAATAAACTGTGGAAGTTTGTATTAAATTAGCAAAGTTTCATTCAGGAAAGTTGGTAGGTACCTTTAAAATATACTAAAAAATTCTCAAGGACTGAGAAATGTAGGAACTGCATTTTCACATAATCCTATCTCAAAGGTACGTAAGAAATCACAAAATAATCTCAAGTCTTTATCCACTGAAACGATCAGTCTTCTGTTACTAAACGAAGTCTTTGAGCCGTAATCACAGACATTTTGTTTCAAATCATAGGCTCCTTAATCACAGTCATTTTGTTTAAAATCATAGAATGCTTGTCACATTATTTACTTAGATAGTAGATTATTGTAGAACTCAGCGTAGTAAGGTTTGATGTATTTGCTATCAACCAAATACTTCATGTCCTTTTTCTTGTTTTCTGCGATCGGTATTCGTCCGTTGTAGGCTTTTTGGACAGCCCAGTTCTTTAACATCTCCTTTCGCTCTTCCACGCTCAGATCATTCGAAGCTCGGGTGTTTCTCTTCTGTAGCTTACTCCGCCAGGTATGTACGCTTTCAAAATTGTTGGCTTGGTAGGTTGTCTTATACTCAAAGACCAACGGGTTATCTTGGCACACTTTCACTACTTTTATGTCGCTAAAATGGAATGTTTCGTTCTTTTGATTAACATTGAAGTTTTCTCCAATTAAATAGGCCAGTCCCTTGAAATCGATGAAATCCTTGTTGGTCAGTTCGTTCACTTCGTGGTGAGGAGGATTTTTTTTTTGCCGTCCTCATGTCATGGTAATATTGGGAGGGCACAAAAATGGGGCCACATTTGAGACTTCTTTTGATTTCTTTCTCAATGAGAGAATGTACAGAGTCCCCCTCATTTTGGGTGTGACCCTTAATTAAAAGTTTGTGTTGAATGGTTTTCACGTTGCTAAAGTAGCAAACAGCGTACATGTACATCATTATCATGTATTTGTTTTTTTTGTTGACCAGCACAGTTGTCGGAGTAGAAAATGAATTCTATATCATGGTCTCCCGCCTCAATAGCCTTCATCTCAATGAACTTGAAGATCGATGTAGATATTTCGACTGCCCCTCGATTCCCCTCCCCTTCATGCCACACGTTGCATGTAGCAACGTGGTCTTTCATGTCATATACCGTGAGATTATAGGTAGACAGTTTGCTTCGGTAATAAAAAGCGGAAACGTCACCTCTCAGGGTGGGTAAAGCGGCTTGCAGGTCGTATGTGCTTACTATTACGGACTTGTCAGCGTCGGATCCTGAGTTGGCACTGTGTTCCACGGACAACGCTCCGCGGTCCCTTCAATCGAACAAGGACACTAGCGCTATCTTGTGAGCAGAATTGAACTAGTCAAGTTCTCGTCTTCGGCAGACAGAATATGCACCTCCAGATATCCAATGCTGGTCCTAACTCAAAATTGGCATTTTTTGAGTTGTTGACTTGTTCTTGGACGGGTGCGAAATATGCATGGTACTTGTACAGTATTTAGTACATGTCTAATGTCAGTGGCTAATGCATCCTTATAATAATAATAATATTAATATTAATAATAATAATGATGATGATAATAATGATAATAATGATAATAATGATAATAATGATAATAATAATAATAATAATAATAATAATAATAATAATAATAATAATAATAATAATAATAATAATAATAATAATAACGGTGTGAATTTTCATTCTCATGGTATAGTCCTACTATACATCAATTTATTTTAAAAGGAAAATAAGCTTGTAATAAATTTATTTCGACATAAAATGATTCGTGAATAACGGCAAGTTTTGCATATTCATAAGTTTGTACAACAATATCCTCATGAGCCTTAGACGACTTCGAACATTTTAACGAGACAAGCAATGGAGCGTCTAACAAAGACAGTTAAGCCCCTCAGAAAACACAGCACTCCGCTTTCATACACCAATATTAAAGTTTCCTCTGCTTTCTTTCATTGCCTCTTACTAGTACACGAACTACAGTGAAGAGCTATAATGAAGGTATAAACTAACAATGTAAACAGCGCTGTTTATCAAGATCAGGGGTATATTTCAAGCTAAGCCCAAAAACTAATTAATGAACAATTATTTAAAAGAGATCACGATGTCGTCTCTATTAGAGAAGCAAGAGACGTTTTAAACATAGGCTACATATTTATCGATTCTTGGTCATATCCAGGCTTTAAAACTTAGTACCCGATCGAATATGTTAACAGCAACCGTACCGTACAGACTTTGCTCGGCGTATGCCCTAGCTACCATATGCTAGTTCACGTGATAGTAAACAAACCGAAATACAGATATAGGAAGACCACAAAATAACTTCTCATTATCTAAACTCACATTACAAGCATGCAAAACGATACTTTCTCCTGTTTGTGTATAATAGTCCCTCCCAAATGTTTCAATATATGTTTGCGTTTTAGAACACTTTACTTTCGGCATGCCGAACACGTATAAACACGCACAACACTGTTGACCAATTTGAGAGGCACCATACCACAAGCGCATTCACTTCTCAGTACTGCTATCAGCTACTGTCTTATCAGCCTACGCAATCAACCCCCACCCCCTATACTCAGGTTGTTGGTAACCGGAATCAACTCCCTCTGTGTGTTCGGGCACTAAGTTTTAAAGCCTGGTCATATCTTACCAAATACTTGTGTTTAACCATAGTCACTTGTATGAAAGCCAATACTAAAATGAGCTGGCGATATTGAAGTCGGCATACTGGTTTCGCCTTGACCAGAGTGGCACAATGTATATACAAAAACAAAAGCTCTTCAACAATAGCAGTGAACAAAATATGTATAATCTGCTATCAAAGCTATGTTAAAATTCTCTCCCTAGAATGGGATCTAGATGAGGACAAGTTATTAATTTTCAGATATGAGAAATTCTTACAATATGTGTAAATACTTTCAGGAGGTGAGCGAGCCAATGGACACTGTTTCAGGACCTTTGGCACAGTTACCACTCTGCATAACCTTTCCACCTAATTATCTCATAACCACGAATGTAATCACAAAACGCAAAATAGGCTATATTTTATACTTATTTTAATGTTATCGTCTGCCCCTTAAGTCTGCTCAGTTATACCCTTTCACCCGGTATGCTATACGATTATTTTAACATCTCTTACTGATACGTTTCGTATCATTGATAAAGTATCACTCGTATCTATCATTAAACCTTTTTCAATTTTGAACCACAGTTTTCGCATTCAGTGCTTTTATAATTAGCTCTACAACAAGATTCTACGCTGTTTTACTTATTTTCACATAGTGTCCCGAAACTGTAATACAGTAGGCCAAGTGGATGTAATTCTACAGAAGGGAGGGGGGAGCACAGGTATGGGGGGAAAAAAAGCGGACCGACTAAAATATCTAAATTGCCGATATGAGCCACTGCGGCATTCAAAGGATAGCAGGGAATGTATTGAAATTTGTTCTAGTGTCGACTGTTGCCTTAGCCCATTTCGAAACCCATTAGAGGTAATGTAAGAGGGTCGTAACTTGAGCTATAGCGTCACAATTATCTGTAAATATCCTCATATTTGGGGAAATCCTTCCTCCCATCAGCTACAAGAGTCGGTCCGCTTTTTCCCTCCCTACATGTACATACAAATAGACCTGTTCTTTTTACGTAAAGTATGTGGAACATGCTTGGCTTTTGAATGGCATTGTAATATACTGCGCATTTATTACTTACTTATAAATGGCAATGTAAAATTCCTAAGCAAGTTAAAGGAATATTATGCATTTTATGGAACCCGGAGGTTCAATGCTGCGCTTACCTGAGCCCGCCATTCAACCCTATTCTGTGCTAACTACATCCAACCATCCCTCGCAAATCCTACTTCCCTTGAATCTATCCTAATGTCGTCCTCCCACCTACGTCTAGGTCTTCCAAGTGGTCTCTTCCCTTCGGGTCTCCCAGTCAATATTTTTTTAGATACGTCTTTCTCCCCATGCGTGCAACATGTCCAGCTCATTTTATTCTCCGTGATTTAGTTACCCTTACTATATCGGGTGAAGAGTACAGACTATGAAACTTGTCATTATGGAGTTTTCTCCAGTCCCCATTTTCATCTCTCTTTAGGTCCAAATATTTTCCTAAGCACCCTGATTTCGAATACTCCAAGATTATGTTCTTCCCGTAGAGTGAGCTATTATTTTTCAAAACTATATAATACAACTGGCAGGATAATTTTTTTTATTTGTTTTATTTCTACACACAGGACGCGAAGATAAAAGTTTCCGAAATGCAAAAAAAAAAAAAAATTAAAAAACAAAATCCTGATTTTACTCGACACTTAACTTCTACCTTATTACTTGTATATGAAATTATTTCTCCTAGATATTTGAATTCATTACAATTAAAATATTAATAATATATTATTACAAATCCCGAGGCCGGTCAGTTTAACTTCGGGTTTTTCATGGTTTCTTCAGTCGTAATAGGATATTTACTTACCATAAAACCAGTATCAGCTAAAATTAACAGACGCCATAAATGTAACACAGAAAACACTTGCACATCAATATTGCATAGCTTACTGGTATCCAGACAGGACCTGAACTGATAAGGCCTGAATGCTCCAAGGAGTATAAATAAAACCTAATTTAAAAATAAAAATAAAATAGTTCCGCTGTAAATTTTAAAGCAAAATATAAATCACATAAAGTATTGTCGTAAGAAGTCATTTTACTGTAGGCCTATATTTGGGTAATTAGAGGATTGTCACCGAAAAATAGGGAATACGTAACAGCATGAATAAAATACAAGATTAATGACCCCGTGGGTCAAGAAACTGGTATTCAAATATTCTTAGAGGTAGAGTGCATTATAACATCCACATTAACATCCCGTAAAGAGAAGCTCAACTTAGAGAGGTTGAGTCGACATAAGTTATGTGAACTATGCATTCTTTAGGCAATATTATTTACTCACTAGTTTTTTTAATAATATGATAGTAATTAGTAATTATTAACAACATATATTGTCTCTGTTTTAGGCCACATCATTTAATGCTTTTGTGTAATTGTTTAAGCTTACATGTAATTTGTAATGTAGGTACTTTTATACCATTTAATGTGTTCCATTTATTGTATTTTACTCATACTTTTGTATCGTTTAATGTATTATTAGTCCCTGGTTTAATGGGAGAAAAGACCTTATGGTCTTAACTTTCACCGAGTTAAATAAACTATTATTATTATATCAAGTAAACCTTCTAATAAAACGTTAAAAGTAGTACATTATAAATCCACATTCTCCACAACCCCCTGAAACTTCGACAACTACATCACCACTTTCAACATATCAGATTTCGCGTAACGATCCTGGTAAATTACGTACTGTATATCTTAGTTACGGTACTTTTAATTTTAGGTGTACTAGAACCCTGTAAATTTGGTTTACTAGTACCGTTATATTTAGTGGTACGGTAATATACTGTAGGCCTACCTAGTGTCTGTATTCATAACGTTCTTATTGTTGCCATACAACTAATTTACATCTTTGAACCCCGCTCGTGATGGGATCTAAAGAAGTAGTTGCTATTAAAAGTAGTTGAAAATTAGGTTATAGGCTTTATATGTGTGGTTTTTGCACAAATTATTAAAATAACTCAGAACACAGTCAAGTATTGATGAAGAAAATGCAAACTCCCCAACCCTAACCTAGTTTTCGACTGTATTAAAACTGTTCTATAACCTTTCATTACACTAAAATTACGCTACCCTATTGTCCTTACTGTGAGGGAAGGTTGGAAACAAGGAAATTGCATTCCCTTCATGCATTATAACGTGACATATTACCTGAAATAGCTGGTACATACTTCCCACCAAAACGTTACCACATGACTGGAAACAGACAGCGAATGTATGCGGGAATGCTTATATTGTACCCTTCCATATCTGTTAAAGTGTCGCCTACTTACCCATTTTGAATTCCATAAAATGTCGAGCAATGCCTTAATTTATACATGCATTTCACTACATGTTTTATATGTTCGATATTTGAAACGTACTGCTCGCGTTAAGACAAATTTTAACTACTTAACCAAAGAGTATTATCTGCAAAGATATCAGAAGCGTATCAATAAGCATCGACATAAAACTGAGTTTGTAAACAAGGCAACTAAGAATAGTAACCCTCCTGTTTATAATACCGTCTCCAAAATTGCATAATAGAATTCAGTTTATGTCATTCAACTTGAAATAAATGAAATACGAAACTTTGATTTTATCACTACCTGGAAATGGAAGTTATCTTGCATAGCTTCTTGACTTCTAGCCTTTGCATTGTCTTCTTCGGCGACTCCGGGGAGGCTTCCAACGTCACTTTTTCCTGACATCACTCACAGAAACACACACGAAACAATCTTCATCTTCTTCCCCGAGGATGGGTGGTGGAACTAATACAGTTACGTGATCACATATGCGCACGCACCCCGTAATATCCCTGAATAAAAGTTATTAATCAGAGTGGAGTATGCTACTGATAATCAGAAACATAAGGGGCGGGGGCGGAGGGCAGGTTCTTACAGTTGGCATCCTAGCAACTAGGTCATCACGTAGCATTGTCGCTTTCAGGCTTATTAAAATGCGAAGCTGGCGGTCAAGTGCTTTTGTAAACACTGATTGGGATGCATACTGTTAATTTATTATGCATGATAAAGAGACAGGTAATAAAACTATGACATCACAAACTAAAGAGCCCATACGGCACTTAAGGACTGTTCATCAAAGCGCAGTAGTTGGGTTTGTTGAAGGAACTAATGAAAGACTCCACAGATGGGAATGATAATCTGTTCCACCCCAATAAAGGTCTCAGCTCGAAGGCCATGCCTACAAACTACCCCTTAGAGATCTGTAATTACAGAGGCCCAGTCACTGTCTCATATTTTTTCACTAGCAATGCTAGTTCACCGACTTAGCAGGTGCCTTACTCATGGCACTTAGGAATCACCGAGCTAGAATGGCACAGTTTACTGCCGAAATTTATCCTTCAGTTCTTTATTTCTTTTACACGCCTCTAAATATATAGGCATGGGACTGTCACATTTAAACACATATAAATGTCATTAACTTGGGCCCTTGAACTTGGGAACAGAGAGCCAGTGCTTAACTAAGTAGCCCATCAGGATAGTGCTATCTGAATCCACTTTTTTTTTTTTAAGTGTTCGGCCCGGAGGCCAGTCCTGCCCTGCTACAGAGCCGTGCAGTAGGGGGGAGACCCACTGGCCGACCGAGTGACACTAGGCCGGAGGATACCGCATAGGGTGGCCAATTCCTTTTGCAGGATGAATCCACTTAGAAAATGCTATCTCCCCAGCACAAAGATGGGCAAGTTTGGATAGATTACAAAACACCAGGTAGGCACTATCCACGCAAAGCATTCATCCACAGAGATTTCACAACTAGGTCAGGTTAAAAAAGTAGATCTTGGTAAACTCAAGGTCTAAACACTCCACAATATCTTCTGGAACCCACTTCTGTTAAAAATGTTAACTACTTTTGTTCATCCATTGTCTATCCTTAGCGTTTTCATCTTGTAGTTCTCTTGCTACCATGCTCTCTCTCAAATCACCCATCCCGCATCAGTAGGCCTTCCTTTCCTTCTTCTTCCATCAGGTTCCCAATTCATTATTACCTTGGGCAATCTTCCAGTGTTCATCCTTTTCTTGTGCCTATACAATCTTAATCATTTCTTTTCAAACAATTTCTACATCTTTATCTACATTATTTACTTCAGTTATGATGTTATTCCTTTCTTTTCTAACCTCCCTGATTTTCTACTGATCTTCAGTAATTTATTGCTGTGGCTCGGAAATTTTATTTTTGTTTACCACTTACTATCCACATATTAGCTCCATATGGCACTCTACTTTCCACCATTGATTTGCATAAAACTACTTTTGTTTTGATCATGATATTACTGCTCCATAATAACGAGGTTAGTATTCCAACTTTTCTTCCTTGAAAACGGCAGCTTTTATGTACACAAAAATACTCTCCACCTGTGCAAACTTGCGAACAGAAAGCCAACTGCACTTCATAAGCAAAAAAAAAAAAAAATATATATATATATAACAATAATAATATAAAAATATAATAATAATTATAATTTAGTACTACATCTAGTGATAGTAGTTCTCGAAATATCAACTGTATAAAAAGTATTTGGATGATCATTCGAACAATTTAATGCTAGGAGAAGCATGAAGTGAGAATGAGTTCTCGAATTCTCACACAGTTGCATTACTTATGTTAACTTCATTAATGTGGTATAAGTTTTGCAGGCAAAAAAGATATAACTATATATGAATGCACAGCTACCATGTACAGGGCAGTTTAGTGTTGCCAGATTGCCGATTCTTAACAGAAAATCCCAGGGCAGACGAGATAGCATACTTATCTTATGGATCTTTACTCTGTGAATGCTAAAAATACAATAAGATTAACACAATATCTCACAGAGCTGCTTGAAAGTAACTCCTATTGGTTTGTGGTTCATTGTATGGGTGAGCCACACCCATTGCGAGAACCAGTAGCAGTTGATCTTGTTACATGATCAAATTGCTGAGTTGAACATTTGAATAACAATTTGAGTTGACAATCAAATCAGTTTTTAGTAGTTCTCAGATACTGACTGGACAGTTCTCACATTTCGCGAGTTCTCGGATCCTGCATTCATCCAAAAACTTTTCATTCAAATGATCATTCAATTCCTTATATTACCCGAGAACAGATTACTTAGTTCATAAAATCATTTGATTCTGCCCATTATGAACTATATCCTACAAACCCCAATCTGCTACAATACAGGTTTGAACCATTGCAGATCAATTTAATCCTGCCTAAAATAAAGAAAAATTCATTTTGTATACTAAATGAATAAAGGAACGTTGTAAACAAAAACATAAGATGTTTTCTTAAGGATCCTGTTTACTCAGGAGTAAATCATACACACCATTATAAAAATTGCACCATTACATTTCACTTAAAGTACATATTATTTGAATAGAAAAATAATATAGTACGTAATTACCAGGGCCTGAATTTTGATAACTTTGCATCTTTTTTCTGATCTTGCTAGGATGATGCTCTGTGGAAAATAAATGTGGCTAATGACATCTTAACATAGGGAGGCTATAGGGTTCCAGACAGACAGAGACAGACAATGATATCTTGAGTGAAATTAAACCACTTTTATAGGTAATTTTTTCTGCATCTTTAGAAGTTTTTCTCTGAAAGGGCATTTTTATGGGTTATAAGTAATTTTAAAGTAATTTTAAAGATCAAATCCAGGTTTCTGTCATTTGCATTATACTTATAATACTAGAAGAATCAATTTTTAGCACCTCAAACTCTAAAAATTCTTGGAAATCTGTTGCAAGTGGCCTTCCCTGTTCATATTTTGTTAAACAGTTCACTTCTATTGTTAGATAGAGTTGTCCTCTAAAGGAATACGGGTATAAAACTACCACAGGTTATTGTGTCTACTGTTTACAATTTAGTCATTCTCAGAATGGAAGTTAGTGGTTGTGGTATTGAAGTGATATTTTTATTTTGACATGCCGAAAGTAATAACAAGTATTTCTGTGAAATTAAAACAGTATGTTTCAGAGTATAGTGACATTATAACTTACTGTAATGGAGTATAGAATGAAGAAGTGTAAATGATAATGTGCAAGGAGATCGATAAATAAAGTAATTTTTAGGTCATGTTTAATTGATTTTAAAGTCATAAAATCGTCATTTTAAGGTCATGTTTTAGTATTCTTTAGGTCATTAAAACCCAGGCCCTAGTAATTACAAAACAAGAAAATCAGAGTTAGCAGATGGTATATAAATAAATGGAGATGATTTTTATGATTTCACTGGAATGCACTTTTTATGTAAGAAACTACGTTTAGCCTATTTTCTCCTGCTTTTTCTCCTCACCTTCATTGACATCATCATCATCACTAGCACCTGCATCATCTTGAAAAAGAATCCCTTTCTAACCGGGTAGTTATTGGATAAATTCAGACATCTTGGGGCCGATCTAAGCCACCACTGTCAAGGAAAATGAAGTGCTGGGACTGGATGGTGTTCTTGTTATGGGGATTAGGCAGTTAGAGGCTGTCTGGATTGGAGAGTAGAATTGTTGAGCACTGATCAATCAGGAAAGATTTTTTTTTATTTTTTTATTTAGTTTAGTGTGTGGGGATCTTTCTTTGGAGGATCATTTACAACAAAATTTATCAACTAACTTTGTTTCCCCTGTTCTGTTTATCCTTCATGTTCACATACTTCTTTGATATATCTTTTTTCTTAACATACTTTTCTGTCCATTTGTATGTTTGTAACTCAAAACCCAGTAATACAATGTACGAGGGTGGATCGAAAAGTAACATACAATAATTTTTTTCTGCGTTGGTATTGCGGCTGGGATGTTGAACATCACCAAGATGGAGTTTGAAGCTTCCGCTACGGATGCTATTTTGTTCTCATGTGTAGCTCCAGCGAGAGAAGCGTGAACTATGCAACAAAGATAGGGTGCACGTTACTATCGTCCACTTGTGAATGCTGCAGCCTACATTAAAACATTAGTGAAGTTGCCCTTTGTGACAAACGCTGTAACATTCTTGCTGATGGTGTCTTCTTCATGACAATGCTCGCCCCCATGTTGCTGCAGCTGTTCATGAGAAAATCAACAAATATGGTTGGTAGGTGCTCCAGCATCCTCCATATAGTCGAGACCTGGCATTGTCGGACTTTCATTTGTTTGGTCCCATGAAGAAATTCTTGGCCAGTAAACACTTTGCGTAAGATGCAGAAATGAAAACAGCAGTCCACAGATGGCTATATTCCAATCGAACGGACTTCTATGAACAGGATATTTTGAAACCAGTATCACGATGGAAGAAATGTGTTGAGAAACTTGGCGACTATATAGAAAAATAGACAAAAGATATCCCTTCATGTGTGCATTTGTTTGTAATTGTACCTATTAAACTTTTTTTTTAATTATTGTGCATTACTTTTCAATCCACCCTCATATATTTTAATTTCTTAATTTACAGGTACATTGGAATGATAATTCTTTCACACTGGACGTGTGTACGCTATGATGGAAAGGTGAAGTCAGACTGAAAAATTCAATCCCATGGCCGGGATTTGAACCAGGATCTTCGGCTCTCCGTGCCGCTTCTCTTACCAACTGAGCTACCATGGCAACATGCCGGTACAACATTAAATTCTCCAATAGACTCACATATCCCATGGGATCCCTGTATAATCTGGAAGAATTAAAGACTGAAATAGCAAGAAAAATCCGTGAAATATCTGACGTAGATATGCAAAGAGTGTTTCAGAATCTTATACAGCATTGTCAAACATGAGGTGAATAGAAGGGACAGCATTTTTCAACATTTACTTTAAGATAGATGAGTTAAATAATGAAACTCTTCTTTTCATTTGTGTATTCTTTCGACAGTAGCTGTGATAGCTAAAACTTCCACAGTGATCATCCACCCAATCAGTCTGGTGGCATCATGTTTGAGTCATTGTTTCAGTAATCTTTGAGTAGAAGCACCCTTACTGAATCTTGTTTACAAAAGTGTTAAGATACTGTAGGCTACATACATTTCTGTATATCAGGGGACTTTTTGTTCCTTTGAGGCAAATCACTGGAAAAGCTCATATAAGGAAATTTCAGCCCATTGTGTTCCATTAAAAAGAGGTTTTACTGTAAGTGGAAAATGCCTGCTTTGTTTCCTTGTACTTACGTAAGTGATTTCTCTGTTACTCTTAATGTAAGAGCATTTATCTAACATGGGGTCACACATTCAAGCAGCAGGTTGTTGTGCACTACTGCTCTCGACAGGTTTGTTAGTCTGTGAGCTGCTGGGGCCCACAGTCTCCTTGTCTCAGGCAGCATTGATCTCCTCTATGTTCAAGTGTGCAATGAACCTCAAACGCATTTGCAGAGCTGGGCGGAGTCTGCGGATTATACACTCCACTTCATTCTTCATCAAGTCTCCCACAAACATGTACTTGATATGATAACTGAACACAAGTTAAGGAGATAATGTACCAAAGAGCACAGTTGGAATGTATACAGAATACAGAATGTTCTAAAACAATCATTTAGAGCAGCCCAGGCGAGATAGGGAAGGTAAAAATTTTGGCTTTCTTATGTAACAAATATCTGACCATTAACCTTGCACATACCCAGGATTGAAAATTTTGACAAGGATAAGGAAGTAACAGGAAAGACAATGCTAATCTTCATGTTATATTCTCAGAATGTTGGAGCAGACTTATTGTACCAAAATCAAGTCAGATAAGGAACAATTGGTTTCAAACTCAGCCGCCATTCTGACAAATGCACTCTTTGAACTTCACTCTGCAATTTCTTTGCTCCTGATTGGTCATCCTCCTTCTACTTTCTGACCTTCTACTTTTGCACTTTACTCTTCGGTTTCTTCCCTCCTGATTGACCACCAATAAACACTGGACATGAATATGTAGACGTCAATACAGGCATGGGAATTCTACTCATTAACCACAAGGGTCATACCCGCAACACACTCAAGCTATATGAAATATATAAATACACCACACAAGACAACACAAATATCTTAAATGAACAACTACAGTTCGAGTCACATGCACTATACAATAAAACTGTACATAAACCTTTTTCAACCACAATGTTAGCAGCATGGGGGTCAGTTTCTCAAGATGGCTGCTTATGCAGTTGAAAGCGCTCCAAAGAGGTAGTTAACATTGCCTACTTAATAGGGAGTGTCAGTCAACAAAGTTAAATGGTTTAACTAAGTTTACAAGTTAATACATTACTACAAAATGGACAAGCTTCAAGAAAATACCTAATAGCTAATTAATGTATGAAGTATGCAAAATAACACTTTAGCGGATGAATCTAATATTGCAGAAAAGCATTAAGTCGAGTCCGACTGGATGAATTCACTAACATTTTTGCGTACGTGGTGCACACAATATTTTGGTAAAAGTTCTCCAAATTATATGAAATGAAATAAAAATACCGTATAATTAATTATAATAAAAGTTATAGTCAGCCATTTATAGACGTCATATTCTGATAGCCGCCTGTATCACAGAACAACAATGAACTGTACCAATACAAAATGCGGTATAGATGCATAATATATGTATGTAAACAATAATGCATAGGAACTAGTATTTATGAAAAGCTTGTGACAATATGAGTAATAATCCCGAGAAAATTTCAATCTAAGCCAGGAATATTGAATTGCCGCTGCTACCAGTAAAATTTCGACAACTGTACTCTATGAAAAGGAATATATTGCATTTAAATGCTGTTGCATTTACAGTAAGCGATGTTTCTCTTGTGAACGAAGATGTGAAAAGTTGTTGACTTATATTTGTTGTTATATGATGAAGTAGGCTACCGTGTTTTGCAAAAACCCCAGGTAAAGTCTCTGATTACCATAAAGAAACGTCCTTAAATTTGTTGTTTAATGACCAAATATATGCTTAAATCCATGTTGAAGTTAGTGTGACTAGTCAATGCTTCTGGCTTTTGTTTATAGATTGCCATGATGACTTTAGAATTCTAGGTCGATAAAATGCAATTTTAAATGCTGTTTTATACAATTTTAGGGCCTAGGTCACTAAAACGAAATTTTTCGGCATGTTACAAGTCTGAGCTGGCAAGGAGCTGTTTTAGAGAGCATATAGCCTACTAAAAAACTTAATTATGAGACAAGAATTAACATAAATAAATTAACAGTTTGAAAGGATACAGGAGGTCACAAATGGGGTCCATGTATTTCATGTGGGTCACATTTTTATCCACTTGCTCCAGAAGTTCATACAGCTCCACTGTGAGGTCCGTCACACAGCGTGGCCTGTCTGTGTTAAACCTCTGCAGGAACGGACCCACCAGATGACACAAGAACAAGAACTGCTCCTCTGTCTTCACTATCGGATGCACTTTTTCCTTCACAAACCTAGAAAGATAATGACAGATTAAATATTATGTGTATGAGTTTCTTTTTTAATCATACAAGCTCACTGAACATACCGACCACATTTCAAAGTTGTACAGGAATTGGAAACAACATTAATAATGTTATTTTATTTAGGTGGAACCATGCTTTAAATATCCTTACATGCAAAATTAAAAGTTATTTTTCTAATATATTTATTTTTAGGCTATTTTCAAATGCTCATAATGGATAGGCTTCCATAATGTTGATGCTTCGTGTATGAGAAAATGTGATTAAGTAAACTAAAATGTAATTTTTTAAATAAAGTAAATAGCTCTTAAAATCATAAATTATTTTTTATACTATGTACACTGTATAAAGTAGAAGTTCCTTAATTATTATTTTTTTCTGATTTCTTTCGTTTAATTTTAAAACACAGAATTATCTAGTATCTTGGTTTCTTGGGCTTCCAACCGGGTGAGAAGGAGGATTGATTCCTAACTCTCGGCAGCTTGCTCTACTGCCATCTTCTGGGAGAAGTGAGCTAATTGTGGGAAAGTATTTTATTTGTACTCCTACACAACACAGATATTTTCCCACGATCAGTTCACTTCTCTCAGAAGATGACAGTGCAGCAAGCTATCGAAAGCTTGGGAATCAATCCTCCTCCTCATGCACTTGGAAGCTGAGAAAACATCATACATTATCAACACCGAGAAAGCCTCAAGTAACACACACAAAATTATCTTTCTAGACCAGCGGTTTCCCAACCGGTGAATCGCGGAAGGGTTACAGGTGGGTCGCGACTCGATCCTAAAACTATCAGAAACCATCGAATAAACCATCCTAAAAAACAAATACAGAAATCAACTCAATGAAGAAAGTGACTTAAGATTAAAAACATCTTCATTCAATCCTGACATCGACGTGTTAGTTCAATCGAAACAGTCCCAAAAATCTCATTAATATAGTATTCTTACTGAAAAACAGCAATTTTGCCTGAAAAATTAAAATGGTCTTTGTGTACTTTTATAATTGTAGTTTTTATCTTCACCTAGGAACACTTGTTAGTGAGTATTTTACCACTTGTTGCATATATTGCAAACATATATCTATTGTTAAATATATAACTGTTTTGCTACAAAGTGCTTATATTTTGTCAACCATTTTCAAATCAGAACACAAATTGTTTATCAATAATCAATCTGTATCTTCAAAAAAGCATATATAAGCTTTGCAATATTTGATGGTAAATTATGTATACATAAGGAAGGGATACGATAAAAATAAGGTTTTTTACTCCACCATGGACCAATGGACCGTGGAGGTATTCCGATAAGGAAAGGTGGGTCGTCAGCTGAAAAAGGTTGGGAACCACTGTTCTAGACAATATTAAAAATCTAAAAAAATCATCACATACAGTATATTGTATAAGATTTGGCTTTCCTTTTCTCTGCTTTACAGTGAACTAGTTGAAGCAAATGATATTATACTAACTGTGGAACAGTTGAGATCTGGCCGACACCTGCATGGTGCCACATGGAATGTGCGAGTGCCAGTGTGTATGAGAATTTGTTCTCCAGCAAAGAATCATGTGTGGCAGCGAAGTTGAACAGTTGGAATGGAGTGTTGCGGTATTTCCACTGTGTCAGCTGTGGACAAGTGATCACTTCCACCAAACGATCATGTAATACAGACCAATATGAGTCGGGCAGGGCTGCCATTATCAGACCCACAGAATTTATCCACATGTGAATCTGATTTGAGGGAATTACAGTGTACCTGCAAAGAAAAATGTTTTATTACAATATGTAAATTGAAATGGATAAGAACTTCATGCAAGTCCACAATAGCTCAATTAAGTTACTTCTGAATCTTAAGAAAGGCAAAGGAATTTGAAAGGTGACTGTGAGGTCTTTTCGTCTCAAAAATTGCCTGGAATTTGCCATAAATGCAAGAAAGTAAAACTTAATTACAAACTTTCCAAAAGTAAGAAAATTCTAAGCAATATTCAGCATAAATCTACATTTTTAAGAAGTACTGTATTTACCCACTTAATAGATGCATTTTTTTCTCAGATTATTATAACAAAAAACTTATGCGAGGAAAAAATTTTGGAGAACGAAACACGTATTAAAAGATGCACCAGCTAATGATCAACAGCGTAACGTATTGATATAATGGTTGAGACTAATTTATGTATCGACTGTATCACATATGACTATTGATAGTTAGCAGTTGCATAAACACACGAGATACACTTAAGCATATTAGGCTACATTCAAGATACTGTAAATTCTCATGCTCTGTTATCGTGCTCTTCCATGAATTTGATAACTTTCAGCCTAAAACTCACTGTATAATTTGAATATTTCATTCAGTTCTTATCCATTGCCCAAACACAAGTTTTCCAACACAAATGTCTACTGCAGACGTTCTAAGAATACTGCAATATTAATCAACAATAGTTGAGTAGACTGGTATTTTGTGCATTAATAGGATTATTGTACCTACGAATTGTTTAAAAACATGAATTCAAAGATAATCAGGCCATCCAATCTTATAATTATAAATATCATTAACAATTTTTGGCAAAAATGTGACTATTTTATTTTTGTGAGGAATTTTTATTTTTTAATTTTTCAAAGTGAAAAGTTGGGGAGTGTCCATTATGCGGGGGTGTCCATTACACAAGTAAATACGGTAATCAGAAGAACTATAAACTGAAAAGAATTATATCTTGAATTTTCACCTTACTCGCTTACCATGCTATAATGTGTCTAACAGGAATTAGACACCAATAAAAATCAATTTAAATGTTCATTCTTACCCTTTGGCTACAACATCCAGAAGATTAGTTCCCACGAGGGTTGGGGTGACAGGTACAGCCATGAGTTCTACACAGGTTACATACAGAGCGTGAGCTGCAGGATTCGGGAACTCGTTGAACCTCCAGTCTGTAGCTGGGAAATGAGGCTTTCCTGACATAGCTGTATTCTTGTTAAGGAAATTAGCTGGAAAGTGATATCAAGTCACTGATGTTTTCAGTAGTCCATCAGCTCACATTATCATTCCTAAACACTTTGAAGCTACTGCTTTTACACAAAAGAGGGAAGATGGTAGTGGTAAAACAATAAATACATCCGAAAAGATAAAGGCAGTGAAAGAGGACACCACCGCACAAATTTCCATGCAGCTATGAGAAATTTGTTTCTCAACCATGTTATCTCCAGATAGGCTTTTTAACAATTTTAAAATTGCACAATTCACGGCTGCACCCTGTACTAAAAATAGGGAAGCAGTGAGTTATTAAACTGATGCAACTTAACAGTGAAGTAACTATATTAAAATAATTATAATATAAGTTGAACTAAAACACTATTTATACTTCACCAACCATTATTCACATTATAATTACATTCACAGTATTTTAAGTGGGATATTTTACAGTGAAATGATACTATAAATGGAATGTATAATATATAATTATATTATTTATAATATAAGGGAGTAATGATTTTATTAATAAAAATTATTATTTTAAAAATGTTACTGTTAATTATACCTAATAGGCTATATATATATATAAATTGAAGGATACTTTCAACAATTCGCCTCACAAGTCGAACATAATAGTCCAGTTCGGGAACCCAGTTTGTCTCCTCTGTCTGCCGCTGCATGTATGTCTGGTATGGCTCTGACAGACTCCATCCTGGTGCTCTAATGTCTCGTAACGAACCCAATACTGCTGCTACCAAGCGACGCTTCAGAGGAGGTCTGTCTCTTAGCTTCCTCTCGTAGTAATGGAGGGTATTGTATAGGTATGTTACTGGTCGGTCTGAAAATAATGTAAACACATACATCAATAGGGGGACGAGACCTGAAAACATCCTTTGGCTGTGATTGCTTCCTAAGGCAAAGAATGGTAAAAGCAATGACAAATGAACATAATTTGCAAGTACAGAAAGATATTGCAGTCTTATTATGTCAAAATTAGTATATGATCAGTTTGATTTCTATTCCAAACATCAAATATTTTGTACAGTCCTAATAGAATTCTGTGCTTCACTGTGATTTTAACTAGATTTTACGACACTACACCAAGTTCAATAGTAAATAAATACGTAAAATTTAATTATATCAAACACAGTTAAGATAATGAATTATTTTGCAAAATATCCACTAAACTAGAAGGAACACTTAATACCAAATCAGTAATTTTATTTCATGAAAAAATATGGCTTAAGATTATTAGCATGTATTACAGGATGCATTTAATTGAAGTCATAAATTTAAAAAAATTACCATGAAATTTGTAGAGGCATCCTAGGTGTTCTAGTAAAGTCTCCAAAGATTTTGCCACTGGAGGAAGTTCAAGATAGCGATGAATCACAATGTCAAATACCTACAAACACATCACAGTAATGTAAGTAACTTGTTGGGATGCAGAATGAATGTGGTTTTGTGAATTTTCCAATCAAGCCTAGCTCATTCTCCCCATGAATGAGAGGGGAATGAACTGACTGAAAAACTCGTTAAACCACAGCAGTAGTGGGCAGTGCCATCAATAAATTTCTCGCAGCTCTGGTTATGTTCACAATCCAGGCAAAGGTTGGTATTTCTCCTATTTTTATTTTAGACTGATAGCAGAGGCCATGTTAACTATTGACGTGTATCTGTTTTCTATTGATCTGTTTATGGTGTCTAATTATTTCAATTGATTTTCAATTTTAATAAATATGATACAGGATGAAATACTGGCGATGAGTCAGTGCTTACGTTCTGCTGGAGCTGACCGGAACTGCGCTCCGGCAAAGTAAAGATCTACTCTTCATTGCTCCTGCATATATGCAGGGAGGAAAAAAGTACATATGAAATCGGAGTATATTTTGGCAACACTTTAAGAAAAATTATGAATTATTAGGATCATGAACTCCTGTTCTTGTCACGACAGTTGTATTTTCATGTATAAGTTGTTGTTATTGTAATGTAGTTATTGTAATGTAATGTGTAGTTATTGTAATGATTCATTTAAAAAGGTAATTTACTATAATGTTTGGTATCATAAAATGAAAAGTAAATAAATAAATACCTAGGCCTATATATAAATTTATGGGTTACCCCTAGAAAAAATTTCCAACTTCAGCACTGCGATAAGTAAGAAAATAAGGAGCACTCACAGATATATAGAGATAGATCGGCAATGGTGTATGCTGTACTATTGGTGGCAGTGAAGCCACGTTGATTCACGGACCGCCATATTACTACACTGTAGCAGCTGATCGAGTACAAGCCACAAGAGCGTTACAGCGATGTGAATTTTAGCATTTTAGCTAATAATGTAATTGGACTGAGGAGTATAAATACTTTTTCTAAAATGCTGAATACCTGTGTGGTATTCGGGTGTAATTTTTCATACTACGACAGAAAGAAACAAGGAAAGGAACACGTTTCAATACATTCGTAAGTAGGCCTTTCATTATTATTGTTAGCCATTTCATGCATTATACATGCTTTAGTTTCTAGGAATGTATTATATGGTTGTAAATAACCATAACCTAATATTGTTGACTATTTCATACACTGTAAATAGTCATATATTACTTTAGCATTTAGAAATTGCAAATAAACTGAACCTCCATTTATGCGTATTTTTTGCATTATAGATAATATTATGCTTAGTTACTAGGCATGTTTTATACTTTTATAAATAACTGTAAGCATACATTGATAGCTATTTCGTGTATTATTCATACTTCCTTAAGATTTTTTTTAAATTTTGAATTTTTTATTTTGGATCTCTGAATTTTTTATTTATTTGGATTCTTTAAATTATGGATTTTAGGATTTTTTATTTATTAAATTTTTTAAATTTTAGAATTTTTTTTAAATTTTGGGTATTTGGATTTTTTTACTTTGGATTATTTTTTAAAATTTGAATTTTCTAAATTTTGGATCTTTGAATTTTTTAATTTTGGAATTTTTGATTTTATAATATTATACTTTTAATTTATTTTTATTTTTTAATTTCGGATATTTAGACTTAAAATTTTGGATTGTCGATTTTTTAATTTGAATTTTTTGATTTTTTAAATTTTGGATAAGCCTAATTATTGAGTTGATTGTTTTCTGTGCAGTCCGTTCCGCCACACCAAACTAATTCCGCGACGATTTTGAGCATAACACTAATTTCGTGACGATTTTGTCCGTAATGCAAGCTCTCGATTTAATTCTACCGCGGCTAAAGAAGTTTCACATCAAAAACCTAATTTTTAGCAAGTAATAGGAACCAATACTTGAGAAAAATAGCAAGAGGACGTGCATTTTTAATGTGGTTTCAGTGTGTTCACTAGTGGGTACAAAATTTCCAATAGAAAATTGTGAAAATAGTCTTTAATCTAAGTTCTCGTGATAGTTTCCCATTGAATTACGTGTAGTTCAATGGGTGTCTTCTGGTGAGGCAAGATGGCGGCATAGCGCAAGGCTAGGCTTCACCGCCGTGACCCAGATTGCCGGGCTGTGGGAGCACTCTAGTAAACATTTCCAATGTCTTGTGCTTATGTCTTGTGTAAATAGCACGTGTTTCTATACGTTATGTGTTCATCAATCTGTCCCACTTCATTGTGTTTCCTATTATAAGTGAATTTAAAGTAATTCAAAAATGAATTTGGCAACCTGTATTAACACTTTCCGCACCACACCATCTTTCAGCGTTTTCATCCTGTGAACCGGGCGTTTTCTTCCGATTTTGTGATTTTTTTAAAAACATACAAAATGTATTACAAAATAATGAATTATTTACCCATGAAGATTGAAACTTCCTCTTTCTAGAAATGATATTCTTTATTGTATTCACTCTCATATAAATATATCACAGGAAAATAAATGGGAGGCTCTTTTGAGGATTTACTTTTTTCGGAAATAATTTTTTCAAGGTTTGGAGGGTTAAAAACCTATTTATTGCAAAAGTACTAACTAAAATTACTGAAACAATACATAATATAGAATTCTGACAACATTTTGGTTGCATATTGTCTAGTAATTAACACGTTTGTGATATTCTTGGACATCTTCACGAATTCTAACCTAGGTTCTTGTTGATGTTTTGGTAATCGCAGTAGGCCGATATAAATTCGATAAAAAAAGTCGATATAAATTGATACAGGAATCGATAAGTGTATGAAGCACACTCTGTTGGGAAGTTCATAAACTAAGCTTTGTGTTCATCTGTTCAAATCCTGTATTACACAAGTATTATTCCATTGCTTAGCACGGGATCGCGCGCAACGTAAGGGATACGGTCTTGGTTCACGTGGGAGTAACATGCGGACCGTATCCCGTACGGGCATGGTGCGGAAAGTGTTAACCATGTTAAAATGAATTCAAGTTATGGAAGAGATACAAACTTACTGGTAAGAACCTGAGACAAACATTTCCGAAGTACACAGGTAACGAGTGATATGGTGAAGATGGCCCTCCGGTTTGTTCCAAGATTCCTTCAGGTGCAAATTTCTCAGGATACTTCCGATGGAAAGCCAAGTGCTTTTCATGCCTATGTATAAAATAAACAACATTTAATAAATATTCCCAGGATTAAAAAAAGGAATCCTTTTATTATATAAACAGATCCTCTGAATGAGAAACCAGCATGGCAAAATAGAATAGATAAACTGGTTAGAGCACAGCATGTTACCAAGAATACATACAATAAAAAATGCCTCTCAATAGCAACCAAATTGAAACATTATAAAACAATGACTCAACTGCAAATCACGTATGCATGTGAAACACTATTCAAAACAACTAACACAGTTGCAATAGATAGAGTACCGTACTCAAGGTAGAAAGGAGAATAGTAAGAACCTGTTTAAACAAAAATTACCAAGTAAATGGAGTCTGGAAACTAGCTTCTAATGAAACAGTATATAAAGAAATAGAACCAGTGACAAGTACAATGAAAAAAAAAACGAATATCATTTTTGGGACATATTTTACGGACACCAGAAAATAGAATTAGCAGAAAAATAATAAAAAAATTATGGAAGAGTAAGAGTAAGAAAAATATAAGATGGATTACAGAACTTAAGGAAGATATGGCAGAGCTACATATTACAGTAGAGGATTTAATATACAAGACAGACACACTCAAGATATTGAAAGACAAACACACACTACACTACAGATGAAAATCAACAAACAGAGAATAGGAAGAGTAGTTCCAGAAGCAGAAAGAAAATTGCGGTCAGAAAGGATGAAGAAGTACTGGGCTGACAAAAAGAAGAAAAACCTCAACCAGAAATCTGACTAAAGTGGTCCTATGAAGGCCAAAAAATTAAATTAAATTAAACAGATCCTGATGAAAATTGATGTCACGATTTTTCTACAAAAGGAAGAAGGCTTCCACTGTTCAAGTAGGAACAGTATTTTCTGAACAAATTGCCCTGAGTTAAACAACACTTTAGAATAAGGTAAGGTAGTAATTTAAGGTTGTGATGTTTTTTAATATGTGATTTGCACTGGTGGCGCCAGAACAATGTCAAGGTGGGCCATGAGCATGTGTTTGTAACCAAATTTATGTCTCTAATTTGAAAATGTTTGTTAATACGTTAAATATCTGGAATTGTAAAATGGTAGGATAAGCGATTTAAAAAACCTTACATGCACTCTGGTCTCTGAGTTTGCTTAGATTCAATTTCTTTCTCAGCAACTATTCCCCCTTTTAAATACTTTAAATGTGATATGTGAAGTTTTACTGGAACTGAACTCCAGTACCACTGCTAGGTATTTCTCATTCTGAAATATTACATCAGTCAAGTACACAGTTCACACATGTTTTAAAAACAAGAAATGACTTCAACCAAGTTCATATTCAATTTTATTTTTAGATTTTATTCTCTAATCTTTCATCATCAATTCCGTATAAAACGAGGGTGGGCCAGTATTTTTTTGGGTGGGCCAGTATTGGTTTGGGGTGGGCCCTAGCCCACCAAATACTACCCTTGCCACAGCCCCCCAGTGATTTGGAAAGTGAAAATTTGGCCATTTTTTGTTTTCGGTGCATTTTTATTAAATCATTCCTCTTTTACCAAAAAATGTTCGAAAGGTCAAAATCTATCCCATCCTACCCTGATCTCTATGCTGCTAAAAATTCATACATTAAATGTTAGCACATATTGTGACCTTCCAAATGATATCTTTAAATTTTGTCTTCTGAATATCCTTAGCTGTCAAACTCATACTAATGGTGAGATTCTCAATTTAATAATTTGATAGCAAACAGCAAAAACATCAATCAAATTGAATTTCCAGATTACAGTTTTATTGCTGGATCATTGACATGACTTTGAAATTTGTTTGATAATTGCTTTTTGGAAATTAAATTGAATCACTTATGAAAAAAGAACATAACACAGGAGGTTATGGTAAAACAATTTTCATTACAAAAACAACTTGTGTGTTTTTAAAATTGTTATAATTATTTTAACCTATTGCTATAATTTTTTTTTTCCTGTGAGTATGAGTGTTCCATATGAAGGGTACAGGAGAAAAACCCCATCAGTCAGTTTTTCAAGGAAACGGAATAATGATGCCATCTAGTGGTTGCTGAAGTACCGGTATACTTTTCAAATAGTCTATCATCTTTTGTACAAAGTCAGACTTTCGTTTGTACAAAAGATAATAGACTATTGAAAAAATATACTTCAGCAACCACTAGATGGCATCATTATTCCGTTTCCTTGAAAAACTGACTGATGGGGTTTTTCCCCTGTACCCTTCATATATATTCCCTTAAATGAAAAGTGTTCCACGACCGAAGAATTTGGGAAACACTGTATTAATTGCTTGTACTAAGACCTAAAACTTTTATTTGAAACATTTTCTCATCCAAATTCCCTGTAAAGGTTAGCTACAAGCTATTCATTCCCTTCACAAACTCATGCTTGAAGCCTTGTTTGGTGTGAGCTTCTGTGAGAAACTAAAATAACTGAATGCTCATACCCTATGTGGCTTCTTACTCTAGATTGGAATGTTCATGATGTGAAGCAAGAAATATTTTATATCAATGCTAAGAGGAGAGAAAATTATGTGAGTGTAACATGTATTTTATACTATAAAATATCATACCAATTGGACTGCTTCCAATGTTCAGGTGAATTCTCTTTGACAAATTCTTGTACACGATTCCTCAGTTCTGCTGCTTTTAGCAATAATAGCTGAATGATGAAAAAGCACACCTGTGCCTCACTACCTTCCTGTGTGCGGAGAGCCTGGAATGAAATAGTCTAACTTACTATACAGCATACTTCCCACAAAATAATATTAAGTACAATTTATGGATCTTAAATACCATACCTTAATTGAGAAAAATAAAATTTGCTCTGTTAATCCATCATTGGTCGACATGTGAGTGCTGCGCTCACATTTGATTTGAAAATGTGTTATACTGTTTACCACTGAAGCCAATAGAGTGAGTTACTGTATACATTTCACTGCTTAATCACGGAATAAGTTCATATAAGTTCTGAAATGTTCAAACATTTCACCTCCTATAGACAGCAAAAGACATAGTACATGTCAATAAAATGAACATGTGGTTCACACATCCACCATTCACAAAGTAATTGTCAAAGTAATTGTTGAATAACAATAAATAGATAGTATGATGATGATTGGTATTATAAGGCCCTGCGCTCAGATGTCGACCAATGACAGGATCCTAATGAACTCAACCACCACCTGTTTAAAGTCTTATCTACTTCCAAAAAGTAAATTGGTTTAATATCTCAATCTTTAAAAACTCTTGAGAAAATAAGAACAAAATAAGAACAGAGACTGCAGCAGACCAGCATAGTGCATTTTATCTGAGACGACATAGATGATGCAGTAAGACTGAAAATTTGCCTCACATATTTGGTTGTCCATTTAGCAAAGAATGAGAAATACCAGATGGCATAAGATCTACTACTGCCAACACCCTCCAAAAGAATAACTTCATTGTCTTTGTGGCAGTTCATAGTTTTGCCACTATTGGAAGCAGTACGAGAGTTGACATCATCACTATGAAACCAGGTGATAGGAAATGGTACTGGACCCTAGTGAAAGATTTAAGTCCAGCCTTAAAAGGTTCGCTGAGAGAAGAGTTCAATACATAAATCCCTACTACCCTTTTATAAAGACAAAATAAAGGATCCTTCAAAAAGCCCGCTGGTTTTGAAATACCAAGTTATTAATTTTATATTTTTAAAAATACATTGACTAAGGACATAAGTATGTTCAACTGACCTTCCCATTTCAGATATGTTAAATTATGTCAGGAATATGACCCCCCTCTACTGCACTGGCCATGAAATTGGCTATGACTGCCTGATGGAGGCAGCCTCTACGACAACTACCATAATACCATAATATGTATCCGAGGAGGATATTATTCACTATTATAATATTATTCCCTCCCGTAGTAACAAGGGAGAGATACAAATGAATGAATGAATGAATGAAATGCTTTTATTGTTAACAAGCACACAGGTGTACATCTGATGCTGGATTTGGGAACACTGCAACAGCCAATGCCAAGAGCGCGCTAGATAGGGAAGGCCACTAGCCCCTCCTGCCGACAGCTGTAAGAGGCTACAAAATATTTTGAATTTATTAGACTCGCAATTAATTTTCACCCACTAAAAGTTTATATAAGCAGCTAATTTTCGGCATATGTCAATGTGTAATGATGACCTAACAATGTGCAAAGTTTGAGGGCAGGTTTCGACATGACAACCCTTACAGTTGACTTGTTAGACTTGGGCAGCAACTAAAACTGCTAAAATTTCTTCTGCATATCTTGGTACCGGTAACTTACCAAACACAGCACCAATCTGTCAATTGTCACGATGTTGTACTTCCAGATCATGTCATTAATGGCATCTACACATTTGTTCACATGTTGTCCTCCTCCTGAGTTAGCGAATTCAAACACCAGATAATCACAGAATTTGCGTAAGTGAGCTGACAATGCTCTAGCACCTATCCTTTCAAGTATCCTGCAAATAGAAAAAATGATATCAACTTCTTGGTAAAGACAATAAAAAAGTATACAGTACTATGTTGTCCTATTAAAAATGATCTAGTTACAGAAATAAATATTTAATTAAGCCAATTCCGGGGTGCGCGGGCAAAGAGAGTTAAGTCCACCATCCTAAAAATTGAGAAATGTCCATAAAGTTATAGATAAAAATGTTCTCTACATTTGTGTTAAGTCCAGTAAGTCATAATCAAAATTGTACGGTAGTTATGGATGTGTGCCTCATGAGTTTATCCATCTCTAAAGCTATGTTGGGCTGGTATAGTGTGTTAAGTCACTCTAATTCTCAGTAACAAGAAAGTAGACTTAACTCTCTTTGCCCGCGCACCCTGGAATTTTTTTTAAGTAAATGCAAAAAGAACATTTTTTAATAATTCAGCTTTCTTTATACTTGTTTTAACATAGAGACCATATTATATAAATGAGGTTCAGTAGGTATACAAGAGAGTTGGCCTAAAGATGTGCAACTATTAGCTACTGCTGATATGTTATGGCTTGATAATTTCAACTGAGTGGAGATTTCAGTACTGAAGAGTAATTTTTCCATATAGGACAGAGGGACATGTGGTAAGCCCATTGCCTTAATGATGAGCTAGAGGAAACTAAGGTATTACTTGGAAATAAAAGGACCCAGGAATTTTGTCTAGAGGTTCTAAATTAGGCTTGGAGTTCTAAGTGTCATAAATCTACGACATGGGACCAATGGTCCATCTTAGAGGACTTTGTGCCCAGAATTTTTACATATTGAAAATCCACTGACCTCGGCTATGTTTTAACCCTGTGACCTGCAGATGTAGAGGCAAGCATGCTACCTTTACACTACTGAGGCCCAAGGGTGAGTTAAGAAGGAAACTTTAAATTCTGATATAGGAAGGAGCTGCCATTTTGAGAAATAAATTATACAATTAAATGCATGTTAAATATTATAAAATGGTCTTCGTATATTCTTTGATAAATTGGGTGTTCAATGTATTAATTTGCAATTTTATATGAGTTCTGTATACTAAGAGAAAAACAGATTTAACATTATCAATTTTCAGGGTTTTAAGCTGTACTGTGGGTGCCACTTCTTAAAGACTTTTTCCCCCCAAGAACTGTCCCTACCTGCTGCCACCCTATTCCTTTTCGACCTGTCAATCAGTGAACAGAAAGGTAATTAGGCACATTCACATGTCTGCAGTCCAGTATAATGTTGCCAAATAATACCACAGCACGTTTACTTCACTTGGGAAGTGGTAAATGACAGCGGCAACACTGGGGAAACCCACGTGACTACAAGAGCACCTGTTCTTTGCCGGTGTCGGTGCAGATTTTCGGATTAAGGAACAATGCTATTATATTCCTTTGTGATAGACGATGGTTTGGGACGAAGTCTTCTCAAAATGGCACAAACAGTATCAACCCCCTTACTGAGTAGTCATGTGATTTATGGATTTAAGTTCACTCACTTGTAAGCAATAGGGGTGATCCTATCGGTCTCTAGTATCATTTTCCATAGAAGACATAAGAACAGGGGTGGAGTTCCAGGTACAGAGAAGTGCGCAATGATATCATTCTCATTATTCATGGACAACCAGTTTCTGTATTCTTCTTCTACAGCTTTCTGAAAAATAAAAGCAAATACAGATTAAGAAATCAAATCACACCACTGCTTTATTAACCTTTTGCCATCATTAACGCTCCAGAACGCTCGAGATATAAACTTATACTGCCGTGTTAACTGCTCTAAAACACTCCTTCAAAGCACACTCTTACTGTATGCAGTGTAACACATATGATGCTCAGAATGAGTCATAGACAAATAAACTGTGTTCTGCTTATGCAACAAACATTTTTAAGCCCGTTTTCCTTATTGCACAAATAATAATAAACACAGTCTTTGTCCATGCAGATACAAGTACAAAATCCTCCTTGGTTAGAAATTATTTTAGTTTAAGTGAACATGTGTATTGTAAACAGTTTCATTCTGTATGATCCAAATAACCGGCCAACCCTTACAAGCAGGGAAAAAAGTTAATGCATCGATACTTCATCCCCTAAACTTTTTCACATCTTGTAAAATATCAGGTCATGCTAAAGTGTGTGCTTTATGTATGCACAATAAAATGAAAGCAAACAAACTGCTTTCAAATGTAAGCAATGCATTATGTTTAGCTTTCTTTGTTTTATTAATATATATATATATTTTTTTTTAAGAGGTGCATTTACTTATGGTCATGCAGGGGAATTTAAATCATAAGCGGCAAAAGGATAAAACTACAAAAACCGTACATATTGCTACAAATTACCTTCAACTGCTGTTTATTTTCTACAGGCACCGTGTTCTGCTGGAAGAACTCGTTGAGCACAGGAGGGAAGCACTGCAGTGTGTGGTTAGCCCAGCTATGAGGTGTGTTCTGCATTATGGTGTTCAATAAGTCCTTGCACCAGGTTCCTGACAGAGTTTCAGACCCTTCAAACAAAAATTATTTGAACATATACCAAAAATTCTCTTTTGGATCTTACCTCCCACCTTCACAAACCTTTGGAAATGTTTCAAAATGCTTTCAAGTACTCTCTCTCTCTCTCTGGGTACCAATCCAATCCCATTCAGGCGAATTTGATCACTTTCAGACTAGGGTTATCAACTCTCAAAAACCAGTGGATAAACATTAAAAGATTAAGACACAACATTTCCACTCTGCCCTTGAATCTTCCTCAAGTGACACCTCAAACAGTACCGCAGAGTTGAAACGTCGTGTTTTAATCTTTTAACATTTATCCACTGGTTTTAAAATAATTTTAAAAGCATCTTTTTATTGTATTTGACTCAGTGGAAATTGGGACCGATATGGATGTTTTATTGGATCATCTGTCACTGACGCAATAATTTTTTTTTTAATTTAGAAGAATTTCAGTACTGTATTTCAGAATGAAGATGATTTTCTTCAAAGCATTATTTACGTATTGTGACCATTGAGTAAGCGCTGGTAGAATGCCATGTTCAATGAAAATTTGTGTTTTCATATAAGACTTATTTTAAGTATTTCAAATTGTGCTATTCAGAAGGAATTCTGGACATTACAGAGTCTGGAAAGAGTTCAATCTTTTTTGACAGAGACATGAAAATTGGAAAACATCCAGACTATTGGTAACCCTACTGCAGACACTTATGGGCTTCCTTTTTTGCCCCTTATGATTTTCGGGCCCTTCAGCATTATTAGTCTCAACTGGTGCCTTTGTGCCGCTCATGCATCCTTCTGAATCTCTTCAACTACCTTCAAATATTACTAGGCATCTCCATATCTTTTTTGGACCCTTTCAATCACATTTGTGACCCTTTGGACAACTTCAGCCCTTCCAAGCCTCCTGATATTAAAATACCTAAATCAATCAGTAAAGAGAAAGACGTAGATCTACAATTCCAATGACGTTATAAAGTTTCACATGACTCAAAGCATCAATTCAGTAACAATAATATGACAGACAGCTTTCTTAGTTATCTAGAATTATTTAGGAATAATTTAGGAATTAGTACAAGATAAAAAAAGTATTAACTTTTAATGTGATATACAAACTACCGTACTTAGATGTGTATAGTGCGCAGCCTTCACTGGGCATAGGGAATTCAATCTCCTCAACCATTTTTATCACTCTCCACTCCTTCCACCTCTCACCAGAGATTCAAATAAGAGAATACTCAAACGCAAAGAAGAATTTCAGTACATAACTGATTTACTCAATGTATTTTTTTAAATGCTGCCCCCTCTTATGTATATGTATCTAAACATGTACAAATTTTATATAGACAGAACTTTAAACTTATAAGTCCTCTTAACTCCGATGTTTGAGCTAAACTCCTTAGCTAAATGAGATTGGACAGCTTATTTTTCACTTCAATTCTTGCACAAATATCATTTTTCTTGAATCAGAGCTCTCTTAGGGCATGAGAGCTTGTTCCAGAATTGAAACACATCTTCTGAAAAATAACTATGAAAAATGTATTCACATACACTGACCGGCAAAAAAAAACCGATCACTTAAAGAAATTTAAAAAAATTAAGTTTAAATAAAAATTATGTGGTAGGCCTAGTGCTTGAAATAAAATTACTGCAATTGTATACGTTTTTAAGATTAAAATGTAATGACACATTTCACACTTAATTCCCCATTTTTCCTCTTGCACCGTGGTGAATGGTGAGCCTAAGGTTGCAGGGGCGTAACGGAGGCTGCATCCATCATCAATTAGAGCAATAGCTTTGGCAATGTCTTCGAGACTGAGAGGTGTAATTTCAACTAAACTTAACTGACAGAATCACTTCGATGCGAAGGGAGACAGTTTCTGTTCAGTTTGGAAGGAAATGACGCAATACAACAATGAAACACCTTGCAATATGTATGACAAGCTAGTGCTTATAATCATATTGAAATCACCGTATTGCGATGTTTTTTTTTTTGTTTTGTTTGGTGATAAAGTGAAGATATGAAGAAAGCAGATATGCTGTATCTATAGCTAATGACCCGTTAAAAATAATAATTCATCCTCACCAACAACAATGTATAAACATCCAATCAAAATTGTTTAATCTTAAAAGTACAACAAATTTTACAGTGATTGGTTTTTTTTGCCGGTCAGTGTATTTCAAAGACTTTATCATGAAAGTAATGTGCCTTCAAAATCATGTGTATAAATTGTACATCTAATTTAACAAAGCTGAGTGAAATTCTTTCTTTTCAATTGGATAATCTCTTACTTGAATCTTCAGCGAGAGGTGGAAGTATTGGCGAGTGCTAAAAATTGATCACTCAGTTCGACCATCCCCATGCTATGCATGGTAAAAGTCTAGTTGTATCACCTTTGGTGCGAACTGTAAAAGATCATACCTGTGCCAGTTACATGCATGGATCTGGCTAATGTAAGCACCAGAGCTCTGTTCAGTTCTTCAGATTCTGCTGACACTAATGTTTTAGGCTCACTTAGAAATCGAGATAACTGAGGCTGAACTTCAGCACTTCCCAGACCGGTGATGAGTCGCAATGCAGTACTCTCCACACTGTAACATGAAACGAAATCAAATTTAAATACAGTAACTCCTTCTTGTAGAATTCTAAAAAGATAATTTAAATGCTTCTTCATTTACCATAAGTGAAGCTGAGTTTGGTTTGTCTGAGGTACAGCAGCCAAACTGTGAAGATGAGACAACAACTGCACACGATAATGAGGCTGAATGTGATGCATACGATAGCTAAACATCTCTAGTAACGTGTACAATATTCCCCAGGCATGCGACTTGAATACAGTGGGCAGCAGCTGGCCTGAAATAGAAACAAAAGCATGTAACTATTTCCTTAAGCAATGCAAAGTTCAAACGCTACTGTCTGGTGAATAAACAAAACATACGGTAATTCAGGTCACAGGTTACCATTTGCCTAATTGATTAATACCATGAGGAAAAGAAATCTGGTTTCCTTGAGTACTGTTTAAGGGGGTCTTACTGTAACTAGATACCTGTGTGCACAATATTAGAAACAATGCATGTAAAGTTATTTTTCTTAGCTCTTCGAACAGGTATGTAGCAAAGGACTGTATTTTTGTGATTTTACATTTATTACCATTAATTACAAAAAAATTAAATAAAATGTTTAGATAATGACAACTCTCGAAGAATGAAAACATAATTTTCAAAACTTCAAAAACTAGATGTGCATTGTAATAGAGTGAATTACATTTCAGTAAAATAGGCTAAAGCAAATAATAGTATAAACATGTGTTTCAAATTAGTATTAATATTACTAGGGAAATAGCACAGTGCAGCGTTGAAATCTGTTGCAAGATTGCGTACGAAAATATACACAATGACTTCACTATAAGGAATATACACCCAGAACAATTGAGAAGGGACGTTTCAAACCGTATAAAGTCCACTTTTGTAAATTTTTCAGGATATAAGAAAAACTGTTTAAATGTAAAGGGATGTAAGAACACTTAGTTTTATGCATTATTTTGAAGGGGATTTAAGTAAGTTAGAAGAAATCAGACTTCACTGGATGATAAAGCATACTCGGAAGTCGGAACTATACAAAATCATATAAAACTCACTTTCATCCGTGGGTGAACTTAATACAGTTAGAAACGTACCTCCTCAATTGTTTCAATGGATATCCCCATCATCATCAGCTGATTCCAACTAGCCACTTGGGAGCAAAGTTCCTTGGTTGCCCACTAAGGTGCCAAAGTTTAGCAATTTTTTTACAGTTCTTTTAAAATGAATATTTTCTCCCAGACCATGAGCTCTAATGGTTTTTTTTTTAACTTGAATCGGGGATGAAATAGAATTAATAAAACAAGTTCAAAAATAAAACTTGAATCGGGGATGAAATAAAATTACTAAAATAAATTCAAAAACCATTAGAACTCGTGGTCTGGAAGAAAACATTCATTCAAAAATACTGCCAAAACTTCTAAACTTTGACACCTCAGTGGGTATCCAGGGAACTTTGATCAACAAGTTCATCCACCCACTACCAGATGGCCAATAAGATTTAGCTGACAATGATGGGGATACCCATTGAAGAAATTGTTCATAACATGAATTTGTTGCTTACTTATGAATCCCTTGATGCCAAGAGACTCTATCTCGGTATACACAAGGAGTCTGCTGTATGTCTCCACCAGAGCTGGGGCCAGAGCCATGTTTGACTTTGACTGTGCCAACTTAATCACATGAGTCACAATGCTATGGATCAAACTCATCTTGGAGTGTACTGTGAGGGAGTCCAAGATAGACATAGAGAGAGGTGTGGTGGGACCATTAGCTAGAGCTGCGTTGTTTGTCATCGGTGGTAAAGGTGGCTGCTGAGGTCCTTTCTGTGTGCCCAGTATAGTGTCCACAAGAGCAGCCATTGGTCGAGTGAAGTATTCTTGATTGGTTGAATATGCATTGCACAGAAGAGCTATTCGATAGTCCGAACCCATGCAGAGGCCTGTGTTGTTTGGCATTACCAAGTGCTGCAGAAACCTGAAGAAGAAGCTAGTCAATTAACTTGAACAAAGTACATGAGAAATATCAGAAGTAAAGCAACAAATATTAAATTAGCAATTGTGTTCATAGTAGTATACCTTTTCACTAGATGGTACCATAACTCAACAGTACAGACTTGACAATAATGTTTGTCAAATTACTATAAGAATGAATGTAATATGATAGTTGATTTTTAAGCAAACGTAACCTATTAGTGCTTGATAAATTCCACTCAACATAACAAAGAGAATGTGGCAAATATGATTTGAAGACTGTAAAATCTTAACTTACTCATGATGGACCTTGAGTGTGTGAGGAATTGGTCGGTGGATATTCATGTGGTCAGACTGGGCTTTCTTTAGTAGATGGATCCAGATGCAAGTCATAGCCATCTGATGTGTACATAAAGCCTTGTTGAAGTCAGGTACAGCTAGGGGTTCCTTCTCAGGATACAGCAGGTCATAGAGTTTCAGCACCGGCAAGAAATTGCTCAGCTGAGGAACAAATACAATGAAACATCAATCCATCACTTTTTCTGGAAACCTATGAAGGTATGATAAGATGCAGAAAAACAATTATTTATACTAGGATCTAAAAGAATAATAACAAATTATTACTGTACGATTGTAGGCCACTGTGGTGTTGAGGTAGCATGCCCACCTCTAAATCCGAAGGTCATGGGATCAAACCCGGCTGTGGTTGATGGATTTTTCAGGACGTAAAAATCCTGGACATGGAGGGACTTTAAGATGGGGGCCCATGTCATATATTTACAGCACATAAAAGGTCGTAGATTTACAGCATGTCAAAGAACTCCAATCCTAAATTAGAGCCTCTGGACAAAATTTCTCAGCCATTTCACATCCGAGTAATATCTTGGTTTCGTGAGGGAGCTGGGAGGTGATGGGTTTACCACCTGTTCCTCTGTCCTCTTGCAGAAAACAAGCATAACAAATTTGGACAGGGTTTCCACTGTTATTGTATATTGACATTTAATATGTAGATTAATTTGCTTATTAGCTATTTCCTTTTCAAATGAAGCAGTAAATGCAATCATACGACTAGTTCTAAAATCATAAATCAGCTGTAATTTTACGAAGTTAGAAACACTTACAGGATTTCTCTGAATGCTCCCCGAGATGAACTGTAACAGCACCCACATCAAATGATCTCTTCCTCGTCTCAAATCACGGCCTGCCAACTGAAAATGAAATCAGTTTATTTCACAAGAAGATTAAATGAGAAACATATCCTCAAGATAAAAGTCTCAGGGAGATATATTCAACCATAATCATACAGTCATAAAAGTCAAGATACTTTTAAAAAAATAATTAAGGAATTTTAAAAAAGCTACCTTGTCATGAAGAGCCATAACAATATTGGGGAATGTAGCAAACTGGAAGAGCACAAAGTAGATGAGTTGGCTGGAGAGGTGTAACCAAAGCCAGTGGCTATTCGAAATGTCATCTGTGTCTGCCTCTGTTTCTGAACGCTCCATTGCCAGGATCACCAGCTCCACAAGCTGCTCCTCTAGAGCCACACACCTCTGCTTATGCTGCAAAACAAATATTAACCACATTACATATCTTTCAACCAAGTTCTGTATTATCATTTACTCAGTTATACAAGTTTACACATCTTCTGACAGCCAAATACACCAATAAACTTTTTGTATTGACTATTCCATTCATTCGCTGCGTGTTTGATGTTGGCCAATAGCATTTAGCAATTCCTCGGATATAGAACAATCACAAGCACTTATATTATAATACAAGTATGTGATCTTATCTGATAAAATGTCAGCTCGTTACTGGAAATGTAGGTATCAACGTGCAGTGACTAATAAGTCACATGCTGCCAGTGAACACAATGAAAATATGTTACAGTATTTTATAAAACATAACTTGTTTAAAAATTGAAATAATATAAATGTTCATTGATTAAAAACACAATTTTGATTTGGTGCAAGCCAGTTCATGTGCTTTTATTCTGTTCTGCTGTTAACTTACCTGAATCAGGCTAACTATGTCTTATATGCACCAATGCTGGCATTGGTTACAACATGGTACCTCGAACTGATTCATGGATGGTTGATTCATAGTACGTTGTCTTGTTAATAAGTGGCGCTGGATGTGAACGGAAACACAATTCTAAATATTATGTTAGATGACTCAAGTTATAAGAATGAATTGTTGTTTTGAAATGTTTATAGTTATTTCTGTTGGTGCCAATACTTCTGTGTTTAGATTCTAGCAGACAATAATGCAGGTGTGCTAACTTTGGAGTTTAGTCTTCAAACCTACATTATAGCTCTACTCTTTAAATCTTCACAAATGGTGGATTAAATGGGATTATTGTCATCTGGGTTTATTTCTTCTCATCCATCCCTAATAATAGAGTCTACTGATTGAACCTACTTAAGTTCTATGTTTTCATCAACTATGCTAGTTATAGGAATACACAATTATCTTGCCGGTTGTACTATATGGATGTGAGACATGGTTGCTTACTCTTTGGGAAGAACATAATCTGAGTATGTTCAGAAACAAGGTGCTTAGGAAAATATTTGGGTCTAAGAGATATGAAAATGGGGACTGGAGAAAACTGCACAATGACGAGCTTCATAACCTGTATTTGTCGCCAGATACAGTAAGGGTAATTAATCACAGAGGATAAAATGGGCTGGACATGTTGCATGCATGAGGGAGGAAAAACAAGTCTCAAAAATATTGACTGGGAGACCCGAAAGGAAGAGATCACTTGGAAAACCTAAATATAGGTGGGAGGACAATATTAGGATAGATTTAAGGAAAGTAGGATTTGGGAAGAATGGTTGGAGTTAGCACAGAATAGGGTTAAATGGTGGGCACAGGCAAAACAGCAACGAACCTTCGGGTTCCATCAAACAGATAATATTCCTTTAGCTTGCTTAGGAATTGTCTATTGCCATTGAGTAAGTAAACAAGTTAGTAAGTTAAAGGAATACATTACTAACCTGCTTCTGGAGTCCCAGCATGGAGCATACCATATCCCTGGAGTAAGGTTGTTCCAGAACATATCTCAGCAATCCTGTCTGAGGTTCCAGCAGCTCACGGTCATATGGAAGATTTCCTTTAAGACTAAACTTCAAAGTCGTAGGATCCAGCTTCCATGGATTAATTAGATGATCTGCATACCCTGAATGTTCCACCACAGGTAGCATCTTTGAGTGGCCAATAATAGACACCATTTGAGCTGTAGCTCGAAAACTTTCTACAAAACTGGACAGTAAATGAGCCAATTTCTGAAAGAAAGGAAAATTTATAACTCAAATGTTTTGACTTCCATGTAATACAGTAACCTTATTCATGTTTTTTGGGGGGCAAGTAAAAGGTGGTTTACTGTTAGCAACAATTTTTTTTTCCTTACATGAATTTTTATTTTTTTTTTAGTCAGAAGAAAAATTTTAATTGCACGAAAGTTAAAGCAGTGAAAGTAGGTAGCCTAGATATGTTCACTGCTGTATACAGGTGGAAATAATATGACTGTGAAGATTTCATGAGGTTTTTTTTTTTATATAGAAACAAATAAAAAATTTGAATACCATTTTTGTACTGTGTGAGTAATGTTATCTCTAAACTTCAACTGTGCTTTACTTGACAAGTTTTATCCGTATTGTTCTTTTTTCATTTCAGCAGAGGAAAGAATAAGAAATAAATTTTCCCTTTACAGTTTAAAGTTGGTAATTTCCATGAAAATTAAATATACAGGTTTTTATGTGGCAGTATAGCAACGTCTGGGCTAGTGTCTTTTATAGATGTTTGTATATGTTTCATGTGACTGACAGAAAAGATCAATGCATGGATGGACTGACAGTGCGGTGTTGCAATTCTGCTGAGACAAATAATCTAATTAGGCCTATCTCTTTAACCAAGGACATAATTGCAAAACGTAAAATAAGCTTTATGTATATTTTAATGCTATCTTACTGTCCTCATTTCATGGGTTAGATCCCCAATGAGATTGTTGATATTTTCCCATTGACTTAATCCTTCTGGTGGCACTATGGCCCATGGGTAGATTCAGCCTCTAACAGAAACGAGTATGAGGAGCAATCCTGGGGGTAAAGACAGCTGGGGCATATGAGGGGCGTTTTTTCAAAAGCCGATAACTGCAGGTTTTGACGAAATTGATATATATATTGTTTCATATAGTTTAAGTAGCTGCCTTTCCAATGGTTATACTGGTTCTTTCATATTCTGACATCTGTTCCACTCAGAAATGGTAGAAAACGATAGTTTTTGCAAAATCCTATAGCTACGGCTAAGGTGTTCTATCAAAATCCGATATCTCAAAATTATACTTTATGTAGATATCGGCTTTTAAAAAACGCTCTTCATATAATCTAGGAGTCTTAATCTCCCAGAACTGTAAGGGCATCCATGGCCTGTATAGGGATTACTATACTTTTACTACCCTTATTAATCTGAACAGTTATACTACTTCCACCCATATTGATATAAACATGCATTTTATAGAATTTGCTAAAATAAAACATCTACCGGTAACTTACCCAATGTGGCCAGTTCTGATTATCAGGATAAGCTTTTTGTATTTCAGTCACTATGAAATAACCAGGCAATAAACAAGCATTCCTGTCAAAAATATATTCTATAACATTCTCCAATGCTTTTAGTTGTGGAAGCACCGATGCATTCAGTCTGGCTGGAATGGTCTGAGCCTTTTCTCTGCAACCCTGTGAAACAAACAATAAAACAATTACATTCACATACCATACAATCAAGAATTTAAGAATTGCCTATAATGGTCTTGTACTACCACACCTGGGGTACGGTATTGAACTTTGGGGCTCATGTGGATCCACTTGTCTAAATAGGGTATTGATCCTGCAAAAGAGATGTCTCAGAATAATCTACAAAATGAATAAAATGGAAAGTTGTTGGGAAATCTTTAGAACCAAAAAATACTTTACTGTATATTCACTTTATGTGTACAAGGTATTAATATTTATTAAATCTAATATGAATAAATTTAAGAAAAATGAGGATATACATACATATGTAACAAGGTATAAAGAAAACTTGCATTTACAGTCTCATAAAATTAAATCAATTGACAAAGATCCACACAATATAGGAATTACCTTTTATAATAAGCTTCCAAATTACATAAAGCACTGTAATGGAAATCTTTATAAGAAGAGATTAAAAGAATATCTGATAAATAAGGCCCTGTATAGTGTAAATGAATATTTGTGCTAATTGTTTTGAGTATATTCTGAATCACTATGTGTTGCCTATTGGTTTTCTTATGTACATAGACTGATATTTTAACATATTTTATGGAACTGGATACTATATTCTTGATTATATACTTTATTTGTAAGATAATACTGACGAATCCACATGTACTGTTGTATATTTATGGAGAATAAAGAAATAAATTTAAAAAAAATAAAAATAAGATACATTTTTCTTAAATAATTAATTAAGTTATATGCAAAAATATTGAGGATTTATGAGCAAGGGTAAATATATAGGCTACCTAACTATTGTAAATATCAATGGATGCACATCTGTACACCTTTAACGGATGACCACTGCTTTAACTCTAGTAATTCATGGTAAGTAAAGCTCATGCAAGGTCCATCAGAATCTATATCCGTGCTACTGTAATAAAAAAAATGGTAGTGTCAGCCCACAATGGTGGGATCCTCTCTTCCCTGCAGGGGCTATATAGCCATCACCTCAAGGGCTAAAAATACCAAGAGGAATAAGACTTCCTTTGGGAATGGTTCCGATGAATACGCACTGTTTATTCACATTAAAAAAATTCAAAAGTCAGTGATTTTTAGCTTATTGTGCTCTTCATAAACCACAGAAACCACATACCGGTACTATGGTAATTTACTTTTTGTGGAAAGTGTCAAAAACACTGGGAAAATGAGAATGATATACAAATCTCTTCCTTTTCTTGTGATAGTCAATTCTGAAATCATACACCTAGTATCCTGGGATATCATTCTACATAAACAAAAAGTAACAAATCATGAACATACCTTCATTATTTCTCGAACTCCTTTATAATCTACACCACCGATTATCTTTCTTATGAGACGAAAGCACTCAACCCAGAAATCTTCTTGTTGATATACCAGCTTTTCACATGATAATATACACTCACACACCATCCTGAAAATCAAAACTACACTATAATAATGTCTGCCAGCTATGTATGGGTATACTGCTGTACCTAGCCACTGGACTTCTACTGTGTACAGCATGCTGCCTTCACTGGGAATCGGGAAGCCAATTGCCAAAACAGTTTTTAGCTGCCTCTACTATTTCCAACTCCGACTAAAGATTCCACTAAGAGAAGTTGCTTGATCAAGAAGTTTGTTAAACCAAAACCAGAAGGCGCCAGTGTTCTCCAAGCAGAACATAGACAGTTGACAAGCGGCTGAAAATGTGGGCAAAGCCCATGAAACATACGTCCTGCAAAAATGTAAGGAAAAGTGAAGCCTAAAGTGTTTAATAGTCAACAACTTAGTTAATTACATATTTTAGGCCTATTTATAATTTTGCATATAGCCTATATGTATTTAAAATGGTTATATGGTGTACGGTACCATAATATTTTATAGGCCTATATGTAAAGAAGGGACCGGTAGTGGGAAAGGTAGAGTCAGACTGAAAAATTCAATGCCACCTTTCCACCTTAGCCTACACGCTGCCAGTGTGAAAGAATTATCATTCCTAGAAGGGAAGTTCTTCATAATTCCCAAAAGCTGAAATGCTATAGGCCTACCATCAGTAATAATAATGGTCCCAAAAATTCATATCGGCTACTGCTTCCAGACTTGAAATTTTGTGCCCTGTGTTCCATCCACATAAAACTTATACCACTTAAAACACATAACTTGTTAGATGTGTATAGACAAGAGGGGTTAGCAATTTCAACATAGCTATATTAAGATAAATGAGTTAAATACTGAAATTCTTCTTTGCATTTGGGTAATCTCTAACTTGAATCCTCGGTGAGAGAAGGTTTTAGCTGAGGTAGCTAAAAACTGTTGTGGCAAACTACCACCCCATGAAGGCCTTGTGCTATGCATGGTAGTAATCCATGTTTGATTCCCACTGTATAAACATCAGTTTAGCACAACTTACCTAGCAGGAAGTATATTGCTTGCAACCAAGTTCTCTAGCAAAGATAAAAGTAACTGCAGTCGACTGTGATTAGTCATTTCAGCTGCTTTTAGTAGGTAAGTCCTGACACCTGTTTCTTGTTGTTCAGCATTCAATCCACTAAGTACTGATTGTAATTCCTGTTGGAAGTTTTGCACCTTCTCAGCCTCCTGCTCTGGTCGATGCACCAAAAAGCAACTAAATGCTTCTTCAATTCCTTCCACTTTCTACAACAGAAATAAGATTGATATTAAATACTTAAAACAACACTACTGGATGTCATGGTTCTATATTAAGTAGGCACACAAATTAAAATCCATGTGTTTTAATTTTGATGTCTATAACTGTAGGCCTATCTACTTTGTAAGGTTAAGCTATATAACTCAGTTCCGCTAAACTTGAGAATTAGGTGACCACCGTCATAACTAGGCCGTACCGAGTAGGACCAAGACTACAATGTCGCCATTATTACGAACATGATTACATGCCAATTGAATTCGGCAGATAACGATTGGGCAAGGATACAGTTTCCGACTCAGCCTGCTCCCCTTTCCATCGGCCGCTTCCCCTCACCGCCTACCGCGCATCTTCCCGCGCGCAGCCGGCCGCTACTGCCGCTTGCTGTGTTAAGCCCGCAGCTTGCTCTAATAATTGCAATTACCATTATAAAAAACAAAATAAAATTTCACGAATTATAGAAAATGTCGAACAATTAAAAAAATACCCTTGTACCAAACATCATATTTCACGATCTTTAAACACCGAATTGATAATATAAAAAATAGAAATGTACATAATATTTCCCAATTTTTAAAAACGCCGTGTTATGATATAAAACATGGCTTAATTGATGCAGAAAAATTCCCTTGCACCAACAGTACTCTTTTCGTAACAAACAAAACATTTCAAAATTTGAAAAAGCTATTCTTGCGTTGACACTCGCAAATGCATGAAGTCACCCTTAGTACCTATATATGAAATCTTTCTTTCTTCACTGCTCAACTGTCATTCGTGGCATAGTGGGTTAAGACTCCTAGCTATAACGCTAGGGGTTCCAATAGATAGGTAGGGTGACGAGGAGGTGAGAGGAAGGGAGGAAAGAGACGGGAAAGGAAGAGAAGAAGAGAAGAAAGGAAAAATAAATTATTTTTCTCCCCACCCAAAACCCCTACTTTCCACGCGGTAGTGGTGGGGGACTCGGGTGAGTCGCAATATATATTTTTCCCAACGATTGTTGTAGCGATGTTTTATGAAAGATGTGGAAAGGTAAAAAAGCTCCTGCATTAAGAATTCTAGGTCTGTGACAGGTTATGTTAGGTTAGGAACAGTCATGTTAGTTTAGCAGCAGTATTCTGCATAGCGCTGGGTTCGTGCCATGTAACGATGTTTTACAAAATGGGTGGAAGGGTAATAAGGCTTCTAGAAGTAGTGACAGCCAAATTCTAGGTCAGTGACAGGTTATGTTAAGTTAGGAACATTTGTATTAGTTTGGGAGCAATATACTGAATAGCGCAGGGTTTGGGAAAAAATAGTTTTATGCTGCACACTAGGCTCCTCCCACCAACTCTCTAATGCAACCCGCCTCGGAAGGCAGGGTTTAGGGTTTCATTGCAGAAGAGATTCAATGTGAGACATAATAAACCTTGTGCTATTCAGTATATTGCTCCTAAACTAACATAACATTACTAACCTAACAAAACCTGTCACTGACCTAGAATTTACCTATCATTATTTAACTAAATGCAGAAGCTTTTTACTCTTCCACACCTTCCATAAAACATCGTTAAAACGGCAAAAGATAGATTTATGCTGCACCCCAGCCAAGCTCTGCCGTTTTGTTAGGTTAGGAACGTTTATGTTAGTTTAGGAGCAATGTACTGAATAGCACGAGGTTTATTATGTCTCACATTGAATTTCTTCTCTGACGAAACCCTAAACCCCACCTTCCCAGGCGGGCCTCATTAGAGAGGAGCCTAGGGTGCAGCATAAAACTATTTTTTCCCATTAAAACTGTCAAGGAAGCCATGGTACAATAGTAAGGTGCGTGCGCAGGCTCGGAAGCGAGGGGAAGGAACCGGCGGGCAGATCTTGCCTGGTGTGCAGCATAAATCTTTCTTTGGTATTACCAATATTTGTTTTATTTTGTGTTGCCGTCTTAATTTAACATGCTTCATACATTTTTGACAAAGGCTACAACAGTGAGCTGCAGTATCGGCACTGAGCAAGTACATAGCCGTAATAAGAGATGTAGGCGAAGCAAGCAGTAGCGTCCGCATTGGCTCGGTTAGCGAGGGTCAGCAGGGGAAACGAGCGGGTGGAGCTTCGCCGGTGCGCGGCATAAATCTATGTTTGGGACCCCTATGTTTCGCCGAGAACTCCCTTGCAGTACCTGGTCAAGGTGATTATTATACTTTCCCATCACTTTTATGTTCCCCATCCATCCAGTAGCAGAATTACCTCCTAAAACATTGTAGTTTGGCCGGAATGGTGTGGAAAGTAATTACAAAGGTTTAAGCTCGTAAATACTCACCAAAATCTCGCTCACAATGTTATTAATTTGTAATTCAGTCCCCATCGTGAAGAGGTTAAGTTAGAACAGAAACAACACAGCTACAGAAAATCAAAATGAATCATTCGTGGAAACACGGTTAAAAAAATCTACATATTATTAATGTTATTACAGATTTGAAAAAGAATATAGTTAATAATTTACTCCGAAATATATATCATTTTCTAGAATCTCACACGCACGCAAACATATTTCGAGGAAAACAAAGTACAAACACGGAAACAGGCATGCCAACACAACAACACATGACAGCTAAACACTTTACTAAAAGTTTGCGGCACTGGGAGAGCGGGAAATATGAAAATTAACTATACAATGCAAAATGATAGAATGTACAGTAGTTAATAAACTGAGGTCGAAAATTTAATAAATGACATTTTTATGTACCCAGTTGCTATCTGGAAATTAAAAATATCTCGTCCCAAAATCTCTATATAATTTCCAGCCTACAGAGATTATATACAAACTCTTTACAGCCTATGTCCTTAAGGGACCTGGAAATTAATTCTTACATTACCAGAATTTTCTTGATATTTTCTTTTCTTCTTCCCAAATTCAAGCTAACGATTTCTCTAGCAGTGAAGTTGTAACTTACTTAAACTCTTAAATTAAATTAACCAGACTTCCCAATTTGGCTGGAACAGTTCTGTCCCCTTGTTCCCATAAAGTTCTGCCGGGACCCCTAAATGTTCCAGTTTTTAACAGATCAAATATAAATCCTAGTCTTTTGAAGTTTCAACATACAATGTTTAATTTTCTAGCAATGCCAGTTATGAATTCAATTAAGCTGCTTTAAAATTAGTATAGCAATGCCCCATTTATGAAATGCATTCACACATATACTTGAACTTCAATAATATTTGCACTGAAGTTGATATTACTATTCTGGGTTTGCTTAAAAAATGTTATGCGTTGGGAACATTTGTCCACATCCAAAAAGATATCTTTTGAAAACATTTCTAAAAATGTAGAATTTATGTTATATCTTACCAGTAAAAATAAAGCATTTGAGAGAGTTTTCTTGAATGAATAAGGCATGAACAGCTGATAAAACTCAAATAAAAGTAACCACTTTGAAAGAAATACTGATGGTAAAGCATTAACTTATCTTCTCTCACAGATGACACTGCTCTAGCTTTTGTAGTATTTGTAATTACTATGCATATTGTTTGCTAAAAAACATAATTCTGCTGTTCACCAGAATCCATTCAAGTGTCCTTCTCTCAATAACTGTAACAATTCTCTGATCTCACTATTAATTACACTCACATTTCACAAATAGTTCATTCATATTTGCTTTTCAGTCATTTATAATAATACACAACTCAATTTATATGATATTTCCTCCTATAAATGCCTTAAAAGTGCACATAAATCAATTGAACATTGACAATGTCTAACACATAGGAAGCAAGTAAAAATTATTCTTCGATCCTGTCATTTCCTTCTATAAAGCAATGTTTGCACTTAAAAAAAAAATGGGATGTCAAAAAAAAAAAAATGGGATGTCAAACTGAATAGCAGATACACACAATTTATGTGAGGTGGCACTCATCTAAGTCAGCTGAAGTGGTCAGTTTCTTCAGTTTCTTACGTAATACACTAATTTCAAAATAATATCAAGATGTGATATTAACATTAAACTATCAAACAAATCATATAGCTTCTCAATTTCGATATCTACAATACAGACATCTGTGACAACCAGAATACAGCAATAACCTACCTACCTTCATTGAGAAATATAATTGAAAATTCATGAGAGAATCGAAGGTGGTGGCTGAAAAAAAAAAGTGCTGTTTTAAGTAAAATAGATACATAAGAAATACATACATGTTTGAAATGGAAACTTAATATGCGCAACTTCACTATCAAGAACTAACCTGAACATGCTTTGAGTTGCATCTTGACTCATCCTCAGCTATACTCCATCTGACAGTTGGACCCAATGCTGAAGTTGGAAATATTTTCTAGGGGGAACCCATAAATTGATATGCAGGCATTTATTTATGTTTCATTTTATTATGCCAAACATTACAGTCAAATTGCCCTTTTAAATGAATTACATAGAAATTACATTACAACAACAACCAATGCAATCAATTTCGTCATGTACACATTGAATCTGCGCCAACCATACAGGTAAGGCAACTGTTGCAACAAGAATAGGAGATCATGACCCTAATAATGATTCTTTATGAAAAAAGTTTTGCCAAAATATAAGCAGATTTCATAAGTACTTTCCCCCCTGCGTTTATGCCAGAGCGATGAAGAGTAGATTTTTACTTTGCTGGAGCACAGTTTTGGTCTGTTCCAGCCCAACTTCAGCACTGACAACAGCTGCATCCCCTGGTGGGCATTTCACAAACCTTTTGATTAAATTATCATCAATGAGTATTTTAACATTTATAAGATGTCCCTGTTTTTGTGGATATAAATTGTTTCCCAAATTATGAGTTGCTTGTGTCCCTGGACTGCCACTTTTTCATTTCCGGCTCCAACCTTAACTCGTGACCCATTTCTCAGATGTGTGCAGTTACTGCTGATTTTTCGGTTCATCCATATTTTACATTCTTTATGGATGATATGTATATACAAGAAGAAATCGGGGGAGCCACTTCAGGACTGTAGGATTGCTGGGGAACCTTTGAATCAGTTGGCACCTTTGAATCGGCCAGGAAGCAGGTGGTGGTCGTTGATGGTCTTCCAGCGCATGCTTTATTGCTGACCTCTACACAGCCTTCCAAAAATTCTGATTTCTTCTTGTTCCTGCACTCGAAAACTCCCATGAAAGGATGTCATTTCAGGACAATTGACATAGTCAAAGAGGCTTGCACCAAAGCTCAAAAGGACATTCCAGAAAAGACCTACCGTGACCCCTTCGATGCCTGGAAATCTCGCTGGAAGTGACGCAGGAGAGGCCTGGTTTGAAACCTTTTAATGTATTGTACCTATCAGATCAATAAATATCTTCTAATCAACTCATTGACATTACTTTTCAGACAAACCCTATAGGCTATGTTATTAGAGGAGCAGGAGCAAAAGGATCGGACAAAATGCTTGTATATTTAAATTTACTCTTTAAAATATGTACAATATAAACAAGGTACATTTATACAGCACACATCAATACATACACTCATCTCATTCACACATCACTATAGTCCAATTTCACTTTAAACATCTCCACGGTTTCTTTATAAATACTTGAAGCATGCACTGATTTGTCAACAGGTCAGAGAAGACTTCAGCCACTGTAACAGAAATTGAAAAGATAAGTACCTATTATTTTTGTATTTGAAGGTACTATAAGTAGCAATGTAAATGTATCTTAATAACATACGTAAAAGTTCTGTTTTTATTCCAATTATCTTCAAACTAAGCATATCAGATATCAAAACATATCATATGTTAACAATCCTCAAGTCTCAGATTTTTAATTAAATATTTTGTTCTTCATGTTATCATTATCTGTTTTTGAAGCTTTAATGGTACAGAAATAAGTTACATTACTATTCTACAGTATAGTATCACAAGAATGTCATAAAAAGTTTGTTAAATTCTTCAAACTAAAGCCTTCTCCATGTAAGCCTTCTGTTGAACTAGTCTGGAACATAAATATACATATAAATATGTATATATAAAAACCAAGAAGCCATCTTAAGTAATCAGCGCCGTGAAAGCTACAAATCTTATAAGATAAAATATATTTTAGAAACTCACAACTTGAACATTTAAACACATTTGAAATTATTGTTTTTCTTTTTGTTTGCCCACACATAAATTTATCATATGACAAAGAATTAGTTCCAATGTGCAGTCCATCGACCGAAAACTAATGTGTGATAGGTGAACGTACTTTCGTCTGTAGCTAGATTCTTCTCCAGTTCACCAGTTACTTTCGTTGTTAAGAAATCACTAACTTTTTCACTTGTATCAGCTTGAGACGAAGATCTGTGTCTCTTCATGGAAACGAGCTGACTTTCCTCCATGCTCAATGCTAAACAATGCACCACAAACTGAACATTCAACTTTTCTGTTTTTATCTTTCAAAAATGGAAACTGAGCTTTTAATGCATCAGTAAATTCACTTTTCAGTTTTGGCATTTTCTAATTCAATCACTGGAGCAACAAGATTCAGTAAAAAAGACAAAATTATAGCGTAGGTTCCTAAATACAACAAAGCCAACTGACATGACCAAGCATGACTATACTCGTACTAAATATCTGGAATGGTCTCATGAATTGCAATAAAGTTGACATTATTAACCAATGTTGCCATCCCAATTATTTTCTGGATTATCCTTGGAGAATATAAAATGAAACATACAATTAAAAAATTAAAATACGAGATAAATCATGTCCTGAAATCTTATTTTGAGACAGTGGGATGCATTAGCAAAAAAAGGAACATTCCCTTTTTTTTTAAAGGATGTCTGGGGACCCTAAGGATGGGTCATGTCAGTTTCAAGAAAACAATTTTATGTTTTGTTTGAAGAACAAGTTCTCGCAGGAAGTTCTTGCAAAGGAATTGTAAACAGTATATTTCAAAAGAAATAATAATAAAAAAATAAAAAAAGATTGTTTTCCCTTTTGAATTAAGGATTTAATTCAATTCTGAGAAGAAATAAAAACATCTTGTTTTTAATTCTCCTGGGATCCTGGGTTTATTCTTCCTGTATGAATATTTTTGGGTGGGACCAAGTGGTTTTGCTTTGTAATTATTTTTGTTGTGTTGTTGGGAAGGGGACCTTAATCATCCTGTTATCACGATGCAGTGGGTGTGTTTGTCTATTTGTCTTTGTGTATGAGAACTGCATAGCTCAAGAACAAAATCCTACTAAATTAAATTCGGCCTTTTTTAAAACAACAAAACTCCGTTGAAAATCAGAAGCTATTCTAATTTTGTTGATTCATACGCAAGCTGTGAGTAAGTATGAGTTTTCGTTTAAACTTATGATTTCTTAGCCGAAATGGTCTAAAAAGCCTACTCCTGTACAAATTATCCATAAAGCTAGCTTACATATGAAAGGAGTCATTCTATCCTTTTATTAATTGTAGCAAAACCTGTACTTCATAACTTACCTCTGCAAGCGTCTGTTTTATGGTTCCATTTTGAAGAGGGTCCTTTGCTTCAAACAGGTCTGTTAACAAAAAAACAAAATAAAATATTAGTATATCAATCTCTGAAAAAATCTGTCAAGTATTTATATTAAATTGTATTGGAAAACCACCTAATAAAGAAAATCTTAAAGTCCCATCATCACTATAAATATAAAAAATACCCACCAATGAGTGTCAAGTATTTGTTTTAGATAAAAACTAAATTTTTCACATGCTTTATTTATTGTATACATCTCATGTACAAGACCCGTAATCATTTTCCTCTTTATAGGGGTACCATTTTAAAAAATGTACTTATATTCAATCATCTTAAGAAAGATATGGTCAAACATGAGGGGAGAAAAAGGTGATTGAACTTACTCCACTTACTTTGGATGTAAGATTGTTGTTTACATCAAGAGGATGGGTGTCATGTACTGGTTTGTGGTACATCTAGGGGTGTACAAAAGTAATATTGACATGCCATTATACTAAAAATGTCTATAATATTATGTATTTAGTAATCATCATCAAAAGTGAATTCTATATTGGCTAAAATAATGTACAGGCCTACTGTTACATACATAACTGTGTGTAAAATGTTACGCAACACACTAGAGCATTGCATTTATGACAATAAGACACTCGGTTATTTACATGCACTAGATCAACTGCATTGTGTACTAAGGACAAGTTTATTTATATTGGGAATATTGTCGTTCAACGTAAAGCTGACTTAAGGTGATTTTCTGTTACACGAATACACACATTATTTTTTATGTGGTTCAGTTTGTACTGTTGAATTATGTAAGTTTTACCATTTTGCAAAACAACAGTCTGAGCTTCATGGGGTTTAAATCTTCTCTTCGATTCCCACGAAAAACTCAAATCTGAGGTCACTTTTCCCAGCCAGCTCTTTCTATTCCTGGAATGTACTCCAAAGCCAGATTTATAGCTCTTTAAATATTTATAGTTATTAAACGTTGGTTTATGAAGTTAATAAATATGTTTAATTATTTTGATATTATAATTTATTTAAAATCTAGCAACTGATTTAATAATCACGGGTGAAGCTGCAGGCACCTGCTATACTGAAAACCATTCACCAATAAATTAATATATTTTTCAAAAGTCTTCTTTTCTTGGATCTACAATCAATGTGAACCTCGGAGCGAGGTGGTCGATACGGTAACGTCTTGGACTCACATTTTAATATCAGTTGAAATTTACGTATGCCATAAAACACACAAACAATAAAAAAATAGTTGAGCATCAATAGTTGCATGGCGTACTGGTATACACACAGAATCTGAATTCCTGATATGATCTTAATGCTCAAAGGAGTATAAATAAAATTAAATAAACAAAAATAATGGGAAGAGCCAAAGCAAGAATTCAGCAATCTGAGAAGTTTGCTTTTAGATTAAACTAAACTAAACTCCGTGGTGCTACATCCCTGAAGGGACAAGGCCTACCACCTGACTGCTGTGTCATCTACCATAGGTACACATGGGGGACACATGGTCAGCATGCCGACACCCACAGCCGTTAAAGGTGGTTTCCGTGACCACAGTCACTACTTGTCTATCAAGTAGCTCCTCAATTATAATCACGAAGCTGAGTACACTCGCTACCTCAGAAAAGTCCAAGGAGGTACCGGGAATTGAACCCGGGCCGATAGATCTGTAGTCAGGGACACTAACCACAAGGCCACGCCGGCGGCCCTTTGCTTTTAGATTGACCAAGAATTTGAATCCTGTTTTATCAGTTCTACAATCAGACATCGATGCTTAGTAGGCAATGTCAGTGTTTCGAATCATGTCACATGTCTATAGCTATCTAATTAATATTAGTATTTCCCTATTAATATTCTAGAATTACTTTCTTCAGGACAGTCAAATTCAACTCGTAAAGATTAAACAAAAGACATGGATAGGAATTTGTATTAAATGTGACCCTGAGAAGTGGTGACAATGTGATCAATTAATTCAAAGTATTAAGAATTGAAAATAAATATATACTTACGAAATGCAACACTAAGATGCAAAATGGCAGATACAAAATCTCCAAAGCGGAGTGTTCCATCTTTCCTCATATACCTAAGGATGAGGATTGAAAGTACATCTGTGCTTAGTTGAAAACCTGAAACACAAAATGATAAAACAGCTATAATATTGCTGGTACAATGTTAAATTCTCCAACATTGGAGAATATGTTGGAGAATTTAATCTTGTATCGGCATGTTGCCATGGCAGTGGCAAGGAGAGCTGAAGATCCTGGTTCAAATGCCGGCTATGGCATTGAATTATTCAATCTGATTTCACCCTTCCATTTTCAAAATTGTTTTGAATAACCAATGCTTTACTGTATGCTTTACTGTAATCACAAATTCAGTTAAATTGGATGATCTGGGGGGCCAACAATGTCCGATTCCAGGATATGACATGATTGCTAAAAATCTGGTGCACTGGTTACACAAAATTTCTTTGATGTCTTGGCTAAAGTTGACAAAGGTCAAGCTTTCCATCATGGCTTTTGTCTTTTTGCATTTGCTTTTAAGATTTGTATGTGACTGAATAAAAGTGTATTTATCTACTTAGATATCCAGTTTTCCTAGGCACCTGTCAAAAAGGATTAAGTGTGAAAGTTTCACATGGGTTTACCATAGGGTGGCCAGATGTCTGGCTTTTGGCCGGACTGTAAGGCTATTTGCTAAGTAGTCCTCCATCCGATGCAGCTTTATGCTGGACGTTGATTTGTCCCCCTTTTCGAGACTCTGATGGATCGGTAAAGCATATTAGTAAAATTTGTATTTTCCCGTATGTTCCTGCCAATCCTAAGGTTGGCACACTTGTCGATACTATCATTTGTTTCGTATCTGAATCTATTCCTAACGTTGGCTCGCTTGCCCATATGATGATAGTGTACTATCATTTGTTTGGTGCAGTACATGGCGTTGGCCATACTGTTGATAGTTGTTCAAATCTCCATTTGTATTGTACATTCTTTGCAGTTGGCCGTGTTTTCCTTCAATGACCAGAATGCCAAAATGAAAACTTCTTTTAATCCTCAGTGGGTCAAAGAATTTCAATACACTTCAAAAAGCAGTAAAGCAGTGTATAATCATTTATTTTATATAAATGCAGTTATTAGGTAAAATTAGTCAGGGTTATACCTTGTAATATCTGCTGTCCAGCCGTCCATGCTCGAAGTTTTATACTATGCTAGATTACCGAAGAAGTGTCCTCCTTTCTGACATTTTAGAAATGGCCACCCTAGTTTACCAGTATATTTTAGGAACATCATTAGACCAAATTCATTTATTGGCATAAGTTGACTGCCAAAATGAGAATGAGGAAGATGTTTCCTCTAAACTAGTCTAAAAAATTAATGTAAGTGTTTTTAATGTTGACTATTTTAACAAGTGTTTCAATTTGTTCTACTGTAAATATTATGGTACTTCGTTTTAATATACAAACTCTTCAAACATTTCCTCTTTGTTTGCTGGAATAATCGTAATCAGAAGAAAAATCATATAATAAAGCTATTTATCCTGTTTGTAATAAAATTATACATACCAACTTCTAATAAGGCATCTTTAAGACGTTCTGCTTTCAGTATTCCTGTCTTCTCTCTTGTGTGGTTCTTAAAAGATGTCTGCCAATACTTCAAACTACACATCAGGTCCTTGAAGTCACTGAATTTTAGTCGACCACTTCCAGAGTTCTTACAAAAGTTAAGGAATTACATGAAGAAATGTGGAAAAATAATCATATAAAGAAGAATATTTTTGGATATTCGTTTATGCATACTAACTCTTGACTCACTAGCTGTGGCCTCACAGACCATGCTAAAATTTTTGAACTCGCTCTCCTAGGCAGTTTCAAGTGGAAAGCTGCTCTGCTCCCCTTACGTTCCTTAAATGCCTTGTGAAATATGCAGGTTAACTTCATTACAGTACCGAATGTGTTTTCAAGAACTTATCAACGTAATCGATCAAACCATTAGGACAACTGTTATTTAGGCAACAGATGGGACAGGAAGAGATTTTTTCACTTTTTCATGAGCTGAAATAGGTTCAACATCCTTCTGTGAATGTTGTTGAACCTCCGTTTTGATAGTCATGATAGACCTGAACAAGTGGCAGTTGAAACAGCAGCAGCTATATTTTCCGACATGTTTGCCAAATCTGCCTAAAAATTGTCAGACAGCTTATACTATATATAAATTAATGGTGTATTATATGAGTAGTAATTACAATTTTTGAAACGCACCTCATGGTATATGTTACAGATTCATCACCTAGTGAGTTAGGGTTAGTAAAATTATAATAAACAGTAATTTTAGGAATTCTGTTTTGTAAAAAATGTTAAAATTGGAGTGAAAAATTGTTATAAAAATAAATGTTTGCTTGATAGACAAAAATATAAAAATTATAAAAATAGAAAAAAATCACAGATACTATTGCTTTAATCCCTATTGAAGAAGAAAGGAGAAATTACAAAACAACCACATAGGCCTACCACCCAAAATGATTGACTAAATTCCAAAATTCCAAGATCAGAAAAATAAAATACCTATGCCAAAGAAGACTGGAATCCACAAAATAAAATTTAAAGTTTGTAGTAAAATGTAGGCCTACATTGGACAGACAAAGAGAAGTGTAAGACAAAGAAGATTGAAGATGTATAAAATATTGCAAAACTGGCACACTTGTTTCAGATGGCAGTTCAACAAATGTAGGCATAGTTATAACATTCTTTTCAATATTTAATGTGGTATTTTTGAGATACATATGGGTTTTGTGTGAGTTTTATGTTGGAAGGCACATGATATGTGATTATTTGAATTGCAATGAATCTAATGAATGATTTATTGTGTACTTTACTTGAGACAAATTTTTCCTCTTTAGAAAGCTGATAGCAAATGTGAAGTGTTTTCAACAAACAGGCTAACCATGGCAAACCATATTCAGGAAAAATAAGAGAGTAATTGAGAACATAATTATAATGAAAACTGTTAAAAAATAAGAAACATTTATTGGTGTTTTATTGATTCAGGAAAGACTTTTGACTGGTTAACAGAAAACAATTATGGTATAAACTGAGAAAAATAGGGTTAAAACAATATAGCGGAGATCTATGGTAGCAAAGAGATATGCTTAAGAATTAACCAAAATGGTAGATGCATTGCGCTGATATGTTCTAATTTCAGTCCAAAAACAAGTTTATGTAGGGAAATAATATTCCTTATAGCTACTATGAATATAACTTTTACACAAGTTCGTAGATGTAATTTTAAATAAAACACCTTATGCCAACAAAATGTAATATCATTCATGTCATAATTTTGTGTTCGAGTAGATGCACTACATCTCACAATGAAAAATCTTTAAGAAAAAAGAATCACACCAACATTGTGACTCTAGCTAAATTTTAGCTAGACACAATATAGATGTATAATTGCACGATACAAGATTACATTACGTTACAATATATATTGCTAGTAATTATTTCGAACACTTGATGAACATTTCAGTGTGTCCTGAATGTGCAAAATGAAAAATGCCAAGAAAGATTACATTCTTCTCTAACACATTTTCGACCTCGTCTTCTTGTTTCTTTCCAATATCACAATTCTATTCTAGAGTATCTAATACCAGGAAATCTAATACTAGAGACTGGATGAGACTAGTTCAATGAAATCTAATACTAGAGACTGGATGAGACTAGTTCAGACTTTCAGCAAAGAGATTTTGGCCATTGAAATCACAAAACAACACATCTAAATGAAATCACTCAATGAAAGGATACATCCAGCGTTAGCACCACTTGTCTGCATACTTCCATACAGGCACAGCTCTTTATGTAATCTGAAAAAAAATCATCGCTTTTTTAATACCTGCTTGCAATTCTTGATTTAAAAAATGGTGTATGAGTTTCCATATAGGCTATTTTCTTTATAAACTATTACCATTTATTATGAATAGAACATCAGTCTAAAAATTTGTAAAACCCACAATCATATAAAATGATCATCCTTTTTCTCAACCGTATCCTTTTGTCCCCAAAAACTTTGTCACGATGACAAATTGTCCCATATTTTGTTAAATCTACCAAAACTTATTGATTTTTTTTTTTAAATTTTGCCCCATGATGCCTTAAATTAAATTGTTAGTACTATAATAATAAACCGGTAGACAATGTTTTGAGTAGGCCTATAGTAAAAAATTCCTTATGGTTTCTGTTTATATTCAGTGATTCGTAGAATGTGTCTATGCAGAAGTTATCTACATTTGATCAAGATTCGAGCCAATTTCTCTGTTTGAGATTTGTAGTTGATAGCAGGGGCGGATCCACGGGGGAGGGGGGGGGAAATGGGGGAAATTCCCCCCCCCCAAAAAATTTGTAACATTAAGCACAAATTATTCAAAATTTATTAGGACATAACCCAAATACTTAAATTAAAGCAATGACATTCATTATTTTGAAATACCTTTGGAAGAAAATGCTGAAATGTTCATTTTGTTTTCAATTGTGTACTGGGAATAATTAATTTTTATGAGTAAAAACTTCCCTCTCTACTTTGGTTCCCCCCACAAAATGTATCTCTGGATCCGCCACTGGTTGATAGTTGATTCGTAGTAAATATTTATGTTGATAGCATTGTGTAGTAACTGTAGTCCAAGCAGCAGATTGATGCACCTAAGAATAATGTTCAAAATTTGTGGTGCCTAAAATAAAGTGGGAATTCAATGGAATTATTTTCCCAAATGAATAATGATAACAAAATAATTATTACAAAATTCTTCTTCCAAAAAAAAGTAGTAACTTATATATTATATTTTCATAATTACTATTGCAGAATCCAATTCTTGCTCCAAGAAATATGGAAATAAGGAACAACAACAACAACAACAACTACAATAATAATAATAATAATAATAATAATAATCAAAATAACAGTAGGCCTAATAGTAATACAATTTTTTCAAGATACTGGTATTGAACGTTTTGATTGCTATTATACCCAGGTAATAAAAATAACTCTTAAGTTAAGATGAAAGCAAGATTTCTGGCATTTTGAAATTCCTTTAGGACGTACGGTCTTTGCCTATGGTAAAAATTGAAGTGTGCCGTATTTATTAGGAAGAAATATATGCCTATGAATCCTAACAATGACAGGATAAATATATAATTACCAAGTGTTTTAAAAGATGTTCTGAGCTTGTGGGTTTATCCATCATATAAAGAACATCAAAGAAAATTTGTATAATTAATTTTGTACATCTGTAACAATCAGTTTTATACTAACCATTCGGCAAACAAGCGTCTAACAATTCTTGAAGTTCAAAAGCATTCACTGTTCTGTGTTCATCTGCCAGTTGAAGAAAAACTGCCTCGTACTGGCTGAAACTTTTCCCATCCAACGTTGCTGGTGCCTAAAAATAAATTATAAAAATTTTACATTCACATCACTTTCCCTATCCTACGAGACCAAGTGACAAATGAAATCAGAAGAAGAATGATGGTACAAAGTGAAGGGGTCAGAGAAGATAGTGCTAACCCACACACACCTCATCTTAGATATTACATTTTTAAAGTTTGCTCAAATCTGCAAATCTTGTTTTAATTTTTTTTGGTACATATTATGTTACAAACAAAATTTACTGACCAGAATTAGTCTTTGCTTAGAAACATGGAATAGTGAATAAGGAAAAATGTAAATACAGCCAACTCTCGATATAGTGCCATCATTCGTTCTCTAACATTTAGTGGCACAAAGCAAGGGTGGCACTAAAACGAAATTTAATTAAAAAAAGAAAAATGGCATAATACAGTGCTGAATTAATTGACTGTACTATATTATGAAAGAAAAATTAAATAAAAGGCAAATAGATATTATTCACTGTGCAAACTGGTGGTGAACTAATTTGCAAATTTCTTTTGGAATCATAAATGGACAAACAATTGAAAATCATTCATCAGTTTCCTCCGAAACAAGAGCATAATACATATTTTTTGAAGTTTGCACTGATTTAGGCAGCCCTGGGGATGCCCGCATGATATCACAACACAGCATACATTTGAATGCATGATGCAATACATCACCTGAAATAATTAGCTATAGATGGCAGCTCGAGGTAGAGAACAGGGAACTGATGGTGTGAGGATGTAGACCAGAGATGATATTATATGCTTACACACTTTGAATCACTCTCAAGTAGAATTTATTTTGTCTATTAGGCATGCAAGTTGGTGCATCGTATATATGCTGATTGCATATATTATATGGCTGTAGCAGTGAAAGAGTTAAATGATGTAATTACATAAACAAGCTATTGGTAGCATACGGTACCTTAATTATGGCTGACTTCAATAAAGATGGCTGGGTGTCCAATAATCTGAAAAATATAAAAGAAAGGAAAATAAGGTAATGATTTTGAATTTCAAAAGCTTCCTTTAATAAAAGGTTGCCAAATCTGACGAGTAGCAATAGGGTGACCAACTTTTGAACAAGAAAAAAAGGGAGTTTGGGACAAGGCAAATTTTATCAGAATTTTTGGGATGTAAATCGTACATTAACTAGTGAGATGGTTGATAATTACAATGTAAATTACAGCACATAAAACCATTTAGTATAATTTTGAATATTCATATTTATTTTTTGTGAAACAGTACTGATTATACAATAATTAAAATATTATTTATTATTAGATTAAACTTATTTTCCTGACTTAAAGTACTTTACTTGAGTTAGTAATACATTTAACAACAGATTCTGCAACAGCTTTGATTTTCTGAGGACATACTTATATGTATCTACTCCTCTGTGGAGCTACATCCCTGGAAGGATTTGACCTACCATCCAACCAATGTGTCATCCACCACAAGCACGATTGGGGGCCATGTGGTCAGCATGCCGACACCCATGGCCGTTAATGGTGGTTTTCATGACCGGAGCCACTACTTCTCTATCAAGTAGCTCCTCAATTTGAATCACAACCCTGCCAGACATCCCTACCTCAGAAAAATCCAAGGAGGTACCGGGGATCGAACCTGGGCCAATGGATCTGTAGTCAGTGATGCTAACCACAAGACCACGTATAAGTATCTACAGATGCTTTTATTTTTTTGTCTTGCTGTGCAAACTGCAATAACTCTAAACAGTCATATTCAAAATCGACCAAATCAAAAATAAAGACAATCTAATGAATTTTGACTTCCCCATGGAGGATGATCTAATTAAGAAGTTTGTAGGATGTTCACAAGAGGGCAGGCTACTCAGATTGCACAGCAGACAGTTGGAGTACAGTATGTTGAAGATGAGAATGAATTTCTTGAAACAATTGTCCAGGTCGGCTTTATAATTTCTTTACTTTTAGAACTCACTGAAAACTTTTATTTAGCCATGAAAAAATCTTGTATAGTTGTATATTTAAGTGCCTTGAACATATGAAAGTAAATCTGACAACTCTTTAAGATGTGGTAGTCATTCACATTCCACCAGACAGATGAACGTAATTGACATACCTCTTGTTAGACTTACAAAAACTCAAGAATTCTTTTCACATGAAGCACATCTTGTGAAATTGAAAACATTTCAATCTAAACTTTATAATTGGCTAATCTCTTTTTATAATCTAGATGAACTTTTTAAATTCCTCAACATTGATATAATATTATATTTCTAAAACATACCTGTTTGTTTAGTCTGTAAGGATATTGTGTTAACATATGTTTTACCTCTGACGTCAACTATAGAAGAATTCAAACTTGTAACTTGTTGAAAATAAACTTTGATTGATTTGATTGATTTAGTGAAGATCTGTGCATAAAAATCTCCACTCACTTTATCTTTTCATAATCACTTCACTGTGTAAACTTCCACATTAATTATATAATAATACAAAACAGCATCGGTCATCTATGAACCGGTACTGAAAACCAGCTGGACTAAATCCCAGCCTATCAATATTAATATTATTATTGTTAATCAGTGAGAAACACTTACTTGAGCTTGAGGGGTTTACTGGAGTAGACTCGCAATGTGAAGCTAGATTCCTGTCCTGGCTCAAACGTTGTGGGAAGTACCAAGTAACCTCCCTGCTCCAGTTGACACCTGTGACTCACCTGCAATTATATTACATGTTTATTTAAGTCGTATGGATTCAATATAATACTACAATACATTTCACATCTGAATATAGGCCACGTTACCTGTCTGCTGTTCGTGTACTGTGAATTCACAAGGGACTTATTCTTCTTGAAAAACTGTTTTCCTATCGTTTCTGAATTGTTCTTTGGCAGTGAGTATGCTGTGAAACCTATCACCTGTAATGAGTAATTACACAGGTTATTTGAAAAATATAAGATAGACATCGTATGGAATTTTGTGGTAAAGCTTTCCACCTTAATCTACACATTGCTAGTGAGAAAGAATTATCATTCCAAGTATTTAAAATTTTTACACAGACACAAACTACTTGTTTTGTTCATAAAAATATACAAGAATTTACATAAACTCAGAATACCACACATACGAAACCAGATCATCTAATTCTATACATATATATGCACAAAGAACAGCTAAAAACCTTAAAAGTGTAATACATCATGGTTTAATATTATATAATAAATTCAGCAGAGACATTTCTCATTTAAAGTACAACAGATTTAGAAGGGAAGTGACCAAAAACTTAATGGAACACAAATACTTTTCTGTAGCTGAAGCCATGTGTAGCTAATATTGTAGTTAGAATTAAATGCTTAAATATGTCAAAATTTCAAAGAGAGATGTAAATTATATACTAGGGTAGAACTGTATCTGTCTCCTTACGTGTATATTATGTATATGTATGGTCCTGATATAGGCCCTATAATGGGACTGATGAAGCCAAAAATTTGTAAAATTTATATGATGAATAAATAAATACAAATACAAATACAAATACACAGATTCTTATTGCCAAAAATCATTGTAATCAGTCTTGCTGACTCATATATTTGAGCAACATTTCAACCCACTGGAACACAATGCTGTGCCTTGCTGTGCAGTATTTTTAACTTTTATCTTCTTTGCCCTTGTCACCACATGCTTCATGACTACTCTGTCCATCCATATGCTTGAAGCTGGGTTCACTAGAGTCAATATTCAAACCCAGTTTACAAATGAGCATACAACTGAGGAGAAAAACAGACATTGAGAGAGAGAAAATAAAAGAAAGATACTCTAACCCACAAATTGGAAAGTCCACACACAAATAATCAGGATTTCACTGAATGTGTAGGGCTATTAGTAACTTATAATTTTTTCAGAAGAAATACCGTAGATTTTATAACTCATTACAATATGTGCACTGTAAACAATATTTTTAAAAATAATTGTGTGAATGAACTTAACGTTATGTATACAAAATAACGCTGTACCTTAGGTTCCATAATGCTGTGTTGGTTGAGCGAAACTATCACTTCTTCCATTTCGCTGAGGATGAGGTGAAGTTGTGGGTTGATGTGGAAAGTATCTGCAATACAGCAGAAAATTATATAAAATAAATTACATTAGTTCACCCTCAGAAAGATTCTTACTTAATAGAAAATTGTGAATTTTGTTTGTAATATTTGTAATAATGTGGAGGTATTTTCTGTTTGAGTCTCATCCTGTATAGTGACTTTTGAGACTGGGTACAGACAATTAGAAAGAATGAATCTTTGCTTTTTCTCATCAACAATCTTGTTACTATTAGTTCCCATAGCTTGGTAAATAAAAATTAATGTGGCAATGGAAGTAAAAGCATAAAGTAGTGGGATAATATTCCAATCATTATATTCAACAATACTTTGGATTCAATCATGCTACCAGTAGGCTACTCATATTAGTTTGAGATATTCCTTTTCTTCCCGCCAAAGCCATTGTCATTTTGTTTAATTCAAAAGCTATAAATTACATTATCTCCCTTTTCATGCACTTTGAACGTAGCTTAGAACTCACAACCTTATAGAAATCTATATAATTTGATGACTGAACCCGTTTATATCAGTATGTAGACATTTCTTTGTACAATACATTCAAAACGAAATTCAATTTTTTGAATTTTTTTATTTAGGCCTTTTTTATACACACCCATGAAATTTGATTAAATATAATGAACCATGTACTCACAGTGGGCCTGAACAGACAGACTTTATTAAGAAAACATTTTTTCGGCTTCTAGGCATCATAAAATATGAGAATATTATAGGAGAAAAATTCCTCCGACACTGGGACCTGAACCCAGGACCTTTGGCTATTCGCGCCAAAGCTCTACCAACTGAGCTAAGCCGGAGTTCAACTCACAGCGCCAGATGGAACCTCTCTCCTATGACTGATTGCCCTAATGGTCTACCTCACAGACAGACAAGTCATGTCATATGCAGTACTGTGAGGCACACTAATTAGTGATTTTGTGACCGGGCTCCCACTGTTATTGTACAGTTAACATGTAAGATAGATATTTAAGCTTTCATGAACCACAGATTATTGTCTCTGTTGGACATTACATGAGAATATTATAGGAGAAAAATTCCTCCGACACTGGGACCTGAACCCAGGACCTTTGGCTATTCGCGCCAATGCTCTACCAACTGAGCTAAGCCGGAGTTCAACTCACAGCGCCAGATGGAGAGCATTGGCGCGAATAGCCAAAGGTCCTGGGTTCAGGTCCCAGTGTCGGAGGAATTTTTCTCCTATAATATTCTCATGTAATGTCCAACAGAGACAATAATCTGTGGTTCATGAAAGCTTATATATCTATCATAAAATATATTTTCCCAGTGTTATCTCAATTTCTATTAATTGGCATGATCACTATACTTTAACTATACTATGTACAAGCAAGAAAATAAATTCAGTGTACGAATTTATATTTTGCTTATGTTTCACTATAAAATGATCATTTTAATTTAAAAGAGTCATTTGAAATTTTGGCAGTTTTACCTTATGCTTTACTCAAAAGTGTTTATGATACTGTAATTGCATACCTGGGTTATTTCTGCAACCTCCTGCAGATACCCCTCTTTGCCAGGCTCCCTGGTAAAGTCGCATCTGCCACGTGTTTTTGTGATGAAGTGAAGGTTCGTCTCGACTTGTATCGCTGTCCAGGTGAACTACTTCGAGGTGTGAGAAAGTTTTTACAAAATCAGAGTAAGATATCCTGCAACATAAGTAAGAGATATCATGTAGATTTTAGAAATTTAAGGCACATTATTGCCAGTCTTTCGATCTAATCTTATTTCAAACTTCAAGAGGGATAGCGCTACCCATTTCTGACAGAGATGCTTCAGATAAATTAACATTAATTCTTTCTACAAATATTTTTAACTGCTATCGTTTGTTTTGAACAAATTGTTGCCAACCATAACGGTCAGAATTCACTACAGTACCAAATAAACAAAATTTTTTCAATTACCATTCTAATCTCAGTATACTGAACTGAACTTTGCTATTTTGGATGGAGTTAGAATTTACCTTTGTAAGCATTTTATCATTTAAAGGCTAGTAATAAGATTGTTGTTACTATTCTTATCTTGTATTATTAATGTTTTTTATACTTATATTATTATTGTTACTATTATTGCTACTATTACTATTATTATTTTTATTATTTTTTATTATTAATAATATTATTACTATTATCATTATTGTTATTACTATTATTTATTATTTACTTTTATTATTTTTATTATTATCACTTTTATTATTTATATTATTATTATTATTACTATTATTATTATTATTATTATTATTATTATTATTGATGAGATCACTGTATCAATACCGGATTATGCACTGGTGAATATTGATAACTATCATCCCCCTATTGTTATGAATTTAATTAGCCAAGTGAGTGAAGGTACTCAGTTCCCAACAGAAAGTTTATGCTATCACAAAGGTGACTATTATAAACTATACAACACATTGGCTTCATCTGACTGGTCCGCAGTGTATAATCAAAAATCACCTGACACTGCTGTTGAAAATCTTGCATATTTAGTTAGTGATGCAATTAATAAGTCAATCCCTAAAACATTTGCTGTTAAACCAAAATATCCGGCTTGGTTTTCAAGAGAGCTTAAATTATATATAAGGAAAAAGAAACATTATCATCGACTTTTTAAAAAACACTCGACTGATTTGTATTATCAATGTTTCTCAGATTACCGAAGATTGGTAAAAGTAACTATTAAAACTGATAGGCAAAAATGGTACAAATCAGTCGATCAAGATTTAAAGTCAAACCCTGCTAAATTTTGGAGTTATGTTTCGAAGTTACGAAATAAAAACGATCCCGTATTGCATGTTAAAATTAACAATACCATTGTTTCAGAACCATCAAAGCTAGTGAATATTTTCGCAGAGCATTTTCAGATTATAAATACGCCCACTAATGAAGTACCTGGGCCCTATGCTCAAACTGTCACATCTGAATGCCTACATGTTCCAACTATCGTAGATTCCGATGTCTTGGTAGCTATTCGACACTTGAAACCATCTAAGAGTTCGGGACTCGACCAGATACCAAGCTTTATTGTTAAGGGGTGTGCCCCAATACTGACACCTGTACTTACATATGTGTATAACCTTTCGCTGGAAACAGAAACTTTTCCTTCAATTTGGAAAATTTCTGCTATCAGACCGGTACACAAGAAAGGCAAAAGCAAAGAATTGGCAAATTTTAGGCCCATAGCCATATTAAATACATTTTCAAAAATTTTTGAAACCATCATTCATAAACATATTTCATTTTTCAGTAAAAATAAATTAAATGATTTCCAGCATGGTTTTACCAAGGACATGTCCACAGCAACCAATATTATCACTTTTCTCAATGACATACTTAAAGAAAATTGCTCACAATCGCAATCAGATGCCATATTTTTTGACTTGAGCAGAGCATTTGATGTAGTAAATCACGAACTTCTTGTTAAAAAATTGAGTAATTTAGGTCTACATAACAAGTATGTCAATTGGTTTTCAAGTTATTTAAGAAACAGATCTGCTCGAGTCAGAATATCTAACTATTTTTCAGAGCCTTTTTACATACCAGATGGTGTACCCCAGGGGTCAGTGTTGGGTCCCTTCTTGTTCTTAGTTTTTATTAACGACATATCTAATATGCTAACATGTAAGAAAATAGCATACGCAGACGACCTATGTATATGGAATAAAATATCTACGGCTTCGGACTGCAAATTACTGCAAAGGAATATCGATTACATACACCAGTGGTGTAAATCAAATTTAATGATAATTAACACCAGTAAGACCCAGAGTATGATATTTAGTAGAAAAACTAACCAAATAATATACAATTATCGTCTTGGCCAAAACATAATAGCACGTTCAGAAAATATAAAATACCTTGGAGTTTATCTTGACTCAAAATTATATTTTCATGTCCATATTGACCATATTTTCACACAGGCTTTAAAAACTCTTGGATTAGTTCGTTTAATTTCTCAAAATTTAAAAAGCATAGAGTCATTACTTACTCTTTACAAATTTTTAATTCGCAGTGGCTTAGAATATTGTAGTGTTGCTTATAACAGCATTACAATATCTGACAGTAATAAGCTGGAACGAATACAAAGAAAATTTGTTTCCCTTATACGTAATAAGTTTAACAGAAATTTGGACTATGATGATATACTTAAGTTATTAAATTTGGAAACATTATATAATAGGCGTGTTTCTGCAGATGCTAATTTCATAGCTAAAGTCTTTCGTGGGGAAATACATTGCAAATCAATTTTAGATAGCATAGGGCTATCTGTACCCCTTACACGAGGAACAAGAAATCGTACAATTTTTGCGGTTCAACAACCGTATGCAATCCCTGTCAACAGAATGGCTATTGCTTGCAATGCCTTATTTAAAAATTCTGATATATTCCACAAGCAGTGATTATTATTATTATTTTTATTATTAATTGGTATTATTGTTATTATTATTACTATTATTATTATTATTATATTCACACAAGACTGACAAGGGTTCATAACACAGTCATATGTTGCTAATAAGAAATGGCAAAATCATATAATTACAAAATATGACCTGCTTTTCAAGTACAAACAAACTTTCTGTGTCTGCAATGAAATAACAACTCTTGAATGTGCTGACTATACAGTGTTCATGCCATTGACATAGCAGACTTATGCAAGCTAACCAGAAATGCTATGACCACACACTCAATTAGGTTAAAACTGCAGAATGACAGTCAGATCTTTAATTATGCATTAATATGTAATTCCGGTTGTATATCACTAATAATATCAGTATCATTATCATACACATAATCATAAGCAACAATTCATCAATTCATCAATTCATCAATTCATCATACATCATTAGAAGCCTACTGTCTAAAATTTGTAAAAATTGTTTGTAGCTTCTTTAAATAAATAATTGAATTGAATTGAATTGAATTATTATTATTATTATTATTATTATTAATATCATTATTGTTGTAACTGTGTGTTCAAATAACAGTTAACTATTTTATCTCTGCTGCAGTTAAGCTTAATTATCTGTGCAGTCAAAAATATCCCGTTATTTGCCCCAACTCTAATGAAAACAAGAGAGTACCAGTTATACAATAAATGACCAAAAGGCAAAATACAAGCAATGAAAACATAGTACAGTAGTACTAACCAGAATTCTCCTTCGCTCATGTGTCTGACTGCTAACCGTTCCTTCTCTTGAGGTGGCACTTCATCCCAGTCCATGGAGTCTCTAGCCCAGGCCCCCACATACTCTCCGCCAGGTCCCATGGGGTTCCTCAGCTTCACCAGTTGTACAGGCTCTCCACTGAAAGTCTCCACCTATGCAAATACAATCAGAAACTATAATAAGTAATTTTTCATTTGGTTAATGACAATTTAATGACACTTTTGAAAGCTACATGGATGTACTATCTCTCTCTCTCTCTCTCTCTGACTATGGAGAGTACTTGACTAAGGATCAGTTCGTGGGTGCGCGGGCAAAGAGAGTTAAGTCCACTTTCTTGTTACTGAGAATTACAGTGACTTAACACGCTTTACACTCCCAACATCACTTTAGAGATGGATAAACACATGAGGCACACATCCATAACTACCATACGTTTGTGAATATGACTTACTGGACTTAACCAGGGTGGCCAGACGTCCGGATTTTGGCCGGACTGTAAGGCTTTTTGCTAAGCAGTCCTCCATCCGGCGCGGATTTATGCCGGACGTTGATTTGTCCCCCTTTTCGAGACTCCGATGGATCGGTAAAGCGTATTAATAAAATTTGTTCTCGGAAGAGTGTAATTCCATGTATAAGGAATTCCTGACCAACAAAAACCTCCTGCGGAGGGCAAACAAAGGGCAAAAATATAAAAATAGAGATGAAAATCCCTTTTTTGCAGTGTATAATCATTTATTTTATATAAATGCAGTTATTAAGTCTGAAATTAGTCAGGATTATACCATGTAATATCTGCTGTCCAGCCGTCCATGCCCGAAGTTTTATACTATGCTAGATTACCGAAGAAGTGTGTCCTCCTTTCTGACATTTTAGAAATGGCCACCCTAGACTTAACACAAATGTAGATAACATTTTTATCTATAACTCTATGGACATATCTCAATTTTTTAGCATGGTGGACTTAACTCTCTTTGCCCGCGCACCCACGAGTTGTGTAAAACGATCTTTCAGATATATTAATACAAAAATTCAACGTGTTAAAATTGCTGCAATTTGCTTCGTATGTAACACGCAAAAAGATGAGTATATCACACGTTATTACCCGCAACTAAAATGGCTAAAATTAAAAGAACGGAGAATCCTTGCAATTTCACAGCTAATTCTTAAATACAAGTAAGAATCAGCTTGAAAAATTTTATGTCATAACCGGGATTTGAACACGGATCTTCGGCTTAACGCGCCGATGCTCTACCATTGAGCTACCATGACAACATGCCAGTCTGACATCAAATTCCCCAACTGATTCAGAAGACAAGGCAAACCACGGGAGGTTTCTCTCCGTCGAGAACACACATCCAAATGGCGTCCTACCCTTGTAGGTACTTTGAAGCCTAGTTATTATTTATATACTATTAATTAAGTGGAAGTGATTTCCTTTCCTTCCACTTAATTAATAGTATATAAATAATAACTAGGCTTCAAAGTACCTACAAGGGTAGGACGCCATTTGGATGTGTGTTCTCGACGGAGAGAAACCTCCCGTGGTTTGCCTTGTCTTCTGAATCAGTTGGGGAATTTGATGTCAGACTGGCATGTTGTCATGGTAGCTCAATGGTAGAGCATCGGCGCGTTAAGCCGAAGATCCGTCTTCAAATCCCGGTTATGACATAAACATTTTCAAGCTGATTCTTACTTGTATTAATATCCCAGACATGGATTTAATGTCTATTTCCTTTCCTTCCACTAATTCTTAAAGTTATGAAATGGCCGTTAATGGTGATAACACAGTGAAAAAATGCTAAATAAAAATCCATTTATGTCCTAAAAATAGTAAAAAATTACCAATAAATTATCCATTATTACTTATAATTAGTTCTTTAAGTGGTAATGAGTTGACTTTAGGGAGCAATTTAATGAATGACACTGTGTTACATTTAAAATTACAATATAAAACACTCTAACTAAATTAATACTACTTGGACACCTTGGTGAAAAAAAAACTTCTGAACTGGCATGCCTATCAAATTGCCCCTAGCAAATTCCTCACTCAACTCTTATACACAAATGAATGATACAGTGAAAGTCCTTCTGATAAACCAATTACACTGCAAGTGTGCTTTGTTTCTTGTGGGCGTTTTGCTTATGGAGTTATAATAGACAAACATTAAAAACAGAAATAACAATGTAATGTAACACTGTATAAAAAAAAACTATAAAATTGCTGATAATGACCTAAAATGCCCCAAAAATGACCTATCTCTCGAAAATGAAAAATACCAAAAAATGCATACCATACATTAGCGACAAATATAACATAGGCCTATGTCCATAAAATTGGTCTGCAGGGACAGGGATAAAAACATGGCTCAGGAATAATTTTCAAAAAATCAGCCAACGACAATAACAAAAATTATAATAACAATAATCATTCTGGATAATCTGCATTGTCCTTGACATTTTGACAAATCAGTAATCAGCTTCGAATATGTTTCCATTCTGTCCCTCAAATCAGCGAGCACATTGTTACAAGGCTCCCACACAGACGTACTGTTAAGAAAGTTGAACCCGAGTTAACAAGCATCTTGAACCTGACATCGCATCGCGAATATTCTCACGGCCATCTCAACAATTATTATCTGCGAGCATCACATGTAGTGTTCAGTGTGATCGTGTCGAGGCACGCCCCTTCTTCCATCCGATCATACTAGCTACTATACTGTTTTATATTATGTTCAAGTGAGTCATCATCCCACTTATCTGCTCTCAGCTATCTGGAGAACAATGTACTTTAAAAACGCATAGCACGTGAAAAGCTTTTCGTAGGCTACATACAGAAGGGATGCCCAGGGGCGTATTTAGCTACTCCCTAGGCAAAGAAAAATATTTCCGCCCCCTTATTTCCACATGAATGTACCACAAAGTAACTTACAATAAGCATTATTGTAACTGAAATAGTAGGCTAATAATAATAGTAATAATAATAATAATATATAATAAAAAAAAAAGTAAATAAATAAATAAACAGGTGAGTATTGTTGTCAATGCTATTCATTTCTATTTCATTGTGCGTTACATTAGTTTACTATTTTGAAGAGTTATGAATAAATTGTTTAATATATTTAAAAAAACAGTAACAGCTTAAAAGCCGCCCCTTCAAATCTGCCGCCCTAGGCAGCTGCCTAGTCTGCCTAGGCTTAAATACGGCCCTGGGGGTGCCCCGTAGCCAGAAAATAATTTCGGGGAGGTTCGAAAGTGCCGGGGCATTTGGGGGGTTATATCCCCAAGAAAGGGGGATACGGGAGCCTAGCCCCGGAAAATTGTTAAACATTCAACTAATGAAAATAACATTTTACGCTATTTTCAGCATTGAGAAACTAGTTAGCAAATTTGTTTACTACACTCCAAGACATGCCAACGTAAACAAGAAATCGTTACCTAAGTTATAGCACTTATTACTATTTATAAGAAAAGTTAAATAACACATGGAACAGTGGAAATAATAGGCCTACTTTTACAAGTTCAGTATTTTATTATTAAATAAAATAATTAAATAGTTGGCAAAATGGAGCTTAAATAACTAAACTGGACCCCTCCTTCCCTACGCCACTGGGTGCCCATAAAGGGGGGCTTAAGACGCAGAGTGTGTCATTGAAGTTTCTGGGCGTGTATGCATTTTTTTTTGCAAAATTAGCATTTATATGTTACAAATAAAAAGGTCAGGTTTTATAAATTCAAAGGGTAAAAATAACTCTCCTAATTGTTTAGAAGTGAATAAAATATATACTGTACAACTAGCGGTCTAAAGCTGTAATCTTAACTTAGTTAGCGAAACGTATTACTGTACTTGTAACCAATTAAAACATTCAGTTTATTCTTCCTAAATTTGTCTTAGAACAAGGTAATTTCTGCACCCCCCCCCCAACATTTGAGTTTTTATTACATAAGGTCTATGTATTGACATGGAATTTGATAAGCAATGAAAAATACATTCAAATGCAATTTGGTCAGGAAAACCTACACCATTAGCAATGTTGAGAATTATAAGGGACATGTGTCATTTTGTAATACATTACAGGAAAACCGTTTTAACTAAGCGTAGCAAACTAGTAAACTATTTAATTAAATATGACAAGCTTATATAAATATTGCCACTAATTATTATATCATTACAATAGGTGATACTTAAATATACTGAAAAAAAATGAAGTCAACTTATTCTGGTGCTAATAAAATTAAAACTGATATTTAGGGCAAGGCATTTAATGACCATAAAATAGTGAAAAAATGCAAAATAAAAAATGCATTTATGACCTAAAAATAGTGAAAAAATGACCCGAAATCTTAAAATAATGACCAATAAATTTACCATTATTACTTATAATTAGTTTTTTCTTAAGTAATGAATTGCTAAATACAGTTTATGACAATGCTTTATATATGAATTTACAATATAAAACACACTTATTTTGTTACTAAAGAAATCAGTAAATTTATACTACAGTACTTGGACACCCTTAGCGAAAACTAAATTCTTTCTGAACTGGCATGCCCATCAAATTGCCCCTAGCAAATATGTGCCATTTAAAAAGAAAGAAAAAAATATTTATTGCTAAAATGCCGAAAATTACCTAAAATGCCAAAAATGACATAAAATGCTGAAAATGACCTAAAAATGCCGAAAATGACCTAAAAATTGCCAAAAAATGACCTCTCTCTTGAAAAATGACGAAATATGCAAAATAAAGCAAAATAATGCAAAAACAAATTGCCCTTATTTAATTAATTATTTAATGATTTACATTTATATACATTGGAGCTATCTTTTAACCTTCATATAAAAAAGATGCAAAATCATCAAATGCCTTGCCCTACTGATATTTAATACTTACCCTTTCAACTGCGTATAGCCGATAATTTGTACCAATATGAATTCCGTTCGCCAGTTTTTCCACTTGGTTTCGGATCTGGAACAGAATACACATAGGCCATCTAAGATATTGCTTTATTTGGTTATTCTTAATATTAAAGTGGGATTTTTTTTCCCACAAAGTAATTAGCAATCTATAATTTATACACAATAGAATACAGATGGCAGAATGAAAAGGCAAAAAAAGTTACAAATTATAGCCTAATCTTAATAGCTAGGATATATACTACAGAGGGTTTATTTTTGCGATGTACCGTGAACGCACAGTTCGGCGGCCTGGAAGCAAATCGTCGGCCGGTAAAGGCGTTCCAGCGGCACATCGCAAAAATAATGTCTCTGTAGAACATAATGTAAAGTAGGCCTAATGTACATTGATATAGACCATAGATAAAAAAAGAGGTTGGACAGTTTCTATAAGGTATGTAATATACAGTGATGGGAACAGTACAAAAAGATAGTAATTGGGCTGAATTACAATTACCTGAGAGAATTTTACTTAATTTTTTATTACAAATTACTTTTTGAAAAAGTAATCAGTAAATTTACAATAATTACATTTAAAATTACTTT